>OZ012739.1:128221803-129576803 GCA_963859935.3 Lathyrus sativus
ATGCTTCAAACCCTAAAGAGATTCTTGAGGTTTCTCCATTACGCATGATGACACCTGAAGGAGTTTTGGTAAAGAAACCTAGTAAGGTGCATGCAAAAAGATCAAAAAATCTTGCTTCAGATCAAGCCCCTCCTGTGTCTGAAAACCTAGAGGAGATGAGACAAAATCATCTTAAAATTGCAGAGATGGTTGCTAGTGCTCTCAACATTCCCACATCTTCTTCCATTAAGGGGACTGAACCTAATCCAGATGATCAAGATGATGTCCCACAAAATGTCAAAGCATTGAGAGACAACACTCCAGAAGGGAATAATAAGGATGAAAGGTCTGATAAAGGGAATGATGGTTTGCAAGGAACCAAAGCTGCTGAGGTAGTAGACCTAGAAGAGTATTCTGACAATGATCTCATAGCAACGATCAATCCAGGCATAACCAAACGATTGATGAAAAGGAAAGGGAAAAAGGTGTTTGACCAAAGCTCACCCAAGATAAGGGATGTTGAGAAGACTACTAAGCAAGAAGCTTCCACCAAGAAGGCTGGAACTAAGAGGGCTCAGGTTGGACCCTCTAAAGGGTGGAGCAAGGTAACCATTAAGAAGAGGAAGATTGAATCAAGACCAGAACAAGAAACAGATTCTGATGTTGTTATGGATGTCACTAACACCCAATCTAAGAGGAAACCTGCTTCCAGCAAGCTGGCTGAAAATGTTCCTGAGATGCCTATTGATAACATATCTTTCCAATATCCATCATGTGTTAATAGATGGAAATATGTGTATCAAAAGAGGTTGGCTTTGGAAAGAGAGTTAGCTCAAACTGCTCTTGACTGCAAAATGATCCTTGACGTTATTCATGAGGCAGGCTTGATGAAGACTGTCACTCACTTTCCACCATGTTATGAGATTCTTGTGAAAGAATTCATTGTGAACCTGTCAGAAGCATGTGCTGATAGGAAGTCTAACGAGTTTGGAAAAGTATATGTGAGGGGAAAGTGTATAAATTTCTCGGACCTCATCATCAATAAGTATTTGGGGAGACCACATGCAGGACATTCTGAACTTACTGTATCTGACCACCAAGTGTGCCAAGAGATAACTGCTAAACAGGTCAAGAACTGGCCCTCCAAAGGGAAGCTAGTGGCTAGCAAACTCAGTATGAAATATGTTATGCTTCACAAAATTGGTGCAACAAATTGGGTGCCTACCAATCATAAGACGATTGTTGCTACTATTATGGGAAGATTTTTGTATGCTGTAGGGACAAAAGCTAAACTCAACTATGGGACCTAAATTCTTGAGCAAACAATGAAGCATGCTGGGAGGTACACTGTCAAGGGACCTATTGCCTTTCCATCACCCATATGTGGAATCATTTGTGATCAGTATCCCAACATCATCAAAGAAAGTGATATAGCATGCAAGAGAGAAACTCCTTTGTCATTCAATTACAAATTGTTTAAAGGAATGCATGTCCCTGACATTGATTTAACTTCAGCTGAGACATCCAAGGGTCCCAAAACCAAAAAAGCTGAAGTCATGGCAATCATTAAAGAAATGTGCAAAGAACTGGAGGCAAGGAAGAAAACACTTGAAAAGCTGCTACAATCTCTTGAACAAGATGAGGATACATACAACTCAGAAGATGCTAAAAAGGAAGATGATGGTACTCGGGAAGATGTTAGTCAAGAAGCTGGTTCAGAAGATGCTGATGACTGCTCAGGGGAAGGAAGTGACACTGCAGCAGACAGCTCTGGAGAAACTGGTGGGGACGAGTCCAGCCCAGCTACAGAAGAGGATTAATGACTTGTAACACACACCACTGATGGACGAGGTGGTGCACAAAGGAGTACTGCTGGTTGATAAGTTAGTATCATGTGAATCTTGTGTAAAACACTGATTTTTTTGATGCTCTGCTTGAGTTATCTTTTTGTAATATAACCCCTAACAATTGTAATGTAACAATGTATGCTCTGTGCTAAGTATTTAGTAGGATCCTAATTTATGGCTAAAAAGGGGGAGAGAGTGTTAGATAAAAGCATGAGCAGGTACAACAGATGGAAGAATTTGTTCAGATAACCAATATGTACCACAGGTTATGTGGTAGTGGTAGTAACAACAGGTGGAAGAACAAGACACCCATGAGTTGTGCTTGAGCATATGCACCATTGTGCATATGATATTAGGACTTTCATATGTGCAGGTGTAACTACAGGTGCTGCTGATGATCTGTGGTATAAGAACATATGCTAGTGATGTGATGCCATGTATGTTAGAACTAGGAGCTATGTGCTGAAGTAGCTAGGAGCTAATCTTGTGTGAGTAGTATGCATCCCTGCAGGGGGAGTAACACAAGTGTGACTTCAAAATGTCATCCTGAATGTCAAGACTTCCAATACAGGCTGAATATGTATGTTGTGAGACTGCAGAATGATCTGCAGGTTGAGTGCCCAACTGATATGATTAGTTGAGGGGGAGTACACCAGAGTGTTACTCAATTAGGGGGAACATTTGTAGTGGCTACTAACAGATGGTCAGCAAGGTGAGCTACAACAGGGCTGAGAGCTAACTGTGAGGACTCTGAGAGAGTGTAGCTAGGAACCTTCCTGCAGGGCAGAGCATATGATAAGTCTTCTGCTGTGTGTAAAGCTCTGGTATAAGAACAAAGTGTTTTAGCCAAAAATTTGCCAAAGGGGAGTTTGTAAGTGCTCTTGATTGGCTGCATTTTGTGGCATAAACACTAGAGCATGTATGTATGTCATGTCTGTTATTAGTGCATACATAATATGGTCTGTACAGGGTAAGTTAACTTAGCTAAAAGCAAATTACGCTGAATGTCATACCCAATGTTGTAACATGCGTCGTATGACATAAAGCGCAAGTTTGTTATTCTGGTAGCTAGATACCAGGAAACATAATAGGAGCTCAAGCTAGAAATCAGGAGAGCTCAAGAAGAAAATCAGGAGACTTTTTAGAAGCCCTAGGCGAACTAAAAAGACCCTGGATCAATTGGCAAGTGTGCAGTTCATTAAAGAGAGGTTTTATGGATAAAACCTAATTTGTGCACCAAGGCCCAAAGGACCAACAGCTGCTATAAATAACAGATGGAGCAATCTAGAACGTGAGCTCTTAAAAAAAAGAATAGAGAGTGCAAAGTAGAGAGTCCTAGGAAGTGAAGAAGGCTAGTCTTCACGTGTAAAGTCTGTTTAGGAATACTTGTAATCCAAGCAATTGTCTGGTTGATGATTGTTTTGGTTAGGTAGATTCTAGGTTGTGTCTCACTCAAAGTTGTGAAGCAAGAGTGTGTGAGTTCCTTGATCAAAGCTGTGAAGCAATATCAAGGTGTGTATGAAGTGTTTCTTCATATTAATTTCTGTAATTGTTTAATATCATTGTTGTGTGATTGAGGGGGAGTGAGTGGGTATACTCAGACTTAGAGTGTCTCTAGGTTGAAGTGTCATTGGGTAGAGATTAAGTGAGAAGTGAAAACTGGTTGTTTGACTTTGAATTGATTATGCTAATAGTGAATTTTCTTCCTGGCTTGGTAGCCCCCAGATGTAAGTGTTGTTGACACTGAATTGGGTAAACAATTACTGTGTATTTACTGCTTTTATTATTGTTGATTATTAGCTGTTAAGTAGCAGATGTCACAGTGGATGTTATAACCTTGGGAGTAACATCCATCGTGTGCTGGCCAGAATTTTCAATGAGACCCACCTCTTTGATTGTCAAGGCTTTTGACGGTTCTAGAAGAATGTTAATAGGTGAGGTGGATTTACCTGTTATGATTGGACCTCATGTATTTGACATTACCTTCTAGGTGTTGGATATCAATCCAGCATACAACTATTTTTCAGGAAGACCATGAATTCGTACTGCTGGCGCAATGACCTCTACTCTTCACCAAAAGATGAAATTCATAGTGGATGACAAATTTGTGGTCGTCCATAGGGAAGAGGGTCTAATGGTGAGCAATTTATCTTCATTCCGGTACATTGAAGTTGATGAAGATGCTTTGGAAACCTCTTTCCAAGCCTTAGACATAGCTAATGTTAGGTTGATCGTAGAAGCTGTAGTTGAGAGTAGTTTATCCTTTGCATCTGTTTAAAGCATAAAATCTGCATTGAAGAATGGCACTCCTATAGGATGGGGGGAGGTCATTAAAGTGGAAACCAGAGCGAAGACGAATTGCCAAGGGTTGGGTTACAAACCAACTCATGACAAGACTAAATAGGTTTCTAAAAGATGACTGATGATCATCAATGAGGTGTTTATCAGTGGAGATATCCAAATCAATGAGGAGGATTTTGAATATGAATATATGGATCAGTTGGTATATCATGATGAGGTCGCTCTAAAAAATTGGGAGGTTGTTCAAATTCCTGTCATATTTCCTGTGACGAAGTAATTTGTTTTGTTTCCATAACAATGCTCGAGGTTATCATATTATTTTGTATGGGCCACATGCTTTCAAATTGTTATAATCAATGAAGATGTTTTATTAAGATCCTCATTTGTTTCATTTACTGTTTTTTGCTTTTACTTTTAAAGAAAATGGCATTTCTTTTGAAAACTAGCAAAATATATTCCTTTTGTTTTGTGTATTTATCTTTGTGTGTTTTAATAAATCAAGCCATTCTAAACATGCAGAGAAACTCCAAAACCCGTTGAATCCAATGACTATGTTTTGCCTCCTAACCTCGATTCACCCATATACCAAGTAGAAGATGAGGATGATGAAGATTATGAGATACCTGATGAGTTAGCAAAAATGTATGAGTACAAATACACAGACCTTCAACCTCACCAAGAGCAGGTAAATGTCATTAATATTGGCACTAATGAAAATAGAAGAGAAGTCGAGATTGGGGCAACGCTTGGGAGGGAGATCAAAAATAGATTAATGAAGCTTTTAAAAGAGTATGTTGATGTGTTCGCTTGGTCATACCAAGATATGCCTGGTTTAGATACCGCCATAGTTGTTCACAAGTTACCTCTTCGACCTGAGTATTCGCCTGTCAAACAAAAGCTCGGAAGGGCCCGACCTGACATGGCTCTCAAGTTCATAGATGAGGTCAAAAAGAAGATAGATGCAGGTTTCTTGGCAGTATTAAAATATCTAGAATGGCTAGCCAACATTGTGCCCGTGCCAAAGAAGGATGGGAAAGTCGGAATGTGCGTAGACTATAGGGATCTGCACAAAGGTAGTCCGAAGGACGACTTCCCTCTGCCTCATACTGATACCTTAGTGGATAACAATGCTAGATTTGTTGTTTTCTCTTTCATGGATGGTTTCTCAAGGTACAATCGGATAAGGATGGATCCCGAGGACATGGAGAAAACCACGTTCATCACACCATGAGGCACTTATTGTTATAAGGTCATGCCTTTTGGTTTGAAGAACACAGGAGCCACTAACTAGAGAGCTATGGTCAAATTATTTCATGACATAATACACAAAGAGATCGAGGTATATGTCGATGATATGATAGCCAAGTCTTAAAGTGAAGAGAATCATCTAAATCATCTGTTAAAGTTATTTGAAAGACTCAGGAAATACCAGTTGAGACTGAATCCTACAAAGTGTACTTTTGGAGTAAGATCTGGAAAATTACTCGGTTTCATTGTTAGTCAGTGTGGAATTGAGGTGGACCCTGAAAAAGTGCGAGCTATTTAAGGGATGCCTGCTCCAAATACAGAAAAACAAGTTAGAGGTTTCCTTGGGAGACTAAACTATATCTCTAGACTCATCTCCAACATGACTCCAACCTGTGATTCGATCTTCAAGTTGTTATGAACAGTTGTTTGGAATGAAGGCTATCAACAAGCCTTCGACAAGATCAAAGGTTATCTCCAAGAGCCTCCGATCTTTATTATTCCTATACCGAGAAAACCTGTCTTCATGTACATGACAGTGCTCGAGGGATCTATGGGTTGTATATTGGGTCAACATGACGAGTCCAGACGAAAGGAACACGACATCTATTACCTCAGCAAGAAGGTCACCAATTGTGAAATTCGTTACTCACTTTTGGAGAAGACTTGTTGTATTTTGGCTTGGGCTGCCAGACGTCTGAGGCAGTATATGATATGTCATACCACTTTGTTTATTTCTAAAATGGATCCAATAAAGTATATTTTTGAGAAACCTGCTCAGAGAGGAAGGCTAGCCCGTTTGCACATGCTCTTGTCAGAGTACGATATCCAATACGCCGCTTAAAAGTCCATTAAAGGTAGCATCATATCAGATTACCTCGCTGATCATCCAGTAAAAGACTATGAGCCTCTCAAATTTGACTTCCCAGATGAAGACATTATGCTAATCAAGAAAGACTGTGAAAAGCCAGGCCCAAATGAAGGTCCTAAACCCAATTCCTGATGGAAGATGATGTTTGACGGTGCTTCCAACCAAAAAAGGCATGGTATAGGCGCCATTTTAATGAACCCGACTGGTGGGTATACTCCTTTCACAACAAGATTGTGTTTTAAATGTAGTAACAACATTGCTGAATATGAAGCTTGTATCTTGAGGCTAGAAGCAGCCATTGATCTCTGCATCAAAATTCTAGAAGTGAGCCGTGACTCAGCTCTGGTTGTCTATCAGATCAAAGGTGAATGGGAACCAGAGATGAGAAACTAATCCCATATAGAGCTTATATTGTGGAAATGATTGAGTATTTTGACGAAATAACCTTCAAGCATGTGCCAAGGTCCAAAAATCACATTGTTGATGCTTTATCTATGATGGCTGCTGTGTGGCAGGTCTGTTTTATTAATGAAGCAACACTCATCTGAATCAAGTGGAAAACTAAGCATGCTTACTGCCAGATAGTGGAAAAGGAGTATGATGGGAAACCGTGGTTTCTTGATATTAGACAGTACTTACAAAATCAAGAGTATCCAATTGATGCAACTTCGCTCGACAAGAAAACTCTGAGAAGGTTGGCATCCAAGATCTTTCTCAGCAATGATGTGCTCAACAAAAGAAATTACGACATGGTCTTGCTTAGATGTGTCGACAAACGAGAAGTAGACTTGCTGATGCAAGACGTTCATGAAGGAACGTTTGGCACCCACACCAACGGCTATGCCATGTCAAATAAGATTCTAAGAGCTGGATACTACTAGTTAACTATGGAAACCGATTGCATCCAATATGCCAGAAAATGTCATAAATGCCAAATCTATGCAGACAAGGTGCACATGCCTCCAACGCTATTAAATGTTTTATCATTGTCGTGGCCTTTCTCTATGTGGGGTATTAACATGATTGGGGAAATTGAGCCTAAGGCTTCCAATGGACACCGTTTCATCCTTTTTGCCATCTACTATTTCAGAAATTGGGTTAAAGCTGCATCCTACGCCAATGTTACCAAATAAGTGGTTGCCCGATTCATCAAGAAGAAGATTATCTGTCGATATTGAATTCCTAGATGTATCATTACAGATAATGGAACTAATCTGAACAACAAGATGATAAAAGACACGTGTGATAAATTCAAGATTGAACATCATAACTCTTCTCCTTATCGCCCAAAGATGAATGGACCTGTTGAAGCTGCAAACAAAAACATTAAGAAAATCGTGCGAAAAATGGTTGTGACCTACAAAGATTGGTATGAGATGGTACTGTTTTCCTTTCATAAATACAGAACATCTGTTCACACTTCAACATGGGCAATCCCCTTTTCCTAGGTAAATGGAATAGACGTAATCCTTCTCATTGAAGTAGAAATAACATCTTTGAGAATCCTGATGGAAGCAAAGTTAGAGGAAGCCGAGTGGGTTAGTGAAAGGTTCGATCAGTTGAACCTCATTGATGAAAAATGAATGGCTGCCATGTGTCACGGCCAACTCTATCAGAAAAGGATCAAAAGAGACTTTGACAAGAAGGTTCGTATTCGAGAGTTCTGAGAAGGATAACTCGTGCTCAGGAGGATATTGCCAACTCATAAAGACACGCGTGGGAAGTGGATGCCCAACTATGATGGCCCCTTTGTTGTGAAAACAACCTTCTCTGGAGGTTCACTCATCCTCACAACAATGGATGGAGAATAGCTCGCTCACCCTGTAAACTCTGATGCAGTCAAAAAATATTATGCTTAAAAAACCCGATGAGTCAAAAACCCGCAAGGGAGGCTTAGGAAAAAATGGGTATCCTGGTGGATCATAACCTACGAAGGGGATCCAGGAAAAGTTAAGGATGAAACAAAAAAGAAAGATCGCTAAGTCGAAAACCTGAAACGGTGGCTTAGGAAAAAATGAGCGTCCCGATGAATCGAAAACCCGAAAGGGCGGTTCAGGCAAAAGTTAGGGACAAAAGCATTTCGTTGCATCAGAGGTTGTTATCACTGCAAAAATTACCAATGAAATCCACTTCCACCACTCTTTTCAGAGGCGAAGATCTGGGAATTCTTAGTTGGAAGGGCAGGATAGTCATTGGATTTGATGTACCTTTTTCCTTTTTTTCCATTTTCAAATTGTAAATACTCTATGGAGATTTGTCGTTCGCAAGCTACCATTCATAAATAAAATTAGTTTGGACCATTCCAATATTTGTGATCTACTGTGCTCTTTACTTTTCTTTGTTATGCAAAACATCACTTATTTGTTAATAATGATTTTTGAAAGCAAGTTTTGAATAAAAAAAGATTTTAAAAGAAAATAAAACAGAACAAGCAGTTACTTTGGTATGGAAGATATCAAGGGAAATTAGTTTAATTCCCAGGAAGTCTAAAAGCGGCCGAAATATTGATATTTCCACCTCAGCAATATTAACCCCGCTAAAGAACAATTTCTCTAGTACCCCTCACCTGACGAAAGTTTTGAAGACCCATCCTCCGAATGGATACTTTGACTCTCCAGAGAGGTTTGTGTTGTTAGCTGGCTTGCCTAAGCCCTATACTATCCCCAATGAAATGAATGGGTTTTGACCTCTATGTGTTGTCAAAGACACCTTGGTTCCTTTGATTTAATGTGACACCTGTTTTCCCCAGCGAAGTAGATTGTGATTTGTCTTCCCCTATGAGTTTGTTGTTTCTGTATCTCTTGTTAAAGTCGGTTCTTACGCGTCTTTGAGAATTTGCATCATATCACAACATGTGCGTTTAGCATATCTTTTCAGGTTGCATTTTCTTGGTTGTTTGCTTTTGTTTCTAAGTCCAGTTGTAACTAGCAACCTTTCGCGTCTGTTGTGACTGTTGTCCACCTTTGTCTCCTGCAGAATTTCCTGGCTCCCTTTTTGAGATCTTTGGTTGTCACCAAACCTTTTTGGATCAGTTGTTACTGCCATCTTTTACCCTTTGGTTGTTACCAATTTCCCCTGAAGTCTAGTTGTTACTAGCTCCCCATTGATTTTTCTTGTTTGGTCATCACCAGATACCCCTGTGAAGTCTAGTTGTAACTAGCAATTTACAACAGAGATTCCAATTATCATTGATGCTTGTTGTCTGGTAGTTACCAGTATTACCTTGCGAGGTTAGTTCTTACTGTTTCCCCATGAAGTTTAGACGTTGCTAGCTCTTTTTGAAAGTCCAGTAGTTACTGGCATTGCTTTAAATCCAATTGTTATTGGTATCACCGATTTGGTTGTTACCATATCTGTTTGAGAGCCCGATAGTTTTTTGTTTGGCATTGTTTAAATCCAATTGTTATTGGTATTGCTGATTTGGTCATTACCATATCTCTTTGAAAGTCCAATAATGTCCTGACTGGCATTGTTTAAATCCAATTGTTATTGGAATTGTTGATTTAGTCGTTACCATATTTGTTTGGAAGTCCAGTAATGTTTTGAATGACATTATTTAAATCCAATTACTATTGGTATCAACGATTTGGTTGTTATCATATCTGCCTTGGAAGTCCAGTAATGTTTTGACTGGCATTGTTTAAATCCAATTGTTATTGGTATTGCTGATTTGGTCGTTACCATATATGTTTAAAAGTCCATTAATGTTTTAACTGGGATTGTTTAAATCTAATTGTTGTTGGTATCGCCGATTTGGTTGTTACCATATCCGCTTTGAAAGTCCAGTAATATTTTGACTGACATTGTTTAAGTCCAATTGTTATTGGCATCTCTGTTTTGGTCATCACCAATCCCCTAGAAAGCCCAGTAGTTACTGGCATTACTTGAGCTTAAAGATTGTTTGTAGTGGAATATTTCGTTGTTACCAATCCACTCTTTTTTCTAAAGTCTAGACGTTACTAGCATCATCTAAAGCCCAAATTGTTATTGCGAATGTTTACTACTCTTAGGATGGTTAGTTGTTACCTATATCCCTAGTGAATCTTAGGATGGTTGGTTTTTACCTACATCCCAAGTGAATCTTAGGATGGTTGGTTGTTACCTGCATCCCCAAGGAATCTTAGGATGGTTAGTTGTTACCAACATCCCTAGTGTTTTGAGATATTTGGTTATCACCAATGTCCCTGGTTGGTCTGTTTGTTTCTTCAGTCATTTCCTGAAGATCTCGTTTGAACTCTCCGTTGTAAAGAAATTTTCCACTTTGGTTTGGTTCCCCGTGGAGTTTTGTTGTGTCTTGACGTTTTCTCTTGTTAGAGGTCACCTTTCAGTTTTAGCCTGGTCCTCGGTAGAGCTTTTGCCCTTATGGATTTCCATAATAGAGTATTTTATGGCCCATTAGGAATAGTTCTTTCCTCTAGAGTGTCACACTGGTCATGTTTGGACCTCGTGCTTGGTCACTTTAGATTTCCCTAGTTTGTTTCAGCTTCTCCCATGTTGTTGTCTTTCCCTAGTGAGTGGTTACTCATTGTGTTAGATTTCTTTCTTGTTTTCTTTATTCGTTTGAATTTGTGCATTTCTCATCATAAATTATCATTGTAAAGTTCATAGCATGTCAACACTTGCATAATTTTCTCGTCCTTAGCATATCATTGCATCTAAGGGAAAATTTTTGATTTTCTATATTTAAATACCATTCACCATGATTTTATAGAGATTTTCATCTCTCATACCATCTGGTAAATCTATTTAAATAGGAGAAACTGTCATACCCCAAGTTTTGACCCCTAGATTCCATTACCACTCTAGGAGCATCAAGCATTGTTTCCTAACCCTAACCTTGTTTCAAGTTTGTTGTTGTTGAGATCCATCTAAATTAGGGTTTTGCACCATTGGAATCAAGAGGACTATTGCTTGGTCAGTCAATGTTTTGGACTGATCATCATTAAATCAAGTTCCCCTACATTCAAGGATCTTATATTCAACAAGAACTAAGTGCTAATTGATTTCATTGCAAGTCAATTGAAGCCCAATTCATTTGGCCCCAAATTAGGGTTTTGTCAAGAAAAGTCAACTGTGCCTTTGACTTTTGGCCCAAGCATGACCCCAAGGCTTGGAACATGATTCAACATGTTCATATACATCATTGAAGCCTATCTAGGGTGTTTGAGAAGTCTCAACATGCAAATTCATTGAAGATCACACAGTTGAATTCACCCGATAAAAAATTCATCTAATAAAGTCAACTCTTTGATTTTTAGTGTTTTTGGTTCAAATTGAAGCTTCCAAGCCAAATTTCCTCAAAATATGTTTAATCAATGATTTTGTTCATGAAGAAATCAAGATTTGAGAGGTTTCTTGCAAAAGAAGAAAACTTGGATAACTTGAAATTTTTGTAAGTGTGGGAAGAAACCCTAATTTTGTTACCAACTTTGAGAGGCCAGAACTTTCAATCCACACATCCATTTTTTGAGTTCCAAAGATCAATTTAAATATCTCCTCATGTACTAAAAAAGTATCCTGGCCTATAAGAAAAAGATGCTTAGATTTTAAGTTATGAAGCTTCAATGGTAGGAAGAATTTCAAAACACTTAAAAAAAATTTCAAGACAGCTTTGTTACACCAATATTTAGCCAACTTCAAGGCCAATTTTCACTACGATCCCTTTGGATTCAAGAGTTTCACCAAACATGAAAGTTGTAGATCATGTTTAGGGCTTCTCAAAAAGTACAAGAACTCATCCATACCATTTTTGAGCTATGAGTTTCAAAGAAAGGAAGTTAAAGTCCAAAACTTGATTTTTAGGTCATGCCACCATGGATTCATTTTGCAAAACCACTCAAATCTCCATGATTTCATTTGGAAGACCTTATTACTTGTTAATATGGTTTAAACCAGATAAGTACACGTACTTTTGGCACATTATCCAAGTGGTTGATGCTTTATCTCAAAGATCTTTCTATTTTTGGCATAAAGGCGTGACTTCCATTTTGAAAAAGTATGGCTTTTCCCTAAAACTAGCATTGAGCCATTCTTCTTACTCCTCTTTTGACTCCATAGTACAAGATATCTTCATAGGCATACCCTAATCACATCTACTCTTGTACTTGACACTTGAAACAAGGAAAAGTGATGATCACAAGCAAGTTGGTTTCCAAGTAACTTAGTTGGCAAGAACTTAGATTCTGACTAGCTCACAAGTCCCCCACTTTTCCTATAAATAGAGGACTCTCTAAAGGTTCAAAAGGGAGGAGGACCTACACTTGAAACCTCAAGAACCACTCTCTCCAACAGAATTTGCAAAATACCTCTAAACTTGCAAAAACACCCCAAATACACATTCCACTCGTGCCAGACAAAAGCAAACACCACAAAACTTTTCTAAATACTCCATAGACCTTGTTCCAACCATGAAACAAGTTCTGGAATACTACAAAACTTAATCACCATCTTCAAACTCCAAATTGCAAGAAGCCACAGGTTTTGTTCTTGAAGCTGCTTCCAATCCATTTAAACATTCAAGTCATCTCTCTAAGGATTAACAAAGCCAAGGAGGTTTTCATTTCCTTTTTGTAAGAGAATTTGAAGAAGCCTTGGACTGTCTCCAAGAGGTAAGCTTCTTTCTCTTTGAACCTTTTGATTCATGCATCATTAGTGATTTATTTGTCAAGCAAACATGTAGATATCATCATGTGCTAGATGTTTCAACCACTGTTTGTATTGTATGAGTTGAACATGTAATGTTTTGACATGTAATATTCTCGATGTGTTGCACTGTTGTTGAATAATTTGTGAATTATTCAGTTGTTTTTAGGACAAGATATTGTTATATTCTTGATCCTTGTGAAAAATGCTCCAACTTTGATCTTTATATCATTGAAAATGATTGAGAGACGAGAAAGTTATGGCAGGTTGAAAATCTGGCCATGGATGATGATGCTAGGGCACGAAGAAAAGAGAAAGTGAGAGAGCGTGTGAAGGAGATGAAGTAAGTGGAAAATTTAGTCAGGATGACATGGCTCTGACTGGGTGGTGATTTGGCCGTTTGGAAGTGTTTTTTAAATAAAAACATTTAGAGGCGTATTATAACTGAATGTAGCAGCCACCCTAGTGGTAGAACCTTGCCTTGCCTTTCCTTGCCTTGCCTTGTGTGCCTGGGTTCGATCCCGCTGATCAACCCTTTTGCTATTTTTCTTATTTTCAAGGCTTATTTTACATATATTGACATGTTTCCACCTATGATTCATAATGCGCGTGTGGTTTAGCTAGCTAATGTTTTGAGTCAATATCTAGAGGGCGTGGGTTCAAACCCCATTGAGTGCATCCTCTTATATTTAATGCCTTGTTTTTATGTTTTCTTTCACAAATTGAATTGATCATAAATTCTTTGATATTTATCATTTTGATCCCACTCTTTTTTCTAAGCACTCATGAGAATTTATATTTGTTGTCTATGTCAAGAAAAATCTAAAAAGAATTATTTATTTGGCCCTTGTGCATGGTCAAAGTTTGTAACTTTTTAGGGTTTCTTAGGTTTTCTTTTTATCCTTTTAATTAATTCCTTTGATTCCTCTTGCTTGTATGAACCTCACTTGATGTGTGAATTTACATACCCTTGTTGTTACATGATGGTTATTATTTTTCAAGTTCATGTTCATATGTGAATATCATAAAACCTTGGATGTTACCTTGCCCTTGACATGTGATTCCCTTCTATGATCAATTGATTTAAATGTGCATATGCTTCATGTCTTTTATACATTGCCTTGAGTGCTCTTAAACACTTGTTGTTTTTCTTTTTGTATGAAGCACTTTTGAGGTGTTTCTCATCTTCCATGATTGAACTTATTTTACACGATGGTTGTTACCTTCTTGTTTAACATGATTCACCATAATTCACCTGTTGTTATCACACATGTTACACCCTTGTTCAAAGATGTTTTTGTTGTTACCTCTACTTGATTTGTATGCCATGCCTTAAGTAATGTTTTGAATTAAACATGATTCTTTTGATGTGTATCCATGCTTAAATATTGTTATGATTTATGCATGTTAATCTTGAACTTTTAACTTTGTTATAAGTAATGTTTTGACTTATACATGATTCTCTTGATTTGTATCCATGCTTAAATAGTGTTATGATTTATGCATGTTGATCTTTGGACTTTGCCATGATAAGTAATGTATTGACTTATGCATGATTCACTTGTCTTCTATAATGTTCGGTCTTGTAAGAACCTTATTTCATAGCCATTTAAATGTTGTAACATCTATGTTTACCTATGGTTGTAACTATTTGGGTTGATTCTAAATTTCAGTTGATGAATACTTGTTCTAACCTTGTTATTTGTTTTGCTTGATGTTGTCACATGCTTGCTTACTTTCTTGGTTGTCACCATGATTTTATATCTTCATCATGTTTGAATGAATGTATATGTGTGCTTAAGCTTTGATAATTTTCCCCAAGTGATATAGCTTGTTAGCTTTCATCCTAAAAGAGTTTCCTTGTGTTCCTAATTCCAAAGGAAAGTATCTCTTTTAACTCTATGTCATAGATACCTCATTTTATTCTTTTAATCTCCCTTTGACCTTATTAGAGTCATTAGGACTTTCAGCTTAGTCTTAAGTTAGAACCCCATCCTTTTGACTTTGTGAAGTCAAGACCTTTAGCACACCTTGTTAAGAATCCTATAACTTAGAGCTTAGGTCTACAATTTGTTAAGTCTATGTGTGTATTATTGTTATGGGTACTCACACTTCCCCTTTTGGCTTTTGTTAAAGTCAAACCCCGAGTTAGTCTTTCAACATAAACTTAGAGAGTTTGTTAACTCTATATAAGTATTATTTATTATGGATGCTTATTCCCCTTGAGCCTTGACCATAGTCAAGAGTTCTTTCACCCTAGTTAGGAGAACTACGGTTGCTCTGATTCCATCCTTGTTAGGATACATAGGCACGGGATGCGACATCTTGGCGAGCATACTTAGTACATATACCCATAGGTCTTTACCTTTACCCTAGTACATAACCATTAGCAGACAAACGTTAACACAAACACAAACTACCAAACAAGAGGCTCCTGTAGAGTACTACAGATACTTAGGGTGTTAATACCTTCCCTTAGTATAACCAACCCCCGAACCCCCGTTCTCTTAGCTTCATTGTTACATAGCGCACTTAGGGTTTACTTGAATCTTTACCCTTTCGTTTGGATAAATCAAAGTTCGGTGGTGAATATTTAAAGATTTGTGGTTCAAGTTAATTAATAGCTTGATATCCGATTGTCACTGTGATAATTACCTACTGCCAACCAGAAGGGCAGGACGACAAAGGTAATAAACCCAAAAAGGGAGAGATTACTAACTATCAACTAAGTGATAGATACAACAAGGTAACCAAACCCGACCATATTACCTACTACCACCTAAATGGGAAGGACGATAAAGGTAATAAGCCAGCTATATCACCTACTACCGACTAAAGGGCAGGACGACAAAGGCGATAAGCTCAAAAAGAAATAAGAAATATTACCTACTACCAACTAAAGGGCAGTATGACAAAGGTAATTGTCGCAACTGTAAAATAGGGGGCCGGCAGAAACAAACAGAAGAGTCGCCAGTAAATGTTATTTGTCCCAAAGAGAGGGAAAGGAAACGATCGAAGAAAACTTAAGAGAACGGGAAAGACAAGATCATCACAACCAAATCTTGGGTTTGGGAGTCTGTTACGCAAGGGGAAGGTATGAACACCCCTCACGTCCGTTGTATTCAACAGGATTCACGCTTGTTGTCTAATCTATGGGTGAGAGTTATCTAAAAGCTACTGTTAAATGGGGGTCAAGATAAAGAACAGACTCGATAGGACATCGTCGCTCCATGCCTACGTATTCCCTCGTGCAATGGGAAAGTCAGAGTCAACGTAGTTCGGAAAACTACGGGTGATGGGGGAAGGTTGCTCGCCAAGTCTTCGCCATCTTGTGCCTACGTATTCTCATCTGGTATGAGAAATCAGAGCAAACGTAGTTCGGGTAACTACGGGAAAGGTCTCGATCGCCCTAGGGCAAGAGAAAAGGTTCAAAATAACAGGATGGTCTCGATTACACTGGGGCAAGAGAAGAGGGAAGTTAGTTGTTAGTGTGCTCGTCAAGGATAGGAATCCTCATGTCTACGTATCCTCATTAGGGAATAAGGAAGCAGAGCATTTGTAGTTCATGCAACTACGGGAAAATGAGATCTCAATCGCACAGGGGCGAGAGAAAAGATCCTAGGCCTGAAACGCCTTAACATAAGTGAATTGAATTTGTTTGAGATGCGTATCGCACTAAAGTCTATGACATAGGAGTGAATGCGTTGCATATCGCCCTCGGGGCATACACTAAACACTCTAGACAAGCAAGGAGAAACCCCTCTCTCATCATTTCCCACATACTTAAGGTTCGTGGTGCACAATACTCATCATAGTTATTATGTGTTTTGAATTACTGTTTGATAGTGTTAGTGAATCGAATCAGGGCAAAATGTGACATTGAACCGTCGTAGCTTGACTTATGATGAAAGTCAAACTATATGAGGTCGCGTAAATTGATATCCGTGCTATGGGCAAGATAGAGAAATGATATTGAGGATCATTCTCCGATTAAATCGTGTTGCACGGACAAAAGAAAGGTGGGATCTTGTGTTTAATCATAAAATCGTGTCGGCTAATCGAAGGTAGCCTATCACGATCCCAAAGTAGAGAAAATGACCTAAATGGTCATTTTCCATAGATTTGACATTGTGAAGGTTATCAACTTCGGCAAATCGATGTTTACGAATCGGAAGACTTCATAAATCGGGAAAATTAAGTAAAGTAAAAAATGAAGAAGAAATTGAAAGAGAAAAAGTAGGTGGTTTCGGATAAACCGTTATCTATCAATAATTTGACTGATAATGCTTTTAGAAGTCTCGTCATCGACCAAAGTTGAAATAAAAAGATGAAATTCAATGAGGATTCAGAAATAACTCAAATGTTAAAACCAAACCAATAGAATTAACAAGTTAAATGTTAAAAATACTAAAAATCATAAGAAATAAATTATAAAAAAAAATCAAAAAGATTCTTAGCAAAATACTAGCAAAAGTTAAATTTGAAATTACATAAAAAATTTAAGAAAACAAGTTAAAAAAAAGATGGGGCGGGGGGGGGGGGCATGAGGAATTTTGGGGCATGAAGATTTAAACAACGTGGGCCTCATGAGCCCATTATCACTAGAACTCATGACACGGTTAATAACAAAAAAGGGTGGTGTGTATCAAAATCCAATACAGACCACAAAGGAAAGGCCCAAATCATTAAAGAGAGGCAAGGCAAGGTATTGGGAACATCAGTTAAAATCATGATTAATGTTAACAAACCCAAAAAAAAACCTCAGCACTACGCCTCGTGAAACAAAACATGATAAACGAAAAACTACAACCATATATCTCGTCTCAGCCTCCTTATTTTGAAAACAAAGTGCGAAGAATCTCAACGAATCGGGAGAAAAAACTGAAATGACATTCTCAACCTTTTTCACCCGGTTTCGTCTCAAACGCACGCCTCACCTCTTTCGCATTTCGATCTCTGCTTTCCTCTCATTTCTTCTGTTTTGGGTCCGAGATTCGTTGGTTGTGGTTAACAGGTTTTGGGTGATTTGAAGGAAGGGATTTTTTTGGATTTGAAAGGGTTTTTTTCCGAATTTATGTATCTGTTGATGGTGAGAGATGATGAATTTTTGGTTGAAGGTTTATGGTCCTAATGTTTTTATGGTAAGAAGATTTGGGGGAAATGATTTTAAGGTCTGTGTGTTGGTTTGCGATTGATGAAATCATAGAGGTTATTGGTGTTGAAGGTTGGATTTAGAGAATGAAGAAGAAAAGGAGGTTGAAGATGGGGTTACGGGTTGTAGTTGAAAGGATTTCGGAAGGGTGTTCGTTGGAAAAGAAGGGGTTTGTTGTTGTTTGTTTGAAGGAAATTTCGATGTTGGAAGATGATGGGGGATGCGTGGCGATGAAGGAGAGAAGATTTGAGGCAAAAAGTTGAGGGTTGTTCGGAAAAAAAAAAAGAAAAAATCTCTGTGGTACCAGCCCCAATGGTCTTATTGAAAGAAGATGAAAGCTCGTTTTTGATGCGCGTGGAGTTGGAAAGACAAAAGGTCATACGGTTTTTTTCCAAATTTGGGAAAGCTTTCAAATGTGAGAGGCATGTTCTGAAGATTAAGTAGCAGGTTTTTGTCTTGTTTTGTGTACATGTCGCTTTCGATTCACTGTGCTGAATAATTCTGTTATTGCAGGGGTGTGGCTTGCAATTATCATGGCCTTATCATTGAATTGATTTTTTTTTTTGGCTTTTTTTGTGCAGGCAAATTTATGCAGGTCCTCTGTTGGCTTGAAAGTCTTTCCTTTTTTATGAAGCTTGGCATGTAGTAGTGGAAATTGGTTGCTGTGTGTAGGTGTTACGAATGGCAAAAATTGATTTGTGTGGATCATAATGGTAGCACTACATGGGCCGCATGGATTTTTTTTAGAAGTCTTCCTCTTCCCTTTTTTTTATTTTTTGGATCTATTGACATGGGCTTAAGATTTTTCTTTTGAAATATGGTTTGGATGAAAAATGAAATGGAAAAGAAAATGGAATTTGATCAATATTGGTAATATGAAAGGAAAAGATATTGAATTAAAATGAATAATATGAATGCATTTTTGTGAAATTGGATAATTTTTGGATAATTTGGAAGTAAAAAATGAATTTAGAATTCTAGAATGGAAAATCGCAGATTTTAACATAAAAATGGTTATTGGTTAAAAGAAATGAACTGGTCGAATTGAGCATGAACTGAAATTTGGAAACAAAATTCGAAGGGGAACTGAAATGAACTGAAGAGAAATTTGAGTTGAACGGAAACTGGATAGAATATGAAATTGGCCATGAGTTAATCTCTGAGTCAATCCTCTGAATCTGGCCACTTGCACTGCTACACCAAATTTCAACCATGAATCAAATGCCCAGTCAGCAATATACCTCTAATGATCCATAATCATGACATATCTCAACTCATTATAGTCTGATAACCTGATGAATTCCAATATGGAACAAATTTACCTTCAATACACATTGCCTGAGAGATATAGCCAAATATAGCCACTGATGCAGGTAACATAGAATAGAAGAAAACTCTTGATGGTTTGACCAAAATTAGGTCAAACGTCCGTCTGATCTTAATCATAATTGCATAACCACACCTGACTCGAAACTATATTATCGTCTTTGATAACCCTGATCTTCTATCCATGAAGAGAAATAAAACCTGATCCTGAGCCAACTAAAAACAAACTTTCCAACCAATTCGAACCCAGGAGGTAATGAAACCCTAGGCCATTGATGTCTGAAAAAACTCTGGAAGAAAGCAAACCCGATATTTGATTCGGATAAACTCCTGATCTCATGTCTTAGGTGACCAATACAAAGTATGATTATGAATTATGACCTAATGGTGATGCAAATGCATGTGAAACAAAAGCCATTTAAAGTTAGAAAAAGGGAGAGGCAAATTTTGGGGTGCAACAGCTGCCCCTATTCAATCAACTTGGACCTGAACGGATGAAAAGTGTCCGCTTTCAAACATTCAAGGTAAAAGGTGATTGAATACAAAAAGAACCCAAAAATTTGCAAACTGCGAGGATATTCAGAGTAAAGAGATTGCCAGCCAAAAGTGGACTTGAAGAGCAGCGGGTACCAACCAAAAGTTGGGATGACCGACACGGTAACTGATCAAGAAGATTACAATAGCTACTAACCAAAAGTTAGGATTGTCGGGGAATTATATCCGAAAGTTATGAGGAAGAGAATACTAACCAAAAGTTAGGATTACCCAGAGAATAATCAAAAGTTATGAGAGAGAGAGGCTACTAACCAAAAGTTAGAATCACCCAGAAAATAATTACCAAAAGTTGTTAAAGAGAGGCTACTAAAGTCGGGATCATCCAAAGACTACCAAAAGTTGGGATCATCCAAAAGCTCATCAACCAAAAGTTGGGATACACGGGAAGTTGAATCAACCGACTCACCCTGAAAGAAAGATGATTCAGTTGGGGAACAATAGAGGACTACCAACCAAAAGTTAGGATAACATCCACAAAACGACAGACTACCAACCAAAAGTCGGGATAACATCCACAAAGCGACAGAGCTGGGGATTATACGAACATCAATTAAAGAGTTAATGGAAGAATAAACGTCCTCATCAGAGGGGTACATCATGAAAGAGTTGATGGAAAAGAAACTGACATCGTTAAAGGGTTAACAGGGAGAAAACTTAGAACATCATCATCAAAGGGTTGATGGCAATAAAACTTCACTAGAGAGACACCTCATCAAAGAGTTGATGGAAAAATAACATCTAGAATGTCATCATCAACGGGTTGATGGAAGGAAAACATCTGGAATATCGTCATTAAAGGGTTGATGGACAGGGCCTGATCGAGGGTAAGATAGACGTATGATCTAGGACCCAAGAGAAAATAAATAGACTAAAATGACTGAAAGGTCTACTGAGGAATGGCTTGGCATTCTCTGAGGATATGTCACTAATTTGACTGAAAGTTGGTTTCGGGCTCCCACACACGGTACCAAAAATGGCATATGCTTCACATGCAAAGGTTTGAACATGGCGTAATACTCTATATGAAATGTAAATGCTACACATTTGAGGATGTAATGCAAAGATGATAACTATATGCAGATACAGGCTCGAGATGTTGGGGAAAGAAGGATGCCCCAAGTATGATTGGACTTTCCTGGGAAAGATAGGTGAAACCTGACGGTGATTGATTTTTTTTGAAGGTGAGATCTTTCTGGGTACCAATGGGGATTTGATTTTGGAATGAGGTGCCAATAGGGATTGGACTTTCTGGTGGTTGCCAATAGGGGTTGGGTTTTTGGTTGAGGAGATGCCAATGGAAATTGGGCTTTACTCTGAGGTGGATGCCAATGGGAATTGGGCTTTGGATGAAGATGTCAATATGGATTGGGCTTTTGTTTTCTATGAACGCCAATAGGAATTAGGATTTGGTGGTTTCCAATAGGAATTGGACTTCGGGTTATCTGTGATAGGTCAGGTACGATTGACACTGGAGAATGTCTTGTCTGGATACAAGGTTGGAAGGTGACTTATCTGGATACAAGGTTTATGGTGTCTTGTCTGGATACAAGGTTTAAAAGTGCCTTGTCTGGATACAAGGTTGGAAAGTGACTTGTCTGGATACAAGGTTTATGGTGTCTTGTCTGGATACAAGGTTTAAAAGTGCCTTTTTTGGATACAAGGTTGGAAAATGACTTGTCTAATTACAAGGTTTATGGTTGAAGGGTCAAGGAATGGTTAATATAACTTCCTGACATTCATCTTGAACTTGAAGGTTGACTGAACCTGCTTGAATAGCTCTGAGAAGATCTGAAAAATATGGAGAGGAAATGTTTCTTCATCTCCACTTTGCCCCAGCTTGTGGGATCCCTAGAATCTCTATACCCTGATGGTCTAAGATGAATTGCCTTAGCATTTTGAACCTCATAGAGGTGCTTCAAATGAGAACTTCGCTCTGAACCAGATTAACTTCTTATGCTCTTGGGGTAACTTGCCCTAGCCTTGAAATGACTTTGCCCCTGACTGGCTAATATGTGAAGAAGTGCCTCTGTCTAGCTGACCTTCGAGAGATTTATTGAATCTCGACCTGATTTCCTCAGATTTTCCGATTTTTGAAATAACATCTTTGACTGACTTTCGAGAGATTTAATAAATCTCGACCTGGTTGCCCCAGATTAACTGAATCTTAGATGGCTGACTCCCCTTATGTGATCCCTTAGCATGACTTGCCCCTTCTCAACGGAGCACTCAGGCGCTTTGCATCTCTATCTCGACCAAACTTTCCATTGTAGAAACTTTATGACATCAAGTGCTGACTCGCAAGTAAAACAAATCGCTTTGTAAATGATGTTTTAATGCAATGCATATGACAGTTTTGAAATCCAAGTCTGTTCACTGGAAAAAGTTGTGACATATAGTGAATGAGTCACCTATCAGAATGTCAACATCAATACCCACAAGGTAAGAAAATCCTTTTAGGATTCAGTTTCGACGCGATCTTTACCAAAGTATGCTTTCGAAACAAACAATTCTTCAATTAGGCCTTTCAAAGGTTGTAACGTGGCCTGGATCACGGTTATAGAAAGAAACGATATAAGACTCAAAGTTTTGTTTTAACCCACCCATTCTCCTTGATATTCTCCAGTCCTATGTTCAGCTAATTTGACACAAGCTCTCACCTTTCAAAGGTTGGATTACAGGAGTGATGGTTAAGGACAATACAAGTTTTCGGAGTGACAGTCACTCATTTTTCGTCTTTGGTGTCTGAAGTCACACGACTTGTTCTTGTCGCTACGCGAAAAATGACACATAGTCGCCACCGGATTTTATTTATCCTAAGGAGGGAAAGAGAAATAGCAATAAAACCTTTAGGAAAAGATCATGGTCATCGCAACCAAGTCTTAGGGTTTGGGAGTCGGTTATGCGAGGGGAAGGTATTAGCACCCCCTCGCATCCATCGTACTCGATGGGAACCTTCTAGCTTGTTTTGCTTGAATGGGTGTTTTTATTAAAAGTGTGCTTGCTTAAAATAAAAGAGGGGTTGGTTTTTTTATTTTAATGCTCGCCAAGGATTGTGGCCCTTGTGCCTACGTATCCTCACTTAAAAAAAGTGAAGAATCAGAGCTCCATAGTTCGGAGGCTTGTGAAATGGTTTTTTGTTGGTTGATTTTATACCTTGAAAAAGGGTTTTCGGATTGATGCCCTAAGGAGAAAAGAAGTTTGATGATTTGATGTTATTTTTAGGTTTTTGAAAATAAATTATTCTTGATTAGGATTACACAAAAGACTTTGGATAGAAATGAATGTTTCGAATAACCAAGTCGAGCGCCTTGTATTCAAAACATTCGGAATGAGTGTAGAAGGGTTCCATTCTCATTCCTTCTCCACCACTTTAAAGTTTATGGTGTATAACCCTAATCGTATATTTATTGTGTTTTGGATTTTTTATGAGAAAAATACAACTTGATGTTGGATCAAGGGTTTTAATGTTTGTGAAAATATTTGAAGTGATGCAAACAAGGTCGATGGCGAACGCACAAGGCGGTCGACTTACAAGGGTGAAAATGGCTCGATAAAATCGAGAGTTTATTTTTGAAAATAGTTTTGGAACAAAAAGTCAAACATAGCCATAATAATGTCCACATACAATAGCCATGCAAACAAAACGGGTTAGTCAGCTTTAATCAAAACGCACACAAAAAACGACATGAAATACAGGGGCCTGACACGGCTGGCCGTGTTAGCTGACACGACCCGTGTAAAAAAGTACCCACAATAATGGTTTTTTGAAATAAACAGGGGGCTGACACGGTTGCCCGTGTCAGCTGACACGACCCGTGTCAAGAAATGCCCAGAACACTTATTTTTGGAGGCAAACAGGGAGCTGACACGGTCGCCCGTGTCAGGACCCCTAGGAGATGCGCGCGAAGAAAACTTAAACAGCGGATTGACACGGCCCGTGTCAGCCCTGCTGGGTGAAAAAAAATCTAAACTTTTCATTTGTTCTATTTCTTTCTTATGGTTCTTATAATGGTTTCTTGGTCCCTCTTGAGACTTTACACAAGGTACACAACACAAAAACACTCAATAGATATAATAAATGACAAGTGCAAAATATAAAGAGAGAAAAGTTTGAAGAAATAGATACCAAAGAGTTGCTTTCCTTCTTGCAAAACCTTCACTGATTTTGGTTGGGTGTTTCCTTCACTTTTCACTTTATGTTTTGATGGTTCTGCTTCTCAATGGTTCTCTTGTTTCTATGTGACTCTCTTGATTTTTTCTGCTTTTTCTTTCTCTCTATTTTTCTGGTTTTTCTAGGGTTTCTTGCTCTCTCTATCTCTCAATGTGTAGTGAATAGTGAATGAATTGTTTGCAGCCCTCTCCTATTTTATCTCAGCATATTATGGTTTTCCCTACTTTTAAAACATCAGATTATTTCATGGAGAAATGTTTCTTGCCACTTTCCTCATGTCACTCTTTTTCTTTCCATTTCCATGTATGTTGCTATGCTGCACTTTTGCTGCACTACTTGCGTATGTTGTCTTTTTTTTTCTGCAGCACTCTACATTGCCCTCAAACCTTGTACCCATTTGTTGGCTTGTGTTTGGAATGCCTTTTGGTCAATGCTACTACCTTTTGACAGCATTTTGAAAATTCTGATATTTAATATGTAGATACATCATTGTGGGTTCATTTCCTTGGTCTTGTGAATTGTAATGGTTTTGTGATATAATGAAAATTGTCACTTCTTGCATGGGGCTGTTTTGGATCATATTAAAATTACCCATGGCTAAGCAAACATGGTCTTGATCTTGACATGTTCCAATGTTGAGTTAACTCCTAATTATTGTCCTTGGATGTTTGTGGGCACAATGTGGAACATGTAATCTTGTTGGGGCATGAAGGGTACCATTGCATGAATTTGATTAGAGATTTGAATCAAGATTAGAAATAGATTAATTTCTAAACATTACTTAGAGTTGGAGATTTTGTAACAACTGGCATTCTTGTAATGTCATGAAATTTCTCTTTGTAATATTCTAGTCTTGAATTCATGAATCTTGAACTTTGAATGATGGATTTCCCTTATACCATTATTTGGAATGAATGGAATCTTGAATTATGCACTTGTGATCTTGACTCATGCTTTGTAAATTTGAACTTCCCTTTGATCAAGAATTTGAAACAAAGTTGGAGGAAGAAACCTTGAATTAGGCATTGCACTTCATGCATATTAGTAATATTGATCTTGATTATCCTAATATTTTTCAATTAACTTCTCCTTGAAGAAATCTACATGAGTAGACTTTCCAAATTGAATCAAACCTTATATGATGAACCTTTTCTTCCATGTAGCCCATGATAGGAAATTTATCTTATTTGAAATGGAAAACAAATGAACCGACCCAACCCTTACCTTGTGAACCCACATGCTCGATATGTAATAGAACAATGTATGATATAACGGATGTAGGGATATGAAAGGCTAAAGGTAAAAATGAGGGTGTGACAGCTGCCCCTATTTAATCCTCTTGGACCTGAATGTCTGGAGGATAAGGGTGCTCGAACATTCATGGTAGAAGAGAATTAAATACAAGAATACCCGAGATTTTCAACTAGAGAGGTATGGAATGAAAGTAGACAATCAGCGAGATGGCTTGAAAAAGGTGTCTGTTAGTGATGAAGGGTTAAAGGGGATGCAATGATATGCTTGAGATGCAATGCAGAATGAGCATGAGTTCTTTTGCTAGCCAGAGGAGAAGAAACCTCGTAATAGGGAATCATAATTGGCTAGGAGATACTCCTTCTACAAAAGATAGAGAGGACTCGGAAATATAGAAATGTGAGATATTCCTTCTATAAAAGATAGAGAGGACTCTAAAATAAACATGAGATATTCCTTCTACGAAAGGTAGAGAGGACTCAAGAAGATGGATTATGAGATATTCCTTCCATGAAAGGTAGAGAGGACTCTAGAAATTGGCTTTCCTCTTACAAAAGGCAAGGAGGACTCCCGAACAAAAGGTTTGGATAAAATGTTTTCTTCTACAAAAGGTAGAGAGGACTCCGAAACAAAAGGTTTGGAGAAAATGTTTTCTTCTACAAAAGGTAGAGAGGACTCCGAAACAAAAGGTTAGGAGAAAAATTCCTTCTACAAAAGGTAGTGAGGACTTCAAAACAAAAGGTTTGAAGACATGGTAACTCCTTCTACATTAAGTAGAGGAGACTCCCTTGGGAGAATATGATCATATTTCCTTTTGTAAAGGCAGAAAGGACTCCAAAACAAAAGGTTAGGAGAAGAAGTTCCTTCTACAAAAGGTAGAGGAGACTCTAGAACAAAAGGTTTGGAGATAATTCTTTTTACAAAAGATAGATAGGAGACTCCCTTAGGAGAGGACGATCGTATTTTCTTCTGCGAAAAGCAGAAAAGACTCCTGAACAAAAGGTTAGGAGAAAAATTCCTTCTATAAAAGGTAGAGAGGATACTTACGAAAGGTAAGTTGACTGGAACCTTTACAAAAGGTACAGGAGGTCTTACTAAAGGTAAGTTGAATATGTTGCGAAATGCAAGGTAGAGATGCTTCGTGAAAGAGACACAAAAAGACTCACAAAAGGTAAGTTGAGGGCAATAACCATCTTCCTGCAAAAGGCAAAGGAAATTTGCATAGGGTATTAGAATATCACTTGACCTCACAGGCACAAAGGCGGAGGTGATATTCTTTAAGTATGGCGACCATTCAGTTCTTGGCCACACAAGCATCAAGCGTCCAAACTGATCGAAGATACCCAAAACAAAGTTTTTGTCGCGTGTAAAAGACAACAAAGAAACGCTTACAAAAGGAAAGCGAAGGGAAAAGATTTCACGCGAAAGGGAATGAAATCCCTTACGAAAGGCAAGGTGAAAAGATATCTCAAAATGGACTTATAAAAGATAAGTTGACGAGGGGTTAAGTATCATGCCAGAATCTGGACAAGACTTTCATAAGAACTTACATCTTTGAGGATGACTAGCTAAGGGCATGTAATGATGCAGGATGTATGCAACAATGTTGGGGACATAAGGACATGGAGGTTAGGGGTGATAATTTGTGCCAAGTGATTAGGCTTTGGTTTGGGGCGTCAAGTTTGACTTCCCAACATCCTTGTGGCGAAATTTGGATCATCTTCAGATGGTCTTATCAGACAAGCTGTGCTGGTCAGTTAGGTTGCCCCTGACCTGGTCGAATCTCGGTGAACTTTGTGATTTGACGATGCTTCGTGTACATGTGCGTCACGTTTATCCTTCATTCACCTTGATCGGAGAGCAACCTTATGCTTTCTTTTGTTTTTATTTTCATCCCATAATTCTCAATGCAATATTTATTAAGAATGAAAATTCCACTTTTTGTAAACAAACATTAAAAGCAAAAATATGAAGCACAAATTGATGAAAGAGATTTTATTGATGATAAAGTGACCCATAAATGGGTAATTTTACATAAGGATACAATTCCTAAAAGAGGTCATTGCAAAAAATATGACAAAAGGTACGGTGGCAATGAGAAGAAAAACGGGTTTCCACTGAGTTCCAATTCTGCTATGATCCCTATGACCTTGAAACTTCTCGTACATTACTTCTGAGGAAGGTGGTTGGATTGATGCTTCTCGTGTGTAGCTCTCTTTATTTTGATGATGAGCTCACAAATTCTTCGCAGACCGTAGTCTTTTTCTTTTTAAAGTCCCTAACTTTTGCCTAGTCCGCCCTTTCAGGTTTTCAGTCTACCGGGATACCCTTTTTTTTGCCTAAGTTTCCCCTAAGGGTTTTCAACCTATCGGGTATTATTTTTTTTTCATTTTAACCCTAACTTTTTCCTGGACATTTTTCTTTTTGTTGTCCACCGGGTTTGCTTTCAAGCATAGTATTTTTTTACTGCGTCTGCGTTTACAGGGGATGACAGATCTTCACTGTCCATGTTGGATAATATCAAGGCTCCCCCGGAAAAAACCTTCTTCAAACATATGGACCCTCATAGTTAGGTGTCCATTTGCCCCTTGGGTCTGTGTGGATTGGCAGAATCTTTCTCAACACCAAGTCTCCCACTTTGAACTCTCGAGGGCGAACTTTCTTGTCAAACGCTCTCTTCAACTTCTTTTGGTAAAGCTAGCCATGGTAGATGGCTGCCATGCGCTTTCATCAATGAGATTAAGTTGATCAAATCTTGCCTGCACCCATTCTGATTCATCGAGCTTGACATCGATCAGAATTCTCAAGGAAGGAATTTCCACCTCAACGGGGAGTACTGCATCCATGCCGTATACAAGAGAAAATGGAGTTGCCCCAGTGGAAATGCATACTGAAGTGCGGTAGCCATGCAAAGCAAATGGTAGCATTTCGTGCCAATCTTTGTATGTTTTTACCATTTTCTGAACAATCTTCTTGATGTTTTTGTCTCTGCCTCAACTGCGCCATTCATCTTTAAGCGATATGGTGACGAGTTGTGATGCTCGATCTTGAAACTTTCACACAATTCCTTCATCATCTTGTTATTGAGGTTTGAACCATTGTCAGTAATGATTTTATTTGGGACCCCATAACGGCAAATGATTTCTTTCTTGATAAAGCGAGTGACCACTTGTTTGGTGACATTGGCATAAGACGCGGCTTCCACCCACTTAGTGAAGTAGTCAATGGCCACTAAGATGAAACAATGACCGTTTGAAGCAGTTGGCTCAATGTTTCCAATCACATATATACCCCACATGGTGAAGGTCCAAGGAGATGTCAAGACATTTAGAGGAACTGGTGGCACATGTATCTTATCTGCATAGATTTGACATTTGTGGCATGTTTGCACGTGACGATAACAATAAGTTTCCATCGTCATCCAATAATAACCAGCCCTCAAAATTTTCTTAACCATCGTGTGTCCACTGGAATCTGTACCAAAAGAGCTTTCATGAATTTCGTCTATGATTCGGTCGGCTTCGTGTCTATCCATGCATCTGAGTAGGACCGAGTCATAGTTTCGCTTGTAAAGCACATCTCCACTTAAGAAGAATTTGGATGAAAGCCTTCTTAAATACTTCTTATCTGTGATGGAAACATTTTCTGGATACTCTTGCTTCTCTAAATACCTTTTGATATCATAGAACCAAGGTTGATCGTCAGTTGTTATCTCTGCTTCCAGACAGTGGGCAGGTCCATTGGGATATTCAATGTGGATAGCGGGTGCCTCGTTTTTCCACTTGACTTTGAACATGGATGACAGCGTGGCAAGAGGGTCTGCCAATTGATTGCTTTCTCTAGGAATGTGATTGAAATTAATCTCATCAAAGTATGGGATTAACTTCAAGATGTAATCTCAATATGGAACTAGTTTGTTGTCACGTGCTTCCCAATCACCTCTGACTTGACTGATGACCAATGCGGAATCTCCATACACTTCCAAGATCTTGATTCTGTGATCAATGGCGGCTTCGATTCCGAAGATACATGCTTCATATTCTACCATATTGTTGGTGCATTCGAAACATTATCTTGCGGTGAATGGGATTTGGAAACCAGTAGGAGATGTGAGGATCGCCCCTATTCCATTGCCTTGAGCATTTGCAGCACCATCGAACATGAGCGTCCATCGCGATCCTGGTTCGGGTCCTTCGTCTGGGCCTAATGTTTCATAGTCTCTGACAAACATGATATCCTCATCGGGGAAGTCAAAACGCATGGGCTGGTAATCTTCCACAGGTTGGTGGGCAAGATATTCAGACAACACACTCCTTTTGATAGCTTTTTGTGAGACATACTGGATGTCATATTTTGTCAGTACCATTTGCCAACGGGCTACTCGTCCGGTGAGACCAGGCGTTTCAAAGATGTACTTGACTGGATCCATCTTTGATATCAACAACGTGGTATGGGTCACCACATACTACCTTAAGCATTTGGCAGCCCATGCGAGTGTGCAACATGTCTTTTCTAGCATTGAGTATCTCGTTTCACAGTCGGTGAACTTTTTGCTTAAGTAGTAGATAGCGTGCTCCTTTCTACCCGTTTTGTCATGCTGCCCCAACACGCATCCCATGGATCCTTCCAGAACGGTCAAGTACATGATGAGAGGTCTTCCTGGCACGGGAGGCATCAAGATTGGTGGCTCTTGCAGATATTCTTTTATTTTCTCAAATGCTTTTTGTCAATTGTCATTCCACACGATTGCTTGATCTTTGCGAAGAAACTTGAATATTGACTCACAAGTGGCTGTTAGATGAGATATGAATCTGTCTATGTAGTTTAATCTCCCAAAGAAATCACGAGCCTCCTTCTCTATTCTTGGAGCTGGCATATTATGGATAGCTTTTACTTTGTCATGATCAACTTTAATCCCTTTTTGGCTCACGATAATACCTAGCAATTTACCAGATCTTACCCCAAAGGTAAATTTATTCGGATTGAGCCTTAGCTTAAACTTTCTTAGCCTTGTAAACAGCTTTTCCAAGTGGGTGAGATATTCCTTTTCAGTTTGGGATTTTGCAATCATATCGTCAACGTAGACTTCAATCTCCTTATGAATCATGTCATGAAAGAGAGTCACCATTGCTCGTTGATATGTCGCACCAACATTCTTTAAACCAAATGGCATAACCTTATAGCAGAAGGTTCCCCAAGAGGTAATGAAGGTAGTCTTCTCCATATCCTCTGAAGCCATTTTAATCTGGTTGTATCCTGAGAAACCATCCATGAAAGAGAACACAGAGAGTTGAGCCGTATTATCCACTAACACATCAATATGTGGCAGCGGAAAGTCATCTTTTGGGCTGGATCTATTTAGGTCTCTGTAGTTAACACACATCCGCACCTTACCATCTTTTTTGGGCACAGGTACAATGTTGGCAACCCATTGAGGATACTTTGATACTGCCAAGAATCCGGCATCAAGCTGCTTTTGCACTTCCTCCTTAATCTTAAGGGCCATGTCAGGTCAAGTTCGTCTCATCCTCTGCTTTACAGGCGGACAATCTTTCTTGAGTGGCAATTTGTGCACCATGATGTCTGAATCCAAACCAGGCATGTCTTGGTATGACCAAGAAAACACATCTGCATACGCACGTAAGAGCTCGATCAGTCTTCTCTTCACACTCTCTTCTAAGGCAGCGCCTATCTTGACTTCTTTCTTATCCTCTTCGGTTCCAATATTGACAACTTCCACTGATTCTTGATGCGGTTGAATGACCTTTGATTCTTGCTTTAGTAGTCTGGCTAACTCCCCGGGAAGCTCACAATCTTCCTCACAATCCTCATCAGTGTGGTAGATTGGGTTATCAAAGGAATATAGAATCGTAGCAGTATCGTTATCAATGGAATCCAGGGTAGATCTGCATGATTGGTGATTTTATGCTTTATTTTGAGAAGATGGAAAAAATAAAAATGCAAGAAAAACATTTCCATTTATTTATGCAAAAATAAAAAAGAAAGACAGGGAACACAATTGAATGCAAAAGGTTCATTTCATTCATGATAAATATTAATTGAAAACATGGGGGGCCCTACAAAATATTCCCTATGCCTTGGGCAGAGCATGGGATTTGAAAGCAAAACAAGGAAAATTACTCTTCAACAAGGGTGACTTCCGGTATCTCCACGACAGTCCAATTGTTGAGTCGTTCATTCGGTACTCTTGGGTACACCATACAGACTTCATTCAATGCATCGTCTTCAGCTTCCACAAAGGTCACTTGATCATCTACCATATGTCCACCACTAATGAAGGAAAGTGGAGGAATGAACCCTTTGCCCTTGTTAACGGTTGTCTTCTACTGAACTTTGTGACTGCTAGGGTAACCCAAACCAGCTCTGTTCTTGTTGATAGGTAAATCCAACACTCTTCCCCAACCTTCAGGGTGACCGGCCTTGATTACAGTCTTTGCGTCCTTCCAAGTAACCATGGGGGATCTAGACCTTTCTGACTTCTTCTCCTCCTTCTTAGCAGGGATCATTTCCACACTTATCACGTCAAATGCTTGAAAAGGGGTCTCATGGACTTCACCTCCCACTTCAACATAGCGAAATGAAGACATATGACTTACTAGCATATCCTCTTCCCCCTCAATGATAACAAGCTGATTATTGACCATGAACTTTAGTCTTTGATTAAGAGTGGATGTTACAGCACCGGTTGCATGAATCGAAGGACGGCCTAGCAAACAATTGTACACTGGGTAGATATCCATCACATAGAATGTGATAATGAAAGTGTGAGTTCCTATTTTGATGGGGAGATCAACTTCCCCTGTCACAGTCCTTCTTGCCCCATCAAAAGCTTTGAATATTACTGAACTGGGCTTCATCATCAATCCTTCAATGGTTAGCTTGGCCAAAGAATTCTTTGGTAAGACATTTAAGGATGGTCTAGTATCTACCAACACCCTTGACAAAACAAAGTCGACACATTCGATGGAAATGTGTAAAGCTTTATTATGATTCTTCCCTTCGGGAGGCAACTCTCCATCATTGAAGCTTAGAATGTGCGCGGAAGAAATATTTGACACAACTCCTTTGAATTGCACAATAGATATTTCCTGGGGAACATGAGCAGTCTTTAAAAACTTTATCAAGGACTATGCTCTCTACAGAGCTATCAACTTTCACAACATCCTCCTCCACCTTCTGCCCATTAATGTAAACAATTGGCTCATATTTCCAAGGGACAACCTTGGTGCTCTCAAAAGGTAAAGGAGCAGGCGTAGATATCACTAATGGAGCGAGTGAAGGCGGAGACAGTGGGATCTCTACTTGATCGTACGGTGTTTGCAATGGTTCACGAGCTTGATTATATGGAGTTTGAACAGGATGCCAATCATAATCACAAGGGATTTCCAAAGGCACATGAGGCTGATCACATGAATTGTTAGTGGTACAACATCATACGAGATTTGTAGTGGAATTTGGACAGGATACCAATCTTCATCACATGGAATTGTCAGAGGCACACGAGGTTGATCATATGGATTGTTCACCAGTTCTTCATCATAAGTAAATTCCATCGGATCACAGGGAACATCAATCGGGTCATATGGAATGTCCAGAGTTGCCACTTCTTCGGCGTTTGATATTTGTTCTATCAATATGATGCCTTGATCTAACAACTTCTGAATGCCTATCTTCAATTCATGACAGCTTTGGGGATCTTCCAAACAGTTTTGACAATCCTCACTACATCCTGGGAAAACATTCTTTATTAACAATTGCTCTTTAACAACTGCAAAGGGGGTCTTCATCTTGTCGACTTCTGACACTAACTTCTTCCCTCTTGACTCTTCAATCATGTTTGTAGCATAGTTAAACATTGGATTATTAGTCACATTGGGAGTATTTTTGGTGAAATTGATGGCCTTCAAATCAATGAGATCTTGTACCACGTACTTCAAAGCTTTGCAATTTTCAATATTATATCCGGGAGCTCTAGAATGGAATTCGCAACAGGCATTTACATCATAGCCAGGAGGTAGGACAGTTGGGGGAGCCTTCATTTCTCTCAATTGTACTAAATATCCTTTAAGTAAGAATGGAAGCAACCTAGCATAAGTTGTTGGAATAGGATCAAACTTTTTCTCAGGTCTCCTTTGCCTTGGCTGACCCTGATAATAATTTTAACGTTGAGGTGTTTGTTGTTGGTAGGGGACTTGAACAGCTGGTTGGCTTGCAGGTATGAAGAGAGGTTGATTTGGAGTAACAACGGCCACATGATGATAAGAACCTTGATATGCTCTGGCTTTCCCCTTATCCATCGAGGCAGCGTTTGTTTCCCCTTCTCTTTTCCTTACAAAGCCTTGGCGGGGCTTCTTAGGTCCACCAGAAACTCCATCAACATTCTGAATCTTCCCAATCTTTATCATATTCTCGATCCTCTCACCAGCCATAACTAAATATGAGAATACAGAAGATGTGCATCCAGCCAAGCATTCTAGGAAAGGACCTTGAAGAGTCCCCATGAACATATCTGTCAATTCTCTTTCAAGAAGAGGAGGCTGGACTCTAGTAGCTAAGTCCCTCCATCTTTGTGCATAGTCTTTGAATGCTTCGCCAGATTTCTGGGTTAGGCCTTGGAGTTGTGTGCGATTAGGCGCCATGTCAGAATTGTACTGGTAGTGCTTCAGAAATGCCTCAGCTAACTCTTTCCATGTCTTGATATATGTACCTTCCAATTGCATATACCATTCAAGGGATGCCCCACTTAGGCTATTGATTAGTGGGTTTCAGTCGTGTATTTCAAACTGTTTCAGTCGTTTGTTTTTAATGTTTTCGTCCGCTTTCGAGTCTTTTGGTTATGTTTTCATCTTTATTTGCATATGTCCTTGAACAAGTCATTTTTTGATGTTTTTATCATTTCATGCCGCTGGTGTGTTTAATTTGGTTGTTTGTAGTGTGTTTTCAAGATAGCAAGAAGTTGGTGATCTGACATCCGTGCGAAGCCGTTCCGGGTACAAAGATTGTTGTGGAAATGGAAGTCTTTGAAAAGAAATCTGGGCATGTCAGCAGCCTGACACGGGTGCCCGTGTCCCATGACACGGCCCGTGTCAGGACCCCTGAAGTTGAAGAGTGTAACCTAAGAGTTAGCAGCCTGATACGGGTGCCCGTGTCCCATGAAACGGCCCGTGTCAGGGCCCCTGAAGATGAAGGGCGTGCCCTCAAGAGTCAGCAACCTGACACGGTCACCCGTGTCCCATGACACGGCCCGTGTCAGGGCTACTGAAAGTGAAATTTGTTTATTTCGTTTTATGCTGACTGTGAAATATCTCGGAGGGCAATTTCGGCATCTCGCAGCGTAATTTGAATTTGGATATATTAGACGCTTTGGAGTTTTTATATGGTTCTTCTCTTTTTGGTTTTTGTTTTTTACGCTTTGGAGGAGATTTCCGAAGAACAAGGATCAATCAAAAGCAGAAGTGATTGATGATCCAAGAACCCCAATCCTTATTGTAATGACTTTCTTCCTTTCATTTTTCTGTGATTTTTTGTTGATTAAGAACATGATTGGCTAAACCCCCCATTGCTAGGGGGGTGGTCTTAAATTGCAATGTATTGATCAGAGTTTGAATTATTTTATGAGATCTATGTTTTTTCCCCTTTTATCTTTTATTTTGCAACGATCTTAAGGCGGATTCGTATTGGAAAATAGAATTCGATTGACGGTTAGGTTTAGGTCTGATAAACCAATCTAATGCTTTTGCAAAATAATATTACGGTTGATATTACCTAGGAATGGGGATAGCCCGTAGTAACATGTTTGTTATGTCAGAACTATTGCTTGATGATTTTCTTGGGCAACTAAGGAATTAGTGTGTAGGAAAATTATCAAAGGGTTTTTCATTAAGGAATTAAGGAAAACTAATTTGGGAATTCGACATATACCAAGGTTAGGGGCATGTCTCTTAGAATAATTTTCTCCGGTCTTCACAGAGCAGTTTATCCACTTCCCTATCATGGTTCTTATTATTACTATAAACCTTTGTTTTCTTGTTTTATTTTCTGTAGTAATTCTTTTAGTTTTTATAACTTTAAAAACAACCCCAAGGTATTTTTGTTCCTTTGAATCATTAAAAACACCGTTAGTTCCTACACAGTCCTCGAGATCGATACTCGGGAACTTTTCCCTTATTACTACATCGGTAAAAATAGTACACTTGCTATTTTTCCGATCAAGTTTTTGGCGCCATTGCCCGTGACTGCCAAATTAACTTTGTTTTTAGGATTCATAAGAAATTTTGTTTCTCTGCAACTAAAATTTTTAGTTTTTAGCTTTATTATCTTTTTGCTTAAAATATCTAACTTCTGTCTAACTGTGTATGCGAGGTCAGGCCTCAGCTAAATTTTATTTTGATACAGAACTAGAGCGAGCATTGCACGAAAGACTAAGAAAAGCTAGAGTTGAAAGACTGGCAGGGTCAAGTTCAGGCCCCAGTGTTCTGTTGCTAGAAAGAGAAGAAGAGGTATCTGTGCATAGTGAGCACAGTGATTCAGAAGCAGAGAGGGAGACAACACCAAAAACTATTCAAATGGCTGGGAATCAACCTCATCCTGAAAGACTTTTGGGAGACTATGGAGGGGCCAATGCTCAACCAAACCTTATGACCATCGTAAATCAACCGGTGAATGTGGCACACTTTCAGCTACATCCTTCCACCATTCGCCAGTTGGAGAGTAAGCCTTTCTCTGGAAGAATCAACGAAGATGCAAACAAGCATCTACAGAGATTCATAACGACTACTACATCTTTGAAGATAGAAGGCCATTCCGAAGAGGCCAAGAGACTTAATATGTTTCCGTTCACACTGACTGATGATGCAGAAGAATGGTTCTACTCACTTCCAGCTGGGAGTATCACCACATGGCAAGAGATGGAAACTGCATTCCTTAACGAGTATTTCCATGCTTCAGTGTTTATTCGAAAAAATACGACATTGTCAATTTCAAACAAAAAGAAGGGGAATCTCTAGGAGATGCATATAAGAGGTTTAAGAGGTGTCTGACGGCATGTCCTACTCATAACATGGATGCCACTGAGCATATGCAGAACTTTGTGAATGGTTTACGACTCAAGACAAAACATCTTATAGACACTGCTGTCGGTGGCTCAACTAATTTCTCAACAACCACTGGTATCAAGAGGTTCATATAAGCAATTGCCGCTAACGAGCATCTTGAGTTGTATGATCGCACTGTGAACTAACCAGAGGGTAAGATTGATTTGAAGCTGGCGGATCAGGTTATTAAAATGGAGGATCAAATTGCCGCCGAGGTTTAGAAAAGGTTAAAGAAGATGAATATTGGAACTCAGACAGTGGCACAAGTTGAACCAGTTCAAGCGGTACTTTGTGAAATATGTGGTGGACCGCACTTTGCTATGCATTGTGTGGCAACTCAAGAGCTGGTTGAACAAATTAATATGTTGAGGAAGAACAATCCTTATGACAACACATATAATCCAGGTTGGAAAAATCACCCCAATTTCTCATGGAAAGATCCGCAAGGAAATGTGCAGAAACCAGTTCAAGGCCAACAACCGTACCCAAAACAGCAACAACAATATCAGCAGTACCCATACCAACCTCAATATCAACAACCTCCACAACAAGCTCCTAGAAAAGCTGATTGGGAAGTCGCCATTAAAAAGATGGCTGCCCAAAGTTCACATTTCAAGAAGAGACAATGAGCAACTTAAGGAATATTGGCGCATCAATTAAAAATCTTGAAGTTCAGATGACTCAGATTGCTCAACAACTTGCAAATTCTCAAGCGTCGGGTACACTTCCAAGTGCTACAGTGCCAAATCCAAAAGATCACCACCAAGTTAAGGCTGTAATAACAAGGAGTGGTAAATCTAAGGAAGTGGAAGAAAAAGAATTTGAGTTGAATGATCATATGATTGAAGTGGAACTGGAAATAAAAGCGAATGATGTAGTTGAAGAAGAAGTGGTAACACCGGCACCGGTAACTAAAGAAAAAGTAGTAGAACCGAAACCGATGATCAAGCTCCCTTATCCCTCAAGGAATAAAAAGAAAGGACAATAAGAGAAGAATTTCGAGAAGTTCCTTGAGTTGTTCAAAAAGCTAGAGCTGAACATTCCGTTATTGGAGGCACTTGAGCAAATGCCCACCTATGCTAAATTCATGAAGGATATCATCGCCAAGAAGCGAACCATTGAGTCTGAACCTGTTATTCTAACCGAAACTTGTAGTGTTATTTTGCAGGGTTTGAAGATTCCGATGAAGAAGAAAGACAACGGAGCTGCTACGATTCCATGCACTATTGGTGATAGGTCATTCAAGAGAGCTTTAATCGATTTGGGGGCAAGTATTAGTCTAATGCCCTTGTCCATCTACAAAAAGTTGGGTATTGGCGCAGTTCAAGATACTCGGATGACTCTTCAATTTGCGGATCATTCGGTTAAGCGGCCTTATCGAGTAGTACAAGATGTTCTTGTGAAAGTGGATACGTTTGTGTCATTGATTTTTGATCCTTGAAATGCCGGAAGATGAATAAATTCCTTTAATTTTGAGCCGACCATTCTTGGAAACCGGGAGAGTCATGATAGACATGGAGGGTGGTAACCTTACCTTGAAGGTTTATGACGAGGAGTTAAAAATTGATGTTAGGAATACCATGAAGCATAAAGAGGATTTTGGCACAAGTAGCCACATACAAGTGTTAGAACAAGTGGTGGAAAGTGAACATTTGGAGAGTGTGTCCCAATTGCCTCTCGAGAGAGTGTTGAGCATGTCGATTTTTAAGGAAGATAAAGAAGTTGATGGTAGTGATATGGAAGTGGTAGCAATGTTAGAGACTCAACCTGTTCAAAAAGGATCCCGACCACATCGGTGGGAAGACCTAAGGCAACCTATAATGTTAGAAGGAAATGAAGAAAAGCCGAAAAGTGCAGAGTTGAAACAACTTCCTGAGAATCTCAAATATGTTTTCCTTGACACTGAAGAAAAATGTCCCGCTATCATTAGCTCTATTTTGAAAAGTGTCCAAGAGGACAAGTTGATTGGAGTTCTGAAAAAGTTTAAAGGTGCTATTGGGTGGAAAATTGAAGACCTCAAGGGTATAAGTCCTACAGTTTGCATGCACAAAATTCTTATGGAAAAAGATCACAAACCGGTTGTGCAGCCCCAAAGGAGACTGAACCCCGTTATGAAGGAGGTAGTGAGAAAAGAAGTCGTAAAGTTGTTGGATGCAGGACTTATCTATCCTATATCAGACAGTTCATGGGTAAGTCATGTTCATGTGGTGCCCAAGAAAGGAGGTACACCTGTGGTAACCAATGAAAAGAATGAGTTGATTCTTACTAGAACGCTCACTGGTTGGAGGGTGTGCATTGACTACAGGAGGCTAAATTTATCCACAAGAAAAGATCACTTTCCATTGCCATTCATTGACCAGATGTTACAGAGATTGGCTGGGCATGACTACTATTGTTTTCTGGATGGGTACTCCGGGTACAACCAAATTGCGGTTGCACCGGAGGATCAAGAGAAGACGATATTTACATGCCCCTACGGTGTCTTTGCTTATAGAAGGATACCATTCGGGTTGTGTAATGCCCCAATGACGTTTCAAAGATGCATGACTTCCATTTTTATTGATATGCTCGAGAAGCATATGGAAGTCTTCATGGATGACTTCTCTGTTTTTGGTTCTTCGTTTGATAACTGTTTAACTAACCTTTCACTTGTTTTGCAGCGATGTCAGGAAAGTAACTTGATCCTAACCTGGGAAAAGTGCCATTTTATAGTACGAGAGGGCGTTGTCCTTGGTCACAAGATCACATACAAAAGGATCGAAGTCGATCAAGACAAAGTGGAGGTGATCACTAAGTTACCACCACTTGTGAATGAGAAAGGTATTCAAAGTTTCTTAGGCCATACGGGTTTCTACCGTAGGTTCATAAGAGATTTTTCCAAGATAGCTAAACCATTGAATTCCTTATGTGTTAAGGATACAACTTTTGTGTTTGATGAGGAGTGTGTTGATGCGTTTAATAAGCTGAAAAATAAATTAGTGTCAGCACCAATTGTGATTGCCCCCGATTGGTCTCTACCTTTTGAGATCATGTGTGATGCTAGCGACATCGCCGTTGGGGCTGTGTTGGGACAATGGAGAGATAAGTTGTTGCATGTTATTTACTATGCTAGTCATGTTTTGAACCCTGCACAGATGAATTACGCAACGACTGAGAAGGAGTTGTTAGCTGTGGTGTATGCCTTTGATAAATTCAGGCAATATCTGTTGGGTTCGAAAGTGATTGTTTATACTGACCATGCTGCTTTAAAACATCTTTTTGCTAAGCAGGAATCAAAACCCAGACTCCTGAGATGCATCTTACTTCTCCAGGAATTCGATGTGGAGATTTGTGATTAGAGAGGGTGTGAAAACACCGTAGCTGATCACCTCTCGCGAATGTCACCGATTGAAGAGAATGAGGACAAGCGTCCTATAAAGGATGAGTTTGCTGATGAACACATCCTAGCTATTACTGGTGTTCCGTGGTTTGCAGATTACACAAATTACTTGGTCGGTGGTATCATACTTGACGATTTTGATTCTAATAGAAGAAAAAAGTTTGTTCATGATTGCAGGTTTTAATTATGGGATGATCCATTTATCTACAAAAGAGGAGTGGATGGATTGGTCAGAAGATGTATACCAGAGGAAGAACAAAGAGATGTGTTAAAAGCATGTCATGATTCAGAGTACGGAGGGCATTTCAGTGGGGATAGAACCGCAACCAAAGTCCTCAAATCAGGTTTGTATTAGCCCTCTGTGTTTAAAGATGCTCAAGAGTTGGTGAAAGAATGCGACAAGTGCCAGAGAACTGGGAATATTTCAAAAAGGAATCAAATGCCCCAAAACTTTATGCTGGAGGTTGAATTGTTTGATGTTTGGGGTATAGACTTTATTTGGGCCGTTTCCACCATCCTCTGGAAAGAACTACATTTTGGTTGCAGTGGACTATGTCTCAAAATGGGTTGAAGTTGTGGCTTTGCCTACTAATGATGCAAAGGTTGTGGTAAAGTTTTAGAGAGAAAACATTTTTGTAAGGTTTGGAGTTCCGAGAGCATTGATAAGTGATGGAGGAACTCACTTCCTAAATCATCTTATGGAGAGACTCCTGCAGAAATACAATGTGAAGCATCGAGTAGCCACTCCATATTATCCTCAAACAAGTGGTATACTAGAGGTATCAAATCGACAACTCAAGCATATTTTAGAGAAAACTGTAAGTTCGTCACAGAAAGATTGGTCAACGAAGTTGGATGATGCATTATGGGCCTACCGAACAACTTTCAAAACGCCCATCAATATGTCACCATACCAACTTGTCTACGGAAAAGCATGCCATCTACCGTTAGAGCTAGAACACAAGGCATTTTGGGCAACCAAATTCTTGAACATGAATTTATCCCTAGCCGAAAGTTTTAGAATTCTTCAAGTGCACGAGTTGGAAGAGTTTCGGAATCACGCTTATGAAAATGCCAAACTTTACAAGGAACTAACAAAGAAATGGCATGATAAGAGGATACGGAGAAAAGAGTTATGGGAAGGACAACTTGTCCTTCTATACAATTCTCGGATGAAGTTATTCCCAGGAAAGTTACGGTCCAAATGGTCGGGACCATTTGTGGTTCACAAGGTTTTTCCACATGGAGCTATTGAGTTGAAAAATAAAGCCAATGGAGATACCTTTAAAGTGAATGGGCAGAGACTGAAGCCTTACTATCAAGGAGACTTAACCGGCCAAGTGGAAGTCATTCATCTTACCATGTAGGATGGACGACCGTCGAGCCATGCGACATTAAACACAACGCTTCGTGGGAGGCGACCCACGTTTTTCTTTGCTAAATGTAGTTTTGTTTATTTTGCAGATGTCTAAGTCATGTTAATTCCAGAGTTGATGTGAGGAAGCAAAAGTCCAGAGAAAGCGGAGTAAAATGACCTTTCCATCAGAGCATTTCAGACATATCAGGCCCCTGACACGGGTGACCGTGTTGCATGACACGGTCCGTGTTAGGAGATGGAGGAGATACAGGGAATTTGGGGCTGAAAGTCAGTGGTGTGACACGGGTGCCCGTGTCCCATGACACGACCCGTGTCATAGATATAAGGTGGATTCAAAATGTTGGCTTCAGTGGGTGCAACACGGGTGGCCGTGTCAGGGAGCGCGTTAGCCAAATTTTTTTACAACTTTTTGTAACTCCCTCTTAATTGGTGGGCCCCATCACACTTCCTATCCCATTTATCTATTATAACCTTCTCATTTACCATTACTACTTCATCTTCTTCATCTTCTCCCCTCCTCCTTATAAAAAACCCTATAACCCCATAACTTCTCCTCTACAAACCTCCACTTTCTCTAACACCCACCCCTCAAAACCACTTCCCCTCTTCATGAAAAACGCTCTGCTCATCAACGTGGTCACTTCTATGGTGACACATTTCTCTAACTGTGATTTCCGATTTTCAGTGTGTTGTGCAGGGATACATTATGCCTCTTCGAAGAGATACCGGAAAAGCAGTGGTCGAAACTTCTCGCCCTCGAAAAAGGACGCACCGCATGGCAAATGCTCACAATATCTTGTTTGAGGAGACGACCCATCAAAAGAAGTATTCGTCACTGGTCAAGCGTAAGCTAATACCTACCAGGTACATCTGTAACGACACTCTTGATAATTTAGGGCTAAGAATTAAAGTGCATAGAATGTTTCATACCTCTGGAATGCTTGAGTATATGCAGTTTGAAGCGCCGACTTTTGATCGCATAATGTTTGAGTTTCTGAGCACTTTGGACTTTTAGCTTAAGCACATGTGGATAGGTGTTGAGGAAGAATATTTCGTTACCTTGAGATTCTGTCTTTTTGATAATGATCACACTCTGACCGTGGCTGAATTGGGAGGAGTTCTGAAGCTCCCCAGTTTTGGACCTGGAGCACCCCCGAGTAACTTTAGTGCGGGAGATTTTTGGAGAGCCATCACAGGTAAATCTGATTATGTCGCGAATACGGCAAATGGCTCTTGCATTCATAACCCATGTTTCAGGTATCCTCAAAAAGGACTGGAGTACACACCATTTGGCAGAGGTGACAGTACTGGGGTGGCGACACAAAAGGAGTTGTACTTGTTATTTGGCATAGCCAACAAGGAGCTCATCAATATAGCTGCCTTTGCAACTGATCATTTGAAGTGTGTTGCATATGCAGCTTCAGGAGAAATATCTGTGGGAGGGATGATAACCCAAATTGCGGACCACATTGGGTACAGTCCTCTTCTGATAGAGGAACGTACGGTTCCAGGTAAAACTAAGATCGACTTAACTACCCTCACCAACCAAGGTATGATAGAAGTTTTTAATAATTACTACTCTTTGGTAAGCCGTAATAGACACCTGCTAGCTTTACCGGCTCCTGATTTTATTAGCATTGAAAAAGAGACTAATTGGTTATACGAGAACCCTATGCAGGACGAGGAAGAGCCATTTTATGAATTTGCAGGTACCGATGATAAAGAAGGAGAGCGTACTAAAGCAATCCTTGTACCGACTCCTGGAGACTCACCCCACCAGGAGTCCGATTCTTGGAGCTTGACAAGAAAAGAGTGGGATTAGATGGCAAAGGAAGTAGGTTATCTCTGGAGCAAGCAGACGTAGCAAGGGAATGAGCAGATCCGCCAAGGGAAGATGATTGAGGAGATGCACGAGTGGATGCGGCAAATGATGCTGCGTGACCAACCTCATCAGCAATAAGCTCTGTGAGTCCCTTCCTATACTAGCGCTTCAACAGTGGGGACACTGTTGAGTTCAAGTGTGGGGGGTATTTATTTTTGTGTTGATTGTTTTTTTTATGTCATTTGATTTGAGTATTTTATCGTGTGTTAATTGTCAGTTTAAAATCATGTTTGAAGATCTGTAGTGAAAGCGCACTAAATTTGAGCTGAGTAAAATAATTCTGATAACTATGTGGTTGAGCTGTTATGCGAGTGAGTGATGAGAAAGTATATAGAGTGCTCAATGATAAGAGCCTTGAGGAGGAAATTGGAAAAATCCTGAGATTTAGGTAGAGTGCAAACACCCTGAGTTTCCCGAGTAAGGAACGAGTCCGACGTGTAGATTTGTACCATAGTACTTTGATCTGAGAAGTATTCCCTTAGTAGTTGTTCTAGAAAGTCGGGCTTAATCTATAAGAATTGTGTGTGCAAGGTTGGTTTAAAAAAAAAGAAAAAAAATCATCAAAAAGTGAGAATAAAGGCAATTAGACGACCAATCCTTCTAAGTTGGGTAACCCTCACCCGGTTATTCAGCCCAACGGCGGTCGAACCTGAAAGCCGTCCCTTAGTGGACAAAGAAAAAAAATTTATCGATCTTGTGCATACGAGGAAAAATCATAAAAGCCTTCAAGTGATTGTCCAAATGAAAAGGGTTGAAAATAGAAAACTAAGACTTAAGTCCAAAGCATAGTCGGAGAGGTTACCGAAAGGAAGATTGAGGTCTGTGGTTTCGCCGCGGTTTAGTGTTTGTGTGATACCTCTATTGATGGAGTAATACCGAGACTAATCTTCGAGTGGCTTGGTACGATAAACTCATGTATGAGTATCAGCACTATAACTCGCAGTTCTTTTCACGGTTCATTTTTGTTGTAAAGTCTTTTGCGAGCTTTTTGCTTGAGGTCAAGCAAAAGTTCAAGTTCGGGGGAGTTTGATTAGTGGGTTTCAGCCGTGTATTTCAAACTGTTTCAGTCGTTTGTTTTTAATGTTTTCGTCCGCTTTCGAGTCTTTTCGTTATGTTTTTATCTTTATTTGAATATGTCGTTGAACAAGTCATGTTTTGATGTTTTTATTATTTCATGCCACTGGTGCGTTTAATTTGGTTGTTTGTAGTGTGTTTTCAGGATAGCGAGAAGTTGGTGATCTGACATCCATGTGAAGCCGTTTCGGGTACAAAGACTGTTGTGGAAATGGAAGTCTTTGAAAAGAAATCTAGGCATGTCAGCAGCCTGACACGGGTGCCCGTGTCCCATACACGACCCGTGTCAGGACCCCTGAAGTTGAAGAGTGCAACCCAAGAGTCAGCAGCCTGACACGGGTGCCCGTGTCCCATGACACGGCCCGTGTCAGGGTCCCTGAAGATGAAGGGCATGCCCCCAAGAGTCAGCAGCCTGACACGGTCACCCGTGTCCCATGACACGGCCCGTGTCAGGGCTACTGAAAGTGAAATGTGTTTATTTCATTTTATGCTGACTGTGAGATATCTCGGAGGGCAATTTCGGTATCTCGCAGCATAATTTGAATTTGGATATATTAGACGCTTTGGAGTTTTTAGACGGTTCTTCTCTTTTTGGTTTTTGTTTTTTACGCTTTGGAGGAGATTTCCGGAGAACAAGGATCAATCAAAAGCGGAAGTGATTGATGATCCAAGAACCCCAATCCTTATTGTAATGACTTTCTTCCTTTCATTTTTCTGTGATTTTGTTTTGATTAAGAACATGATTGGCTAAACCCCCCATTGCTAGGGGGTGGTCTTAAATTGCAATGTATTGATCGAAGTTTGAATTATTTTATGAGATCTATGTTTTTTCCCCTTTTATCTTTTATTTTGGAACGACTTAAGGCGGATTCGTATTGGAAAATGGAATTCGATTGACGGTTAGGTTTAGGTCTGATAAACCAATCTAATGCTTTTGCAAAATAATATTACGATTGATATTACCTAGGAATGGGGATAGCCCGTAGTAATGTGTTTGTTATGTCAGAACTATTGCTTGATGATTTTCGTGGGCAACTAAGGAATTAGTGTGTAGGAAAATTATCAAAGGGTTTTTCATTAAGGAATTAAGGAAAACTAATTTGGGAATTCGACATATACCAAGGTCGAGGGCATGTCTCTTAGAATAATTTTCTTCGGTCTTCACAGAGCAGTTTATCCACTTCCCTAGCATGGTTCTTATTATTACTATAAACCTTTGTTTTCTTGTTTTATTTTCTGTAGTAATTCTTTTAGTTTTTATAACTTTAAAAACAACCCCAAGGTATTTTTGTTCCTTTGAATCATTAAAAACACCGTTAGTTCCTACGCAGTCCTCGAGATTGATACTCAAGAACTTTTCCCTTATTACTACATCGTTAAAAATAGTACACTTGCTATTTTTCCGATCAACTATCTTGAAAGAAATGCATCAACAGTTTTTCATCGTCAGAGTAGGCAGCCATCTTCCTACAATATGATCGGATGTGGGTTCAGGGACAGCTGGTCCGTTTGTATTTTTCAAAGTTGGGGACTTTGAACTTGAGTGGAATCTTAACACCGGGTACCAAACACATATCCGCAACATCTAACCCAAAAGTGCTTGGGCCTTGTAGTCCTTTGACTGTCTCTTGTAAGGCAAGTATTTTCTTTTCCAAATTCGTAGTCGGTGCTCTAGAAGCGTCTATAGCCAAGTCGTCATGAGGGTTGTAGAAACCTTCGTGATCATCAAAGTGGATCGGAGGGGGAACTACACCGCCATCAGGAGTAGGGATTGTGCCACCAGGAGCAGGGGTTGCACTTGCAGGAGTAGGAATGGCATCACCAGGAGTGGGATTTGAGCCTGCGGTAGTAGGAATTGGAGTGTTGGTAGCGTTTCTCTCCACAACTTGTCTCATCTTTTCTTTTCCTCTAGCCATAGCCTGGATGACTTCCATTAGCTGGCCCATCTGAGTCTTCATTTGGGTCATCTCCTCCATGAAAACGGCTTAATTCTGCTCAATCTGATCCATTAGTAATCTTCGATTGCCACGAGTGTAGTAGGGATGTCGAGAAGTCAGCTTGTTTACTGCGAATGGAGGTCAATTTTTTGTAAGTTTTGGTTTTGTTTTATGGAATGCGGGATGATGTATGAATGCATATGGAACAATATGTTATGCACAAAGCTCTTAGTAACCTTGTTGGTTATTGTTAAGAATATAAAAATTTTCCATTGCAATTAATCAGAAGAGACATAATAAAATAAAAACTTTCATTTCATTAAGGCTTTGAAGCCAAGTTCAAATACAAGATATAAGATACACTTCTTAAACAAAGTACAAATCAACTATAAAGGTGACTCCTTAGGCTCTGCGAACCGCCTCTAAATCTGTAACGAGTTCTCCCATTGTTTCCATGCAAAACTTCAAAAAGTCGAACACAGGGACAGGAGTGTTTTCAGGAGTCATCACTTGATTAACCACCTTCAATTTTTCAGGGATTTGTTGAAGCACAAAGTTGGAGAATCCTGCCAGGTTCACAAATTTGTTCTTCCATTCGGCATAGTGAATTTGGAGATTGTGGATGATGTCATCTCTCTGAAGTACCGCAGCATCCGCTTGACGACAACTTTCTTCCCAATAGTGGCAACTGTCCTGCAGCTATAGGTATAGCTCATCATAGATTCCATCTTTCAATCTCTGGATTTCCTCAACAACCCTACCCAATTGGTACTCTGCTTGTACAAAATCTCGCTGCGCATTTTCTTTTTCCAATAGTGCACGAGCTAACTAATCCTTGCAACCTTCGATAATGCTTTTCAGCTTGCTAATCTGAGCTTCAAAGTTTTCCCTTTCATCTTTCTTCATCTGGGTGGCTATTCTTACATCATTTTGTAAGTCTCTAACCTTACGCCACACTTGGTCCAATTTTTCATTTTGGTGATCCAAGTCTGCGTTGACACTTTTAGGTGCTCCACCAACCCATTCTTTCTTTCCTTTCTCTTCCCTAGCCCTTTTCTTGCTATCCTCGAAATTTTCTTTCAACTCTTTGCTTTTGTCTTCCCAAGCTTCACTTTTCTGCTTAGTCTCACTGAGTTGAATACGAAGCTGAGTGTTCTCATTCTCGAGTTCTTGGACTTTAGACTTAAGTTTCTCCATGTCTTCGGGTAAGATCGGTTCAGGCTCAAGATTTGGTGGGGAAGCAGATGCATCAAAGACAAAGGGTAATCTGACTTCTTTTGCTCTCTCTTTCACCCATTTAACATAAGGTTCACGAGCAATGATATTCTTCCTCCCATTGTCTGGATTTCTTCTTGTGATGTTTACCCATGCTCTTCTTGCCTTTCTTACAGCTGGATCATTTGGATCGGCCGTATTGACAAGGAATGGCACCAAATCTTCTTCTTTAGGAGGACCGTCCATGGAGTGTCCAAACTGTCTTTTGAGTAACACCGGGTTGTAATTGATGCAACCTCGTGTTCCCAAGAGAGGCACATTGGGAAATTCTCCGCAAGAAAACATGATATCTCTGGTTTCCCACTCCCTCTTGTACCACGTGATGGAACTGGCAGTGAGTGAAGCGAATCTTTGAGGCCATGAGAGTTTCTCGGAAGCAAAAGGACCTTTTTCAGGCATTTGGGTCCTTAGCCACTTATGCAAGAGCGGGGCGCAACAGAGGAACATTCCACCTCATTTTGTATGTCTTGTATGAAATGTATGATAGAAGTCACCTAGAAGGAAAGACACGGGGTTTTCGATCAAGAAAATTTCCACAACTACTTGGTCCACAAAATTTTCCCCATTTGGAAACATCACAATTCCATAGACCAAGAGTGCTAAAGTTGAACCACATATTTCCCATTTCTCTTCTTTGGCATACTTCCATGCTTGCTCTTCTAAGAACTTCCTCGAAAATCTCCTAGCTCCTTTGGGTGCCCAATTGGCTATCACGTCTCCTGAAGGAATCCCTAAGGTAGAAGCCACTTTCTTCAAGGTGAATTCTTCTTCAAGCTTCGGAAAAGGATTGTGATTTTTGATGGAGAGGTTCAAAATCTTCTCGAATTCTTCCAAAGTGAGAGCTATTTGAAAATCAGCAAAGGTGAAACAACGGAGAGAAGTGTCGTAGTACTGAGCCAAGGCTGTGAGGGCTTCAAATTCTATCTTCTCTATCAACAAATCTAAGATCCTCCCATAAGAAGAGTGAAATATTTTGTTCTTGATGGGAGTGATCTTGGTCCTTAGAGCTTTTAGACTGTCAATTGAAGGATCTTTGTATTTGAAAGTGAAAGTACTTTTTCTGTCGGTCTTCTTGTTAAGTCTCATCGTCCCTAGATTCACATTGATCATGATCGCTTCTAAAAAATGCTTATATCTGCAACAAGAACAAGAAAATAAGAGCTTTGTTTTTATTAAGTATGTATGTATGCATTAATGGAATCCGAGCACATGGGTTCATAAGTCTGAGGCATGGATATGGCCGATACTGACTGCTTTTTTAAAAAAAGGTTCTCACAAGGCGTGATCTATGGTTTAAAAGGGATCCTAAAGTCATGGATTCATATGATTATTCATCATACACGGCATGAATATGTCGGAGGATGAATCCATCACATGAACCTCTTTTGGGTGAGGTCCTCGTATCGAACCACACGAGAAGAATTTCTCGGGGACCCATACTACGAGACACGTCGACATTGGGTTCTAGACAAGGATTTCAGAGTCATGGACTTCCTTGACTGTTTGTTACGTATGTCAGTCATTGCCAGGCAACAAATCCATCAAGAAAGTCTCTTTTGAACGAGGTCTTTGTATCGATCCATACGAGAAGAGCTTCTCGGGGACCCATACTACGTGACCGTCAATCTTAGTTGGCCAATGGTTTAGGGTTCTAAAAGGTCCTTAGAGTAATGGATTCCCAAGAAAACATTGATAAAAGATGCTAAGAGCCTGACGGTTCTCATCATTCTCAAAGGAATCTACTCTAAGCGAGGTTCTCGTATCGACTACCACAAGATGAGCATCTCAGAAGCCCATACTACTCAACCTCTCCTATCTCAATTTTAACACTCTAGACTCAGGTATAGAGTCTTTCCCTCAAGGTTTTCCACCAAAGTATCCAATCCATACCACAACGAATGAAACCCAAATACGGTGAGATACAATTGAATAAAAAAAGGAAAGTGATAAACAAGCACATAAAAAGAGATAATCTAAACACACAAAAATGACCTAGGATAGGTTTGACTCGCTTAGGAAGAGTCCCCAGCAGAGTCGCCAGCTGTCGCTATGCAAAAAATGACATAGAGTCGCCACCGAATTTTATTTATCCCAAGGAGGGAAAGTGAAATAGCTATAAAACCTTTAGGAAAAGATCATGGTCATCGCAACCAAGTCTCAGGATTCGGGAGTCGGTTATGCAAGGGGAAGGTATTAGCACTCCCTCGTATCCATCATACTCGATGGGGACCTTCCAGGTTATTTTGCTTGAATGGGTGTTTTTATTAAAAGTGTGCTTGCTTAAAAGAAAAGAAGGGTTGGTTTTTTATTTTAATGCTCGCCAAGGATTGTGGCCCTTGTGCCTACATATCCTTGCTTAAAAGAAGTGAAGAATCAGAGCTCCATAGTTCGGAGGCTTGTGAAATGGTTGTTTGTTGGTTGATTTTGTACCTTGAAAAAGGGTTTTCGGATTGATGCCCTAAGGTGAAAAGAAGTTTGAAGAGTGGATGTTATTTTTAGGTTTTTGAAGAGAAATTTTTCTTGATTAGGATTACACAAAAGACTTTGGATAGAAATGAATGTTTCGATTAACCAAGTGTTGTACCCCAAAATTTGCCCAACTTTTTCTTACCTGGTTTATGTTTCATTGCATTAACATTTGCATAGTTATATCATTTGCATATCATGATATCATTCATATAGTAGGGAATCAAGTGTGATTCTCAAGAGAAGCCTAGCAAGAGGTCTCATTTAAGATTGAGAAGTTGTCAAAGTCATCAGAAGGTGGTTTGAGTGCTTAAGGGTGTAGATGTTTGAGTGTGAATCTTCTCCTAACTTGAGGATCAATTGAGGATCATCAGAGGGTTGTGAAGTTTTGAATGTGAGAAGAGGATGTGTATGGAGCTCATAGAATGCCTAGAGGGCCATGGGAGAGCTCAATCAAGTCATTGTGTCAAATGCAAGAGCCACAATTGAGGTGCAAGCAATTAGGGTTTCATCTGGGTCAATCCTAGGTCAACTGTGCAATTGAAGAGTATCAAAGCCTACTTTTAGGTCATGGAGTTCATGAAATGATATGATGAGACATTTGTGGTGTTGTGCCAAGATCAAATCAAGAAGAATCAAGAGTGTGGGAAGTTGCTAAATTAGGGTTTCAGTGCAAAATTCCCTGTTTAGTGCCCAACTTCAAGACCATATAAGTCAAGGTAAAACTTTGAAATGGATCTTTGGCTAACATGAAACTTGTAGATCATCTCAATACCTTTAATTTGAGTACTAGAAGTCCTCAAGGGTATTTATAGAACTCAAGTTATGGCCCAGACAAGTTACAAGTCCTCAGATGCATCTGGAATTTGTCTGTGAAAATCATCTGACTTCAAAGCTATTTTTGACCTAGAAGGAAGTTTCATCTGAACTTTTGGCCAACATGAAAGTTGTTCCTCATGATCTTAGATTTCTAAATTGTACTAGAGGTCTTCCACCTGATTTGTAGAACTCAAGTTATGAGGTTTACAAGTCAGGGGTATTTTGGGAAAGTGAGATTATTAGTCATTTTCAATCATAGGTCAAAATCTCCAACTTGCACTTGTCAAATGGATTCTTGTTCAACATGAAAGTTGTTCAAAATGGGGTTTTTAGGCTAGTCAAGAGATCATGATGGATTGATTGTGCTCATAGCAAGACTTGGTTTGAAATGGTTTGAATAAGGAAGATTTTCAAATGGATTAAGGAGGAAAAATTGGTTTTTTGAGTTAAAGGACCAAAACATGTCAAGTAACTACATTTTTTGAATGGAAATTGAATTCTAAGCACTTTGGCATTAGCAGAATTTTAAGTTCAGGCCAAGTTTTATGAGTTGTCATATGTTTACTTCAAATGCAAGTTACATAGCCAATTCATTCCACAATGCAATTCAGGCTGTGTTATGATTCAATTTCGCTCACCAAGTGTTTTGCAAGCTGATAGAACTTTCTGGAACAAGCTGTGAGCAAGCATACACGACTGTTGCATTGAAATTTCAAGAGGAAAAACAGAAATTGCAATTGGCTGGATTGGGCCTCAAATTGAATTCAAAAGCCCATGGAAACATTCTATATATTCATTGGATTGATTTCAGATCAATTTTGGAACCATTTTCGTGCCTGAAAGCTGAAGTTCCAGTTGAGTTTTCAAGAGGAGCAAGTGAAATAGAGTTTTCAGTTTGAAGCAAGATCAAAGAAAATTGAAGGTTGCAAACTCTTCCTAGTGCATCATTGAACGTATCTGGAAAGTTTTGAAGGGAGAATCAAGCTCCAAGTGCATCTGTTACTAGATCTACAACAGGTTAGTAACTTTCAAAATTCCACACGATTTAGCATGAGATAGTTAGATTTGAACTTGTGGTTAGGATCTAGGCAAGATGTAGATCGTTTTAGGATCAATTTGGAGACATTTGATGATGGTTGATCATGACATAGTAATTCTGTTTGGATTCGAATCTTTTGATTCATGAGGAGTTAGAGCAAGTTGATTAGATCAGTGTGATCAGTGAAACATGAGGATGAATTCTATAGTCTTAGATTTGCAATTTATGATGATTGATCTGGATGTGTGTTCTGAACATTGCTTCGAATTTTGAAATCTATGGAGAGTTAGAACATATGGATAGGAGATTTGAGATCCTGATGAAATTCTGAGTAAGATTGATATAAGGATTATTGTTTTTGGACACCTGTAACCATTGCCTCGCCGGAGAAGACAACCGGAGTCTTCTCCGGCCACCACACTGAGTCTCACTCCATTTGGTCTTTGATTTGGAGAAGACGAGCTTGGAACCATCAGATCAAGCCTTGACCGAAGACTCTTCCACGTATCCAACGGCCACGTTTTATATTTTTGGTTGACTTCTGAGTGATGAAACGATTTAGTTTCATTAATTGACATGGACACAGTCCTGGCTCTTGGATCAGCTGACTGGTCACCACATCCATTGGTTCATGTTTTATTTCAGAGTTTGATTTATTAATTCATTTTAGTTTTTATTTTTAATGCTTTATTGATTCCATAATTCATATTAAATTCATTCTTGATCAAAAAATTATTTTAAAAATATCTCCATAATCTTGAGAGAATTTGTGATTTTCTGATATCAATAAAATGAATTTTCATGCATTTTTCAATTTAATTTGATTTTTCTTATTTTGTTTAATTCTTTAATATTTGCATATTTGATCATCTGCCTTGTTGAATTTTGTTCTCTTAATTGGTGTTGAATCTGGCTTTGATTTTTTAGCATGTTTTAGGGTAGATATTCATGTTCCCTTAGGATTTTTGTTGGAATTTTAAAACAATTTAGGTTCTATTTTAGGTGTTGAGATTAGAGCCTTCCCAAACTTGTGGATCACCTTGATACCCTTCAACTTAGAAATTATTTAGGTGACTTATAAGTTGAATTAGGCTTTAATAATTTAACCCTAGTTTGTTCTAACATGTATGTTCCCCTAGTAATTTTATTAGAATTTTACAACTTTGTTTTCTATTTTAGTTATATTTTGCAAGTTGCTTGTGCTTGTGGTGCTCTATCTTTAGTGCTCTTGTTTCTTTGGTCTTGTTGGTGACTTTGGAGCTGGATTTGCTTGGATTACTTCTTGGGAGGTCTTATAGATTTGGTTTAGCTGCTGTGGCTTGAAGATTGGAGCTTGGAGTTGAAGCTTTCTTCTCTTTTAGGAGCTTTTTAGGAGCTTAGGAAATTAGGGTTTTAGGAAGAGCCATTAGGACTAGTTTTGATTCTTTCATCAAACATAGAATGCATTGTGTGCTTCTATTCTATCCAATGATGTAAAGTACTCCTAGGGGAACTCCATCTCTCCTTTGGAGGGATGTGTGGTATGCCCATTGTTGAGTAGAACTTTGAGGATGCCTTTCCATTTCAATGTTGGTACTTGATGATTTCCTTTGGTTTTCATTTGGTTCTCAACATTGCAACCTTGATCTTAGTGATTAATCCTTTGCTTGGAGTGTGCTTGCTAGAGCTTGAAGATGAAGTTGGATGAGGCTTGAAGATAGAAGCTAGCTTGAAGATGAAGCCATTTTGTTGTCAACTTTGCTACTAAGAGGATTTGTTGTTTAGAGCTGCTGCTGTTGAGTATTGAAGTTGCTGTCTGCTGAAGACTGTTGCTGTTGCTTGGGCTGCTTCCTTTGCTTGTTTTCTTTTATTGTATTGTTTGTTTGCTTGTGTTGCCTACCTCTAGGTTTGAGGTGGAGCTTGTCTCCCCTTGCCTGTTGTTTTCTTAGGTTTGAGGTTGAGCCGGACTCCCTTGCCTCGCTTGTACTGTTGCATAGCATGCATTTTACCGTTTACTGTTTACTACTTGCTTTCTTTTGCTGTTTTCTCCTAGGATCTCTGATTTCCTCTGTGCAAGAGGGAATTATGACAGACATTAGGTTTTGACCCATGCATGATAACTGTAGGTAGATTCCCTGTCAACCATAGTTTTAGGGCGTCTTTCTCTTCTCCTCTCAAAACAATTCAAAAACACAATAATAAGGTTAATTGAAGTCGTGCGTTACGAGCCTTAAGCTATCTGGGAAAAGGTTGGTGGAGGGTCTCTCTCCAGTAATCTGGATGTTAGTGTGGTACCCTTTGGGTGACATACGAAGCGTTCACTCCTGGGTCATAGTCTCTAGTGCGACTGAGATTGTAAACATCCTTAAAAAAAGTTCTTTCGTAAAAAACTCAAACAAACATTCAAACTCTGTTTTTGTCCTCTTGGACCTTTAATCAGGAAAACCCTTTCTTAAGGAGATAAAAAAACTGTCAGACAAAATTGTGTCTTCCGTAGCCCGAACTACGTTTGCTCTGATCTTTCATGCCGTATGAAAGTACGTAGGCACGAGATGCGACATCTCGGCGAGCAACCTTCCCCCTTTAACCCGTAGTTAGGCGAACTACATTGACTCTGATTTTTCATTCCAGACGGGAATACGTAGGCATAAAGTGCGATACTTTGCCGAGTCATTTTCTTTTTTCTTTTTAACCCAGACCTTTAGAGTAGATAGATAAACACACCCTTAGATAGAAAACAAGCGTGGATCCCGTCGAGTACGACGGACGTGAGGGGTGCTAATACCTTCCCCTTGCGTAACCGACTCCCGAATCTAGGATTTGGTTGTGATGACCATTCCTTTCCCTCTTTGCGTTAGGTTTACTCTGAGCGTTTCCTTTCCCTCTTGTGGGATAAATAACGCACGGTGGCGACTCTTCTGTCATAGCCGACGCCGATTTTCGCAGTAGCGACAGCTGGCGACTCTGCTGGGGACTCCAACGGTTCGCTATGCGAGTTAATCCTAGCGTTTTTTTTCCCGTCTGAGGTTTTGTATGTATTTATCTTTCTGTCTTTACTTTCAGTACTGTATATATTTGTTATTGTGCTGTGGGTAGAGGGTTAGTTTGAGAGATAAGCCGGACCTGGGCTTGAGTGCACATAGACTTAGAAGTAGAGAGTAGTGGTTAGCCTGCTTGCTTTGCTCGCACCAGCTAGCTACGAAATTTACACTCAGACGAGATTCTCTTTGATGGCATATTGCCTGGCCCTTTGGGCTCGACAGGTTGTTGGATTTGAGGGTTGTCTACTCTGGGAACCTATCATTTGGGATTCGGCTAAGTGAGGCCTCTTCAAGGGATGATGATGCCACACCTTCAAGGTATCATATCATCACTCTTGAAAGTCTGTGACGCTGATGACCGCATAGGATGCCGTACCTCGTCTGCGAGTTAAGTACATACCTGTGAGGGGGTAGGTGGGTCTTTTTGCAGGAAAACTCTGGCCTCAGAACACGTGGTTTGTCTCTGTCAGTGAGAATTGGTTATGAGGGTTCTTTTGTGGTTGGTTTGGTTTGAGGAGAAGATTTAATGGTTCTCAAGCTGCAGTACAGCACAACACAGTTCTTCATCATTGCACCTGACCCCCTATCGCATATGCATCTGCATTTTCATGTCTGCATTTCATTAACGTGTATTTATGTTGCAGGTGTGCTTTTCCCCTCAGATTCTAGTGATCTTCTTGCCAGACATGGAGTCCATGAAGAGAACAGTTGCTTACAGGTTTCCTGCTCCAGATATCAGTTCCTTGTTGCGGTTGGTTGCTCTAGCAGACCAGAAAGTGAGGGCTGAGTTTAGAGAATCTTATGGGAAACTGCTCAGTTTGGTGTGCAGACCTTCTGTGTTCGAGATGACTGGATTGTATACCTTGATGCAGTTTTACGAGCCTCAGTTGAGATGCTTCTTGTTCCCTGATTTTATTTTGGCCCCTACTTTGGAGGAATATTCTGATATGCTAGGAGTTCCTGTGTTAGATCAGATGCCTTTTATTCACGAGGATACTGAGCCTGAGTTGACTAAGCTTGCTGAGATTGTCAGTTTAGATGCTTCTGAGTTCCCCAGAGGTTTGGTCAAGCTGAATGGAGCTTATGGTTTTCATCTTTCTTGCTTGGTTGAGAAGGCTACGCAGTGTGCGAAGGATGGGTGTTGGATTGTCTTCAATGCTATTCTGGCTGTTTGCATTTATGGAATTCTATTGTTCCCCAACTTGCCTGATTTTGTTGACTCATATGCTTTCTTTATTCTTGCCTCGAAGAATCCGGTGCCTACTCTCTTGGGTGACGTTTATCATTCTATTAACTATAAGAATGAGAAGCGTCGGGGAAAGAATGTTTCTTGTTGTGTACCTCTTCTATACAGTTGGTTTCAGGGACATCTTCCTAAGACGGGACCTTTTGTTGATACTGCTGGTACTTTAGATTGGTCTTCCAGATTGATGGGATTGTGTGCTGAGAACATTGTTTGGTTTGATCGGAACTTGCTCGGAGTGAATATTATATATAGTTGTAGTGGCTTTCCGAACGTTCCTTTGATTGGACGGAAAGGTTGTATTAACTATAACCCTTCTCTGCTTGTGAGACAATTTGGCTATGCTTTGAGGGACTCTCCGGTTGAAGACGAGATACAGGAATCTCTGTATCTCACGGGTTTATTAGACGGAGATGTTTTGGTCAGATTGAGGCGTGCTTGGGGTAATATTCACAGAAGAGGAAAGACATTGCTTGGCAAGAGTGACAGTCGAGCTTATAATCCTTATCGGCTCTGGATCCATGATAGAGTTAGGACTTCTTTGATGCCATATCCTGCTGTAGAGCCTTTGTATCTTCCAGTGGTTGAGGAACCTACTTCAGTAGAGATTGAGAAGTATAACAAGCTGCTGGATGAAAAGGAAGAGTTACAGAGAGAAAATGAAGAGCTAGAGAAGGATATTTTCCAGCTTCGGCATGAGAAGAATGAGGCAACCTTCACTTTTAAGAAGCAGACTGAGATGATTAATAGGTTGGGTTCAGATTTGACTGAAGAGACCAGCAGGAGAGAGAAAGTAGGAGTAGCCCTGAATGGTGTTAGTAGTGTACTTGCTACTAAGAAAGAGCTTCTGAATAAGGCTTATTTTCGACTTTCCAAATGGGAATTTTTATGGAATGCCACGCTTACTAGCCGGAAGGAGCGGGAAGATGAGTTGAAGCTTCAGATTTCCCAGTTAGAGAAGCAGCTCAGTGCTAAGGATGCAAAGATTGTTGAGGAGGCATCTCTTAGACGTGACGCTGAGTCTAGAGTGAGTAACATAGTCAAAGAAACTAGGGGTTGTGAATTAAAGGCTGGCTTCAAGAGATGCAGGCTTGATGAGTGTTTTGGCAGGGGAGCCTGTGTAGAGGACGTCAAAAAGCTGAGATCCGCTGTTAAGCGACACACATTACTGATACAGGAACTAATATCCAGACCAGGTCATCCGGAGACGTTGAGACTATTGGAAGATGTCCGGGCGCGCCATCCGTCCTGATTTATCTTTGCTTTTCTCTTGTTATTCGTACTTGTATTTTGACCATCGCTAAGCTTGTTGGCCGAGGTCTTTTCAGTTGTATTCAGTTATATCTTTGTACTTTGCGTCTTGGCATTTGTTTATGTATGAGGTTTCTGATTCTGCGCTTGCTTATTTGGGACTCCATTGTCGTTATGGCTTATTCTCCGGAACTAGAATCGGGGGAAATTAACCTGTTGCATATTTACACGTGTGCATTTGCATATTCATATTGCATGCCAGGTACTTTTTTGAGCTCGAATCTTATCTCATGCGTCTTACAGGTTATTTCAAGATTGACGAACAGAGAATTCACCGGTACGCTACAAGAAACAACAGTAAGAAGATCATGGATCAGGTACAATCTGAGATGCAGGAGATCCGGGATAGGTTGACCCAATTCATGCAAACTATGGAAGCTGTGGCTAAGGGCCAGGAACATCTTCAAACTCTGGTGCAACCGCTGCTGGCGCGAGCAGCTGGTAATACTGAATACAACTCTGTTCATGTTGAGACTCCTCGCAGGGAGGAAGTGATACCAAATGCTAGTGAGAATAGTAGTGGAAATGGCAATGGCCACGCTGGTAACAGAAATGCTGATAATGTTAATGGGAACGTGGAAACCAACAGGAATGTTGGTATCAATACTGGTTTTGGTGACAACAATCAGGGTCTTGGCTTGGCAATCGGGATGGCAATGATGGCTTTAATAATCAGGGCTTTGGCAACGGAGGGTTTGGTGATAACAATCAAGGTTTTGGTAATAATGGCTACGACAATGCTGGGTTTGGCAATGTGAATACCAATGGTGCTAGGATGGGTCCTTTCAATACTGGCTTTGGGACAGTGGCTGCTAATCAAGAGCTCGGCAATATGAGGTATGATCCCAGGTTCTTCCAAAGTGGTCATGGTCATGGTCGTAATGCTGCTTATGACGAATATGGTAATGAGGGTTCGTACTGGAATAGAGATCGTCAGGAAGATGCCTTTTCTGGGCAAGGCATGGGCTTTGAGGGTCCCAGTGATAATGATTGGAGGATTAAAATGCTGGAAGAGCAGATAAGAGGTATAGCCAATCAAAATTCTGCAGGTTTGGACATGGCTACCATGGGGCTGGTTCCTGGGCTGAGGGTGCCATTGAAGTTCAAAGCTCCCACTTTCGATAAATATAAAGGGGATACATGCCCACGGGTTCATGTGTGTTCATACTACCGGAGGATGTCTGCTTACTCTGATGATGAGAAGGTGCTTATGCATTTTTTCCAAGATAGTTTGTCAGGACCATCGCTAGAATGGTACATGGGACTAGAGCCTGCACAGATCGGAAGTTGGAAAGAATTGGCTGATGCTTTCGTCAGACACTACCAATACAACAGTGACCTTGCACCAAATAGGGTCCAGCTTCAAAGTCTTTCACAGAAGAACGGGGAAAGTTTCAAGGAGTATGCCCATCGTTGGCGGGATCTGGCGGCAAGAGTCCACCCACCTATGGTTGAAAGGGAATTGATTGATATTTTTGTTGGGACATTCTCCGGGATGTACTATGATAAATTGCTCAATTGCTCGATGGGTAGTTTCTCTGACATGATACTCATGGGAGAACAGATTGAAAATGGCATCAAAATTGGTAAGATTCAAGCTAATGAATCGACCTCAGCTGGAGGTGCAAAAAAGGTCTTTGGTGGTAAAAGACAAGGAGACACCAGCGCAGTGTATGGTGGTCGAGGATGAGGTAGAGGTAGGAATCAGTATGTTCAATAGCAGGTTGCTAGTGTGACGATCCCTATACCTCAACAACGACAACAACCACAACAACCGCAGCAGCAACAACAAAGGCAGAATCCTACTCAGAGAAGGATCCAGAATGGGAAGCCAAAGAGGGTATTTGATACACCTCCGTCAGCGTACGCAGAACTGCTTCAGACGTTGTTAAGTTTGAATCTGGTTGAGAAGAGAACGTTGGACCCACCCACAGGAGCGCTTCCTTACGGGTATGATACTAGTAAGTAGTGTGAATTTCATTCTGGGGCACCCGGACATGATATCGAGAGTTGTCATGCTTTTAAACACAAAGTCCAAGATTTGATTAATAGTAAAGTCATTAACTTCAGTCAGGATGGTCCCAATATTGTACAGAAACCAATGCCGAATCATGGAGCGAATGCTGTTCTGACAGAGGAGGATTTGGATTTGGTTATGGACGTAAATGATCTGAAGACACCTTTAAGCTTTGTTAAAAGCATATTGTTGAAAGGAGGGGTCTTCCCCGGATGTGATGAGTACTGTTTGGATTGTTGGACCCGACCAGAGGGCTGTATCGATTTGAAGAGAGGTATTCAGGCCATGATTGATGAGGGAACTTTGCAATTTGACCGCACTGCTGTTGAAAAACCTGGTGAGGTAACATGTGAAAAGCAGGGTGAGGTCTCAACAATTACAATTCCATGAAAGACTATTACGATATCAGCGCCCGCCAAGCGGCCAACTATCACGATAACGAAAGCAGGGCCCATTCCCTATGAAAGTACGAAAGCCATTCCATGGAATTATGGGTTGGAAGCTTTTTGTAATGGGGAAAAGATTAATGTGGATAGCCAGCCAGCAGGGGCAGTGGGCAATATTGTTGGAGCGGGAGGCATGACCCGAAGTGGTAGAATCTTCACTTCACCTAAAATCGAGGCTGAAAGGATTGCTAGAGGCAAAGCCAAAGTGCATGAAGGAGGACCTTCCTAGTCGAAAGAGAAAGAAACACCGATCAAGGATGTAGAAGAGTTTATGAGGTTGATTCGCAAAAGTGACTATAAGATTGTGGAGCACTTGCAGCAGACGCCCTCCAAAATTTCAATACTATCATTGTTGCTTTGTTCCGAGGCCCATTGGAACACCTTATTAAAAATCTTGGACACGTCTTTTGTACCTCAGGAAGTAACTATTAATCAGCTTGAGGGGGTACTGGCGCATGTGAATGTCGGCCACAGTCTGGGATTTACTGACTTTGATTTGACACCTAGAGGTCGGGACCATAATATGGCTTTGCACATTTCAGTGGAATGCCGAGGCACTGTTATGTCGCATGTTCTTGTAGACACCGGATCATCTTTGAATGTGTTGCCAAAGAAGGCTATGATGAAGCTAGATGTCCGAGGAATCATATGCACGCCAAGTGATTTGGTCGTGAGGGCTTTTGATGGGACCAGAAGGTCGGTGTTTGGGTCCATAACATTGCCGCTCCAAGTCGGGCCGGAAGTGTTTGACACAGTGTTCTACATCATGGATATACATCCAGCTTACAGCTGTTTACTTGGGTGACCATGGATATATTTTGCAGGGGCTGTGACGTCCACGCTACATCAAAAGCTTAAATACATGGTCGGTGACAGTGTCGTTACTATTTGCGGAGAGGAGGACATTTTGGTTAGTCATCTTTCGTCATTCAAGTATGTCGAAGTGGATGGGGAGATCCATGAGACACCATGCCAAGCCTTTGAGGGGTTGCAGATCAAGGACAAGTCTCATGTTCCCGTCAAAGGGCCAGAGGTGGCCATGTCTTTGTACAAAGACGCTCAGGCAGTGGTTCAGGCTGGAGAAACCAAAGGATAGGGCCAAGTCTTAGAAATTCCTGTCAAGACGGACAAGTTTCGATTGAGGTATCGCCCGACGTCGTCACCTTCCGCATCAGGCGTGACAAAGTTCAAAGGACCAGTGGTGATCACTCCAGGTGGGGTCTGTTATGAAACAATCAATGCTGTTTCTGATGCTGAAGACGGGGACAGTGACTGCGATATGGACTCGTGGATCAAGCCCGGCGTGCCAGGACAGAATCTGTGCAACTGGTCTATCCAGGAACTTGTCCCAGTGACTACAAAACAATAATGATTTGTTTTCTCAATTATTGTATAATCATGTGTCCTACCCGGGGCATAGTGATTCTGATTTTTAGGGCTACCTGCTTATGTGTGTACTTTGTTTAATCATTAATAAAGGCGTTTTTCTCATGCAAATTTTGTGATCCTTGTTTTCCTGTTTTTGCTTTAACAATAAAATGGCAACGTGGTTATGTGCTTTGTTTGCATTATTTGAAACATTTAACCATTCTCATTGCAGGATTCATATTTTAGACGACACCGATCACGAACTTCCTATGACTCGCTTCGACTTCGAGCACCCGATATTTCAAGCAGAAGAAGAGATTGTTGAGGATAATGACTTATCAGAAGAGCTGACTCGACTTTTGAAACAAGAAGAGAGAATCATTTTGCCTCATCAGGAGGAAATTGAAATTATCAATGTGGGGTATGAAGAGGTTGTCAGGAATATCCAGAAAGGGGCTGCACTGCAAAGTGATATCAAGCAAAGGCTTATCGAGATGCTGCGGGAGTACAGTGATATCTTTGCTTGGTCTTACGAAGACATGCCTAGGCTGGATACTGATATGGTGGTTCACCGTCTGCCATTGCGTGAGGAATGTCCTCCGGTTAAGCAAAAACTCAGAAGAACTCGACCAGATATGGCTGTGAAAATTAAGGAGGAAGTTCAGAAACAATGGGATGCTGGTTTCCTAGCTGTCACAACTTATCCCTCATGGGTCGCCAATATAGTACCTGTACCAAAGAAAGATGGTAAGGTGCGGATGTGCGTGGACTATCGAGACTTGAATAAGGCAAGCCCAAAAGATGACTTTCCGCTTCCTCATATCGATGTGCTGGTCGACAACACCGCTCAATTCTCCGTGTTTTCCTTCATGGACGGCTTTTCGGGCTATAATCAGATAAAGATGGCGTCGGATGATATGGAGAAAACAACTTTTATTACCCCGTGGGGAACGTTCTGCTACAAAGTGATGCCCTTTGGTTTGAAGAACGCCGGGGCAACATATTAGCGAGCTATGACAACACTCTTTCATGACATGATGCATAAAGAGATTGAAGTCTATGTTGATGATATGATTGCCAAATCCCAGACGGAGGAAGAGCATCTGGTCAATCTTCTGAAATTGTTCAAGAGGCTTAGGAAATTCAGGATGAGGCATAATCCTAACAAGTGCACCTTCGGGGTGAGATCTGGTAAGCTATTGGGGTTTATTGTTAGCGAAAAAGGAATTGAGGTTGATCCTGCTAAGATAAAAGCAATACAAGAAATGCCAACGCCGAAAACAGAAAAAGAGGTTCGTGGTTTTTTAGGGAGATTGAACTACATTGCCCGGTTCATATCTCATCTAACGGCCACGTGCGAGCCGTTATTCAAGTTATTGAAAAAAGATCAGGCTGTGACCTGGAATGAAGATTGTCAAAGGGCGTTTGAAAAAATAAAAGAATATTTGCAGGAACCTCCAATGTTGATACCCTCAGTAGCCGGGAGACCATTGATTATGTATTTGACGGTTCTTGAGAAAAGTATGGGTTGTGTTCTCGGTCAACATGACGAGACTGGACGCAAAGAGCATGTGATTTACTACTTGAGTAAAAAGTTCACAGATTGTGAGTCCAGCTACTCAATGCTCGAAAAAACATGTTGTGCGCTAGCCTGGGCTGCCAAACGTTTGAGGCAATACATGCTAAATCATACAACCATGCTAATTTCAAAGATGGATCCGATCAAATACGTGTTTGAAAAGCAAGCACTTTCCGAAAGAATTGCCCGATGGCAGATGGTATTAACAGAATACGATATTCAGTATGTTTCTCATAAGGCTATTAAACGTAGTGTTCTGTCAGAATGCCTAGCTAAGCAGCCAATTGATGATTACCAGTCGATGAGTTTTGATTTTCCTGACGAGGATATCATGTACTTAAAAATGAAGGACTGTGAGGAGCCATTGCCGGATGAAGGTCCAGAGTTGGGTTCCAAATGGCAATTGATATTTGACGGTGCCGTCAATTCGTATGGAAGTGGAATAGGGGAAATCATTACTACTCCTCATGGGTCGCACATCCCATTCACTGCCAGATTGACCTTTCCAGTTACTAACAATTAGGCCGAATATGAAGCGTGCATTATGGGTCTCGAAGAAGCTATTGATCTGAGAATTAAAAATCTTGATGTGTACGGAGACTCTGCTCTAGTGGTGAATCAGATCAAGGGAGAGTGGGAGACTCGTCAGCCCAATCTGATACCTTATATGAATTATGTAAGGAGGTTGTTACCTTTCTTTGACAAGGTGGAATTGCACCATGTACCACGAGCAGAAAATCAGATGGCAGACGCTCTCGCGACCTTGTCCTTAATGTATAAAGTTAACTTCTGGAACGAGGCTCCCAGGATAGTTATCTCTCGCCTTGATAGGACCGCTTTCATATTCGCCCTTGAGGAAGCTTCCGATGGCAGACCGTGGTATTTTGATATCCAGAATTTCCTGAAGAACCAAGAGTATCCGGCTGGGGCATCCAGTCGTGATCAGAAGACTCTTAGGAGATTGGCTGGCAATTTCTATTTGAATCCGGATGGGGTTTTGTACAAAAGAAACCACGACTTGGTGTTGTTGCGGTGTGTGGATGAGAAAGAGGCTAAGTTGCTCATGGAAGAAATCTACGAAGGTACATTTGGCACGCATGTCGGCGGACATGCAATGACGAGAAAGTTATTAAGAGCAGGGTACTATTGGCTGACAATGGAAACAAATTGTTTCAAATTTGCAAAGAAGTATCATAAATGCCAGATTTATGCAGATAAGATTCATGTGCCTCCGAGCCCTATGAACGTTATGTCATCACCTTGGCCTTTTTCCATGTGGGGAATTGATGTGATTGGGAAGATTGAGCCCACGGCATCCAACGGACATCGTTTTATCTTGGTAGCTATTGATTACTTCACCAAATGGGTTGAAGCGGCATCATATGCTAATGTTACCAAGCAGGTGGTGGCCAGATTTATCAAGAAGGATATTATCTGCCGATATGGAATCCCGGAGCGGATTATCACTGACAACGGTTCAAATTTGAATAACAAGATGATGAAGGAATTGTGCCAGAATTTCAAGATTGAACATCATAACTCTTCTCCTTATCGGCCCAAGATGAGTGGCGTTGTTGAAGCGGCCAATAAAAATATAAAGAAGATTGTTCAGAAGATGGTGGTGACCTACAAGGACTGGCATGAGATGTTGCCTTTTGCTTTGCACGGTTATCGTACGATGGTACGCACATCAACTGGGGCAACTCCTTTTTCACTGGTATATGGTATGGAGGCTGTCCTACCATTGGAGGTTGAGATTCATTCTTTGAGGGTTTTGTGTGATGTCCAATTAGATGAGGCAGAATGGGTAAAAGATAGATTGAATCAGCTCAGTTTAATGGACGAGAAGAGACTGGCTTCTCTAGCATACGGTCGGGTGTATCAGAGCCGGATGAAGAAAGCTTATGATAAAAAGGTGTGTCCTCGAAGCTTTCAGACGGGCGATCTTGTGCTGAAAAAGATTCTCCCACCACAATCAGATCACAGGGGCAAATGGACTCCCAACTATGAAGGTCCATACGTCGTTAGAAAGGTTTTCTCTGGAGGAGCCTTACTGTTGTCCACCATGGATGGTGAGGATTTTACATCCCCTGTGAACTCGGACGCAGTTAAAAAATACTTTGCTTAAAGAGACCCGCTGGACAGAAAAAAGAGAGTCCAGGCAAAAATGGGGCATCCCGGCGAACCATAAAAAGGGAATAAAAGGTTCGGGCAAAAGTTAGGGATAAAATTGAAAAATGTACACCCGCGAAGTTGAAAACCTGAAAAGGGCGACTTCGGCAAAAAAGGGTATCCCGGTGAATTGAAAACCCACAAAGGGAGGTTCACGCAAAAGTTAGGGATTTGAAAAGCAAATGACTGCGGTCCGAGTTTGATACTGCGTTACTTAGTGGTTTGAGAGTACTTGAGGGTCGTATATCCTAAACAATATCTTCTGAAGGTCGAGTATCGGGAAAGCGTCAGAGTCAGGCGAGTCATAGGAGGATCAACTCATGGTGTTCGTCTGTACCACGTTGCCGGCATGTATACAAATTTTCTTTGTGCTTTTGTAATGTTTGTATTTTGCTTGTGCGTAACTTCCTCTTTTCAGGAGTTGCATCCAGTGTACACCATTTTGCCTATTTACAGGCCCGTTGTCAATAAAACATGTTATTCAGTATTTGATGCTTGTTCTTTACTATTTTGTTTGTGAAAAACGCCGATGTTTTTGATGAACTTGCATGTACATAAACTTGCTGGCCCTTGCCAATAATTGCTAAAACTTAGAATTGACTGAACGAATGTCACGGATACTAACCGGGATAGATCTTGTTGTATAGACTTGTTCTGTCTCGTTTGTGTTTTGCAGGGTTCTCACCTTTGAAGAAAACAGTCAAGGAATTTGTGTTTCCCTAGCCAGAGTCCCGTGACCTAGTGATTGTATCACTTCTCAGCAGATGGAAGTCACATCTTATCTCAGAGAGAGTCGAGATGGCATTTATCACTATTGGATGTGGGTGGTCCTCCCCAGAAGAGTATTCCTCAGGAAAGTTGCCAAGAGAGTATCCTCAGTGGATCTGAATGTCCCCAACAGAAGGTGCATTCCCAGCAGTGAGTATGTGCACACTCCCTACCCAGCATGGGTAACTCCCGCAGAGTATAACCCAGTCGTCTTTGGTTCAGAAGGATTATCCCCGTGCAGGATTGTTTCTCCTTCTCCCCAGCAGGTTGTTTTTTCCTCCGACAGGATGAACATCCCTAACAGTGTTCGTAATTTCAAGCTTGTGAGTCATCCTCCAACAGGATGGTTATCCCCAGCGGATTGGGTCTTGTCTTCAGCATTTATTTTGCTGAAGCGCCTCTCGGCATCTTTGCATTGTGCATATATCATCATATTTGCATCTACCTAAACGCGTAGCATTTCCATGCCGTATGGAGCACTACGCCATTGTCAAACATACGCATTTTGAAACATAAGCCAGGTTGGTTACCTCTTTGGTTTCAGGTGTTATCCCTTGCAGAGGAGTGAGATTCTTGCTCAGAAGGATTTCTAGATATTCAAATTCTCAGCGTGAGATAGATGATGATAGTGTTCGTCCCCTAACAGAGTTGCTTGGTTAAGTTTCTCTTCGTCCCCAGCGGGATTCTTCTCAGGTTGCTGTTATGTCAGCATTAAAGGATTTCATGCCTTAAACTTTCGGAGTTATCACTAGTGATTTCCCCACGGAGTGTTTGGTTAAGTTTCTCATATTCCCTAGCAAAGTATTCTTCAAACGGATCCGTGTTGACGGAATTGTTACCCGTGGTGACAGTGATTGTTATCCGTGTTGACGGAATTGTACCTGTGTTGACAGTGATTATTATCCGTGTTGACGGAACTGTACCTGTGTTGACAGTGATTATTATCCGTGTTGACGGAACTGTACCTGTGATGGACAGAGATTGCGCCTGTGTTGACAGTGATTGTTATCCGTGTTGACGGGATTGTACCTGTGTTGATAGTGATTGTTATCCGTGTTGACGAAATTGTACCTGTGTTGACAGTGATTGTTATTCGTATTGACGGAATCGTACCTGCGTTGACAGTGATTGTTATCCGTGTTGAAGGAATAGTTTCCCCGTGCTGACGGTGATTGTTATTCGTATTGACGGAATTGTACCTGTGTTGACGGTGATTGTTATCCGTGATGACGGTAATCGTTACCCGTGATCGACGGAGTTGTCCCCAGTAAAGTTAACAATGATTAGTATCTGTGTTGACGAAATGGTTACATGTGATTGACAGAGATCGTTATTCCGGTTACGGACGGAATTGTACCCATGATGATGGAGTCCCTCCTCGTGTTGACGAAGTTTAGTTCAGTTGTGGACGGAGTTGTTTCTTGCAAAGTTGATTTGATGCATGTGGCGTCACACAGGGGGTTGATGTTGAAATCCAAGGTGTTATCAAATGATTGATCAGTTGTTGCCGTAACAACTCGGCTCAGTATAAGGGATATTGATCCTACAAGCAGTTTGCACAACTTATTGTTGTGCTTGGCAAATTTCCAGGTGTCTTGGTATTCAACCGTCTTCTACCTCGATTGTTTGAAGGCCGTTCGCTCTTCACCCAGTCGGGTCCAAGCCGTTTGAATAGGGGCAGCTGTTGTACCCCAAAATTTGCCCAACTTTTTCTTACCTGGTTTATGTTTCATTGCATTAACATTTGAATAGTTATATCATTTGCATATCATGATATCATTCATATAGTAGGGGATCAAGTGTGATTCTTAAGAGAAGCCTAGCAAGAGGTCTCATTCAAGATTGAGAAGTTGTCAAAGTCATCAGAAGGTGGTTTGAGTGCCTAAGGGTGTGGATGTTTGAGTGTGAATCTTCTCCTAACTTGAGGATCAATTGAGGATCATCAGAGGGTTGTGAAGTTTTGAATGTGAGAAGAGGATGTGTATGGAGCTCATAGAATGCCTAGAGGGCCATGGGAGAGCTCAATCAAGTCATTGTGTCAAATGCAAGAGCCACAGTTGAGGTGCAAGCAATTAGGGTTTCATCTGGGTCAATCCTAGGTCAACTGTGCAATTGAAGAGTATCAAAGCCTACTTTTAGGTCATGGAGTTCATGAAATGATATGATGAGACATTTGTGGTGTTGTGCCAAGATAAAATCAAGAAGAATCAAGAGTGTGGGAAGTTGCTAAATTAGGGTTTCAGTGCAAAATTCCCTGTTTAGTGCCCAACTTCAAGACCACATAAGTCAAGGTACAAGTATGAAATGGATCTTTGGCCAACATGAAACTTGTAGAGCATATAAATACCTTTAATTTTAGTACTAGAAGTTCTCAAGGGGATTTATAGAACTCAAGTTATGGCCCAGACAAGTTACAAGTCCTCAGATGCACTGAAATTTGTCTGTGAAAATCATCTGACTTCAAAGCTATTTTTGACCTAGAAGGAGGTTTCACCTGAACTTTTGGCCAACATGGAAGTTGTTCCCCATGATATTAGATTTCTAAATTATACTAGAAGTCATCCATTTGATTTGTAGAACTCAAGTTATGAGGTTTACAAGTCAGTGGTATTTTGGGAAAGTGAGATTATAGGTCATTTTCAATCATAGGTCAAAATCTCCAACTTGCACTTGTCAAATAGATTCTTGTTCAACATGAAAGTTGTTCAAAATGGGGTTTTTAGGCTATTAAAGAGGTCATGATGGATTTATTGGGCTCATAGCAAGACTTGGTTTGAAATGGTTTGAATAAGGAAGATTTTCAAATGGATTAAGGAGGAAAAATTGGTTTTTTGAGTTAAAGGACCAAAACATGTCAAGTAACTACATTTTTTGAATGGAAATTGAATTCTAAGCACTTTGGCATTAGCAGAATTTTAAGTTCAGGCCAAGTTTTATGAGTTGTCATATGTTTACTTCAAATGCAAGTTACATAGCCAATTCATTCCATAATGCAATTCAGGTTGTGTTATGATTCAATTTCGCTCACCAAGTGTTTTGCAAGCTGATAGAACTTTCTGGAACAAGCTGTGAGCAAGCATACACGACTGTTGCATTGAAATTTCAAGAGGAAAAACAGAAATTGCAATTGGCTGGATTGGGCCTCAAATTGAATTCAAAAGCCCATGGAAACATTCTATATATTCATTGGATTGATTTCAGATCAATTTTGGAACCATTTTCGTGCCAGAAAGCTGAAGTTGCAGTTGAGTTTTCAAGAGGAGCAAGTGAAATCGAGTTTTCAGTTTAAAGCAAGATCAAAGAAAATTGAAGGTTGCAAACTCTTCCTAGTGCATCATTGAACGTATCTGGAGAGTTTTGAAGGGAGAATCAAGCTCCAAGTGCATCTGTTACTAGATCTACAACAGGTTAGTAACTTTCAAAATTCCACACGATTTAGCATGAGATAGTTAGATTTGAACTTGTGGTTAGGATATAGGAAAGATGTAGATCGTTTTAGGATCAATTTGGAGACATTTGATGATGGTTGATCATGACATAGTAATTCTGTTTGGATTCGAATCTTTTGATTCATGAGGAGTTAGAGCAAGTTGATTAGATCAGTGTGATCAGTGTAACATGAGGATGAATTCTATAGTCTTAGATTTGCAATTGATGATGATTGATCTGGATGTGTGTTCTGAACATTGCTTCGAATTTTGAAATCTATGGAGAGTTAGAACATATGGATAGGAGATTCGAGATCCTGATGAAATTCTGAGTAAGATTGATATAAGGATTGTTGTTTTTGGACACCTGTAACCATTGCCTCGCCGGAGAAGACAACCAGAGTCTTCTCCGGCCACCACACTGAGTCTCACTCCGTTTGGTCTTTGATTTGGAGAAGACGAGCTTGGAACCATCAGATCAAGCCTTGACCGAAGACTCTTCCACGTATCCAACGACCACGTTTTATTTTTTTTGGTTGACTTCTGAGTGATGAAACGATGTAGTTTTATTAATTGATATGGACACGCTCCTGGCTCTTGGATCAGCTGACTGGTCACCACATCCATTGGCTCATGTTTTATTTCAGAGTTTGATTTATTCATTCATTTTAGTTTTTATTTTTAATGCTTTATTGATTCCAAAATTCATATTAAATTCATTCTTGATCAAAAATTTATTTTAAAAATATCTCCATGATCTTGAGAGAATTTGTGATTTTCTGAAATCAATAAAATGCATTTTCATGCATTTTTCAATTTAATTTGATTTTTCTTATTTTTTTAATTGTTTAATATTTGCATATTTGATCATCTGCCTTGTTGAATTTTGTTCTCTTAATTAGTGTTGCATCTGTCTTTGATTTTTTAGTATGTTTTCGGGTAGACATTCATGTTCCCTTAGAATTTTTGTTGGAATTTTAGAACAACTTTAGGTTCTGTTATAGGTGTTGAGATTAGAGCCTTCCCAAACTTGTGGATCACCTTGATACCCTTCAACTTAGAAATTATTTAGTTGACTTAGAAGTTGAATTAGGCTTTAATATTTTAACCCTAGTTTGTTCAAACATGTATGTTCCCCTAGGAATTTTATTAGAATTTTACAACTTTGTTTTCTATTTTAGTTATATTTTGCAAGTTGCTTGTGCTTGTGGTGTTCTATCTTTAGTGCTCTTGTTTGTTTGGTCTTGTTTGTGACTTTGGAGCTGGATTTGCTTGGATTCCTTCTTGGGAGGTCTTTTAGATTTGGTGTAGCTGCTGTGGCTTGAACATTGGAGTTTGGAGTTGAAGATTTCTTCTCTTTTAGGAGCTTTTTAGGAGCTTAGGAAATTAGGGTTTTAGGAAGAGCCATTAGGACTAGTTTTGATTCTTTCATCAAACATAGAATGCATTGTGTGCTTCTATTCTATCCAATGATGTAAAGTCCTCCTAGGGGAACTCCATCTCTCCTTTGGAGGGATGTGTGGTATGTCCATTGTTGAGGAGAACTTTGAGGATGCCTTTCCATTTCAATGTTGGTACTTGATGATTTCCTTTAGTTTCCATTTGGTTCTCAACATTGCAACCTTGATCTTAGTGATTAATCCTTTGCTTGGAGTGTGCTTGCTAGAGCTTGAAGATGAAGTTGGATGAGGCTTTAAGATAGAAGCTAGTTTGAAGATGAAGCCATTTTGCTGTCAACTTTGCTGTTAAGAGGATTTGCTGTTTAGAGCTGCTGCTGTTGAGTATTGACGTTGCTGTCTGCTGAAGACTATTGCTGTTGCTTGGGCTGCTTCCTTTGCTTGTTTTCTTTTGTTGTATTGTTTGTTTGCTTGTGTTTCCTACCTCTAGGTTTGAGGTAGAGCTTGTCTCCCCTTGCCTGTTGTTTTCTTAGGTTTGGGGTTGAGTCGGACTCCCTTGCCTCGCTTGTACTGTTGCATAGCATGCATTTTACCGTTTACTGTTTACTGCTTGCTTTCTTTTGCTGTTTTCCCCTAGGATCTCTGATTTCCTCTGTGCAAGAGGGAATTATGACAGACATTAGGTTTTGACCCATGCATGATAACTGTAGGTAGATTCCCTGTCAACCATAGTTTTAGGGCGTCTTTCTCTTCTCCTCTCAAAACAATTCAAAAACACAATAATAAGGTTAATTGAAGTCGTGCGTTACGAGCCTTAAGCTATCTGGGAAAAGGTTGGTGGAGGGTCTCTCTCTAGTAATCTGGATGTTAGTGTGGTACCCTTTGGGTGACATACGAAGCGTTCACTCCTGGGTCATAGTCTCTAGTGCGACTGAGATTGCAAACATCCTAAAAAACAGTTCTTTCGTAAAAAACTCAAACAAACATTCAAACTCTGTTTTTGTCCTCTTGGACCTTTAATCAGGAAAACCCTTTCTTAAGGAGATAAAAAAACTGTCGGACAAAATTGTGTCTTCCGTAGCCCGAACTACGTTTGCTCTGATCTTTCATGCCGTATGAAAGTACGTAGGCACGAGATGCGACATCTCGACGAGCAACCTTCCCCCTTTAACCCGTAGTTAGGCCAACTACGTTGACTCTGATTTTTCGTTCCAGACGGGAATACGTAGGCATAAAGTGAGATACTTTGCCGAGTCATTTTGTTTTTTCTTTTTAACCCAGACCTTTAGAGTAGATAGATAAAAACACCCTTAGATAGAAAACAAGCGTGGATCCCGTCGAGTACGACGGACGTGAGGGGTGCTAATACCATCCCCTTGCGTAACCGACTCCCGAATCCAGGATTTGGTTACGATGACCATTCCTTTCCCTCTTTGCGTTAGGTTTACTCTGAGCGTTTCCTTTCCCTCTTGTGGGATAAATAACGCACGATGGCGACTCTTCTGTCATAGCCGGCACTGATTTTCGCAGTAGCGACACCAAGTCGAGCGCCTTGTATTCAAAACATTCAAAACGAGTGTAGAGGGTTCCATTCTTATTCCTTCTCCGCCACTTTAAAGTTTATGGTGTATAACCCCAATCGTATATTTATTGTGTTTTGGATCTTTTATGAGAAAAATACCACTTGATGTTGGATCAAGGATTTTATTGTTTGTGAAAATATTTGAAGTGATGCGAACAAGGTCGATGGCAAACACACATGGCGGTCGACTTACAAGGGTGAAAATGGCTCGATAAAATTGAGAGTTTATTTTTGAAAATAGTTTTGGAACAAAAAGTCAAACATATCCATAATAATGTCCATGCAAACACAACGGGTTAGTCGGCTTGAATCAAAACACACAAAAAACAACATGAAATGCAAAAAAAAACGTGAAAATCAGGGGCCTGACACGGCTAGCCGTGTTAGCTGACTCGGCCCGTGTCAAAAAGTACCCACAACAATGATTTTTTGAAGTAAACAAGGGGCTGAAACGACCCGTGTCAAGAAATGCCCAGAACACTGATTTTTGGTGGCAAACAGAGAGCTGACACGACCGCCCATGTCGGCACCCCTGAGAGATGCTCGTGAAGAAAACTTAAACAGTGGGCTAACACGACCACCCGTGTCAACTGACACGGCCCGTGTCAGCCCAGCTGGGTGAAAAAAATCATAACTTTTCCTTTGTTCTCTTTCTTTCTTGTGGTTCTTACAATGGTTTTGTGGTCCCTCTTGGGACTTTACACAAGGTACACAACACAAAAACACTCAACAGAGATAATAAATGACAAGTGAAAAATATAAAGAGAGAAAAGTTTGAAGAAATGGATACCAAAGAGTTTCTCTCCTTCTTGCAAAACCTCCACTGATTTTGGTTGGGTGTCCACTTCACTCTTCACTCTATGTTTTGATGGTTCTGCTTCTCAATGGTTCTCTTGTTTCTTTGTGACTCTCTTGATTTTTTCTGGTTTTTCTAGGGTTTCTTGCTCTCTCTATCTCTCAATGTGTAGTGAATAGTGAATGAATTGTTTGCAGCCCCCTCTCCTATTTTATCTCAGCATATTAGGGTTTTCCCTACTTTCAAAACATCAGATTATTTCATGGATAAATGTTTCTTGCCACTTTCCTCATGTCACTCTCTTTCTTTCCATTTCCATGTATGTTGCTATGCTGCACTTTTGCTGCACTACTTGCCTATGCTATCTTTTTTTCTGTAGCACTCTACATTGCCCTCAAACCTTGTACCCATTTGTTGGCTTGTGTTTGGACTGCCTTGTGGTCAATGCTACTACCTTTTGACAGCATTTTGAAAATTATGATATTTAATATGTAGATACATCATTGTGGGCTCATTTCCTTGGTCTTGTGACATGTAATGATTTTGTGATATAATGCAAATTGTCACTTCTTGCATGGGGTTGTTTTGGATCATATTAAAATTACCCATGGCTAAGCAAAAATAGTCTTGATATTGACATGTTCTAATGTTGAGTTAACTCCTAATTATTATCCTTGGATGTTTGTGGGCACAATGTGGAACATGTAAACTTGTTGGGGGCATGAAGGGTACCATTGCATGAATTTTATTAGAGATTTGAATCAAGATTAAAAATAGATTAATTTCTAACTTAGAGTTGGAGATTTTGTAACAAATGGCATTCTTGTAATGTCATGAAATTTCTCTTTGTAATATTCTAGTCTTGAATTCATGAATCTTGAACTTTGAATGATGGATTTCCCTTATACCATTATTTAGAATGAATGGAATCTTGAATTATGCACTTATGATCTTGACTCATGCTTTGCAAATTTGAACTTCCCTTTGATTAAGAATTTGAAACAAAGTTGGAGGAAGAAACCTTGAATTAGGCATTGCACTTCATGTATATTAGGAATATTGGTCTTGAATATCCTAATATTTTCAAGTAACTTCTCCTTGAAGAAATCTACATGAGTAGACTTTCCAAATTGAATCAAACCTTAGATGATGAACCTTTTCTTCCATGTAGCCCATGATAGGCAATTTATCTTATTTGAAATGGAAAACGAATGAACCGAACCAACCCATACCTTGTGAACCCACATGCTTGATATGTAATAGAACAATGTATGACATGACGAATGTAGGGATATGAAAGGCTAAAGGTGAAAATGAGGGTGTGACAGTTCTTCATCATTTTTTTATTTCCCTATTTTTTCCTAAGCCATTTGTTTTCAAGTTATCGACTTAGTGGGCTTCTTATTATTTTCTTTTCTTTTTGGGAACAAGTCGTGTGACACCAGCTTGTCTGACTTGCTTGACAGGGTTGTGACTGCCTCACTCCTTGGCTGATGAGGAATAACCACTGTAGGTTTTTTTTAGGTATGACCTCTATAGGTGTGATTGATCCTCGAACGGTAATACTCCTTTCGCAATTTGGATGCTCGGTCAAATTAACTGTTAACTACTCTGCCCCAGGTTAAGATTAAGCGTTTTTTGTTTTTAGAAAAGAACTCCAACTACTAGGCTCAAAGGGGTTGACAAGGGATTATCTTCCTTATATCTCTGTTGTTTAGGGATTTGAAATAATACCTGTACATCATCAGCAAAAGTTTTATTCAAAAGCATACAATTAGAAGTTTTGCGTCTTTCAATTTCGTCATCCTCCCTCGGATTTTGCTTAAACAAGCGTTTGACGTCAATAAAAAGTATAAGTGAACACAAATGGATTTAATCAAAACATGCATATTCATTTCATTATCATTATCACTCAAAAACAGAAGAGCTCGCACTTTAACAGAAAAGAAACTACAAATGCAAAGAAATGACATGATATAAAAGATTTCCGCTTCTGGAAATCGGGCTTTCCAATCTTGATTTGCTACTTAGCTAGCCATCTTCGAAATTGCTCTTCAAAGTCAGTCTGATACTCTTCTGAACATCTGATCTTGGTGAATTACTCAATGACATGAACTGATGAACCCACATGACTGGATGAAGGAGGATTGTTGATCTGAATACCCTGAGGTGTGACAGAGAATATGTTGGAGTCATGCAGAGTCTAAATTTTGCTCTTTAGCACCTCACAGTCTTCGGTTGAATGCCCTTGTGCCCCAACATGGTAATCACACCGGGCGTTAACATCAAAAATTGACGGATATGGAGGAACCACTAGATTAATCTCTTTAGGAACTACCAACCCCACCTTTGATCAAATCTGGCAACATCGGATTATACGAAATTGGCAACTGAGTGAAATTCTTCTCTAGCTTCCTAGGTATTTGTCGAGTGTGCTGACGCGGATGATGACAGTATGACCGTTGACTTTGGAGGGGAAAAGATATCTGATGCAAAGACCCAGAAGATTGCTGACTCTAAATATTTGAAATGTCTGAAGACTGAGTCTGAAGTATAGGGGAATCCTGGATGGAATTACTTTCCTTCTCCCATTCTTCTTGAGAACTGACAACTGATTCGCTTTCACAAACTGAAATGTCTGAGGTATCTCAAATCTTTCCACTCTTGACTCCGCTCTCGATACGTTCCCCAATTATTATCAAGTTAAAAAAGTTTAAAGCCCCATTTCCAATCATCTTATCCAAGTACAGACCTTGCAAAGTACCCATGAACAGGTCAAATAATTCTCTGTCTAGAAATAATGGTTGAACGCAAGCAGCTAATTCTCTCCATCTCTGAACATACTCTCTGAAAGATTCATTGTACGCTTGAGATAAGTCTTGCAACTGCATGCGACTGGGAGTCATGTCGAGATTGTAATTGTATTTCTTTATAAAGACATTGGCTAGGTCTGACCATGATTGGATGCAGCCACTCTCTAACTACATGTACCAACTCAACGATGCCTCACTCAGACTGTCCTGGAAACAGTGAATCATAAGCTTGTCATTGTGGACATATGAGGTCATTCTTCTGCAAAACATCACCAGATGCTGCTTTGGACAACTATCCTCTTTGTACTTCTTGAAATTTGGTGTCTTAAACTTCGGAGGCATCATAAGTCCTGGAATCAAACACATGCTCGAAGCATTCAGATTAAGAGTATCATGACCCATTAGGGCGTCAAGCTTTTCCTCCAACAAACGATATCTTCTCACAAACTCAACAGTCTGTGAGTCCTTAGGATTAATCTTTGGAACATTCCCTTGAAAATCTAGCACATAAATTCTGATAATCTGTGTCATTGAGGGAAGATGAATGTCTATCTCGGACAATGGTACGCTCTTGTATAACTTGATCTTCAACAGGAACCTGCACAGGCTGAGCTTGAGCAACATTGTTCACTGAAGGTGGAATAACATCCTCATTAACTAGAGTCCTCTGAATATTGGCCTCTTCCCTTGTTATAGCAGTCATGGCTTCCATGAGCTGATCCAACTGATTCTTCATCAATTCAAACTCTGCCCTAATAACAAGTAAATTCTGCTCTCCTGAGTTCATGATTCTTCCAAAATCTAAATCAAGTCCAATACGAGTGTCGGGAAATCAACTGCGGGTCGAAAAAAGATGGATGAGCTCTCTGTCGCTGGCTGAGGAAGGATATGCAAAAATGAGATGCTAATGCAACAGACATGGGATCAAAACTTCCATAAAGCTCTGAATAATTGATGTGCTGCTGACTGAATAAGCTCATAAGTCTACTCTGAAGAAGATACCGGAATACCAGAATACCCGAAAAACTAGAATGCCAGAGTTTCAAAATACCAGAATACTAGGCTGATAAATTTTCACTGATAAGAAGATCGGAAAATCGAGTTGGTTAAAAGTCAAGGTTTCCTGCAAAAACCCTCCCACTCATAGGTAGGACCTAGTCTCTGAAAAGGGTATGACGTCTGATGCAGGTCATCAGTATCACAGACTCTCAGGTCGAGAAACGATGATACGTTCACCATTTCTGGTTTGGTATCATGGTCAAACGAGGAGGCCTCAACTGAGTTCCCAATGAACGGTCTCCAAAGTCGTTAGTTTTCAGATTCAACACCCCCTCAACTGTCCAAAACGCCCAGGATAGGATGTCTTCAAAGAAAACCTCGTCTGGACGTGAATTTCATGAGGGCTCTTGCATGCCAAACATGCAAGCCCGTACTACTCTCCACACTAATACTAGGTGTGTACTCAAGCCTGGGTATTGGGCTTATCTCTCGATGGAACACCCCACCCAACAACAAAACAACAATATGAAAATAATGATAAAGTGCGGAAAATAAAAATGTAAATGCAATACTATACAACAATAAAATATACACATACAACACACATATGCACAAAAATAAACACCCAAAGACATGAAACAAACAACAGCAATATGATAATAATGATAAAGTGCGGAAAATAAAAATGTAAATGCAATACTATACAACAATAAAATATACACATACAACACACACATGCACAAAAATAAACACCCAAAGACATGAAACAGACAAGTGCTAGGATTGACTTGCATAGGGAAACAGTTTCCCCAGCCGAGTCGCCAGCTGTCACGACTACAAAAAAGGGGGCTGGCGGAAACAAACAGAAGATTCGCCACCGAACGTTATTTATCCCACAGAGAGGGAAAGGAAACGATCGAAGAAAACCTAAGAGAACAGGAAAGACAAGGTGATTGCAACCAAATCTTGGGTTCGGGAGTCGGTTACGCAAGGGGAAGGTATGAGCACCCCTCGCGTCCGTTGTACTCAACGGGATCCACCCTTGTTGTCTAATATATGGGTGAGAGTTATCTAAAAGCTACTGCTAAACGAGGGTGAAGAGAAAGAACAGACTCGATAGGACATCGTCGCCCTATGCCTACGTATTCCCTCGTGCAATGGGAAAGTCAGAGTCAACGGAGTTCGGAAAACTATGGGTGATGGGGGGAGGTTACTCGCCAAGACTTCGCCATCTTGTGCCTAAGTATTATCATCTGGTATGAGAAATCAGAGCAAACGTAGTTCGGGTAACTATGGGAAAGGTCTCGATCGCCCTGGGAAGAGAGAAAAGGTTCAGAATAACAGGCTGGTCTCGATTGCACTAGGGCAAGAGAAGAGGGAAGTTAGTTGTTAGTGTGCTCGTCAAGGATAGGAATCCTTGTTCCTACGTATCCTCATTAGGGAATAAGGAATCAGAGCGCCCGTAGTTCACGCAACTATGGGAAAATGGGATCTCGGTCGCACGGGGGCGAGAGAAAAGATCCTAGGCCTGAAATGCCTTAACAGATGTGAATTGACTTTGTTTGAGATGCGTATCACACTAAAGTCTATGACATAGGAGCGAATGCGTCGCATATCTCCCTCGGGGCATACGCTAAACTCTCTAGACAAGCAAGGAGAAACCCCTCTCTCATTATTTCCCACGTACTTAAGGTTCGTGGCGCACAATACTCATCGTAGTTATTAAGTGTTTTGAATTACTGTTTGATAGTGTTAGTGAATTGAATCGGGGGGAAATGTGACGCTGAACCGTCGTAGCTCGACTTATGATGAAAGTCAAACTATAGGAGGTCACGTATATTGATATCCGTGCTATGGACAAGATAGAGAAATGACATTGAGGATCATTCTTCGATTAAAGCGTGTCGCACAGATAAAAGAAAGGTGGGATCTCGTCTTTAATCATAAAATCACGTAGGCTAATCAAAGGTAGCCTATCACGATACCAAAGGAGAGAAAATGACCTAAATGGTCATTTTCCATAGATTTGACATTATGAAGGTTATCAACTTCGAAAAATCGACGTTTACAAATCGGAAGACTTCATAAATCGAGAAAATTAAGTAAAGTCAAAAATGAAGAAGAAATTGAAAGAGAAAAAGTAGGTGGTCTCGGATAAACCGTTATCTATCAATTATTTGAATGATAACACTTTTAGAGGTCTCGTCGTCGACCAAAGTTGAAATAAAAAGATGAAATTCAATGAGGATTCAGAAATAACTCAAATGTTAAAATCAAACCAATAGAATTAACAAGTTAAATGTTAAAAATAATAAAAATCATAAGAAATAAATTTTAAAAAAAACCAACAAGATTCTTAGCGAAATACTAGCAAAAGTTAAAATTGAAATTACATAAAAAATTTAAGAAAACAAGTTAAAAAAAACAGAGGGGGGGGGGGGGGCGCATGAGGAATTTAGGAGTATGAAGATTTAAACAACGTGGGCCTCATGAGCCCATTATCACTAGAACTCATGACACAGTTAACAACAAAAAAGGGTGGTGTGTATAAAAATCTAATACAGACCGCAAAAGAAAGGCCCAAATCATTAAACAGAGGCAAGGCAAGGTATTGGGAACATCAGTTAAAATCATGATTAATGTTAACAAACCCAAAAAAAAACCTCAGCACTACGCCTCGTGAAACAGAACATGATAAACGAAAAACTACAACCATATATCTCGTCTCAGCCTCCTTATTTTGAAAACAAAGTGCAAAAAATCTCAACGAATCAAGAGAAAAAACTGAAACCACATTCTCAACCATTTTCACCCGGTTTCATCTCAAATGCATGCCTCACCTCCTTCTCATTTTGATCTCTGTTTTCCTTTCATTTCTTCTGTTTTGGGTCCGAGATTTGTTTATTGTGATTAACAGGTTTTGGGTGATTTGAAGGGATTTTTTTGGATTTGAAAGGGTTGTTTTCGAATTTATGGATCTGTTGATGGTGAGAGATGATGAATTTTTGGTTGAAGGTTTATGGTCCTAATGTTTTTATGGTAAGAAGATTTGGGGGAAATGATTTTAAGGCCTATGTGTTAGTTTGTGATTGAAGAAATCGGAGAGGTTATTTGATGTTGAAGGTTGGATTTAGAGATTGAAGAAGAAAAGGAGGTTGAAGATGGGGTTACGGGTTGTTGTTGAAAGGATTTCGGAAGGGTGTTCGTTGGAAAAGAAGGGGTTTTGTTGTTGTTTGTTTGAAGGAGATTTCGATGTTGGAAGACGATGGGGGATGCGCGGCGATGAAGGAGAGAGGATTTGAGGCAGAATGTTGAGGGTTGTTCGAAAAAAAATGAAAAAATCTCTCTGGTTCCAACCACAATGGTCTTATGAAGAAAAAGACAAGAGGCCGTGTTGAAAGAAGATGAAAGCTCGTTTTTGATGCGCGTGGAGCTGGAAACAGAAAAGGTCATACGGTTTTTTTCCAAATTTTGGAAAGCTTTAAGACGTGAGAGGCCTGTTTTTAAGATTAAGTAGTAGGTTTTGTCTTGTTTTGTGTACATGTCGCTTTCAATTCATTGTGCTGAATAATTCTGTTATTGTAGGGGTGTGGCTTGCAATTATCCTGGCCTTATCGTTGAATTGCTTTTTTTTGGATTTTTTTGTGTAGGCAAATTTATGCAGGTACTCTGTTGGCTTGAAAGTCTTTCCTTTTTCATGAAGCTTGGCATGTAGTAGTGGCAATTGGTTGCTGTGTCTAGGTGTTACGAATGGCAAAAATCGATTTGTGTGGATCTTAATGGTAGCACTACATGAGATTAAGATTTTCTTTTGAAATATGGTTTGGATTAAAAATGAAATGGAAAAGAAAATGGAATTTGATCAATATTGTCCATGAGTTAATCTCTGAATCAATCCTCTGAATCTTGCCACTTGCACTACTACACCAAATTTCCACCATGAATCAAATGCCCAGTCAGCAGTATACCTCTAATGATCCATAATCATGACATATCTCTACTCATTATAGTCTGATAACCTAATGAATTCCAATATGGAACAAATTAACCTTCAATACACAATTCCTGAGAGATATAGCCAAATATAGCCACTGATGCAGGTAACTTGGAATAGAAGCAAACTCTTGATGGTTTGACCAAGATTAGGTCAAACTTCCGTCTGATTTAATCATAACTACATAACCACACCCGGCACGAAACTATATTATCGTCTTTGATAACCCTGATCTTCTATCCATGATGAGAAATAAAACATGATCCTGAGCCAACTGAAAACAAACTTGCCAACGAACTCGAACCCAGGAGGTAATGAAACCCTAGGCCCTTGATGTTTGAAAAAACTCTGGAAGAAAGCAAACCCGGTATTTGATTCGGATAAACTCCTAATCCCATGTCTTAGACGACCAATGCAAAGTATGATTATGAATTATGACCTAATAATAGTGATACAAATGCATGTGAAACAAAAGCCACTTAAAGTTAGAAAAAGGGAGAGGAAAATTTTGGGGTGCAACAGTAATAAACCTGAAAAGGGAGTTATTACCAACTATCAACCAAGTGATAGCTATAACAAGGTAACCAAACTCGGCTATATTACCTACTACCAACTAAATGGGGATTATGACAAAGGTAATAAGTCAGCTATATCACCTACTACCATCTAAAAAGCAAGACGACAAAGGTGATAAGCTCAAAAAGAAACAAGAAATATTACCTACTACCAACTAAAGGGCAATATGACAAAGGTAATAAACCCGGAAAGGGAGAGATCACCAACTATCAACCAAGTGATAGCTACAACAAGGTAACCAAACCCGACTATATTACCTACTACCAACTGAATGGGCAGGACGACAAAGGTAATAAGCCAAAAAGAAACAGATTATCAACTATCGACCAAGTGATAATTACGACGTGGTAATCAACAAAAAGGGTAATTCCACCAAAATGAGACTCCGTCAGGGAAAGGTATTGCCAACTACCGGTTTACTAGGTAGAGGACAAAGGGGATACTCAACCAAAATGGGAGAAATATTACCTGCTACCGAAGAAGGTAGGCTAAAACAAATAATAAACTCAAAAAATACCAAAGGTCAATCTAGGAATAAACCAGAGAGAAACGGTCAAACAAGACTCTACTCGGTGAGGAAATGTCTTAACTGGGGATTAATTCCATCCAGATAATGCATTGGGGAGGAAGGCTAAAATATATATCTTCCACAAGGCATAAACTGAGTGGGGAATTAACAAAGATATGCATTTTCTGCTTATGGGACAACATTCTAATGGAGAGAGGACACACACGCTCTACGGGGATAATAGCACCAGAGAGCAAAGAAGCACCAACACAAATGCAAGATGCACAATGCAACAACATGCTATGCACACCAAAAATATGCGCATGGAATGCATATGAGTATGAATATGCTGACAAAATAGACATAAAGATAAAAAGAGGATGGACAAACACCACAACACTATGTTGCACCCCAAAATTTGTCCAACCTTTTTCTTTGCTTGGCTTATGTTTCATTTCATTCTTTAGCATTTGCATATGCATGGAATTGTTCTTTTCAGGGGATCAAGAGAGGTGTTTCATTCAAGAGAAGAGTTCCAAGGGTTTCAAGCTCAAGCATGGGTTCTTATTCAAGTTATCAAGTGCTTACAATCATCAGAAAGTGCTCAGAGGTCTTTGATAGAGAATATTGGCATGTGTTGTTTATCTCCTATCTTGGAGGTCAACTGAGGATCATCAGGGGTTCATAAGATCATGGTTATGGATAAGAGATGTTTGAGAAGCTCATTGAGTGCTTTGGAAGCCATTGTGGAGCTCATCTAAACATCTATTTCATTTGCAAGAGGTCACAGTCAAAGGTTGTGCACCTAGGGTTTCATCGGGTCAGCTCAAGGTCAACTGTGGACTTGAGGGAGTTTGAGACTTGTTTTTAGGCCATTAGGACAATGGGAAATTATGTTGAGACATATATGATGTCATGACAAGTTCAAATCAAGAATAATCAAGAGTTCAAGAGGTTACTAAATTAGGGTTTCAGAGGATCTCAGTGTAAAATCCCCTTCTTTAGTGCTCAACTTCAAGGACAATTTACATCACGATACAAGTTCAATCTCATTCTCTTGTGAAGATGAACCTTGTAGGGCATGTTCTAAGCTTTTGTTTGAGTACTAGAACTCATCCATCGGGTCTATGGAACTCATGTTATGATGCCAACAAGTTATAGGTCTCAGATGAACATATTTTTTGGTCAACAAAAGTCAACTCACTTCCAAGACACTTTTGACCTAGAATCACGTTTTTCCTCAACTTTTGGTGAACATGAAAGTTGTTCCTCAAGAGCTTAGCTTTCCAAAAAGTCCTAGAATTCCTTGATATCATTTGTGGAACTCATGTTATGGCTTTGTCAAGGCAAGGGTATTTTGGGAAAGTTTGATTATAGGCCATTTTCACTATGGGTCATTTTCATGCACTTGTGCACTTCAAGTAAAACTTCAACCAACATGAAAGTTGCTCCTAGAGACCTATTTTACACCACTAAACTTAAGAATTGTGTGAATTATGATTGATCATGAACATTTGGTGAGAAATTCAAGTGAAAAATGGACTTTAAATCATGGTTTCAATTGAATACATTATAGGTCATTTACATGCCTTATTTTTGTTCAATTCTCTTCACAATACACTTATGAGAAAAATGCACAAATTGGTTTGGCATAAAATGGAAAGAAACACGTGCATTTTTCAATTACTTCACAAAGAAGATTCACATTCAAACATCAAAATTGGATCACATACAAAGCCCAATTCAATCCTCATGTAAAATTCAACTTGCAAGCTGCAGAATGAGGGAGTTTTGGTGTGTGTAGGCAAGCTTTTCACGTGTGCATGAATCACTTGCCATTTTGGGCATTTTTTCAAATTCATCAAATTGGAGCTTCATGGGCCTCCAAAAGCATCAGATATCCAACACATATACACTAAAAATGTGAAAGGAGAGTTCAGAAGCGCATTTTGGAGCAAGAGAGAGCAAGTTCCATTTTCAAATTCTCCAAGAAATTTCAAAATCAGTTTTTCATTTTCACTACAAATCAAAGCCAATTTAAGTTCAATTCCTCTTCCTTGTGCAAATTGGAGTGGATCTGGACAGTTGGAAGCAAGCTAGCAAGCAGTTGAAGCACCAACGAGGTGTCTCCGTTCAGTAAGCTTCTCCTTCACTTTTCTCTCATTCTAGAGCATGATCTAGGTCCATATTGGCTGCATCTGAAGCCCTGCCTCGTGTAGGCCATGTTTGACTGCTTAATTTTCATGTTTTCTCAAGTTTTCAGAGTTGCATCTTGAAATTGATTCGTTCGATTCTCTTTATTTAGACGTGTTTTTGATGAATGGGTCTTGGATTTGAAATATACATGAGCTCAGCTTTCTTTTGATGTGCATTTTGTGAGGTTTGGTGAAGTTTGGATGACCTGAACTCCGGCCAGCTCGCCGAAGAAGACGACCGGAGCTAGGGCTCCGGCACATCGTCTTAAACCCTCAGATCTGAGGTGGCGTGCCTTTGACATTTTCACCGCGCGCGTGTATGATTCCAATTGGCTTGACTATGCTTGTGTTGATGTTGACTCCATGCTTGATTAATGAAACGCATCGTTTCATTAATCTGGATGAACTTTGATGTGGATTTGGGCCCAGTATGCTATTGGCACCCCTCTTTTATTGAGCCCAAACGCGTTTAAACGGAATTCCTTTGCATTCTGGGATTACTGATACACCTCCCTTGGACTTTATTTTATTTTCTTTTTATTTTAATTTCTGTTTTGATTTTTAATTGTTAAAAATACCTCCAAATGTCATAAAATTCAAATAAAAATATTTACTAACACTTTGAAATGTTAACTAATTTTTCATAATTTTTATTTTGAATTTCCTTTTATTTTTCAATTTAATTTGAATTTAATGATTGGAGGTGTTTTTAATGTGATTTCCATTTGTTCTTGCTTGATCTTTGGACCATTTGCAATCACCTATGAGCAAGGCCTCCTCTCCATTTTAATGACGGATTTCCGGTGCCTTTGAGGCTGATTTTGGTCAAGGTTTGACCTATTTTTGTTTGACTTTGGTTTGCCTTTGTTTGACCCTCGATAAATATCCTTCAAAGTGAAGCACCCTAGTTGATCAATTCATTTGGTGATGCCTTGATTAGATTTTGGTTTGGTTGTTTTGGCCTCTAACTTGTTTAGGAGCTTTGTGTATTTTATTTGGCATTTATTGAGCCATTCTCCTATTTTTTGTGAAACTTGCAAGTCAAGTCACCCTAATTGAGGTTCATATAAACTAGTTGACCTAGTTCCTTTGGGAAATGACTCCTATGGATCCCATATGCATCCTATGCCTCTTGATTCAAATTCTTGACATGTTTAGGATGCTGGTTTAAATTTTATAGGTCACACATTTGGATGGTTTGTATTTCAAGTTACTTTTAATTAGGGCTTTCCATTTGCATTTGAATGTTGAAAGTGTTTTGAACTTTGGTTCTTTACCTTGCCCTACTTTGTAACTTGTCTTGGTTCTTTTTCTTCTTTCATTTGTGAATCGTGTTCTCTTGTTCTCACTTCTGTCTATTGGACTTTGGAACTCATTCAAGTTGGTTTGGTACCCTTTGGTTGTACTTGGAGTTTGACTTGAATGAGATGCCACTTTGAGAACCTTTTGTGTTTTCTTTTTGCATGATCACTTTGATGCTCTTGGTTGAGATTTATCCTTATGTTGCTTGATGCCCAAGCCTATTCTCCCATCTTCATCTTGATCATGGTTTCATCCTTTTCTTTTGTTTTCCTTTTGGTTTGGTGATTGATGCTTGAATGGTTGTAGGAGTTGTGACTTCTCCCATTGCACCTCACTTTTGCTTGGACTTGTTTGAGTTCTTTTGCTTGCATTTTCCTTGTGTTTTGCATCTCTTTGTTTGCATTTAAGAGGTTGAAATGTGCTTGTGGTGGTTTCTGCCCCACACTTTTTTCCTCCCTCCTGTATTTGTGTTGCATTTTATGTTTGCATCATTTTCTTTCGTTTCACTTGTGATTGATTTATCTTATTTTTACTTGGTTTTTCTTTGCCATGATCCCTTAGGATTCCTAGTCCCTTTGGGAGTAGGAGAGACATTAAGTGTTCAATCCAAGCATGATAACATTAGGATAGTCTGCTCCCTCTTAATCTCAATCATAGGAGCACATTGCATGATAACATTAGGGTTGAGTTAGTTTCCCCTTAGTTGTGTCTTCTGTCTTCTCATCTTAAAACTTCTCCAAAACATTTAATAAAGGATAATGAGTGGTGTACGCTACGAGCCTTAAGCATTTGGGAAATGATGATTGGGGGGCCTCCTCTCAATTGTCTAGAGGTTTAGCGTATGCCCTTTGGGCGATATGCGACGCATTCGCTTCTAAGTCATAGTCTTTAGTGCAACATGAATTACAAACACAATTCAATTTACTTCTTCTTCATAAAAGAATAAAAAACAAACATCAAACCTTTTTATCCTCCGGGATTAATTGAAATTCATTTTCAAAAATAGTGTTGTTAACTCTTGGTTCTACCGCAAACAGGTAACGTCTAAGTCTCCAATGGTCGAGTAGCAATACACCTAACTGCTAGAACTAAGGTTTAACCCTACTCGGTTAAAAAACTTAACCAAACTGTGGTCGTGTCATCCTGAACTACGTTTGCTATGATTTCTCGTACCAGACGAGGATACGTAGGCACAAGACAGCGATGTCTTGGCGAGTAACCTTCCCCACTTTCACCCGTAGTTTTCCGAACTACGTTGACTCTGACTTTCCCATTGCACGAGGGTGTTGCACCCCAAAATTTGACCAACATTTATTTATCCATCAATAGTTATATGAGACTTTGAAGCTAGCCAAGAATGTGATTCAAGTGTTCAAAGGTTGATACCTTTGTCAGAGAACTCAAGAGATCCTCAGAGAGCTTGGTTGAAACCAAGGTTGTGTGTCTCATAACTTGACAGTTGTGGGAGCTCCTCAGATGATTCTGAGACCATGAGGACAGACTTGAAGCTTTGATAAATCTTATGAGATGTCTTTAAAGCCATCATGAAGCCTATAGAGGTCATTGTACAAGAATTCAGAAGATTCATCCATGAGTGGTGGAATTAGGGTTTGACTGGGTCAACCCTAGGTCAACTGATGATTGGGAGAGGGTTGAGACCTAATCCAAGAGCCATGTGATCATGGAATGATGCATTGAGATGCTATAAGGATGGTTCCTAGACCAACTCATCATGATTGAGGAGTTTGATAAGTTTCAAGCTAGGGTTTCTAAGGATTGACAGTGTAAAATCCCCTAGTTTGATCCCTATCTTCAAGGCAGTTTAGCTCAAGATGTGATTGTCATCTCATCTTTCCCACAACATGAATGTTGTAGAGCTTGTTCTTAGCTTTAATTTGAGTAGTATAAGTCCTTGATAGGATTTGTAGAACTCAAGTTATGGTTTTGACAAATTACAGGTCATCTGAGGTATGTGAATCTGGGTCCTTGAAAGTCACCCAACTTGCAGATAACCTTTGCCCTAGTAGGATGATTCCTATGAACTCTTGGTAAACATGAATGTTGGAGGGTATCTTCTTAGCTTTCTAGAGAGTACTAGAAGTCCTTGATAGGATTTGTAGAATTCAACTTATGGCTTTGACAAGTCAAGGGCATTTTGGTCATTTGGAAGTTATAGGTCATTTCAAGCATAAGGCCATATCTCCTACTTCCAAGCTTCAAATGGAAAACTCTTCAACATAAAACTTGCTTAGAATGATGTTTTAAGGCTAGTAAGGAGGTCATGTGATAAAAATGACCTAAAAATGAGGCATAAGTTAATTCAAGTGAATTTGAAAAATGGAAATCCCAAGTTATAAGTCCAAACCATGTCATGTAATAGGTCATTTTGACTCCAAATGACATTCTAAGAACAATGGTTCAGCCACAATTTTAATTTGAGGCTTGCATCATAGGGCTGCTTTGGAATTTTATTACTTGCATCTTAAGGTACCAAACCAAAACACGGCAAAACTCAATAAGCAAGGCACTTATGCATTGTAACTTACCCTAAATCTCATGTGGGGATAAAATCAAGTCAGAATTGAAGGTTATGAGATGCTTCGCATGAGATAGCATGTAAGGAGAATGAGAAATCAAAATACCATGACATGAAAACTTCAATTTCTCATTGGATGATCCTAGATGGTTCTAGATGATTCTAAACCACTCTATAAGATGAATGTAACTTGCTCAGATGCAAGGTTGGTGAAAATTGGTGCATGAAAGAGAGAGTGAAATCCAAAATCTTCCATTGCAAGTTACATTCAATCTCTTCATTCCTCTTCATTTCCATCCATTTTTTTCTCCACAAACCTTTTCCATAGATCCTTCTGAGTGTGTGCATGCTGAATTGAAGCTCCATTGATGAAGGATTGAAGGTGTTCACATTGGATTTGCAAAGAAGCAATTATCATTGAATCTTGAAGTACAAGCTCTCCCCCTCCAATCTTTTGCAAACAGTAGAGTTTTCATCATCCAAGGATCATTCTTGAAGAGTTTCAAGCCTTGAAAGCAAGGATTTCATCATCTGCCATATCAAGAAGCCAGGTTTGCAAAATCTCTTCCACCACATTATTTAGGCATGGTTAGGTTAAGTTATTAGTGTAGAACTGTTAGAGACAACTAGGTGATCAATTCTGAAGACTTAGGGATCATTTGATGGAGTTTCAGTTATGGATACCATTTCATGATGGAGCAAGAATGTGTGATATAGTGAGTGATAATGCAAGGTTAATAGCTGATTTTGATTAGTGGAAGGTGAGGATCATTTTGATATAGAGAAATCTGAGTTTGGTTGAAGTTGAGGGTTGGTCATATTTTGAGATTAACTTGGATTCACCATCAGGTTGCATGATAGAGACCGTTTCAATAAAAACCAAGGCCATGATCGTATTCAGCGTGAAAAACTGAGCAACTTTGTGTTTTACATTTTGGAAATTGATGGAGAAACGAAGGAACACGAGCAGGAGGAAGTTTGGTGCATGAACTCTGGTTTTCATGGTGGTTTCTGCAAACCCTAGGTCCAAGGAAGAAGAAGACTCACAGCCCGTTGGATGCACGCTTGACTATTGACTGAGGAATAGATCCAACGCCCCACATTCAATCTCGCGTTTGGAGGGAATTCAGAAACGGCGAAACGCCGCGTTTCATTAAACTTGGCTTGTGGGCTTAAGTGATCTTTGATAACCCCACCCCCTTTTCAGGCCCAATTGCGTTTTAAACTGAAATTTGTTTCTTTTCGCACCGCTGATTTCTCAATTTCCTTTATGTTTTTTAATTGGTTTTTCTGATTTTAATTGGGCTTAAGCGCATTTCTTTTTGAACCCCCACCTCTGGGCCCAAGCATGATTTTAACTGGATCTGGTTACTTGTTACACCCCATGCTTCATAAATCATTTTATTTCTCTCCATTTTATTTCAAATCTTTGAAAATTCATATCAAATTGAAAATTCAATATTTTTTAATGGGAGTTTTTTCTCCTATTTCATATTTTTGTCAAGAAAAATATAAAATAAAAACATTTTTCATATCATGCATTTTGATATTTTTTGTATATTTTTCATTTTAATTGCTTTTTAATTCTTTTATATTGGTATATGAATTTGTAGAATTTAGTTTAGGTAGTTCCCTTAGTATTTTTAGGTCAATCTTTTTAGGATAGTTTGATATATGTTTTAGCCTCCCCCTGGATTTATTCCATATTTTTTTGATGATTTTTAGGATAGTTTTGATTAGACGCTATTAGGTTGTGTAGAATTAGGTTAAACTTCAACATAGGTCCACCATAACTTTAGATTTTTGGGTTTTTAGGACAATTTAGACTATGGGACATATATGGGTATTAAGGGTAGGTATGTAGGATCCCTTAGAAATTATATTAGGATTTAATATAGTAGTATGCTATTTTTAGTTGATTTTTGTATTGGTTGATTGCTTGTGTTGCCTTTAGGGCATGTTTGCTTTAGTTGCTTTGCTTTGTGGGCTTGGAGAGCTTGGTATTGTTCTAAGGAGAATTTAGGAGCATAGTAGAAGATTTGAAGATGCATTGAGGAGCTTGAGAGCTTGATCTTATTTTCTTTTTTTGTTGTTTTAGGGTTAGGAATTAGGAAGAGTTTAGACCTAGATAACTTCTTTCTCAAACATGGATGGTATCTTTCACCTCCATTCCTCCCTATGATTCAAAGTCCTTCCATGGTATACACCTCACTCCTTTGGAGGGATAAGTGAGGTACCTAGGAAGTAGAACTTTTGAGGGAACCATTCCTTTGATGTTGAACCCTTATAGGTCACCTTTGGTGGTCAATAAGCAATTCAATATCCCCCAGCTTATCCGGTAAGTGATTTTCTCTGGTTTGATTATCTTGAAAGATGTTGAGCTTGAGTTTGAAGATGAAGACTTCATTGAAGAGTGTTGAAGAGGATGAATCCTTGAGTATTGCCATTCCAGCTGAAGCTTGAAGAGCAACAAAAGCAAGTTGATACATGAAGACCCCTGCAGATTAGGTGAAGTCTGAAGGTGGAGCTGATCAAGAAGCTGAAGCTTAAGGGAGAAGATAAGTTGAAACTTATGTTGTAGGGTTGAAACCTGGAAAATCAATTGTTATTTGTCAAGAGTGATTGAAAGTCTGAAGACTGAGTTTCTGTTGGAAAAGCTGAAGCTTGGAGTTGAGAGGAGTTGATCTGTTTTCTCTTCTTTTCTTTTCTGTATTGATGTGTTTTGCTTGACTTGTTTGATGCATTAGAATAAGTTCATATCTAGAATAGGTAGAATCTAAGAGCATGATTGCATTAGAGGTTGAGTTGCTCCCTCTGCTTGTACTGTTACTGTGTGGCTTTGCTTGCGGGTATTCGGTAGAGCCCAGCTCCCTTGCCCATGTGGTTTGCTTGCCTGATGGCATTTTCATTTCATTTTATCTGTATGATTGCAGTTTACTGTTATTGCTTTATAGCACGTTGTTTTATATTTCAGTATGATTACTGTTATCTCATTCTGGCTTGAGGTTGAGATGAGCTTGTGGAGGCTGAAGCCCCACACACATTTCCTCCCTCACTTGCATTGCATGCATTTTACTGTTAAGCTGATGCTTTGTCTGTTTTGGTGTATCATTGACATGATCCCTTAGGACTCTCATTTCCTTTGATAAGGATTTGATGATAGAATCTTAGGTTGAAACCTATGCATGACAACTTCTAGGAGTTCCCTGTTCAAACCTCAACCATAGGATGAATCTGTGGCATGACAACAGTAGGACTTGATAGTCTCCCTCCTAGTTGGGCTTTTTCTCTTCTCATCTCAAAACAGTTTAAGATACAGTAATCATGAATGATTTCTTTCGTACGTTACTAGCCTTAAGCTATCTGAGAAAGGATAGAGTTTCTTTTCCACAGTCTGGATGTTTAGTATGGTACCCTTTGGGTGACATGCGACGCATTCACTCTCAGGTCATAGTCTCTAGTGCGATTGAAATCGCAAACACAATGAAAAACACTTCTTTCGTAAAAGACAGGAAATAAACCGTAGTTTCCCGAACTACGTATGCTCTGATCTCTCATACCTGTTGAGAGTACGTAGGCACAAGATGGCGATGTCTTGGCGAGCTACCTTCCCCCATAACCCTTCGTAGGCCGAACTACGTTGACTCTGATTTCTCATTCTCTGATGAGAATACGTAGGCATAAAGTGCGACGCTTTGCCGAGTCATTTTTCTTTTCTTTTTCAGCCAGCCTTGATAGGTAGATAGAATAAAACCAACCCGTCCAAGTAAACACAACAAGCGAGGATCCCGTCGAGTACGACGGACGTGAGGGGTGCTAATACCTTACCCTTGCGTAACCGACTCCCGAATCCAGACAACGGTTGCGACGACCTTGTCTTACCCTTTTTCGTCAGGTTTTTCCGATCGTTTCCTTTCCCGCTCTGAGGGATAAATAACGAAAGGTGGCGACTCTTCTGTCATGTCGGCACCTTATTTTTCGCGCAAGCGACAGCTGGCGACTCTGCTGGGGAGATGACGTTCCTTCATCAGTTCCCTGAGAGTCAATCCTAACGTTTGTATGTTTACCTGTTGGGTTGCGTTTATTTATCGCATTTTACTTCTCGCACTTTATTTCCTGCATTTTATTTTCAGTATAATATGATTATTTGTGCTGTTGTGGGATGGGAGTTCTGATGAGTGAGAAGCCAGACCCAGGCTTGAGTGCACTATAGACTTAGAGTGGAAATTAGTGGGCGCGTGCTTGCCTTGCAGGCACTAGTGTCTCATGAAATCCACGTTCAGACGAGGTTCATCCGGTTGGCTTCACTTTCAACCCTTTGGGTTGAGACGGTTGCTGGTTTGGTGGATTGTCGACTCTTGGGACCGATCATTTGTGATTCAGCTAAGTGAGGCCGCTTCATGAGCTGGTGATGCCACACCTTCTGGGTATCGTATCACCCCTCTTGAAAGTCTGTGACGCAGATGAACGCATAGGATGCCGTACCTTGAGTCAGTTTAGGTCCATACCTGTGAGCAGGGTTGGGTTTATTGCAGGAAACTTTGACCTTCAGACTACCTGGTTTTCTTGACAGTGGATCAGTTTTGTTGGTACCAGGGTTTCTCAGTTACAGATTTGTCTGTTCTTGATAGAGCAGGTTTGGATCAGAGGATCTTATCATCAGGGATTTGTCTGTTCTTGATAGAGCAGGTTTTGATCAGAGGATCTTATCAGCAGATGTTGTTTGTTCTTGATAGAGCAGATTTTTGGGGTCTGTGGATCTCATCAGCAGATGTTGTTTGTTCTTGATAGAGCAGATTTTTGGGGTCTGAAGATCTCATCAGCAGATGTTGTTTGTTCTTGATAGAGCAAATTTTATTTTTTTGGGGGTCTGAAGACCTCATCAGCAGATATTTCTTGATCATACACCAGAGGTCCTTATTATCAGACATTTGTTCTTGACAGGGCAGAGTTATGATCCTGTGTATGGTCCTATCAGATGGTTGTTCTTGGCAGATCAGATTTGTGGTCTTACACCGGGGTTTTCCTCTCATCAGTGATTGTTGATACAGAATCTCAGCACCAGTTACCCGGATCTCTTATTGTATGACTGCATTTTGCATTAGTTCGCATGTTCATTTGCATTTCATTAACGTGTGTCTGTGTTGCAGGTACCATTTTCCCCGATCCAGGATTTCTTGCCTCCTATTGTATTGTTATGGGCTCTCCGAGGAAGACCGTGGCTTACAAGTTCCCTACCCCCGATGTGGTTAAGTTGACTGGTTTGATAGCTCTAGCAGGTGATTCTGTGAAGGATGAGTTCAGAAAATATTATGGCAGGTTGCTCAGTTTGGTTTGTAAGCCTTCTACGTTCAAGTTGAACGGGCTGTACGCTCTGCTGCAGTTCTACGACCCTCCGCTGAGATGTTTCACTTTTCAGGACTTCGTTCTCGCACCTACGCTGGAAGAGTATGCTGATTTGCTAGGTGTGCCTATCAAAAGGCAGATGCCTTTTGTTCACATGGATGCTGAGCCTGATCTGGCTGGTTTAGCTTCTTCACTTTATTTGGACGCCTCCGAGTTAGTATTGACTAGTTGGAACAAGGTTCCTGGGTTCTCCTTGCAGTTTATGGTAGCTAAGGCTCAGCAGTGTGCCAAGGATGGATGTTGGGACGCGTTCAATGCCATCCTCGCTCTGTGCATATATGGCATTATTTTGTTCCCTAACATGCCCGATTTTGTAGACTTTGATGCATTTCACATCTTCGCTTCAGGGAATCCAGTCCCTACCTTGATAGGAGATGTCTATCACTCAGTCCACTACAAGAATGAGAACAGGAGGGGGAAGAATGTCTCATGATGCGTACCCTTGCTGTACAAATGGCTTGATAGTCATCTGCCCAAGAGGGGTCCTTTTGTCTTGTCTGCAGCCACAGCTGAGTGGCCTGAGCGTCTGATGAGTTTATCTGCAGAGGATATTGACTGGTTCGACAAAGACAGGTTGGGTACTGAGGTGATCTTCAGTTGCAGCGGGTTTCCTAACGTGCCTTTGATAGGTAGGAAGGGCTGCATAAACTACAATCCGTCGTTGCTGGTTCGACAGTTCGCGTATGCTTTGAGGAATCTGCCGAAGGATGAAGAGGTACAGGAATCTCTGTACCTCACTGGTACTCTAGAGGGGGATCTGTTGTCCAAGCTTCAGCGTGCCTGGAATGGTATTAGTAAGCGAGGAAAGCCTTTGCTGGGAAAAAGCAACAATCAAGCCTACCCTCCATATACGACTTGGATCAGAGCCAGGGCCAATGCTATAGGGATGTCGTTTCCTCACGCCAAGCCAGAAAGTCCTCCAATAATTGAAGAGCCTACTACTGTGCCCATTCAGCAGCATAACCAGGTATTAGCTGAGCGGGATGAATTAAAGCGGGCGAACGAAGAGTTGGAGAAGGAATTGGCTCAGCTTCGAAGCGAGAGGAACGAGGCCGTTCATTCTTTCAAAAGGCAGACAGAGTTGGTGAACCAACTGGGTACAGACCTGAAAAAGCAGATAGTCGAGCGTGAACGCATGGGTCAAGACTTCAGGGTTGTCAACGACGTACTGGCTACGAAGAAGCAGCATTTGGACGAGGCATATCGGAGGATATCCAAGTTCAACCAGCACTGAAAGGCTACCCTGGCCACCAGGAAGGAGCGGGAGGATAAGCTGATGCTGCAGATCTCCAAGCTGGAAGCCGAGGTGAAGGACAGTGAAAAGAGGTTTGATGAAGAAACCGCCCGCGGATACGCCGCCGAAGGCCAGCTCAACAAAGCTCTTGCTAACCTGAAGGAGCGCAAGCTGACGTTTGAGTCTAAAAAGCGGATTAGAAGATTGCTTCAGCGAAGGAGCATGGGAAAGTTCAGTTCAGGGACTTCAGTATACCATTGTGCAGAGGGAACTACTCGTCGAGGGGTTGCTCACTTTGCCAGATCATCCAGAGACGAAGGAGTTATTAGCAGAGTATCGTGCCCGTGGCCGTACATGACTAGTTGTATTCCTTTTGTTTTGATCTTTGTTGTATGCTGACCATCACCAGGCTTGTTGGCTGAGGTCATGCTGTTGATTCGTCTTGTACTTGCTGATGCTATGTACTGCCTTGATAGGCTTTCCTTTATATATGAGATTGATGTTTCCATGATTGGACTCCGGCTTCTTCTTCTTATTATTATCAGCACTGGCACTCAGGCACTAGGATCGGGGGAAATTTCCCAAACACACAGACACACGCATGCATCTGCATGAAGCATTTGCATGGCGTACATTTTGTTGTTTTTCCTAACCTTTAGTGTTTACAGGTTTTTTCAGGTTCACAGGTCCCAGGCTGTTTCCGGTGACTCCAGGATTGATCAGAGACGCCTTCACCATTATCCAACTCGAGCTAATCAGACCAGGATCACGGATCAAGTGCAAACAGATGTCCAGGAGCTCCGCGAAAGGATGGATCGCTTTATGGAACTTATGCAGGTGGTTGCCAATGGTCAGGACCAGCTCAAGACTTTGGTTCAGCCTTTGATCTCCAGGGTTGATAGCAACGACATACTTCATGGCGGGGCTGTGCCTACTCCTCCACCAGTTGATACTCCGCAGAATGGTGTCCCTGTGGCCGGGGGCAATGGCAGTGCTAATGGCAATGTGATGGCTAACATCGGACTCAATACGACGGGCGTCGGTAATGGGAGTCTGGGAGCTAATGTCAACATCGGGCCGGTCAACGGCAACGCAGGCGTCGGGAATCTATTGGTGCCTCAACCATGGCTTGAGGATCATTAGGATGATGTTTTCTCTCAAAGAGGTGCAGAAGGGGAGCTGAATGCTGAAGCTCGGCTCAGATTCAAAGCACTTGAAGATAAAATGAGAGATATTGAGAATCAGAATACTTTGGGCGTTGATATGTCCAAGCTGGGGTTAATTGCTGATTTCAAGGTACCTCCTAAGTTCAGGGTGCCTGACTTTGAGAAATATAAGGGCACTACCTGCCCTCGTGTCCACCTGCGATCGTACTATAGAAAGATGTTTGCCTATTCCGAAGACGAGAAGTTGCTGATGCACTTCTTCCAAGATAGTCTTTCTGGGCCATCCCTCGAGTGGTACATGGGCCTGGAGCCCACTAGCGTGCGCACATGGAAGGATCTCGCTGAAGCGTTTGTCCATCATTACCAGTACAATAGCGACTTGGCCCCGAACCGAGTCCAGCTCCAGAACCTTTCGCAGCGAAATAATGAAGGATTTAAGGAGTACGCCCAGCGGTGGCGTGAGTTGGCTGCTCGGGTTCAACCGCCGATGGTTGAGCGTGAGCTCGTGCAGATGTTTGTAGCTACCCTCCCAGGGGTTTACTATGAAACGTTAGTCAGCGGTATGTCTGGGACGTTCTCAGCTCTCATTACCATGGGCGAGCACGTCGAGAATGGTATCAAGATCAGGAAAATTCAAGGTGAATCATCCTCAGCTGGAGGAGGTGGAAAGAAACCTTATGTTGGTAAACGACGAGAAGGAGATGCGAGCGCTATGACCAACGCTCGAAGAAAGGGCAAGGGTCCTCAGCAGTAGGTAGCCAGTATAAATATCCCAGCAGCTTCGCAGCAGCAACCGAATCAACAGGGATATAGAAAGTACTATAATCGAGCATCTTTGACAAACCGTCATTTCGAAGCACCGCCTATGTCGTATGCGCAGCTCTTGCAAACGTTACTTCAGCTTCAGTTGGTTCAGAAGAGGACGATGGCTCCCTTGACAGGGGCACCTCCACCAGGGTACGACGCAAATGCTACTTGCGACTTCCATACAGGGGCACCTGGCCATACAATCGAGAACTGCAAAGCCTTTAAGCACAAGGTGCAGGACCTGGTAGATGCCAAGATTATCAACTTCTCCGATAATGTGCCCAATGTCACAAAGAATCCTATGCCAAATCATAGGGGAGGCGGAGTGAACGCCATTATCAAAGAAGAGAGCGCAGATCTGTTGACTGATGTCGAAGACCTAAGGACGCCGCTTAGCTTCGTCAAAGCTAAGTTGTTGAAGAAAGGGTTCTTTCCAGGATGCGGAGAGTTATACATGGACTGTGCTACACATTCTGATGGGTGTGAGCAGCTGGTAGAAGGAATCCAAAGCCTGATGGCTGAGGGGATTCTGCAGTTTAGCCGGAGGGCTGAAAGTGTATCAGGAGAGGTCGTGCTGAAGCAGGCCGATGAAGTCGCCACCATCACCATCCCTCGCCAACCAATCACCATTTCTGCGCCCAGACCGCCTACAATCACTATTACTAAAGCTGGGCCGATACCATTCGAGAGCACTAACGCCGTTCCGTGGCATTATGGGGCTGAAGTCTATTGCAACGGTCAAAGGTTGGAGCTAGAGCCGTATGGGTCGACTGTGGAGAATCTTGCAGGAATCAGTGGTATTACCCGTAGCGGAAGAGTGTTTGCACCGCCGAAAGTCGTGGCAGAGAAAGCGGTCAGAGCTGAAGCGACTGATAAGGGTAAAAGCAAAGTCGTCGAAGAAGTCCCGTGTGGGGTAGAGAAAGATTTGCTGGTCAAAGATGCCGAGGAGTTTATGCGGTCGATCAAAAAGAGCGACTACAAGATTGTAGACCATCTCCATCAGACGCCTTCGAAGATTTCTATTCTCAACTTGTTGTTGTGTTCTGAAGCGCACCACAACGCGCTACTGAAGGTATTGAACGCTGCCTACGTATCGCAAGAGATATCGGTGAATCAGCTAGAAGAGGTGGTAGCCCACGTTAATGCTGGCAATGGGCTAGGTTTCACAGATTTAGAGCTGACGCCTAAAGGGAGAAATCACAACAGCGCCTTGCACATCTCGATAGAGTGCAGAGGCACAATCATGTCGCACGTCCTGGTGGACACGGGTTCGTCGCTTAATGTGCTTCTGAAGAAGGCACTAATGAAGTTGGACACTCGCGGATTGCTTTGCACGCCCAGTGATCTGGTGGTGAAAGCATTCGACGGAACTAAGCGCCACGTTTTCGGGGAGTTGACCCTACCGATTCAAGTTGGCCCGGAAACGTTCGACACGGTCTTTTATATCATGGACATCATGCCTGCCTACAGTTGCCTCTTGGGCCCGCCATGGATCCATGCTGCTGGTGCCGTGACCTCCACGTTGCATCAAAAGCTCAAATATGCTGTCGGAGGAAGCATAGTAACCGTGTGTAGCGAGGAGGACATAATGGTGAGCCATTTGTCATCCTTTAAGTATGTTGAAATGGATGGCGAAATCCATGAAACTCTCTGCCAAGCATTTGAAGCCGTCAAAGTGAAAGAGGTAGCTCCTGTCGTCACAGAGAAGCCAGAGGTGAATCTCTCCTCATTCAAAGAAGCTCGGGCCGTCGTCGAAGCCGGATCCACCCCAGGTTGGGGGAATATTTTGGAGATACCGAACAAGCAGGATAAGTTTGGGTTGGGGTATTCTCCTGGAGCTGAAGCTTCCTCTTCTTCGTCTAGCAGCGCGTCATGGGGTAAGGGGCCGATCCTATTTACCAGTGGCGGAGTGATCTTCGAAAGCATCAATGCGGCGTCTGAAGACAACGGGGATAGCGATTGTGATCTCGACTCTTGGATACAGCCAAGCAAACCAGGCGAGCGCCTCAACAATTGGACCATCAAGGATATCATCCAGCTGACAAGTGAAGAGTAATGATTTACTTTTTACAATCATTGTACAACCCTATGTCCTACCCGGGGCATAGTGGTTTTATTGTCAGGGCCTTGTTAGATTATGTACATGCATTTTGTTAATAAATCAAAGGCGTTTTCTTCGTATTCAAATATTGTGATCTCTGTTATTCCTGTTTTATATTTGTTTTAAAAAACAGTAAAATGGCAACGGGGTTTGTGCTAACCTGCATATTCTTGTTTTAAACTTAACCCTTGTTATTGCAGGATCCACATAACAGATGACATCGACTCTGGACCTTCTACGGCTCACTTCGACTTCGATTGCCTGATCTATCAAGTCGAGGAGGAGATTGATGAAGACGCAGACCTTCCTGAAGAGTTGGCCCGCTTGTTGAAACAAGAGGAAAAGGTTATTCTGCCTCACGAGGAGGAGATTGAGATCGTAAATCTGGGTTCTGAAGAGCTCGTCAGAAATGTCAGGATAGGGGCTGCGCTGAAGAGTGATGTCAAGCATAGATTGGTCGAGATGCTTCGAGAGTATAGTGACGTCTTTGCTTGGTCATACGAAGATATGCCCGGACTTGACACGGACATCGTGGTCCACCACTTGCCGCTACGAGAAGATTGCCCTCCCGTTAAGCAAAAGCTTAGGAGGACGAGACCAGATATGGCCGTTAAGATCAAAGAAGAAGTGCAGAAACAGCTCGATGCTGGCTTCTTAGCGGTCACCACTTACCCTCTGTGGGTCGCCAACATAGTGCATGTACCGAAGAAGGACGGTAAGGTACGCATGTGCGTCGATTATCGGGATTTGAATAGGGCGAGCCCTAAAGATGATTTCCCGTTGCCTCATATCGATGTGTTGGTAGACAACACAGCCCAGTTCTCCGTGTTTTTGTTCATGGATGGCTTCTCCGGTTACAACCAGATCAAGATGGCGCCGGAGGACATGGAGAAAACGAAGTTTATCACCCCCTGGGGAACATTTTGCTATAAGGTAATGCCCTTCGGTCTGAAGAACGCAGGGGCCACTTACCAACGAGCAATGGTAACTTTGTTTCATGATATGATTCATCATGAGATCGAGGTCTATGTTGATGACATGATTGCAAAGTCCCAAACGGAGGAAGAGCATCTGGTCAACTTATTGAAGCTTTTTGAGAGGTTAGGAAATTCAGGTTGAGGCTGAATCCTAACAAATGCACTTTTGGAGTGCGGTCCGGAAAGTTGCTGGGGTTTATCGTCAGCGAACGAGGTATCGAGGTTGATCCTGCGAAAATAAAAGCCATTCAAGAAATGCCAGCGCCGAAAACAGAAAAAGAAGTTCGTGGTTTCTTGGGCCGAATAAACTACATTGCTAGGTTTATCTCTCAGCTCACGGCCACTTGTGAACCGATGTTCAAGCTTTTAAAGAAAGATCAGGCGATTACATGGAATGAGGATTGCCAGAAGGCATTCGACAAGATAAAGCAGTATCTTCAAGAACCTCCAATCTTGATACCCCCAGTGGCTGGACGGCCATTAATCATGTACTTGACAGTTCTGGAGAATAGTATGGGGTGTGTTCTCGGTCAGCACGACGAGACGGGCAGAAAAGAGCATGCCATTTACTACTTGAGTAAGAAGTTCACGGACTGTGAATCTCGCTACTCGATGCTGGAGAAGACGTGTTGTGCACTAGCTTGGGCTGCCAAACGTCTACGACAGTACATGCTCAATCACACCACTATGCTAATTTCGAAGATGGATCCGATCAAGTACGTCTTCAAGAAGCAGGCCCTTTCGGGCAGGATTGCCAGATGGCAAATGGTGTTAACAGAATATGATATTCAATACGTGTCCCAGAAGGCCATCAAGGGAAGCGTATTGTCTGATTACCTTGCCGAGCAGCCGATCAAGGACTACCAGCCGATGAAGTTTGAATTCCCTGACGAGGATATTATGTTTCTCAAAGCGAAGGACTGTGATGAGCCGTTGCCCGACGAGGGGCCAGATAGGAAATCCCAGTGGAAGTTGATATTCGATGGAGCGGTTAATTCCTATGGAAGTGGCATTGGGGCTATCATCACGACTCCCCACGGATCCCACATCCCGTTTACTGCGAGACTGACGTTTCCAGTTACCAACAATGAGGCGGAGTACGAAGCATGCATCATGGGTCTAGAAGAGGCAATTGATTTGAGAATCAAGAACCTAAACGTATATGGTGACTCAGCGCTTGTGATCAACCAAATTAAAGGGGAGTGGGAGACTCGTCAATCGAATTTGGTGTCGTACATGAATTATGCCAGGAGGCTACTTCCGTTCTTCGATCGAGTGGAACTCCATCATGTGCCCAGGGCTGAAAATCAGATGGCTGATACCTTAGCCACGTTGGCTTCAATGTATAAAGTCAATTTTTGGAATGAGGCTCCAAGAATTGTCCTTTCGCGTCTTGACAGACCGGCATTTGTCTTTGCAATCGAGGATTCCGCCGACGGCAAGCCATGGTTCCATGACATCCAGACTTTCCTTATGACTAAGGAATATCCTGCGGGTGCGTCAACCCAGGATAAGAAGACTCTGAGGAGGCTGTCTGGAAATTTTTACCTCAATCCTGATGAAGTGTTGTACAAGAGAAACCATGATCTCGTGCTACTCAGATGTGTAGATGAGAAAGAGGCGAGTATGCTCATGGAAGAAGTCCATGAAGGCACATTTGGTACGCACGCCGGCGGGCATGCCATGACGAGAAAGACCCTGAGAGCAGGATACTACTGGCTGACGATGGAGTCGGATTGCTTCAGATTCGCGAAGAGATGTCATAAATGCCAGATTTATGCTGATAAAGTTTATGTGTCGTCGTGCCTGTTAAATGTCATGTCCTCCCCGTGGCCGTTCTCCATGTGGGGCATCGACATGATAGGCAAGATCGAGCCCACTGCATCTAACGGTCATCGCTTCATTCTGGTAGCTATCGACTACTTCACCAAGTGGGTGGAGGCAGCCTTGTACGCTAATGTGACCAAGCAGGTGGTGGCTAAATTCATAAAGAGGGACATCATCTGTCGTTACGGAATTCCCGAGCGGATCATTACTGATAATGGTTCGAATCTGAATAACAAGATGATGAAGGAGCTGTGCCAGAGCTTCAAGATTGAACACCACAACTCATCTCCTTACCGGCCGAAGATGAATGGCGCTGTCGAAGCCGCCAATAAGAACATAAAGAAGATTGTTCATAAGATGGTTGTGACCTACAAAGATTGGCACGAGATGTTGCCGTTTGCCCTGCACGGTTATCGTACGACGGTACGCACGTCAACCGAGGCAACTCCTTTCTCCTTAGTGTACGGTATGGAAGCTGTCCTACCGTTAGAAGTAGAGATCCCTTCTTTGCGAGTTTTGGTTGATGTGAAACTCGACGAGGCAGAATGGATTGTGAATCGTCTGAACCAACTCAGCCTGATGGACGAGAAGAGGTTAGCATCGATTGCATTTGGTCGTCTGTACCAAAGCCGAATGAAGAAAGCTTATGATAAGAAGGTGCCTCCTAGAAGCTTTCAGACGGGTGATCTCGTCCTGAAGAAGATTCTTCCACCACACTCCGATCACCGGGGCAAGTGGACTCCGAATTACGAAGGTCCGTACGTCGTCAGCAAGGTCTTCTCGGGAGGAGCTTTGTTGTTATCCACGATGGATGGTGAAGATTTTGCATCCCCGGTGAACGCGGACGCAGTTAAAAAATACTTTGCTTGAAAGCGACCCGCTGGACAAAAAAAAGAGAGTCCAGGAAAAAAAGGGGCATCCCGGCGAACCAAAAACAGAATAAAAGGTTCGGGCAAAAATTAGGGATATAAATTGAAAAAATGTACACCCGCGAAGTCGAAAACCTACACTGGGTGGCTTCGGCAAAAAAGGGTATCCCGGTGAACTGAAAACCCGTAAAGGGCGGTTCACGCAAAAGTTAGGGATTTGAAAAAGCAAATGACTGCGTTCCGCGTGTGGACTTTCATTGTTTAGTGGTTTGGAGGACCTGAGGGACGTTCGTCTGAATCAATCTCTTCCGAAGCTGAAGCGTCGGAGAAGTATCGAAGTCGAGTGGGTCTTAGAAGGATCAACTCATGGTGTTCGTCTACGCCTCGTTGCCGACATTTGTATATACTGATGTATATTTATGTTTTATTTTGGCGCGGCTTCCTCATTCCAGGAGCTTGCCTCTGTTGTAAAACATTTTTACCCATTCAGGGGTTCGTTATCAATAAAATGTATATTCAGCAATTTTGTTTGCCTGTTTAGCATTTATCTGTTTTGTTTGCGAAAAAGAACGCCGATGTTTTTGATAAAATGCGCATACATAAACTTACTAGCCTAGGCCACTGATTGTTGAAACAATTAATTACTTGAATATTGTCACGAGATAATAACCTCGATGGGTCCCTTTGAGAAGGGTATCTTGTCTGTTTGTTTGTGTTGTTACAGGTGTAGCATATTCCAGACAGAGCGCCGTGCGCATCCCGAAGCAGGATGATTCCTCCTTCTCCAGCAGAGTTCAGTAGCCTCTCCCCGCAGAGTCTGAATGCAAGATAGTGAGCATTGATATGTCTCCCCAGGCAGAGATGATTCTCTTCCCCAAGCAGACGCATCCTGAAGGAACGTCACCTCCTCAGCTGAATCACGCGCCGAAGCATGAATTCACTACTCCCCCCGCACCGGGTCACTAGTGCAGGTTTCGTAGGAAACTATTCGTACGCCGAAGTATGCAGCAAATGATGGTTCCAGACTGAAGTCTCCAGCGGAATTGAAATTCCCCACCAGAGTTGTACTCTCCCCCGAAGTCGGATGATTCCCTCTTCCCCAGCAGCATGTTGGAACAGCTGGTGCTGTTTCCCCACAGAGTTGTACTCTCCCCCAAAGTCGGATGATTCCTTCTTCCCCAGCGGAATTGAGATTCCCACAGAGTCGTACTCTCTCCACGGAAGCAGTTGGGACCATGATTGGTTTTCCCCAGTAGAGCGTTGAACAGCTGATGCCGTATTTCCCCCAGGGTCGTACCCTCCAGTGAAGCAGTATGATTTCTCCTTCCTCAGCCGAGCTTGCAGAACCCCAAGAGAGCCGAATCCTTGGAAGTTGATCAGACCATGATTGGTTTTCCCCAGTGGGAGTGTTGAGCAGCTGAATTTGTTTCCCCACAGAGCTCTTATCCCCAGAAGAGTAGCCAAGACGGCCACGCAGTTTATTCTCGCGATTGACATCGTTTTCCCTCAGCAGGTCCAGGTTCTCGTAGAGCTTCGTCCCCCTGTAGCAATCAACTGAAGTTGTTTCCCCCGCAGCAGTCAACTGAAGTTGTGTCCCCTGCGGAGTCCAATTGAGGTTGGCGTGACTCTGTTCTCCTCAGCAGGATGATTCCTCTATCTGAGTAGTTCATTCTCCTTGACAGGAGGATTATCCCTTCGGCATTTATTTTGCTGACGGGATCGCATCATTGTGCATGATTGCATAGCATTTATCATAAACGCATAGCATTTCCACCGTGTGGAGCATGGCGCCGAAGCATATGCATAATAAACATGATCTAGGTTGCTACCGTTCTTGTTTTGCAGGTGTTCCGCCACAGAATTGATTGCTCAGGATGATTCCTGACATTCTCCCCAACAAAGTCGCTTGCTCAAGATGATTCTTGAGATCCCCAGCGAAGTCTTCAGTTCAAGATGATTCTTGAATTCCTCAGCAGGGCCGTTCGCTTAAGATGATTCTTAAGACCCCAGTAGAGTCCCCAATGAAGGGTGCCCAGGATGATTCCTGAAGCCCCAAGAGAGCCGAATCCTTGGAAGCTGTTCAAGCCATGATTGGTTTGTCCCCAGCAAGAGTTGCCCAGGATGATTCCTGGAATCCCCAACAAAGTGTTTGCTCAGAATGGTTATCGGTTCAAGATGATTCTTGAAGGTCCCCGACAGAGTTATTTGTTCAAGATGATTCTTGAAGTCCTCAGCAGAGTTGATTCCTCCAGAATGATTTCCGGACCCCCGGAGCGGAGTTACTCGATAGTTCTCCAGATTCCCCAGCGGCGAAGCATCCTCCCCAGCAGGTTTTCCAACGGCGAATTTGAAATCTCCCTTGAAGATTCCATGATGGAAGTCTGACCGTGTTAATGTGGAATGCCTGATGGCACGATCAACCTGATGGTTGAAGTCCGGCTGATGCCCGACAAGTTCTTTGAATGCCTGATGGCATGATCAACCTGATGGTTGAAGTCCGGCTGATGCCCGACAGTGTTACTTTGAGTGCCTGATGGCATGATCGACTATGAATTACCAATGAAGTTTCTTCACCCTGACGGCGAAGTCAGATTATGTTAGTCCCCCAGCGGCGATGTTGGATGTTTGTTTTCGACGGCGAGGTCAGATCATGTTAGTTCTCCAGCAGCGATGTTGGATGTTTGGGTTTGACGGCGAGGTCAGACGACGTTGAGAATTGACTGCGAAGTCAGATCATGTTGAGTACTTGACGGCGATGTCGGGTGTTTCTCATAGTTGTGTTTGATTGACGGCGATGTAAGATTCTTTGTTGTTCTCCGGCGGCGATGTTGGATGTTTGTTTTTGGCGGCGAAGTCAGATTATGTTGTTCTCTAGCGGCGAGGTTGGACGTTTGTTTCTGACGGTGATGTCAGGTGATTGAAGTCTCCAGCGGCGATGTTGGGTATCTCAGTTGTCCAGCGGCGATGTTGGATATTTGTTTGTTTCTGGCGGCGATGTTAGGTGATTGTGGTTCTCCGGCGGCGATGTTGGATGTTTGCCTATGACGGCGAGGTCAGATTATGTTTGTTTCCGGTGGCGAGGTTGGATGTTTGTTGACGGCGAGGTCAGGTTATGCTGAGTACTTGACGGTGATGTCGGGTGTTTCTCAGAGTTATGTTTGCTTCTGACGGTGATGTCAGATTCTTCGTTGTTCTCCAGCGGCGATGTTGGATGTTTGCTTCTGACGGTGATGTCAGATTCTCTATTTCTCCAGCGGCGATGTTGGATGTTTGTTTCTGGCGGCGATGTCAGGTGATTTAGTTTTCCAGCGGCGATGCTGGGTGTTTCCCAGAGTTGTGTTTGTCTCTGGCGGCGATGTCAGATTCTTTAGTTCTCCAGCGGCGATGTTGGGTATTTTGGTTGTTTGACGGCGATGTCAGATTCGTTAGTTCTCCGGCGGCGATGTTGGGTGTTTTGTTTCCGACGGCGATGTCAGATTCTTCAGTTTTCCAGCAGCGATGTCAGATTCTTCAGTTTTCCAGCGGCGATGTTGGGTATGTCAGGTTCTCTAGTTCTCCAGCGGCGATGTTGGGTGTTTTGGTTGTCTGATGACAATGTCAGAGGAATTCAATGTGGGTAACTGACGGCGATGTCAGACCAGTATTTCTCCAGCTAGTTGCCGTGCAGCTACTATTCCAGTGTTCGAAGATTTGTTCCCGCCAGAGTACCGTGTGCTCGTGCAGTTGGAAAATTTCCGGGTTTATCGGTATTCAACCGTCTCGCACCTTGATTGGCTGAGAGCCGTTCGCTCCTCACCCAGTCAGGTTCAAGCCGTTTGAATAGGGGCAGCTGTTGCACCCCAAAATTTGACCAACATTTATTTATCCATCAAGAGTTATATGAGACTTTGAAGCTAGCCAAGAATGTGATTCAAGTGTTCAAAGGTTGATACCTTTGTCAGAGAACTCAAGAGATCCTCAGAGAGCTTGGTTGAAACCAAGGTTGTGTGTCTCATAACTTGAGAGTTGTGGGAGCTCCTCAGATGATTCTGAGACAATGAGGATAGACTTGAAGCTTTGATAAAGCTTATGAGATGTATTGAAAGCCATCATGAAGCCTAGAGAGGTCATTGTACAAGAATTCAGAAGATTCATCCATGAGTGGTGGAATTAGGGTTTGACTGGGTCAACCCTAGGTCAACTGATGATTGGGAGAGGGTTGAGACCTAATCCAAGAGCCATGTGATCATGGAATGATGCATTGAGATGCTATAAGGATGATTCCTAGACCAACTCATCATGATTGAGGATTTTGAGAAGTTTCAAGCTAGGGTTTCTAAGGATTGACAGTGTAAAATCCCCTAGTTTGATCCCTATCTTCAAGGAAGTTTAGCTCAAGATGTAATTGTCATATCATCTTTCCCACAACATGAATGTTGTAGAGCTTGTTCTTAGCTTTAATTTGAGTAGTAGAAGTCCTTGATAGGATTTGTAGAGCTCAAGTTATGGTTTTGACAAATTACAGGTCATCTGAGGTATGTGAATCTGGGTCCTTGAAAGTCACCCAACTTGCAGACAACTTTTGCCCTAGTAGGATGATTCCTATGAACTCTTGGTAAACATGAATGTAGAAGGGAATCTTCTTATCTTTCTAGAGAGTACTAGAAGTCCTTGATAGGATTTGTAGAACTCAACTTATGGCTTTGACAAGTCAAGGGCATTTTGGTCATTTGGAAGTTATAGGTCATTTCAAGCATAAGGCCATATCTCCTACTTCCAAGCTTCAAATGGAAATATCTTCAACATCAAACTTGCTTAGAATGATGTTTTAAGGCTAGTGGGGAGGTCATGAGATGTTGAAAAGGCTCATATCAAAAAGTGATAAAAATGGCCTAAAAATGAGGCATAAGTTAATTCAAGTGAATTTGAAAAATGGAAATCCCAAGTTATAAGTCCAAACCATGTCATGTAATAGGTCATTTTGACTCCAAATGACATTCTAAGAACAATGGTTCATCCACAATTTTGATTTAAGGCTTGCATCATAGGGCTGCTTTGGAATTTGATTACTTGCATCTTAAGGTACCAAACCAAAACAAGGCAAAACTCAATAAGCAAGGCACTTGTGCATTGTAACTTACCCTAAATCTAATGTGGGGATAAAATCAAGTCAGAATTGAAGGTTATGAGATGCTTGGCATGAGATAGCATGTAAGGAGAATGAGAAATCAAAATACCATGACATGAAAACTTCAATTTCTCATTGGATGATCCTAGATGGTTCTAGATGATTCTAAACCACTCTATAAGATGAATGTAACTTGCTCAGATGCAAGGTTGGTGAGAATTGATGCATGAAAGAGAGAGTGAAATCCAAAATCTTCCATTGCAAGTTACATTCAATCTCTTCACTCTTCTTCATTTTCATCCATTTTTTTCTCCACAAACCTTTTCCATAGATCCTTCTGAGTGTGTGCATGCTGAATTGAAGCTCCATTGATGAAGGATTGAAGGTGTTCACATTGGATTTGCAAAGAAGCAATTATCATTGAATCTTGAAGTACAAGCTCTCCCCCTCCAATCTTTTGCAAACAGTAGAGTTTTCATCATCCAAGGATCATTCTTGAAGAGTTTCAAGCCTTGAAAGCAAGGATTTCATCATATGCCATATCAAGAAGCCAGGTTTGCAAAATCTCTTCCACCTCATTATTTAGGCATGGTTAGGTTAAGTTATTAGTGTAGAACTGTTAGAGACAACTAGGTGATCAATTCTGAAGACTTAGGGATCATTTGATGGAGTTTCAGTTATGGATACCATTTCTTGATGGAGCAAGAATGTGTGATATAGTGAGTGATAATGCAAGGTTAATAGCTGATTTTGATTAGTGGAAGGTGAGGATCATTTTGATATAGAGAAATCTGAGTTTGGTTGAAGTTGAGGGTTGGTCATATTTTGAGATTAACTTGGATTCACCATCGGGTTGCATGATAGAGACCGTTTCAATAAAAACCAAGGCCATGATCGTATTCAGCATGAAAAACTGAGCAACTTTTTGTTTTACATTTTGGAAATTGATGGAGAAACGAAGGAACACGAGCAGGAGGAAGTTTGGTGCATGAACTCTGGTTTTCATGGTGGTTTCTGCAAACCCTAGGTCCAAGGAAGAAGAAGACTCACAGCCCGTTGGATGCACGCTTGACTATTGACTGAGGAATAGATCCAACGCCCCACATTCAATCTCGCATTTGGAGAGAATTCAGAAACGGCGAAACGCCGCGTTTCATTAAACTTGGCTTGTGGGCTTAAGTGATCTTTGATAACCCCACCCCCTTTTCAGGCCCAATTGCATTTTAAACTGAAATTTGTTTCTTTTCGCACCGCTGATTTCTCAATTTCCTTTATGTTTTTTAATTGGTTTTTCTGATTTTAATTGGGCTTAAGTGCATTTCTTTTTGAACCCCCACCTCTGGGCCCAAGCATGATTTTAACTGGATCTGGTTACTTGTTACACCCCATGCTTCATAAATCATTTTATTTCTCTCCATTTTATTTCAAATCTTTGAAAATTCATATCAAATTGAAAATTCAATATTTTTTAATGGGAGTTTTTTCTCCTATTTCATATTTTTGTCAAGAAAAATATAAAATAAAAACATTTTTCATATCATGCATTTTGATATTTTTTGTATATTTTTCATTTTAATTGCTTTTTAATTCTTTTATATTGGTATATGAATTTGTAGAATTTAGTTTAGGTAGTTCCCTTAGTTTTTTTAGGTCAATCTTTTTAGGATAGTTAGATATATGTTTTAGCCTCCCCCTGGATTTATTCCATATTTTTGTGATGAATTTTAGGATAGTTTTGATTAGATGCTATTAGGTTGTGTAGAATTAGGTTAAACTTCAACATAGGTCCACCATAACTTTAGATTTTTGGGTTTTTAGGACAATTTAGACTATGGGACATATATGGGTATTAAGGGTAGGTATGTAGGATCCCTTAGAAATTATATTAGGATTTAATATAGTAGTATGCTATTTTTAGTTGATTTTTGTATTGGTTGATTGCTTGTGTTGCCTTTAGGGCATGTTTGCTTTAGTTGCTTTGCTTTGTGGGCTTGGAGAGCTTGGTATTGTTCTAAGGAGCATTGAGGAGCATAGTAGAAGATTTGAAGATGCATTGAGGAGCTTGAGAGCTTGATCTTATTTTCTTTTTTTGTTGTTTTAGGGTTAGGAATTAGGAAGAGTTTAGACCTAGATAACTTCTTTCTCAAACATGGATGGTATCTTTCACCTCCATTCCTCCCTATGATTCAAAGTCCTTCCATGGTATACACCTCACTCCTTTGGAGGGATAAGTGAGGTACCTAGGAAGTAGAACTTTTGAGGGAACCATTCCTTTGATGTTGAACCCTTATAGGTCACCTTTGGTGGTCAATAAGCAATTCAATATCCCCCAGCTTATCCGGTAAGTGATTTTCTCTGGTTTGATTATCTTGAAAGATGTTGAGCTTGAGTTTGAAGATGAAGACTTAATTGAAGAGTGTTGAAGAGGATGAATCCTTGAGTATTGCCATTCCAGCTGAAGCTTGAAGAGCAACAAGAGCAAGTTGATACTTGAAGACCCCTGCAGATTAGGTGAAGCCTGAAGGTGGAGCTGATCAAGAAGCTGAAGCTTAAGGAAGAAGATAAGTTGAAACTTATGTTGTAGGGTTGAAACCTGGAAAAGCAATTGTTATTTGTCAAGAGTGATTGAAAGTCTGAAGACTGAGTTGCTGTTGGAAAAGCTGAAGCTTGGAGTCGAGAGGAGTTGATCTGTTTTCTCTTCTTTTCTTTTCTGTATTGATGTGTTTTGCTTGACTTGTTTGATGCATTAGAATAAGTTCATATCTAGAATAGGTAGAATCTAGGAGCATGATTGAATTATAGGTTGAGTTGCTCCCTCTGCTTGTACTGTTACTGTGTGGCTTTGCTTGCGGATATTCGGTAGAGCCCAGCTCCCTTGCCCATGTGGTTTGCTTGCCTGATGGAATTTTCATTTCATTTTATCTGTATGATTGCAGTTTACTGTTATTGCTTGATAGCACGTTGTTTTATATTTCAGTATGATTACTGTTATCTCATTCTGGCTTGAGGTTGAGATGAGCTTGTGGAGGCTGAAGCCCCACACACATTTCCTCCCTCACTTGCATTGCATGCATTTTACTGCTAAGTTGATGCTTTGTCTATTTTGGTGTATCATTGACATGATCCCTTAGGACTCTCATTTCCTTTGATAAGGATTTGATGATAGAATCTTAGGTTGAAACCTATGCATGACAACTTCTAGGAGTTCCCTGTTCAAACCTCAACCATAGGATGAATCCGTGGCATGACAACAGTAGGACTTGATAGTCTCCCTCCTAGTTGGGCTTGTTCTCTTCTCATCTCAAAACAGTTTAAGATACAGTAATCATGAATGATTTCTTTCGTACGTTACGAGCCTTAAGCTATCTGAGAAAGGATTGTGGGAGAGTTTCTTTTCCACAGTCTGGATGTTTAGTATGGTACCCTTTGGGTGACATGCGACGCATTCACTCTCAGGTCATAGTCTTTAGTGTGATTGAAATCGCAAACACAATGAAAAACACTTCTTTCGTAAAAGACAGGAAATAAACCGTAGTTTCCCGAACTACGTATGCTCTGATCTCTCATACCTGTTGAGAGTACGTAGGCACAAGATGGTGATGTCTTGGCGATCTACCTTCCCCCATAACCCTTCGTAGGCCGAACTACGTTGACTCTGATTTCTCATTCTCTAATGAGAATACATAGACATAAAGTGCGACGCTTTGCCGAGTCATTTTTCTTTTCTTTTTCAGCCAGCCTTGATAGGTAGATAGAATAAAACCAACCCGTCCAAGTAAACACAACAAGCGAGGATCCCGTCGAGTACGACGGACGTGAGGGGTGCTAATACCTTCCCCTTGCGTAACCGACTCCCGAATCCAGACAACGGTTGCGACGACCTTGTCTTACCCTTTTTCGTCAGGTTTTTCCGATCGTTTACTTTCCCGCTCTGAGGGATAAATAACGAAAGGTGGCGACTCTTCTGTCATGCCGGCACCTTATTTTCGCGTAAGCGACAGAGGGAATACGTAGGCATAGAGCGGCGATGCTCTATCGAGTCTCTTTTCTTTTATTTTGTCCCTGTGGCCTATAGCTTAGATAGATTAACACCCTTTAGATAGACAACAAGCGTGGATCCCGTTGAGTACAACGGACGTGAGGGGTGCTCATACCTTCCCCTTGCGTAACCGACTCTTGAACCCAAGATTTGGTTGCGATGACCTGTCTTCTCCCTTTTCTGTAGGTTTTCTCTGATCGTTTCCTTTCCCTCTCTTTGGGATAAATAACAAATGGTGGCGACTCTCTGTCCTTGCGGCCCCTTTTCGCAGCGATGTGACACACTACTTAAAACTCGGCTAATCTCAATAAAATAGAGATATTGATAGGAACTCTGCTAGGGATTTAGTTGAACAAATCCTGCAAGAGATAAAAAAAGCAACCAAAGGAAAATAAATCCTACTACTAGACTTATAATATCAATGGAGAGAAAAATACTGCTTGGGGGAAGAGGTCTAAAATAGCAGTTTTTTAATATCCACAATCCGTAAAAGGGAAAACAACATCAACTCTGCTTCGAGGATGATAGGAAAATCGTTGGGGAAACAAATAACAATCCAAATGTTCTTGACCCTTCTTGGGGATAAGGAAAATCCACGGGGGAAATAACACCCAGATTTCCGACTCTTCGCTGGAGATACAAAATATCCAGGAAAATCTTGCTGAGGAATTAGATAATCAATATCATATTGCAGTTATGCAAACTTTGATGGGGAAAAGCATAATCTTGGTGGACTTAGGGAAAAAAACTTCTTAGAAATGGACCACCTTCCAAATAAACATCCTGGATTTTCCAAGGAAAACAGAAGTTAACTACCATAACAAAACACTAAATTGCGGGGGATGTTAAGTTAATACCCATCACAAGGTAAGAACAAACCCAACAATCGATTGCTATATCAATATTCCTTAACAAAAGTTGTTCCATTTGGGAAAATATCCTGGAACTCTGGTGGAGAGCAAGTTGAAATTTGGATAGGGATCCTGTGTCAAAGACTCAGCTGTAGATCATGCAGATCGAGACCTAGCTGGAAAAACCAAACAACACACATTATAACAAAATTGAGGGAGCCCATTATAATGTTATCACTAAAAAGGGAACCTGGTTACATTCATAGGGAGAAACATTGTTGAGGAAAAATGAACAAACTCTATTGGGGAGGTAAAGACGAACCCTGATGAGGAAACACTAAGTTTTATATTCCGCAATCTTGCCAATCTTGAAGTAATTGCTGGAATTCCTTTTTGCATTCATTAATCAAAGGAAAATGTTTTTTCTAAACTTTAAATTTTAAATCAATTATTCACATTTTGTTTCAAAAATCATCATCAACAATAAATGAAATTTTGCAAACAATAAATGAAATTTTGCGAATAGAAACAAAGTAAGAATTGCAAAGAAAGCGACAAAGGTCCAAATTTTATTTATAGAATGGTAGTCCGCAAATGGCGTAACTCCATGGATCATTACAAAGTTGAAAAATGGTAAATACATGAAATGGGTTACATCGAAATACAATGACCGCTATTCTCTCTAACAACTTTGAATTCCACTGTGCTCGAGACTTCAGCTGGGGATGATTGAAGTAAAATCCTTAATAGGAAATGTTGCTTCAAGCGATCAAGACTGGCCAAGCGCAGTTACTTTACATAGTCCCTAACTTTTGCCTAGATTTCCCTCTCGGTTTTTCAATCTACCGAGACAATTATTTCTGTTTTTGTCTCTAAATTTTTCCTAGATTACCCTTTCGGGTTTTCAGCACATCGAGACGCTCATTTTTGCCTAAGCCGCCCTTTCGAGTTTTCAACTTACTGAGCTGTTCTTTTTATTTTTTACGCGAAGTATTTCTTGACTGTATCGACATTCACAGGATGAATGAACTCTTCACCATCCATAGTTGTAAGAAGTGATGCACCACTAGAGAAGGTTGTCTTAACAACATATGGGTCTTTAGAATTAGGAGTCCACTAGCCCCTAGATTTATTGGTAAAAGTCGAGATCTTTTTTAGCATGAGGTCGCCTTCTCTAAACACACAAGGTTGAACCTTTCTTATCAAATGCTTTATTCATTCTCTACTGATGCAACTGGCCATGACACAAGACCGTCATTATCTTCTCTTCAATCAAATTCAGCTGATCGTATCTACTTTATCACCATTCAGCCTCAGACAATTCAGCTTCCATCAAAACTCTCATAGAAGAGATTTCAACTTCTACCGGGAGCAATGGTTCCATACCATAAACAAGAGAGAAATGGGCTGCCCCTGTTGAAGTGCAGACGGATGTACGATTCCCATGCAAAGCAAAAGGGAGCATCGCATGCCAGTCCTTATATGTAACAGCCATCTTCTGAATGATCTTCTTGACGTTCTTATTAGCAGCTTCAACAACCCCATTCATCTTAGGTCTGTAAGGAGAAGAATCAGGATGCTCAACCTTAAACTCATCGCATAATTCCTTCATCATCTTGTTATTCAGATTCGACCCATTATTAGTGATATTCTTGCTCGGAACACCATACTGCAAATGAATTTTTTCTTGATAAACCAAACCATTATTTTCATGGTCACATTGGCACATGATAGCGCTTCAACCCACTTGGTAAAATAATTAATGGCCACGAAAATGAAACGATGCATGTTCGACATTTTAGGCTCAATCATTCCAATCATATCAATGCCCCACATGGAGAAAGGCCATGGAGAAGAGATAACTTTGACAGGAGTTGGAGACACATGAATTTTATCAACATAAATCTGGCACTTATGGCACTTCTTCACATATTTGCAACAGCCAGATTCCATTTTCAGCCAATAGTAACCTGCTCTCAACATCTTTTTAGCCATTGCATGCTTATTGGCATGGATACCAATGGATCCTTCATGAATTTCTTTCATTAACATGTATGCCTCGTGTCTATCCACACATCTGAGCAAGACCGTGTCATAATTTCTTATATACATCACATCATCATTCAAGAAGAAACTACCAGCTAATCTTCTCAAAGTTTTCTTATCCTTCTTAGATGCCCCAAGTGGGTACTCTTGCTTCTAAATAAATCATTTAATGTCATAATACCATAATTTATCATCAACGACCTCCTCTACGACAAACACATGAGCTGGTATATCACGACACATAACATCGATTTTTGGCACATCATTCCACCAATTTACCACAATCATGGAGGTTAAGGTTGCCAAAGCATCTGCCATTCGATTCTCTGCTCTAGTTATATGGTGAAACTCAACCTTGTTGAAGAAAGTTGCCATCCTTCTTGCATAATCTCGATAAGGAATCAAATTAGGTTGACGTGTCTCCCACTCCCCTTTAATCTGATTAGTCATTAGGGTTGAATCTCCGTAAACATCAAGAATCTTCATTCTCAAATTAATAGCTTCTTTTAGGCCTATAGTACATGCTTCATACTATGCCGCATTATTCGTGCAAGTTAACACCAACCTTGCAGTGAAGGGAATATGATAACCATGAGGAGTAACAATTATTTCCCCAATACTATTGCCATACTCATTAACAGCTCCATCAAAAATCAAACCCGAACAGGATCTAGGCTCCGGCCCTTCTTCAGGTAATGGTTCCTCACAATCTTTAACCTTTAGAAACATCACATCCTCATCAAGAAAATCAAACATGATAGGTTAATAATAATCAATTAGCTGGTGTGCCAAATCATTATCCAAAACACTTCCTTGTATCGCTTTTTGAGTTTGGTACTCGATATCATATTCAGACAACAATATTTTCCAATGAGCAATCCTCCCAGTTAAAGTAGGATTTTCAAAAATATACTTGATTGGATCCATTTTGGATATCAACCAAGTATCATGATTCAACGTATACTGGCAGAGGCGCTTGGCAGCCCAAGCTAAAGCACGACATTTCTTCTCAAACATGGAGAACCGAGACTCACAGCCAGTAAACTTCTTACTTAAGTAATAAATGACATATTCTTTTTGACCAGATTCATCTCGCTGACCCAGAACACATCCCATGTAATCTTCCAACATAGTTAAATACATAATCAGAGGTCTTCCTTCCACCAGAGAAGACAAAACTGGAGGTTCAAGCAAATACTATTTAGTTCTTTCAAAAGCTTTCTGACAATCCTCTGTCTAGACATAACCCTAATCTTTACGGAGAAGCTTAAAGATCGACACACATGTGGCTGTCATATTAGATATAAATCGAGAGATATAATTCAAACGTCCAAAGAATCCTCTTACTTGTTTTTCTATTTTGGGCGCAGGCATTTCCTGAATAGCTTTAACTTTACCAGGATCAACTTCAATGCCTTTCTGGCTGACAATAAAGCCCAACAACTTTCCGGAACGGACACCAAAAATGCATTTATTAGGATTCGAACGGAGCTTAAACTTTCTCAAACGTTGAAATAGCTTCAATAAGTACTCAATATGATCTTCTTCAGTCTTTAACTTATAAATCATATCATCCACATAGACCTCAATTTCTTTATGCATCATATCATGGAACACAGTAGTCATGGCTCTCTGGTACGTTGCACCATCATTTCTCAAATTGAAGGGCATCACTCTGTAACATAATATTCCCCAGGGTGTAATGAATGTTGTTTTTTTTTTCATATCCTTAGGTGCCATCTTTATCTGATTATAACCGAAAATCCATCCATAAAGGAAAAGATGTTGAATTTAGCAGTATTATCTACTAGCATATCGATGTGTGGTAATGGAAAATCATCTTTCTGAATTTCTTTATTCAAATCTCTATAGTCAACGCACATTCAGACTTTTTCGTCTTTCTTAGGAACAGGCATAATATTGGCCACCCAATGAGGATACTCAATAGTCACAAGAAAACCAGCATCAATCTGCTTTTGAACTTCCTCTTTAATCTTAACAACCCTATCAGGATGAGTTCTTCTCAATTTATGCTTCACTGGTGGACATTCAGGCTTCAACGACAATCTATGCTCCACAATATCAGTATTAAGACTAGGCACGTCTTGATATGACCAAGAAAATACATCAACATATTCTCTAAGAAGCTCTACCAATCTCTTCTTAACATCTGGTTAAAGCAGTGCCCCAATCTCGACTTCTTTCTTATCATCATCGGAACCCAAATTAACCAATTCCAGCGGCTCTTCATGAGGCTGAATAGTCTTCTTCTCGTGCTTAAACAACCGAGAAATTTCATCTAGAATCTTTTCAACATCCTCTTCTTCTGCTTCAAACACAGGGTACTCAAAGTTGGGAGAGGGCACATGGTCATTGTTTTCAATGGGTTTAACAACCAATATGGAAAATGAATATGTTGATTTTAGAATATGAAACAAAATGCGCAAGTATCATAAAGATAAAACTGATTACCATGTTATTATTTTTTGGTTTTTATGTTACCATTTTTCAGAATAAAGCAAAAAGTGAAAAAAAACATGGATAAGCAAAATAACATTTTATTGATGATGATAAAAGTTGAAACAAAGCCCTCACAAATTCACTTTCACCTTGGGCGGAGTAAAAGGATTTTGAAAAATACAAAAATAAATTACTTTTAAGAGTGAATAATAATGGGAACATCAACAACTATCCAATTCTGGAAGATCTATCCATGCGTCCCAAAATTAGGAAGTTCTTCCTCTTCATCATCTTCAATGATGGCATTGGCTTCACGTTCAGGTTCTTTAAGCCTCGGTCGAGGAGAGTAAAAAGATAGACAGAAAGAAAAAATTGTCCGAAGAACCACATCGTCAGTGAGAACTAGCGGAAAGAAAACCGTATATGAACATCAACACCACCCATCAAATTTCAGAATCCTTTCGTCTATAGGAGTTGATGGAAAGAACAATATCCTCAAAGGGGCCACATTATCAATAAGAATTGACAGGAAGAAAACCACCTTCAAAGAGCCATGTCGTCAATAAGAATCAACAACTAGGAAAACCAAACATTCTTCAAAGAGCTTCAACGTCAATAAGAATCAACGGTCAGGAAAAACCCCTCTTGAAATGTCATCTCATCTAATAAACAAAAAGAAAACCATATCTGAAAGATCGCCTTGAAACCTCACATCGTCTAAAGCTAGACGGAGAGAAAACCATACCCAAACTCGCCTTGTCTAATGATAGACAGAGAGAAAACATCATACCCAAACTCACAACGTCTAAAGATAGATGGAGAAAACACCTACTCAAACTCACAACGTCTAAAGATAGACGGAGAAAACTCCTGCTGGGGAAACACATCGTCAATAGGAACTGACGGGAAGAAAACCTGCTCGGAGGTACACGTCGTCAATAGGAATTGACGGAAAGAAAAGTCTGTCGTCATCAGATGATGGATGGACAAAGCATAATCGTCGTATGATCTGAAAATCAAATAAACCAAAGAGCTGTCTGAATAAAGCTGCTGGATAAATGCCCCTGAACTGATTGTAGAGTGATTCACGTTGCCACGGAAGGCTGATAGAAAATCTGGCTTATGCTTCACATGCATACACGTATGTTTGAATTTTTCTATGGCATAATTCTCCATATAAGATGGAATTCTACGCATTTGACGATGAAATGCAAATATGATGCAAATATGATGATATATGCAAGATGCAAATGCAGGCTCGGGCTGCTGGAGAAACTGGATACGGAACCGCTTCAGCAAAATAAATGCTGAAGACAAAGCCAACTCCGCTGGGGATAACCAAATGTGCTAAGTATGATTGGACTTCCCTGGGGATAGCTTACACGTGCCAATGACAATTGGACTTCCGCTGGGGAAAACAGATGGAGTCTTCCTGCGTATTAATGAAGATTGGATTTTGAGACTGATGCGCCAACACGGATTGGGCCTCACGGTGATTGCCAATATGGATTGGGCTTTAGGAATGGCGCGCCAATAAGGATTGGGCTTCCTGAAGATTGCCAATAGGAATTGGGCTTTTAGGCTATCCGTGATGGGTCAAGTACGACTGACGCTGGAAAACATCCTGTCTGAATTCACAGTTTCTGGTTGAAGGGTCAAGGGATAATAGCACGACTTCCCGACATTCGTGTCACACTTGAAGATTGGCTGAACCTGCTTGAGTAGCTCTGAGTAGCTCTGATGACACGGAGAGGAACAATTCCTTCGCTTCTGATATGCCCCAGTCTGTGGGATCTCTGTGGGGATATTCCTCGAATGGAAATCTGAAAATTTGTACCCTGATTGTCTGACATGAACTGCCCCAGCACTCTGAACCTCGGAGAGATGCTTCGGATCCAATGCCCTTCGGACAAGAAACAACTTCTGCGCTTTTCTTAGAGTGGCCTTCCCCCTGTCTGCAACGACATTGCCCCTGATCGGCTGATTTGGATTAAAATTTTTGGCTTCGAGAGATTTACCGAATCTCGACCTGATTGCCCCAGAATAACTGACTTTGGATGGCTGACATCACTAGGGATTACTTGATATAGCTTGCCCTGGTTCACGGAGTATTCAGGTGTTCTGCATTCTATCCTGATCAGACTTTCCACTGTAGGAAACTTTCCTGCTGTCAAGCACTTACTTGCAAGTAAAACAAGTTATTCTGCATAAAAGATATATTAATGCAACGCATATGACAGTTTTGACATCCAATCTGTTCACTGGAAAAGGAAAAAACAGTTTATGGCATATAATGAACAAATCATTTATCAGAATATCAACATCAGTACCAACATGGTAAGAAGAACCCTTTTAGGAGTCAGTTACGACGCGATCTTTACCGAAGTATGCCTTCGAAACAAAACCTGCTTCAATTAGGACTTTTTCTGGTTGTAACGTGGTCAGGTTCACGGTTTTGAAGGAAAGGATAAAGGCTCAAAATTTATTTTAACCCACCCGTTCACCTTGATGTTCTCCAATCCTACGTTTAGCTAATTCGACCTTAGCGCTCACTTCTCAGAGGTTGAAAGATAGAAGTGATAGTTCAAGAAACCATGAGTTTTTGGAGTGACAGCCACTCACTTTTCGTCTTTGCCACTTGGGGTCACACGACTTGTATTTCGTTTGAGGATTTTTCTTTTGTAATCCTTTTTATTTATTTTTTCAGTTTTTCGCTTTCCCTAATTTTTGCCTGGACTGACTCTTTTGATCTTCTTTTGATTATTAAGTCCAGCGGGATGCCCTCATTTTTGCCTAAGTCATTTGTTTTCAAGTTTTGACTTAGCGGGCTTTTGATTCTTTTTGCTTTGCTTTTTTTTTGAACAAGTCGTGTGACACTGGTTGTCTGACTCTTTGGGGAATAATGTGACTGTTTCACTCCTGACGCTTAACCACTGTGGTTTTTTAGGCACGACCTCTAGAGGTGTGATTGATCCTTGAACGGACACTCCTTTCTGCAATTTGGACGCTTGATCAAATTAGCTAACACCTACCCTGCCCCAGGTTAAGATTGAGGGTTTTTTCGTTTTCCGAAAGAAACTCCTACTACTAGGCTCAAAGGGGTTGAGAAGGGATTATGTTCCTTATAACTCTGGTGTTTAAGGATTTGAAACAATGCCTGTACATCATCAGCAGGTTTTATTTTCAAAAGCATACAATCGGAAGCTTGCGCGTCTTTTAAAATTCGTCATCCTCCCCGGATTCCGCTTAACCAAGCGTTGGATATCATTTAAAACCTTGAGTGAACACGAATGGGTTAAATTAAAACATGCATATTCATTTCATTATCAATATCAATTGAAAACAATACAAGTTTTACGAATGCAATTTGCGCTTTAACAGATAAGAAACTACAAATGCAAAGAAATGACATGATAAAACACCTGTTGTCGGCTTCTGGGAACTGGGCTTTTCGAACTTGATTTGCTGCTGAAACAGGCATCTTCAGAATTGCTCGTCGAAGTCATCCTGATACTCTTCTGAACATCTTCTCTCAGTGAACTCTCCCATAACATGAACTGATACACCCACTTGGCTGGATGAAGGAAGGTCGTTAATCTGAACACCCTGAGGCGTGATTGAGATCCTGTTGGAATCCAGCAGAGTCTGAACTTGGCTTTGAAGCACCTTACAGTCATCTGTGGAATGCCTCTGTGCCCCAACATGGTACGCGCAGCAAGCGTTGGCATAAAAACCTGGAGGGTAAGGCGGGATCATTGGATTAGTCTCTTTCGGCATTATCAGCCCACCTTTGACCAAATATGGCAACAACTGACTGTACGACACCGGTAGCTAAGTAAACTGCATTTCAGGTTTCCTTGGTCTTTGTTGGGCGTGCTGACGCAGTTGACGACGATATGACTGTTGACGTTGAACACTTGGAGCGTCTGAAAACTGAGCCTGAGATGCTAGAGATTCTGAGACAACAACACTTCCTCCTTCCCATTCCTCCTGGGAACTGACAACTGATTCATTCTTATCAACTAGGATATAAGGAGTATCTCACGTCTTTCCATTCTTGAGCCCTCTCTCAACAAGCTCTCCTATTATCATCAAGTCCTCAAAGCTTTCGATTCCACAACTGAACATTATGTCATAATAACGACCCTTCAGAGTACCCAAGAAGAGGTCAACCATTTCTCTCTCCAGAAGCGGTGGTTGAACACGAGTAGCCAATTCTCTCCATCTCTGCACATACCCCCTAAAGGATTCCTTCTCCGCGTGAGATAATCCTTGCAAATGCATGCGACTAGGAGCCATATCCAGGTTGTAGTTGTACTGCTTCACGAAGGCATTGGCTAAATCCGACCATGATTGGATGCTATCACTCTCCAACTGCATGTACCAATCCAAAGATGCTCCGATCAAACTATCTTGGAAACAGTGAATCATAAGCTTGTCATCGGTAACATGTGAAGTCATTCTTCTGCAGAACATAACCAAATGTAGCTTCGGACAACTATCCCCTTTGTATTTCTCAAAATTGGGCATCTTGAACTTTGGAGGCAACACAAGGCCTGGCACCAGACACATGCTCGCAGTATTCCGATTAAGAGTATTCTTACTCATCAGGGTAGCAAGCTGATCTTCCAACAACTGATGTCTTCTCATGAATTCAACAGTCTGCGGGTCCTCAACATTAACCTTCGGAACAATCCTCTGAGGATCTGGCACAGGGAAAGTGAAATGCTGATAGTCTGTGTCATGGAGAGAAGATGCATCTTTATCTCTGACAGGAATTTGCACAGGCTGAGCTTGGGCAACATTATTCACCAGGATCCTCTGATCATTGGCCTCATCTCTAGTCACAGCGGTCACAACTTCCATGAATTGACTCAACTGATCCTTCAACAGTTCAAACTCTGCCCTGGTAACAACCTGATTTTGCTCTGCTGAGTTCATGATCTGTCCAGAAACTAACTCAAGTCCAATGCAAATGCCGGGAAATCAACTGCGAGTTGGACAAAAGACAAGTAAGCTTTCCGTTCTAGCCGAGGATGGACATGCAAGCATGAGATGCAATGCAAGATGCAACAAACACGGGATCACAGCCCCCACAAAGCTCTGAATACTGCTGCGCTGCTGACGGCATAAGTTTGCTCTGACGAGAGAAACCAAAATACCGGGTTGGTTGGAAGTCAAGTTTCCTGCAAAACCCTCCCACTCACGGGTATGGACCTAAACTGACAAAGGTTCAGCATCCTATATGTTTCCCAGCGTCACAGACATTCACGAAATGATGATACGTTCACCATTTCTGGTTTGGCATCATCACTCCCTGAAGAGGCCTCACTCAGCTGAGTCACAAATGATCGGTCCCCAAAGTCGACAACCCTCCAAACCAACAACCCCTCAAGCCCAAAGGGCTGGAAAAGAAGTCAACCGGGAGAATCTCGTCTGAGCATGGATTTTGCGAGACACTAGTACATGCAAAGCATGCACGCGCCCAATACTTTCTACAACTAATGCTAGGTATACACTCAAGCCTGGGTTTGGCTTATCACTCATCAGAGCTCCCCTCCTACAATAGCACAGCAAATAATCATATTACTGAAAATAAAGTGCGGAAAGTAAAGTGCGATAAATAAACGCAAACCCAACAGATAAACAAACAAGCGCTAGGATGGACTCGCACAGGGGATGTTGGGTCCCTAGCAGAGTCGCCAGCTGCTGGGGATGACCCAGACAACTAGGAAGAAAATCCAAGACGAGACTCGCATAGGGAAACGTTGGAGTCCCCAGCAGAGTCGCCAGCTGCTGGGGATGACCCAGACAGCTAGGAAGAAAAACCAAGACGAGACTTGCATAGGGAACCGTTGGAGTCCCCAGAAGAGTCGCCAGCTGCCGCTACCGCGAAAATAAGGTGCCGACAAAACAGAAGAGTCGCCACCTTTCGTTATTTATCCCACAGAAAGGGAAAGGAAACGATCGGAAAAACCTGATGAAAAAGTATAACACAAGGTCATCGCAACCATGTCTGGATTTGGGAGTCGGTTACGCAAGGGGAAGGTATTAGCACCCCTCACGTCCATCGTACTCGATGGGATCCATGCTTGTTGTGTTTATCCGACGGGTTGGTTTATCTATCTACGCTATCAAGGCTGGTCTGAAAAGAAAAGAAACTGACTCGGCAGAACACAACAGTTCTATGCCTACGTATTCCCGTCTAGAACAAGAAATCAGAGTCAATGTAGTTCGCCTAACTACGGGTAAGAAGGGGGAAGGTTGCTCGCCAAGATATCGCATCTCGTGCCTACGTACATTCACACGGCATGAAAGATCAGAGCAAACGTAGTTCGGGCTGCTACGGGTAAACAAAGGTGTTCTCGATCACACAGTGGTGAGAGAAAGGATTGACGATACTAGCGTACGCATTCTAGCAGTTAGGTGTATGTTGCTCGACCATTGGAGACTTAGGCGTTACCTGTTTGCGGTAGAATGGACGTAGTATGTCGTTGGCTTAAAGGTATGGCAACCTACAGGAACTAGAACTACGGTCTTGTCTGAATCGCGCTAGGGCAAGATAAAGGGAAATTAGTCGTCACAGTAAAGTCTCGATCGCACGGCAGCGAGAGAACAGAGAAGTTAGTTGTTAATGTGCTCGCTAGGATATCACATCCTATGCCTACATATTCTCGTCTGGTACGAGAAATCAGAGCAGCTGTAGTTCAGCTAACTACAGGAAAGGGGAAAAAGTGAGCTCGCTAGGATCATCGCAATCCTATGCCTACGTACTCTCGTCTGGTACGAGAGATCGGAGCAAACGTAGTTCGGCGCACTACAGAAAACGAGTCTCGATTGCACAGGGGCAAGAGAAGGGATCTCAATGGCCAGGATGCGAGAAAAAAGTGTTTCGATCGCACGGGGGCGAGAACAAAGAGGAAGCAGGCCTAATACGCCTAAACGGGAAGGAACTCGGGACACACACGCAAGAACCTAAGGCGTAGGAGCGAGTGCGTCGTATATCACCCATGGGGTGCTACATTAAACACTCTAGACGATTGAGAGGAAATCCCTCAATCACCATTTCCTCGTATCTAACGCTACAGCTCACAACACTCGACGGTTGCATAAAGACTTGAATAAGAAAGACACAATCGAACGAAGCGGCTCCGTTGGCCCTTGTTATTATGCGCAAGCTCCATTCCAATCTTCTCCTCTCTGGATCCTTGATGATGACGTTTCGAATCAGAACCAATGTAACTCTAAACCGTCATGATTTGACTTATACGAGAAATCAAACTCTAAGAGGTAGCGTATTGATATCCGTGTCAAAGACAAGATAGAGAAATGATATTGAGAATCATTCTCCAATTGAATCATGTCACACGGCCAACACATAACAAAATCAGAGTAAAATTAGAAGGCAGAAGAGAAACGAGGAGAGAAATCCAATAATAAATGGAAATAATATTCTACTCCTAAAATTGAAAATAAATTCCTAATAGAATAAGTTTCCTAAAGAAATTACAAGTAAATTGCATACAGAAAATAGAATATAAAATCCTATGTAAAACTCTATATATCCTAAAATTTCCTACAAAGAAAATAGAAATGAAAATTCTATATACAATATCTATATATTCTATAATGCCCTACAAACAAAAATAATGCCTAAAAAATAGAATATAAATTCTATGCTAAAAAATATGCTATAATATTCTAAAGGAAAAATAAAAATATAATTCCTAAAAGAAAAATAGAAAATAAAACTAGAATATATTACAAGGCAATATCCAATACAAAAGCAAAAAATAAAGGGAATGGCGTTACAACAGCTAAACAGTGGTGTAACACAGAAAAACATAATTGGGCCCATCCCACAATACAACAGCCAAAAAAACAAAAAACACAAGGGAAACTCGGGGTGCGTATGGAAACGGAGGGTACGAGTCCAGAAAAACACAAGTTGGGCCCAGCCCGTCAGAGAGAATCCATCAGCCAAAAAGGGAAGAAAAATAAAAGGGCGGGGGTGTAAGAAGGAAACGGAGGGTGTGATCCTGAAAACAATTGGGCCACAGGCCCAACTAACCCAAAGGAGGGGGCCCCTTCGTCTTCCTTCTCATTCTGTTTCACCAAACCCTAATCTCTCCTCTCACTCAGCCTCCACCGCCGCTCTCTCACTTTGTTCAGCCTCCTTCCATCTCAACCTTCCATCTTCGCACTCCAAAACCCCTGAGTAATTCGAATCTGAAGGTAACGCTTGATAGATTGTGGAGAAACGAATGTAGGTCTTGAGCTTGGTGGATCTCGTATGAGTTCTTGAAGATTTCTGGATCCAGATTTGGTCGAAGTGGATGAATCGCTGCTTGCATAGTGAAGAAGGATTGATGAAGACGGTTGGGATGTGAATCTGGAGATTGGTTGGAGATCTTGACGAACGCTGTTGGATGAAGATCTTGATGAATGTTTGATGACAAACGGTGATCTTGAGGAAGATCTGGGAACGATGATGAACTCTGTGAACGTTTCTGAAGATTGTTTGAGTTGATCGTTGTTTGCTCGCTGTTTCCGATTCGGAGTTTCTTATTGAAGGCTGGGCGAAGATCTTTAAAGATCTTGGTGGATATACGAGGGATCTGGATAAAAACGTGATGAATATGATGTGATCTTGAAGGTTGATGAATTTGTACGAATTTTTGGAAAAAGCTTCAAGAAGATGATGAAGAATATGAATTTCTGGAAAGCTATTGATGAATATGGATGAAAGTGCATGGATTTTTGAAAATGTTTTTGAACGGGAAAAATCATGATGACGAACATATGAACACGATGAAGTTCTTCAAAGATTTGGGGAAAAGACCTGGAAAACGTATGAACAGGTGATGAAGGTTTTTTGAGATGCTTGGAGAACGATGAAGATGATTGATGAACGTGGTGGAGAAGATGAAGGTTCCGGTGGCAGTTTCAGTTTTCCGGCGAGATTCCGGCTTGGTTTTGGCCGTATGATTTTACCGGTGGGTGATCCGGCGTGTTTGCATGGCCGGAGGGATGATGGGAGGACACCTGGGTGGCACGCGTGGGAGAGAGAGAGGGTGAGGTGGCGAGTAATGTTACGTGGCGGCCATGCATGGTGTGAGGGGGATGAGGTGTCACCGTGTGGAGAGAGAGAGAGTGGCTTGCTTATATAACGCCAAGTGGTGCTGGACCTGGGATGGTGGGCCTGAAGTGGACACCTGGCCCACGAAAATGGGCTAAACATGATTAAAAATGACCCAATTAATGCTAATTAACTGCTAAGACTGCTAATTAATGATGATTAAGATGATGATTAAAGCTAATCGAAGATGTTGCTGAAAATGATTAAACCCCCATTAACAAAACTAATCACAGTTAATTAATATTCTAATTAAGATTGATTAATATCCTAATTAACATCTAATTAATATTCTAAAAAAAGAATTTAAAATCTATTAAATTCTAAAAAGAATTAAACTAATCTAAAAAGAAATTAAAATCTATTAATAAAACCTATTATATTCTAACAATTCAATTAATATCTAAAAATAAGAATTAAATCTATTAATTTCTAAAACAAATTAAATCTAAAAAAGAATTTAAAATCTAGAAAATAAACCTATTAATTTCTAAACAACTCAATTAATATCTAGAAATTTATAAAAAAAATAAAAAAAAAACTATTTAAACCTAATAATATCTAAAAATTATTTAGAATCTAAGCAAAATCTATTTAATATTCTAGAAAAACAATTAACCTATTTAAAATCTATTTTCTAAAGTTAAAAAATAAGGAAAAAATTCTAGAAAATGCAATGAAGATCAATTAAATCAATTAAAAAAAGATGCGAGAATATAGCGAAATAAACGGTAAAAACCGGACACCGAAATATCCTCAAAAATAACAGCGAAAGCTGAAAATACCGGGAAGAGCACAGCTCACAAAATAAATCTCCGTACTCGAACTGGTTTGAACTGCCTGAAACGTGAGAAAAGGGTTGTAATCCTGATAAAAATCAATCTGACTGAAAAATATAATGAATGCGATATGCGGATGCAAAATGCAAAATGAGTCGAAACATAAGCCAAATACAGGAATCGGTTGGTCAAATTTTAGGGCGCAACACCATGCTCCCGTGTTCCTCGTTACACCTCCCTGATGAGTTGTGTTTTCTCTTTGTTGTCTTGTTGGGCTGAGCCCAACGAGTTTCCTGGACTCACACCCTCCGTTTCCGTAACGCACCCCCGTTTCCCCTTTTTTGTGTTTTTGGCTGTTGTGTTGTTGGGCTGAGGCCCAACTGCTTATTTGCTGTATTACACCCCTGTTTGGCTGCTGTAACCCCCTTCCCTTTATTTTCTTTTAATTTTTGTTTTTGTATTGGGATATTTCTTTGTAATAGATTTTAGTAATTCTTTACTATTTTCTTCTTAGGAAATTATAGTTTATTTTCCTTTAGAATGTTATGCATATATTTTATATAGAATTTTCTATTTTCTTTAGACATCATTTCTTAGAATGTTATGCATATATTTTATATAGAATTCTAGTTTTATATTCTATTTTCTGTTAGGATATATTGAGTTTTATATAGAATTTTCATTTCCATTTTCTATATGCAATTTACTTGTAATCTCTTTAGAGTTTTCTATTAGGATTTATTTTCAATTTTAAAAGTAGAATATTATTTCAATTTGTTATTGGATTTCTCTCCTTATTTCTCTTCTGCCATCTGATTTTAATTTGATTTTATTATGTGCTGGCCGTGTGACATGATTCAATTGGAGAATGATTCTCAATATCATTTCTCTATCTTGTCTTTGACACGGATATCAATACGCTACCTCTTAGAGTTTGATTTCTCGTATAAGTCAAACCATGACGGTTTAGCGTTACATTAGTTCTGATTCGAAACGTTATCATCAAGGATCGAAAGAGGAGAAAATTGGAATGGAGCTTGCGCACAATGTCGAGGGCCAACGGAGCCGCTTCGTTCGATAGCATCTTTCTTATTCAAGGCTTTATGCAACCGTCAAGTGTTGTGAGCTGTAGCGTTAGATACGTGGGAAATGATAATTGAGCGGTCTCCCCTCAATCGTCTAGAGTGTTTAGTGTAGCGCCCTTTAGGTGATATGCGACGCATTCGGTCCTACGCCTTAGGTTCTTGCGTGTGTGTCCCGAGTTCCTTCCCGTTTGGGCGTGTTAGGCCTGCTTCCTCTTTGTCCTCTCCCCCGCGCGATCGAAACCCTTTTCTCTCGCATCTTGGCGATTGAGATCCCTTGTCTTGCCCCTGTGCAATAGAGGCTTGTTTTCCGCGTGCGCCGAACTACGTTTGATCTGATATTTCATACCAGACGAGAGTACGTAGGCATAGGATTGCGATAATCCTAGAGAGCTCACTTTTTCCCCTTTCCTGTAGTTAGCTGAACTACAGCTGCTCTGATTTCTCTTACCAGACGAGAATATGTAGGCATAGGATGCGATATCCTAGCGAGCACACTAACAACTAACTTCTCTGTTCTCTCGTTGCCGTGCGATCGAGACTTTCCCGCTGACGACTAATCTTCCCTTTCTCTTGCCCTAGTGTAATTGAGACCAGACAGTAGTTCTAGAACCTGTAGGTTCCCATACCTTTAAAGCAACGACATACTACGTTCGTTCTACCGCAAACAGGTAACGCCTAAGTCTCCAATGGTCGAGCAACATACACCTAACTGCTCGAATGCATACGCTAGTATCGTCAATCCTTTCTCTCACCCCTGTGTGATCGAGAACAACCTGGTTACCCGTAGTATCCCGAACTACGTAAGCTCTGATCTCTCATATCTGTTGAGAGTACGTAGGTACAATACTGACGTATTGGAGAGCCACCTTCCCCCGTAACCCATAGTTAGCCGAACTACGTTGACTCTGATTTCTCGTTCTCTGACGAGAATACGTAGGCACGAAGCGCGATGCTTTTCCGAGTCATTTTCTTTTCTTTTCAGATCAGCCTTGATAGGTAGATAGTAAAACCAACCCGTCAGATAAACACAACAAGCATGGATCCATTTGAGTACAACGGACGTGAGGGGTGCTAATACCTTCCCCTTGCGTAACCGACTCCCGAACCCATACATGGTTGCGATGACCTTATCTTATACCTTTTCGTCAGGTTTTTCCGATTGTTTCCTTTCCCTTTCTGTGGGATAAATAACGAAAGGTGGCGACTCTTTTATTTTGCCGACATCTTATTTTCGCGATAGCGAAAATATGAGAAAGGGAAACCTTAGGCCTTCATGGCCAAAACTTGAATTGTTATATGACTGACCCTATAGGAATAGGAATATTCGAATGTGCGTAACTCTAATGCCTTAGGGTGTAATTGAAGGAAAATTTGTGATTTAGGGCTGAATATGTTCCGGGACTGGCCTAATAAACCGTAAGTTTTGTGCCTTTATCGCCGTAGGACCTTAGGGATGGTTTAGGGATGTTTTAGGGGCAATGGGTAAGTGGATCATAGAGCCGTTTAGGTAGAAATCAGTTCTAGTGCATAGCAGAATTTGTTGTCATCGCACAGTTCACCTAGCGAACAATGTTGTTCCCAGATTCGCCTAGCGATGAATCCTTCGCCTAGCGAAGAAAGTCGCCCAGACTCGCCTAGCGAACATGCCAGCGAACGTAGCAGAGTTTCGCGAGTGTTGATCATGTGCAGCGATGCCTTGATGTATGATTCTGTGATTTCTGTGATGAATTAACATGAGTATGATTGTGAGTTTTATGTGATGTATACATGATGACATGATGATTTATATGACTTAATATGATGATATTACCATGACTTTGATAAATTATATGATGACATGAGATATGATGATGATTGTGATGATGATGAATATGATGAATGATGATGCACCTATGTTGTTATATAAGGATGATTTGTGACGTGTGCATCATGCATTCATGTGCATCCGGACTTCGGTTCAGGACCTCGATTACTTTGGCTTCAATCCCGTTGTGTGGATGTGAAGTGTTTTAATGTGCTCCGGTTCTCTAGTAGAATCGATCATATAAATGGGGATTTATGGAGGGTTGATGGCACAGTGTCCATCGCGTTGTGATGATTGGTACCACATGCATCGAATCTATGTTGCATTTGCATTTATGAGCCTTTTTGTATAAATTATGATGTTGAGGCCTTCGAGGCCTATTGAAGGATATGAATGTGTTGAATATGAATATGACGTCGTTTATATGTTGATTTTTATACATTGGTTATTATGAATTGCATTACTCACCCTGCCTGTTTGAATGTTACCTCCACGTGGGTAACGTGCAGATGACCAAGTTTAGCCGTGGACGCCGTCGAGGAGTATTTTTTAAGTTTTGAGTTTTTAGCCTTTTTGTTAGCTTAGAGGGTCTTGCTCTGAGATGTAACATCGGGTTCGGTTCTTTTGAGTTAAACTATATATTATTGAGTTATTTTGCTTATTTTTCCCTGATCAGGAAACCTTGATTTATGCCTTCGAGTTCCTCTGCTTTGTGCGAATTGATTATTTTGAGAAAACCCGTTGTTTACGAAGCCTCGGCCGATTTTGTTGATTTGGAAAATGTACGCCCTTTTGATGGCTTTTATGAAATTTAATAATTTTACTCTGATATCTATCTTATTTTGCCATGATAATTTGTGGGGTAGAAAAGGGTGTTACATCTAATACATACAGAGCATCTTTCGAAGAAGACATGGGCAGCCCATTCTTTAACAGCTTTATCATTAACGAAAAGAGCTTGGAATGGAGTTCCAACAATTTTGTCAGCATCAACATACGAAAAGGATGAAAGATGGCTTACCAACATCGCTTGTTTGCCTCCAATAATTACCAGATTATCATTCTTAACAAAGTTCAATTTCTGATGAAGAGTCAGTCATTGCCCCAGCTTCATGAATCCAGGGTCGGCCAAGCAAACAACTATAAGCAGGACAAATATCCATTACTTAAAAAGTAATTTTGAAGAAGCATAATCCTATTTTGATTAGAAGATCAACCTCTCAAATCATAGTTTTTCTTTATCCATCTAAAGCTTTAACCACAACCCCACTATACCTCATGGGAGCACCTTGGTATGAAAGCTTCGACAAAGTAGACTTTGGCAACACATTCAAAAAAAGAGCTTATATCAACCATCACATTGGAAAGTGCATTTTCTTGACAGTTCATAGAAATATGTAAAGCCAAATTGTGATTTCTCCCTTCCTCGGGTAATTCTTCATCACAAAAACTCAAGTTATTGCATGTTGTGAGGTTGGCAACAATGCCATCAAACTAATTAACATTCACATCATGCTCAACATATGCTTGTTCCAGTACCTTCTGCGAAGACTCCATATGAGCCTCATAACTCATTAATAGGGACAACACTAAAATCTTAGATGTGGTATGCAAGAGTTGATCTACCACATTATACTCACTCTTCTTAATCAATTTCAATACCTCATCTTCATAACCCTTCTTATTCAAACCACTTGAATGACCAAAAATGTCGACAAATTCTCTCTTTGAGGTTGTTTCCCATCAACGACATTCTCCACAATCTTTGGGGGTTCAGAAGAAAAGACACAACCACTCCGGGTCACTCTGCTAACATCAGTAATGCTTACCACAGAAGACAAAGACAGAATGGGCACTTCCTTACAATCTTCAACCATGGTAGCATTGTACTTATACGGAACAGCCTTGTCAGACTCATATGGTACTGGATCGAGCAAACGAATAACCAAAGGTGTAATAATGGATTTCTGACTATGATAAAAGATAACAACTCGTTCAGGAATATTAAAGTGTGGCACAATAACATTCGCCTCATTCTCATATTCATCTCTCTTTGCAGTGACCTCAATCAGATTCTGATACATCATCTCTTGAATGTCCCTTTTCACTATCCCACAACCACGCGGGTTCACATAATAGATGCAACAAGCTGCATAATCATGATCAATATCATGGTATTCACTCAAAAGTGCATTCATTTCCACAAGCGACCTTTGAATCCAATGGATATCATAAATCTTGAATGTACCAGGACAACCTTTAACCATATTCACAGACGCCTTTCCATGATTGCGAAACGGGATTGATTGCACATTAGAATTGGTGTCTTCGAAAGTTAAAATACCACTTCTAACCAACCTTTGTACCTCCATCTTCAATGGATAACAATTCTCAGTGTCATGCCCAGCTCCTCCCTGATGGAAAGTGTTGCAATGAGAATCGAATGTCAAGCTATTGATTAACTTGAATCTTAATTCATTAAATTCATAACCAGACTTTGATTTATCCAAAGGAAAGGTTAAAGAAAGAAAAACCTTTTGCGCGAAGTAGCAGCAACACTAAGAGATCGGGGATCGGGGGTTGGTTATGCCTAGGGTAGGTATTTCACATCCTAAACATCTGTAGTACTCTACGGGGACCTTTTGTATGTTTTTATGCTATACTTGCTAAACGTTTGCTATGGCTTGGGATTTGGGTACAAGTTGGGGTAAAGACCTAGGGTTTATGTTTCTAAGTTTGCTCGCAAAGATATCGCATCTTCTGCCTAAGTATCCTAACTAAGATAGAATCAGAGCAATCGTAGTTCACCTTGCTAGGGATGAGGAACTCTTGACTGTGGTCGAGGTTCTAGGGGGCAAGTAAATGTCTGCGGTGAGACACCTACATAGAGTGCGGCGACTCTAAACTAAGGTTAAGTTAGTAAGGAAGAGAATGTCCACGGCGGGACGACTAAATAGAGCACGGAGACTCCAAGTCCTACGACAAAGGTAAACATGGGAAATTTCCACGGCAGGACAACTACCTGGAGCACGACAACTCCAATCCTAAGTTGTAAATGTTAATAGGAAGTTAGTTGTTAGTGAGCTCACCAAGACATTGTATCTTGTGCCTATGTATTCACATCGATAAATGAGAAATCAGAGCGTCCGTAGTTCAGACAAGACTAAAGAAAAAGAACTCCAAACCTAAGTTCTAAAAGGTAAATGGCTCTATCAAGGCCTATAAGGTTAATAAGCTATCTATGACCCAGAGGTCAATAGTGAGACTTTCCTTTGGACACAAGGGATACAGATAACTCGATATGAACTAACAAGTTCCATCACTGGGGAATAAATTGACAAAGTTGTAGAAATAAAGTAAGAGCATGTAACCAATCATGATAACAATCAAGATCAACATTTAAAATCTTAACAAATATCAAAAGACATAGAGATAATAACCAATAATGTAAGCAAAGAACTTGTGTAACAACAAGTTCATTTATAACATTCATATGAAATTGATGCAAACAAGTTGCAACTTGAAGCAAGTATATTATAAGGATCAAAAGTGATCAAATTTAACAACATAAGACCAACTAAACATGGGTTGATGACAATCAAACAAGCAATAATACAAGAAATGTTACAACAGTTCAAGTGTAAATTCATAACTTCATGGGGGAAAAACATACAAGTTTCATGGTAACAAACAAGACAACAATCAAACCCTAGCATGTTATGGTTCTAACAAGACACATGAAAAAGTAAAATGATGCATATTGAACACATTCAAGAGGTTACAACATCAAGAACCATGGCAAAGTTCACAGTTGAAGTTCAACAGGCCATTTTCACATATATGCATTCACAAAAACAAGTATGAACATGGTAAGGAAATTAATAAAACATATTTGAGAATTTAAACATGTTAACAAACATATATTAATCATACAAGATCAAGCTCACAAGAAAAATCAAGTTATAAGTTTGAAAAAGTTCAAGAACACCAAGGTAAAAACCCTAAAAATACATGTTTTTCAAGTGGATCAAAGTATTTCTAGGATAACAATCCTTGAATTATTTCTTCACTAAATGAAAATAGACATGACAAGGAGTAGTTTTCAAAAATAGTGGCATCAATAGCACAAAACTTGAGCAAGTTATGATCATTGCAAGTTGGTGCACCAAGAGGGCAAAAATTAGGGCAAGGCAAGGTCACAACCTAAGGGTCATTTGCGTTAAGGATTGGAACTCTGTCAATTCTTTACCAAATGGAGTGAAACAAAAGTGAAAATTGTTTATTTTTGAACAACGAATGTAATTGTACCATTTTTTTTCGTACCGTACACCCACAGAAATATTCGATAGCAACATTGGTTTAGACAAGTTCGGTGACAACCAAAAGCGTGAACATGTGAACAGTCGTGTGTGGTGGTTTGCTTGGTGAAACAAGTGTACAAAAATCACATATACATAATATTAAGAGGTTAGCACAAAAGAAATAAAGATATTCACACATGGTTTGGCAGATTGGATGCAAAACGCAAAAAGTGACTAGGTTGGGCCTAGTTTGTGACCTTGCTTGTGACCATAATTTGACAGTTCAAAAACTACATTTTTTGATGCAAGTAATGGTTCATACATGACACATAACATATATAATACATGTTAAAACAATGTACAACACCAAATCATAGCTAAAAGTCATGGTAGCATGTGAAATGTAAGTGAAAATTTCATGTTTTCTTGTGTTTTAGGCTTACCTCGTGAAGCAAGCTTGCATAATAAGAAAACCAAAGACTTTGAGTGCTCCTCCAAGGTACAAAAATTCTCCTAGGATGATGAGAAGATGCTCCAAATCAAGCTCAAGCAAGTTGATGGGCAGAATGGCTTGCAAGTGAAGAAAAACATCCAAAATCCAATGATTTTCAAAGACAACTCCTTCAATCCTTGTTGCATAAGTTTGGATTGGTTATGGACAGCTTCTATATTTTAAATATAAAGTGTTAGAGGTCTTAAAGCTCAAGGAAAAGCAAAGGACCAGTGGCGTTCCTTTAAAATGTAAAAAAGTCAATAAAATGAGGTTTTGAGGGTTGACTTTTGGATTGGATGAGTTCCTGGACAAGGTGAGGCTTTGGAAAGCTCTAACACATCATTTTTGATGTGTTTGAGGCTTGGTTTGAGTTTGAAAGTGTTTGGAAAAGGTGAGATTTTGCAAAACAATTTTTTTGTGGTTTTTGGAAATTTAGTGAGATTTTGCAAGAAATTTGCAACTGCGGGAAGGAGGGAGTTTCAGCTGGTTTCAAGCATGTAAATGGTGTATTTGTGATGTATGGAGGATTTTCTATTTATAGGAAGAGTGGAGGAGCAAAGGGTGAGGGCAGATTGGACCATCTTGCAAGATCTTGCTTTTTGGAGGGAAATGGAAGCAAATCTTCCTCTTGATCTTGATTCTGATGTTTGTGTGTATTTCCAATGCATCTCAGGACTAGAACAGCCTGTAAACAATTTTATTAGGTGACTAGAGGGATGAAAAGAGGGGGATAGCTAGGCTGCAACAGATTTTCTCAAAAGTTCCTCTTTCATGGTGTACTTGTTTGTACTTTCTTTTGATTAAACAGATCCTTTAACCAAAATTCTGGTTTTACTGGTGGATACCTCTTGTATTATCATCAACCATACCTCTAAGCATAATATCAAAGGCTAACTAAGTGTTTAGAAACCAATTGGCTGATTTATGCACCCTTTGGCATGAGTTGGACTTGGTTTGGTGCATGACAAATCTCCAACTTGTCTCCTTTGATTCTCTCTAACCGTGAGGGATGAGAAAATGATCTTTTAATTTTTGGAAAGCCCCAAATATAATCTACAACTTTCATGATTTACACAAATTCAAATTCCAAGTCGAACTAGGTCAAAAATCTCCTTGAAGTTGGCTGAAAAATTGACTTAAAAGTGCCAAAAACATGAAATTTTTCTAAGTGTTTTCCCCTCTTGTATTGTCTTTGACCGTAACTCAAAATCCATTCATTTTTTGAACCTAGGTCACTGTGGCACTTTTGTAGGACTTCGCAAGACCTTTGTAACAAGCTTTGAACCACTCCATTTGGATGTGTGGTTAGAAAGTTATGGCCTTGCCCCTTTCAAAACCCTAATTTCCCGACTTTTCGATTACTACTCAATTCTTGATCCAATAGTCACCAAAAATACTGATGAGATATGAAATATCATTGGGAACATAATTGTCTTCAATTTCAGGTCAAAACCCTGTTGGTCAAGGAGTTGACTTTTCAGTCAAACGAACCGAACGATCGAAAACCTCTCAATCGACTGTTAGTGTTCTGGGTTCCCTGAGGCCTTGAAACTTCTTGATGGGACTTCAATAAGTCATATGAGCTTTATGGACCATGATTACACCATTGGAATGGCATTTAAATCAAAAGTCAAACTATAGTTGACTTTTTTATTAGAAACTCTAATCTGGGGTCTTGGACTGTGTTGTTCTTCTTTCTCGGGTAACAACCTCAAATTGGATTCATGCTTGATCCAATATAGTATCCTTGATGGTGTATAGAGTATCTTCATGGAGAATAAATCCAAAACATTAACTGATCAAACCATAGAAACCTCAATTATCAATTGTGTGAAACCCTAATTCACCCGCATCTTAACAAAGATCAAAATTGAAAGGGGTTAAGGTTAGATAAAAAAATGTTGATGCTCCTAGAATGATGATGGAATCTAGGGGTCAAATTTTGGGGTATGACAGAAAGCACAATGAGCCACAGGCTTATACCACCATGGCGAATCTTTTGGAGCAGCAAATGGTGCACGAGTTTGAACAAGGTTCTTTAGAATCAAACCAAGAAGGAAATCTGTGTAGATCATCAGAATCAGATCAAAGCCCTTCTCAAAAATGCCTCATTGAGTATTCTGTTGGTTAGAACATTGTGGATGAGGAACTGGAATTAAGTTGATTACTGGAGTGACAGAAGCAATATGTTGTTGACGGCTGTTTCTAGGTCTTCTATATTTCTCTCAAGAAACGTCATTGGTCTTTCCTTATTTCTTCTTGGAAAGTCCTCTGCCATATTTCTTGGAACTACCAGTAACATTAACATCTTTTGACAAACGTCTTTCATGGACACCTTCTTCCAATCTCATCCTCGTATTAACCATCTCAGTGAAGTCACTCAGGGCACTAACAATGATACGCTCATAATAAAAAGGACTCAGAGTTTTCAAGAAGATTTTGGTCATCTATTTTTCTTCAAAAGGAGGATTAATCTGAGCATCAATCTCACACCACCTCTACGTGTATTCTTTGAATGTCTCCTTATCTTTCTGAGCCATTGCTCGAAGGTGATCACGATCGGGAGCCATATGCATATTATACTTATACTGCTTTACAAAAGCCTCACCCAAATCTTCGGAAGTGTGAATTCGAGCTTTGTCGAGTCTCATATACCATTCTAAGGATGCGCCAGACAAACTATCTTGAATGTAATGAATAAGAAGCTGGTGATTATCAGTTTGAGTTAACATCTTGCGAGCATACATAGTCAAATGGCTTAACGGACAAGAGTTACCCTTATACTTTTCAAAGTCAGGGACCTTAAACTTAAGTGGTATCTTCACATTAGGAATTAAGCATAACTCATGGGCATTCTTTCTGAATAGTTCTTTACCCCTCAAAGCTTTGATTTCTTTTTGCATTTCTGCAAACTGATTCTAAAAACCATCAATACGTCCAAGGACATCCAGACTCTCGCTCGGAGCAGTATGGGAATCTGTTCTTTAGCATAAGGCATAGTGTAACCCACAGGTGGTGGTACGGGTACAATAGTAGGAACAACCAGAATCTCAGTATTAGAAACAACATTGACCACAGGAGGTGATACAGTCATAAAAGCATGAATTCTTAGACCTTCAGAAGCAGGAGGTTGATACGCCTCTAGCACAAAATGAGAAGGCATGGCCCAAGGGAAACCAGGAGGAATCTGATATTAAGAAGCATTAATCGGGGCCATAGAAATGGGTGTTAATCAGACCTCTGAAATCATGGTTCTCTGAGTAGAAGAAGAAAGAGGTGGTGGTGGCTGATTCTGAGCAGCCACCAGAGCTTCCATCATAGCATTGAGTCTTTCCAAACTATCCTTTAGAGTTTTCATTTCCTCACGAAGCTTGCAGTTCTCTTATTGCAACTGATTCATCTTTTTATTGAGATTAGCTCGAGTGTTGTATTGGTGCGACAACATGGCTGAACGATGACCAAAGGAAACATAAGACACCTGGAAAAAGCAAGAAATAATGCAAGAGATGATGCTTGATGTGCAATATGAAAATGAAAATCCTTCAAGGAACTTCAAAGGTACAAAACAAATTACAAGCATTATATTGAAATAACACATTTGAAGTACTGAAAATCTCTTTTTATTGATAATGGAAAAGGATTACAACTTCTGAAGTACAAATTCAAGAATCCTAATCGAAACAAAAGATAATAGAAAGATAGAACTAGAAATCCTTAGAAATCCCATGAGAATAAGATCTTCCTTGTAACTTCTTATTGAGCTCTTTGATCTGGTCCTCCATTTGAGTCTTCTCAACCACGAGCTTGTCAATAACCAACTTCCAAGAAACTGAGGTAGAGGGAGCGTCTGAACTCTGAATGCTGAATGAAAATAAATCCTCTTGCATTTTTCTCTTCTTATTAGCCATTTCTTCTTCATTTGCTTTAACTGCTTTTGAAGGTATGCATTCTCCAAGTCAACAATCTGATACTTGTTCCTCCAAGCATCCCTTTCTTGTCGTATCTCATTCAAAGTAATTTGAAGTTCCTTTATGAAATTCTAGTAACAGACAGTGGATGTTACAGTGGATGTTATGACATCCACTACTGAACAGACATTTAAACTTAATTGAAAACATGAACTGAAAGCAATAAATAACATAGAGAATCGTTGACCCAGTTCAGTGCAAATCACACCTACATCTGGGGGCTACCAAGCCAGGGAGGAAATCCACTATAAGCAGTGTTAATTCAGAGTCAAACTACCAGTCTGCACTCTTCACTTAAGACCTACCCAATGCAACTTCAGCCTAACACTAGACCTGAGTTCCTACTCACTCCCCCTCAATCACAGCAGTGATATCAACCAATTAATTTACAAATTAAAATGAAGACACACTTCAAACAAGTCTTGATCTTGCTTCACAACTTCAATCAAGAGACACAACACTCGTGCTTAAAAGCTTAGAGTGACAGAATTAACATACAACTCAAACACACTAGTCCAATGCAATCATACAACAGATAATTTCTTGGCTCACAAGAAATCCTAAGACACAAACACACACGTGAAGATCACAGTACACAAACTGAGTTCTTCACTCATAAACCACTCTGTAAACTCTCTGGCAAAAACTGTCTTCAATTAGGATTGCTACTTTGTTATTTATAAGCAGCAGAAAGATCTTGGGCCTAAGTGCATAAATTAGGTTTAACCAAGTTAAACCTCTTTTCATAAATCAACGCATTTTTAATTAGGTCATAGGCATTTCCTATTATGCTTAGCACTGCCTAGCATATCGCCTGAGATAGCTAGGATCCCTAAAATGTTTCCTGAAGTATAGCCTGAGCTTCTTCATGCAATATACTAGAAAAGTAAAACATGTGCCCTTGATGTCAGCTACCTAATATCATAACATTCAGTATGACATCCAATACACTTTGATCTAGCTAAGAAAACTTACCCTGCAGAACACTACACCAGCATGTCATGACATCAATCACAACATCAATCATGACATCTACACACACAACATTGTTTTACCATAAAATGCAGCCAATCAAAACATCTACAAACTCCCCCTTTGGCAAATTTTTGGCTAAAACAATCTATCATCATATCAGAGAACAAGCAGCAGAAAAGTTCATAACATACATCTAATCATGCAGGAAGGCTACTAGCTTATACTACCACTACTACCAAAACAGATTCACTACACTACCAATCACACACAATCATACAGACTCTTCTGGATTCAGAATGTCCAGACATCTAGTATAACATCCTGAAACCACCTATTCCAAGCACAACATCCCACTTGTTAGTTCAAACTACAGATGTCACAACATTGAGTGAAACATCCTGTGATGCTCCCCCTCAACTGATGCACATCATACACAATCTGCAAGCAACCTGCAGACCCACACACTTCCAAGCCCAAGCACCTAATGGTAATAGCCACACACACACACAAGATCATCATCCTGCTCAGACACATACACCTGCACATCTTCAGCACACCTGTAACACACCTCAGAGAAGCAGCGTATCATTAGGACACCTGCAAACCTTCTCAGTGCAATCCACCTGTGAAGCATACACACAACACATCCTACACATCTTTACACACAACACAACCTGCTGATAACAACTATTTCTCCCCCTTTTTAGCCACAAAATTATGATCCTACTAATGAATTAGCATAGATCAAATAAGGTTGCAAACACAAATTGTAAAGGGTATGGAGACCCAAAATTACAAAGTAAAACAAACTATCCCATTCTGTCAAGGCAGACACCATAAGCAAAAATCTTAACCAAAAGGAAACACTAGCCAACATAATAAACCATCAACACCAGCACGCCATTATCCAACCATCAAGGCAGACAATTTAATCATCCTCCTCAGAGGAACTGGAGGCAATGCGTTCAACATCTGTTGAGACATCTTCATCACTATCATCAGACTCTTCCCCTGGCACAGCTGCACTATTGGTGCTATTATTAGAACTGTGAGGTGGATCAATGCGAGCAAGAGAAGTGAAGATACCGGGCACCATACGTCCTTTCTGGAGAATTTTCATGACAAGTTCCCTAATAGATCTGTCAACATATGCAGAACCTTCCCTGTTTTTCATTCTAGGAAAGTCATCAGGAGTGGGAGAAGAATGACCTTGGGAGTGTTGATTGGAATTTCCCGCTTGAGGAGATGCCATACTAGGAGCATCTTCATAGGATTTGGGATGGTTCTTGGATGGAGAAGTATCTTGATTGAAGGACATTTTGATGTTGATAAGAGAACAATTGAAGAGACGAGGCATATTCTGAAGAGTAGGCAAAAAGGAGATAATTGTAGGTATAGTGAGATAACACGATTGCGTGGAATATAGAGCTTTAGTGGTCAATGGAGTTGAATACATTAAAGTTGGGGGTTGGAACAAGTTTTCCCCAATAAGACTTATTTTAAACTGAAAACTCCATCTTTCTAGTAATTGCTATAAGTCCTCACACATGCATATTCCCAGCTTTCCTCTTAGATTCTCAAATTGAGCAGCATCTAGTGCCTTTGTAAAAATGTGAGCTAGTTGTAGTTCCGTGGCCACATGCTTCAGGGTAATCACTTTGTCTTCCACAAGGTCTCTTATGTCGTGATGTCTGATATCAATATGCTTGGTTCTATTGTGCTGAATTGGATTCTTAGAAATATTGATAGCACTAAGATTGTCACAGTATAATGTGTCGCTACTGCGAAAATCGGCGCCGGCTAAACAGAAGAGACGCCACCGTGCGTTATTTATCCCAACAGAGGGAAAGGAAACGCTCGAAGTAAACCTAACGCAAAGACGGGAAAGGAATGGTCATCACAACCAAATTCCTGGATTCGGGAGTCGGTTACGCAAGGGGAAGGTATTAGCACCCCTCACGTCCGTCGTACTCGACGGGATCCACGCTTGTTTTCTAGTACGGATTGTTATTCTATCTACACTAAAGGTCTGGGGTTAAAAGAAAATAAAATGACTCGGCAAAGTATCGCACTTTATGCCTACGTATTCCCGTCTGGAACGAGAAATCAGAGTCAACGTAGTTCGCCTACCTACGGGAAAGGAGGGGAAGGTTGCTCGCTAGGATACGGCATCCTATGCCTACATACTTTCATACAGCATGAAAGATCAGAGCAAATGTAGTTCGGGCTACGGAAGACACAAATTTGTATGACTGTTTTTTTAGATCCTTCTGAAAAGGTTTTCTCCTGATTACGGGTCCAAGCGGACAAAAATGACACTTTGACGTTTTGTTTTCAGTCTTTTACGCAAGAACTGTTTTTATGATGTTTGCAATCTCTGACGCACTAGAGACTATGACTTGAGAGTGACTATGTCGCGTGTCACCCAAAGGATACCACACTAAGCAGCCAGACTACTGGAAAGAAACTTTCCAGCAACCCTTTCTCAAATAGCTTAAGGCTCGTAGCGTACGACATCGATTAACCTTATTACTGTGTTTTTTTGAGTTGTTTTGAGATAAGAAGAGAAACAACACTCTAAACTCTTATGGTTGAAAAGGGGGTAAAACTATCCTAATGTTGTCATGCATGGGTTAACACCTAATGTCTGTCATATTTCTCTCTTGCACAGAGGGAAACAGAGATCCTAGGGGATAAACGGAAAAGAAACAGCATATACACAGTAAGCAGTAAAATGCATGAGATGCAGCAATACAAGCGAGGCAAGGGAGTCCCACTCAACCTCGGACCTGGGAAAACAGTAGGCAAAGTGAAACAACTTCACTTCAAACCTAAGGGGCAAGCTGAACAAGCCAACAATCAATACAGAAAAAAGAAATAAAACCCAACACCAGCTCTAACAGCAACACCAGCTCCTACAGTAACAGCTCTGACAGCTACAGTTGATTAACAGCAAAAGGTTGACAGTAACACCTTCAAGTAAGACCCCATCTTCACTCTTCAATGATCCCCAAGCTTTAGATAAGCTCCTGTCTTCAAAAATACCCCAGCTCTGGCAAGCAATGAACCCTAACAAATAAATAGCTTCAAACAGCATCAAAACCCTAATTCCAACGGATATCCAGCTTTGACAGGTACAGGCTTTATTTTCACCAATCTTCAATGAACTCCTTATCTTCAAGGCAAGCACTCACAGGAGAGAATCACTTAACAGATTAAGTTGAAATGCTAAACAGCTTATTGACAACCAAAGGAAGCCTATAAGTGTTTAACATCATAAGAGAAATGTTCCCTCAAAGTTCTACTTCTAAAATAAGCCACTTATCCCTCCAAAGGAGAGATGTGAATATCTTTGAAGGACTTTTTGTCATAGGGAGGAATAGAAGCACAAGATGCTTTCTATGTTTGTAAGAAGAAATCATTCTAATCTAAGGCTCTCCCTATTTCTCCTATCTCCTAAGTCTTCACAAACCATCTGCCAGGAAAGGAATCTTCGTGCATCAAGCTCTATCCCTTGTCTTCAATCATCATCCAAGGTCTTCATAAGCCTCAACAAGGAAAACCCAAGCCCCAAGCCCAATTGAAATGCCCAAAACCCAACAAACAGAGCAACATCCCAAGTGGGAAACACACCAATATCAACCAAATTGCAAAAATCAAGTAAAAATTGTAAAACTCACTATAAAATCCTAGATTAATTTCTAAGGGAGCCTAACTATATACCCTATACCCCATATAAACCCCAAGGCCTAAATCAATTTTAAAACCCCAAAACTATGCCCTAAACTACACCTAAGTGTTGTGAAACCCTAATTCTGATACCTCTCCTATCTACCTCTCAAATTAGTCTAAGTTTTAGTCACAAAAATATGAAAAAATTCCTAAGGGTACATGCTTCCCTAATCTAATAAACCTCACAAGAATCAATCAAAAATCATGCACCAAACTCTCATACTAAATTCATAAAAATCAAGTACCAACAAAATGTAAAATAAAAGCAATAATATTGTAAAATATACCAAAAAAATAAAATGCAAGAAAATAATATTTTTGTTATTTCACCATTTTCTAGAGGTCCTAAGGAAACTAGGGAAAAAATTCCCATCCAAAAATGATCATTTTTCTATTTGTTTCGATTTATTTCTAACCTATAATTTTCTATACAAACTATGTCATAAATCCTAGAAAATACTAAACTATATATTTCCTATAATACCTAACTTCCTATGCATTCTATACTAAGAATTAATAACATTTTAAGGAAATTAACCCTATAAATCTCTTAAAGAGAATTAACCTCTAAAAATCTACCCTAAACCAAAATTACAATTAACATTGTAATACAAAAATTGTTAACAAAATAACATGTGCAGGGGGGAATTAATAGTAACCAGGGGTACATGCTGCAGCAAAAAGGAACAGGCCCAGCCCAACAAAAAAAATACCACCACACAGGAGGGGGTATGCTGAGGAAACGAGGAGTGTATGTGTGCCAAATAACTCGTTGCTAATGGGCCTTGAGGTGAAGCCCAATGCCCCAAACCCGTCTCTCCTTCAGAGTAACAAAACCCTTAGTGCCTCTCCATTTTTAGTTCACTGTTCACTCTGAGAAACCCTAGCGCCGTTTCTCAGCATCTCTCACACTCTCCAAACTTCATCTCTCTCTCTCGAAATCTTTCTCTCTCAACCTTCCTCTTCCGTTTCACCTCACTCAAATCTCTCAGTCTCTTAATCTTCTTTTCCTTTCGCTTCACCTAAACTCGTTTCAAAACCAAACAAAAAAACCTACAAATTAACATACTCTGGAAATAACTCAATCATTGAAGGTCTTGAAAGTGTTTGCATGCGGAAATCAACGGACTAAGTTTCTAGATGACATTCGCATGATGAATCTCTTGAAAGCGTTGAAGGATCTGTGAAGCTGATCGCACAATGTTGAAGACGATGATGTTTATGGATGATGAGTTCTGGAGAAAGTTCAACAAAATGATGAAGACACATGATCTTACTAATGAACGCGTGGCGATGAAGATCTTTGGAGTTTTGTTAACAAATCTGGAGGTAGCTCATGAACGTTAATGGAATGATGATGGAGATATGAAGATCGTTTTGAAGATTTCTGAAGAATGATGATGATCGTTGAGGATTCCTGGAGATTTGATGAACAACAATGAAGATCCATGAACGTCATGAAGCAAATGACGGAGATCTTGAAATTCCTGATGATGAGCGGTTGGAGATCAGATGAAAATCTGGAGATTCTTTGAGTGAGACGTTCTTGACCGGATGAATTGGATGACGAACGGATGAATTGGATGACGAATGGATGAATACTTGTTGAAGATTCTTGATCTTGTTCGAAGGTTTCTGGCGTTGGATGAAAAACACGATGAGGAATCTGGAGATTAGTGGTGAAGAACACGATGATGTTCTTGATGATTTGCAGTTTCCGGTAGATGATGAAGGTTCCGATGAATTTTCAGGCGAGATCTTGAGTTTTCCGGCGGGCTCTTTATGAAGATAGTATGAACATGGATGAGTTTTCTGGAGATTTGGCAATTTCTGGTAGCGTTTTGAGGACTCCGACGACGGTTACCGATGGTAGTTGCGGCGGCTGCATGGCCTGCGGCAGGAGGGAGGTGGCTGTGGACAGTTGGCAAGCATGCAGCAGAGGGTGAGGGAGGTGGCGCCAAGTCGCACTTGCATGCTGAGGGTTGATGCCTGTGAGCCACGTGTTAGAGGGAGAGGAGTAGTGGAAAGATGAGTTGGCTGATGCAGAAATGAGGTGGTGGAGTGGCTGAACCCGGAAACACACGCGTGGCAGTGATATTTAAAGGACACTTGGCACAAATACTGGACTTTGACTGAGCTTAAATCTCTGGATAATGGCCCACTAATAATGGCTATCAGACTCTGATTAAAGAATTAAAGCGTGATTAATGATTGACTACATGATGACTAAACAAAAAACAAATACTGATGAATTAAAATGAACTAACTACAGGACTAGAACACATTAAAGCAAATTAATAAACTTCAATTAAAAGATTAAACTAATAAAACGAAGAAAGAAAACTAAACTCAACAATTGATATCCAATTAATAAAACTAGCTCTAGTAAACTCTAATAAGAAACTATTAAACCTAAACAATATCTAATTAATCTATACTGACAATCCTCTAATAAAACTATTCAATTAAAATCTATCTAAAATCTATATTAACTCTATTTAAAATCTAAAATAAAATTCTATTAAAGTCTATACTATTCTAATTCAATATTAAAATCTATAATACTATAAAAGAAACTAAATTCTAAAAACCTATTAAATTTCTAGACAAAGATTATAATATCCTAAAAATGCTATTAAAGCAATTAAAACCAATAAAAGGGAGTGCGAGACTGGACCGAAATAAACGGTAAACCCCGGACACCGAAATATCCTCAAAACTCACAGTGTAAGCTGAAAACGCCGAGGAGCGCCCGACTTCCCGAAAATGAAGCTCTGCTCATCAGGACTGGTCTGAAACGTCCGAAAATGTGAAAACAGGGCTGTAATCCCGATATTATCAGTATGATTATGAAATATGCAATGCATGAGATATGCGACTGCGAATGCAAGAAAAATGAATCGAAACATAAACCAGGCGTGGGAACCGGTTGGTCAAATTTTGGGGTGCAACAGCTGCCCCTATTCAAACGGCTTGGACCTGAAGGGTTGAAGGGAGAACGACCTTCAAACATTCGAGGTACGAGACGGTTGAATACCAAAGAAACCCTGAAATTTGCCAACCGTGGAGATAAACTGCAAAGCTGCTCGAGAAGCAACGTCCACTGAACTGAATCTGGTTGTTACGGCAACAACTGGTCAACTATCTGATACAATTTTGATTTCAACCTCAACCACCTGTGTGACGCCACAGGTATTGAATTATCTTCGCAAAAACACCTCCGTCCACCATTGGGCTAACCTCGTCAACACCAGAAGAGGAACCAATTCGTCAACACGAATAGAGATTTTGTCGTCACAGGAGTAACCTTATCCACATCCAGACCCAAATTCCGCCAACTCACGAATAAATGCCAATCTGTCCACGTCAGGAATCATATTTCGTCAACCCGAAAGAAGATATCTGCTGGGGATAAATGGTCCCTGAAGAGTAATCAATCTTGTCCACATCAGGACTCCGCATTACGGAAAACTCCCGGCGCTTTCGCTGGGGAATCATTTCTGTTTAATCACAGGGAACTCATCTGCCTATCTCATACGGGAAAAGTCATCTGCCTGATTATAGGAAAATCCATCCGTCTACTTCATATGGGAAAAGTCATCTGCCTGATTACAGGAAACTCCATCCGCCTGCTTCATACGGGAAAATTATCTGAATACCGTTTCTCTGCCTACCTCTGCAGTAGCCAACTCCGTTGGTCCCAACCCGAAAACGACTTTGGTGAGGACTCTACTGGGGACAGTAACACGAGGAAATCCCGGCGACTTTCTTTGGGGAAAATACTTTTGTCAAATATCGGAACACAACTCGCCTACTCTGTCTATCACGAGAGAATTATCTGTCTGGATACCGGAAGATTCATCCGCCTGCTTCATACGGGAAACTCCATCTGCCTGATTCATACAGGAAAAGGTTCATCCGCCTGATTCGTACGGGAAAACATAACACATCTGCCTGATACTTACAGGAAAGTTCATCCGCCTGTTTCATACGGGAAAACATAACACATCTGCCTGATATTTACAGGAAAGTTCTTCCGCCTGACTCTTACGGGAAAATCGTAACACATCTGCCTGATACTTACAAGAAAGTTCTTCCGCCTGACTCTTACGGGAAAACACAACACATCTACCTGATACGCACAGGAAAGTTCTTCCGCGTGATCCATATGGGAAAACACAACACATCTGCCTGATACATACAGGAAAGTTCATCCGCCTGATTCTTACAGGAAAATCATAACACATCTGCCTGGTACTTACAGGAAAGTTCTTCCGCCTGATTCTTACGGGAAACGGTAACACATTTGCCTGATACTTACAGGAAAGTTCTTCCGCCTGATTCTTACGGGAAAACACAACACATCTGCCTGATACATACAGGAAAGTTCATCCTCCTGATTCTTACGGGAAAATTATAACACATCTGCCTAGTACTTACAAGAAAGTTCATCTGCCTGATTCTTACGCGAAAACATAACACATCTGCCTGATACATACAGGAAAGTTCTTTCGCCTGATTCTTACGGGAAAAGATAACACATCTTCCTGATACATACATGAAAGTTCTTCCGCCTACTTCATACGGGAAAATCACAACACATCTGCCTGATACATACAGGAAAGTTCTTCCGCCTGCTTCATACGGGAAAATCACAACACATCTGCCTGATACATACAGGAAAGTTCATCCGCCTGATTCTGACGGGAAAATCATAACACATCTGCCTGATAGTTACAGGAAAGTTCTTCCGCTTGATTCTTATGGGAAAATCATAACACATCTGCCTGATACATACAGGAAAGTTCATCCGCCTGATTCATACGGGAAAATCATAACACATCTGCCTGATACCTACAGGAAAGTTCTTCCGCCTGATTCTTACGGGAAAAGATAACACATCTGCCTGATACTTACAGGAAAGTTCTTCCGCATGATTCTTACGGGAGAAGGTAACACATCTGACTGATACATACAGGAAAGTTCTTCCACCTGATTCTTACGGGAAAAGGTAACACATCTGCCTGATACATACAGGAAAGTTCTTCCACCTGATTCTTACGGGAAAAGGTAACACATCTGCCTGATACATACAGGAAAGTTCTTCCGCCTGCTTCTTACGGGAAAAGATAACACATTTGCCTGATACATACAGGAAAGTTCATCCGCCTGTTTCATACGGGAAAACATAACCTTGGATATAGCTTCCTAGCCTGTTCGCGGTAGTAGCTAACTCCACTGGGGATATTTTGAAAATAACTGCCCGACACCCGTTTCGACAACAAGTGACCACTTCTGAAATCTTGATTTATGAAACCCTGAAATGCTGCCGCAACAGCAAACCTGAAGAAAACACTCCACTGTTCGGATAAGAGAAACTTTAGCCAGTAACTCTGTGGGGAATAATGACATGAACTGCATCATCACATGTCTCATGGTGAGGCCTCGATCATCTGGTAATAGATCTGAGATAGAACCCCATACTCCTGTTGAGAAACACACCTGAAAAGCAAAAGGTTAACCAACCTGATTTATGTTTCATAATGCGTATGTTTGGCAATGGCGTAATGCTCCATACGGCATGGAAATGCTACGCGTTTTCTGGGTAGATGCAAACATGATAATGTATGCAAATGCAAATGCAGGTTCAGGCTGCTGGGGAGCTCTGCTAAGCTTGCTTCATCAACGCGGCTGTTGAGGACAAATACCACCCTGTTGGGGACGAAAGGATATCGCGAAGTATTCTGGCAAAATAAATGCCGGAAATACAACCAACTCTGCTGGGGAGAGATTACACATCGATTTCCACTGGGAGGGAAGAATAAAACCTGCTGGGAAGACTAAACCCAACTGGGGGAGAAGCAACCCTTCTGGGAGACAACTGTCTGGGTACAGTTTACGAACTCGAAACTACCACTCCGCTGGGGATAATCATCCTGACGAAGGGCATGACAACCTGCGGGGAGAACGAAAACCATCCTCGATGGGGATACTCCTTCTGAACTTACCATCTTGGTTATGCGTCGTGGAAATCCTCCCAGCTGGGGATTGAACGCGCACATCTTCGACTCTCTGGGGAGTATAAACTCTGCATGGGACGCTGATCTTGTCTTGCTGGGGATATCCTGTGGACAACTTCCACGAGGACACTCTTCTGGGGAGAATAATCCCTCATTCGGTAAGGGATAACGTCATTCTAACTCTCTGGGGATAAGATGCGACTAGCCGAGGAATGACATCAACTGAAATCAGGCTCTTCACCAAGAGATTTTGGCTGGGGAAACATGAGTTCCATCCACTTTCTCGGAATTTTGCCCCAAAAATCAACCTGCCCCCAGTCTGAACACTTCGTCTTGAAAGGAAAAGCTAGCCATGGTGCTGCCTCACAATACCTTGCCCCTGAACCGGCACCAACTTCCTGATAAAGACTCTTCGATTTCTGTACCCTGACGGTTAGATATGAATTGTTTCTGCATGTCAAACCCAAAAGGATGTCCCAACAAAATCTTTTGTTCTTAGAGTGATCTTCCCCGGTCTTGCAATATTCTTTTGCCCCTGATTGGTCGATTCATGAAGCAATGCCCCTAGCTGTGAGAGATCTGCCAAATCTCGACCTAATTGCCCCAGATTAACTAATTCTTGGATGGATGACTTTACTGGGGGATAATCAAACGTGCCAAGTATGATTGGACTTCTGCCGGGGATTGCTTACCCATGCCAATGAAGATTGGACTTTTGCTAGGGAAAACAGACGAAGTCTTTCTGCGTACCGATAAGGGTTGGATTTTGAAATGATGCGCCAACACGGATTAGGCCTCACAGCAATTGCCAATATGGATTGGGCTTTAGGAATGGCGCGTCAATATGGATTGGACTTCCCGAAAATTGCCAATAAGGATTGGCTTTAGACCATCCGTGATGGGTCATATACGCATGACGCTGGACAATATCCTGTCTGAATTCACGGTTTCTAGTTGAAGGGCCAAGGGATGGTAACACGATTTCCCGACATTCGTCACAAACTTGAAGATTGGCTGAATTTGCTCAAGTAGCTCTGAGTAACTCTGATGACCCGGAGAAGAACAATTCTTTCGCCTCTGTGGGGATAGTCCTTAAAAGGAAATCTGAAAATCTGTACCCTGATGGTTTGATATGAATTGCCCCAACATTCTGAACTTCGGAGAAATACTTCAAATCGAATGTCTCTCGAATAAAGAATAACTTATGCGCTCTTAGGATGGCCTTCCCCTGTCTGCAATGACTTTGCCCTAATCTGACTCTTGGGAAAACCCACTCTGAACCGAAGGCAACTTGCTACAATACGACCTTGCGATGGCTTGCCCCAGTGTTTGTACGACAAAAGGATTCAACAACTATCAACATAGTTGGTTTCACTATCTCTGAAGTGACTTGCCCCTGAACGAGCGTTGAGCGACTTAACCTGCCCTGATCAAACACTGGAAGATTCTGTCCTCAAATCACAGCATTCTGGATAATTGCCCCTGATTGGCTCTCGAGAAGATTCGCTTCTGATCAACTGCTTCTCAAGTAAACTGTCCCATAATCAACCGATGCTTCGGGACTTGTCCTCAGACCAACTGATTCTGAACTCACTGGAAGTCAATGCCCCAGATTCACAACATACACCATTCTGATCCAGACTGCTGAATTATTCAGTCCTGCTCGATTATTCCCTGGTGGAATTTCCTTCCTGTCAACTACTGACCTGCAAATAAAATTGTCTATTCCCGAATGGTAATTTTAATGCAGTGTTCATGCAGATTTTGAAAAAATTGTGTTGTCACTCATTTACGTGTCATGATTGTGAGTGACGAATGAACCAAAGTTCAAGCGTAGTGCTTATGTGATCAGTGAAAAATACAACAAGGATATGACTAGCAAATCAAGAGGGAGTCAGGTTACTCAACCTTATCGTAATGCGCTTTCAGAATACACCCTGCCTCAATTAGGTCTTTTAAGGGTTGTGTCGTGGTCGGGTTCACGGTTCGTAAAACAAAGGATATTTGGCTCAAATTATGATTTGTACCCACCCCTTCTACGTGATGATCTCCGATCCTAAAGTTCAGTTAACTTGGCTCGAGCGCTCGCCTCTTCGAGAGGTATGTTGAATAGTAGGAACAATGGTTAAAGAATTCACAAGGTTTTCGGGGTGACAGTTACTCCTTTTCCGTTTTCGGTGTCTGTATCCACACGACTTTGTCCTTGTTCGAGGATTTTTCTTTTTATATCCTTTCTTTTTCATTCTTTTGATTTGCTAATTTTTTCCTGGACTGACTCCTTTTGAGTTCTTTTCGATTTTTCTCTTGAAGTCCAGCGGGATGCCCTGATTTTTGCCTAAGTATTAGCTTTCCAGCTTTTTCTTTTTCTTTTTACTTAGCGGGCTTTCTTATTTCTTTCTTAGAACGAGTCATGCGATGCTGGTTGTCCTGATTGCTCTGAAAGGATTGCAACTGTCTCACTCCTGATTGGTGAGGTTTTACCATTGTGGCGGACGAGGCATGACCTCTGGGGAAAAACAAGGTGTGATTGGTCCTCGAAATGCAACACTCCTCTATAAGACTTGAACGCTCGATCAAGCTAACTGACCACTACCCTGCACCGGGTTAAGATGTGAGGGTTTAAAAGTCCGAAAAAAAACTTCTACTTCCTGGCTCGAAGTGGTTAACAAGGGACTAACTCCTTATATCTCCAGTGTTTAGGGGATTTGAAACAATGCCTTGTACGTCATCGGCAAGGTTTTATCTGAAAGCATACGATCATCGGTTATTGTAACACCCCACTTCCCAAAATCAATTAAATTAATAAACATTATAGATAAACAAAATCAGAGTTCCAATTCTCCCAAGTGGGATATCACATAAAAACAACGTTTCCTTATAAAAAGGTTTATCTCCAACTTCAGCGGAATATTAAATAATAAAATTCAATAAAAGTTTGATACGTTCACAGGGAAATAAAATATAAGTTCTTCATAAAGTAAATAAAAACGCCCAAGTCCCGTGCTACGTATCAGAGCATCCTAGACTCGACAATCACACCAATATCCAAGCTAGCTAAGCACCTGGATTATCTGTACTTCCGAAGAAGCACAAACCACAACAACAACAAAGGGGTGAGAAATCATGATCAAAAATATAATGGTAATGTAATACATGTAATAAGGCAGTAAAACACACCAACACATCAATTATTCACCCCAACAACACCATATAGCGAACCTACTGTTCAAATTACAATATAACATATTATAATGAAAAATGCAACTCAACACCATGCATGCGGTACCGACTCATTGGTTCATTCAATCGAACCCACCATTCTCCACAAAGGAGTACGGGTGAATCACTTACGCTCCATCCGAGACATGATTCAACCCCACCATTCTCCACAAAGGAGTACGGGTGAATCACTTACGCTCCATCCGAGACATGATTCAACCCCACCATTCTCCACAAAGGAGTACGGACAGATCACTTACGCTCCATCCGAGACATGATCCATCCCACCAAGACACCATGATATGCACACACCAATGCATAACTATTATGTTCAGGCACACTAAGTGCACACGATCCACCTGATCGTATCATTATACATCACATATATATACATAGATATAACAAGCACCAACACCATATAAATCAATCAGTTAGTAAACAAGATCATATTCTATCACCAAGATATAAACGCATCCCACTACTCGGGGATACACGATCCTACTGATCACTACATACATATACATCAACTAATTGCCCACCAGTCATTATTACGGGAAACATGCACTATTACCAAGTACACAAGTCAGTTCCCACACTCATCATTCTTACAGTGCATCAAGGCCAAAGGGATCACACAAGCCCAAGCTCAAGGCCAAAACATCACGAAATCACATTCTGGTTCTGCTACGTTCGTTGGCATTCGCCAGGCGAAGCCCCGTAGCGAACCTTCGCTAGCATTCGCCAGGCAAACCTGCTGGCGAAGCCCTCATTTCACTATCGTGCATTCGCCAGGCGAACCTTCATTCTCCAGGCGAACCTTCGCTGGTCACACTCGCCAGGAGAAGTTCCTACCCTTTAGGTCTGGGACTTAATTCTGAATTATTCGCTACCACTCGCCTCAGCTCACCAGGCGAACTCTCGCCTCCCTTCGCCAGGCGAAGCCTCGCCAACACTCGCCAGGCAAAGCCCAGCAAATGCTGCGATTCACCAAGTTTTCTCACAGTTCTGCAGTGCTATTCTAGGCCAAATCATGCTTATCATCTCAACTCAGATCCTCAGTCTATTCTAGTACCAATCTTGCACATTACCGTAACCAATAGGTTTCTAATTTCTATTCCCAAAATCATCACCTACACACTTTATCGATACCTCAAAAGCCATACAGAATTTCCCTAAAAACTGTAAAACACCCTATATGCCCTATAGGCCAAATCAACCCAAACCACCAATTCATTAACGATTACTATATAATTAACAACAATCATCATCAATCATAACATAACAATTCACAATATCATATATAGATGATCTTTCTACGGGGTTAAGGAATCCCCAACTACCCTATACATGTATAAACCATTTCCCAATCAAGTTTCTCCCCCCTTACCTTGTTAATCGGTTGATCGATGAAAGAATCCTCCAAGGTTTGGCCAATTCTGATTTTCCCCCGTTCCTTCGTTCTTCGCTCCCTTTTCCGTTCTCTTTTCCGTTCTTCTCACTTCTCTCCTTTCTATCGTTCTTTTTCCACTTTCTCTAACTTCTCACAATGTATCGTGAAACTACTAACCCCTCACATTCTCTATTTTAATTCTCTAATCCCAATAATAATAATAATTTAATAAAATAATAATAATAATAATAATAATAATATTATTATCTCACCAAAATAATAATAATATTAATAACAATAGTAACTATAATAAATATAATAATAATATTCCCACCAATATTAATATTATACACTATATTATTATATTCACCAAAACACCACCAATAATCCTCCCACATTAGGGACACCCACCAAACATCACCAAATACACCCCCACCAAAGGGTACACCAACATATAATATTTAAAATAATAATAAAATGACTAAATAATTAAAATGGGTGTTACAACTCTCCCCCACTTTAATTATTTTCGTCCTCGAAAATTACCGGATGGAAATAGCTCCGGATACGCTTCTCGCATCCTGCTTTCCAACTCCCAGGTCACACTGCCTCCTGCAGCACCTCCCCAAACTACCTTCACCAAAGGTATCTCTTTCCCTCGGAGCTGTTTCATCTTACGGTCCTCGACCCTCAACGGCATCGTCTCAACAGTAAGATTCTCCCGAATCTGAACATCATCTCTCTGAATCACATGAGATGGATCAGAAACATACTTTCGCAATTGCGACACATGAAACACATCATGTAAGTTTGACAACTCAGGCGGCAACGCCACCCTATAAGCCACATCACCAATTCTCTGCAAAATCTCATAAGGTCCAATGAACTTAGGATCCAACTTCCTGGACTTCAATGCACGACCCACACCAGTCATCGGATTAACTCTTAGGAATACGTGATCACCTACACAGAATTCCAACTCTTTCCTCCGATTATCATGATAGCTTTTCTGCCTACTCTGAGACACTTTCAATTTCTCACGAATCATCTGAATTGTCTCAGTAGTCTGCTGTACAATTTCTGGTCCAAGCACCACATTCTCACCAGTTTCATACCAACACAGAGGAGTCCTACACCTCCTCCCATACAAAGCTTCAAACGGTGCCATTCCAATACTAGAATGGTAACTGTTATTGTACGTGAACTCAATCAATGGTAAATGAGTATCCCACGCACCACCCTTTTCTAACACACAAGCTCTCAACAAATCTTCAAGCGACTGAATAGTCCTCTCCGACTGACCATCAGTTTGCGGATGATAAGCTGAACTCAACTTCAACTTAGTTCCCAAAGCTTCCTGCAAGCTCTTCCAAAATTCCGAAGTAAACCGCGGATCTCTATCCGATACAATACTGGACGGAACACCATGTAACTTCACAATTACCCGAATATAAATCTCTGCCAGTTTCGTCAACGGAAAACTAATATTGATCGGCACAAAGTGTGCAGACTTCGTCAATCGATCCACAATCACCCAGATAGCATCAAAACCTCTCGCCGTATTCGGCAAACCTGTCACAAAATCCATAGTAATGCAATCCCATTTCCAAACCGGAATCTCTAATGGTTGCATAAATCCAGAAGGTCTCTGGTGTTCCACCTTCGACTTCTGACATGTCAAACAGGCATACACAAATTGAGCTATGTCTCTTTTCATACCAGACCACCAAAATAATTTCTTCAAATCATGGTACATTTTCGTAGCTCCCGGATGAATACTCAAGCTACTACGATGTCCTTCGCTCAAAATTGACCTTTTTAATTCTTCATCATCTGGTACACAAATCCTGCCTCTAAATCTCAACACACCTGTATTATCCAATTTAAAGTCACTATCGGAGTCACTCCCTACTCCAGGCATCAAATCTACCAATTTCACATCCAACTTCTGATTTTCTCTAATCATATCCAAGAAGTCATTATTTACCTGCAACATACCCAACATTACACTATCTGCAGTAGTCTCACAAACCATGCTCAAATCTCTAAACTGTTCAATTAACTCAATTTCTTTCACCATCAGAGCTGCCATATGAATTGCTTTCCTACTCAAAGCATTTGCCACTACATTGGCCTTTCCTGGATGATAACTCAAACTGAAGTCATAATCCTTCAAAAATTCCAACCATCTTCTCTGCCTCATATTCAGCTCTTTCTGATCAAACAGGTATCTCAGACTCTTATGATCACTAAACACTTCAAATCTTGAACCATATAAATAGTGTCTCCAAATTTTCAACACAAAAACAACCGCAGCTAATTCAAGATCATGAGTCGGATAATTTTGCTCATGCACTCTCAATTGCCGCGATGCATATGCTACTACTTTTCCATTCTGCATCAGGACTCCACCTAATCCCATCTTAGACGCATCACAGTACACCACAAACGATTCACTCGGAGTCGGTAACACTAACACCGGTGCCGTAGTCAATCTCTTTTTCAACTCTTCAAAACTTTCTTCACAAGCAGCATCCCATACAAAAACTTGGTTCTTTCTCGTCAACTGAGTTAATGGCAACGCCAAATTAGAGAACCCTTCAATAAACCTGCGGTAATAACCGGCTAACCCCAAAAAGCTTCTAATCTCTGTCGCTGTCTTCGGCGGTTCCCACTGCAATACTGCACTTACTTTTGACGGATCCACCGCTATTCCATCTTCAGATATTACATGCCCCAAGAAACTTACTTTCTTCAACCAAAAGTCACACTTTGACAGTTTAGCAAATAATTTATTTTCCTTCAACACTTGCAAGGCAATTCTCAGATGTCCTGCATGCTCTTCATCAGATTTAGAATAAATTAATATATCATCAATAAACACTACAATGAACTGATCCAAGTAAGAATGGAAAATTTTGTTCATATACTCCATAAATACTCCCGGTGCATTAGTCACTCCAAACGGCATTACAGCATATTCGTAATGTCCATATCGAGTCCTAAAGGCAGTCTTCTGAATATCACCTTCTTTTACTCTCATCTGATGATAACCCGATCTTAAGTCGATCTTACTGAATACACGAGCTCCCACCAGCTGGTCCATCAAATCATCAATCCTAGGTAAAGGATACTTATTCTTAATAGTCACTTTATTCAATTGACGGTAATCGATGCACAGACGCATACTACCATCCTTCTTCTTCACCAACAACACTGGAGCTCCCCACGGCGATACACTTGGTCTAATAAACTTTCTATCCAACAATTCTCCAATCTGAGACTTCAACTCTGCCAATTCCACTGCAGACATCCTGTACGGCGCCATAGAAATAGGTCTCGTACCAGGAACAAGATCAATACCAAATTCTACTTCTCGCGTCAGAGGCAATTCTGTAATGTCGTCAGGAAACACTTCTGGAAATTCATTCACCACTGCTAATTCCTCCATTGGCACTTTGTTATCCATCGATAAAGTTGCAAATAAGGCAAACACTCTAGTTTCATCTTCCAACAAGGCCCTCAATTCTTTATTAGACAAAGAACTTGCCACAACTTCCTCTTCGGGGGTTAGGAACAACAATTCCTTCCGGAAACAATCGATGTAGACTCGGTTGAACTCTAACCAGTTCATACCCAGAATAACATCCAACTTACCAAGTGGTAGACAAATCAGATCCACTCCAAATTCTCTACCGAAAATAGTCAGCGGACACTTCAGGCATACCAAAGAAGTAGTCACTGAACCTATAGAGGGTGTCTCAATAGTCATTCGTCTCTCTAGAGTAGACGGCACCAAACCTATCCTCTCCACCCAATCTACAGAAATAAACGAGTGCGTTGCACCCGTATCAACAATAGCAATCAAAGGAATATTATTGATAATACAAGTACCTCTGATCACACGCTCATCACTGGCAGCTTGAGTTCCTGCCAAGGCAAACACTTTTCCACCAGCCGGAGACGTTTGAGGCTTCTTCGGCTTCTCACAATGTGTACTGATATGACCCTTCTCACCACAGTTATAACAGGTCGGCATAGTTGCTCTGCAATCAGCTATCACATGACCTGGTTTCCCACACTTAAAACACTTCTTGGCTTCATTAGGACAATCATTAGAACGGTGTCCCATACCACCGCACCGAAAACATTTCCCTTCAGCAGATGCTCTCCCATCTCTAGGCTTCTTATCAACAACAGCTTTACGTTTTCCCTTATCAGCAGCAACACTATAAGGAGTACCACTAAACCTCTGCTTACCCTTACGGTCATTAACGACTTTGTAGTGCGTAATCCTGGCTCGGTTATTGTTATCATAAATCCTGCTTCTGCTTACCAGCTCAGGATAGCTCCTGATCTTCTGACAAGCAATCCCCAACTTAATCTCTGGACGCAGTCCATTCTCAAACTTTAAGCACTTAGAGGTCATTGCCCCTTCCACATTATAGTGGGGACAATACTGCACCAACTCCTCAAACTTGGCAGCATATTCTGCTACAGTCATGCTACCCTGTTTCAGCTCTAAGAATTCAATTTCCTTAGCGCTTCGGACATCTTCCGGGAAATACTTCTCCAGAAAACCTTTCCGAACCACCTCCCAAGTAATGGTAGTTCCAGCAGCTTCCAACCTTTGGCGACTATTGTCCCACCAGGCTTCAGCTTCACCCTCCAGCATGTGAGTACCAAACCTCACCTTTTGCTCATCGCTACATTCCATAGTTCTGAAGATCTTCTCAATTGCCTTCAGCCACTTCTGAGCAGCTTCGGGGTCCAAAATTCCCCCATCGAACGTTGGCGGCTTGTTGCTCCGAAACTGCGCCAAACTCCTGAATTGGGCATCTGCAGTTTGATTCTGATTAGCAACAGCCTGTGCCATTGCTTGCATAGCAGCAGCCAATGCAGCATCGTTCCTTCCTGCCATACTGCTCCAAACAACAATACCAGGTTTAAAAGATATTCAACTACATCCATAAAGGACAGACTCAACTCGACTCAACAACACTGGCCGGACGGACCGACCTGCTCTGATGCCAATTGTAACACCCCACTTCCCAAAATCAATTAAATTAATAAACATTATAGATAAACAAAATCAGAGTTCCAATTCTCCCAAGTGGGATATCACATAAAAACAACGTTTCCTTATAAAAAGGTTTATCTCCAACTTCAGCGGAATATTAAATAATAAAATTCAATAAAAGTTTGATACGTTCACAAGGAAATAAAATATAAGTTCTTCATAAAGTAAATAAAAACGCCCAAGTCCCGTGCTACGTATCAGAGCATCCTAGACTCGACAATCACACCAATATCCAAGCTAGCTAAGCACCTGGATTATCTGTACTTCCGAAGAAGCACAGACCACAACAACAACAAAGGGGTGAGAAATCATGATCAAAAATATAATGGTAATGTAATACATGTAATAAGGCAGTAAAACACACCAACACATCAATTATTCACCCCAGCAACACCATATAGCGAACCTACTGTTCAAATTACAATATAACATATTATAATGCAAAATGCAACTCAACACCATGCATGCGGTACCGACTCATTGGTTCATTCAATCGAACCCACCATTCTCCACAAAGGAGTACGGGTGAATCACTTACGCTCCATCCGAGACATGATTCAACCCCACCATTCTCCACAAAGGAGTACGGGTGAATCACTTACGCTCCATCCGAGACATGATTCAACCCCACCATTCTCCACAAAGGAGTACGGACAGATCACTTACGCTCCATCCGAGACATGATCCATCCCACCAAGACACCATGATATGCACACACCAATGCATAACTATTATGTTCAGGCACACTAAGTGCACACGATCCACCTGATCGTATCATTATACATCACATATATATACATAGATATAACAAGCACCAACACCATATAAATCAATCAGTTAGTAAAAAAGTTCATATTCTATCACCAAGATACAAACACATCCCACTACTCGGGGATACACGATCCTACTGATCACTACATACATATACATCAACTAATTGCCCACCAGTCATTATTACGGGAAACATGCACTATCACCAAGTACACAAGTCAGTTCCCACACTCATCATTCTTACAGTGCATCAAGGCCAAAGGGATCACACAAGCCCAAGCTCAAGGCCAAAACATCACGAAATCACATTCTGGTTCTGCTACGTTCGCTGGCATTCGCCAGGCGAAGCCCCGTAGCGAACCTTCGCTAGCATTCGCCAGGCGAACCTGCTGGCGAAGCCCTCATTTCACTATCGTGCATTCGCCACGCGAACCTTCATTCACCAGGCGAACCTTCGCTGGCCACACTCGCCAGGCGAAGTTCCTACCCTTTAGGTCTGGGACTTAATTCTGAATTATTCGCTACCACTCGCCTCAGCTCGCCAGGCGAACTCTCGCCTCCCTTCGCCAGGCGAAGCCTCGCCAACACTCGCCAGGCGAAGCCCAGCGAATGCTGCGATTCACCAAGTTTTCTCACAGTTCTGCAGTGCTATTCTAGGCCAAATCATGCTTATCATCTCAACTCAGATCCTCAGTCTATTCTAGTACCAATCTTGCACATTACCGTAACCAATAGGTTTCTAATTTCTATTCCCAAAATCATCACCTACACACTTTATCGATACCTCAAAAGCCATACAGAATTTCCCTAAAAACTGTAAAACACCCTATATGCCCTATAGGCCAAATCAACCCAAACCACCAATTCATTAACGATTACTATATAATTAACAACAATCATCATCAATCATAACATAACAATTCACAATATCATATATAGATGATCTTTCTACGGGGGTAAGGAATCCCCAACTACCCTATACATGTATAAACCATTTCCCAATCAAGTTTCTCCCCCCTTACCTTGTTAATCGGTTGATCGATGAAAGAATCCTCCAAGGTTTGGCCAATTCTGATTTCCCCCCGTTCCTTCGTTCTTCGCTCCCTTTTCCGTTCTCTTTTCCGTTCTTCTCACTTCTCTCCTTTCTATCGTTCTTTTTCCACTTTCTCTAACTTCTCACAATGTATCGTGAAACTACTAACCCCTCACATTCTCTATTTTAATTCTCTAATCCCAATAATAATAATAATTTAATAAAATAATAATAATAATAATATTATTATCTCACCAAAATAATAATAATATTAATAACAATAGTAACTATAATAAATATAATAATAATAATAATAATATTCCCACCAATATTAATATTATACACTATATTATTATATTCACCAAAACACCACCAATAATCCTCCCACATTAGGGACACCCACCAAACATCACCAAATACACCCCCACCAAAGGGTACACCAACATATAATATTTAAAATAATAATAAAATGACTAAATAATTAAAATGGGTGTTACAGTTATGAGTATTCAGTTTCGTCATCCTCCCTCCAATCTTTGCTAATCACAGTGATACAGGGGAGTAAATAAAATGCAAGTGTCAGTGCAATGCAATAAATGAGCGACAACGACATGATTAATTTAGAAAAATGCATAGTCACTTTATCAATATTACCATTCGAAACAAACAAATGTTTAACAGCAAGTAGTAACTAACAGAAAAGAAACTACAAATGCAAATGATAAAAGCCTGAGGACTGCCAATGCTGAGGGCGTCTGCCTGTCTGGACCGCTGGCTTCTCGAAAATAAACCCTCTGAATTGTCATGAACCACCAGAATTCCTTCTCGAAAGGAAATGCAATCCTGATCGATCAATTGTTGTACTTTCTCCTGAGAAGCTTTACAATCTTCATTTGAATGCCCTGGAGATCCACCATGGTAACCACACTGAGCGTGGGGATTGTACCCGGGAGGGTAAGGTTCTGGCCCAGGCTTAAGAGCTTTAGTTTCCACCAAAGAATTCTGGATCAAAGCTGGCAGAATGTGGCTATATGGCACAGGCACTATATGAGAAGGGGCAGTCCTTCTTTCCAAGTTGTTACGAGGCCTGTTCTGATTTGGGCGCTGATTCTGATAACCTCGGCCACGAGTTCGCTGATTTGCCAAAGAAGCGACATAAAGTTCTAGATATGGTGCCCTAGGCGCAATTGTCTGTCCCGCATAACAAGACACAGGAGATGAAGAACCAACATATTTCACTGATTCATCCCGAGAATACCCACCATCTGTCATGATTGCATTGATCACAATTCCTTCTTCAATTTGGAAGCTACAGAGGGATTCAGTTTCACTAGCCTGACTGCTTGAAACATTCTGGATTCTTCCGTTTTTTTGTTGCCATGCTCAATGCGTTCTCCTGTTCTGACCAATTCAAAGAAATTTGGCGCGTTTCCAAGCATTCTTTTGAAGTACGGACTCTGCAGGGAGTCTAAAAACATGCCCATTAACTCTCGGTCTATGAGCGGTGGGTGCACTCGGGCGGCAAATTCTCTCCATCTCTGAACATACATCCTGAAAGGTTCATTGTTCCTTTGAGACAACTCTTGCAACTGCATGCGACTAGGAGCCACGTCTAGGTTATAATCGTACTGCTTCAGAAAAGCTCTGGCTAAATCCACCCATGATCGGATCTGATTACTCTCTAACTGCATATACCAACTCAGAGATGCCCCAGTCAGACTATCCTGAAAGCAGTGAATCATCACCTTGTCGTCTTGCACAAACGAAGTCATTCTTTGGCAGAACATCACTAAACGTTGCTTCGGACAGCTATCTCCTTTGTACTTTTCAAATCTCGACGCTCTGAACTTAGGAGGCAACACCGGGTCAGGAACCAAACACATGTCCGCAGCATCGAGGTTAACAGCATCTTTAACTTTCAAGGCTTTAACTCCTTCTTCCAATACTTGGAGCCTTCTATCATACTCAAGAGCTCTTGGGTCTTCAGCCTTTGCTATCGGGACCTCTCTTCGGGACTTTGGCACAGGGAAGACAACACCTTGATAATCTGAGGGATCACACAAGGAGAACGCTCACTTTGGACAACAAACGGCTCACGTAGATCTCGGTCTTCATCAGAAGGTTGTACAAGTTGAGCTGCAGTAAGATTATTCGCTTGCGGGAAGTCTTCGTCATGCAGAAAACCATACAAAAGATTGGACGTCACAGTGAACCCTGACAAGGTATCAACAAACTGGAAGCTGCTATCTGACATAGCTACGAACAACCTTCAACTGACTGATTCTGCTCAATTCTGCCCCAATCTACTTCAACCCCCTGGTCGTCCTCAAACAATCAACATTGGCTCAGACCAATCGCTAGAGAATTACCTTCAGAATCAAAACAACGGCTGGATAAGAGCTCTGGCTAGCTGGAGAATGACATGAAATATGATGCAAACATGTTTATGCAAATGTAATGCAAGATGCAGCAAACACAGGATCACAGCCCCCACAATCTCTGAATACTATTGCGCTCCTGACTGAGTACGTTCATTCTGAAGAGAAGACCAAAATATCGGGTAGGCTGGAAATCAGGTTTCCTGCAAAAACCCTCCCACTCACGGGTATGGACCTAATCTGACAAGGTACAGTATCCTATGCGGTCGTCAGCGTCACAGACTTTCAAGACTGATGATACGATACCCAAAAGGTGTGGCATCATCATGTCCTGAAGAGGCCTCACTTAGCCAACTTCCAATTGATCGGTCCCCAGAGTCGACAATCCAACTAACCAACAACCCCCTCAACCCAAAGGGTTGAAAAAGAAGTCAACTAGAAGAACCTCGTCTGAGCGTGGATTTTGCGGGGCACTGGTACATGCAAAGCATGCACGCGCCCACTACTTTCCACAACTAATTCTAGGTGCACTCAAGCCCAGGTCCGACTTATCTCTCAATAGATCACCCCATCCCCACAACAGCAGTAACAATATAAAGCTGACAATAAAATGCGGAAAGTAAAGACAGAAATGTAAATCCATACAAAACCCACGACGAGAAAACAAGCGCTAGGATTGACTCGCGTAGGGAACCGTTGGAGTCCCCAGCAGAGTCGCCAGCTGTCGCTACAACGAAAATCGGCGCCGGCTAAACAGAAGAGTCGCCACCGTGTGTTATTTATCCCAACGGAGGGAAAGGAAACACTCGAAGTAAACCTAACGCAAAGACGGAAAAGGAATGGTCATCGCAACCAAATTCCTGGATTCGGGAGTCGGTTACGCAAGGGGAAGGTATTAGCACCCCTCATGTCCGTCGTACTCGACGGGATCCACGCTTGTTTTCTAGTACAGATTGTTATTCTATCTACACTAAAGGTCTGGGGTTAAAAGAAAATAAAATGACTCGGCAAAGTATCGCACTTTATGCCTACGTATTCCCGTCTGGAACGAGAAATCAGAGTCAACGTAGTTCGCCTACCTACGGGAAAGGAGGGGAAGGTTGCTCGCTAGGATACGGCATCTTATGCCTACGTACTTTCATACAGCATGAAAGATCAGAGCAAACGTAGTTCGGGCTACGGAAGACACAGATTTGTCTGACTGTTTTTTTAGATCCTTCTGAAAAGGTTTTCTCCTGATTACGGGTCCAAGCGGACAAAAATGACACTTTTACGTTTTGTTTTCAGTCTTTTACGCAAGAACTGTTTTTATGATGTTTGCAATCTCTGACGCACTAGAGACTATGACTTGAGAGTGACTACGTCGCGTGTCACCCAAAGGGTACCACACTAAGCAGCCAGACTACTAGAAAGAAACTCTCCAGCAACCCATTCTCAAATTGCTTAAGGCTCGTAGCGTACGACATCGATTAACCTTATTACTGTGTTTTATGAGTTGTTTTGAGATAAGAAGAGAAACGACGCTCTAAACTCCTATGGTTGAAACGGGGGTAAAATTATCCTAATGTTGTCATGCATGGGTTAACACCTAATGTCTGTCATATTTCTCTCTTGCACAGAGGGAAACAAAGATCCTAGGGGATAAACGGAAAAGAAACAGCATATATACAGTAAGCAGTAAAATGCATGAGATGCAGCAATACAAGCGAGGCAAGGGAGTCCCACTCAACCTCGGACCTGGGAAACCAGTAGGCAAAGTGAAACAGCTTCACTTCAAACCTAAGGGGCAAGCTGAACAAGCCAACAATCAATACAGAAAAAAGAAATAAAACCCAACACCAGCTCTGACAGCAACACTAGCTCCTACAGTAACAGCTCTGACAGCTACAGTTGATTAACAGCAAAAGGTTGACAGTAACACCTTCAAGTAAGACCCCATCTTCACTCTTCAATGATCCCCAAGCTTTAGATAAGCTTTTGTCTTCAAAAATACCCCAGCTCTGGCAAGCAATGAACCCCAACAAATAAACAGCTTCAAACAGCATCAAAACCCTAATTCCAACGGATATCCAGCTTTGACAGGTACAGGCTTTATTTTCACCAATCTTCAATGAACTCCTTATCTTCAAGGCAAGCACTCAAAGGAGAGAATCACTTAACAGATTAAGTTGAAATGCTAAACAGCTTATTGACAACCAAAGGAAGCCTATAAGTGTTTAACATCATAAGAGAAATGTTCCCTCAAAGTTCTACTTCTAAAATAATCCACTTATCCCTCCAAAGGAGGGATGTGAATATCTTTGAAGGACTTTTTCTCATAGGGAGGAATAGAAGCACAAGATGCTTTCTATGTTTGTAAGAAGAAATCATTCTAATCTAAGGCTCTCCCTATTTCTCCTATCTCCTAAGTCTTCACAAACCATCTGCCAGGAAAGGAATCTTCGTGCATCAAGCTCTATCCCTTGTCTTCAATCATCATCCAAGGTCTTCATAAGCCTCAACAAGGAAAACCCAAGCCCCAAGCCCAATTGAAATGCCCAAAACCCAACAAACAGAGCAACATCCCAAGTGGGAAACACAACAATATCAACCAAATTGCAAAAATCAAGTAAAAATAGTAAAACTTGCTATAAAATCCTAGATTAATTTCTAAGGGAGCCTAACTATATACCATATACCCCATATAAACCCCAAGGCCTAAATCAATTTTAAAACCCCAAAACTATGCCCTAAACTACACCTAAGTGTTGTGAAACCCTAATTCTGATACCTCTCCTATCTACCTCTCAAATTAGTCTATGTTTTAGTCACAAAAATATGACAAAATTCCTAAGGGTACATGCTTCCGTAATCTAATCAACCTCACAAGAATCAATCAAAAATCATGCACCAAACTCTCATACTAAATTCAGAAAAATCAAGTACCAACAAAATGTAAAATAAAAGCAATAATATTGTAAAATATACCAAAAAAATAAAATGCAAGAAAATAATATTTTTGTTATTTCACCATTTTCTAGAGGTCCTAAGGGAACTAGGGACAAAATTCCCATCCAAAAATGATCATGTTTCTATTTGTTTCGATTTATTTCTAACCTATAATTTTCTATACAAACTATGTCATAAATCCTAGAAAATACTAAACTATATATTTCCTATAATACCTAACTTCCTATGCATTCTATACTAAGAATTAATAACATTTTAAGGAAATTAACCCTATAAATCTCTTAAAGAGAATTAACCTCTAAAAATCTACCCTAAACCAAAATTACAATTAACATTGTAATACAAAAATTGTTAACAAAATAACATGTGCAGGGGGGAATTAATAGTAACCAGGGGTACATGCTGCAGCAAAAAGGAACAGGCCCAGCCCAACAAAAAAAATACCACCACACAGGAGGGGGTATGCTGAGGAAACGGGGAGTGTATGTGTGCCAAATAACTCGTTGCCAGTGGGCCTTGAGGTGAAGCCCAATGCCCCAAACCCGTCTCTCCTTTAGAGTAACAAAACCCTTAGTGCCTCTCCATTTTTAGTTCACTGTTCACTCTGAGAAACCCTAGCGCCGTTTCTCAGCATCTCTCACACTCTCCAAACTTCATCTCTCTCTCGAAATCTTTCTCTCTCAACCTTCCTCTTCCGTTTCACCTCACTCAAATCTCTCAGTCTCTTAATCTTCTTTTCCTTTCGCTTCACCTAAACTCGTTTCAAAACCAAACAAAAAAACCTACAAATTAACATACTCTGGAAATAACTCAATCATTGAAGGTCTTGAATGTGTTTGCATGCGGAAATCAACAGACTAAGTTGCTAGATGATGTTCGCGTGATGAATCTCTTGAAAGCGTTGAAGGATATGTGAAGCTGATGCGCACAATGTTGAAGATGATGATGTTTATGGATGATGAGTTCTGGAGAAAGTTCAACAAAATGATGAAGACACATGATCTTACTAATGAACGCGTGGCGATGAAGATCTTTGGAGTTCTGTTAACAAATCTGGAGGTAGATCATGAACGTTAATGGAATGATGATGGAGATATGAAGATCATTTTGAAGATTTATGAAGAATGATGATGATCGTTGAGGATTCCTGGAGATTTGATGAACAGCAATGAAGATCCATGAACGTCATGAAGCAAACGACAGAGATCTTGAAATTCCTGATGATGAGCGGTTGGAGATCGGATGAAAATCTGGAGATTCTTTGAGTGAGACGTTCTTGACCGGATGAATTGGATGACGAACAGATGAATTGGATGACGAATGGATGAATACTTGTTGAAGATTCTTGATCTTGTTTGAAGGTTTCTGGCGTTGGATGAAGAACACGATGAGGAATCTGGAGATTAGTGGTGAAGAACACGATGATGTTCTTGATGATTTGCAGTTTCCGGTAGATGATGAAGGTTCCGATGAATTTTCAGGCGAGATCTTGAGTTTTCCGGCGGGCTCTTTATGAAGATAGTATGAACTTGGATGAGTTTTCTGGAGATTTGGCAATTTCTGGTAGCGTTTTAAGGACTCTGGCGACGGTTACCAATGGTAGTTGCGGCGGCTGCATGGCCGGCGGCAGGAGGGAGGTGGCTGTGGACAGTTGGCAAGCATGCAGCAGAGGGTGAGGGAGGTGGCGCCAAGTGGCACTTGCATGCTGAGGGTTGATGCCTGTGAGCCACGTGTTGGAGGGAGAGGAGTAGTGGAAAGATGAGTTGGCTGATGCAGAAATGAGGTGGTGGAGTGGCTGAACCCGGAAACACACGCGTGGCAGTGATATTTAAAGGACACTTGGCACAAATACTGGACTTTGACTGGGCTTAAATCTCTGGATAATGGCCCATTAATAATGGCTATCAGACTCTGATTAAAGAATTAAAGCGTGATTAATGATTGACTACATGATGATTAAACGAAAAATAAATACTGATGAATTAAAATGAACTAACTACAGGACTAGAACACATTAAAGCAAATTAATAAACTTCAATTAAAAGATTAAACTAATAAAACGAAGAAAGAAAACTAAACTCCACAATTGATATCCAATTAATAAAACTAGCTCTAGTAAACTCTAATAAGAAACTATTAAACCTAAACAATATCTAATTAATCTATACTGACAATCCTCTAATAAAACTATTCAATTAAAATCTATCTAAAATCTATATTAACTCTATTTAAAATCTAAAATCAAATTCTATTAAAGTCTATACTATTCTAATTCAATATTAAAATCTATAATACTATAAAAGAAACTAAATTCTAAAAACCTATTAAATTTCTAGACAAAGATTATAATATCCTAAAAATGCTATTAAAGCAATTAAAACCAATAAAAGGGAACGCATGACCGGACCGAAATAAACGGTAAACCCCGGACACCGAAATATCCTCAAAACTCACAGTGTAAGCTAAAAACATCGAGGAGCGCCCGACTTCCCGAAAATGAAGCTCCGCTCATCAGGACTGGTCTGAAACGTCCGAAAATGTGAAAACAGGGTTGTAATCCCGATATTATCAGTATGATTATGAAAGATGCAATGCATGAGATATGCGACTGCGAATGCAAGAAAAATGAATTGAAACATAAACCAGGCGTGGGAACCGGTTGGTCAAATTTTGGGGTGCAACACAATGTTATGACATCCTGAGTGACATTGTACTCAATTAAGATTTGCTTCATCCAGACCAATTGGGAACAGCTTCTACCAGCTGCTATGTATTCAGCTTCAGAAGTGGATATGGAGACACAATTTTGCTTCTTTCTCAACCATGATATGAGGTTGTTCCCCAAGAAGAAACATCTACCAGATGTGCTTTTTCTGTCATCAGCACGCCCAGCCCAATCAGCATCACAATACCCATATAGAATAGGGGCGCATCCATGAAAATACAACATACCATAATCACAAGTTCCATTCACATATTTGAGAATCCTCTTAACTTGATTTATGTGACTCACCTTGGGATCTGCTTGATATCTAGCACACACACCAACGGCAAATGCAATATCAGGTCTACTGGCTGTTATATATAACAAGTTTCCAATCATACTTCTATACAAGCCTTGGTCAATACTCGTACCACTGTCATCTTTAGTTAACTTCAGATGTGTGGGTGCAGGTGTCCTTTTGTGACTCGCACTATCCATGCCAAACTTTTTGACTATATTTTTGGCATATTTAGTTTGGGATAGAAAAATGGAGTCTTCCATTTGCTTGACTTGCAGCCCAAGAAAGTATGTTAGTTCTCCACACAAACTCAGATTGCATTTGATTGACAAACTGTTTAACCATTCTTTCAGACATTCCACCAAACACTATGTCATCCACATAGATTTGAGCAATTATGAGTTTTCCGCCTTCATCCTTCACAAAGAGGGTCTTGTTTATCCCTCATTTCCTATACCCATTAACAGTGAGAAACTCAGTTAGTCTCTCATACCAAGCTTTAGGAGCTTGTTTTAATCCATAAAGAGTTTTCCCCAATTTGTATACATGGTTTGGCAGGTTAGGTTCAGCAAATCCCTTGGGTTGTTCCACATATACTTCCTCATTCAAATATCCATTTAGAAAAGCACTTTTCACATCCATCTGAAATAATTTGAACTTTAGAATGCAAGCAATCCCTAACAGTAGCCTTATTGACTCAAGTCTTGCAACAGGTGAAAAAGTTTCATCAAAATCAATCCCTTCAACTTGAGTATAACCTTGTGCCACCAGTCTAGCCTTGTTTCTGGGTATAACTCCTTTATCATCGGATTTGTTCTTGTAGATCCACTTGGTGCCAATGATGTTTGTTCCTTCAGGGCTTGGAACCAATTTCCACACTTCATTCCTTTTGAACTGTTCTAATTCATCTTTCATAGCATTGATCCAATATTCATCAGTTAGAGCCTCCTTCACATTTTTGGGTTCAATCTTGGATACAAAGCATAAATTTGAGATGATTTCTCTAGTTCTGGTTCTTACACCACTGTTAGGGTCTCCAATGATAAGATCTTTGGGATGATCTTTAAGGATTCTGATAGAAGGTTCTTTGCTAGGAGCTTCTGACTCAGAGTCTGGAGTTACAGCTTAAGGATCTTCAGTATCGACCATAACATCAGCAGGTGTCTCAAGGAATGTTTCAACATCCTCCATGACATTGGTTTCTTCATGTTGATCATCAATAATCACATTGATGGATTCCATCAAGACTTTTGTTCTGGATTTCAATACCCTATATGCTCTGCTGTTGGTAGAGTATCCCAGGAATATGCCTTCATCACTTTTGGGATCCATTTTTCTCCTTTGTTCACGATCTGTCAGGATGTAACACTTGCTCCCGAAAACATGGAAATACTTCACAGTTGGTTTCCTTCCTTTCCATAGTTCATACAGAGTGGAGGAAGTTCCTTTTCTCAAGGTGAATCTATTGTGAACATAGCAGGTTGTGTTCATTGCCTCAGCCCAAAAGTGCATAGGCAATTTCTTTGCATGAATCATGGCTCTAGCAGATTCTTGAATAGTCCTGCTTTTCCTTTCCACTACTCCATTTTGTTGAGGAGTAATAGGGGATGAGAATTCATGACTGATTCCTCCAGACGAGCAGAATTCAGCAAACTTAGAGTTTTTAAACTCCTTTCCATGATCCCTTCTGATCCTGACTACACCACTTTCCTTTTCTCTTTGAAGTCTAATACAAAGATCAATGAAGACTTCAAACACATCTGATTTTTCTCTAGTGAAACTTATCCAGGTGTATCTGGAGTAATCATCAACAACCACATAGGCATACCTCTTCCCACCAAGACTTTCTACCTGCATTGGTCCCATCAAGTCCATGTGCAACAGTTCCAGAATTTTGGATGTTGTAAGATGTCCAATTTTTGGATGTGACACCTTGGTTTGCTTACCAACCTGACATTCACCACATACCTTTCCTTCATCAATAGTCAACTTGGGAATTCCTCTCACTGCTTCCTTGGATATGATCTTTTTCATCGATCTTTGATGATGATGTCCAAGTTTTTGATGCCACAGTTTGACCTCATTTTCTTCTCTGGCCATAGAACAAACAATGGAGTTACTTGATACTTTAGTCTCCCATAAGTAATAGTTGTCTTTAGACCTAGAACCCCTCATGACTTCCTCTTTTTCTCCATTTGTGACAACACATTCTCCCTTAGTGAATTTGACATTGAGTCCTTGATCATAGAGTTGACTGATACTGATAAGGTTGGTAGTCAGTCTTTTTACCAGCAACACATTGTCTAGGTTAGGAACTCCAGGACACTCCAAGTTTCCAACACCTTTGATTTCCCCTTTAGCTCTATCACCAAAGGTTACATAACTAGTAGAATGAGGTTTAATGTCCACCAATAAGTTCTTTATACCAGTCATATATTTGGAGCAGCCACTATCAAAATACCAGTTTTTTTTAGCTGATACCCTTAGAGAGGTATGAGCTATTAGAGCAACCTCCTTGGCAACCCATTGCTGTTTGGCTATAGCTTGATGCGTATGGCTGGGAAATCCATGTAGCCTGAAGCAAAAAGGCTTTATGTGTCCAAATCTTCCCCAGTGGTAACACCTCCATCTTTGGAACTTTCTCTTGGTCTGGTTCATGTTTCTGTTCCCCTGATGTTTTGACATTGGTCGTGACATCCGGTTTGGCCCATGATTTTCAGGCTTTGGCCTCTTGCAACCCAAGATGGGTCTCTGTTCACCAACAAAGCCTATTCCAGCCATGTCTCTAGCTTTCTGGCCCACTTGTAGAATTTCCTCTAAGGTGTCAGTCCCATTGTTTAACATCCTGATGGACTTTGACATCTAATCAAGTTTGGATTTTAACAAACTGACTTCACTGTTGAGTGAGTCTATTGTTGCAAGATGTTCCTTCTTCTCTGCCTCCAACTCCTTTATGATTGTCTTTTGCTTCTCCCCTTGTTGGCACACTTCTGCACTTCTGATACACAACTGTTTATATGAGGCTGCAAGTTCATCAAAAGTCAGCTCATCTTCACTAGAATCATCATCAGGTACACACACACTAGTTAGTGTAGTGACATGTTTTGCAGATTCTTCTTCTGATCCACTATCAGAATCTCCATCAGACCAGGTGGCAGTTAGACCTTTCTTGTGCTTCTTGAGGTAAGTAGGACATTCAACTTTAATGTGACCATAGCCTTCACATTCATGACATTGAATTCCTTTGCCTTGGTTAGCCTTATCTTCATATTTACCTCTTCTGCTGATGTCAGAGGAAATGTTCTTGACATTAAGTATGCCCTTCTTATCTATTCTTTTCATGAGTCTGTTGAATTGTCTTCCAAGCATAGTTATAGCTTCTGACATATTCTCCTCACTTCCACCATTGTCTTCATCTGAGTCCTCTGAAGTATTTGATACAAAAGTTATGCTTTTGTTCTTCTTCTCAGCATGATCACACATTCCCATCTCAAAGGTTTGTAGAGACCCAATGAGTTCATCAACCTTCATGCTGCTGATATCTTGAGCCTCTTCAATAGCAGTAACCTTCATGGTAAACCTCTTGGGCAATGATCTGAGAATATTCCTTACAAGCTTTTCTTCAGACATTGTTTCTCCTAAATCTCCTGAGGTATTGGCAATTTCAAGAATATTCATGTAGAATTCATGAATAGTCTCATCCTCCTTCATTCTCAGATTCTCAAACTTAGTAGTCAGCATTTGTAATCTAGACATCTTGACCTTAGAGGTACCTTAATGAGTTGTTTTGAGAGTATCCCAAACCTCTTTGGCCAGTTCATAGTGATGCACAAATGCTTAATTCCCAAGAGCCAGTTCATAGTAATCTAGACATATTGAATAAAGCATTCAGGGCCTTTGAATTCCCAAGAGCCAAGGCTTCTTGCTCTTTGCTCCACTCTTCTTTAGGTATTAGCACAGTTGCTCCATCTTTATCTGTTTTCACAGGATGTTCCCATTCTGAGTTAGCTGCTCTCCAAGCCTTGCTGTTCAGAGACCTCAAGAAAGCTATCATATGAGGTTTCCAGTACTCATAGTTAGACCCATCCAGAATTGGTGGTCTATTTGTGAATCATATATCCTTGTCCATAGTACCCGAATTTATCTTCCCTGGACCTCACCCAGAAAATAACAGGCAGGGTGCCTGCTCTGATACCAATTGAAATTCTAGTAAGAGACAGTGGATATTATGACATCCACTACTGAACATACTATTAAACTTAATAGAAAACATGAACTGAAAGCAGTAAATAACGCAGAGAATTGTTGACCCAGTTCAGTGCAAATCACACGTACATCTGGGGGCTACCAAGCCAGGGAGGAAATCCACTATAAGCAGTGTTAATTCAAAGTCAAACTACCAGTTTGCACTCTTCACTTAAGACCTTCCCAATGTAACTTCAGCCTAACACTAGACCTGAGTTCCTACTCATTCCCCCTCAATCACATCAGTGATATCAACCAATTAAGTTACAGATTAAAATGAAGACACACTTCAAACAAGTCTTGATCTTGCTTCACAACATCAATCAAGATACACAGCACTCGTGCTTAAAAGCTTAGAGTGACACAATTAACATACAACTCAAACACGCTAGTCCAATGCAATCATACAACAGATAATTGCTTGGATCACAAGAAATCCTAAGACACAAACACACACGTGAAAATCATAGTACACAGACTGAGTTCTTCACTCACAAACCACTCTATAAACTCTCTGCCAAAAACTGTCTTCAATTAGGATTGCTACTTTGTTATTTATAAGCGGCAGAAAGATCTTGGGCCTAAGCGCAGAAATTAGGTTTAACCAAGTTAAACCTCTTTTCATAAATCAACGCACTTTTAATTAGGTCATAGGCATTTCTTGTTATGCTCAGTACTGCCTAGCATTTCGCTTGAGATAGCTAGGATCCCTAAAATGTTTCCTGAAGTATAGCCTGAGCTTCCTCATGCAGTATACCAGAAAACTAAAACACGCGCCCTTGATGTCAGCTACCTGATGTCCTGACATTCAGTATGACATCCAATACACTTTTCTCTAGCTAAGTAAACTTACCCTGCAAAACACTACACCAGCATGTCATGACATCAATCATGACATCTACACACACAACATTGTTTTATCATAAAATGCAGCCAATCAAAACATCTACACTCTATATCATTCATGAAAATAAGAATGGGTGTTCTAACAGCTATAGGTAAAGGTTCTTGACGTGGATAAGTCATCTTGAATGTGATAGCCCTAGCTTGTACCAATTAGAGATAAGGCTCCAAAGAAACATAATTTGACTTTCCTAAAGCTTCCCTTCCCTTTCTATGGATGTGGTGCCAAGCCTACACAATATTCTCCTTGAATGCTTTGTTGTCTTCACCCTCGTTCAAGAAGAAACCCTCCAAATGGATATTACTTGGTTTGTATTTCATAGGATACCCCAACTGACGGAAAGCCAAAACTAGGTTGTAGTTAAGGCCTCCCTTTGTACCAAGAAGAGGTACATTAGGAAATTCACCACAACAATCAATGATCATCATGTTATCATAATCATGACTATACCAAACAATGTCTAAATGAGTAAGCAACGTGATTTTTTATGACCATAATAGACCATCTTTGAGGTCCCAAAAAGCAATAGACCGAGGCAAGTGAGAAATAAACTACTTGCATAACAACGGTACACAACAAGTGATTATCCCTCGACCATAAGAATTTTTTAGATGAACGGAGTGATATGCATCAACGAGTAGAGTGGGTATTGGGTTTCCAATCAAGAAGGTATTAATAGAATTAATGTCGAAAAAGCCATCAACATTAGGAAAATGGAACAATCCATAAACAAGCAATGTGAAGATAGCCTCGAAGGCGTCCATACTCATCATGCTAGCAAAATAACGGGCTTTATCCATCAGAAACTTAGTAGGTAACCCAAGAATGCATCCCTTGGTAGCCATGTGAGATTTAATCTCAGATACCTTCAAATAAATAGCTTTAGTAATATCTTGATACTTAGGAGTCTCTTCCAAACAAGAAAATATGACTCGTTTGGAGATAGGCAATCCAAGCAATCCAGAATACTCCTCAAGTGTAGGCATGAGTTGGTAATCAGGAAATGTAAAACAGTGATACACGGGATCATAGAATTGAATCAAAGTAGCCAGAACTCCATTTATCATATTGATCTTCAAAAGAGGCAAAAGACTTCCATATCTATCTTTGAAAGCATCAGGATCAACAATCAAAGACTCTAGCTCTCATAGACCTTCCAACTTAGGACTCTTGAAAGTGTACTTTTAAGTTTTATTTCATTCAAAATCCATGGTGAAAAATCCCTACAATGTTTGCAACAAACTTCTTCAAAATCCTTGAAGACTTGGTAAAAATGATGATTATGAATGCATGGATGTAACACCCACAAGCAAGATCACATAAAGCACATGGGTTCAAAGGTACGACGCGAGCATGGAGCAAAGGGACAAGAACTAACCCACAATGGTGTGTACTAAGGTCATATCATCAGCTGTAGAACATGTTCTAAAAAGTTCCCAGAGTCCTCAATCCTCTTTCAGATACTACTAGCACGCCGATTACTCGGGAATCAATAATACTCTCAAGAGAACCTCGTTTAAGTGTAATATCGCGTATCAACTATTTTAGGTTTACACTTTCATAGCCACTGCACTACGACCTAATAGACCAAGTGGGGTAAAAGGAATACTAAAGTCCTCAGTGTCATAGGCCTGAGGTCAGAAAAAGTAATGTTTTTCGCAATTACTTGCTAGACATCAGTAATTTCGAGGAAGTCTCGAATGAGCGGATGGATTCTTAATTCAGCTTGTTCGAGATTACTCCCTAGAAGCATCCTTGACTATACCATCCTCCTATCATAAGAGCTCTCAGATCTGGGTAGAGGATCTATCTCACCTTTCAAGATTACCCAAACAGAACAACCAATAACCGACAAAACAAACAGATAAAGCATAAATAAATCAAAGTAGGCTAAACCCACCAAGGACTCAATTCTCCAGCAGAGTCGTCACTTTTCTGTAGCAGGGAAATTTGTAAGTGTAAGTTATTCATTAAGTTAAATCAAAATGCAAGAGTCGCCACCACTCTTTTATTTTATCCAAAAGGAAAGGAAAAAGAGCGAACAAAACCTAAACAAGTTCTAAAAAACAAGAACAAACATAGAACGGGTAATGGGATTGGTTACGCTAAGGGAAGGTGTTAGCACCCAAAATATATATAGTACTCTATAGGAACCATTTGAAATATCTAAGATTTTTGACTTGAAAAGGTTTGTTTGAAATGAAATTGGGGATATGAGAAGAAAAGTATTTTTTTTAATATTTTTGTATTTGAAGAGACTTATCGCCTCATGCCTACGTACCCACAAAGTACAATATAGGATCAAAACATCGTAGTTTATGGTACAAATAACAAAAAATGGTTTGTTATGATTGATATTAATGTAAATACAAGTCATCATTTCCAAGTGAATAATTCCACTTAAAGAGATTACTCATGTCTAAACTTATGAAAAAGTTTTAAAAGAAAAAGTGCACAAAGGTCCAAAAAAGTTTGGATGAGTTTTTGTATTTTTTATGTCTTTTTGAAAAAAGGTCAAAGTATGATTAACATTGATTGACATTTATTAAAGAAAACAAACTTTGAAAAATAACTTGACCAAAGTTAAGGTTTTATTATGAAAGTAGTTTGATTTTGAAAACAAGAAGGTCTTGAAAAAGGGAGAAGATTTTAAAAATTAAAGAATGGATGGAGAAGAAGGGACTATCATATTGCATAAAGATAAAAGCTAAGGATAAGAGCAATCTAGCCATACAAGCAAGCTTCATAACATACACATCCATTCCCTTATATTAGGCCTTGATCAAGATAGGTCTTCAAAAGAGAACTTCAAGTACCCAAACATCCAAAGTTTGACATCACAAGCTTGCAAGCATAGGTTAAGATCCTAGTTCTAGGTCCAAAATTTCATGTCCAGCATAAAAGATAGTAACCATAGTCCACCATTAAGAGAACAAGTTTTTTTAGGGGTTTAAGCCTTTATTAATGTTTTTGGTCCAAATTGACAAAGGAAAAATGCATAAACATAAACAAATGGTCCAAGTAGACAAATGAAAAAAATGGCGGAAGCATAAATAATAATATGATATGATACGGTAAAATAAAGCATAAAAAATAAAAGAGATAGGAAGCGAGAAAGAAGCATAAACATATCACAATTGATATATAAAATAAAGCAATAATGATCCAAAACAAAAGAATAAGTTTTGTTGCTTTTCGAAAATGCTCGACTAAACATCCATGAGAATGAAAACATGATCTCATACATTACCATGGGGAGGGCTCCAACTTGGATAACATCAACGAGTATGACAACTAACCCCGAAGGGTAACAAGAGAAAACCAATCTATTTCAAACTACGCCACGTATGAATAGGAGACTGATAATTCGCTTACAAATGCAACGGTTTTCCAATTTCAGGAGAATTTAGTTTTATATTAAGCAATTGTAATCGGACTTATATAGAAGCCACAACCATTTAAGGTCGGTCAATAAAAATGTTAGTGCTAATGCATGCTAGAGAAGTGATATGTAGATCACTCTCCGAAAGCAATACCACACGAAAAGAAAATAGGCATTGATCTCAACTTCATCAAGAACTTAAAATAAGTTCCAATGATTTCGAAGATTTTCATTGATCAAAAGAAAATGAGATAGATGAAGAAACGCCAAATTGAACCACACAAAGATGTAATACAAGGAAAAAACAAAAGAAAATGGATGAAGAAGAGGAAAGAACCAAAACAGTCCCAAAACAGAACCAAAAACACAAATATGCTACTGGTTAATCGATTAACCATTTGCATGTGCAAAAGTGTTAATCGATTAACAATGCTATGATAGCAAAACATTTTGAAAAAAATTCAGCATTCGTGATCTAATCATTTCTTCAAACATCTCATGATCATGAATGCAAATTAGCACAAAAATTCAAGTAAAACAACAACAAATAAAACCAATAAAACACAATTTGCAAGATTCAATGGTCAAGGAACAAGAATCAACAATAGATCATATTGTGGAAGATGGATCAAACAAAATAATGGTGGAATAAGGGTTTACCACTTCAAATCTAAAATTGCTTTAAATTAACTTTAAGAACGACCCTCCAAAGCCTTCATCTACAGAAATTGAAGATGAAAAAGTGATTGGATGAAGGTTTTAGCTCAAAGATTAGTAAGTTCCAATGAAGAACTTACTGATTTTCAAAAGAAGAAAGAGCTTTGGTGAATTTGGTGAACTTATTGGATGATGGTAGTTGAAGAAAGAACTTACTGATTGAGAGAAATTTTAGCAAGGTGAATTTGGCTATCAAAGCTTGAAGAATGAATGAAATGAGGCATCTATTTAAAGAATTTAGGATTGGAAATTTTGGTGGTTTGGAATTTGTCTTGGAACCAAAATTAGGCTTGGAATTTGAATTTGGAGACAAAATCAAGACCAAATGGTGATTAGTGAAGGTGTATGGTGGAAATCAATTGTGATGAGATAGGATAATTAAAATGAAATGATCTAGAATATTCTCATGATGAAATAAGTGAATTGGTGTCAAAATGCTGCAGAATTTGAATTTGGTTCATTCTCATAAAAACGCACTGGTTAATCGATTAATCATTTTCATGTACAAATGTGTTAATCGGTTAAAATAGTGAAAAAGTATGAAAAATGGCTTTTTGATGTGTTGTCTTGGCTCTGGCTCGATTTTTCCGACTTGTCAAAGAAGGCATGGAAATGAACACATGAACCTTGGAGTCTCTTGAATAAAAGTTAATCAAATCTTAAGAAACACTTGATCAAATGATTTTGAATTGTTTTCATATCAACTTTGACTTCTTCAATTGAATTCCATTCAAGTTGAGGGATTGTTGATTGGTATTACTTACCCAAACCTCTTCCTGAAAAAGTGTTAGTAAAGAAAAGAAAACAAACATATTTTCAGATTTTAATTAAGGGTTAGTAAACATAAACATAAATAAACATCAAGCATACAAGAAAAGAAGGGTGCACAATGATATCCCTCAAAGACAAACCTGCAGAGGAAGACAAGAAAACCAGAACTTATGATCTTGCTTTTGGTATGAAATGAAAATGATATGTGGGATCTTAGGGGTAAGAATTAGGGTATTATAGGAAACACCTCCCTCTTTGGCTAATCTTCCTTCTCAGACACCTTTTTCTAGCCGCATCCTCATGTTCACCATCTTGCTGAAGTCACTAGGTGCGCTAGCAATCATCCTTTCGTAATAAAACGAACTCAAAGTTTCCAAGAAGATCTTAGTCATTTCATTTTCTTCTAATGGAGGACAGATCTGGGCGGCCACCTCACGCCAACGATGTGCATACTCTTTAAAACTCTCATTGTCCTTTTGAGACATAGCAAGGAGTTGGTCTCTATTTGGAGCCATATCTAAGTTGTACTTATATTGCCTGATAAATGCTTCATCAAGGTCATTGAAGGTGCGAACCTTCGCACTGTCGAAACCCATCTACCATTTGAGAGTGGCACCGGTTAGGCTATCTTAGAAATAATGGATTAGCAGTTGGTGATTGTCTGTTTGGGTAGACATTTTTCAACCATACATCACCAAGTGACTCCGAGAACAAGAATTTCCCTTGTATTTCTCGAAATCTGGTAATTTGAACTTATGTAGAATCTTGACATTGGGAACTAAATAGAGATTTGAAGCATTCTTGCTAAACAAGTCTTTTCCTCAAAGGGCCTTAATTTCCTTCTGCATTTCTAAGAATTGATCCTGAAACTCGTCTAACCTCTTGTCCACCCCCAACATTTTTACTTGGAGTAGTGTGGAAGACAAGCTCTACATTGTAAGGAGTAACATGTACCACGAGAGTTGGCACAGACATTATAGCGGTAACATTTGGAGCTTCGAAAACCTGTGGGCGATACCCAGCTGATATATAGTTAGGAGGCATGCCCCAAGAAAAACCAGGAGGCATCTGATAATGAGGATCACTGATTGGCGCCACAGAAATGGGAGTAGAGACAATCTTGGAGATTACGGTCCTCTGAACAGGCTCTTGAGAATTAGGTGACGACTGGTTCTGAGCAGACTTCATCGCTTCCATCATATTAGTGAGTCTCTCCAAGCTATCCTTCAAGGTGGTAACCTCTTCTCTAAGTTCTCGGTTCTCTTGCTCAAGATGATCCATTCTTCTTTGAAGACCGACTCGAGTGTTGTATGGAGGATACAACTTGTTTATTGGAGAGAAAATACAGGACTAAGGACCTAGAATGCAGAAAATGCAATGTTAAATGATGCATGAAGTGCAAATGCAACTGAATTTCAAGGAACTTAAAATCATATTGAAAACATTATAAAATGGATAACACTTTTGATTAATAAAAAACCTTATTTCATTAATAATTGAAGGATTACAATTGAAGTACAACTTTCAAAAATCCTAGAGTAGGAACTAGATTTCTAATTAAGAATATCTTGATGGCATTAATGTCTACAAAATTATTGACATTAGGGAAGAGGAACAGTTCATAGACAAGTGAGGCAAGAACAACCTCAAAAGCATCCATACTCTTCATGCTAGCAAAATAATGAGCTTTGTCCATTAGAAACTTAGCAGGTAACCAAGAATTCCTCCTTTGTTGGTCATATGAGCTTTGATCTCATACATCTTCAAGTGAGTAGCTTCTGTAATAGCTTGACCCCTAGGAGTCTCTTCCAAACCAGAAAATGGTTCTTGATCAAAAATCGGTAATCCAAGCAAACAATAATACTCTTCCAATGTAGGCATAAACTGGTAATCTGGAAAGGTGAAGCAATGATACAATAGATCATAGAACTGAGCCAATGTAGCAAGAATCTCATCCACCATGTTGAGCTTCAAGAGAGACGGAAGTCTTCCATACTTGTTTTTGAAAACCACTAGATCAGCAACCAAACATCCTAACCTCATTAAATCTTCCAATTTAGGACTCTTGAAAGTCTACTTTTGTGTTCATCTCCTTCAGAAGTCCATGGTAAATACTTATGATATTTGCAAAGAATAACCTAAGTTCCTTGAAAAATTGGTTAGAAATGATGCTTATGAATGCAAAAACACAAACAAGGACGCAAACACAAAAGGTTTAAGGGTCGACATCACAGGCATGGAGCCATGGTTTAACCATTCCAAAAGGTATGTACTAGGCTTTTATGTACCTGCAAGACAAGGTTCTAACAAGTTCCTAAAGTCATTGATCCATCTTTCGGATATTACTAGCACATTAATTACTCGAGAATCAATAATATTCTCAAGAGAACCTTGTCTGAGTGTAGCATCATGTATCAACTATTTCAGGTTTACACCTTTATAACCACCGTACTACGTCCTAAAAGGCCAAGTGAGGTAAAGGGATACTAAGGTCCTCAGCTTCTTGGGCTTCTAGGTCGAAAGTAGCAAATGTTTTAATGATTGCTCGTTTAACAAATACTACGCTCAAGAAGGCCTCCACTGAGCGAGGGATTCTCAAGTTAACTTATTCTAGATTACTCCCTCAAAGCCTCCTTGACTATACCACCCTCCCAACTTATTTATGTTCTCAAGTCCGGGTTAGGACTTACCTCTCCACATATGGACCATAAATAAACCCAAGCAACAAAGTAAACAAATATAATAACAATAACAAAAATATACACAAGATAGGTTTAACCCTTTTATAGAGACGTCCCCAGTGAAGTCTCCATTTTTGTTGTGGTGAGAGTCGAGGACCAAAGCTATTAGTTACCTAGGTTTCATAAAACATAAGATATCACCACCAAACTTTAATTTATCCAAGGGAAAGGGAAAAGAATGAGTAACCCATAAATATGCAATGCAAAACAATTCAATAAAGAGATCTAAGGTATGGGGGTTAATTATACTAAGGGAAGGTATTAGCACCCTAAGTATCTGTAGTATCCTATAGGAACCTCTTGTTGTATTGTGTTTTTGTTAAGAGTTTGTTTACTATTTGGGATTAATTAGGGAGATGAGAAGAGAAATGTTTTTTTTATTGTTTTTGTGTTTGGCAAGACACAAAGTCGTGTGTCTACGTACCAATGGATGATCAAAACCTTATAGTTCGGGGTAAAATATGAAAGTGGTTTGTTATGGTGGATTTTAATGAAGAAGGGACAAATTGTCATCTTAAGGAGAATACTCAACTAATACACCACACACATGTGGAATATGGATCTTTGCTTTATATTGAGAGAAGGGATCCAACTTGGATATATAATCAACAAGTATGCCACATACCTCTCTCAAGTGGAAAAGAGTCAACATCTTTCTCAACATTGTCACGGGGTAGGAGGTTTATATCTAACCTAAGGATGACTAATGTCTAATATATTTGAAAAGGTTTTAAATTGAAAAGCCAAGTGGAAAAATATTTGAATGAAGTTAGTGACTTTTAGTCTTATGAAAAAATTTGAATATGCTTAAGATGTCTTGAAGAATTTATTAGAAAAAAGTTTGAAAAGTCAATGACCTAATGTCAAGGTTTCTATTGAAAGAGATTTTGATTTTTAAGAAAGGGGAGCCTAGTTGAGTCATCTAAAGGGTGATCAACCTAAAGGAAGCTTCCTAAAAGGTAAGCATGCTAAGGATAACAAATCGTGCTAAAGATGTACAAGAAGATAAAGATGCATATGCAAGTGACATAAAGTCAACAAAAGTCCCTCCCATTAGATTAGGCAACAAGATAAACATATATATACAACCATTCAACAAAGATGTTAAGTATGAGAGATATGGTATATCAACAAAACTCTTGAACACATGATTAAACAAAGAACAACTTTAAAACATGGCACAAGCATGGACAAGATCAACATGAATCAACAAACATACACATGGTTTACAAGCAACACATTTGATCAAGGTGTATTCAAACCTAAGCTAAAATTCCCATGTGAGCAAAGGGCATGGATACCTTATTCATCAAGACAACATCAATTCATGGACAAAGACATGACTTAAACCAAGGCAAGATCAACATGAGTTATCTAGGACAAACAAGGTATATATATTCAACACATAATCAATATCACAACATATTTACATAAAGACAATATTAACACAAGAATAAGGATCGAAAGCATGAATTCATCATGTTTTTTAAGTCACGAAAGCAATCAATCAAAACCCTAGATATTAGACAAGCATAAATATCACAATTAATAATAGTTTTAAAGTACTTCAAAAAATAGTAAAATCAAAGGAAATATATACATGAACATGAAACCTAATAGATTAACAAAAGGTGAATTTTTTAGATATTTAAAATAAGAGGATAAAAATAAGAAAAGAAATAAAAATATTTTTTTTTGTTGTGATTTTTGAAAATTTAAATTAAAATAAAATAAATAATTAAAGTTAATTGATATTATTAAAATTTTAATGTAAATAAAATAAATAAGGGAAATAAAATAATAAAATATATTTTGGTTTTTTATTGGTATTTAAAAAATAAAATAAATAAAAAAGTTTAAATTAAAAGAAGAAAAAGAAAATAATAGAATTAATTAAATAATAATAAAAAATAAAAAATAAAAGGAGAGAAAGAGAGAGGGAGTGAAATAGAGAAAAATAAAAAGGGGTTGGGGGAATTCGAACCCAGACACCCTCTCTATAAACACACTCTAGACCAACACACTAACCACCAAGCCACATGGAGCGCACTCATTATGGAAATACAACTAAAAAATTATATATTAAACATGTTTCTGAAAAATGAATAACGCACGAGCGCCATTGTCTCCTTCCTCACGAAACTTCAAAATTTCGAAAATAGGAATTTTTCATTCTGGAACCAAATCAAGCAACCTAAGTATCATCTCACTCAGATTTTCACGAGTAATTCAAATATGCCAACCAATTTCATTTATTTAAACCCTAGCTCAAGAATTTCTAACAAAACCCGAAGAACCCTAATTCTTCAAACAAAAGCTTGGGGCTTTTGTTCCTTACATTATGACAAGTAGAATGGTAACTTAAGTGAATGCAAATGGTGCTCACATCATGTATTTTGGGAAGTCATAATACTTACCTATTGGAGAGTGTCCAGTGCATCTTAAAAAAATCCCAGTTGATGAATGATGGTGTTTTTCGCTTCATTGAACTCCCTGAAAGATATTTGAATGCTTAGCTTGCTCAGAAATACTTTCAATCCTTCTGTCCAAATCAATTAGTAGAAGTGAAAAAGTGAGAAGTGACTTTGATGCTGGAGATGTTACAATTCAAATTTGATGATTTGGGAAGCTTATATGTGATGTATGAAAGGTGTTTGAAGGGTGAAATTGGATGGAAAATGCAAGAATTAAAGGATTCGATGTTTTGGTTCCTTGGTCAACAATGGAGGTTTATGAAAGTTGACTTCTGGTTTGGGATGGAATGAAAGGTTCTAATGTGTTTCAGCAAGTCATATGGTGTTTTTGAGATGTGTTTAAGTAAAAAAAATGTGAGGGTTTGGTGGCTGTGATGAGTTTTGGCAGTGGTGGTTTTTGTGAAAATGTGAAGAACACTTAAAGATGTTTCAAGTGTTCTTGCTTGCTTTGCTGAGATTTTTTTATGTTTTGTTGTGTGTTTTGCATATGACATGATGCTCTTTTTATAGTGGTTTGAATTTTGATGGAAGGACCCAAGTTTGGATAAAGTGAGATCATGATCCAATGGATATTGTAACTTTAGCATAAAGTTGATGCAAGTACAACCATAGTTTCCCTTTCTATTATGGCTGCAGGTTGACTTCCCTTAAGTGATATTCAGATTGTACAAGTTGTTGAGGAGTTACAGTTCAGGTTCCCTAACTTATGGAGCAAGAAAAATGTCAAAAGCACTTTTGAACCATTGTCCACAATACAATGCAACATGGCACATTATATGAAGCTTTTCTATGGTGAAAGTAGACCAAATGCTGCAGAATTTGGTACCATTATGGAGATCTCGTGGAGAGGAACACGTTTCGAGTTGATCATATTTCTTGGAAATTCTTGGAAAGTGGGAAAAAGTGACCTCCAATTCGTGCACTTGAAACTGACTAGAACTTAGGCAAATTCTGGTTCATTTTGAACTATGTTGATCATGATGAAATCCCAACTTTGGTCAATTATAACTTTCAAGTGGGAAGGGATTTTGGATACATTCTTCCACCAAAATGAAGTATGAAATGTGGTCTTTAATTGAATCTATCAAGCATTAAAAGAGATGGCTTGGATTTTTCACAAGGAATCCTCAAAGTCATGCACTTGGCCATGCTGAAAACTTAGAAAAATTTCTAAGTGTTTTGGATTTTCAAACAACTTGAAACTCCGACTTTGAACATCAATAACTTCCAATCCAAGAAATATTTTGGATTGCAATTTTCACCAATTTATAGTATCAAATTCCATATTTGAAAGTATATTTCAAGTGTCTCCATTAGATGGTTGAGGAAGAAATTACACTCTTGGAAAGTAGGCCACTTGATCATGACAATTTGTACTTAGAAAAATTCAAGAAACCCTATGTTCATCAATTCTTGATCTTTGGATAATCTATTTGATTTAACTTGATCAAAATCAAACATCCTCCATATCTTCATGGTCCTTAACTTGTGCAGTCCATGTTTGACCAAAAATCTCAAAAGTCAAACTTTGACTTTGATCAACATTTGACTTTTCTCAATTGAACTAAAATTCTTCAATTATCAATGAATCAAGTTCCTTGAATCAATCCAAATATATGAATGGACTAATATGATGTACATGAGGTCTTTGAACCATTACTTGAAGTGTGATATCATGACTTGGTCAAAAAGTCAACCTAGGGCTGATTTTGGTCAAAACCCTAGTTTGGTGTATAAGATGACTTGGAGCTTGGAGAACTTGAGTGGATGGAATTTTGCACTTGATTTTTGATGAAGGGGGTCTCTTGATTATTTTTTATATGAATTGAGAACATGGGATGTTGATTACCACATAATTCCTTAACTGATCAAATGTTTGAACTTCTTGGTGCCAAAACCCTAGCTTGTAGTCAAAGCAAAGCAAGACACATATTTTTGTATTTTCAATGGTTAGTAAATGCATAAAATACCCACACATGAGATGCTTGATGTTATTCAAAAATGATGTAAATGAGGTGGAATCTTAGGGTTAAAAATTAGGGTATGACACCGAATCTAAAGGTGAGTCTGACTCTAAAGGTGAATCTGATGATGATTCAAATTTTGATGATGATCCAGACTCTGTTAATAATCCAATCTCTAATGTTGGTCTTGCATATGAAGGTGGACCATCTGAAAGTGGAGCCTCTGAAGGTGGTCCTGCCTCTGAAATTAGGACACAAAGAATTCGACAAATTCCAAAAGGCTTATAGATTTTGAATTATTGCAAGATACTAAGATTGATTATGAATGGGAAGTTATATAGTGTGCCATAATGATGGACTTTGAACCTGTCAGTATCAATGAAGCACTTAATAAGAAATTGTAACTAAAGGTTGTGAAAGAAGAACTTGAGGCAATCGAAAGAAACCAGACATGGGAATTGACTATGTTGACAAAGAAAAAGAAAGCCATCGGTGTTAGATGGGTATACAAGACAAAGTTGAAACCAGATGGGTCCATTTCTAAGTACAAGTCAAGGTTAGTAGCTCGATGATTTTATGCAAAAATCTGGTTTAGACTATTTTGAAGTGTTTGCTCTTGTAGTTAGACATGAAATAATCAGGTAGGTGGTTGTTATAACTGCAAATAGGAATTGGGCTCTGATGCATTTAGATGTGAAATCAACTTTTATAATGGTTCGTTACAAGAGGAAGTTTATGTGTCACAACATCCTGGATTTGTGAAAAAGAATCAGTAAGGGATGGTGTGCAAGTTGCATAAAGCCTTGTATGGACTTAAACAAGCTCAAAGAGTTTGGAATCTGAAAATTGATTCATTTTTTAAGCTTCAAGGATTTAGAAAGCGTGAATGGAGTATGGTGTATATCCTCTGAAGGAAATATGATAATGGCGTGTCCTTATGTTGATTAAATATTGCTGACAGGGAGTTGTATTTCTGAAATGAATAATTTGAAGATGGTTTTGATGAATGCATTTGAGATGATTGACCTTGGAAATATGGTATATTTTCTATGGATTGAGACTTTGCACTCTGAAAAGGGAATCATTATACATAAATTGAAATATGAACTTAATCTGTCGATGAGATTTGTGTTGATGAATTGCAAATCTACAGTTACATCTTCTAAGACAAACCATAAGTTGGATTCAAATTCTGAAGGTGATGACATAGATGCTACACCTTTTAACAGTTGGTTGACTATGTGAGATATTTATGCAATACTAGGCATGGCATCTGTTATACAATTGGAATTTTGAGTAGGTTTATGAGTAAACCAAAGTAGTCACATTACCAAGCTGTAGACAAGATATTGAAGTATGTGAAAGAAACTCTGAAGTATGGAATTTTGTTTCATATAGAGGGTCGTATGATGTTAAGTTGATATGCTATTCAGACCCTAACTAGTATGAAGATAGATTTGAAAAAAGAAGCATTACATGATACTTGTTTAAGTACCTAGGAGTCCTAATTTCTTGGTGTTCTAAGAAGTAATCAGTTGTTGCTTTGTCAACCTGTGAAGTTGAATACATAATTGGTGCTTTGCAGCTTGTCAAGCTATTTGGGTGATGAATTTGCTGCAGGAACTGAAGTTCAAGGTGAGCAAACTAGTCAAGATGATGATAGACAACAAATCTGTCATAACCCTTGCAAAGAACCCAATGTTGCATGGGAAAAGCAAGCATATAGAGATAAAGTTCCATTTTTTTCGCAATCAAGTTCAGAAAGGAATACTTGAAGTTGTTTATTTTAGCACTCAGAAGCAATTTGCAGATGTGCTAACTAAGGCGATCAAAACTAAATGCTTCACTAATTTGAGGGATGAAATTGGTGTTGTTGACTTTTAAACTTGAATGTGAATTAAGGGATGATGTTGAATGTAACTCTACATTCAAGTTAGTTTAGTTTTAAGTTTCATTTACTTTGAATTTGAATTTGCATTTAATGTGAATTTGAGTTGAATTTGTGTGTTTATATAAACTCAAATGTATTTACATTTGTAACAAAATTAAGTTCTTTCATTTTGAGAAAAGTTGGTTAGAAAGTCTCTCTCTCTCTCTCTCTCTCTCTCTCTCTCTCTCTCTCTCTCTCTCTCTCTCTCTCTCTCTCTCTCTCTCTCTCTCTCTCTCTCTCTCTCTCTCACACACATTTTTTCATCTTCATCTTTTCAAATTCTTATGCATTATTAATAAAGGTTCATTGTTGAACTCCAATAGTTTATACATTTTATACAATTGGAGTTACCACACAATCAAAATGTATTTATATCACCACCATTAATAGAGCAAACAAATAGAATAATTGATTTTTTTCATGACCTCAAACGAATTAGAGACTTTATTTACCAATATGCAAACTCCATGAAAATAAATGCTAAGCTCTTGCAACTTAGGACAATTTGAATATTTACTCCGCATCTAGGAGTATCATTTAAAGATTTTGTTTGAATTGGTTGAATTTTATAAAATAATTTAAAATGTCACTGTTTTAATTAATTAAAATTAGATAGAATAAAATGAAATAGTGATATCTATTCTATTATTTACTAGTACTATTTTTCTTACTCTCTTATCTGAGTGAAATAAAACATTTATTCACTCTAATATAAAATATTCAAACTAAAAATAAAATATCTACTCTAATTTATTCATTTTAAGGTATTACAGTTAAGAGAAAAAAAAATATGTATCATTCAATTTAAAATTAACTTACACTGTTAACCAATTAACAACATGTATTCTACTAAATCACATTTAAAATTTAAAAGTACTTTACTAATTTTACAATTTATTGATTTTTCATTTGATGATAGTTAATATCTGTTACTTTAAAGCTAAACCTAAATAATAATATTCCACTAGTCCAGATTTCATTTTTTTAATATATTTATCAAGTACCAAACATCCCCCTCACTTTAAGTCTTTTTCACTTTTTTCTACGCGTTTTTCTAGAGAGAAGTCAGACATTCTCTCTCTAAAAACCTTATTGTATCATTTTCTCCCCTTTTTCTCTATGGTTTGTGGTGGATTATTTCTTCCACTTTTCTGGTTTTCTCTCCCACCTTCATTTGGGTTCCTACTATCATACTCTCCCCCTTCTCTCCCCATATCATACTATCTTTCTTTCTTTTAAGGGTAGTTTTGTATTGGTGTTTCTCTTGCTTATGGAAAAATGGAAATCTTTTCCCCTCTCTAAGAAAGATGAGGAAGGTGTTGTTGCAGCCGAAGAGGAGATTTGTGAAGATGAGTCGTTCCAAAGAACCTTAGCGGGTAAACTCTGGAGAGAAAGTAGCTTTAATGTTAAGGCTTTTAAGAGTATTATTCTCAATGCGTGGAAACTGAAGAATCCTCTTGAAATCTAATATTTAAGTAAAAATTTGTTTCTACTCAAGTTCGTGACAAAGAGAGAACTCCAATACATTCTAAGGAGCGTTCCATGGAGATGTGATAGATCCTTACTGGTGCTAAATCGTATCTCGGGAGAGGAACAACGTTTAGACCTCAACATGCACTTTGGCTCCTTTTGGGTCAAGATCTACGAGCTCCCGTTCATGCTTAGATTTAAGACTATGACACAGAAAATAGGGAGCATATTTGGAAATTTTGAAGAGATGCATCTCAAAGAAGTGTACATAAATGGTTGATTCCTAAGGATTAAAGACAATATAGATCTCGAAAAAAAAAACTTTTAAAAGAGGTAGAGTAGTTAAGTTCAAAGAAAAGAACCTAAGAGTACACTTTAGTATGAACGACTGCCTACTTTCTGTTTCGTTTGTGGAAGAATGGGTCACCAAATAAAAGACTGTGAAGTTTTGGAAGACTTGAATGAAGAGGGATTTGAAGATATAGAGGAGCAAGACCTATCATTTGGACAATGGTTGTGAGCTTCCCCATTGCCTAAGATATGGGAGGAGGTTAAGAAGAAAGATTTAAGTTCAAGTGCCTGTAGCAAACACCTATTTAACATCTCCTCGAGTCACAACCGCTGTGAGTTAAAAGGGAAAGAAAAAGTAGAAGAACGAGAAGTCCAAAAAGCAAATAGTGTGGGGCTTTTAACGGAGATCACTCCTAATAGAAGCCAGAGCAACAAAGCTAAATGTGTTGATATGTAGACTATAGAGGAATATCTTGGAGTAGTTTTTATTTGGATAGAGAGGAAAGGTATGGATGTTCACCCATAAGCTTTGATGGCCCAAAAGAGGAATTGGGTTAGGAAGAAGGGAACTACGGGTACCCAACACAAGGCCCAGAATATGATGAATACGAAGTGACAATTAGTTGACGTCCTGATAATTGAAGGATCTATAAAAGATTGTGGTGCGGGTGAGAAAAAGAGGAAACAAGATGGGAGCGTAGAGGGAAAATGTATTAACTCACCAGAGGTGGTGTTGGAAGGCCAACACTGCCTAGTACAATGAAAATCATAAGTGGGAACTACCGGGGTTTGGGGAGCCCCCGTGTAGTTCAGGCCTTTGTTAGGCCCGTTCATATTGTGGCTTGTATAGGTTCTGGCAGAGATAGAGTGGGGAGATTATGTATGCTTTTGAGGGATTATGCAGAGATATAAATTTTGTCGCATTCGCAAAACCACATTGGAGGTGTGTGTCAAATGGCTGATGAAAACACCCTTGGTATTTTGTAAGAGTCTAAATTTTTCCTAAGGAGCCTAATAAGAGGAAAACTTGGCAGCTAGTCTAGTATATTTCTGAGGAGTGTGGTGACAATTTGTTGCGTTCTGGTGAGTTTAATGATATAATCCAAGATAGTGATAATATTTGGGGTAATAGTAGACCAACAAACAAATTTTCGTGGAGCAGACAAGCTTTAGATATGTGTGGTCTTCAAAATATTAGGCAGGGCTCTTTCTTCGCTATCTTTCAACAATAACTTTCATTTTACTAGAGTGATGCACCTAACGCATTATAATTCAGATCATGCAGCTATCTGCATTATGATTCAGGAGGAGAGTCTTAGAGAAAAGAAAGTCCACTTTTTAAAGCTTGAAGAAGTATTTTCATGGGATCCTAGATGTGAGAGATTTGTTAGACAACTTTGGAATAATGCTGCTTAAATGATTCATCAGAGATTAAAGTCTATTCAGTCCCTACAACACTCGTTTAAAGACTTGAGAACATGAGAGGTGGCTAAGGAGCTTAAGAGAATCGAATCCCTCATTAAAGAAGATAAAATATGGTCCAATGATTTTGACGAGATCAGGAAGTTCAAAGCTTTGAAGAAACAAAGAGACACACTCCTTAAGATCGAGAAGACATTGTGGAGACAAAGATGCAGAGCTGTTTGGCTTTAAAATGGTGACAAAAACATTAAGTTTTTTCACAGCAAAGTGAACCAAAGATGAAGAAATAATGAAATCAGAAGGCTTAAAGACTCTAATGGTAGATGGTGGAGAGGCCAAGCAAAATGTGAAAAGATCCTTCTAAACTATTTCTCAAGTATCTTCTCATCTTCTAATTCTTCTGACATCCAACAAGTTTGCAACAATATAAGGGGTATACTTTCTGAAGACCATTAGTTAAGTTTCTCTAAACCGTTTTTTGATGATGAAGTCAAACAAGAAATTTTCCAAATGCATCCTACAAAAGCACCTAGACCTGACAGTCTCCCAACCTTGTTTTTCCAAAAATATTGGTCCATTGTTGGAAGAGATGTTACCAAGTTAGCCCTGGACATTCTCAACCACCAAAAAATCTTTGTTGAGGTAAATTCCACCTTTATAAACCTTATCCCCAAGCACAAGAACCATAACACTTCTAAAGACTTCAGACCCATAAGTCTGTGCAACATTGTCTTGAAGGTTGTTACGAGGCAATTGCAAAAAGATTGAAAGTTATCCTGCCAGGCATTATTAGTGAAAAGGAAAGCGCTTTTGTTAAAGGTAAATTAATTACGAATAATACCCTGATTTCCATGGAGTGCTTTCACTATGTAACACCCTAATTTTTCCTTCTAAGATCCCACTTGCCATTTGCATCTAATATCACAAAGAAGATCATACACTTTTGTTCTCTTTTCCTCCTCTGTGGGTTTGCTTTTGAGGGAGATCACCAAACATCTCTGTGTTTCTTATTCGCTTTATTGTTTGTTTATGTTTACTAACCCTTAATCAAAATCCAAAAAAATATATTTTTTGTTTTCTCCTTTACTAACCTTTTTTCATGAAGAGGTTTGAATCAAGAATATCAAACACTAAATCCTCAACTCGATTGTAATTCATCTGAACAAAGTCAAAGTTTGGTCAACAATGATTTTCAAGTATGATCCAATCCCCAGTTGATCAAGTGTTTCCCAAAGATATAAATACTTATTGCCCAAGAAACTTTAAGGTTCATGTGTTTATTTTTATGTCTTCTTTGAAAAGTCAAAAAAATCGAGCAAGAGTCGAGATAGCAAAGTAAAAAGCCATTTCCCTCATTTTTTCACTGTGTTAATCGATCAAAACCCTGAGGTTAATCGGTTAACATGTGCAATTTTTGGCCAAAAAATAACATTTTCAAGTTCTGTAGTATTTTGGCACCAATTTTCAAATGTGACCTTATATGGAATATTCTAGATCATGCAAAATCATCACAAAAATAATTCCCATACATAATCATAATTATTTCCATCATACACCCTCATTTAATCACACATGTGCACCACTTGATCTTTGATTTGCACTCCAAAGCCAATTACCAAGCCTAATTTTGGCTCCAAACCGAACACCAAGCCACCACTCATTTCAAGCCTAAACTCTATATAAACACCCTTATTTCATTAATTAGCTTTTGAGAGCCAAATTCACCTTGTCAAAATTCCTTCTCACTATCTCAATTTTCTTCATCTATCCAAATTAGCTTAAGCTCTTCCTCCATTAAAAGTTAGTAAGCTTTTCATTGAAACTTACTAATATTTAAGCTAAACCTTAATCAACATTAAATTATGTTGATCAAAGCTTTGGAGAGTGATTCTTGAAGTTGATTTGAAAAAAATTCAGATTTGGATTGGTAAATCTCTAGGTCCACCACTGTTGTGCTTAATTCTCATCTTCCATAATGTGATCTCTTGTTGATTCTTCTTACTTGATTCCTTGAGCTACATTTGTGATTCCATTGGTGTTAATTGCTCTTAATTTGATAGAATTTTCATGCTCAATTGCATACATGACCATGAGGTGTTTGAAGAAATGATTGAATCATGGAAATGCATTTTTTCAAACAGTTTTTTGTTGTCAAAACAATGTTAATCGATTAACCATATACTGTTAATCGATTAACACAAGTCAGAATGCTGTTTTTGGCTTGTTTTGGGACTGTTTTAGTTTCTTTTCTTCCTTCTTCCATTTCCCTTTGTTTTACATTGAATTATAATGTTTGTTGATTAATTTTCTCTCAAAATTCCATGGACTTTGGGTGTATGATGAAGTTGGATAAACCTTCATTAGTTCAAATCTATCTTTAAGTGAATCATTAGATTCATTTTAGGTACTTTGAGTTAGTGATAGGTTTAGTACATTAATCCACCAAGAAGAGTGATGGAAATTGAAGATGGAATGATCCAAATGTTGTGATTTAATTTGGTTTCCCTTCTCCCTTGTTCTCTTTTTTCTTTTGGTTAATGAAATCTTAAATATCATGAAACTTATCTTTGAAGTTTTGATCAAGATGAGACCACTACCTCTTTTCTTTTAGTGTGTCAAGCTTTAGGAGATTGACTTACATGTAATTTCTCTAGCTTGTGTTAGCACAAATAATGTATTGACCGGCCTCCCATAGTATAACCTTCTCCATGTTTTTTGCTACAATTACTTAACATAGCGCTACATTTTGTCCCAAAATCAGAAATTGGTTTTTTTTTGTAAGAGAGTTGTCAATCTCATACTCTCCATAGTGTGGTGTGAAATAGATTGTCTCGGTGTTGATAAGGAAGCTAGTTGTCATCTTACTTTCTCTTTGTCCACTTGGACACATGTCTATGCTTATTCTATTTTATTTTGTCCCCTTGGACCATACTTCCTCTTAAGACACTAATAAATACTTAAACACTATAAAACTTGGTTCTCTTAATTTCAGACTGTTATAGCCTTATGCTTTAACTTTGGACTTTGGACTTCGAACTTAGATCTAGGATCCTTGCTTTATGCTCTTAGAGACTTGAGACCTTGGACCTTTTGGTGTTACTTTTGTCTATTTGTATGAAAAAATTTCTACGTGCAGGTGTTAATACTTTGACCTTGAAAATCATATGATACATAACTCTCCTAATTGGATTCTAATCCTTGGGAAGACTTTGGTTTGACTACGGCTTAACTAGGAATATCTTCGGATGCTTGAATTCATCTGGTTATTATGCTTGTGGTTTGACTATGAGGATTTTTATGCTTGTGGTTATTATGCACCATCTCATAAAGTTTAGACATAAGTCATTTTCATAGTTGAGATGTAATTCTCTTATTCCCCATAGTATTTAAGACGTTGACATTTTCCACTTAGATGTTGAGTGATAGACTTGTTGATTTTTATCCAAGCGAAAATCCTCCATCTTAAGATGATGCAAATGTTATTTTCTTATACTTGCGGGCGACTAGTCGTAGTTTTCTCATTAAAATGACAACTTGTGTTTTCATTTAAAATGAACCAAACAAACCAATTTTGTTATTTGTACCACAAACTATGGGGGTTTGATCCTATTATGCACTTTATGGGTACATAGGCATGAGACTCATAAAGCCTCTCCAAACACAAAAATCTTTAAAAATATTTCTCTTCTCATCTCCCCAATCTCATTTCAAGAAAACATTTTCAAACCAAAAAGAGTAGATATTTCAAAGGGTTCATATAGATTACTATAGATGTTTTTAGTGCTAACACCTTCTCGCAGCGTAACCAAAAAGAGTAGATATTTCAAAGGGTTCCTATAGAGTAGATATTTCTCTATTCTTGTTTTAGAACTTATTTAGGTTTTGTTCACTTTTTTTCCTTTCCTTTTGGATAAAATAAAAGTGCGGTGGAACTCTTTCTTTATGAGTTAAGTTAACCAATTGGTTACACTCATAATTTTTACCGCTACACACTGGATCAAGAATAAGAAGAAAGGCAAGAAAGGAACTATGGCCTCAAAACTTGATATGTCAAAAGCTTATGACAGATTGAGTGGGATTTTGTCTTAGATGCCTTCAAAGCTCTTGATTTACCTTCCCATATGATACAATTGATTAGATATGCATCTCCTTTGTTTCTCATCAATTACTCATAAACGACCATCCTAGAAAATATTTTTTTCCCTGAATGGGGTCTCTGACAATAAGACTCCCTCTCACCATATTTGTTTATTATTTGTGCTGATGTTCTTTCACGGATGCTTAATAAGGAGGAACTTTCTAAAGGTATTCATGGAGTGCAAGTTGTGAGAAAAGCCCCTACTATCTCTCATCTTTTCTTCGCTCATGAGAACCTGCTTTTTGCTAGAGCAAATGTTGAGGAAGCTGATCATATCAAACACATCTTTTCAAGCTATCCCTGGAAGAAGCAGTGCCTTCAGAGTATCTCGTTCTAGAGAAATGAAGGATGATAAAAAAGGATGCTTCAACTGCAAGAAGCCTTGTCACTTCATTGTTGAATATTATGAACTACAAAAAGGACAAGCCAAAGAAGGGAATCTTTCAGAAGGATAAATTCAATAATAAATTCAAGAAAAGTCTCATCGTAACGTGGGATGAACTTAACAAGTAAGAAAACTCTAAAAAGGATGAAGATCAAGCCATTATTTCCTTGATGACTCTTACATATTCTGAAGCATAATTTAAATCATATTCTGGCTCAGAGTCTGAGGAAGAGGATGAGGTATTTTCTAAACAATCTTGTTATGATTTAATTAATTGTTTTCAAGATCTCATGGGAAGGTGTCAAGAGAAATCCATACACATGAAAATATTGAAAAAGCAATATGATATTTTAGAAGAAGAAATAATTATGACCAAAATAAAAAAGAAGCTCTAGAGAAAGATCATATTGCTCTAGTAAAAAAAGTGTTTGATAACCTCTTGATGAGCATGACATGGCTCTTCAAGAATTTATCATAACTAGCTTTAATAGAACGAAAACTTCTTCCATGATCTATCGAGTAAGTAGAGGCAAAGTGTAAGGTCTTGGTTACTCATAAAAATCTTTTAACCCAAGGTTTGAAACCTTTAGTAAACTAACATAACCTTCTTCTTCAAGCTCTACTCAGAAAGGACTTGACTCTTATTTTGTACCTGCTGCTGAAAATGCAAAAGTTCTAAATTCGTCAAAACCTAAAGTTGTTGAGTCAAAGGTTATAAGGAAACCAAAACCTAAGATTCTAAAATCAAAGGTTTTGAAGAAGCCATAACCTAAGATATCAGAAGCTAAGGTTTTGAAAGGGTCAAAACCTAAGATATCAGTGTAGCACCCCAAATATTTCCCATCTTTTCTCTTGGTTCTTGGCTTATGTTTCATTTCATCTCATATTCTGTTTTGTATAGCATTATTCTTGGAAATGATCAAGGTATCATGGTTTGTTTCTCAAGGTAGGAGAAGCATGTTTCTTCAACCTCAAGAAAAGTTTATTATTGACTTTATGATATTCTCAAGCTCCTAAAGATCCCTCGTCATTAAGTATGATTCAAGGAAACATAATCTCAAGATCATATGTGGTTCCCCATGGATTATTGTGCAAGAAATCATCAGGAGATTCATGTTTGGTTCAAGGTTTTTGACCTAATTTATCAATTTGTGGATGCTATGATCAAATGGGAATAACTCCTTCCATTTTTAAAAATTTTAGGTGGTTCTTTTTCTAAAAAATAAAAATAAAATAAATATGATTAACTTAAAATAAAATGAGAAATGAAATGAAATCCCATATTTTTCCTTAATTCCTAACTCATCCAACTTGACCGATCTTGTTTTTCGATATCACTTCTAATTGTCTTTCCAGAAATTCAAATGAGCAATTTTATCCGGATAAATCCAAACTATCAGATTGAACTCAAACGACCATATTCTCCGGTTACATTCAAACTAACAACTTGACCCGATTTAATCTGACCAGCTCAAATCCTTCTCAACCCAACAATTCCAACGACACCTCGCCCTGACTCCCATCAACAAAACCAAACGGCCCAACTCTCCTGACCACAACTCAAAATTCGTTGATTGACAGCCGACTGCAAACAAATGACCGTTTTACCCTTCATGAACCAAAAGCGCACCACATGATATTTCCGTACAACAATCAACCGACTAAACAAATTTGTTAGTGGCTAGTTAAATGCAATGCCAAAATGTAATGGAATGCAATATGAACCGACAAATCTTAGGGCAAAATTTGGGGTATTACAGGTGGCGCATGTGAATGCTGGAAATGGATTAGGATTTACTGATATTGACTTGACACCTAAAGGAAGAAACCACAATCACGCCCTGCATATTTCCATTGAGTGCAGAGGGGCGGTATTATCTAATGTTCTGGTGGACATCGGGTCTTCACTTAATGTGTTGTCTAAAAAGGCTCTGATGAAGCTTGACACCTAGGGAGTAATATGCACGCCTAGTGATCTGATTGTGCGAGCGTTTGATGGGACAAGGAGGTTTGTGTTCGGAGAAGTAACTCTTTCTATCCAAGTTGGCCCGGAAGTTTTTGATGTCGTCTTCTACATAATGGATATCCAACCAACATATAGTTGCTTGTTAGGTCGGCCCTAGATTCACTCGGCAGGGGCAATGACATCGACCTTGCATCAGAAATTAAAGTATATGGTGGGGGGTAACATTGTCACCATTTGCGGTCAGAAGGACATTATGATTAGCCATTTGTCCTCGTTCAAGTATGTGGAAGTTGATGGGGAGATACATGAGACCCTGTGTCAAGCATTTGACACCGTCCAGGTCAGCGAGAAGGCGCCAGTAGTAGGCAGAATTCCTGAGGTTGCTATGTCATCGTTCAAATAAGCGCAAGTCGTGGTAGAGTCTGGACCATCTCAAGGTTGGGGGCAGGTTCTGAGCATCCCCAATAAACAAGATAAGTTTGGATTGGGGTATAACCCGTTGTTTTCTTCTTCGCAGAGTGTTCCATGCTATAGAGGACCGGTCCAGTTTACAAGTGGTGGGTGATATTTGACCGAATCAATGTTGTGTCTGAGGATGAAGGTGATAGTGACTGTGATATGGATGCATGGATCAAGCCATGTGTGTCCGACCGAAGCCTGAGCAACTGGACTATTGAAGAAATTGTGCAAGTGACCTGTGAAGAGTAATTATCTTGTTTTCTGATTATGTGTAGCCCTATGTTCTACCCGGAGCATAATGGTCTTTGTCTGTAGGGCCTTATTCTTGTTTATGTTTTGAACAATTGTTTTATCATTAATCAAAGGGCATTTTTGCATTCAAATATTGTGATCCTTGTTTTTCTTGTTTTTATTTTTAACAATAAAATGGAAATGTGGTTTGTGTTGTTTGCATATCATTTTAAGCATCAAATCATCATCATTGCAGGTTCCACATAGCAGATGCCACCAATTCAGACTCGTCTATGACTCGGTATGACTTTGATAATCCAATCTTTCAAGCTGAAGAAGAGATTGAAGAAGACGAAGACCTGCCTGAAGAGCTCGCCAGGTTGCTGAGACAAGAGAAGAAGGTTATTCTGCCTCATCAGGAAGAGATTGAAGTTGTCAACCTAGGCACAAAGGAAGACAGAAAGGAAGTTAGCATAGGGGCTGCTTTAGAGGATGATGTCAAACAAAGACTGGTAGAAATGCTCCAAGAGTATAAAGATGTCTTTGCTTTGTCATACGAGGATTTGCCCGGACTTGATACGAATATTGTGGTTCATCGCTTGCCTCTTCGAGAAGAGTGCCCGCCTGTGAAACAGAAGCTAAGAAGAACCAGATCGGACATGGCAGTTATGACTAAAGAAAAGGTCCAGAAACAATTGAACACCGGATTTCTTGTCGTGACGAATTATCCTCCGTGGATCGCTAACATTGTACCTATACCAAAGAAAGATGGTAAGGTCAAAATGTGTGTAGATTACTGTGATCTAAACAGAGTGAGCCCAAAAGACGATTTCCCGTTCCCACACATTAATATGCATGTTGATAATACTACTCAGTATTCAGTGTTTTCCTTCATGGACGGTTTCTCCGAATATAACCAGATCAAGATGGCACTGGAGGACATGGAGAAGACGACCTTTATCACGCCGTGGGGGACTTTTTGCTATAAGGTAATGCCCTTTGGATTGAAGAATGCAGGGGAAACCTATCAGCGGGCAATGGTGACTTTGTTTCATGATATGATTCATCATGAAATCGAGGTTTATGTTGATGACATGATCGCAAAGTCACAAACAGAGGAAGGGCATTTGGTTAATCTGTTGAAGTTGTTTGAGAGGTTAAGGAAATTCAGACTAAGGTTAAATCTGAACAAGTGCACTTTTGGTGTACGGTCAGGAAATCTATTGGGGTTCATAGTCAGTGAAAAAGGAATTGAGGTCTATCCTGTAAAAATAAAAGCTATACAGGAAATGCCAGCACCGAAAACAGAGAAAGAGGTTCATGGTTTCTTGGGTAGATTGAACTACATTGCAAGGTTCATATCTCACCTCATAGCCATGTGTGAACCAAAGTTCAAATTGTTAAAGAAAGATCAGGCGATGGTCTTGAATGAAAATTGCCAAAGGGCATTTGAAAAAATAAAAGAATATTTGCAGCAGCCTCTGATATTGATGCCTCCGGTGGCTAGAAGACCATTGATAATGTACTTAACGATTCTTGAGAACTCCATGGGATGTGTTCTCGGTCAACACGAAGAGACAGGAAGAAAAGAACATGCCATCTACTACTTGAGTAAAACATTCACAGATTATGAGTCTAGATACTCAATGTTAGAGAAGACGTGTTGTCCACTTGCTTGGGCCGCCAAACGCCTAAGGCAATACATGTTGAACCACACAACCATGCTGATTTCAAAGATGGATCCGATTAAGTACGTGTTCGAAAAGAAAGCACTTTCAGGAAGGATTTCCAGGTGGCAGATGGTTTTGACAGAATACGATATTCAATACGTCTCCCAAAAGGCCATTAAGGGAAGCGCTCCGTCAGAATATCTCGCAGAGCAACCAATCGATGATTATCAGCCAATGAAGTTTGAATTTCCTGATGAGGATATTATGTTCTTGAAGATGAAAGATTGTGATGAGCCGCTACCTGATGAAGGTCCTGAGCTGGGTTCCCAATGGCAAATGATTTTTGACGGTGTTGTTAACTCCTATGGTAGTGGGATTGGGGAAATCATTACCACTCCCCATGGTTCGCACATACCATTTACTGCCAGGTTAACATTTCCCTGCGCAAATAACAAAGCTGAATATGAAGCATGTATTATGGGTATTGAAGAAGCAATTGATCTGAGAATCAAAAACCTTGATATTTATGGTGATTCAGCTTTGGTAGTCAATTAAATCAAGGGAGAATGGGAGACTCGTCATCCTAACCTGATTCTCGACATGAATTATGCAAGGAGGTTATTACCTTTCTTCGACAGGGTAGAGTTTCATCACGTGCCAAGAGCGGAGAATCAAATGGCATATGGCTTGGCTACATTATCTTCGATGTACAAGGTGAATTATTGGAATGACACTCTGAGAATTGTCATATCTCGCCTCGATAGGCCAGCGTTCGTATTTTCAATAGAGAAAGCTTCAGATGGGAAGCCATGGTATTATGATATCCGGAACTTTCTTAAGAGTCAGGAATATCCGCCTGGGGCATCGAGCCGGGATAAGAAGACCTTAAGAAGATTCTCTAGAAACTTCTATCTGAACAAGGATGGTGTACTCTACCGAAGAAATTTTGATGTGGTTCAGTTGAGATGCGTGGACGAAAAGGAAGCAGGTTTGCTTATGGAATAAGTTCACGAGGGCGCTTTTGGTACGCATGTAGGCGGACATGCAATGTCTCGGAAACTGTTGACGGCAGACTACTATTGGCTGAATATGGAGTCTGATTATTTCAAATACGCCAAGAAATGCCATAAATGCCAGATTTATGCTGATAAGATGCATGTGTCGGATCACTGCGAAGAGGGCCGGCGGAAGACAGAAGAGTCGCCACCATTCATTATTTATCCTAAAGAGAGGGAAAGGAAACGATCAGAGAAAACCTACGAAAAAGGGAAAGACAAGTCATCACAACCATATCTCGGGTTCGGGAGTCGGTTATGCAAGAGGAACGTATGAGCACCCCTCACGTCTGTTGTACTCAACAGGATCCATGCTTGTTGTCTAGTCTATGGGTGAAAGTGGGGAAGGTTTCTCGCCAAGACATCGTCGTCTTATGCTTACGTATTCTCATCTGGCATGAGAAATCAGAGCAAACGCAGTTCGGGCTAACACGACCACTGGTTGGTTCAAGTGTTTTAACCGAGTGGGGTTAAATCTTAGTTCTAGCAGTTAGGTGTATGCAGCTCGACCATTGGAGACTTAGGCGTTACCTAATTGTGGTAGAACCAAGAGTTAACAACAATCTCTTTATGAAAAATGATTTTCCATTAATCCCGAAGGATAAAAAGGTTTGATGCTTTTGTTTTTTTTTGTGTTTTTTAGACAAAGAAGTGAATTGAGTTATGGTTTGTAACTCATGTCGCACTAGAGACTATGACTCGAGAGCGAATGCGTCGCATATCGCCCAAAGGGCATACGCTAAAAACTCTAGACAGTTGAGAGGAGTCCCCCCAACCATCATTCCTCAAGTATTTAAGGCTCATAGTGTACAACACATGTTATCCTTCATTAAGTGTTTTAAAGTGTTTTAGGAGATGAGAAGAGAAAGACACAAACTAAGGGGAAACTGGACCCTAAAGTTGTCATACACAATGCTCCTAAAGTTGGGAAGAAAGGGAAAGAACTACCCTAATGTTATCATGCGTAGGATTGAACACCTAATGTCTCTCCTACTCACATCCTAAACGGAGGGACTAGGAATCCTAGAGGAATCATGGCACAAGGCCAAGTAAACACTAAGTAACTCAATCACAGATGAAATAAGAAAGAAATAAAGTTGACTTGAACAAGTCAACATGCAATGCAAACAAATGAAATGCAAAGGAAGGATGCACAAACAAAGAAAAGAGGGAGGAAAAAGTGTGGGGCATCCACCACCACAAGCACATCTCAACCAACATTTCTTAAAGACTCAAACAAAACAATGCAAACCAAACAATGCAAACAACAATGTAAATGTCCATGGCAAGATCAAAACACAAATGATAACACCAAATCAACATGGACAAGTGGTAAACCACATGGGGAAGAAGTGAAAATCAAAGGAAATGATCCAAAATTAAACTCAAAACAAGAAACAAAGCACAATCACAATCAAATGAAGAGAAGGAAACAAATTCCTACCACAATCTCAACACTTAAACAAATGGAGAAACATGATTCATAAGTGACTTGTGATGCAAGTTAAACATTCCATTGACCACTAATCAAGCAAGGAAGCACCTCAAGCATTTTAGAAAGATGTAACAAAGCTCAAAAGGTGGTTAAGGGATCACTCATGATCATATCCCAAGAATTAGGTCAAGACTAGCAAGCATAAACAACCCTAAAAATGACTTGTCTTGCAAGAATCACTAAAAATAGGAAAAAGGCTCAATAAATTCCAAGAAAAATGCACAAGGTACCCAAGTCAAATGAGAAATAGATTACAAAACCTCGTCATATAATTTCACTCAATGCATCACCAAACAAATTAAAGATTGATGGTGCTCCACTTTATCGAGCATGAATCGAGGGGCAACCAAAGTTTACTCAAAGCCAACCAAAAAATTGATCAAACATGGATCAAAATCCTCCTCAATAGTGCCTCAATCACTTACCTAGGTGAGGGAGAGGCCATAGTCATTGGAGGTTAAAAATGGAATTCAAATGAAAAAGAAAACACAAGGTACACACCAAAATACACATGATTTTCTAAAATTAAAATAAAATAATAAAATAAAGTGAAAATTAAAATAAAAAATGTGAAAAATTAAATAAGACATTAAAATAAATCAATTAAAATAAAAAAACATTTGCATATAGGGGGTGTGTTAGTAAAGTGTAAGACAACTGATTTCTTTTGAAAACGTGCACGTGGGCCAGAGAGGTGGGGTGTGGAAATCAAAATTGCAAGGCCCAATGTCCAAAGTAATCAGCAAAACAAAAAAGGAAAAGCAAAGGGAAAAACGCCTTGTTTTATTTAACGAGGTAGCGTCCATGCAAGCTCTAAACAGCCACGTAATCATCTTCTCCACTCAGCCATTCCAAGACCAAGCCATGCACGCGTTTTTTTTCAGACATGAACCCACTTCTTCTTCCCTACATATCTCTCTAATGACTCAACCAAATGCAAACATCCAAAGACCAAAAATGGTCTACTCAAAACGAGGATTAAGCTCATGCCAATAGTATCCCAAAATAAACACTCTAAGGCCATGAAAAGTTGGACCAAAGACTCGGGTCCAAGTGAAAATTCAATATAAAGCTAACACAGGAAATGTAACAGCCCAATTTTCAATAATTAATTATTCGTATTAAATAATTGATTTATTTGGATTATTTTAATTATTGAAATTATTTGGTAGATATTTGAGAGAAGAAATATAATGGAAGGAAATAGAATAGAAGGACATATAAGGAAAGGTGGAAAGAAAAGGGAAGAATAGAAACATAAGAGAAGAGAAAGAGAAAAGAGAAGAAAAAGGGGAAAAAGCTCTCAAGAACAACTTCTAGCTTCGATTTAATCAAGGAAAGGGTGTGGAATATCATTATCTTGTCAATGTGTATGATTATGTATGGATTGTTTGGATTGTTTGGATGTTTTCTCCATTTTCCATTTTAGGGCAGAAACGAGTTTAATCGATCGAATCGATGATTTAGCGATTAAGATTGAGAACAAATGGTGTAGACTAGTCAAGGATTGTTAGACTAAGACTACTGGAATTCGTTGGAATTGAATCGGTTGATTTTGTGATGATTTGATGAATTTGGACAGTTGGGGTTTTGAACATCGCAGACGTTCGCTAGCACCTTCACTAGGCGAGCAAGTCGCGAGTGTTCGCTTTAGCGAGCTAGTAGCGAATGGTCCCAGAATTGGACAGAATGTAATTGACCCTCTTCGCTAGTAGCGAGGGGTTCGCTAGGCGAAGCCCAATCGAGTAGGTAGTGAAGCCTTAGAGAGCTTCTGTTTGCCTTTGCGAGCTTGTTCGCTAGGGGAATAGGTAGCGAGTGTTCGCAAGGAACTCGCTAGGCGAGCAAGCTAGCGAGTGTGACAACATTTTCATTTCCTTGTGTTTCCATCCAATGTTGATTGTTTGGTTCGATTGTGTTTAATCCTTATCGGAAATGAATAGTTTGTATATTGTGTGGTATTTTGTGGGTAGACGTATGACGTGAATCTTAGATTGTGCAATATTGTGAAATGTGGCCTTTTGGCATATATGATGCACTGTTTAAATTGATTAAAAATGCATGATGATTTATCATGAGGTTTGTTGCCGTTTGGCATGATATTGTGAATAATGCATGAGAACATATTGTGAATATGTGTGCATTGCTTGATAAATGTGATGATGCTGAAAGTATGAATACTTTGATATGATGTGTGAGTGTGCAATCATGATATAATTCTTGTGTGATGAATTATTTGAATATGCATGGGATTAAGATGCGAGAACGGTCTTAAGTGCATATGGTTGTTGATTGCATACGCATTATTTAGTCAAGAGGCAATGCTTGCTAGTTTCGTGGAGACTAGTGACTTGTCCCAAACCTAGAAGGGTGGGTTTGAAAGCTTAGAGGACGGGCTTTTGTTACTATCGGTCTAGGGGACGGGCCCATTTTAAATGTAAACACCGAAAAAGGATAACAATTGTTGGTACCACATGGCATGAGTTGCATTGAGTTGAATTGAGTCACACGGCATAGAGATAAATGTTGTGTAAATGTATGCATATGTGTATGTTAGGTGGCTTGATGAAAATTATGGATGTGTGCATGATAAAACATGTTTGGTGATTATACATATGCTTGTATATATATATATATATATATATATATATATATATATATATATATATATATATATATATATATATATATATATATATATATATATATATATATATATATATATATATATATATATATATATATATATATATATATATATATATATATATATATATATATATATATATATATATATATATATATATATATATATATATATATATATATATATATATATATATATATATATATATATATATATATATATATATATATATATATATATATATATATATATATATATATATATATATATATATATATATATATATATATATATATATATATATATATATATATATATATATATATGTGTGTGTGTGTGTGTGTGTGTGTGTGTGTGTGTGTGTGTGTGTGTGTGTGTGTGTGTGTGTGTGTGTGTGTGTGTGTGTGTGTGTGTGTGTGTGTGTGTGTGTGTGTGTGTGTGTGTGTATGTTAGGTGGCTTGATGAGAATTATGGATGTGTGCATGATAAAACATGTTTGGTGATTATACATACATATATATATATATATATATATATATATATATATATATATATATATATATATATATATATATATATATATATATATATATATATATATATATATATATATATATATATATATATATATATATATATATATATATATATATATATATATATATATATATATATATATATCTATATAAGCATGGAATACACATATTCCGCATTTCTCACAACAGTTCATTATCATTATCATATACATCACAATATATGTATAAACGGTATATATATATATATATATATATATATATATATATATATATATATATATATATATATATATATATATATATATATATATATATATATATATATATATATATATATATATATATATATATATATATATATATATATATATATATATATATATATATATATATATATATATATATATATATATATATATATATATATATATATATATATATATATATATATATATATATATATATATATATATATATATATATATATATATATATATATATATATATATATATATATATATATATATATATATATATATATATATATATATATATATATATATATATATATATATATATATATGCATTGATTATTATGATAATATTTCTCACCCTTCTGCTGTTTTATAATGCTCTATGAGGCATTGCAGATTAGGATTGCTGGAAGTCTTTTGTGAAGTATAGCTTCATAGCTTCATTCTTTTGGTCGGTTAGCTCTGATATGTAGCACCGGGTAGTTAGGATTGTATAGCATTCTTTTGTGATACATTTGTATATGTATCTGCTGACAAATGTTTATGTAAACATGAATGATGTGGTGAATCAAACTGGATGATATGTATTTATATGATTACATGTTTAAAGTGATTCAATTTTTAGATTTTCCGCTTTTAATTCTAAATATTGAGATGTGGGTGTAAAGACTAAGTTCCTTTGTTGAAAGCTACCCCACTGTTGCATGTCTTTTATAGAGCAGGTGTTGTATGTTTCAATTTTGTGTATGATGTACATGCCTATTTTATACCATGTTTTAATTTTACTCTGATGAAATTTTAATATCTGCTTAAATGATTTATTTGATTTCTTGGGGGTTTAGAAGGGGGTTTTACATTAAGTGGTATCAGAGCAGGTCGGCCAGTTGGCCAAGTTGTTAACGTGTTAATTCCCTATATATATATATATCTGATTGTGTGTATGACACTATCGATATTGTTGGTTCTTATGAGTTCTGTTGTTGGGATTGAGAACGATGGTCGCCGGTAGAAATGATGAAGCGATTGTTGAGGCTTTGACGAGGTTGGCAGGAGCGATTGGGCAGAATCCTCAAGCCAATGTGAATGCTAGAAATAACGCTGATGATGAGTTTCGTGCTTTGGGAAGGTTTCAAAGGAACAATCTGCCAATATTTAAGGGAACCCATGAACCTGACAAAGCACAAATGGCTGAAAGCAATTGAGAAGATCTTTCGAGTCATGAACTGTTCAGATGCGCAGAGGGTGCAGTTTGGCACTCATATGCTTGAAGAGGAAACTGAGGACTGGTGGGGTAATACTCGCCAAAGGTTTGAAGAAGATGAGGTTATGGTTACTTGGGATGTTTTTAGAGAGACCTTTTTGGAGAAGTATTTTCCAGAAGATGTGCGTCGAAAGAAGGAGATTAAATTCCTTGAGCTGAAGCAGGGTAACTCAACTATGGTCGAGTATGCCGCAAGATTTGAGGAATTGATTAAGTTTTGTCCTCATTACAACACTGCTAATGCAGAGAGATCCAAGTGTCTTAAGTTTGTGAATGGTTTGAGGCCTGAAATCAAGCAAGTCGTTGGTTATCAAGAAATTAGGCGATTTTCTGAGTTTGTGAACAAGAGTAGAATTTATGATGAAGATAGTAGGGCTCGGTCTAGTCACTACAAGAGTTTAAATGATAAGGGAAGGGGCCAATTGAGAGGGAAGCCTATGTGACTCCTACTGATAAGGGGAAACAGAAAGATGGTTATGGAAAGAAGCCGAGTGGGGGGGGGACTCCTACTCTGGTGAGATGTTATAGATGCGGTGAAGAAGGACACCGTGCTCCTGAGTGCAAAACTGTGGAGCAGAAATGTTTCAAGTGTGGCAAGCCAGACCACAAAGCTATGGAGTGCAGAAGCCGTGCGAGTGTGACTTGCTACAAATGTGGTGAGCAAGGGAAACAAGTGTGACAAGCCAAAGAAGACTCAAGGGAATGGGAAAGTGTTTGCTCTATCAGGATCGGAGACTGCTAGTGAAGATCGATTGATCCGAGGTACGTGCTTCATTAATGGTATACCTTTGATCGCTATAATTGACACTGGAGCTACACATTCTTTTATTTCTTTGGATTGTGTTAAGAGATTAAATCTTGAACTGTCTGTTATGAGTGGTGGTATGGTTATTGATACTCCTACTATGGGTTCGGTAACTACCCTGTTTCTGTGTTTAAATTATCTGTTGAGTATTTTTGGTAAAGACTTCGGAGTTGATTTAGTGTGTCTTCACTTAGATCAACTTGATGTTATACTTGGGATGAATTGGTTGGAATTCAATCGTGTTTATATTAACTGTTTTGACAAGACGGTTATTTTTCCTGAACCTGGTGATGAAAGAGACTTGTTTATGACTGCTAAGCAAGTGAAGGAATCAATACAAGATGGTGCGAAGGTATTTATGTTGATGGCAACTTTGAACATTGGTGAAAGTGGAACAATTGATGCTTTACCAATTATCCGTGATTTTCTGGAAGTTTTTCCTGATGAGATAAAAGATTTACCGCCGGAACGAGAAATGGAGTTTGTGATCGACTTAATTCTTGGACCTAGTCCGATATCGATGGTTCCATATCGTATGTCCGCATCGGAATTGAAAGAGTTGAAGAGTCAACTTGAAGATCTACTTGAGAAAAGGTTTATTTGTCCGAGTGTGTCACCGTGGGGTGCACCAGTGTTGTTGGTTAAGAAGAAAGAAGGTTCTATGAGACTCTGTGTGGATTACAGACAATTGAACAAGGTGACCATCAAGAATAAGTATCCGCTCCTGAGGATTGATGATTTGATGAATCAGTTGGTTGGTGCGAGTGTGTTCAGCAAGATAGATTTGAGATCTGGGTATCATCAGATTCGTGTGAAGGCTGAGGATATTCAGAAGACTGCTTTTAGAACGAGGTATGGACATTATGAGTATTCTGTGATGCCATTTGGTGTGACTAATGCACCAGGTGTATTTATGGAGTACATGAATAGGATTTTCCATCCTTATTTGGACAAGTTTGTGGTTGTGTTCATTAATGATATTTTGATTTATTCGAAGGGTGAAGATGAACATGTCGAGCATTTGAGGATTGTGTTATCCGTGCTGAAAGAGAAGCAGTTGTATGCTAAACTTTCTAAGTGTGAATTTTGGTTGAAGGAAGTGAGTTTCCTGGTCACGTGATTTCGAGTAGAGGTATTGCAGTTGATCCATCGAAGGTTGAAGTGGTATCACAATGGGAGACTCTGAAATCAGTTTTTGAGATTAGAAGTTTTCTTGGTTTGCCGGGATATTATCGGAAGTTCATTGAAGGATTTTCCAAGTTATCTTTGCCGTTGACGCAGTTGACTAGGAAAAGTCAAGCTTTTGTTTGGGATGCAAAGTGTGAAGAAAGTTTCCAAGAGCTTAAGAGAAGATTGACGAGAGCCCCTGTTTTGATTTTGCCGAATCCGGCAGAACCGTTTGTTATGTATTGTGATGCTTCTTTGATGGTTTTAGGAGGTGTGTTGATGCAAGATAAACAAGTTATGGCTTATGCTTTGAGGCAACTCAAAGTGCATGAGAAGAATTATCTGACGCATGACCTAGAGTTGGTCGCCGTTGTATTTGTGTTGAAGCTTTGGAGGCATTATTTGTTTGGTTCGAGATTTGAGGTATTTAGTGATCATAAGAGTTTGAAGTATCTCTTCGATCAGAAAGAATTGAATGCAAGGCAGAGGAGATGGTTGGAACTTCTGAAGGATTATGATTTTGGTTTGAATTACCATCCGGGTTAAGCAAATGTGGTAGTTGATGCATTGAGTAGGAAATCATTGCATATGTCGATGATGATGGTGAAAGAGTTGGAATTAATTGAGCAATTTCGCGATTTGAGTTTGGTGTGTGAGAAGACTTCTTACGGAGTTAAGCTTGGTATGCTAAAGCTTACTAGTGGTATTCTTGACGAGATTCAAGAAGGACAGAAATCTGATTTGGGTTTAGTTGATCGGTTGACTTTGATCAAACAAGGTCAAGGTGGTGATTTTCGGATTGATGAAAATGGTATCATGAGGTGTCGTGATAGAGTTTGTGTTCCTGATGTTATTGAGCTGAGAAGAGTGTTCTTGAGGAAGGGCATCGTAGTGGATTGAGTATTCATCCGGGTGCTACTAAGATGTATCAAGATTTGAGGAAAGTATTTTGGTGGCCTCGTATGAAGAAGGATATTTCCGAGTTTGTGTATTCTTGTTTGACATGTCAGAAGTCAAAGATTGAACATCAGAAACCGTCGGGTTTGATGCAAACGTTGTTTATTCCTGAGTGGAAATGGGATAGCATTTCTATGGGTTTTGTGTCTGGTTTACCTAGGACACCGAGTAATTTCGAAGCTATTTGGGTTATTATGGATAGATTGACCAAATCTGCTCACTTTATTCCTATGCGAATGGATTACCCATTGGAGAAATTGGCAAAGTTGTACATTGAAAGGATTGTCAGTTTGCATGGTATTCCGTCTAGCATTGTGTCAGATAGAGATCAGAGGTTTACTTCGAGATTTTGGGAGAGTTTCAAAGTGCTTTGGGTACGAAGTTGTGTTTGAGTTCAGCTTATCATTCGCAGACCGATGGTCAGACTGAGAGAACGATTCAGTCACTTGAGGATCTTTTGAGAGCTTGTGTGTTGGAGAAGAGAGGAGCTTGGGATAGCCACTTACCTTTGATTGAATTTACTTACAACAATAGTTTTCATTCGAGTATTGGTATGGCACCATTTGAGGCATTGTATGGTAGACGGTTTAGGATGCCATTGTGTTGGTATGAGTCGGGAGAGAGTTCTGTGGTTGGATCCGAGATAGTCCAGCAAACTACGAATAAGATTAAAATGATTCAAGAGAAGATGAAGATTTCTTAGAGTCGTCAAAAGAGTTATCATGACAAGAGGAGGAAAACACTTGAATTTCAGGAGGGGGATCATGTGTTTCTTCGGGTTATTCCTCTGACTGGTGTGGGTAGGGCATTGAAGTCGTGTAAGTTAACACCGCGTTTTATTGGTCCTTATCAGATTTTGTAGAAGATAGGAGAGGTAGCCTATCGTGTTGCTTTACCGCCGTCGCTTGCTAATCTCCATGACGTGTTCCATGTATCTCAGTTGAGGAAATACATTGCAGATCCGTCTCATGTAGTCCAAGTAGATGATGTGCAGGTGAGAGATAATCTGACTGTGGAGACATCACCTATGCGTATAGAGGATCGGGAATTGAAGCAACTTCGAGGTAAAGAGGTTGCTTTGGTGAAGGTTGCTTGGGGAGGACCGGCTGGTGGGAATGTGACTTGGGAACTTAAGGGACAGATGAGGGAGTCTTATCCAGAGTTGTTTGAATCAGGTAACATTTTCGAGGACGAAAGTTCCTAAAGTGGGGGAGGGTTGTAACAGCCTAATTTTCAATAATTAATTATTCGTATTAAATAATTGATTTATTTGGATTATTTTAATTATTGGAATTATTTGGTAGATATTTGAGAGAAGATATATAATGAAAGGAAATAGAATAGAAGGACATATAAGGAAAGGTGGAAAGAAAAGGGAAGAATAGAAACATAAGAGAAAGAAAGAGGAAGAGGAGAAAAGAGAGAGAAAAGGGGAAAAAGCTTGGAAAGCTCAAGAACAACTTCTAGCTTCGATTTAATCAAGGTAAGGGTGTGAAATATCATTATCTTGTCAATGGGTATGATTATGTATGGATTGTTTGGATCGTTTGGATGATTTCTCCATTTTCCATTTTAGGGCAGAAACGAGTTTAATCGGTAGAATAGATGATTTAACGGTTAAGATTGAAAATAAATGGTGTAGACTAGTCGAGGATTGTTAGACGAAGACTACTGGAATTTGTTGGAATTGAATCGATTGATTTTGTGATGATTTGATGAATTTGGACAGTTGGGGTTTTGAACATCGCAGACATTCGCTAGCACCTTCGCTAGGCGAGAAAGTCGCGAGTGTTTGCTGTAGCGAGCTAGTAGCGAATGGTCCTAGACTTGGACAGAATGTAATTGGCCCTCTTCGCTGGTAGCGAGCGAGGTAGCGAGGGGTTCGCTAGGCGAAGCCCAAGCGAGTAGGTAGCGAAGCCTTACAGTAGCTTATGTTTGCCTTCACGAGCTTGTTTGCTAGGCGAATAGGTAGCGAGTGTTCGCTAGGAACTCGCTAGGCGAGCGAGCTAGCGAGTGTGACAGCATTTTCATTTCCTTGTGTTTCCATCCAATGTTGATTGTTTGGTTCGATTGTGTTTAATCCTTATCAGAAATGAATAGTTTGTGTACTGTGTGATATGTTGTGGGTAGCCGTATGGCGTGAATCCTAGATTGTGCAATATTGTGAAATGTGGCCTTTTGGCATATATGATGCATTGTTTAAATTGATTAAAAATGCATGATGACTTATGATGAGGTTTGTTGTCGATTGGCACAATATTGTGAATAATGCATGAGAACATATTGTGAATATGTGTGCATTGCTTGATAAATGTGATGGTGTTGAAAGTATGAATACTTTGATATGATGTGTGAGTGTGCAATCATGATATAATTCTTGTGTGATGAATTATTTGAATGTGCATGGGATTAAGATGTGAGAACGGTCTTAAGTGCATATAGTTATTGATTGCATATGCATCATTTAGTCAAGAGGCAATGCTTGCTAGTTTCGTGGAGACTAGTGACTTGTCCCAAACCTAGAAGGGTGGGTTTGAAAGCTCAGAGGATGGGCTTTTGTTGTTATCGTTCTAGGGGATGGACCCAGTTTAAATGTAAAAACCAAAAAATGACAACAAGTATTGAGTCACATGGCATAGAGATAAATGTTGTGTGAATGTATGCATATGTGTATGTTAGGTGGCTTGATGAGAATTATGGATGTGTGCATGATGAAACATGTTTGGTGATTATCCATATTGGTTTATACATATATTGTGATGTATATGATAATGATAATGAATTGTGGTGATAAATGCAGAATATGCGTATTCCATGCTTGTGGGTGTGTGTGTGTGTGTATATATATATATATATATATATATATATATATATATATATATATATATATATATATATATATATATATATATATATATATATATATATATATATATATATATATATATATATATATATATATATATATATATATATATATATATATATATATATATATATATATATATATATATATATATATATATATATATATATATATATATATATATATATATATATATATATATATATATATATATATATATATATATATATATATATATATATATATATATATATATATATATATATATATATATATATATATATATATATATATATATATATATATATATATATATATATATATATATATATATAATTATAAGCATTGATTATTATTATAATATTTCTCACCCTTCTGCTGTTTTATAATGCTCTATGAGGCATTGTAGATTAGGATTGCTGGAAGTCTTTTGTGAAGTATAACTTTATTCTTTTGGTCGGTTAGCTCTGATATGTAGCACCGGGTAGTTAGGATTGTATAGCATTCTTTTGTGATACATTTGTATATGTATCTGCTGACAAATGTTTATGTAAACATGAATGATGTGGTGAATCAAACTGGATGATATGTATTTATATGATTACATGTTTAAAGTGATTCAATGTTTAGATTTTCCGATTTTAATTCTAAATATTGAGATGTGGGTGTAAGGACTAAGTTTCTCTGTTGAAAGCTACCCCACTGTTGCATGTCTTTTATAGAGCAGGTGTTGTATGTTTCAATTTTGTGTATGATGTACATGCCTCTTTTATACCATGTTTTAATTTTACTCTAATGAAATTTTAATATGTGTTTAAATGATTTATTTGATTTCTTGGGGGTTTAGAAGGGGGTGTTATAGGAAACATACATAAACATGGCCATAACTTCAAGAGTACCATAAACCAAGCACAAGCATGAATAATACACTTTGAGTGGATGCGAATGTGAGCAGGAAGTGAGCCAAGTTTGAAGTTGCTTACCTAGTGGGAAGTGATCCACTGCACCTTCAGAAATGCTTTGAAACTTCACCAAATCAAGCAGAATCCTTCCTTGATGTTTGAGATAGCTTTGGCTAAGGTTGAAAAGCTTTCAAGGCTGCTTAAACTCTCAAACGATTTTGGACAGCTGAGAAGCAAAATGCTCAAAGCTTCTTCTTTTGAAAACAGTAGCAAGAATAGCTTATGGTGATGATGTTGGGATGAAAATTTCGTGGAATGGTTCAAAAATGAGTGAGATTCGAAGCAATCTTCAGAGGTGGTCAAAAATGGCACAACCTGAGTTTGGCTCCAATGGTGATTCTTTTTGCTAACAGAATGCAGGTTGTGTTATGAAGAGTATGGAATGGAAAGAAACTTGTGAAATGGTTCAATATTGAGGGAGATTCGAAGAAATTTTTTGAGGAGAGCAAAAACTCAAGTTCTGATTTCTTGTGCAAAATGGTGGCTAGCGTTGTCTAGGGTTTCTCTTTAGACTTATATATGGAGCGAAATCAAGCTTTGGAGAGTTTTACCATGGTAAAAGATCAATGTTGTAGATGTTTCATTTTCTTGAATTTTTGAATCAATGGTGGATGGGAGAGATAGTACACGAACCAGCTTGCACATGAAGTTGTTTTGTTTGAGTAGAATGAGCATAATAGTGTGGCTGCATGCAACAAAACAAAGCAACTTGTCCCTTTCTTGTTTTTGCAAAAGATTCAAAATGATGCATGGGTTGGTACAAGCTTGGTTTGGCTTGTTTTGGTAATGTTTGTGTGCACCAAAATGTCATCTTCATGCGCATGGTTTCGAGCAAGACTGAATGTGCTGCATGAATGCTTGCAAAATATGCCAAAATGAATCATAACATGCCTTGTGTTGCACCATAAATTTTGACCCCTTAGATCTACATCATCATTGTAGGATCATATTCATTTGATTATTTAACCTTAACCTACTTCAAGTTTTTCTTTGTTAAGTTACACGTGAATCAGGGTTCCGTACAGTCGGAAATCGAGGTTTTAGCGGTTTCATCAGTCAATGCCTTGTATTGATTGTCCATGAAGAATGTCTCTACACCATCAATAATACTCCATTGGGTCAAACATGAGTCTAATGTGAGGTTGTCACACAAAGATCAGGAACAGTGTAAGTCAGGATCCCCGATTAGGGTTTTTGATCAGGAAAAGTCAACTGTGGTTTGACTTTTGATTTTAAAGGTGTTACAAAGATGAAATTATGGTCCATTAAGCTCATATGATTTATTCAAGTCCCCTCAAGAAGTTTCAAAGCCTCGGAAGACCCAGAACAACAACAGTCGACTCGGTAGTCATCGATCGATCGTTCGGTTGACCGAAAATTCAACTCTTCAACCATAAAGAATTTGACCTCAAAGTGTGAATAAAAAATGTTCCTAATGTCATATTACACCTATCTATGAAGTTTCATGACCATTGGATCAAGGATTGGGGAGTAATCGCAAAAATCAAGAATTATGGTTTTGAAAGGGGCAAGACCATAACTCCCTAGCCATACATCCAATGGATTTGGTTCAAAGCTTATTGGAAAGCTCTTGCCAAGTCCTAAAAAAGTCCCACAATAGTCCATGAGCAGAAAATGCATAGATTTGGAGTTATGACCAAATTCGTTACAAGAGGGAAAAATAACAGAAAAATTCTAAGTTATTGGCCTTTTTAGGCATGTTTTTCAGCAACTTTGAGAGGTCTTTTGACCTAGTTCCATTGGGAATTTGAGGATCATGAAAACATGAAAGTTGTAGAGATACATGAGGGCTTTCCAAAATATACTAGAACTCCTCCATAGCCTTCATGAGTTGAGAGTTATGAATCCAACAAGATGAGGTTTCAAGACTTGAGTCCAACATTCTCACTTGTTCACAAACTCATCTTTTGATCACTTGAGCTATTCTTAGCCCTTGGATCATGTTTGTATCTGATATTTATGGAGTATAATAAAGGAAAATGCAGAAGAAGTGAAGGATGTGAAGAAAGAGCAAGTTGCAAGCAAGTTGCAATAAAATAATCAAGAAATTCAAAGAGAGGAAAGAGAAACTTTTTGGCTCAATACTGTAGCAGTTGTGACATCTAAACTCTATGCTCTATTCAGTCACCTCAAGCCACTCGTTCCACTTGATTTTCTCCTTACATTGAGCCAACAAAATGATGTACGCAGCTGCATCAAGATCTTATGCAAGATTTCTTCAAAATCTCCCTCCAAAGGCCAAAATGCAAATCTGTCCTCACCCTTCATTTTTCCTATAAATAGAGGCTCCCTCTATGTTACTTCACACACCAGAGCACTCTACAACCCAAGAGAAACTCATTGCTCTTATACTACCTTGCACTTTCTTACAAGTGAAGAAAACCACCCAAAAAACCCTCAAAAATCTGTCTTAAGCAAAACAGCTTCCAAAACCATTTTCACTCAACCAAAATCACCACAAACCATCCACACAATCCACAAATGATGTGTGGGAGGTGCCCAAGCCTTTAAACCAGTCAAAACCCTTATTTTATCAAAAGTCAACTTTCAACCAAGGAAAGTTTGACTTCATACTCAAAATCTGCCAAAACACATACCAGGCCTGTTTTGATCTTTGTAAGCCTCCAAAAATCTGTCATGAACATGTTTGTTAGCATTTTGACTTGGAAATACCTATATGTTGGATCCATGTGGTGCTGATCTCATTTGGAACTAGTTTGGTTTTGGTTCTGCACTTTTCTGTTCTTGCATTTTGTTCCAAATCTTGTGCCTTTTCAACTCATAGGTCATTTTCATTTCTAGCTTACATTTGAATCATTTTTATGCTCAAACCTGGTTTATGACACATTTGGAGTATGCTTGTAAGTTGTTTTGTGCTGTTGGATTTGGGATGACTCATGTGAAGTTGATGACCAATACCATTTTTGTTATTTTAATGCTTGTAGTTGTCATGAGATGTTGATCTTTACCCTTGTCATGTTAAGCATATCTTTATGGTTGGTTTGAACTGCTGATGGTGAATCAGCCTATGTGTATGTCTTGGTGCTTTGTGAACCATGTTTGCATTTTGTCTTAAAATTGTGTTAAAGCATCCTTGGTCCACAACTTGAACGTTTGCATCAACATGCCATGATTTTCTGTTGTAACTCCAAACTGTCATGCTGCTATGCTTTGTTTTCAAACTTTTCCAATCTTGCTTGTCTTGATCTATTGTGAACCAGAACATGTTGTTTGTGATGGCTAGCATAATAGAACTAAGTTTTCATGCTAGGCTTGCTTGTATTCATTCCTATGGTATTGTAACTTTCAGTGCAAGGCATTAGTTAATTGTTGTGTTTGATGTTGCTTCTGTTGTTATGCTTGTTGTACCAAAACCAACTGTCATGATTAGCTTGTTAGGCCTTTTTGTTTAAATTTGTCTTGGTGTGTAAACCATATGTGAATTTATGCTGTTGTGATAACCAAAGCTGGCTGCAGCTCATGCTGTTTCTGTTGATATGTTTGATGTGCAAAACCACTTTACCATGATTAATTTGTTAGGCTCTTTTATTCAAGTTCAAGTTGCCTTAATTTGAAAACCATGTATGTGTGTATGCTGTTTTGGCCAAAAGGCAAGCTGCTGCCAGTTTCTGTCTTATGCTTTCAATTCATCTGCCATCTGTTTTGATCTTGCAAGATGCTTTGAATACATGTTTTGAAAATTAAGAATCCTTTAAAGTGTGGTGATTGAATTGTGTATGTATGTTGAACTGATCTTACTCTTCAAAACCACATATCAAGCTTTGTTGCTCCATTCTTGCCACTTACATGCTAAATTCTGTTTGAAGTTGTTTTGATCAGCCCTTGCATGTAGAATCATTGATGTATACATTTGAAACTTGTGCATACCTCTACTTGATCACAAGCCCACCTGTTTTAGTTTGTGGCTGTCATGCTTACATTATTGGCTGTCAAGTTTCTGTTTTGTATTTTCAACATATATGCTAATTGTTTGATTGTTCTTTCTTTTCATTTGTGTTCTGAATTCATGATTTGGTATGTACATGAATCATCCAGTGTATATTAATATATTGAGGCATGTAGGCTGCATCATGGCTATTCATGTTTTCCAAACAGCATTTTAACACTTATGTTCACTTTGCAACTTGCACATCAGTTTTTGTTTGAAGTAGTTTCTAACTTATCCTTGCATCTAGAATCATTGAACAACATATTTGAAAGATGTGCCCTCCTTCATTTAGCCATGATCCCTTCTGTTTTGAGCTATGGCCATCATAGTGCATTTCCAAGGCAATTTGTGCAACTTACACATCAGTTTTTTATTGGACTTGTTTTTGTGTGATTTTTGCATCAAGAATCCATGAGCCATGTATTTGCAACTTGTGCATATCTTCATTTGATCATATTTTCTTCTGTTTTGAGTTATGGCTTTCAAATTGCAATTTCAAGCTGTTTCTGTTTGGTCTTGGCATCTAGAATCATTAATTTACATATTTGAAAGTTGTTCAGGCCATCACATGAGTTTAAAGGCATCTGGTTTGATCCTTGGTTTTCAAATTGCACTTTAAAGCTTCACATGACAGTTGCATTCGTGTTTTAGTTTTGATGCATCATCTTGGAAAACTGACACTGCCATTGCATTCCTTGTTGAATTTCAATCAAGATAGACCTAAATTTTACCGAATTTTGTTGAGTATTGATTGAGTTATGGTGTTCTCATTTTCATGTTGTTACCTTGTGTTTTTCCCACCTTGGCTTGCCTAGAAATCACGCTTGTTTGGTATATGAATACATGGGGTGGCATTAATACTCGGATGTATCGCCACCCCAGTGGTTAAATGCAATGCCTTAAGTCACATACCAAGCCTCTGATCCTCTGTTTGATCCCTGCGTGGACAACTCTTTTGTGCATTTTCTGATTTTCATCATGTTTCTGTATTTAATTTATCTTTTCCATAAACGTTCACATGTGTGTGTTGGTTGGTATGGTGAGGTTTTTAACCTATGATCCACAAGGCACGGGTTCAACCCTTGGTGTGGACACTCCCATCTTTTTTAATATTAGTTTTTCATGATTTTCTTCAAAACTTCAAAATGTCACAACTTTGTCATTGTTCATCATTTTTGAGTCACTCTTTTTTCAACTAGTTCTTAATCTTGCCTATTTTCATGTAGTGATCAAAGAATTCAAGTATTTCCATCCTAGAAAAACTTTACATCATTTGAAAAGCTTGCACTTTTAGGGTTTTCCCCCTCATATCTCTCATTTTTTAACTTTCATTTTATTTCTCTTTAAGTTTAGTTTTAAGATGGCATGAACTTGTATTGTTGGCTCCCTTGTGCATTTAAGTTTGAATTTCAATTTTGTTTGTGGTTCACCTTTTAAAACCGTTGATTATCCCCTTGAGGTTTTGGGCCCTTCTATTTACATTATGTGACATTGTTGGTTTATATCCTCCTTTATCCCTTTATCCTAACCTTAGGATTTGAGTCGTCGTGCTCATTTTTAGCATCCCACCGTGGACGTCTTTTACCCTTTTATCCTAACCTTAGGATCTGAGTCGTCGTACTCACGTTTAGCATCCCGCCTTAGACATTCTCCCATAATAATCTCAATGTAGACTTGGAGTCGCCACACTCCGTGTAAGTACTTCCCTATGAATGCTTACATCCCTTTTGAACCTTGACCACAGTCAAGAGTTCCTCCCCCTAGATAGAGGAACTATGAACGCTCTGATTTCTCGATGAGAATATGTAGGCATAAGATGCAACGTCTTAGCGAGCCAACTAACAACCAACCTTTTCTTTCTCCCTCACTAACAACTAACTTCCTATTAACTTTTACAACTTAGAATTGGAGTCGCCGTGCTCTATTTAGTCGTCCCGCTGTGGACATTCCCTTTGTTTACCTTTCCCATAGGACTTGGAGTCGCCGTGCTCTATTTAGTCGTCCCGCCGTGGACATTCCCTTCTTTTCTAACTTAACTTTAGTTTAGAGTCGCCGCATTCTATGTAAGTGTTTCGCCGCAGACATTTACTTTCCCTTTGGAACCTTGACCACAGTCAAGAGTTCCTCACCCCTAACCAGGGGAACTACGGTTGCTCTGACTCCATTCCCGTCAAGATACGTAGGCACGAGATGCGATGTCTTCGCGAGCAAACTTTACCAAACTTTGTACATACTTTATACATTATATCTTTACCCCTAGCACTCTTCCTTTAGCAAGCAAACTTTAGCAAACACAAATATTAACAAGAGGTTCCTGTAGAGTACTACATATGTTTAGGATGTGAAATACCTACCCTAGGCATAACTAACCCCCGAACCTTTAGATCTCTCTTTGCTCAGCTTTAGGCCTTGCTTTTTGCTTTGCATATTTATAGGTTTTTCTTTCTTTAAACCTTTCCTTTTTGGATAAATTAAAGTTCGGTTGTGAATTTAAGAATTAAAGATTCAAGTTAATTCAATAGCTTGATATCCGATTCTCACCACAACAGAAATGGCGACTTCACTGGGGACTTTTCCCTAAGAGGGTTAAGCCCACCTTGTTTATATTTATGTTTGCTATATGTTTGCTTGTCTGTATATTTGTATATATCTGTATATATCTGTTTATGCCTGGGTTTTTTTGTATTCAGGGTTGTTACCTTAAGTGGTGAGGATAAGTCCTATACCCGGACTTGAGTGCACTTATGATAGGAAGGTGGTATATTCAAGAAGGCTTATAGGGAGTTGATTCCCGACCAAGATGACTTGAGAAACCACCACTCAGTGGAGGCCCTCTTGGGAGTATTTTTGTTGAACGAGTATTCGTGAAAACATTACTACTTTCAACCTAGGAGCCTGTGACACTGAGGACCTTTAGTTACCTTTTACCCCCACTTGGCCTTTTAGGACGTAGTGCGATGACTATGAGGGAGTATTCCCGAAGTAGTTGATACGCGATACTACACTCAGACGAGACTCTCTTGAGAATATTATTGATTTCCAAGTAGTTGGTATGTCGATAATATCCGAAAGATGGGTCGAGGACTTGGGAAACTTTGTTAGAACCCGTTGTGCAGGTGCTTTACCCCTAGTACACACGCTATGGTTGGTTCTTTACCCAGACCTCATGTTGTGATCTTGAACCTTTGATCCTGTTATGTGTGTTTTGCATCCTGTCTTGCATAGCATTACATTACATTTGCATCTTTGCATGGTTCTTTGCATACCTCTGTTTGTCCAGTCGTTCATCTCCAGCTGTCAGACCAGTTTTTCAAGCTCCCGTCTTTGCAGAGCCAGACCTGTGGTCCATGCTATCACCTAGAATGGCCGAACTCCCTTTGAGACTCCTTTCTTTGACTACAATGCTGCCAGTGCTCAAGGAGAAGACCATGAAGATTTTGTTGAGCCTGAGATTGTCCGTGAACAGTTTCAGAACATAGACAAGAGACTCAAGGCTGTCGAGGGTACATACTTCTTCAACGTTGATGCAGACAACATGTGCTTAGTTTCTGGCCTCGTTGTGCCTGTTAAGTTTAAGATTCTTGAGTTTGTGAAGTATAAGGGTCACTCATGTCCGAGAGCCCATCTAATCATGTACTTCCGAAAGATGGCAGCCTACACCAACAATCAGAAGCTGCTCATCCAGTGCTTTCAGGACAGCTTGAGTGGTTCTTCTCTCAAATGGTATATGAACTTAGAGCATAACAGTATCCACTGCTTCCAGGATCTCACCAACGCTTTTATGAAGCAGTATAAATACAACCTGGATATGGCTCCTGATCGCCGTCAACTTCAAAATATGTCTCAGAATGAGAAAGAGTCATTCAAAGAGTATGCTCAGTGATGGAGTGAGTTGGCTTCCCAGGTTGAACCGCCTCTAGCAGAGAAGGAGTTAACTGGAATGTTCATGGATACTCTGTCCCCTATTTATTGGGAAAAGATGATTGGAAGTGTATCTTCAAGCTTTACTGATCTAGTGACTATTGGCCAAAGGATAGAAGAAGGGCTGAAAAATGGTAAAGTCTCCAAAGCTGCTGAATCTTCAAGTGGTGCGAAGAAATCCTTTGGGACCTTCCATAAGAAGAAAGAGGATCAGACCAATGCTGTTATGACTGAAGTGAGAAGACCTCGCCCTAGACCTCAGTTTATTGATCATCATGTTGTTGCTGTTGTTGCTACTCCACGGCCAGCTCAGATTCCTCAACGTCCAGCTGTTGGACAGAACCAGTATAGGAATAGGAATCACTTTGAACCTATTCCCATGACATACACAGAGCTTTATCCTGACCTGGTTCAGCAAGGGTTGATCACTACAAAGGCTTTGCAACCTCCTCCTAATCCTCCTCTAGCTGGATTTAGGGCTGATCTCCATTGCGCTTTTCATGAGGGTGCCCCAGGCCACGACTCGGAACATTGTTATGCATTGAAAGCCAGAGTGCGTGAATTGATTATAACTGGAACCCTTGATTTTAAAGATAGTCATCCGAATGTCCAGAATAATCCCATGCCAGTACATCAAAGGCGAAGCTTTAGACTGACTTCAGCAGGCTGTCTGCCTAAACGCCAGTGTTTCAGACAAGACGGCTCATCCTTGTCCTGATTTAGTCACTAGGCCTTTTGTTTCTTGTTGTTTGTACTTTCCTTATTTTGTACTAGCTGTTTGACTTTAAATTATGTTTGTACTTTTATGTTAATGAATGAGCATTGCAACTTTTGATTCAATTCATTTTGTCCAGTATTTGTATATTTATGCTTTATCTTTAAAAATATACACCTGTTGTTCAAACTTTTGATATGAAAATATTTGATGGAGGATGATGAAAACGTTATACTCATAACTGCTGTCAGTATGCTTTCAATCAAACTTTGTTGACGATGTAAGGCATTATTTCAACTCCTAAACACTGGAGAAATAAGGAAGATAATCCCTAGTCAACCCCTTCGAGCCTAGAAGTTGGAGTTTCTTTCTTTACAAAAAATCCATAATCTTAACCTGGGGCAGGGTAGTTCTCAGTTAACTCGGTTGTTTGTTCCAACAATACACCTTTCATATAAAGGTTGCATTCACAAGTTTTCCTTTGCACACAATAAACGAGTGTCGAAGATGTTTTTCAAGCCAAAAAGCCGATGATGGTTCACCGTAATCATTAAAGCCAGGCAGTCACTTTCTTTATAAAAAAAATCAATCAAAAGAAAAACCCGCTAAGTCAAAATCTACGAAGGAGACTTAGGCAAAACTGGGGCATCCCGCTGACTGTAGTCTTCGCAAGAAACAGTTCAGGCAAAAGTTAGGGATAATAGAAGAGGAGATATTTAAATCTTTACCATGAAAATCCTCAATGTCAAAACAACCAAATGTTGTAGAGAAGTAGTGATTGTCGTCTCAAAAGTCCTTGGACTTCTGAACCATCATCATGGCTATAATCAGTCCATTTCTATAGGAACCTGAGTGTATATTCTGAGTTAGCTGAGCATAGGACTGAAGATCATCACGTAGATTGGGTGGGCACAAATAAACTTTGAGCCTTTATCCTTTGTTTCTTAAACCGTGAACCAGGCCACGCTACAACCCTCAAAAGACCTAACTGAAACAAGGTTATTTTGAAAGCATACTACACCAAGGTTACATAAACTGACTCCAAAAGATCTTTGCAGATCATTTGTTTTGGCATCATACATTTTTGCTTTACCTTTAAACTTTGAGTGTCTTGAACCACCATGTTCTGACCAATGACTCATTTATTTTGCAAATGATTTTGATTTCAAAAGTTGCATGAAATTTGCATTACCATGTTTGTATGAACACTTTTGTTTGCAAACTGGCTTTCCTCTCAAGGAATTTTCAAACAGTTGAGAAACTTGGTCAGTGATCCTATCAGGGGCAAGTTCTTTTCACATCCTGTCAAAGAATCAGTTCAATATTTGTTCAGAACAAGGTCTTCTCAGATGTGGTTTATCCAGAAGATATTTCAAGACTCAGACTGGGGCAAGCCTTCCAAGCACCCAGCGGATCAGTCATTTTCAACAAGCTGAAGCGATTATCAGTTTACCTACAACAAACAGCTAAACTGGGGCAGTTTACTTGAAGAATTCCCAAGCAGCCATTCATCCTTCCTACGAGGATCATCTATTTGGTACAACTTACCAGTGCGGTAGAGATGTGTTCAGTGGTAGCATCTTTAGTCCCCAAGAAGAATGGCAGTGATCTCCGTGTTGAGGAATCAGTCTTCCAGTCTTGTCTTCTCACCAAAAGAGTCGAGCCTTGTTGTCTGCGTTTGCATTTGATCATATATCATCTGTATAATTCATATACATATGCATAGCATGGGTGTTTCATCCTCATTTGCATTTCTTCTAAGGTCGTGTTTTATCCACGTCTTACCTTGTGGTTAAAGTCCATCTCACTTGGCACCTACCAAACAGATTTTTGTGTCGTGTCTATCTGATGTTCTTCCAGATATGACATTTCTTATCCGATTGTTCTTCCGGATATGTCTGTTCCTATATACATCCAATACTATTCTCAGATACTATGTTTATACCTTTCATTCAAATCCATTATTGGGTGTCTGGTTTCCTTTTATCCAATGTTATTCTTGAATGTCACCTTTGTTTGTCTCTCTCTAATGTTTTTCCATATTGAGTCTTTGTTCTGATGTTTTTCCAGAACTTATCTGATGGTTTTCCAGATTGAGTCTTTGTTCTGATGTTTTTCCAGAACTTATCTGATGGTTTTCCAAATATTTACCTTGATTTTGATGTTTTTCCAGAATCTATCCGGTTTTTCCGGATATGTTTCTCTCTCTCTGATGTTTTTCCAGATTGAGTCTTTGTTCTGATGTTTTTCCAGAACTTATCTGATAGTTTTCCAGATATTTACCTTGATTATGATGTTTTCCAGAATCTATCCGATGTTTTTCTGGATATGTTTCTCTCTCTGATGTTTTTCCAGATTGAGTCTTTGTTCTGATGTTTTTCCAGAACTTATCTGATGGTTTTCTAGATATTTACCTTGATTCTGATGTTTTTCCAGAATCTATCTAATGTTTTTCCGGATATATATATATATATATATATATATATATATATATATATATATATATATATATATATATATATATATATATATATATATATATATATATATATATATATATATATATATATATATATATATATATATATATATATATATATATATATATATATATATATATATATATATATATATATATATATATATATATATATATATATATATATATATATATATATATATATATATATATATATATATATATATATATATATATATATATATATATATATATATATATATATATATATATATATATATATATATATATATATATATCTTTGTTCTGATGTTCTTCCAGAACCCCTTTGTTGCTTATCTGATGTTCTCCCAGATATGTCTTCAAACCTTTTCCCCGTATACCCTTCTAAAATGTTTCAGATGAACCTTCAAAATATATTTCTTCAATGTGCTTCTTTTGATATGTTCCGGAGTTTATTTGATGTTTTTCCGAGTATCTCTGGTATATTTCAGAGTTCATTTGATGTTCTTCTGAATGTCTCTGATGTTTGTTTCTGTGTCCCTGATATATTTCTCAGGTTTCACCTCACCTCATTCTTTGATATTTTGAATGTTGTGACTCTTTTCCATCCAATTCCGTTCATGGATGATGTCTGTTGTTTCCCTAGTGTGTCGGGTTCCCTGTGAGTAATTACTCGTCATATTGTCGTTCTTTTTTCTTGTGTGTCTGCATCTGTCTTGCATTCAAGCATTATAAAGCATCATTTAGATTCATGGCATATTAGAATTTGTCCTTTTGCATATCATCCGATCTAAGGGACAAAAATTTCTTGTTTGCTATATTTAAATACCTTTCACTATGATTCTATGAGGATTATCATCTCTCATTGCCATCCAGTGAAGATATTTAAATAGGGGCAACTGTTACACCCTAAATTTTGACCCCTTAGATCTTCATCTTCATTGTAGGATCATATTAATTTGATTATTTAACCTTAACCTACTTCAAGTTTTTCTTTGTTAAGTTACAAGTGAACCAGAGTTCCGTACAGTCGGAAATCGAGGTTTCAGCGGTTTCATCAGTCAATGCCTTGGATTGATTGTCCATGAAGAATGTATCTACACCATCAATAATATTCCATTGGGTCAAACATGAGTCCAATGTAAGGTTGTCACACAAAGATCAGGAACAGTGCAGTTCAGGATCCCCGATTAGGGTTTTTGATTAGGAAAAGTCAACTGTGGTTTGACTTTTGATTTTAAAGGTGTTCCAATGATGGAATTATGGTCCATGAAGCTCATATGATTTATTCAAGTCCCTTCAAGAAGTTTCAAAGCCTCGGAAGACCCAAAACAACAACAATCGACTCGGTAGACATCGATCGATCGTTCGGTTGACCGAAAAGTCAACTCTTCTACCATAAAGAATTTGACCTCAAAGTGTGAATCAAAAATGTTCCTAATGTCATATTACACCTATCTATGAAGTTTCATGACCATTGGATCAAGGATTGGGGAGTAATCGCAAAAATCGGGAATTAGGGTTTTGAAAGGGACAAAACCATAACTCCCTAACCACACATCCAATGGAGTTAGTTCAAAACTCATTGGAAAGCTCTTGACAAGTCCTACAAAAGTCCCACAGTGGTCCATGAGCATAAAATGCATAGATTTGGAGTTATGAGCAAATTCGTTACAAGAGGGAAAAATAACTTAGAAAAATTCTAACTTATTGGCCTTTTTAGGCATGTTTTCAGCAACTTTGAGAGGTCTTTTGACCTAGTTCCATTGGGAATTTGAGGATCATGAAAACATGAAAGTTGTAGAGCTACATTAGGGCTTTCCAAAATGTACTAGAACTTCTCCATAGCCTTCATGAGTTGAGATTTATGAATCCAACAAGATGGGGTTTCAAGACTTGAGTCCAACATTCTCACTTGTTCACAAACTCATCTTTTGATCACTTGAGCTATTCTCAGCCCTTGGATCATGTTTGTATCTGATATTTAAGGAGTATAATGAAGGAAAATGCATAAGAAGTGAAGAATGTGAAGAAAGAGCAAGTTGCAATAAAATAATCAAGAAATTCAAAGAGAGGAAAGAGAAACTTTTTGGCTCAAAACTGTAGCAGCTGTGACATCTACACTCTATGCTCTATTCAGTCACCTCAAGCCACTCCTTCCACTTGATTTTCTCCATACATTGAGCCATGAGAATGATGTATGCAGCTGCATCAAGATCTTATGCAAGATTTCTTCAAAATCTCCCTCCAAAGGCCAAAATGCAAATCTGTCCTCACCCTTCATTTTTCCTATAAATAGAGACTCCCTCTATGTTACTTCACACACCATAGCACTCTACAACCCAAGAGAAAATCATTGCTCTCATACTACCTTGCACTTTCTTACAAGTGAAGAAAACCACCCAAAAAACCCTCAAAAATCTGTCTTGAGCAAAACAGCTTCCAAAACCATTTTCACTCAACCAAAATCACCATAAACCATCCATACAATCCACAAATGATGTGTGGGAGGTGTCCAAGCCTTTAAACCAGTCAAAACCCTCATTTTCTCAAAAGTCAACTTTCAACCAAGGAAAGTTTGACTTCATACTCAAAATCTGCCAAAACACATACCATGCCTGTTTTGATCTTTGTAAGCCTCTAAACACCCTTGGTTTATGATGTTCCAACTGCCCATAACCTAAGAAACTATCATCATCACTTGTTTCAAGTTCTGTCCTAAGGGTTCACTTGTTTACTTCAAGTGCAAGGAAGGTCGTCATCTTCATCAAGGCATTGAATTGGGTTTTATCTGAAGGCTTCAAGGTTTTCCATACTGCACAAACTTGCTTGGAGGTCTACAAGAGGTTGGTAGTTACTATACCCCTTTAAACTGTCATGATATTGTTTGATGTACATTAGTTTGGTTTGAGATTAAAAGTAATGTGTTTTGAATGCAAGGCACTTCATGTTTGAATCTATCTATTCTGCTTGTTTGCTCATCAATATGTATCACTTTACCATGTTGTGTTGCTATGTGCTAAACCTTGAGTTTCTCTCAAATGCTACCAAGTATCATGTATGAACAAGTGAAAGTTGGTTCACAACTGTTTTGAAGTTTGATGTTGTCCAGTTTGTGAATATTGTTGATTTGTTTCTGTTAACAGTAGAATTTTTGAATCATGAACATATTTGTTAGCATTTTTACTTGGAAATACCTATATGTTGGATCCATGTGGTGTTGATCTCATTTGGAACTAGTTTGATTTTGGTTCTGCACTTTTCTGTTCTTGCATTTTGTTCCAAATCTTGTGCCTTTTCAACTCATAGGTCATTTTCATTTCTAGCTTACATTTGAATCATTTTTATGCTCAAACCTGGTTTATGACACATTTGGAGTATGCTTGTAAGTTGTTTTGTGATGTTGGATTTGGGATGACTCATGTGCAGTTGATGACCAATACCATTTTTCCTGTTTTAATGCTTGTGGCTGTCATGAGATGTTGATCTTTACCCTTGTCATGTTAAGCATATCTTTATGGTTGGTTTGAACTGCTGATGGTGAATCAGCCTATGTGTATGTCTCGGTGCTTTGTGAACCATGTTTGCATTTTGTCTTAAAATTGTGTTAAAGCATCCTTGGTCCACAACTTGAATGTTTGCATCAACATGCCATGATTTTCTGTTGTAACTCCAAACTATCATGCTGCCATGCTTTGTTTTCAACCTTTGCCAATCTTGCTTGTCTTGATCTGTTGTGAACCAGAACATGTTGTTTGTGATGGCTAGCATGCTAGAACTAAGTTTTCATGCTAGGCTTGCTTGTATTCATTCCTATGGTATTGTAACTTTCAGTGCAAGGCATGAGTTATTTGTTGTGTTTGATGCTGATTCTGTTGTTATGCTTGTTGTACCAAAACCAACTGTCATGATTAGCTTGTTAGGCCTTTTTGTTTAAATCTGTCTTGGTGTGTAAACCATATGTGAATTTATGCCGTTGTGATAACCAGACCTGGCTGCAGCTCATGCTGTTTCTGTTGATATGTTTGATGTGCAAAACCACTTTACCATGATTAATTTGTTAGGCTCTTTTGTTCAAGCTCAAGTTTCCTTAATTTGAAAACCATGTATGTGTGTATGCTGTTTTGGCCAAAAGGCAAGCTGCTGCCAGTTTCTGTCTTATAATTTCAATTCATGTGCCATCTGTTTTGATCTTGCAAAATGCTTTGAATACATGTTTTGACAATAGAGAATCCTTTAAAGTGTGGTTATTGAATTGTGTATGTATGCTGAACTGATCTTACTCTTCAAAACCACATATCAAGCTTTGTTGCTCCATTCTTGCCACTTACATGCTAAATTCTGTTTGAAGTTGTTTTGATCATCCCTTGCATGTAGAATCATTGATTTATACATTTGAAACTTGTGCATACCTCTACTTGATCACAAGCACACCTATTTTGGTTTGTGGTTGTCATGCTTACATTATTGGCTGTCAAGTTTCTATTGTGTATTTTCAACATATATGATAACTATTTTGATTGTTCTTTCTTGTCATTTGTGTTCTGAATTCATGATTTGGTATGTACATGAATCATCCAGTGTATATTAATGTATTGAGGCATGTAGGCTGGATCATGGCTATTCATGTTTTCCAAACAACATTTTAACACTTCTGTTCACTTTGCAACTTGCACATCACTTTTTGTTTGAAGTAGTTTCTGACTTATCCTTGCATCTAGAATCATTAAACAACATATTTGAAAGATGTGCACACCTTCATTTAGCCATGATCCCTTCTGTTTTGAGCTATGGCCATCATAGTGCATTTCCAAGGCAATTTGTGCAACTTACACATCAGTTTTTGATTGGACTTGTTTTTGTGTGATTTTTGCATCAAGAATCCATGAACCATGTATTTGCAACTTGTGCATATCTCCATTTGATCATATTTTCTTCTGTTTTGAGTTATGGCTTTCAAATTGCAATTTCAAGTTTCACCTTACAACTTGCACATCAGTTCTTGGATTGAAGTTGTTTCTGTTTGGTCTTGGCATCTAGAATCATTAATTTACATATTTGAAAGTTGTTCAGGCCATCACATGAGTTTAAAGGCATCTGGTTTGATCCTGGATTTTCAAATTGCACTTCAAAGCTTCACATGACAGTTGCATTCGTGTTTTAATTTTGATGCATCATCTTGGAAAACTAACATTACCATTGCATTCCTTGTTGAATTTCACTCAAGATAGACCTAATTATTACATAATTTTGTTGAGTATTGATTGAGTTATGGTGTTCTCATTTTCATGTTGTTACCTTGTGTTTTTCCCACCTTGGCTTGCCTAGAAATCATGCTTGTTTGGTATATGAATACATGGGGTGACATTAATACTCAGATGTATCGCCACCCCAGTGGTTAAATGCAATGCCTTAAGTCACTTACCAAGCCTCTGATCCTCTGTTCGATCCCTGCGTGGACAACTCTTTTGTGCATTTTCTGATTTTCATCATGTTTCCGTATTTAATTTATCTTTTCCATAAAAGTTCACATGTGTGCGTTGGTTGGTATGGTGAGGTTTTTAACCTATGATCCACAAGGCACGGTTCAACCCTTGGTGTGGACACTCCCATCTTTTTTAATATTAGTTTTTCATGATTTTCTTCAAAACTTCAAAATGTCATAACTTTGTCATTGTTCATCATTTTTGAGTCACTCTTTTTTCAACTTGTTCTTAATCTTGCCTATTTTCATGTAGTGATCAAAGAATTCAAGTATTTCCATCCTAGAAAAACTTTACATCATTTGAAAAGCTTGCACTTTTAGGGTTTTCCCCCTCATATCTCTCATTTTTTAACTTTCATTTTATTCCTCTTTAAGTTTAATTTTAAGATGGCATGAACTTGTATTGTTGGCTCCCTTGTGCATTTAAGTTTGAATTTCAATTTTGTTTGTGGTTCACCTTTTAAAACCGTTGATTATCCCCTTGAGGTTTTGGGCCCTTCTGTTTACATTATGTGACATTGTTGGTTTATATCCTCCTTTATCCCTTTATCCTAACCTTAGGATTTGAGTCGCCGTGCTCACTTTTAGCGTCCCGCCATGGAAATCCTTTGTCCAGTTATCCTAACATTAGGATTGGAGCCTCCGTGATCTATTTAGCGTCCCTCCGTGGACATCTTTTACCCTTTTATCCTAACCTTAGGATCTGAGTCGCCGTACTCATGTTTAGCGTCCCGCCGTGGACATTCTCCCATAACAATCTCAATGTAGACTTGGAGTCGCCGCACTCCATGTAAGTACTTCCCTTTGAATACTTACATCCCTTTTGAGCCTTAACCACAGACAAGAGTTCCTCCCCCCTATATAGGGGAACTACGAACGCTCTGATTTCTCGATGAGAATACGTAGGCATAAGATGCGACGTCTTAGCGAGCCAACTAACAACCAACCTTTTCTTTCTCCCTCACTAACAATTAACTTCCTGTTAACATTTACAACTTAGAATTGGAGTCGTCGTGCTCTATTTAGTCGTCCCGCTATGGATATTCCCTTTGTTTACCTTTGCCATAGGACTTGGAGTCGTCGTGCTCTATTTAGTCGTCCCGCCATGGACATTCCCTTCTTTTCTAACTTAACTTTAGTTTAGAGTCTCCGCACTCTATGTAAGTGTCTCGCCGCAGACATTTACTTTCCCTTTGGAACCTTGACCACAGTCAAGAGTTCCTCACCCTTAACCAGGGGAACTACGGTTGCTCTGATTCCATTCCTGTCAGGATACGTAGGCACGAGATGCGATGTCTTCGCGAGTAAACTTTACCAAACTTTTTACATACTTTATACTTTATATCTTTACCCCTAGCACTCTTCCTTTAGCAAGCAAACTTTAGCAAACAAAAATATTAACAAGAGGTTCCTGTAGAGTACTACAAATGTTTAGGATGTGAAATACCTAACCTAGGCATAACCAACCCCCGAACCTTTAGATCTCTCTTTGCTCAGCTTTAGGCCTTGCTTTTTGCTTTGCATTTTTATAGGTTTTTCTTTCTTTAAACCTTTCCTTTTTGGATAAATTAAATTCCGGTTGTGAATTTAAGAATTAAAGATTCAAGTTAATTCAATAGCTTGATATCCGATTTTCACCGCAACACCTTGCAAAAATGTTCAAAACACCAACTTTGAGCAAAGATATCTTAGTGTACAAGAATCATTTTGGCTTGAATTTGAGCTCTAAGCAAAGACGGCAAGGCAAGGAACAATTTTCATGTTGAATTGATCTTAATTTCAGAATTGGAAGACCATGAAAGATGATGTTGAAAATCATGTCATGCGAGCTGCTACAAATAACTTAGAAAAAAATCTAAGTTATGGATTTTGGCCTACTTTTTCCCCAACTTTGAACTTCCATAACTTGATCTTCACAAATCATATGGAGGACTTCTAGAACTTTTCGGAAATCTTGGAACAAGCTCTACAACTTTCATTTGGGACAAAGCTCGATTTGATATCAAGAAAGTGCTAAAAATTGGCTTGCAATAGAGGTGCAAAAATCCGTCCAATCTTGGCAATGTTGAAATCATTGAAATCCCCAACTTTGATTGATCATAACTTGAGCTCCAAGTATCATATGATTATGAATTGGTACTCAAAAGAAAGCTTGAAATACAAGGAACAACTTTGATGTTTGACCCAAGTCCATTTGAAACCATGTTCATAAATAAAAATGGCCTTGAAGATGGCTGCTTCAACCATGAAACTTTTCATAAATGGAAAGTTTCTAAAACCCCAACTCCCCAAAATGGCAACTTTCAACATCTTTTGGTTTTTCATGATTCCCTTGACTTTTCTTGACCAAATTCCATCCATTGGTCATATTGAACTTGAGGGACATGATTTTGACCTCAAAAAGTCAGGAGTTGATTTTTTCACTGCAAAGTTGACTTTTCCCCCCAAATCTCTTGATTTTCAATTGACTGAATAATTGAAGCTCTTCTGATTAAAATTGATGATCAATCTCCCATCCTCAAACACCTTAGGACATATGGAGAACCATGGGAACAATTTTTCCTCAAGAAACAAGTTTAACCTGATTAAAAATGAAACCCTAATTTCACCCTTTTTGCCTAGGCATTGTTCAAATGAACTGAGTGACGATTCCAACTCATAATGACCTCTGAGGTACTCAACAAGCTTCTACCTCATGCTTCTACTAATGATGAAACCTCATGGACCCTTTGAAAACCCTCTGATGGTTCTTTGAGATTAAGCTATGACACGCCTCTCCTTTCTAGGAGCTCTAATAACTTCATGATAATAACACCCACTTGATGACTTGTACCAATGCCTTTGCTTGAGCTTGTAGCCAATGAAGACTCTCCTCTTGGTTGGTACACAAACAAAGTCACTTGATCCCCTGTAAGAACAATGTTATGCAGATACAAGATGTTAAAATGCAATGAAACAAAAGCCAAAGATAAGAAAAGAGGTTGGTCAAATTTTGGGGTACAACAGATGCCCCTATTCAGGCGACTTGGAACTGAAGGGATGAAAAGCGAACGACTTTCAAACATTCAAGGTAAAAGATGGTTGAATACCAAAGAACCCAGAAATTTGCCAACCGCAAAAGGAACGGTAACTGAATAAGGTCTGTAAACACTGTTGGGGAGAGACAAAGATGGACGCATCCATCGAATGATCACAATCTGCCGGGGTCTGGATACCGCATAGGAGGGAGAAAATTTTATAATCTGCCAGGGTCTGGATACCACATAGGCAAGATAAACCATCAACCGGGGTCTGGATACCGCACAGGCTCAGGACATAAACAATGTAAGCTAGGGTCTGGATACTGCTCGAGCTTAAAGGGATAAAATGATGCTAACTGGGGTCTGGATACCGCAGGGTTTAAAGGAAACATCATGGTCTCCCGGGGTCTGGATACCACACAGGCAAAGCAAACCACTAGCGGGGGTCTGAATATCGCATAGGCTCAGGAGATAAACTAGTGGAAGCCGGGGTTTGGATACCGCACGGGCTTGAGCCAATAAAACCGGTGGAAGCTGGGGTCTGGATACCGCATGGGCTAAAGGAAAACATCATAAATTGCGGGGGTCTGGATATCGCACGGGCGAAAAGATACATCGGTGGAAGCTGGGGTTTAGATACCGCACCGACTTTGAGAAATGGATCGGAGGGAGCCGGGGTCTGGATACTGCTCGGGCTAAAGGAATGAACCGGTGGAAGTCGGGGTCTGGATACCACACGGGCTTGAGCAAATAGAACCGGTGAAATCCGGGGTCTGGATACCACACGGGCTTGCTGGAACAAACATCAATTGTGGTCTAGATACCGCATAAGTTGGTTAAACAAACAGAATGAGTCGGGATCTAGATACCACACGGGGTTGCTGGAATAATCGGTGAAAGTCGGGGTCTGGATACCACATGGGCTAAGAAGATAAACCGGTGGAAGCCGGCGTCTGTATACTGTAACACCCATTTTTAATTATTTTTGGTTCCTGTGATTATTTTATTCGAGGATGTATTTTGAGAATTAATTTGGAGGATCGAGAACTCATTATATTGGCATATAATGATAAAAATGTGATAGTTAATAGTAATGTAATATTATTATTAATTATTATCATTTTATTACTAATATCAATATATATAAGTAAAATACAATTATTGGATTTTTGGAAATTAAATGGGTTTTTGTGAATTAAAAGGAATAGAGGAATTAAATAATTATGAGAAAATTATATTTATTTGGATGAATAATAAATAAAAGGATTTTTGGGGAATTAAGGTTAGAATGGTCACTTTGTGGAAATAGAAAGAGCAAGGGGAGGAGAACTCGTACGAAGAACACAAGAAGGGAGAGGAGCAAACGATCAAGAGAAGCAAGGCTGAAGCATCAAGAAAGCAACTTTACCAATTGGATTTCGAGCAAATTGAAGGGCTTAATCACCATCAGCGTCGAATTTGAGGTAGGGGGGATTTTACGGTTACTTTGGCTTTTGCATGAAATTCGGTAGAACGCGGGAAATCCCTAACCCCATAGATTTGTTGTTGTTTGATGTTGTTTTTGTGCTGTCATGGTTGTAATTGATGAGTTGTATGATGCTTAATTCGTGCATGTGCTAAGATGTTGAGTTTTATGAGTGTTGGGACATTTCGGTAAAACTTCGGAGTTGAACCGGAAGTTGGTTCGGAGAGTAGAGTAGATGATAATCGGAATAGAATCGGGAACAGGCCCGTAGTGTAGTGGTAGTATGTTGTATGGTATCGGGTGTCGATTTAATCGGGCAGAATCGGAAGTGGGGGACGATTCTGATGAGCAGAATGTTGCTGAATTCTGCAGGATTCGCCAGCCTTCGCTAGGCGAGTGGAGGCGAGCCTTCGCCAGGCGTCGCCAGGCGAATGTTCGCTGCTGGCCTTCGCCAGGCAAGTATGTCAGCGAGCCCGACAGCAGTCCTGTGTTCTGCTGCTGTTTTTGTGTTGTTCCTCCGTGGTTTTCGACCCTTGTTGGTCACGTGCGATGAGAGGCTTGCTGGAAAGCTGATGCGAGCGTATGTCGGAGGTTGTGGGGCTGTTTGGCCGGTGTTTATCGCAAGTGGCATAATTGGTGGATTATGCGTTATGTGTGAACTGGTGTGGTTATGAACGTAGAATGTGTGCACCGTGTGTGTGCTGCGTGTAAGATGTGAAGATCAGTATGATCATTACGCCTTGAGTGCGCTGTGTTGGTGTGTCAAGGTGAGTGGATCCATGAGGATCGATACGCTTATTATGCGTTGCATTTGCATGCGGTTACGTGAAGTATTAGGGTCAGTAGAACCGACATGCCTGGTGTGCATTGTATGTGATAAGTTGTGTGCATAGTAGCAAACACTTCCAGTAGCTCTGAAGTGTTGTTCGCAAGGCGGTTCGCTAGGCGAACGTGTGGTGAACACTCGCTAGGAGCTCGCGTAGCGAGCATGTAGCGAGTGTAGAAGAATTTGGAATTTGAACGTTGTGTGCGGCAGATGATGCTAAGTGTAATCAGATGGTTCTGCTGTAATGTTAACTGAGTAAGGAGGGTATGATGAGGGGAATGAGGGCCGTGTGGCCGGCGTCTAGTGCAATTGACATAATCGGAGGATTATGTGTTAAGTATGAATATGTATGAATATGTATGAATATGTATGAATATGTATGGATATGTATGGATATGTGTGGATGTGGATCCGTAGGATCGAATACGCTTGGTATGCGTTGTGGTTGTATGTTATGTGATGGATGTGGATCAGAAGGATCGATACGCCTTAAGCGCGTTGCGTTGATGTGTTGTGATGATTGGATCGATAGGATCGATATGCCTTAGGTGCACGATGTGTGAAATGTGGTGTGGTGATCGGATCAGTGGGATCGACGCACTTTGTGTGCTTGTTATGTATGTATTCTATGATGTGAGAGGATCCGTAGGATCGGTACGCCTGTGTGCGTTGTGTTTTTATGATGAGATGAGGTCAGGGGATCGTGTGCACTGTGTGTGCTTTTGTGTTGTTGTGTATGTATAATGTATGATGGGATATGGTCAGGGGACCGCATATGTTGGTGATGTGTGTGATTGTGATATCTGATGAGATATGGTCAGAGGGTCGTGTATGTTGATGATACATGTGGCGAGGGGTGGATCAGTATGATTGATGTGCACTTAATGTGTTAGTGGTATGATGTGTGTGGTTATGGTGGTGTGCTCCTGTAGAGGAGGGTGATGGCCCAGTGACCATCGATATCGTTGTTGTGCTCCCAGTGGGGAGGGTGATGGCCAGTTGTCCATCGGAGATGTGCTCCCGTAGCGGAGGGTGATGGCCGAGTGTCCATCGGCATTATTATAGTGCTCCCGTAGTGGAGGGTTGATGGCCAGTTGCCCATCGTATATTTTTGTGCTCCTGAGTGGAGGGTTGATGGCCAGTTGCCCATCGGTGTGGTGTGCTCCCTGAGTGGAGGGTTGATGGCCAGTTGTCCATCGTTATATTTTGTGCTCCCGCGTGGAGGGTTGATGGCCTGGTGCCCATCGTGGTAGTGGGTCGGTGTCATATATTGTGAGTGGTGTGAGCGCGTTTGTTGCGCGATTGTGAATTGTGGATGAGGGTGGGACCGTGAGTCCGGATGATGTGTATATGAAATAATATTATTATTATTGATTTTTGCTTTTATTTCATGCACTTATATGCCACTATTATTTGATCGTAATTCTCACCCCTTTGTTGTTGTTATTGTGGTCTGTGCTTCTTCGGAAGTACAGACATTCCAGGTGTTTAGCTAGTTGGATTGTGGTGTCTCCGTAGGACTGCTCTGATACGTAACACCGGGGCGTTTTGGGAGTTTATTTGTTTATGTGTGGATTATGTGTGCCCCAGTGGCGTATCTGATTTTAGGAGTTATGTATCGATATTTGATGATACTATGCTTATATGTTTTTAGGCAGATGGCCAATGATTATGCATATCACGATGATGATTATGATTGATGTATATACACATTTTGTGTTACGACAGACGAATCTATTTTTCCGCTGAAATCTATTGAAAAATCAGTTTTGAATGATTTGTGAAAATTGTGATGTGAATGTGACATCTCGTTGAGAAAAAGAAACTCTGATATGTGTTTTATTTACTTGTTTTATTTTAATTTGGGAACGGGGTGTTACAGATACCGCACGGGCTTGAGCCAATGAAACCGGTGAAAGTCGGGGTCTGGATACCGCACGGGCTAAGGAGAACATCATAAATTGCCCGGGTCTGGATACCTCACGACCGAAAAGATACATCGATAGGAGTCGAGGTCTGGATACCACACAGGCTTGCTGAAACAAACATCAACTGGGGTCTGGATACCGCACCAGTTGGTTGAACAAAAGAGTCTGAGCCAGGGTTTGGATACCACACGGGCTTGCTGGAATGGAATGGAAGAAGCCAGGGTCTGGATACCGCACGGGCTAACTGAAATGAACCGGAGGAAGTCTGGGTCTGGATACCATACGAGCTTACCGAAATAACTGGAGGAAGCCGGGGTCTGGATACCAAACAGGCTTACTGAAATAACCGGAGGAAGCCGGGGTCTGAATACCACACGGGCTTACTGAAATAACAGGAGGAAGCTGGGGTCTGGATACCACACAGGCTTACTGAAATAACTGGAGGAAGTCGGGGTCTGGATACCACACGGACTTACTGAAATAACCGGAGGAAGTTGAGGTCTGAATACCACACGGGTTAATGAAAACAAACCATTGTCTGCTGGAGATACCACTGGAAACAAATAGGTAACAACCTGACTTATGTTTCAAATGCACATGTTTGAGTATGGTGTAATGCTCCATACGAAAGAGAAATGCTACGCGTTTGGGAGGATGCTATGCACGATGCAAATGCAAAGGAACCACTCCAGCAAAATAAATTTTGGAGAGACAGAGCCAACTCCGCTGGGGATGACTGGGTGCCAAGTACGATTGGACTTTTGCTGGAGAAAACAAGCCCTGAATTGCCTCCTGGAAAAGAACTCTCCTGTGTAAAAACTGCTCTGCAAGAATAAAATCCACTCCACAGGCGATCAAAATCAACTCTGCTGAGGAAAGTGGCCTTGGGTGACCTACCAGAATACAACTCTTCTAGGTAACAAACGACTTGGCTGGGGAAAACAGATTTACTCTACTGGGGAGACCAACCCTAGATGGCCTGCCAGAATATAACATTCCGGGGAACAGACAACTCTACTGGGGAAGCAAAGCAAACTGCTGAGGAATAGCTCCATTCTGCCGGAGATTCCGCTTTACTGGAAATTAAATCCACTCTACTAGGGATCATGAAGAAGATTTATTGGGAAGTCATCCCCAAACTCTCTCTGCTGAGGATGGAGAATAACAATTCTCCGGGTGAATCCCAATCTGCGAGGAAGAAAACATTCCACTGACTTTTCCGGGGATCTGCAGGGGATGAATTAACTAGAGATATCCCGAAGGAAACTCACTCTGATGACCCACTGGATTCTGCTACGGACCACGACTCCGCTAGGGATCACCCAATGAGGGAATTAGTTTCTACCTCTGCTTGGGGAAATGAGCAATAAACTCAACAACATCAACCTCTGCTTAGGGAATTAAGTCGGTGTCAGACTCTACAGGAAAATAACACTGAACTCATCCCACTGCTGGGGGGGTAATCCCACACCTACTCGTTGGGGATGATCATATGCTGCTGGAGATTTCAATCTCGACCTGCTGAGGATACCCTTGAATGCCTACAATTCAAACCTGCTGGGGATAAAAACAATCTTAACCTGCACACCTTCTTCAAGTGGGGAACTTCTAGAAAAGTCTCGAGGATGAGAGTCATGCAAATGACAAACAAACAAACATGTTTTGTACAACAAGCACCATCTTAATTATCACGTGTGACATTACTCAAGCAAAAACATTGTTTCGATTATAGTTGGCAGAGCCCACAAGTTTATGTATGCAAAGTTTTTATCAAAAATATCAGGCGTCTTTTGCAAACAAAACGGTGAAAGATGAATCAAAAACAAAATTTTTTATGAATAGTATGTTTTATTGATAAACGGTCTGTAAATAGGCAAATTTACAACAGATGCAACTCCTGAAATGAGAAAGTTGTGTAAGGAAATATACAAAATGCATAAGAATATACAAAATGTCGGCAATGTGGCACAGATAACCACCATAGGATGACTCAACCATGACTCGCGTGACTTCGACGCCTTTCCGATGTTCGTCTTCTGAAGAGATTGATTTGAACAGTGACCCTCGGGTTCTCTCATAATCCATTATGCTCTGAAGATCAATACGCAGGTCGTAGTCGTTTGCTTTTCAAATCCCTAACTTTTGCCTGAATCGCCCTTGCGGGTTTTCGGTTCACCGGGATACCCATTTTTGCTAAAGTCACCCTTTCAAGTTTTCAACTTTGCGGGTTTACATTTTTCTTTTTATCCCTAATTTTTGCCCAAACCTATCCTTTTATGGTCCGCCGGGATACCTCATTCTTGCCTGGATTTTTTCTTTTCTTTCTAGCGGGTCTATTTTAAGCAAAGTATCTTTTGACTGCGTCTGCATTCACAGGGGACGTGAAATCTTCGCCGTCCATGGTTGAAAGTAGTAAGGCTCCTCCGGAGAAGACTTTCCTTACAACATACGAACCTTCATAATTGGGAGTCCATTTGCCCCTATGATCGTTCTGTGGTGGGAGAATTCGCTACAACACCAAATCACCTGCCTGAAAGACTCGAGGACGCATCTTCTTATCATAGGATTTCTTCATCCTGCTCTGATACAGACAACCATACGCGAGGGATGCCAACCTCTTCTCATCCATCAAAATGAGTTGATTCAACCTGTTCTTCACCCATTCTGCCTCATCTAGCTTGACGTTAGACAGAATTCTCAGAGAAGGGATCTCGACCTCTAATGGCAGGATAGCTTCCATACCATATACCATTATCAATAATGATTCTTTCAAGTACTCCATAACGGCAGATGATGTCCCTCTTGATAAAACGGGCTACAACTTGCTTGGTGACATTAGCATAGGAGGCTGCTTCGACCCATTTGGTGAAATAGTCGATGGCTACTAAGATGAAACGATGTCCATTGGACGCAGTTGGCTCGATCTTGCCAATCATATCAATGCCCCACATGGAGAAAAGCCATGGGGATGACATGACGTTCAAAGGACACGGCGGCACATGAATCTTATCGGCATAAATCTGGAATTTGTGGCATTACTTGGCATACTTGAAGCAATCTGACTCCATAGTTAACCAATAATACCCTGCTCTCAACAGCTTTCGAGACATGGCATGCCCACCTGCATATGTTCCAAAGGCACCCTCGTGGTCCTCCTCCATAATCAGTCTTGCTTCTTTTTCGTCCACACACCTTAGCAGCATTAAGTCAAAGTTTCTCCGATAGAGTACACCGTCTGGATTCAGATAGAAGTTACCAAATAACCTCCTCAAGGTCTTCTTATTCTGGGCCGATGCCCCTGGCGGATATTCTTGGTTCTTGAGAAAGTTCTGGATGTCGTAATACCATGGCTTGCCATTAGAAGCTTCTTCTATTGCGAAAACGAATGTCGGCCTATCAAGGCGTGAGATGACGATCCTCGGAGCATCGTTCCAAAAGTTCACTTTGTATATTGAAGACAATGTAGCTAAGGCGTCTGCCATCTGATTTTGTGCTCTTGGCACGTGGTAAAACTCTACTCGGTCAAAGAAAGGTAGCAACCTTCTCGCGTAGTTCATATAAGGAATCAAATTAGGCTAGCGGGCCTCCCACTCTCCTTTTATCTGGTTGACCACTAAAGCTGAATCACCGTAGATATCAAGGTTCTTGATTCTCAAATCTATTGCTTCCTTGATACCCATGATACACGCTTCATATTCGGCTTCATTATTGGTGCATGGAAATGTTAGCCCGCAGTGAATGGTATATGAGAACCATGGGGAGTCGTAATAATTTCCCCAATTCCACTATCGTAAGAGTTAACAGCACCGTCAAAGATCAATTTCCACCGGGAGCCTTTTTCAGGACCTTCCTCGGGTAACGGCTCGTCGCAATCCTTCATCTTCAAGAACATAATGTCCTCATCGGGAAATTCAAACTTCATTGGTTGATAGTCGTCGATTGGTTGCTCCGCGAGATATTCTGATAGAACACTCCATTTGATAGCCTTTTGGGATACGTACTGAATGTCGTATTCTGTCAGAACCATCTGCCATCTAACAATCCTCCTTGACAGCGCTTGCTTTTCAAATACATACTTAATCAGATTCATCTTTGAGATTAACATGGTCGTGTGGTTAAGCATATATTGCCTTAGGCGTTTGGCGGCCCAAGCAAGTGCACAACAAGTCTTCTCCAACATTGAGTATCTGGACTCATAGTCTATGAACTTTTTACTCAAGTAGTAGATTGCATCCTCTTTTCTTCCAGTCTCGTCGTGTTGACCGAGAACAAAACCCATGGAATTCTCAAGAACCGTTAAGTACATTATCAACAGTTTTCCGGCCACCGGGGGCATCAGTATTGGAGGTTCCTGCAAATACTCCTTTATCTTCTCAAACGCCTTCTGGAAATTTTCGTTCCAGACGATCGCCTGATCCTTCTTCAATAGTTTAAACATTGGTTCACAAGTGGCTGTGAGGTGAGATATGAACCTCGCAATGTAGTTCAATCTACCCAGGAATCCACGAACCTCCTTCTCGGTCTTTGGTGCTGGCATTTCTTGAATTGCCTTGATCTTCGTATGATCGACCTCAATACCTTTCTCACTGACAATGAACCTCAACAGCTTTTCGGACCGTACACCAAAAGTACACTTGTTTGGATTCAGCCTTAGTTTGAACTTCCTTAACCTCTCAAACAACTTTAGAAGATTAACCAGATGCCCCTCCTCCGTCTGGGACTTTGCAATCATATCATCAACATAAACCTCAATCTCATGATGCATCATGTCGTGAAAAAGAGTTACCATAGCCCGCTGATAAGTTGCCCCTGCATTCTTCAACCCAAAAGGCATTACTTTATAGAAAAATGTCCCCCATGGCGTGATGAAAGTCATTTTTTCCATATCCTTCGGTGCCATCTTAATCTGATTGTATCCCGAAAAACCGTCCATGAAAGAAAACACTGAGTATTGTGCGGTGTTATCAACAAGCACGTCGATATGGGGGAGCGGGAAATTATCCTTCGGGCTCGCTCTATTCAGGTCCCTATAGTCAACACACATCCTGGCTTTTCTGTCCTTCTTAGGCACGGGCACGATGTTAGCGACCCACGGAGGATAATTTGTCACAGCAAGAAATCCAGCGTCCAATTGCTTCTGGACTTCTTCCTTGATCTTTACTGCCATATCTGGCCTGGTTCTTCTCAATTTATGCTTGACAGGAGGGAACTCTTCTCGAAGAGGAAGCCGATGAACTATAATATCTGTGTCGAGTCCAGGCATGTATTTGTATGACCAAGCAAATACATCCTTATACACTCGGAGTAATTCAATCAGTCTTTGCTTGACATCACTTTGCAGCGCGGACCCTATTCTGACCTCCTTCTTATCCTCCTCCATTCCCAGGTTGACGACTTCAACTTCCTCCTGATGAGGCAGGATGATCTTCTCCTCTTGTCTTAACAATCTTGTAAGCTCTTCGGGAAGGTCTTCGTCTTCTTTGATCTCTTCTTCCGCTTGAAAGATCGGATTGTCAAAGTCACACCAAGTCATACACGAGTCTGAGTCGGTGGTATCTGAAATGTGTAACCTGCTATGATGATGATTTTATGCTTAAATGATATGCAAACAAACAAACACAAACCACATTGCCAATTTATTGTTAGAAAAATAAAAACAAGAAAAACAAAGATCGCAAATTTTGAATGAAAAGACGTCTTTTTGATTGATGATAAAAAAGATTGTTCACACACATAACAGATAAGGCCCTACAAATAAAGACCATTATGCTTCGGGAAGAGCATAGGGCAATACATTAATCAAAATAAAGCAATTACTCTTCATAAGTCACAGAGATAACTTCTTCAACGGTCCAATTCTTCAAGCTCTGGCCAGGGATACATGGCTGAATCCACGAATCCATGTCGCAGTCGCTGTCTCCCTCCTCGTCAGACACGGAATTAATCCTCTTGAATATCACCCCACCGCTGATGAATTGAACTGACCCTTTGTAGCGCGGAGCGCTCTTTGAAGAAGATGCAAACGGGTTGTATCCTAGTCCAAACTTGTCTTGTTTGTTAGGGACATTCACCACTTACCCCCATCCTTGTGCTGATTTGGACTTCACTACAGCTTGTGCTTCCTTGAATGATGACATGGCAACCTCTGGCACTTTGACCTCCACGGGCGCCTTCTCCTTGATTTGAACGGTCTCAAAGGCCTGGCACAGTGTTTCATGAATTTCACCATCGACCTCTACACATTTAATCGAAGACAGATGGCTAACCATGATGTCATCCTCTCCGCAAACAGTCACAATATTTCCATCCACCATGTACTTCAATTTTTGGTGCAGGGTTGATGTCATAGTTCCTGTTGAATGTATCCAAGGTCGGCCAAATAGACAGCTATATGCCGGCTGAATATCCATTATATAGAACACTGCATCAAAAATTTTCAGACCGACTTGAATCGGCAAAGTCAACTCCCCAAACACGAACCTTCTCGTTCCATCAAATGCCCGTACGACTACATCACTTGGGGTACATATTATTCCCTCTGTTAAGATGGCTGCTGATATACTAGTTATTTCAATCTCAACTGTGGCATTCGAGTTCACATTCAGTACTGGAGGTAAAGTTATAGATGAGCTTTGCTCTAAACTAAATGAAGAATTTGTTGAAGCTCTCATTTGTGGTGGAGATTGGTTATGCCATAAGTATAATGTGAAGAACAAATCAAAGGTTATTATTTTTTATTTGATATGATATGTTATTAAGCAATATTTATTCATTTTATCATATTTCATTCATTTATTTAGTATTTATATATTTTTTTTCTTTTTTCTTATTTTGAAGATTGAAAAAGAAGAGATATGTATCACCTTGAAGATTTGATATCACTTTTGTTTGGATATTAGAATTGAAGAGTTTGTATTTGAGAAATTATTCTACTCAATTCATAAGTTATAAACCTTTTTGGAGTTTTGGTTTTTTTTAATGTTCTTTTAGTAACTTTGTAATGTTGAAGTGTGACATAGATATTATTATCTTGCTACAATGATATGAAGGTCTGCAATTTTTAAATGTTGGGTTTTTTTTATCATGCCAATTATATTACTGCAATGTTATGTTTAGTCTTGCTTCTAATTACATGGCGGTGGACTTGTAATCTTAATTTGTTTAGTTTGGTATATCTTTAGGTAAAGAAATGTTGTTAGTAATTTCTCTTTTTCTTTTTTTAAGAGATTTTTTTCTTTAAAAAAGACCAAATAATGTAAAAAAATGTTGTGTGGACTATTTAAAAATAAGTAAAATAAATTATTTGAATAGAATTTTAAATAGGCTTTGAAGTCAGACCAGGCTAGGAAAAAGACCTATAATAAGTCATAGGTCAGACTCAGGTATTAAAAATTTATCATAGCCCAGACTCAGGCCTTCTAAAGCTTGGCCTGACCTAGCCTATTTTCACCCTTAGGAAAAAATTTTAAGTATCTCACGCCAGACTTTGGTCGAATCTTTTAGGTGAGACCTCAGGCTGAACATTATCTGAGGAAACTATAAGTCCCTTGGGCGAGGTGACAATATGAGATTGTTTGATGGGGCTCTAAGTCCTCCAAGCGAGATTACATGTTGAGCCGGTCTGATGAGACTGCAAGTCCCTCAGGCGAGGCGTTGAGTCTCTCGAACAAGACTTTGATCAAGACCTTGAGGTAAAACATTTAAGTATTTCGGGTCATATTTCGGTCGAATCCCTTAGGTGAGACCTTAAGTTGAACCTTGAATGAGGAGACTCTAAGTCTCTCGGGAGAGGCGGTTAGATGAGTATTTTTTATGGGACTCTAAGTTCTTCCTACGAGATTATATGTTGAGCCTATTTAAAAGAACAATTTAAAATAGTTCAAATGTCGAAGACACGTAGAAGCATACTAGAAGGTTGAAGCCCACGTAAGGGGTCAAAAAATTCATTATGCATTCTATATAGAACTTAAATATCCAAGTCATAGAGAGAAAATGGTTTGTAAGAAGATGTATGAATCCGCGTCCTTTTTTCTTAGTCTTTAAATTCGAAGCATTTACTTGAATGGACTTTTATTTTCTTTGTTTATTTTTTTATCTTTAAAGTAATTCTGCATTATTTTAGTTAGAGTTTACATTTAAATTTTTGATATTCAAAGCATAAACATTCTTTTCTTAAATCTTTTGCACAAAATGTTATAGGATTTTTTTTAGTTTGGTCCTGTTAGAGAATGAAAACTTGTGATTTGATTTACTAAAAATAATGGTAAACAACTTCAAAGCTACCTATGAAGAATGAAAGGCTTAATCAATTAAAAGTTTTCCTAATCTATTAGGAGATGTTACACTTGTTTTAATTTATTAGAATGATAAGATTAATCGATTAGACAATGTATTGTGCCTTTCTTATTGATCATACAAACTTTTCACAACTTCTCAACTTTAGTTACTTTCAACTGCTTGTTTTAACTTTGTTTAGTACTTTCAACTGAAACTTGAAACACTTTAAATTGAGTTTGCTTCTTGATTAATGAGGCTTGTGATATAATCTTTCTCGTTCAGTTGCCATCATCAAAATCAGTAGAAGACATTTACTTATACAACACATAAAACCATAACTACTAGATATTTTTGTTATTAGGTCTCTTAATAAATTGATATATAAATATATATATATATATATATATATATATATATATATATATATATATATATATATATATATATATATATATATATATATATATATATATATATATATATATATATATATATATATATATATATTTGTACTATTTCACTTTGGTGGAAGATACTAATATTGAAGTTAAAACTCCTTTTTTAGATTATGGATAATGTTTTTTTGTTTTTTTAATTTGATGACTAATGCTTTTAATGTGTCTAGACTCGATTGCTTTATTTAGACTTTTGTGTTATTTTGTGAGTCATGATTTTAACTTTTGCAGGATGTTACACGTTTTCTATTTTAATAATAATGTTTGAAAGTTGTAAGCATTTTATGCATTTTTAAATATTATTATAACACAACTTCAATTTTTGCAATTTTTTTTAGCATTGATATATAATCATCCAAAATTAAACACCATTTGGGATCCATTATAAAAATGCCATCTAATTGTCTTTATTTGAGGTTTAATAAAATTTTTAGAAAGAGAAAGAATTATTATTGAACAACACATGCTGACACCTTTGAGGTGTCTAAATAACTTTATTTATGATGATTTTATTATATATTTACACGTTTGACGTTAAAAAAATAACGATAGTAGATTAATGGATAAAATATGTTATCGTTTTTTATAATTATTTCAAAATTTTGTTTTAGTTTTTAAAATATTTTTGTTCAAAAAATTATTCTCATAAAATTTTTCGTTTTTCTTTTGTTTTTTTGTCATTTATTCCACTTGACAGAAATTTATGTGGACAGTGACTTGCCAATTTTTTTTAATTAATTAGACAATTATAATTTTCATGTTAGCGTCATCTTCAACCCCCTTTTAATGTTAAATTCTTTTTTTTTCTACCGTGTATTCCAAAAAAAACTATACCATCGTATATGTATTCATCCTACTAACTTTAAATCCTCAACTAGAAACCCCATCCTTTGTTTATGTAGTAATATCACAAAGTGTGAGAATATCATAACTTAAGTAATAACTATAAAATAACGAATGTTGTTTCAAGAAGAACATTTCACAAACAAATCTCATTGCTAGCCTATTCATAAACAGGATATAGATTGGTGGTTTTATTTCCAATTTTGGGAAGCTCTGTTGCCAAAACTTTTCCACTTGCTGAAAATATCAAATCCTTAACAATGCTTTCTTCCTTACTTCCTTCTGCGCGTTTTTCCTTCTTCCTTACTTCCTTCTGCGCGTTTTTCTGTTCATCAGTTGCATCTGCTGCTACTGGAACATAACCATCAGTGACAAGATCCAGAACATCTTGAGCACCAAATAGTACACGCATCTGGATCATCCAACGATTCCAGTTTTTACCATCAAATACTGGAAGTTTGGTGTTCATGTTGCCGTTTCCGTTCATCTTCTACTTTGCACAATACACTCAGAGTTTTCTCACACAGTGTTTCCCAACCCACAGAATTAAAAAATTCTGATCAGATTTTGTTCAAGATTCAACAAGAATCTGAGAAACAAAATCAAACACACAAGACCTCACGTTCACTCGTGTTTCCCGTGTTTCCCAATGAATCTGAACCGGAGCTCTAGATACCAATTGTTGGTGCAAAGATAGAATAAATGATGAAATAGGAAATATTACTAATAAGAGAATGACGGCTACAAAACATGATATTTGTTACAATGATTGTCACCCTATTTATAAGCTAAAAAACTAGGGTTACTAGAATAAGATAAATACTAAAATACCCTCTAACAAACTTAGGGGCCAAGAAAATAGTACAACTAGATAAATATGAATTATTAATAATATTCTAATACCATCCCTTAATTCATATTCCATCAAAACTTGTGACACCAATTCCATCCCTTAATCTGAGAAATTGATCAGTTTTGATAGCTTTCGTCAGAACATCTGCCAACTGCTTCTGAGTGCTGCAGTGTACAACTTCTAACACTCCACTCTGAACTTGATGTCTCAGAAAATGATACTTGGTCTCAATATGCTTGCTTCTCCCATGCAACACTGGGTTTCTAGCAAGATTGATTGCAGACTTATTGTCAATCATCAACTTCAGAGGTTTGTCTACTTTAATCTTCAGATCCTGCAACAGATTCAGAATCCACACAGCTTGGCATGCAGTAACAGCACCTGCAATGTATTCAGCTTCACAGGTTGACAACGCCACAACAGGTTGCTTCTTGGAACACCAAGAAATGGGACCTCCCAGAAATTTGAACAAGTACCCAGATGTACTTCTTCTGTCAACTCTGTCTCCACACCAATCAGAGTCTGAATAACTCAGAAGTTCTGACTCATTATTTTCTCCAGAGGGAAATAACACTCCATACTTCAGAGTTCCTTTGATATATCTCAGAATCCTGACAGCAGCTTGGTAATGGGACCACTTAGGTTTACTCATGAACCTACTAACCATCCCAACTGAGTAGCAAATATCAGGTCTGGTATTGCACAGATACCTCAGAGAACCAACCAACTGTTTGAAGGTTGTAGCATCCACATCCTTTCCTTCAGAGTCTGAATCCAGTTTCTGATTTGTATCAGAAGGTGTGACAGCCATCTTACAATTCTTCAGATCAAATCTCTTCAGAAGTTCTAATTCATACTTGAGCTGATGCAAAATGATACCTTTCTCAGAATATCTGAACTCCATCCCTAGAAAGTATGTCATTTTGCCTAGATCAGTCATTTCAAATTCATTCATTAGAACCTTCTTGAACTTGGCTATCTCCTGTTCAGAACTTCCAGTCAATAGTATATCATCAACATATAAACATACCAGAGTCATATTGCCTTCAGAAGTATGCTGAACATAGACACCGTACTCCATCTCACATTTCTGAAAGCCTTGCTTCTTGAAAAATGAATCAATCTTCTGATTCCAAGCTCTGGGCGCTTGTTTCAATCCATATAGAGCTTTGTATAATCTCTACACCATCCCTTCCTGATTCTTTTCCACAAATCCAGGAGGTTGTGACACGTAAACTTCTTCTTCTAATGGACCGTTCAGAAATGCAGATTTTACATCTAAATGCATCAGAGGCCAATTCCTGTTAGCAGCTATTGCAATCACCATTCTGATTGTTTCATGTCTTGCTACAGGTGCAAACACTTCAGAATAATCCAGCCCAGGTTTCTGTAGAAATCCTCTGGCTACCAACCTTGCTTTATGTTTGCCAATTGAACCATCTGGCTTTAACTTCTGCTTGAAAACCCATCTGACGCTGATGGCTTTCTTGTCTTTTGGAAGTTCTGTCAGCTTCCAAGTCTTGTTTCTCTCTATAGCATCAAGTTCTTCTTTCATGGCCTTCAGCCAGAGCTTCTGCTTAAGAGCCTCCTCTGTACTTATAGGTTCAGAGTCTACTAACATGGCACACTGAATAACTTCTCCTTCAGAGTCTACTTCAGTGTCTTGCAGCATGTCAAATTCTGCAAATCTTCTGGGAACGCTTCTGATTCTTTGTGGTCTCTGAACTTGTTCAGAGTCTTGAGCTTCAGATGATTGACTTTCTCCAGAGCTTTGACCAACTTCAGGATCTGGCATATTTCCAGAGTCTTGAACTTCAGAATTTCTAGCTTTAGAGGCTTGACTTCCTCCAGAGCCTTGGCCATCTTCAGAGTCTGAATTTCCACCAGAATCTGGATTACCATCAGAGTCTGGATCATCAGAGTCACCTTCATCTTCTGAGTCTTCTCCAGAGTCAGAATCACTATCAGAGTCAAAATCGACGTCAGAGTTTACTTCAACTTCAGAAATTCTTAACTCTGGCCTTTCTTCAGAGGTTCTAACATCAGAATCAGATTGAGACTTATCCCAATTCCAAACTTCTGATTCCTTCACAATCACATCTCTGCTGAATTCAATTTTATTGGTTTCTGGACAATAGAGCTTGTATGCACCTGTACTGTGGTACCCTATCAGAATCATCACTTTGCTTCTATCATCCAGCTTCTGTCTTCTGGCTTCTGGAACATGTTTATAGCAAACAGAACCAAATACCTTCAGATGACTAACACTTTGCTTGTCTCCAGTCCACTTCTGCATAGGAACTATTTCCTTCAACTTCTTCGTAGGACATTTGTTGAGTACATACGTTGCAGTGGCAACAGCTTCTCCCCAGAGCTTCTGAGGAAGCTTCTTCTCCTTTAGCATGCTTCTCACCATATCAAGCAAAGTACGGTTTCTTCTTTCAGCAAGACCATTGTGTTGAGGGGTATAGGGAGCAGTAACCTCATGCTCAATTCCATTCTCCTCACAGAACTTCTGGAACTCTTTGGAGTTATACTCACCTCCACCATCAGTTCTAAGAATCTTCAACTTCTGACCACTCTGATTCTCAGCCTTCATTCTGAACTTCTTGAATTCATCAAACACCTCGTGTTTGAACTTAATAAGGGATACCCATGTCATTCTTGTGAATTCATCAACAAACAACACAAAGTATTTATTCCCTCCAATTGATGCTACTGGAAATGGACCACACACATCAGAATGTACAACTCCCAAGGCATGTTTTGCTCTTGGAGCAACTTCTGATGCAAATGGCAATCTTGGTTGTTTTCCTTCCATGCAAACTCTGCATGACTTTTCAGGCTTCTTAATTGCAGGAATTCCATGTACCAATTTCTTTGAATTCAGATGTTGTAAGCTTCTGAAGTTCAAATGACCAAATCTTCTGTGCCACAGCTCACTCTCCTTCTCAGTACTTGTTGCACTAAGACACTCTGAGTCTGCAGTTCTGACATTCACCTTGAATGTTCTATTCCTTCCCTGTTCTGACTCCATAATCAGCTTCTGATTGCAGTCATACAGCTTCAGAAGATTGTCCTTCATGGTAACTGAAAAACCTTTCTCAATTAATTGTCCCACACTCATCAGATTGCTTCTGATGCCAGGTACATACCACACATTCTGAATCAATGCTATTTTTCATTGTTCAGAGTCACTCTGACATTTCCCATACCTTCTGCATTAAGATATTTATCATCAGCACATCTGATCTTTGTTCTCTTTTCAGAGTCAAAGTCAACCAGCCATTTCTTGTTTCCAGTAAGATGATTTGAACAACCAGTGTCCATATACCACCAGTCTGTCAGATCATCAGATTCAGAGGCCATCAATAGCACAGATTCGTCATCAGAACTTCTGGCTATATTTGCTTCTTCTGATTTCTTCTCCTTGTTTGACCAACAATCTCTAGCAAAGTGACCAAACTTCTTACAACAGTAACATTGGATCTTCTTCTTGTCATACTTCTCTTTTCCCCTCTGAGCATTCTTTTGTCTATCAGAGGTTGAGCTTTCTGACTTCTGACCACCATCAGATCTTCTCCTGGCTTCTGACTGCTTCTGATACCTCCTATCAGAAGTTGCTTTCAGAGCCTGCTGTTCTACTTCCTTTTCAGAGTTTCTCTCAGTCAGACGCAACTCTTGCGCTTCTAGACTGCTCTGCAGCTCTTCAATTCTCATTGTGCTCAGATCTTTGGAATGTTCTATTGCTACCACAATGTAATCAAATTGAGGAGTAAGGGATCTCAATACTTTCTCCATGATTTTTTCTTCAGAAAGAGTTTCTCCACATGCCTTCATCTCATTAGTGATCAGAATCACTCTGGAGATGTATTCAGAAACTTTCTCATTATTCTTCATGTTGAGATTCTCATATTGCTTTCTCAAGGACTGAAGCTTCACCTTCTTCACTGATGCGTCACCACCATAACATCTCACCAGAGTGTCCCATGCAGCCTTTGCTGTTGTAGAGTCTGCAATCTTCTCAAACACGTTTACATCCACACATTGATGAATGAAGAACAATGCTTTCTGATCCTTCTTCCTTACTTCCTTCTGCGCGTTTTTCTGTTCATCAGTTGCATCTGCTGCTACTGGAACATAACCATCAGTGACAAGATCCAGAACATCTTGAGCACCAAATAGTACACGCATCTGGATCATCCAACGATTCCAGTTTTTACCATCAAATACTGGAAGTTTGGTGTTCATGTTGCCGTTTCCGTTCATCTTCTACTTTGCACAATACACTCAGAGTTTTCTCACACAGTGTTTCCCAACCCACAGAATTAAAAAATTCTGATCAGATTTTGTTCAAGATTCAACAAGAATCTGAGAAACAAAATCAAACACACAAGACCTCACGTTCACTCGTGTTTCCCGTGTTTCCCAATGAATCTGAACCGGAGCTCTAGATACCAATTGTTGGTGCAAAGATAGAATAAATGATGAAATAGGAAATATTACTAATAAGAGAATGACGGCTACAAAACATGATATTTGTTACAATGATTGTCACCCTATTTATAAGCTAAAAAACTAGGGTTACTAGAATAAGATAAATACTAAAATACCCTCTAACAAACTTAGGGGCCAAGAAAATAGTACAACTAGATAAATATGAATTATTAATAATATTCTAATAATATCAACGTAGGAGCCATTAAAAATCAGTCATTAAACATGGATACCTTTTGATGGTGAAAAGGCAACATCACGTGATTTGTTTGAAGACAGCAAAACTTCCTTGAAAATGCTTGCAGTACCTGATCCAACAACACCTATTCTGGCGCGGGGCATCTCAACAGTTCTAAGGACAATAATTAAGACTGAGCTAATGAATTGTTAGAACAATTTGGATGGTGTTGGAGAGAAAGTTATCGACAAAGTTAAGAATCTGAGGGTTGGTGAGATTGAAAAGCGACTGAGGGATGTTACCGGAGAGGGGGTTGTTGTGAAGATAAATGGCACGGAGGAAGAGACATTGAGAAAGAGAGGAAGGTACTGAGGAGATGAGATTGTTGAAATGGAGACTCATTTTACGGAGTTGTGATGAATAGACGGTAGAGACGAAAAAGGAAATTTACGGTAAAAAAGAGCTTGAAGATGAAGCTGACGTGAAAATTAGTAATTTTTCACTTATTTAAAATGATTTGTCAAATCATCATCCACGTAGATTTTTGTTAAGTTGAATAAATCATAAAGACGAAAAATAAAGACAGAAAATTTTATAATAACGATTCAAATTAGATTAAAATTAGATTTTAGATAGGGATTAAAAACATATTTAACTCTATATTAAATTACTTTTAAGAATAAAATGATTCAAGCCTATTTTTTTTAAAAAGAAGTATAATCCCTCATTTATTTTTATAAATAAAAAATCCAAGTTTCTTACTACTCAACCCAATCCACAAATATGCAGCATTACCCAAATTAATCTTATATTATGAATGTTTATTTCACCTCATTCAAATTAATCTACCTTATATAATTTGTAATAGTTTTAGCTAAAGACAACTCAAACCGATTGGTGAACACTCCTCCCAAATATTTGATATTTCAAAGCAAAACTAAATGTTAATATATTTTAGAGATAATAATAGACAACTATTTTATAGGAAATAAAAAGAAACATTAAATTACATAGATTAGTAAAACTTATTTAGGCATTGTTTTTACTTATTAAAACACACACAATAACTAACAAGCGCTGAACAAGACATAGGTGGTGATCCCAATGACCAAGCTAAGCAACATAAGCAGATGGAGACAATCTTGGGCTAACAACAACAGAAAGAGGAACTTTTTTCTGCAAAGCAAGTCCAAACGACTCATCCATGTCCAAATCCACAACACCCTTTGGTAACTTCCAATCAAATGAATGCACCAAAGTACCCAAAATATACTGCACAAGCACAATCCCCATCCTTGTCCCAGCACAAATTCTTCTCCCAGCACCAAACGGAATCAACTCAAAATCATTTCCACGTGGATCTATTTTAGCTTTTTCACCTCTCAAAAACCTATCAGGATTAAAATCCAAAGGATTCTCCCACACATTAGGGTCTCTTCCTATGGCCCAAATGTTCACACTTAGTCTTGTGTTTTTTGGGATGTAATAGCCATTTACTTCACATGCTTCTGATGAAACTCTTGGTAGGTTTAGTGGTGTTGATGGGTGTTTTCTGTATGTCTCTTTGCATATTGCTTGCAAGTAAGGTAGATTCTGAATGTCTGATTCTTGTAACCGTCGCTGTTTACCTATGACTCTGTCCATTTCTTCATGAGCTCTTTTCATAATGTTTGGATTCTTTATAATTTCTGATAGGGCCCATTCTATGATACTTGAAGATGTATCTGTTCCTGCTGTAAATAGATTCTATACAAAACAGAATACTAAAATGTTATTATAATTATAATATACTCCATTACACATATCCGACATAGTACTAACAAATTTAATATCACTTTTTCTTTTTTTTATATATGGAGCATGCGAACTTTTAAAATGACTAAATATCTGTATCTCCCATATCAAATACATGCATCATATTTGCGATACTATTTTTTTTAATCATTATTTGGTTTTGAATAAAATTTATAGTTTTGAATAAAATTTATAGTTTTTTCAATTATTTTTAATTTTTTAATTTTTATATTGATGATTTGTTGTAAGTCTAACAATTTAATTCTCGATGTATTTTATAGAAAACTCTTCTATTTTATAAAATTGGCATATCCCGTACCATTACCCGCACCATGAGATATAGAAATCGGAGTTATACATACCAAAAGTACTGCCTTGATGTTTGTGATTGTTAATTTCTCTCCTCCATCATCTTGTTTACTTTGAGCAATGAGAGTATCTAAGAAATCAGGCTTAACTCGAGGATTTTTATGACTAGAATCAACATGCTCCTCAATCATCTTTGTCAACAAAGCATCAAATTTTCTGTGTAACCTCTTCATACCTCTTTCAATTCCTTGAAGATCCAACCAAGCAAGAATTGGTATAAAATCACCAATATTGAAGTAACCAGCAGTTGTCATGAGTTCTACAACCATATCCTTAAAGTCATTTGATTCATCCCCTTTTGTTTCGAACACGCGACGGCTTAATATAATTTGACCTATCATATTAGCCATAGCATATGTTAACATCTCTGGCACAACAATTGATTCATTTCTTTTGCTAGAATCATACATTGTATGAATCATGTGTCCCATTTCATCCTCTCGAATTTTCGACCAATCTTCGAGAGCTTTTCCGCCGAGCATGTGTAAGTTACTTAGTTTCCTAAGTAATTTCCACCTGGATCCGTAGTCTGCAAAAACCATGTCTTGTGAATCGTAAGCAAGGTGTGTTGCGCCCGCGTTGGGCGGACGGTTTGAGAAATTTAGGTCGAGTGTCTTGAGAAAGGCTTTGGCTGATGAAGGAGATGAGGCAACAACCATGTTGTTTGATCCCATTTTAAGGTACATTATAGGTCCATATTTTTGTGACATTTTGAAGAGTGTGAGATGAGGCATGGCTCCCATTAGTGGAAGTGCACCTACAATTGGATAACCCTTTGGGCCTGGTGGGAGTTTTTTGTGAGGTTTTTTTGTGAGAAAGGTTAAGATGAAATGAGTTATGAAGAAAATGAAAATGGAGATGGAAAGTTGTTTCAAGAGGAACGTTTGGTATAAGGTGAGTATCATCATGGTGAAGCTTCTTTTTTTGTTTATGAAAATGAATAATGTTGCAATTGAATTGGAGGTTGAAGAGATTGTGTGGAATGAGATTGGTAACTCTGAGCAAATATTTATAATCCAATTTGGTTGGCAGATGTCACATCCCTTACCCCCTCATTTATCGTTTTATTGTATTTGGTCATCGCAAAGTACTATACTCTATAATATTCTCCACAGTTGTACAATATTTTCATTTTTATTTTAGTTCAGTTTCACGTTTTCAACAGCAATCTAGTTCTGGCTTCCGTGGAGCAATATTCTCCACAATTGTACAATATTTTCAATTTTATTTCTTCACTCTTTTTATTCCTCGTTACTATTTTTTGCACATTTAATTAGTTGTTAAGATGTTAGCTAAATTATCAATAATAGGTTTGTTTACTGGAGCGACTCTACAGTACACTAGAATTGCGCATTGAAGATTTCCAATTTATATAGATAACTTCAAATTAATAAAAAAATAGGTAAATTTTTTGATACACATAAATTTAAATATGTGTTAATTGCTAGGATATTGATTAATTAAATCGAATTTAAAATTTTAGATAATTGAGAATTGGGATTAAATGATTTCAAATTAGTTGGATTAGATAAACAAAATTATCTTTCAATATGTAAAATGTTATCACTATGAATATATCAAAATTATAAATAAGTTTATTAATATTTTTAATTATTCATTAAACTACTAATATAAAAAAGAACTAAAAGTATATTAATAACTATAATATATTTACAAAATTATAGTGATAACGTCTCAAGGAAAAAATATACAAGTGTTTGATCAAATAATTTAGGTCATGTATATATTAATATAATACAAAATTATAGAAGATATACATAAAACTAGAAGGTGCCACCAAACCGTCCAAGTCCAAGTAGAAGTGATTGCAGCTACCATTCTTTAGTGTAGCTTCATTTATAGATTACAACATTAGCTATTCGTTTTATCATAGCATCATTTATAGATTACACCATTAGCTTCATTTATAGATTACGCCAGTAGCTATTCGCTTTTTATCATAGCTTGATTTATAACCATTATGGAGGATATGGACAAATAACGTAAGTAATATTCCATTCCATTATCAGATTTCATAAAAAAAAATTATAGTAAAGTCATTAAACTTGAATAATGAGAACAAATTTATTTTATTTTAAAATCAATACACTTAATTAATATTTTTAAACCAATATGATTCAACTTAGTACGCACAGGCTAAAATTTTGTTTGGTTAGAAAGTAAGGTGGTATGAATATTTTAATTTTGTTTGGTTAGAAAGTAAGGTGGTATGAATATATATATATATATATATATATATATATATATATATATATATATATATATATATATATATATATATATATATATATATATATATATATATATATATATATATATATATATATATATATATATATATATATATATATATATATATATATATATATATATATATATATATATATATATATATATATATATATATATATATATATATATATATATATATATATATATATATATATATATATATATATATATATCAGGGCCGGCCCAATCAATCTGGAGGCCCTGTTTTAATTTAATAAATAGGCCTAAATCTAAAATATATATATAATTTAATAATAAAAAAATACACTAAAAATTCAAAGTATTGTTTAAACTAATAATATCTTTTTATACAATATAGGTTGCGTTTGGAATGAGGAAAAATAATATATATTTTAAATTTTTTCATATTAATTAGATTTCAAAAAAAAAAAAATAGGCCCCCAAAATTTTGGGGCCCAGTTCCATAGAGCCTGTTGCGCCTGTGAAAGGCCGGCCCTGATATATATATATATATATATATATATATATATATATATATATATATATATATATATATATATATATATATATATATATATATATATATATATATATATATATATATATATATATATATATATATATATATATATATATATATATATATATATATATATATATATATATATATATATATATATATATATATATATATATATATATATAGAGAGAGAGAGAGAGAGAGAGAGAGAGAGAGAGAGAGAGAGAGAGAGAGAGAGAGAGAGAGAGAGAGAGATAGATAGATAGATAGATAGATAGATAGATAGATAGATAGAGAGAGAGAGAGAACTCGAACATAGTTCGAAACTCGATTTGACAAATAAATTTTTGAACTAGGTTCATGAACTAATTGAGATGAATATGAGCAAAAAAAACTAATTTCATTAACTATATGAGCTGAACTTGAACTATGTATATTCAATAGTTAAAATATTTGGTTTTTGTTTAACAAGTATACCATAAATCTGGGATAACAGACAATAGGTTGTTTTACGATAAATGATTTAGCTTGTTTTAGAATTTTTTTTTAAGGACATACTTACCAAAATCAAAGCCAATTATTGTTTGTATTTGATAAACTAATCTATCAAGAGATGATGTCATACCCGAACCATGGTTTGTAGGCGCCCAATTAGCAACACGTGTTTTTTTGAGGATAACATACTTCAAACTTAGATTTGATGCAGATAGAAGACCTTTATTAGGACATTCATCATGAACATTTTATGTTATCTCTAGTGTTATCGTCTTCAAGGATGTGATACAGACAATTGTTATGAGTTTACCTCTTCCCATATGTCATATCCTAATTTTTGACTTTAAGATCCCACGATTTTTTTCCCATCGCCTACATAGCATATCATCTCTGTCATTTTTCATAATACTCAATTTATCAGCTGAAATAAATATGTTGGAATTACAGCCGAATCGGTCAAACTAAAAGTCAACTGTGTGTAAAATCACTACACGAAAACTTTTATAATCGAGCCTGCAAACGTCAATGATATGTTACGTATAGTTTAACCTGACATGCTCATTTAATTTTTTGGATCACTTTTCGATTATATTTTTAGACAGTTTAAGTCATTTTAGCGGGTAAAATTTATTTTAAAATTTGACCAAAATCTGGAATTTATGACATTTTCTTGCATAAGAGGATCCGGTGGCACATGCACTTTGTCTGCATAAATATGGATACATTATTAATCATACCTTCAGATACTTGTACAAGAAGAAAAGTGGTAAGAGCGCTTTTGTCTCGATTCTATTTTATTGTATGTGTTGCATTTATTTTAACTTTTGTTTGAAAGTTCTTTGTGGAATGCAAGTGCATCCTCCATCGTGTGTATGGTGAGATAATATCGTTTCAATCCTTTTTCTTGTTAAATACGTAAGTATTTTTTTACCTGTTTATATGTGATGAACTATATGCGTGAAATTTATGGTGTGTGTTTACTTCCAAAAATTTCATTGGGACTATTATATGTTGCATTTTATATGTTTATAGTCGCTACTCATAATTGTTTTCATATGTCATATATATCTTGAACCAACTCATGCAGGAATTTTACATGATTGCATGATTCAAGAAAACAAACCATACAAATCTATCAAATGCATGTGTTTCTCATCAAGTTAGGGTGCATGAGTCATTATTATCTCTATAAGATCAAATTGAGTCATCATTGGTCTCTAAAAGTCCATTGGAGTCAAATTTTTGAAATCTTGTAGGTTTCATGTCGACACATTCTGGCACAGGTAGACCTATGTAAATTAAATTTTGCATTTGTCAAAAATATTCCGGTACATACCGACACATGTTGTTTCAGGTCAGCTCATGGTAAAATTTTTAAAATTCCTTAAGTGTTCGATTTAGTACGTGTCGACCATAACTTGCACAGGTCGACACGTACGCTTTATTAGAGAATTTTGTTTGTTGTTTGTCAATGTTTCTTTGTGTTGGTTTGATGTTATTCTTTGTTTTAGAGTGTGTGGGTACTTTTGGATCTCTCATTCTCTCACACTTTTTATTCAAGACTTTCAACAAACACTTGGTGTTCATCTTCAAACTTGATTTCCTCATGTCTTCCAAGATCAAAAATATGTCTAAGGGTAAAAGTAAGGCATTTTCATCCATCACTGCCTCTGAGAATCCATTTAATCTGGTTATAAGGAAATATTGAAAGATTTTTAAACTCAAACATATGACTCATCTCGTTGTTAGGCAATATACGTGGAAGAAGGATGCCATTGAAGGTTTGGGTCTACCCGAGGTTGTGAAAAGAGTTGAACATCAAACCATTGATTACTTCCTACAACTAGCTCACGATTATAATGATCCCTGTCCGGCTGACTTTTACGATCCCATTTATATGGGACAATTAAAGATGCTACATAGGATTTTGTTGTGGATTGTGTCTCATATTCTGCATCTTAATAATGGAGGCTTTTCAAGAGTTGATTCTCTTGAAATTCATCTCGTTTATATCCTGTTGCACAAGGTCGAGATAAGTTGGCCACATTACTTCATGTATCACATGGTCTTCGTTGGGATGTGCAACAAAGGTACATCATTGTGTTATCTTTCTACGATTACAAAGATTTTGAAACATTTCAACATTGGCATGCCAAATATTCTTTACAAGTCACCCGACACATCTCAAGAGTTTTCACAATTTACTCTTTCAAACATGAGTTACTTTTGGGATATTGAGCATCGAGTTTAACATCTTCGCGTAATTTTGATGATCCAAATGTTGTTGCTGAAGAGGCTGAAGATAATCAAATGGATGATGAGAAGCATGTTGAGGTTCCTCATGATGCTCCGGAGGTTGATGTGACTATGCAAGACGCTGATCAGGGATTTTCTCACGGTGGTGGTGTTCATGCTGGTTCGGGTGACATGTCTGCTATAATGACCATACTGCAAAACATGCAGATGCAACAAGATTAGAGATATGTTGCACAAGCGGACCAATTTTGTCTAATGCAGGAAATATGGCTACTTAAGATGCAGATTTTTAGTCCTTTGTTGCGTATACGATTGAAAGCATCATGTCTATCTGGAATAGTGTTAATGAAAACCATGCTGTAGAGATGGAAAGGATTAACTACATGATTAGAACTCAAGAGGAGGATTCTTCTCACTATGATTGCTTTTATCGCGAAGCATGTGAAGTTGCTATGGATGGAACACCAAGGCCGGTTCCAAGAGGACGTGGAAGGAATTGTTGATGTGATGTTTTAGTTATGTTGTGTATTAGTGTGTTATCTTTATCTCTAGCTTGTGTTGCATAACTTTGGTATCCCACATTTTCATTTTGTTATGGTTTACTACTTGATTTTGTTTTGTTTGAACAATTGTCTAAGATGGTTAATTGTTTTACTATGTGTGACTTTATAACTCTTAAGCATGTTTTTGTATGACTTATTAAGCTTGTGTTCTTTACATATCTGTTGTATATGAGTGCACCTCTTATTCTTTGCAATTGCCACTGTGTAGTATAAATTTAATGTGAATTGTGCATCTACGTGATGCTTCTAACGAATTACCTTTTTTTCTCCTTTCGATGTTGTCAAAGGGGGAGAAGATTATGAAAAAGGATCATGCACAAACTCAGGGGGAGTTATTGAGAATTACGCACAAATTTAGGGGGAGCTATTCAGTGTACCGAAGAAAAATGAAACGACAATGAGATTCAAGTTTTTCCATCATAAAAAAGGGGGAGTATGTGATGCATTCTTCAACTTAGCAATGTTTTCAATGATGTCAAAACTAGGACTAAGACTTAGACTTAACATTTTCGTGTATTTGACGATATCAACCTAAGTTTAGATGTGCATTGATCATTATTAGCCTTAGGATGCATACAAAGTGTTCTTGAAATGATTTGGAAGGTCTTAGGCATGTAGTTCACATCAAAAACCAAGTTTGTGTGTCAACAAAACAGCACAGGCCGACCTATATGTGCACAAGCCGACCAGTAGAAGCTTTTCCTTCAGTACATGCCGACATATACGACTACAAGCTGACTCCCACACTCCAAGAATGAAGCTTGTGGTTTCTGTCCATAGGTCACCTTCTTCAGGCCGACCTGAAGATCTTGACAGACCGACTTATTACTTTCATAGGCCGACATGTAGCCTTCAAAAATAGAAATTTTGTTTTACATCTCATTTTTTCTTGCATTCCTTTTTGCCTAAATTCCACACACATATATATACACTCATACATGCACCTTAATCTAGCATGGTACTAGTGAGTTACCTATACGAAACAAAATTACAAAGCATTCCCATCATCTTCAACCTCTTTTCTATGCATACACACAATTGAATTACACATAATCATTTTTCGATTGGGTGACCATCTAGATTAGGGTTGATAACATCCAATTAGGTTTGGTGTAACCATGAATGTTGGGTTGGGATCTTTGTATGTTTTAAATAAGAAAATCAAGGTGGGGTTTTCCTTCAAGATCGATGTGATTTGAAGGTTTTGGACAAGATCACGTTAACACAGATTCAACCAAGTAAAGGCCTTCAGACAAGATGACCAAATAGGATTTGGGATAAATCCCCTATGGTCACCATAGTAGAATTTATTATTGATAAAATAATATGAGTTTGTAGATTTATGTAATGTGTTTGACCAAATAAGGTTTGAGAAAAACCTTATTGGTAGTGATCGATCAATGCTTTGTTGTATTAATGTAGGTGATCAATTGGGATTTGGGATAAATTCCCAATGGTCACCATAAATAGTTTTATTGATGCATGAACATGTTAGTTTGATATGAGTATAGGTTTGCCCATAACAATTGTGTTGTAATAGAATTTTGCTGGGGTGTGTGTAGTTTTTTTGAGCAACCCTAATCGGTCGAGTTTTCCTGAAATTTCTAGAAAACCTTACGATCTATTTTCCAAAAAAATTTCCAAATGTAAGTGTCACAATTGGAAAAAAAAAACAACCGACAGAAAAAATAGAGTCGTCGCTGCACGTTATTCATCCCGGAGCGAGAAAGGAAACGATCAAAGAAACCTAAAAAAGGGAGAAGACATGGTCACGCAACCAAATCCTGGGTTCGGGAGTTGATTACATAAAAGGAAGGTATTAACACCCCCTCGCGTCCGTTGTACTCAACGGGATCCACTCTTTTTGTTCTAACCAAATGATGTGTTTATCTAAAGCCTACTTTCTAATGAAAACAGAAATGGAAAGATTGGAAAACAAAAAGGAGACTCGATAGTACTTCGCTGTCCTAGGCCTACAAATTCCCTTGTGCAATGGGAAAGTCAGAGTCAATGTAGTTCGGAGGACTACAGCTGAAAGGAGGAAGGTTGCTTGCCAAGACTTCGCCATCTTGTGCCTACGTGTTGCACCCTAAAATTTGCCCAACCTTATTCACTTGGTTTATGTTTCAATGTCATTAGCATTTGCATATAGAGTCATGTGCATAGTCTAATCATCTGCATAACATAAGCATAGCAAGTCATACAACAGGGGGACCAATCATTATTCTCATCTCTAGAAGCCTATCAAGAGGTTATTATCACAATTCAATCTCATTCAAGTCATCAGGAAAGAATTTGAAAGCAAAGAGTTCAGCAGATCAAGCCTTGAGTCCATCTCCTAGCTGAGGGTATCTGAGGGTCAACAAGAGGGTTGTGAGCTGTGAGTTGAAGGCATGGAGAGTATCTAGACATTATGAGAGACTTAGAAAGTCATTTAAAGAAGGAGACAAGCCATTGATGAGAGCACAAGAGCTATAGCTGAAGGCAGTCAACTAGGGTTTCATCTGGGTCAACCCTAGGTCAACCCTAGGTCAATTGACTGATTTAAGGGGCATTCAAGTCTAGTGGAGAGATGTGGGGTTCATCATTGGACATATAAAGAAGGATATGGAGATATGCCAAGAAGAATTCAAGAGAAATCAAGGAGAAGAGGAGCTTCTAAATTAGGGTTTCTGTGTAAAATCCCCTAGTTTAGGTCAAATTTCCAAGCAAGATAAGTCAAAATGCTAGCTTCAAATGGATCCTTGGCCAACATGAAACTTGTAGAGGATCTCAAGACCTTTAATTTGAGTGGTGGAAGACATCAAGGAGATTTATAGAACTCAAGTTATGGTCCTTGCAAGTTACAGGTCATCTGAGGTATCTGAAATTTTGTCTGTGAAAGTGACTTGACTTCCAAGCTAGTTTTACCCCTCAAGGAGATTTCAAATGAATTTCTGGTCAGCATAAGAATTGTTCCTCATTGTCTTAGCTTTCTAGAATGGTATAGCATGCCCTCATATGATGTGTGGAGCTCAACTTATGGTCTTGGCAAGCAAAGGGTATTTTGGTCATTTGTGAATTACAGGTCATTTTAACCTATGTCCAAAACTCATACAAGGAGGCCTCAAATGGAAAAACTTACAACATAAAACTTGCTCCAAATGACATTTTGAGTCTAGAAAGAAGGTCACAAATTGTTGGAAAAGCTCATAACATGAAGTTGCATGATTGGTCAAATTTGAACTAAAATGGCTTATAACTTAAATAAAGTCAAAGTGAAAAATGGTTTGAGAGATTTATAAGTCCAAATGGAGACTTCCCATATATGATTTTGGGTCCAAAACACATTCTAAGAACAATGGTTCAAGTACATTTTTGAGCTTAGTGGAAAAAATCAAAGTTACTTATGGTTACTTGCATTTGAAGAAACATAACCAAAATGGATTCAAAGTTGGAAGGCAAGGGAAGTTGTAAGATGGATCTAGAAGTTTCCATTGAGCCCTATATATTCATGAAATCAGAATTGAGCAAGGGTTGGATTCATTTTTCACCAAAAATTTCCCAAAATTCTCTCATTCTCCAAGTTGCAAATTCACTTCAATCTCACAAATTCAGCATCAATTCTCATCAACATTGATCCTCCTACATTTCACCATCATCATGGATCAGAATTGAATCAAAGATTTGGTGGATATTGATCAATTTCGTGCACTTTCATCAACAACATTCAAATTGCAATTTCCATTGGAACTCAAGATCCAAGGCCAAATTCATCGAGGTGTTGCATACAGAATCAAATATAGCAAGAGTAGATCCAGATTGAAGCATCAAGGCTCTCAGATCCACGAGTTCAACATCCATTTCCAAGCTTTTGCAGCAGGTGCATTTTCTCTCCCATAGCTTGATATAGATAGATTTACATGGTTTTATTAGTTTAGATGTGATTTAGGTTGTTAGTAGAACGATTAGGATGAGTTTGGTGCTGTTTAGTGATAATTGTTAGCAGGTTGTTAGAACTGTTAGGACTTAGAACTCTTAGGATATGCCATAATAATCTTAGGTTGTTAGTGCAGAATGATCTACGTGAAGAATAAAAGAGATTAGTATAGGTTTGATTGAGAATTATGCTGATAAGTTGCAGAGCATTTTCATGGTGGCCAGAGCTTATTGCTATCGGGTTGAGAGTTAGGCTGAATTTCAGAACAAATTACCACCATAGTCTTGTAGAGGGAGAGATTTAGAGTGATTTTCATGTTTGGATCGTGGTGTTTCATGGATTGTGGAAGGAGAACCGAGAGGTTGAAAGTGGTGCGTGCATGGCTTCCATGGAGTGTAAACCCTAGCTTTCATGGCGCAAGGAAGAAGAAGCAATCAGGACCGTCCATTGCTTGTTGGACCATTGACTCAGAGCCCATCGTGTGGCTGGAGTTTGATTCTGAAATTTGGAGGGAGAGATGTAGGTGCCCTAAACGCACCGTTTCATTTAATGAAACGGGCGGGCCTAGGTGTTTAGTGATATCCCCACCCCCCAGTACTGAGCCCATTGTGATTTGAACGTGAAAACCCTGCTATTCTCACCCCCTGCTTCCTTTTTTTTTCTTTTTTGTTTTCATTAATGCTGACTTGTTCTGGGCCTAATACAACTCGCTACCCACACCCCTATTTGCTGGCCCACTGGAATTACAACTGAGCGTGTTTGCTTTATAAACCCCCCATATCATTTTAATTAGTTCAATTGTTTTTAATTCCATTTTAATTTCTAGTAACTTTAGAAAATCATATAAAATAGGAAATTAACTCTTTTTTAGTGGTTGTTTTTTCTATATTTTCTTGGTTCTGTGTAGAAAATTGTCATTAAATAAAATTGCATTTTTATTTTTATTTGATATTTTTCCCATATTTTCTAAATAAATAGCATTTTAAATAGTTTCATTTCATGCATGATTTTGTTAATTTTTGTTCTATTAGATGCTTTAATATTTTTCATCCATTCTTTTTAGGTTGTTTAGTTTAGACATTGAACTTGTAGATTCAATTTAGTTCCCATTTTTAGAAATTAATTTTAGGTGCTTAATGTAGGCTTGAACAAAATGAACAAATTGGGGTTTTTTAGGTGATGACTTAAGAAGTTTGATTCTTTCCCTTAGGACTTAGGGTTTAACTAGATTAGTTATGGGACTATAGGGGCTATGGGTAGTTATTAGATCCCCTTAGAAAAGTCAGGATTCCCCTACTGCTATTAATACTCTCTGTATATCTGATTGACTGGTGTGGTGTGCCCTCTGGGGATTATTGCTTGATTGTTTGGGTATTGGGATTGCTTGGGGATTGGGAGAGCTGAGGACTTGTGAAGATGAAGCCATTGGAGATCCAGATGTTGGAGATCAACTTCCAGAGTTGAAGATAAGATTTTTGCTAGCAGATGCTGAGGAGACTAGGGTTTAGGAGCTAGGCAGAGCTCTAGATTAGAAAGTTTGTTTTTCAAACATGGATTGCCTTGTCTGCATCCATTCTTCTCTGTGATTCAGAGTCTCTCTAAGACACTCACCCCCTTCCTTTGGAAGGCTTGGTGATAGTGTCTAAGAGATAGAACTCTTGAGAGAAAATGTCTTTTGTGTTAGGAGCAGTCTGTTCACCACCTTTGGTAGTCAACTGATTGCTTAACACCCAATCCACTCTTGTGACTGATCCCTCATCCTGGAGGTTTGAACTTGAAGAAAAGCCATTGCAGATGGAAGAATGATGATCAAAGCCCTTGCCTAAAGGCCATGAAGATGGAGATTGATGCTTGTTGAAGACTGTAACTGATTGGAGGTTACTTGAAGCCAGATGTTGATTCAGAGCTGCTGATGCTGTTTCTTTTGCTGTTGTATTTCATTTCTGATGTATTGATTGGTTTTCTGGACTGTATTGTTTGCTGTTTACCCTGTTGGGTTGAAAGTGAAGCCTGTTCACTTTCGCCTATTGTTTTCTAGGTTCGAGGTTGAGTGGGACTCCCTTGCCTCGCTTGTACTGTTGCATCCATGCATTTTACTGCTTTATTATATCTGTTATTGTTTCTGTTTCTGCCTATCCCGTAGGATCTCTGTTTCTCTCTGTGCAAGAGAGAAATATAACAGACACTAGGTCTTAACCCATGCATGATAACATTAGGTTAGTTTGTTTCCCTTCGCAACCGTAGGTTAGAGTTCTGTCTCTTTCTTTCTCAAAACAAACAGAAAAACACATAAAGATTTCAAACACAATAAAAGACACTTCTTTCGTAAAAGAATGTGAACTCATCAAAACGTCATTTTTGTCCGCTGGGACTGTTAATCAGAAAAACCTTTTCAGAAGGAATAAAATCAATCAAGACAAGCTTGTGTCTTCCGTGGCCCGAACTACGTTTGCTCTGATCTTTCATGCCGTGTGAAAGTACGTAGGCATAGGATGCGATATCCTAGCGAGCAACCTTCCCCTCCTTTCCCGTAGGTAGGCGAACTACGTTGACTCTGATTTCTCGTTCCAGACGGGAATACGTAGGCATAAAGTGCGATACTTTGCCGAGTCATTTTATTTTCATTCTCTTTTCTTTTTAACCCCTGACCTATAGTTTAGATAGAATAACAATCCATACCCGAAAACAAGCGTGGATCCCGTCGAGTACGACGGACGTGAGGGGTGCTAATACCTTCCCCTTGCGTAACCGACTCCCGAATCCAGGTTTTGGTTGCGATGACCATACCTTTCCCGTGTTGTGCGAGGTTTACTCTGAGCGTTTCCTTTCCCTCCCGTGGGATAAATAACGCACGGTGGCGACTCTTCTGTTCAGCCGGCGCCGATTTTCGCAGTAGCGACAGCTGGCGACTCTGCTGGGGACCCAACGTCCCCTGGCTGCTAAGGACTGCGATAGTTCTTATGCATTTGGGATCCAACGTCCCTTAAGAGAGTCAATCCTAGCGCTTGTTTTCCCGTCGAGGATTTTGTATGGAGTTATTGTATATTTCTAACCTTATAGTTTCAGCTTTATATATTGATTATTGTGGTTGTATCTGGGGTGTGACGGGTGTTCTGATATTGAGAGATAAGCCGGACCTGGGCTTGAGTGCACCTAGAATTAGCGTAGAAAGTAGTGGGCGCGTGCCGGCTTTGCTTGCATTAGTGTCTCATGAAATCTACACTCGGACGAGGTTCTTCTGGTTGGCTTCTTTTTCTACCCTTTGGGTCGAAGGGGTTGTTGGTCAGCTGAATTGTCGACTCCGGGAACCGATCATTTGGAAGTTGGCTAAGTGAGGCCTCTTCAGGAATTAATGATGCCACTCCTTCTGGGAATCGTATCATCAACCCTGAAAGTCTGTGACGCCGACGACCGCATAGGATGCCGTACCTTGTGCCAGTTATAGGGCCACCCACCTGTGAGGGGATTTGGGGTTATGCAGGTAACCAGACCTTCAGATACCGGTTTGTTCTCGATCAGAGATCCTGGGTATTTATGGAGAGTTATGAGGTCTGTCAGAGACCATTTGGAGATGTGTTCTGAGGTCTGTCAGAGACCAATTGGAGATATGATTTGAGGTCTACCAGAGACCAATGGGAGTTATGGTTTGAGGTCTGTCAGAGACCAGTAATGGAGCTTTGTTTTAGGTCTATCTGAGACCAGGGTTTGATGACTTCTGGATGGTCTATCTGAGACCTTTCTTGATTGGGTTCAGGCTATTCAGCTACAGCTTTGGTCCCTGTTGCATGTTACTTGCATTGCATTGCCTGCATATCCATTACCATTTGCATTTCACTAACGTGTGTCTGTGCTGCAGGTGCATTTGCATTTCCCTAGTTCTAGTGCCCAGACTTCTGAGTATTGACTATGGCTAGTTTGAGGAAAACAGTTGCGTATAAGCTGCCTTCACCTGATATTACTTCTTTGCTTGGTCTGATATCTCTTGCCGATGAGGAGGTTAGGAGAAGCTTCAGAATGAGGCATGGGAGATTACTGAGATTAGTCTGTAAGCCCACTACTGATGAGATGAACGGGCTATACACCTTGATGCAGTTCTATGACCCCGCATTGAGATGCTTTACTTTTGCTGACTTCATTTTAGGACCTACCATTGAGGAGTATGTGGAGTTTACTGAGCTTCCCGTGCAGAACAAGGTTCCCTTTATTCACTCTGCTGCTGAGCCCAAGTTGGAGAACTTAGCCAAAGCCTTACATATGGACGCTGCAGAACTGTTATTGACTTCTTGGCTTGGGGTTTCAGGTTTCTCTCTTGATTTCTTAGTTGGCAAAGCTCAAGAGTACGCCAAGAACGGTTGTTGGGTGGTTTTCAATGCTATTTTGGCTTTATGCATCTATGGAATTGTGTTGTTTCCTAACTTGCCCAACTTTGTGGACCTGGACGCTTTCTATCTGTTTGCTGCAGGCAACCCAGTGCCAACGCTGATCGGAGACTTCTACCACTCATTGCACTACAAGAACGAAAACCGAAGGGGAAAAGTTGTTTACTGCTGTGCTCCTCTATTAAATATGTGGTTCAAAAGTCATCTCCCCATGAAGGGACCCTTTGCAGACAGTGTAACCTCAGCCAGTTGGTCAGAGCGCCTGATGAGGCTATACTCCGAAGACGTTGTGTGGTTTGATCGAGACCTGTTGGGGTCTGAGCTCATCTTTAGTTGTTCTGGGTACCCTAATGTGCCGCTGATAGGAAGAAAATGGTGTATTAACTACAACCCATCTCTGTTCGTCCGTCAGTTCGGATACGCCCTGAAGAACCCGCCAAAGGAGGAGGAAGTACAGGAATCTCTGTACTTCACCGGAGACGTGAAAGGGGAGTTACTAGCCAAGCTGCAACATGCCTGGACGCGTATTAACCGCAGAGGGAAGCCTTTGTTAGGAAAGAATGACTGTCAGGCCTATGCACCTTATAGAGTTTGGATTCAGGAGAGGGCTAGTCAGTTGAGGATGCCGTTTCCAGATGCACCAATTCTTGTTCCCGTTCCGGTAGCAGAGCCAACTACTGTTTCTAGAGAAGTCTATGAACAAGTTGTGAAGGAAAAAGAAGCCTTGATGAAGATCAACGAAGGGTTAGAGCAAGAGTTAGCCCAGGCACGCAGCGAGAAAAACAAGGCCGTATATGCTTTCCAACAACAGATCGAGCTGCTAAACAGGTTAGGGGCTGAGTTGACTGAGGAAAAGAAAAAGCGTGAACGTCTGGGGCAAGAGTTCAGAAGCTCCCATGACATGCTGGAAGCCAAAAAGAAGGCGCTCGACGCAGCACACCGAGAAATCTCCTCTTGCAATAAGACTTGGAATGCTACTCTCACTAACAACAAGAAGAGGGAAGATAAGCTGAAGCAGCAAATTTCCGACCTCGAAGAGAAGTTGAAGTCTAGCATCAAGAAGTGTGAGGAAGAAGTGATGACCCGGTATAGTGTCCAGCATGCACTGAACAAGGCAATCAAATCCAGAGATGAAGCAGTGTCTCAGAAGCGAAAGTTAGAAGATTGCTTCGGAGAAGCAACATGGGAAGAAACTGCTGAAGACGTACGCCGTGTCCTTAAGAGGAGAAACCGGCTTGTTGAAGGGCTGCTTGATCGACCGAGCCATCCGGAGACCAAGAAGTTGATAGAGGAGTACCAGACTTTTGGAAGGATTTGATCATTTCATGTAGTAACTTGTATGCTTTATTTGCATAGTGCTGACCATCACCAGGATTGTTGGTTGAGGTCATGCCTTCTTTGTACTCTCAGTGATATTGTACCCTGGGCTTATTGATTCTCCCTGCAATATATGAGGCTTTCTATGATTCAGCTCCGATATTCCTATTGTCAGCACTATCACTGCACCGGCACCTTCGCACTAGAACTGGGGGAATGAACCTCCCTAATGCACGGACACATTGCATTGCATTGCATTCATATTGCATTACAGGTAATCTTTGAATAGTGTCTTATTTCCTGCTCTGTATCAGGTGCTTAACAGGATTGCAGATCAGCATCCGCACCGCTATTCTACACGCTCCAATTGTCGAAAAATCATGGACCAAATGCAGAACGAGATGCAAGATGTGCGCGAGAAGCTCGCCCTCTTCATGCAGACCATGGAAGCTATAGCAAAAGGGCAGGAGAATTTGCAGGCCATGGTCCAGCCTCTGTTGGCCCGAAGCGCTGGTCATGGTAATGAAGATCATCAGTCTGTCCGGGTCGATACTGCTCAGGGAGACGGTACTCCCACGCCAGTGGCTCCGCCTGTAGTCAATACACCTGCTGCTAATATCAACAACGCTACCGCTGCTGTGAATGGTAACGTCGGAGTGGGGAATGAGACCGCTGTCCATAATGTTGGGCTGGGTGATGTCAATTTGGGAGATAATCTAGGAGGCAATGGCTTTGTCAATACTGGATTCGGATTCAACGATCAGGGATTCGATAACACTGGGAAGTATGGCTTTAATGCTCAAGGCTTTGGGCAAGATGGTTATGGTATGGTCAATCAGGGTTACGGAGGCTTTGGAAACGGAAACGGTACTGGATTTATGGCTTTTGGTCCTGCGGGAGGTGTTCAAGGGTACGGCAACAGAGGCCGAGGTCCGGGGATGAATCAGATCAGAGCTGGACGTAATAATGGATATGATGGGTACGGAGCTGGAAACGGCATGTGGCAAGAAGATCAGCAGGAGGACGCCTTCTCCGGAGGAGGTTTTGAAGGGCCGATGGATGATTCCCAAAAGATTAGAATGCTGGAAGAGCAGATGAAGGGAGTCTTAAATCAAAGTGCTGTGGGATTGGACATGGCAACCATGGGTCTGGTACCTGGTTTGAGGGTGCCAATTAAATTCAAAGCTCCTGCGTTCGATAAGTACAAAGGAGACACATGTCCGAAAGTGCATGTACGAGCTTATTACAGAAAGATGTCTGCATACTCCACTGATGAAAGAATGCTAATGCATTTCTTTCAGGATAGTCTATCGGGCCCTTCCCTAGAGTGGTACATGGGGTTGGAGCCAACTGATATCAAGACATGGAAGCAATTAGCAGAGGCATTTGTAGACCATTACAAGTATAACAGCGACTTGGCGCCCAATCGGGTCCAGTTGGCCGGGCTTTCGCAAAAGAAGGGGGAGAGTTTTAAAGAGTACGCGCAAAGGTGGCGCGATATGGCTGCCAGGGTCCGTCCTCCGGTGGAAGATAAGGAAATGAATGACATGTTTGTCGGCACATTCACAGGGCTGTTTCATGATATGCTGTTTCATACGTCTCTGGCCAGTTTTTCAGACCTGATTCTAATGGGAGAAAAGATTGAACGTAACATTAAGCAAGGAAAGTTCCAAGTCGAGGAATCAACTGCATCTGGCAGTAATAGGAAAGCTTATGGTGGGCGCCGTCAGGGCGAGACAAGCGCGGTATTTGGAGGCCGAGGCCGGGGCCGAGGCAGGGGACGAGGTCAATATCGTCAGCCGCAGCAGGTGGCGAGTGTTACTATTCCCTATCAGCAACAACCACTCCAGCAACAACAACCGGTTCAGCAACAGCCAATGCCACAGCAGCAGCAGCCTCAGCAGGGGGCACAGCAGGCTCAACGAAGATTCCAGGGTAGTAAACCGAGAAGAGTGTTTGAGAAGCCTCCCTCAACCTATGCCGATTTATTGCAGACATTGTTGGGATTAAACCTGGTAGAGAAAAGAACTCTGGCACCAATAACGGGAGCTCCCCCGTTCGGCTACGATGCAAACAGACACTGCGAGTTTCATTCTGGAGCCCCGGGTCACGATATAGAAGGTTGCCATGCTTTTAAGCACGTTGTGCAGGATCTTTTGGACAACAAGACTATCAACTTCGGAACGGCAGGTCCGAATATAGTCCAGAAACCCATGCCTAATCATGGGGCAAACGCCGTTCTGACTGAGGAAGGTCTGAATCTTATCATGAATGTGGAAGATTTAAAGACGCCGCTGAGCGAGATAAAGAGCCGACTGTTACAAGGAGGTGTCTACCCAGGATGTAACGAGTATTGCTTAGACTGTTGGACCCTAGCTGGGGGGTGTGAGGATTTGAAGAATGGCATTCAGGCTTTAATTGATGAGGGCATATTGCAGTTTGATCGAGCGGCAACTGACGAGCCTGCAGGGGCAGTAGTGGATAATCGGAGTGATGTGGCCACGGTAACGATTCCTCGGAAGACGATCACTATTGCAGCACCAGCTCAACGGCCACCGATCACCATAACTAAGGCCGGGCCAATCCCGTACGAGAACACGAAAGCAGTCCCATGGTCATATGGGTTAGAGGTGTATTGTGACGGGATAAGAATTGATGTTAACAAGCAGCCAGTGGAGATTGTGGATAATGTTGTTGGTTCAGGAGGCATGACGAGGAGTGGCAGGATCTTTATATCTCCTGAAGTGGAGGCTGAAAGACTAGCGAAAGGAAAAGGGAAAGTGGTTGAAAATGTTCCGGTACAAGCAAGTGAAAAAGAAGCAGCATCGAAGGATGTAGAAGAGTTCATGCGCTTAATTCGAAAAAGTGATTATAAGATTGTGGAGCATCTGCAGCAGACACCGTCCAAAATATCTATCTTGTCATTGCTCTTATGTTCAGAAGCTCACAGAAATGCTTTGCTGAAAGTCCTGGACACTTCTTTTGTACCCCAAGACGTCTCCGTAAATCAGCTAGAAGGAGTATTGGCACATGTGAATGCAGGCCACAGCTTGGGTTTTACCGATTTTGACTTGACTCCGAAAGGGAGAGATCATAATATGGCATTACACGTATCTGTTGAGTGTAAAGGATCAGTAATGTCGCATGTATTGGTTGACACCGGATCATCTTTGAATGTGTTACCCAAGAAGGCGATGATGAAGCTGGATGTTCGAGGAATTTTGTGTACACCCAGTGATTTGGTAGTCAGAGCATTTGACGGCACGCGGAGAACAGTCTTCAGATCGATTACTTTGCCTCTGCAAGTGGGGCCGGAAGTGTTTGCAACTGAGTTTTATATCATGGATATACAGCCTGCGTATAGCTGCTTGCTTGGAAGACCCTGGATTCATGGGGCAGGGGCAGTCACGTCTACCCTACATCAGAAGTTGAAATATATGGTTGGGGACAGCGTGGTCACCGTGTGCGGGGAAGAGGACATCCTGGTCAGCCATTTATCTTCATTTAAATATGTGGAAGTCGACGGAGAGATCCACGAGACGCCCTGCCAGGCATTCGAAGGTTTGCGCATCAAGGACAAGGGTCCCGGGCCGAGCAAAGTGCCAGAGATAGCTGTCTCATCGTATAAGGAAGCTCAAGCTCTAGTAGAAGCAGGAGAAGCCAAGGGCTGGGGCAAAGTGCTGGACATTCCTGTGAAGATGGACCGGTTCGGACTGGGGTACCGACCGTCGTCATCAACTCCTTCCGTGGGGGCCCCCCGTTTCAGAAAGTCAATTACCATCTCTGCCAGTGGAGTATGTCATGAAACTGTCAATGCTGCTTCAGAGTCTGATGAAGGAGACAACGACTGTGATATGGATGCCTGGATTCAGCCAAGCACGCCAGGACAAGGACTGTGCAACTGGTCTATTCAGGAGCTTGTTCCTGTGACTTTTAAACAGTAATGCTTTGCTTTATTAATTGTTGAATAATCTGATGTCTTGCCCGGGGCATCAGGATTTGCTTAGGGCTGTGTTGTTATAAACATTGCGTGTTAATCATTAAATAAATGGCGTTTTTTCATGTGCAAATACCGTAATCCCTGTCTTTCTTGTTTTGTATTTTTCAATAAAATGGCAACGTGGTTATTCGCTTTATACGCATTTTGAAGCACTTAACCATTCCTTTTGCAGGATAACATTTTCAGATGACATCCTTGAACCACCTATGAATCGTCCCGACTTTGAGCACCCGGTGTTTCAGGCTGAAGAAGAGGTTGTCGAAGATAGCGACGTTCCTGAAGAACTGTCTTGGTTAGTAAAGCAAGAGGATAGAGCCATTCTGCCTCACGACGAGGTCATCGAAATTATCAACTTGGGGTCGGAAGGGGTTGAGAAAAATATTCGTATTGGAGCCGCACTGCAGAGTGAGGTCAAGCGGAGACTGGTTGAAATGCTCCAAGAGTATAGTGATGTATTCGCTTGGTCGTATGAGGATATGCCAGGGCTCGATACAGATATGGTCGTGCATCGTCTGCCATTGAAAGAAGATTGCCCGCCGGTCAAACAAAAGCTTCGCAGAACACGACCAGATATGGCAATGAAGATCAAAGAGGAGGTTCAGAAACAGTGGGACGCTGGTTTCCTAGCTGTGACGAAGTATCCTTCATGGGTTGCCAACATCGTACCAGTGCCCAAGAAGGATGGCAAGGTTCGAATGTGCGTGGATTATCGAGATTTGAATAAAGCAAGCCCAAAAGACGATTTTCCACTTCCTCACATTGACGTGTTAGTTGATAATACTGCTCAGTACTCCGTATTCTCCTTCATGGATGGCTTTTCAGGCTATAATCAGATTAAAATGGCGCCAGAGGATATGGAGAAGACTACTTTCATAACGCCGTGGGGAACATTTTGCTACAAAGTGATGCCCTTTGGTTTGAAAAATGCTGGGGCAACATATCAGCGTGCGATGACGACTCTTTTCCATGACATGATGCATAAAGAGATCGAAGTTTACGTTGACGATATGATTGCCAAATCCCAGACGGAGGAAGAGCATCTGGTGAATCTGCTGAAGTTGTTTAAAAGACTTAGGAAGTTCAGGCTTAGGCTGAACCCTAATAAATGCACCTTCGGGGTGAGATCGGGTAAACTGCTGGGGTTTATCGTAAGCGAAAGAGGAATAGAGGTCGATCCTGCTAAAATAAAAGCGATTCAAGAAATGCCGACGCCTAAAACAGAGAAAGAGGTGCGCGGGTTTTTAGGGAGGTTGAACTACATCGCCCGGTTCATATCTCACCTAACGGCCACGTGTGAACCATTATTCAAGCTGTTGAAGAAAGATCAAGCTGTAACGTGGAACGAAAATTGTCAAAAGGCGTTCGATAAAATAAAGAAGTATTTGCAGGAGCCTCCTATTTTGATACCCCCAGTGGCAGGTAGACCCTTGATAATGTATTTGACGGTTCTTGAGGGAAGCATGGGTTGTGTTCTCGGTCAACACGACGAGACGGGGAGGAAAGAGCATGCGATCTATTACCTGAGTAAGAAATTTACAGACTGTGAATCTCGATACTCGATGCTGGAGAAAACTTGTTGCGCGTTAGCCTGGGCCGCCAAGCGTTTGAGGCAGTACATGCTGAACCATACAACCATGCTCATCTCGAAGATGGATCCTATCAAATATGTATTCGAAAAGCAGGCGTTGTCAGGTAGAATTGCCCGTTGGCAGATGGTCTTGACTGAATATGATATTCAATACGTCTCGCAAAAGGCTATAAAGGGGAGTGTGCTGTCTGAGTATCTGGCGGAGCAGCCTATTGAAGATTACCAATCGATGAGGTTTGATTTTCCTGACGAGGATATCATGTACCTAAAGATGAAGGATTGTGAAGAACCGTTGCCAGACGAAGGACCAGAGTTGGGTTCCAAATGGAAAATGATATTTGACGGAGCCGTGAATGCTTACGGTAGCGGAATAGGGGCAATCATCACGACGCCACACGGGTCGCACATCCCGTTTACTGCCCGATTGACCTTTGCCGTTACTAATAATGAGGCCGAATACGAAGCTTGTATAATGGGGCTTGAAGAAGCCATTGATTTGCGAATCAAGAATTTAGACGTATACGGAGACTCAGCCCTGGTGGTGAATCAGATAAAAGGGGAATGGGAGACACGGCAGCCTAATTTGATACATTACATGAATTATGCAAGGAGATTGTTGCCTTTCTTCGACAAGGTTGAATTGCATCACGTACCGCGGGCAGAAAATCAAATGGCTGACGCCCTTGCCACTTTGTCTTCCATGTACAAGGTCAACTTCTGGAACGAAGCTCCCCAAATCACTATCTCTCGGTTGGACAGGCCAGCTTATGTATTTGCTATTGATGAAGCATCTGATGACAAAACGTGGTATTTCGATATCCTTAATTTCCTGAAGAACAAAGAGTATCCGGCTGGGGCATCCAGTCAAGATCAGAAGACTCTCAGGAGATTAGCGGGTAATTTCTACTTGAATCCGGATGGCGTCTTGTACAGAAGAAACCACGATTTGGTATTGTTGCGTTGTGTAGACGAGAAAGAGGCAAAGCTTCTCATGGAGGAAATTCACGAAGGTACCTTTGGTACGCATGCTGGTGGGCATGCTATGACGAGAAAGCTGCTGAGGGCAGGTTACTTTTGGCTGACGATGGAAACTGATTGTTTCAAGTTCGCGAGGAAGTGCCACAAGTGCCAAATCTATGCTGACAGGATACACGTACCTCCGAGTCCTCTAAATGTGATGTCATCTCCATGGCCATTCTCGATGTGGGGAATCGATATGATTGGGAAGATCGAGCCGACGGCTTCTAACGGGCATCGGTTCATCCTAGTAGCAATCGATTATTTCACCAAGTGGGTGGAAGCGGCGTCTTACGCAAATGTAACGAAGCAAGTGGTGGCCAGATTCATCAAAAGAGATATCATTTGCCGATATGGGATCCCCGAGCGGATAATCACGGATAATGGTTCAAATCTGAACAACAAAATGATGAAGGAGCTATGTCAGAATTTCAAGATCGAACATCACAACTCCTCTCCTTACCGACCCAAGATGAATGGCGCTGTTGAAGCGGCCAACAAGAATATAAAGAAGATTGTTCAGAAGATGGTGGTGACCTATAAGGATTGGCATGAAATGCTACCTTTTGCTTTGCACGGTTATCGTACGACGGTGCGCACATCAACCGGGGCAACTCCGTTCTCGTTGGTATACGGAATGGAAGCGGTATTACCATTAGAGGTTGAGATCCCTTCTTTGAGGGTATTGCGAGACGTTCAGCTGGACGAGGCAGAATGGGTAACGAATAGATTGAACCAACTGAGCTTGATGGATGAGAAGAGGCTAGTTTCTCTAGCATACGGTCGTTTGTACCAGAGCCGAATGAAGAAAGCGTACGACAAGAAGATACATCCGCGAAGCTTTCAGACGGGCGACCTTGTGCTGAAAAGGATTCTCCCGCCGCAAGCAGATCACAGGGGCAAGTGGACCCCCAACTACGAAGGGCCATACGTTGTCAGTAAGGTCTTCTCAGGAGGAGCGTTGTTGTTGTCCACCATGGACGGAGAAGACTTTGTGTCACCTGTGAATTCGGACGCAGTTAAAAAATACTTTGCTTAAAATAGACCCGCTGAACAGAAAAAGAGAGTCCAGGCAAAAATGGGGCATCCTGGCGAACCAAAAACAGAATGAAAGGTTCGGGCAAAAGTTAGGGATAAAATTGAAAAATGTACACCCGCGAAGTTGAAAACCTACACTGGGCGGCTTCGGCAAAAAAGGGTATCCCGGTGAACTGAAAACCCGCAAAGGGCGGTTCACGCAAAAGTTAGGGATTTGAAAAGCAAATGACTGCGGTCCGAATTCAATGAGCATCAATGCGGGAGAATATATTTGAGGAGCCAGTTATCGGATACAATCTCTTCAGAAGTGGGGATACCGGGAAAGCATTAGAGTCGGGCGAGTCATGGGAGGATCAGTTCGTGGTGTTCATCCGCATCCCGTTGCCGACATGTGTACAAATTTGAGTTGTCAATATTCATGCTTCTTGTGCATACTTGCATACTTGTATATTTGCTTTGCGTAGCTTCCTCTTTTCAGGAGTTACATCCCGTGTACAAAAACTCCGCCCATTCAGGGGCCCGATCAATAAAATATGTTATTCAGTACTTGATGCTGGTTCTTTACTGTTTTGTGCATGATAAAACGCCTAAGTTTAGTGAAGCTAGCATGAGTATAACATCACTGGCCCTTGCCAACAATTGTTAAAGCTTTGAATTAACTGAGTGTAACGTCGCTAACCTGAGTTGATTTGGTTGCATAGGCTTGTCTTGTTTTGTTTGTGTTGTTGCAGGTTTCCTAACCGTACGAGAAAGATGATCGAAAGATCGCGATAACGAAAGACTTGATCCCCGCAGGGTCATGCACTCTCCCCCAGTGGAGTCCGTTAATTTTCCCTAAGAGAATCATCCCGTCCCCAGCGGAATTCTCTTTGCAAGTGTTTTCATTCCTTCCAGTGGAACTCGAAGATTAAGACTATCCCAAGCAGAGTTGATGGTGGTTCCTGTCATTTATTTTGTCAAGGATACTGTGTAATATCAGTTCACGTTCCAGCAGAAAGTCCGATCGTACTATGCACATCTGCTATTCCCCAGCAAAGTTATATTCCCCAGCAGGGGGTTACCTCAACAGGGTGCTCGGTTTGAGTTCCCAATTTCCCAGCAGGGTTGATTTCACCCTTCCAGCATTTATTTTGCTGGAATAATTCTGTAGCATCTGGCTATCCCCGGCGGAGTCGGCATTATCTTTAGCATTTATTTTGCTGAAGCAGTTTCTGTACTCTAGCAGTTCAGGTGGAGAGAACTCTTGCTTAAATGAACAGCCAAACATTTAAGATCTCGGCATGAGACATTCAATGATAATGTCAGTTTCGGCAGTATTCCCCACAGAGTTATCAGGATAAGTTTCTCTTTATTCCCAGGCAGAATTAGTTGTCATCAGGGGTTCCATGAATCAGAATTTCAGAGGCCCCCTCCGGTTATCAGAACAGGCATCCGGTAGTTTGGTTTCCAGATATCCCCAGTAGAGTCCGCCTCAAAGTCGTTTTCACGTCAGTGCTAAGAAGTTTGTGGGTGAGGATCATTGGAGAACTAAGTCCTGACGTGGACAATTTATTCCTATATTGACGGGATTTCTTCAGAAGTGGGCGTCCTAACGTGGACAGGTTTATTTCCCCGGATTGGTAAGGTGTGTTAGTCCTAATGTGGGCAGATTCGGGTTCTCGAAATTATTGGAATGGGAGGTCATGACGTTGACAAAAGTAATTACTCTTTGTGTTGGTGCCCTGACATGGACAGATCAGACAAGGGTGTGAGTCCTTACGTGGACAAGTCTTATTTCCTCAGCAGGTCGAAGACGCCTGAGTCCTAACGCGGACAAATCAAGACGAGATCAGTGTCCTGACGTGGACAAATCAAAGAAATTATTATTCCTAACGTGGAGAAGTGGGTCCTAACGTGGACGATGTAGTCCTTACGCGGACATATCAGAAGAGGATTCCTTACGGGGAAAGAGGTGATTCCTAACGTGGAAAGAGTGGAGTCCTTACGTGGACAGAGTAAGATGGCATTCCTTACGTGGAAAAATGTAGTCCTGACGCGGACAAATCGGAAGGAATTGGTTGCCTTATGTGGAAAAGTTATGTTTCCTTGCGTGGAAAACGGATAGCATTCCTTACGTGGAAAGAGGTTTGTATTCCTGACGTGGAAAGAAAGAGTGTATTCCTGACGTGGAAGGGGTTTAGTTCTGATGTGGACAGACTCAAAAGAAGATTTATTCCTTACGTGGAAAAATTGGGGTCCTTACGTGGACAGATTCAAGAAAAGTTGATTCCTGACGTGGAAGAATGATGTATTCCTTACGTGGAAAGTTGAGTCCTGACGTGGACAGGTTCAGAACCAAAGTTGAATTCCTTACGTGGAAAGATTGGAGTCCTGACGCGGACATGTCAAGTGGTATTGGAGTCCTTACGTGGACAGATTGATATAGTTCTCCTTATGTGGAAAGAAGATTGCTTCCTGACGTGGAAAGATGAAAGGGTTAGTCCTGACGTGGACAGATACAGAAGAAATGATTCCTGACGTGGACAGGTGTTACTCCTAACGTGGAAGAGTTTATTCCTAACGTGGACGATTCAGTTTATGGAAATGCAGACGAATTATCTCCAGCGGCGTTGCCGAGATTTTTCTGGGTTAACAGCAAGTGGAGTCCTAACGTGGACCGGTTTTAGTTGAGATTTCTTCGTAGTGATGACAGACAGAGTCCTAGCGTGGACAAGCAAGCAATCTGTTATGACAGAATCCTCTTCAGAACGATGAAGACAATCCCCGGCGCGGTCGCACGAGATCAGTGGGTTACTGTAACAGTCAGATTCAGCTGATGAATGTCGTTCCTCAAGCAGGAGCGCAATTTAGTTTTGCGGTTGGCAAATTTCTGGTTTCACTAGTATTCAACCGTCTCGTACCGCGAATGTCTGAAGGCTCCGGGCCCTTCACCCAATCGGGTCCAAGTCGCTTGAATAGGGGCAGCTGTTGCACCCTAAAATTTGCCCAACCTTATTCACTTGGTTTATGTTTCAATGTCATTAGCATTTGCATATAGAGTCATGTGCATAGTCTAATCATCTGCATAGCATAAGCATAGCAAGTCATACAACAGGGGGACCAATCATTATTCTCATCTCTAGAAGCCTATCAAGAGGTTATTATCACAATTCAATCTCATTCAAGTCATCAGGAAAGAATTTGAAAGCAAAGAGTTCAGCAGATCAAGCCTTGAGTCCATCTCCTAGCTGAGGGTATCTGAGGGTCAACAAGAGGGTTGTGAGCTGTGAGTTGAAGGCATGGAGAGTATCTAGACATTATGAGAGACTTAGAAAGTCATTTAAATAAGGAGACAAGCCATTGATGAGAGCACAAGAGCTATAGCTGAAGGCAGTCAACTAGGGTTTCATCTGGGTCAACCCTAGGTCAACCCTAGGTCAATTGATTGATTTAAGGGGCATTCAAGTCTAGTGGAGAGATGTGGGGTTCATCATTGGACATATAAAGAAGGATATGGAGATATGCCAAGAAGAATTCAAGAGAAATCAAGGAGAAGAGGAGCTTCTAAATTAGGGTTTCTGTGTAAAATCCCCTAGTTTAGGTCAAATTTCCAAGCAAGATAAGTTAAAATGCTAGCTTCAAATGGATCCTTGGCCAACATGAAACTTGTATAGGATCTCAAGACCTTTAATTTGAGTGGTGGAAGACATCAAGGAGATTTATAGAACTCAAGTTATGGTCCTTGCAAGTTACAGGTCATCTGAGGTATCTGAAATTTTGTCTGTGAAAGTGACTTGACTTCCAAGCTAGTTTTACCCCTCAAGGAGATTTCAAATGAATTTCTGGTCAGCATAAGAATTGTTCCTCATTGTCTTAGCTTTCTAGAATGGTATAGCATGCCCTCATATGATGTGTGGAGCTCAACTTATGGTCTTGGCAAGCAAAGGGTATTTTGGTCATTTGTGAATTACAGGTCATTTTAACCTATGTCCAAAACTCATACAAGGAGGCCTCAAATGGAAAAACTTACAACATCAAACTTGCTCCAAATGACATTTTGAGTCTAGAAAGAAGGTCACAAATTGTTGGAAAAGCTCATAACATGAAGTTGCATGATTGGTCAAATTTGAACTAAAATGGCTTATAACTTAAATAAAGTCAAAGTGAAAAATGGTTTGAGAGATTTATAAGTCCAAATGGAGACTTCCCATATATGATTTTGGGTCCAAAACACATTCTAAGAACAATGGTTCAAGTACATTTTTGAGCTTAGTGGAAAAAATCAAAGTTACTTATGGTTACTTGCATTTGAAGAAACATAACCAAAATGGATTCAAAGTTGGAAGGCAAGGGAAGTTGTAAGATGGATCTAGAAGTTTCCATTGAGCCCTATATATTCATGAAATCAGAATTGAGCAAGGGTTGGATTCATTTTTCACCAAAAATTTCCCAAAATTCTCTCATTCTCCAAGTTGCAAATTCACTTCAATCTCACAAATTCAGCATCAATTCTCATCAACATTGATCCTCCTACATTTCACCATCATCATGGATCAGAATTGAATCAAATATTTGGTGGATATTGATCAATTTCGTGCACTTTCATCAACAATATTCAAATTGCAATTTCCATTGGAACTCAAGATCCAAGGCCAAATTCATCGAGGTGTTGCATACAGAATCAAATATAGCAAGAGTAGATCCAGATTGAAGCATCAAGGCTCTCAGATCCACGAGTTCAACATCCATTTCCAAGCTTTTGCAGCAGGTGCATTTTCTCTCCCATAGCTTGATATAGATAGATTTACATGGTTTTATTAGTTTAGATGTGATTTAGGTTGTTAGTAGAACGATTAGGATGAGTTTGGTGCTGTTTAGTGATAATTGTTAGCAGGTTGTTAGAACTGTTAGGACTTAGAACTCTTAGGATAGGCCATAATAATCTTAGGTTGTTAGTGCAGAATGATCTACGTGAAGAATAGAAGAGATTAGTATAGGTTTGATTGAGAATTATGCTGATAAGTTGCAGAGCATTTTCATGGTGGCCAGAGCTTATTGCTATCGGGTTGAGAGTTAGGCTGAATTTCAGAACAAATTACCACCATAGTCTTGTAGAGGGAGAGATTTAAAGTGATTTTCATGTTTGGATCGTGATGTTTCATGGATTGTGGAAGGAGAACCGAGAGGTTGAAAGTGGTGCGTGCATGGCTTCCATGGAGTGTAAACCCTAGCTTTCATGGCGCAAGGAAGAAGAAGCAATCAGGACCGTCCATTGCTTGTTGGACCATTGACTCAGAGCCCATCGTGTGGCTGGAGTTTGATTCTGAAATTTGGAGGGAGAGATGTAGGTGCCCTAAACGCACCGTTTCATTTAATGAAACGGGCGGGCCTAGGTGTTTAGTGATATCCCCACCCCCCAGTACTGAGCCCATTGTGATTTGAACGTGAAAACCCTGCTATTCTCACCCCCTGCTTCCTTTTTTTTTCTTTTTTGTTTTCATTAATGCTGACTTGTTCTGGGCCTAATACAACTCGCTACCCACACCCCCATTTGCTGGCCCACTGGAATTACAACTGAGCGTGTTTGCTTTATAAACCCCCCATATCATTTTAATTAGTTCAATTGTTTTTAATTCCATTTTAATTTCTAGTAACTTTAGAAAATCATATAAAATAGGAAATTAACTCTTTTTTAGTGGTTGTTTTTTCTATATTTTCTTGGTTCTGTGTAGAAAATTGTCATTAAATAAAATTGCATTTTTATTTTTATTTGATATTTTTCCCATATTTTCTAAATAAATAGCATTTTAAATAGTTTCATTTCATGCATGATTTTGTTAATTTTTGTTCTATTAGATGCTTTAATATTTTTCATCCATTCTTTTTAGGTTGTTTAGTTTAGACATTGAACTTGTAGATTCAATTTAGTTCCCATTTTTAGAAATTAATTTTAGGTGCTTAATGTAGGCTTGAACAAAATGAACAAATTGGGGTTTTTTAGGTGATGACTTAAGAAGTTTGATTCTTTCCCTTAGGACTTAGGGTTTAACTAGATTAGTTATGGGACTATAGGGGCTATGGGTAGTTATTAGATCCCCTTAGAAAAGTCAGGATTCCCCTACTGCTATTAATACTCTCTGTATATCTGATTGACTGGTGTGGTGTGCCCTCTGGGGATTATTGCTTGATTGTTTGGGTATTGGGATTGCTTGGGGATTGGGAGAGCTGAGGACTTGTGAAGATGAAGCCATTGGAGATCCAGATGTTGGAGATCAACTTCCAGAGTTGAAGATAAGATTTTTGCTAGCAGATGCTGAGGAGACTAGGGTTTAGGAGCTAGGCAGAGCTCTAGATTAGAAAGTTTGTTTTTCAAACATGGATTGCCTTGTCTGCATCCATTCTTCTCTGTGATTCAGAGTCTCTCTAAGACACTCACCCCCTTCCTTTGGAAGGCTTGGTGATAGTGTCTAAGAGATAGAACTCTTGAGAGAAAATGTCTTTTGTGTTAGGAGCAGTCTGTTCACCACCTTTGGTAGTCAACTGATTGCTTAACACCCAATCCACTCTTGTGACTGATCCCTCATCCTGGAGGTTTGAACTTGAAGAAAAGCCATTGCAGATGGAAGAATGATGATCAAAGCCCTTGCCTAAAGGCCATGAAGATGGAGATTGATGCTTGTTGAAGACTGTAACTGATTGGAGGTTACTTGAAGCCAGATGTTGATTCAGAGCTGCTGATGCTGTTTCTTTTGCTGTTGTATTTCATTTCTGATGTATTGATTGGTTTTCTGGACTGTATTGTTTGCTGTTTACCCTGTTGGGTTGAAAGTGAAGCCTGTTCACTTTCGCCTATTGTTTTCTAGGTTCGAGGTTGAGTGGGACTCCCTTGCCTCGCTTGTACTGTTGCATCCATGCATTTTACTGCTTTATTATATCTGTTATTGTTTCTGTTTCTGCCTATCCCGTAGGATCTCTGTTTCTCTCTGTGCAAGAGAGAAATATGACAGACACTAGGTCTTAACCCATGCATGATAACATTAGGTTAGTTTGTTTCCCTTCGCAACCGTAGGTTAGAGTTCTGTCTCTTTCTTTCTCAAAACAAACAGAAAAACACATAAAGATTTCAAACACAATAAAAGACACTTCTTTCGTAAAAGAATGTGAACTCATCAAAACGTCATTTTTGTCCGCTGGGACTGTTAATCAGAAAAACCTTTTCAGAAGGAATAAAATCAATCAAGACAAGCTTGTGTCTTCCGTGGCCCGAACTACGTTTGCTCTGATCTTTCATGCCGTGTGAAAGTACGTAGGCATAGGATGCGATATCCTAGCGAGCAACCTTCCCCTCCTTTCCCGTAGGTAGGCGAACTACGTTGACTCTGATTTCTCGTTCCAGACGGGAATACGTAGGCATAAAGTGCGATACTTTGCCGAGTCATTTTATTTTCATTCTCTTTTCTTTTTAACCCCTGACCTATAGTTTAGATAGAATAACAATCCATACCCGAAAACAAGCGTGGATCCCGTCGAGTACGACGGACGTGAGGGGTGCTAATACCTTCCCCTTGCGTAACCGACTCCCGAATCCAGGTTTTGGTTGCGATGACCATACCTTTCCCGTGTTGTGCGAGGTTTACTCTGAGCGTTTCCTTTCCCTCCCGTGGGATAAATAACGCACGGTGGCGACTCTTCTGTTCAGCCGGCGCCGATTTTCGCAGTAGCGACACTACGCATCTTCATTCAGACGAGAATGAAGAAGTCAGGCATTCGTAGTTCAGCTTACCACGGGTGGTTAAGTGTTTTTTATGAGTGATGCTAAGTTCGCGTTCTAGCAGTTAGGGTCGATGTTTGTTTGCGATAGAATGAAAATAACATGCCCTTTTTAGAAGGTTTGACAAAAAATCCCAAAGGACAAAATGATTTGCAGTTTGTTTAAGAGTCTTAACAGAAGTGAATTGACTTTGTTTGAGATGCTTATTGCACTAAAGTCTATGACGTAGGAGAAAACGCTTTGTAAGATCGTCCCCAAACAAAACGTATGCTAAGCACTCTAGAAGAAGTAAGGAGAGAATCCCCATTCATCATTTCCCATGTACTTAAGGCTCGTGACGCACAAAACTCATCGTATTTATTACATGTTTTGATTTTGTTTGAGAGAGAGAGAAGAGAAAAACTCAAAGGGAAAAGAAAAATCTAAGGGATCTCACACTTGGATGTTATCATGCAATATGGCCCTATAGTTGAGGATGAGAAAGGGAAGTCTACCTAATGTTATCATACAAAGATGGACCTAAAGTTGAGGTTAAAAGGGATCTAACCTAATGTTTTCATGCAAAGGATTGAGAGCCTAAATTCTATCCTACTCCAAACTTAATCGGAAATTAAGCTGGACTAGGAGCCATAAGGGAGCATGTGAGCAAACACAAATAAACATTAAACAACTCAAAGTCAACATCAAGACATGCTTATCATATGAATCAAGACATCAAAGATGGAAAAGTCTAACAATTAGCTCACAATTCCAATCATCACAAACCATGCTCAAAGTATTCACACATTAAAGTTCAAGAATATAAGCAATGGCAATCCAAGAAGTGCACAAGCAAACATGTCTTGCAACCATAATCAACATCGCTAATTATCATACAAAGCCAACATGAATCAAGCAAGATAATAATAAAAGAAGTCCATAACCTACACCACATCATGATCAATTCATTTCAAATATGAAGAAAGAAGCACAAACGCATCAATCATGAATCACATTAAAAATTATGCAATTTTCAATAATTATCTCATAAGAAACAAACCATAAAAGATCAAGCAATGAGATTAGGGCATGAATCCAAGAAGAGGCAGTATCATTTACATGAACATAAATTCAAAATAAACTTAAGATATCATGAAAGAAGCACCAATCATCATGTTCAAAGCATGCATCAAAAGCTAGGTATGCATCAATTAATGTCATCCATAAAGGAAGCGAACATCCAATGAGAACAAAAGAGGAAAATGACCAAGCAATAAGCATTGAAACATGATAGGTCAGAAGTTCAATATAGCATTCAACTCATATAAAGGTTATGAACTCAAAAATTCACACAAGAATACAAGTTCAAAACTAGGTCAAAGGTATACAAGTATCATGCTCAAAACATCATCAAACCAAAGCATCATTCAAAAATAGTTAGATGATCACATAAATTCAAATTTAAAGCTAAAACTCATGGCAAAGAATTCAAGAATAAGTAAGGAAGATATCTCCAAAAGAAAATCATAAATGCATCCTTAAATCAAATCAACAAGGCAAGCATGTTTCACTAATCGAGCACAAATCGAGGGTCAAACAAAACCAATTAAGAAACATCCAAGAATTCATCATCCAAGCACCAAAATATCATTCAAACATTCATCATTCATATATCAAAACATGACCAAGAAATTGAGTCAAAATGATAAGCACAAAGCAAAAAAAACACAAACCCTAGCTCAAAGTCAAAAGTGTAAAAGCATTTCACCAATTAATTCAAATAAAATATGAAAATAAAATGAAAAATAAAATAAAAATATGAAAATTATCTCAAGACATCCATGGACCAAACAAATATTTTTTTGGATTTTTAAATAGGTTTTAACAATTAAAATAAAAATCAAATGAAAAATAATAAGAAAATAAAATAAAAAGAAATGAAACAAAACCATGGGGGTGAACTAGCAAAATTGAAATGAACAGAAACCATACTATAGCACACAATAGGCTAAAATATGGGAGGTGAGAGTATCAATATTCATGTTGAAGTAAAAGTAAGATGAAACTTGGATCATCAAGAAAATTTCCATTGAAAACATGCCCTCCAAGATGAATTTCAATACTTAGAAAATATATGTGTGGAACCCTTCAGATGTGTGTTGAACCATGAAACCTTGTCTTGCTCAAGAAAACAACCACCAGTGAACTTTGACCCAAAACCCTAGCTCAGAGCCACTAGGAGCTTGACTGGTTGAATCTCTTATAACCAATTAAACCCCAATCCTCATATGATTGTATGAACTTATTGGGAATGCATTGATGAACATGAGACCATTGTAACCTGAGAATACCATGATGTTGAGACTATCTCCTTGCTCATTGCTTTGAGAATCAATTCCTCCTCTTGAAGAAAACCAAAGTACCTTGATCCATGTTTTAGAACCAATGCAATGCATAAAATGATGATGCATATGAAATGAAGCATAAGCCAATTAAAGATAAAAAGAGAGGGAAAATTTTGAGGTGCAACATCTTCCCCTATTTAATCAACTTGGACTTGAAGGTATGAAAGGTAATGATGTTCAGACATTTAGGTAAAAGGAGATTGAATACAAAAGAACCCAGAAATTTGCACTCTATGGGGAAGAAGAAAAAAGGACAATTGGATAGGGTGCCAGTTGATTATGGACTTAAATGAGGTTTTTCGACTAAAGGCGGACTTACTACAAGGGTACCTGTCGAAGGTGGACTTTAAATAAAGGGTTTTTCGGTCTAAGGCGAACTTTCAAAGGGTACCAGCCGAAGGTGGATTTGAAAAGGAATGCCGGCCGAAGGCAGACTCCTAACCAAAGGACACCAGCCGAAGGGGGGCTTAAAAAGGAATGCCTGTTGAAGGAGGACTCACAACCAAAGGATGTCAATCGAGGATGGACTTTAAACAAAGGGTATGTCGGTCGAAGACGGACTCACAACCAAAGGATGCTAGCCGAGGATGGACTTTAATTAAAGGGTATGCCTGCCGAAGGCGGACTTATAACCAAGGGATACCAGCCGAGGATGGACTACAAACAAAGGGTATATCCCGAAGGCAGACTTTCAAAGGGTACCAGCCGAAGGTGGATTTGAAAAAGGAATACCGGCCGAAGGCGGAATCACAACCAAGGATGCCAGTTGAAGGTGGACTTGAAAAAAAGGAATTCCGATCGAAGGTGGACTCACAACCAAGGATGCCAACCAAAGGTGGACTTAAAAAGGAACGTTGGCTAAAGGCAGACTCACAACTAAGGATGCCAGCCAAAGGTGGACTTAAAACAATGCGTATGCCGGCCTAAGACAGAATCACAATCGAGGATGCCATCCGAAGGTGGACTTCAAACAAAGGGTATGTCGACCGAAGACGGACTCACAACCAAGGACACCAGCTGAAGGTGGAATTAAAAAGGAACGTCGGTCGAAGGCAGACTCACAACCAAGGATGTCAGCTGAAGGTGGACTTTAAAAATAAATGCCATTCGAAGATGGACTCATAACCAAGGACGCCAGTTGAAGGTGGACTTAAAAAGGAATGACAAGAGGTATAGTCAACGGATGTACGACCTAAAGAGAATACGAATCCCCTGGTGATAAAAAAAATCTTAGACAAAAAATCCTGCAGGGGAAAACACAAGATAATTCCTCCGAAAGGTTACAGGAAGTAAGATTAAGAAATCTACTGCTTGGGGTTGGCCTCCCCTTTGGGGTTATGTCAGTGTTTTGATTGAAAGGTACTTTGGGCTGCGAAAGTTACCATAATTGGCCTATGCTCCGCTTGCATGTTTGACTTTTTCCAAGGCGTAATGCTCTATGTAAAATGGAAATGCTACGCAATTTGAGGATGCAATGTAATGATGCTTATGATATCCAAAAGGATACTCCACCGAAGGAAGTGTTGAAGATCCGAAACCAACTCTGCTGGGGATGAAAACCTGAATTGTATTTAGGGTCACAACCTCTATTGAAGAAAACCACTAAACCTCCACCTTGCGGGAAAGTAGGCACAACAAGTGACTGCTGAGGGAAAAACACTGGGACTCTGACGACGAGATGTGCCAATGACAATTGGACTTTAACCTGCTGGTTTACACCTGCTGAGGAAATCAATACCCAACTCTGCTGAGGGAGAATAATCAATGATGCCAACTTTGCTAGGGGACAATGTCTGATGATTCCAACTCCGTTGGTGAAATATCATCAGGAATAACACTCCAATGGGTACCAACGATACGAGTAAATTACTTTGTTCGATAACTACCCTCTACTCCATCTTGGAACATCTGTCATCCTGCTCTATTAGGGATCAGGAAACACCGCTGTTGGAGAAGCAAACATGCTCAGGAAGCACAAACAAACCATCCATACCCTGACTGGGGCACTTAAACTCTTGCTGGAGAGGAAAACAAATCCAACCCTGGCTGGGAAAACAAACTTCTAGACTCTCACTGGAGAGAACAAACAGAAACATTTATAGTACTTTGTTGGGGAAATACCATCTTCTGATCTGCTGGGGAAAAGATACACCGGTACTCTGTAGGGAGAAAAACTCTACTAGGGATAAAAGAGATCAAACAAGTCTAATGCTAGCAATTGTATTTACCGTCCGAGACACACAACATTTAAAGCAATTTCACCTATTTTTAGCATGCGCTCTAAAGCTTCAGTGTTTTCATATGCAATGTTTATAAAAAATATCGAACATTTTTGCAAACAAAATAGTGAAAATGAAAACAAAACAAGAAATAAATTTGAATGAAATGAAACTGTATTGGTTGAATTTATCCTATAAATAGGCATGTACAACAGGAAGCAATTCCTTGAAAGAGGTAATTGCGCAAAGAAAAAGAAAATACACATATTGGCAATGTGGAAATAGATTTCCATCAAGTTCTGATTCAACTATGACCCGTATGTCTTTGACGCTCTCAAATAACTTCGCTTTCTGAGGAGGATGATTGGAATGATTCCTATCCATTGGAATTCCAAACAGTTAAAATGAGCTCATAGATCGAACGCAGATCGCAACCTCTCGCTTTCAAATCCTTAAGTTTTGACTGGACACCCTTTTGGGTTTTCAATCCACCGGGATACCCATTTTTGCCAAAGTTTCCTTTTCAGGTTTTCAACTTTGCGGTTTCATTCAATTCTTTTTCTTTTTTATCCCTATTTTTTTCCTGAACTTTTTCTTTTTATGGTTTGTCGGGATGCCCATTTTTTCCTGGACCACAGGAGACAAAAAAACTTCACCATCCATAGTTGAGAGTAACAAGGCCCTGTTAGAGAAAACCTTTCTCACAATGTACGATCCTTCATAATTCGGAGTCCACTTGCCCCTGCGATCTGTATGAGGAGGGAGGATCCTTTTCACCCCAAATCACCTGTCTGGTAACACCAAGGATGCACTTTCTGATCAAATTCCTTCTTCATCCCGCTCCAATACAACCGACCATGAGAAATGGTTGTCATTCTCTTCTCTTCGATGAGGTTCAATTGGTTCAACCTGGTCTATACCCACTCAGCTTCATCAAGCTTTACATCCAGCAAAACCCTTATTGAAGGAATCTCAAATTCTAATGGTAGGACTGCTTCCATACCATACACCAGCGAGAAAGGAGTTGCCTCTATTGATGTACGCACTAAAGTATGATATCCATACAAACAAATGGAAACATCTCATGTCAATCTTTATACGTCACAACCATCTTCTGCACAATCTTCTTAATGTTCTCATTGGTTGCCTCAACAACACCATTCATCTTCAGACGATAAGGAGAAGAATTGTGATGTTCAATCTTGAAACTATGGCATAACTCCTTGATCATCTTGTTTATCAAATTCTAACCATTATCAGTAATGATTCTTTCGGGAATACCATAACGACAAATAATATCCTTCTTTATGAACTGGACGACTACCTGTTTGGTAACGTTGGAAAACAAGGCTGCTTCTACCCACTTGGTGAAATAGTCAATGGCAACTAGAATGAAGCGATGTCTGTTGGAAGCAGTAGACACAATATTTCCAATCATGTCGATGCCCCGCGTAGCAAAGGGCCAAGGAGATGAAAACACATTGAGAGGATCCAGTGGCACATGCACTTGTTCAAAAAGAAATCACCGACCTATCTTCTCAAAGTCTTTCTAACTTTTCTAGATGCCCCTGGTGGGTATTCTTGATTCTTGAGAAAGTACTTGATATCATGAAACCAAGGTTTACCATTTTCTACGTCTTCTATTGCAAATATATGAGCAGGTATTTCAAGGCGATTGATACAGATTGACCGTACCTCAGTCCACTGGTTCATCTTATACATAGATGCCAATGTTGCCAACACATCTGCCATCTGATTCTCAACCCAGGGTACATGATGAAACTCAACCCTATCATAGAAAGGCAATAATCTTCTGGCGTAATTCTTGTAAGGTACTAAGTTGGCTTGACGAGTCTCCCACTCTCCTTTAATCTGATTGATTACCAATGTTGAATCACCATACACATCAAGATTCTTGATCGTCAGATCAATAGCTTCTTCCAACCCCATGATGCACGCTTCATATTTTGCTTCATTGTTGGTGGAATCAAATGTCAATATTGTTGTGAAAGGGATATGAGAACCCTTGGGAGTGGTAATGATTGCCCCGATTTCGTTGCCATAAGCATTAACAGCCCCATCAAAGATTAACCCCCATTAGGATCCAATTTCAGGTCCTTCCTCAAGCAACGGCTCGTCACAATCTTTGGCTTTCAAGTACATAATATCCTCGTCAAGAAATTAAAACTTCATCGGCTGATAATCCTCAATCGGTTGTTGAGAAAGATAATCTGACAGAACATTTCCCTTGATGGATTTCTGGGAAACATATTGGATATCGTATTCTATCAAAACCATTTGCCAACGGAAAATTCTTCCAGTAAGAACTTCCTTCTCGAATACATACTTGATCAGATCCATCTTCGATATCAACAAGTTTGTATGATTTAACATGTACTGCCTCAGGAGCTTGGTTTCCCATGCCAATGCACAACATATCATCTCTAACATTAAGTATCTCGACTTGCAATCAGTAAACTTTTTACTCAGGTAGTATATAGTGTGTTCTTTTCTATCTGTCTCATTGTGCTGACCGAGAACACACTTGTTTCAGTGAGAACCAGATATCAAGCTATTGAATGAACTTGAATCACAAATCTTTGAATTCACAACCAGTCTTTGATTTATCCGAAGGAAAGGTTAAAGAAACAAAAACCTAATTTGCATCGTAAACACAATGCGGGGAGATATAGGGTTCGGGGGTTGGTTATACCTAGAGAAGGTGTTAGCATCCTAAGCATCTATAGTATTCTACAGAAACCTCTTGTTTATATTGCGTTATTTGTTATTCTATTTGTTATCTGCTAAAAGGTTGAAGGGAGACCTAAGGGGTTAGTCCTAAGTATACTCGCCATGAAATCGCATCTTGTGCCTATTGTCGCAACTGCGAAAAACCACCGGTGGAAAAACAGAAGAGTCGCCACTTTCGTTATTTATCCCAAAGAGAGGGAAAGGAAACAATTAGAAAAACCTAAAGAAAAAGGGAAAGACAAGGTCATCGCAACCATGTCTGGATTCGGGAGTCGGTTACGCAAGGGGAAGGTATTAACACCCCTCACATCCGTCGTACTTGACGGGATCCACGCATTGTTGTCTATCTAAAAGGGTGTGTTGAAACTATCTAGATAAAGGCTTATGGACAAAAGAAAAAGAAAAGAGAAGTGACTCGGCAGAGCATCACCGATTTGTGCCTACGTACTCCCTCGTGCAATGGGAAAGTCAGAGTCAATGTAGTTCGACTAACTACGGCTAAAGAAAGGGGGGAAGGTTGCTCGCTAAGACATCGCGTCTTATGCCTACGCACTTTCATCTGGTATGAAAGATCAGAGCAAACATAGTTCCGGCTAAAAAGGACCACAGGTTGGTTCAAAAGTTTTTTAGTCTGAGTAGGGTTAACAAATAGTTCTAGCAGTTAGTGTATGCAGCTCGACCATTGGAGACTTAGGCGTTACCGTTTGCGGTAGAACTAGGAGTTAACGACACTCTTTTTATGAAAAGATTTCCTTGATTAAAATCCCAAAGGATGAAAAAGGTTTGAAGTGTTTTTGTGTTTTTTAGAGAAAAGGTGTTTTGAATTTGATTTGCAACTCATGTCGCACTAGAGACTATGACCTAAGAGCGAATGCGTTGTATATCACCCAAAGGGTGTACACTAAACACTCTAGGTCCTAAAGAGGAGGCCCCTCAATTACCATTTCTCAAGTATCTTAAGGCTCGTAACGTGCTACACTTGTCATTCTTTATTAAGTGTTTTATGAATGTTTGAATATGAGAAGAGAAGAAAGAACACTAATGGGAGACTAATCAATCCTAAAAGTTATCATGCAAAGTGGACTTAAAGTTGAAATTCAAAAGGGAACTACCTAATGTTACCATGCATAGTTAGGCACCTAATGTCTATCATAACCTCAAGAGGTTAGAGAACTTATGGGGAGCATGGCAAAGAAGAACCAAAGAAGAAGAAGAGATAACATGCAAATGAAAATGCAAACATGCAAACATAAGATGCAACACATAGAATGAAAGTGGAAGGAAAATATTGTGGGGAAGTAGCCTCCACAAGATCATCTCAACCAAGCATGCATATGAAAATGCAATAAAAGAGAAGAAGGAGAAGTGCACAAGAAGAAATCAATCCAACAAGAACAAACCACACAAAGGTGCACCAAGAGTGGGATGAAATGACCTAAGTCAAACAACATCAACCACATCAATAAAATCAAACCAAATGAATGGTAAAACAAAACCCAAAGCCAAGTGAGGATGGGAGACCAAATGTGGGCAGCAAGGACCCCATAATAGGTGCTCAACCATAAGCATCACTTATCAAAAGCAAAGAAACACCAAAAGTGTCCTCAAGGATTCATCATTCTAGGTATGCTTCAAATACCTCCAAAGGAGGGACCAAGCCACCTTAAATGAAACTCCAAGGTCATTGGACATAAGGGAGATGAAGAGAAGAAAGCTCAAAAGCAATCACAAAACATAACAAGAAGAAATGCAAGCAAGAACACAAAGGAAGCAAGCATGCATCACATAGGAGTTCAAGTTGAAAGCTCAAAAAGAAACACACAAATGAACAAGGAAGAAACCATGTCATGACCTAAAATTGAACCAAAATCATCCTTAACATGTTATAAACATGAAACAAAAGGCATTAAGGGTTCAAGGGATCCAAAAATGTCATATCCAAATCAAACTAGGTCAAGGTACATGTGTGAACCTCCCTTGGAGGTAACTTGACTTGCAAGTTACCTCAAAAATAGGAAAATGGTTCAAAAATAATCAAATAAAATGCACAAGGTAGCTAAACATGTTGGCAAACAGAGGCCAAAAGCTCAAAGCACCATCAAAAGAAAATAATATTCAAGATGTACCACTTTGAAATGGGAGAATCGAGGGTCAAAAGAAAAGCACCAAAAGTCAACCCTAAAGTCAACCAACCAGGGGCAAAATGGTCCTAAAAAATTGTTCAACACATCATGGATATGAGGATCAATTTTCATTCATTGGACCCAAAGGAAATGGAAGAAACAAATAAAAGAACAAGCAATGCACAATTTAATTCAATTAAAAACACCTCCAATATTTAATTGTATTTAAAAATGAAATATAATCTGAAAAATAAAATAAAAAATGTCTAAAAATAATAGACATCTCAAGGTTTGTAAAAATATTTTTTGTGGAATTTTTGGAGTATTGGAGCTATTTTTGATTAATTAAATTCAAACAAGAATAGAAAGAAAATAATAAAAGAAATAAAAGAAAATAAAAAACAAGGAAAAACACACAGCCATAGGATTGGATTACTGGTCAAGGGATCTGAGGGATGAAGGCGCGCCACGTATGCGCTGAGAGGATTAAATGAAATGGTGTGTTTCATTGAGTACTCAGGTGCGCTTTGTTGACTATGGTACATGGTGCTCTCTAATCTGGATTGTTCATTCAAAAAGTAATCTCATCTAACAACTCTCCTCTTGCCACCTCACTGGTCAATGGTCAACAACCTCAGGATTGCATCACACGCGTGGGATCTGACTACTAAGTCAGCTAAGTCAGCTCAATCCAACGGTCTAGACTTCGTCTTCCTCGTTTGAACTAAAGAAAAAGGGAGGGAGCTCTGTGGTGGCCAGAGAAGATTCCGGTCATCTTATCTGGCGAGAGAAACAATGCTATGGTCAAGACTTCGCCAATTCCAACAAATTTTACATGAAACTTCATCTACAACTCACAAGGAAAAAGAATCCAAGGTCCATTTCCATTAAATCCTCACCACAACTTCAAATCGAAGGCAAACAGAATTATGCCTCAAGAACAAAATCTCACCAAACTCAACCAAATTATCCAGAAATCATCTAGAGGTCATGGAGGTTACAGATCAAGCAACAAACAAGCAAAAAACCACAAGAATAAGCCATAACAGATCCAAACATTTTTGAGCATCCACCAACAATCATCACAAATGCCAGTTCATTTTATATATTAATGATCTACATGTTGTCTAGGTCTCAAATATGTAAAAATGGCAATGAATCAATGCATATCCAGTGTGTAAGGTTGATTTGTAAATACCTAGTGGAGAACTTCCACTGAGCCTTTAACAATTGCTTAAACGTGAAGAAAAGTATCCAGAAACGTTCAGTGATCTTCAATAGAGCTTTTGCAATTTACAATTTGGCTTGAAATGACTTGTATCTTCAAATTCGAATTTCAAAATTTCTCCACTTTTTTCAAATGCTCTAGCTTCAATTCTCCTCCAATTTCGTGTTCTGATGAGTTGTTCATGATCAAAACCTTATATGTGATGGATCTGGAAAAGAATTAAGCCCAATGACAGCTTGTAGAGCCCAATTGAAAATTCATGGAATTTGAGTTTGGAGCTCTCTCATGTGCATGAAAATCCTTCTAATTTGGCTCCAAAATGCTTCAAATTGCTTGCTGGGAGTGTATGGAATGTGAGTGGCTAGGATTTAGCCCTTATTTAATCTCAATGGTTGATGTTTGTTGTGTAACTTCATGATGAAGTAAACTTGAAAATGGACCACTAAAACACATCCAATTCAAATTCTATTAATGCCAATGTGCTTAAAATATGGTTTGCACTCAAAATATGCATTCATTTGCACAAAAATGGTCCAAAGTGAATTAAATCCAATTTTCTCCTTTTAAATCTTCTTCCATGAAAATTCACACATCAATTCTTCATTTCAAGCCTAATCCATGACTTCTAAATGCTTGGTCAAACAAATAACACCATTTGGAGCAAGTTTGATATTGGAAAGATTTGCATTTGAAGTGTGCAAGTTGGTGAAATGGACCTATAATTTTATGACCTACAATCTTAGTTTCCCAAAATACCCCAGACTTGTAACCCTCATAACTTGAGTTCTACAAATCAGATGAAAGACTTCTAGTATTTTTTGGAAAGCTAAGGCCAAGATCCACAACTTTCATGTTGGCCAAGAGTTGAGGAGAAACATCCTTCTAGGTCAAAAATGGCTTGGAAGTTGGTTGACTTTTGTTGACCAAAATCACATTCATCTGATGACCTGTAACTTGTCTGGATCATAACATGAGTTCTATAAATCCAATCAAGGACTTCTAGTACTCAAACGAAATCTAAGAACATGATCTACAAGTTTCATATTGGTCAAAAGTTGAGATGAAACTTGTATCTTGAGATAGGTGGTCTTGAAGTTAGGCACTAAATAGGGGATTTTACCTTGAGAGCCCTAATTTAGTAACATCTCACACTCTTGATTCTTGATGAATTAATCTTGAAATGCTATCTCATGTATCCTAACACAACATCCCATGACCATAGAGACTTTGAATTGAGTTTTAATCTCCTCCAATTGCACAACTGACTGAGGATTAACCAAATGAAAACCCTAATTGCAACACCTTCAACTGTAACTTTCCACACTTGGTGTAAACACTTGGATGAGCTCCACAATGGCCCTCAAGGCACTCAATGAGCTCTCTAAACATCTCATATCCATAACCATGAATTCACAACCCTTTGATGATCTTGAACTGGCCTCCAAGTTAGGAGCTGACCCACATACATCCATTAATCCTTTCACAAGTCCAATGCCCACTTCTAGATGACTTGATGACCATTCAAACTTGAGTGACACCCCTTGCTTAGGCTCAAACCTCTGAGTAGACTCCTCTTGATATGCACAACCTCTTGATCCCCTGTTCAATGCCAAATGCTATGCAATGCAAATGCTAGAAAGAAATGAAATGAAACATAAACTAAGTTAAGAAAAGGTTGGGAAAATTTTGGGGTGCAACAGCTGCCCCTATTCAAACGACTTGGACCTGAAGGAGTGAAAAGCGAACGACTTTCATGCAATCAAGGTAAAAGACGGTTGAATACCAAAGAACCTAGAAATTTGCCAACCGCAGAAAATAAATCTGTAAACAAGAATCTCCGGAGGTAATTGCTCTGATTGCAAACACATTCCGCTGGAGAAACGAGAAACTTAACGAGTAACTCTGCTTGGGGAAAACCCTTAAATAGGGGAATACTTCGAATTGCCGGAATCTGGATATTCAACGAACAAAATGAATCAATCAAATCTGCCGAAGCCTGAAAGCTCAACGTAATAATCGGAGTCTGAATACTCAACGTACAAACCGGAGCCTGAACACTCAACGCAAGATTGACCGGAGCCTAGATACTCAACGAACAAAAGGATATACCATTTGCAAAATCACTAGAGCCTGGATACTCAACGGAGAAGCCAGAGCCTGGATGCTCAACGTAAAGTTGGCCAGAGCCTGAATACTCAACGGACTAAAAAATACATCATAAACTGGAATCTTATCGGAGCCTGGTTACTCAACGAAATTGGAATCGCGGAACAAAAGTCGGAGTCTGGATACTCAACGCAACAGAGAAGTTACCACATATTGGAACTCGGCCGGAGTCTAGATACTCAACATAATACATAAGAGCATGAATGCTCAACGAAAATAAATCGGAGCCTGGATACTCAATGGAAAAAAGATCATCACCATACGAAAATTACCGGAGTCTGGATACTCGACGGAAAATTGACCGGAGCCTGGATACTCAACGGACAAAACCAAATATTTCAAATCAGAAATTCACCAGAATCTGGATATTCAACGGAGAAGGAGTACTATCACAAAACTTACCAAAGTTTGACTTTACCAGAGCCTGGATACTCAACGGGAAAAGCAATGCTTCACAAATTGACAAATCTACCGGAGTCTGAGTACTCAACAGAGAAACTGGAGCCTGGATGCTCAACGCAAATTGACCGGAGCCTGAATATTCAACGGACGAGAGGAAGATACCAAAAATATACTCATCAAAACCCAAACACCACACTGTCCTCACCGGAGTCTGGATACTCGACGGAGAAAGCACAATAATATCAATCACCATGGTCTGGATACCACAACCATCTTTACCGGAGTCTGGATACTCGACGGGGAAGGGAAATAATATCAATCACCGTGGTCTTGATACCACAACCATCTTTACCGGAGTCTGGATACTCGACGGGGAAGGGAAACAATATCAATCACCGTGGTCTTGATACCACAACCATCTTTACCAGAGTCTGGATACTCGACGGAGAAGGAAAACCCCATCAACTGGGAAGGAACCGGAGTCTGGATACTCAACGGACTAACAAATTTATCATAAATGCTTATCATGATTCACTAAGATCTGAAGATACTGCTGAGGAATAATATGAGCCGGGGTATGGATACCACGCGGGTTAAGAGAAATTACACGGTCTGGATACCAAAGGGAAAAGATCAATCCTCCGAAGATACACCTGAAACAAAGAGATAACAACCTGGCTTATGTTTCACATGCATATTTTGAAAATGGCGTAATGCTCCATACGAAATAGAAATGCTATGCATTTGGGTAGATGCCATGCACGCATGCAGATGCAATAGAACTGAATCAACAAAATAAATGCTGGAGATACAGAAAACACCCTGCCGGGGCAAGAAAATAACCCTGTTGAAAGAATCAACAATTTTGTCAAAGATAGAGCACAAACTCGCTCATGCCAATAACCATTGGACTTATGCCGAGAAACGGGACTTCGCTGACTTCCTGCAAAGAAAATACCGACGTGACAACATTCCTTCATCCTGTTGAGGAGGAGAGAACAACACTGCTGGGGGAACCACCCCTTTCAATTTGCTGGGGATTGCTCTGCCAGGGAACAAACCTAACCAGGCTGCAAATTACTCTGTGGGAGAAAATCCAACCACTACTCGCTGGGGAGTGCATAAAGGTATCAACTACTGAATGAACGCGTATCCGCTACCTGCTCGCTCAAACCACACACAAACTCTACTGGGGATAGAGATGCGAGCTTCACTGATAAATTCAGGCTGGGGATAGACAAACTTCACCCATATCTTTTGCCCCAAGGGTAACGACCCTGCAACACTGAACAAACAGACAAGATATCCTACGCAATCAGAATCATCTTAGTCATCATTCGTGACATTGTTCAATTAATTCAAAGTTTTAACAATTATTGGCCAAGGCCTACAAGTTTATGTTAGCGCAAGTTCATCAAACCATTGGGCGTTTTCACAAACAAAACAGTAAAAGTTAAAACAAAGCACACATATCAAGTACTGAATAGTATATGTTTATTGATGAATGGCCTGTAAATAGGCAAAGTTTTACAACAGATGCAACTCCTGAAAAGAGGAAGCTGCGCAAAGCAAAATACAATATGTACATGAAATATACAAAAGTGTACAAAATGTCGGCAACGTGACACAGACAAACACCATGAGCTGATCCCTCTATGACTCGCCTGACTCTGACGCTTTCCCGACGCTTCATCTTCAGAAGAGATTGATTCGAATAAAAACAGCCCTTAGGTTCTCCCAATCCATTAAGCAATGAAGTTCCAACGCAGACCGCAGTCATTTGCTTTTTCAATCCCTAACTTTTGCCTGAACCGCCCTTTTGGGTTTTCGATTCACCGGGATACCCATTTTTGCCAAAGTCGCCTTTCCAGGTTTTCGACTTTGCGAGTTTACATCTTTTCATTTTTATCCCTAATTTTTTCCCGAACCTATTTTTCTTTTTTTATGGTTCGCCGGGATGCCCCATTTTTGCCTGAACTTTTCTTTTTGTGTCCAACGGGTCTCTTTTAAGCAAAGTATTTTTTAACTGCGTCTACATTCACAGGGGATGTGAAACCTTCACCATCCATGGTAGCTAACAACAAGGCCCCTCTAGAGAAAACCTTTTGTACAACATATGGACCTTCATAGTTGGGAGTCCATTTGCCCCTGTGATCTGATTGGGGTGGGAGAATCTTTTTCAGCACAAGATCGCCCGTCTGAAAGCTTTGAGGGCGCACCTTCTTATCGTAAGCTTTCTTCATCCGGCTCTGGTATAAATGACCATATGCAATTGATGCTAGTCTCTTTTCATCCATCAGGCTAAGCTGATTCAAACGATTCTTTATCCATTATGCCTCATCAAGTTTTACGTCGACCAGAACTCTTAAAGAAGGAATCTCGACCTCCAATGGTAGGACAACTTCCATACCATATACTAGGGAGAAAGGAGTTGCCCCGGTTGATGTGCGTACCGTCGTACGATAACCATGAAGAGCAAAGGGCAACATCTCATGCCAATCTTTGTAGGTAACAACCATCTTTTGCACTATCTTTTTGATATTCTTATTGGCCGCTTCAACAACGCCATTCATCTTCGGCTGATAGGGCGATGAGTTGTGATGTTCAATCTTGAAGTTCTGGCATAACTCCTTCATCATTTTGTTGTTCAGATTCGAACCATTATCAGTAATGATTCGTTCGGGAATTCCATATCTGCAAATAATGTCTTTCTTTATGAATCTTGCTACCACTTGTTTGGTCACATTGGCGTACGAAGCTGCTTCAACCCACTTGGTGAAATAGTCAATGGCTACCAAGACGAAACAATGTCCGTTGGACGCGGTGGACTCAATCTTACCAATCATATCGATGCCCCACATGGAGAAGGGCCAAGGGGATGACATAACATTCAATGGGTATGGCGGCACATGGATCTTATCAGCATAAATCTGGCATTTATGGCATTTCTTTGCGAATTTGAAACAATCCGACTCCATAGTTAGCCAATAATACCCTACTCGTAAAAGTTTCCGAGACATGGCGTGTCCACCGGCATGTGTATAGAAAGTACCCTCGTGGACTTCTTCCATAAGCAACATTGCTTCTTTTTCATCCACACATCTCAACAACACCAAATCATGGTTCCGTCTGTATAGCACACCATCTGGGTTTAGGTAAAAGTTGTCAGACAACCTCCTCAGTGTTTTCTTATCCTGAGCTGAAGCCCTTGGTGGATACTCTTGCTTCTTGAGGAAGTTCTGTATATCGTAAAACCACGACTTGCCATCAACAGCCTCTTCAATGGCAAATACGAAAGCGGGTCTGTCCAAGCGAGAAATGACTATTCTGGGAGCATCATTCCAGAAATTCACTTTGTACATCGAAGATAGCGTTGCCAAAGCATCAACCATCTGATTCTCTGCTCGTGGTACATGGTGAAACTCTACCCGATCGTAATCTCTGTAAGGAATTAGATTCGGTTGACGAGTTTCCCATTCTCCCATGATTTGATTAACTACTAGCGTTGAATCGCCATATACATCCAAATATTGATTCTCAAATCAATAGCCTCTTCCAGACCCATGATACATGCTTCGTACTCAACTTCATTGTTGGTGACTGGAAATGTCAATCTGGTAGTGAATGGGATATGAGTGCCATGAGGAGTTGTAATAATTGCCCCAATTCCGCTACCATAGGAGTTGACAACACCATCGAATATCATTTGCCATTGAGAATCCTTCTCTGGACATTCACCGTGTAATGGTTCTTCACAATCTTTCGCTTTGAGGAACATGATATCCTCGTCAGGAAATTCAAAGTTCATCGGTTGATAATCTTCGATTGGCTGCTCAGCAAGGTATTCTGACAGAACACTTCCTTTGACGGCTTTTTAAGAAACATACTGTATATCATACTCTGTCAGTACCATCTGCCACCTGACAATTCTTCCTGAAAGTGCTTGCTTCTCAAAGACATACTTAATCAGATCCATCTTCGAAATCAGCATGGTTGTGTGATTGAGCATATATTGTCTCAAACGTTTGGCAGCCCAAGCAAGTGCACAACACGTTTTCTCGAGCATTGAGTAACGGGACTCACAATCTGTGAACTTTTTACTCAAATAATAAATCGCATGCTCCTTTCTTCCAGTCTCGTCGTGTTGACCGAGAACACAACCCATACTGTTCTCAAGAACCGTTAAGTACATGATTAAAGGCCTTCCAGCTACTGGGGGTATCAATATCAGAGGCTCCTGCAAGTATTCTTTTATTTTATCAAAGGCTTTTTGACAATTTTCATTTCATACAACCGCCTGATCTTTCTTTAACAATTTAAACATTGGTTCGCACGTGGCTGTGAGATGAGATATGAACCGAGCAATGTAGTTCAATCTCCCCAGGAAACCACATACTTCTTTTTTTGTATTCGGCGCTGGCATGTCTTGTATGGCTTTTATCTTTGCAGGATCGACCTCGATTCCTTTTTCACTGACAATAAACCCCAATAACTTTCCGAACCGAACTCCAAAAGTGCACTTATTTGGATTCAACCTCAATCTGAACTTTCCAAGCCTCTCAAATAGCTTCAACAAATTAACCAGATGCTCCTCCTCCGTTTGGGACTTCGCAATTATATCGTCAACATAAACCTCAATCTCTTTATGCATCATGTCATGAAAGAGTGTTGTCATAGAGCGCTAATATGTTGCTCCGGCGTTCTTCAAGCCAAAAGGCATCACCTTGTAGCAAAACGTTCCCCACGGTGTAATGAATGTGGTTTTCTCCATGTCCTCCGGTGCCATCTTTATTTGATTATAACCCGAGAAACCATCCATGAAGGAAAACACCGAAAATTGAGCCGTATTGTCGACCAATACGTCAATGTGAGGGAGCGGGAAATCATCCTTAGGGCTCGCCTTGTTCAAATCCCGATAATCTACACACATCCGCACCTTACCATCTTTCTTCGGTACAGATACGATGTTGGCGACCCACGGAGGGTAAGTGGTTACGGCTAAAAATCCAGCGTCCCATTGCTTTTGGACCACTTCTTTGATTTTTACCGCCATATATGGTCTTGTTCTTCTAAGCTTCTGCTTGACCAGCGGACATTCCTCGCGCAACGGTAAGCGATGAACCACTATGTCGGTATCAAGCCCAGGCATATCCTCGTACGACCAAGCAAAGATGTCACTATACTCTCGAAGCATCTCGATCAATCTTTGCTTGACGTCGCTCTGTAGCGTAGCCCCTATCCGAACATTTCTGAAAACTTCTTCAGAACCCAGATTAATGACCTCAATTTCCTCCTGATGAGGAAGAATGATTTTCTCTTCTTGTTTCAAAAGTCTGGCTAATTCCTCAGGAAAGTCTTCATCCTCATCAATCTCTTCTTCAGCTTGATATATCGGTTGATCGAAGTCGAAGCGAGTCATAGGAGGTTCTAAATCGGTGTCATCTGCAATAGGAAACCTGCAATCAAAATGGTTAAATGTTTCAAACAATTTGCAACCAAGTATAAACCACATTGGCATTTTATTGTGAAAAGTGAAAATAAGAAAAACAGAGATCACAAAATTTAAGTGAGAAAACGCCCTTTGATTAATTGATAAACAATGTTCAGACATAAACAAGAAAGGCCCTGAAATAAAATACCATTATGCCCCGGGTAGGACATAGGGTAGTACAATAATTGGAAAAACAAAGCATTACTGTTCTATCGTCACTTGAATGAATTCTTCAATTGACCAGTTGCGTAGGCTTTGTCTCGGAATATACGGCTTAATCCAGGCATCCATATCACAGTCACTATCTCCAGCTTCATCATCAGAAATGGTACTAATTTGCTCAAAGAAGACACCTCCGCTAGTAAACCTGATCGGCCCCTTGAACTTCGGCGTGCTTTGTGAAGACGATGGGCGATACCCCAGACCGAATTTGTCCTGCTTCTGAGGTATATCAATAACCTGCCCCCAGCCTTGGGCTGAACCAGCTTGCACCACAGCTTGTGCTTCTTTAAAGGAAGACATAGCCACCTCAGGCTCTTTACTCACGATTGGAGAGTTGTCTTTAATCTTGACCGCTTCGAAGGCTTGGCAAAGAGTTTCATGGATCTCTCCATCCACTTCAACATACTTAAAGGATGATAAATGACTGATCATGATATCCTCCTCCCCGCATACCGTAACAACGCTACCGCCAACCATGTATTTCAGCTTCTGATGTAAAGTTGATGTAACAACCCCTGCTGAATGAATCCAAGGGCGACCTAGTAAACAACTATAGGCCGGCTGGATATCCATGATGTAAAACACTGAATCAAAGACTTCAGGTCCAACCTGAATAGGCAAAGTTACCTCCCCAAACACATATCTTCGGGTTCCGTTAAACGCACGCACCACCACATCACTTGGTGTGCAAATCAACCCTTTCATATCTAACTTCATCAGGGCCTTCTTCGGAAGCACATTTAAAGAAGATCCGGTGTCCACAAGCACGTGAGACATGACAGTCCCTCGGCATTCTAAAGATATGTGCAGCGCACAATTATGATTTCTACCTCTGGGTGTCAAATCCAGGTTCGTAAAGCCTAAGCCATTTCCTGCGTTTACGTGTGCCACAACTCCCTCAAGTTGATTGACTGAAATTTCCTACGGCACGTAAGCAGTGTTTAGTATTCTCAACAATGCATTCCTATGCGCCTCAGAGCAAAGGAGCAATGACAGGATAGATATTTTGGAAGGAGTTTGATGCAAGTGATCGACTATCTTATAGTCGCTTTTCTGGATCAGCCTCATAAATTCCTCCGCGTCTTTCAATAGAGATTCTCTCTCCCCAGATTGAGAAGTCTCCTCCACTACCGGTCTTTTCCCCTTGTCCACCTTATCAACAATCACCTCAGGCGACAAAAAGACTCGGCCACTACGAGTAATACCTCCCGCTCCCACGAGATTGTCAACTGAACTTGCAGGGGGATCATTCAAGTTTATCTTCTGTCCATTACAGTACACTTCGGCTCCGTAGTTCCACGGAACAGCCTTAGTGCTCTCAAACGGCATAGGACCTGCTTTTGTGATAGTTATCGTTGGTGGCTTTGGAGCATAGATAGTAATAGTCTTGTACGGGATGGAGATTGTCGCAATCTCATCCCTTTCTTCAGCCACTGAATCCTCGGACTCTCTTCCAACAGAACAGTCAAATTATAACACTCCGGTATCTATCATTTCTTAAATACAACTTCTCAACAGTCCACATCCTCTCTTAGGATCAATAGAACATTCAACACAGTCCTCAGCACAACCTGGGAAAACACCTCCCTTTAGCAATATGCCTTTCACAAAGCTTAAGGGTGTTTTCAGTTTATCAACATCCGTCACCAGATTCAACACCTCCTCCTCGACAATTGCATTAACCCTTGCCTGCCCGTGATTCGGCATGGGATTCTGCACCACATTGGGAACATCATTAGAAAAATTGATCGCCTTACTGTCAATCATGTCTTGCACTTTATGTTTGAAGGCTTTAGAATTATCAATATTATGTCCTGGAGCCCTCAAATGAAATTCACAATGAGCATTTGTATCGTACCCAGGTGGAGCTTGTCCAGTCAAAGGAGCCAAAGTCCTTTTCTGAATCAATTGCAGTTGTAGTAAAGCTTTCAATAACTGAGAGTAAGGCATAGGAGGCGCATCAAAATGCCTATTTGCTGCCCGACCTCTATCTTGGTATCTGCCATACCCCTGTTGATTTTGTTGCGGCCGTTGTTGTTGACACTGTTGTTGCTGTGGTTGTTGAACTGCTGGAATAGTGATGCTGGCAATTTGCTGATGTTGCCGATTCTGACCTCTACTCCTTCCTCTTGAACTGGATACAACGTTAGTATCTCCCTCTCGCCTTTTGTTTCCGAACACTTTCTTATTTCCTCCTCCAGCTGAGGATTCTTCACCAGCATTGATCTTTCCTAACTTAATTCCATTCTTCACCCTTTCACCGGTGATTATTAAGTCTAAAAAACTTCCCGACATACTGCTTATAAGCTTTCCATAGTACACTCCTGGTAAAGTAGCAACAAACATATCCACAAGTTCCCGTTCTACGATTGGTGGCTGTACCCTAGCAGCAAGCTCTCGCCACCTCTGGGCATATTCTTTAAAGCAATCATTGCTCTTCTGAGAAAGATTCTGCAGTTGGACTCTATTTGGAGCAAGGTCACTGTTGTACTGATAGTGCCTTACAAAAGCTTCGGCTAGGTCTCTCCAGCTACGGACATTAGCGGGCTCTAAGCTCATATACCATTCCAGCGAGGGACCGGATAAACTATCCTGGAAGAAGTGCATCAAGAGCTTCTTGTCATCAGAATGCGCAGACATCTTGCGATAATAAGACCTCAAATGAACCCTAGGGCAAGTGGTACCCTTGTACTTATCAAAATCCGGGACCTTAAACTTTGGTGGCACCCTCAAGCCTGGGATCAGCCCTAGATTAGACATATTCAGCCCCATAGAGTTTTGGCATTCAAGCGACCTTATCTTCCCTTCAATCATCTTAATCCTTCTATCAGCCTTAGAAGGTAATTCAGGAGCTACAATTCTTGGAGAAAACACATCCTCCTGCCTATCCTCATTCCAGGTATGGTCCATGCTACCATGTATGGCACCTGTAGTGTCGAGACCATAACCATAGCCATTTCTGTTACCATTACCACCATTAGCAAAACCAACATGATTAAAACCTGCCGCATTTCCAGCACCCGCAGCGTGACCACCTCCTCCAGCAGTAGGGATGACTAAAGTTGGCATATAATTGTCTACCCGAGGATTTTCAATGTGAGGAGGATTAGAAGCAATCCCACCGTGTAAAACACCATCACTATCAACTCGTGCAATCATAGGTTGCACTAAAGTCTGAAGTTGCGCCTGGCCACTAGCAACCCCTTGCATGACCTCCATCAGGTGTGCCATACGATCTCTCATCTCTTGCATTTCTACCTGCATCTGATCCATCAGTCTCTTCTGGTGTCCTCTGGTACCATACTGGTGAGTTGTCACGTCAGCAATCCTGAAATACTAGTAAACCACAGGAGAAATATGGTTAACTTTTCCGGTGCACCTGCAAATGCGTGAAAAATGCTAAAATGCAGACATGTATTTATGCAAAAAGGATATTTCCCCCTCGATTCCAGTTTCCAGGAAAAACATAACAATGGAGAACCTACGAACAAGCATGGAATACCAACTCTTCATATATAGATGAAAAAAGCCATCAGGCAATGTACAAACTACATCTGAGTACAAATAAGGAAAAGACCTCAACCGCCAGGGTCAAATACATCAAATAAATAGCAAAAACTACAACAAAAATAGACAAAATAGTCAAGCAGGACGACGTGATCGGAAATCCTCTAACAGCCTCAACGTCTTAGGATGATCCGGCCTAGAAAGTAGCCCCTGAATAAGCAAATCCTGCTGGCTAATAGTAAGCTGTAGACTATCAACGTGATCCTCTAAAGCTTCTTCCCCGAAACATGCCTCAAGCCTGCGTCTCTTGGAGTCAGCTCTCAACCTGAGATCCTTCAAGTTCACGATCGCTTCATTCAACCTGTACTCACTGTCTCGTCTAAGTGATGCTTCCGCTATAATTTCCCCATCTTTGGCATTAAGCTGGGCCTTCAGCTTCTTGATCTGAAGTTTTAACCTGTCTTCACGCTCCTTGTTATTATTGAGCGTGGCATTCCATATTGACTCAAACTTGGAGATCCTTAAGTAAGCCTTATCCAACTCTTCCTTCTTAGCGGCAAGAACACTGTAAGCGGCGTTCAAGTCTCGACCTGTGCGCTCTCTGTCGTTAGTCTCCTTAGTCAGATCCGTACCCAGCTTGTTCACAAGCTCGGTTTGTCTCCTGAAAGAATGAACTGCATCTATCTTCTCACTTCGAAGCTGGATAATCTCTTTTTCCAATTCTTCATTAGCTTTTCTCAGCTCTTCCTTCTTCGCCAATACCTGATTGTATTTCTGGATATCTACAGTAGTGGGTTCCTCAATCATGAGAGGATATAGAGGTGCAACTGCAGGGAATGGCATCAAGAACTTCGCAGCTCTATCATGAATCCAAGTCAAGTAAGGGTCATATGCTTGGATGTTACTCTTCCCCAAAGCTAACTTCCCTTTCCGACGAATATTATTCCATGCATGCTCAAGTCTGCCCAAAGTCTCGCCCTCCACTAAACCAGTAAGATACAAAGATTCCTGTATCTCCTCTTCTCTAGGAGGCTCCCTCAATGCATACCCAAACTGTCTCACCAATAAAGAAGGGTTATAGTTGATGCAACCTTTCCTTCTGATCAAAGGAACGTTAGGAAAACCACTACAACTATAAACAATATATGTACCTAGCATGTCTCGATCAAACCAAACAACATTCTCTGCAGATAATCCCATCAATCTCTCCGACCATTTGGAAGTACTAGCAGTAGCCACAAATGGATTCGTCTTAGGAATATGACTTGCAAACCAAGCATACAGTAGAGGAACACAACAAGCCACATTCTTTCCTCTTCGTTTCTCATTCTTGTAATGCACAAAATGATAAACGTCTCCGAGAAGAGTAGGCACTGGGTTTCTCGAGGCCAATATATGAAATGCATCCAAATCCACAAAGTCAGGGAGATTAGGAAACAAAACAATACCGTATATACAAAGAGCAAGAACAGCGTTAAATGCAATCCAGCAACCATCTTTAGCAAACTGTCGAGCCTTATCAACTAGGAAGACCAAAGGAAAACCATGCACCCCATTCCACTCTGTCCAATCCCCCTGGAACTCTGAAGCATCCACATGTACTATAGCAGCTAGCTTAGCCAGATCAGGCTTAGCATCAATATGAACAAATGGCATCTGACTAAGAACAGGCATATCCAACAATACTGAGTACTCCTCCAAAGTAGGCGCCAGAATGTAGTCAGGAAAAACAAAGCACCTCAATTGTGGATCGTAAAACTGCAGAAAGGCATAAAGATCATCCACCTCATATGCTGAAGGCTTGCAGACCCATCTTAATAATCTCCCATAAGACTGCCTGAAATCCTCCATCACCTTCCCACCAGCCAGAGAAATCAAACTCAGCAAAGACCTAACATCTGGAGTTGGATGCTTGTAAGCCACTATTCTCTTCAAGGAATCCATATCAGTAAGGAGGGAATAAGATCACCAGAATCGAAGGAGAAATATGCACCTGCAACACAAATACATGTTAATGAAATGCAGATGAAAATGCAAATGCAAATGCAAACAAGGGATCAAGACTGCTGTGCTGTTGGTCGAGAAGAACCAGCGCTTCGCCTTATCAAGAACAAAGTACCGACAATAGGAGTCACTGATAAACAGATTCACACTGTAAAGAACCGAGTATTCTGAAAGCCAAGGTTTCCTGCATAACCCAATCCCTCTCACATGTGTGGACCTATCCACTGATAAGGTTCGGCATCCTATGCGTTTGTCAGCATCACAGACTTTTAAGAAATGATGATACGTTCACCATTTTTGGTTTGACATCATCGTCTCCTGAAGAGACCTCACTTAACTGACTCACAAATGATCGGTCCCCAGAGTCGACAACCCTCAAATGAAAAATTCCCTCAAGCCCAAAGGGCCAGAAAGAAAGTTGTCAAAGAGAATCTCGTCCGAGCATGAATTTCATGGTGAACTAGTACGAGAAAAGCAAGCACATCCACCACTAATCTCCACTACTGAAGCTAGGTGTATACTCAAGCCCAGGTCCGGTTTATCACTCAATGGAACTTCCCTCCCCACAACATAGCAATAATGATATATGGTGCGAAAAATAAATGCGGGAAAGATAAATAAAGCACATATATAAAAAACCCAAAGATAAACATACAATCACTGGGATTGACTCGCATAGGGAACCAGAGTCCCCAGCAGAGTCGCCAGCTGTTGCAACTGCGAAAAACCACCGGCGGAAAAATAGAAGAGTGGCCACTTTTGTTATTTATCCCAAAAAGAGGTAAAGGAAACAATCGGAAAAACCTAAAGAAAAAAAGAAAGACAAGGTCATCGCAACCATGTCTGGATTCGGGAGTCGGTTACGCAAGGGGAAGGTATTAGCACCCCTCACGTCCTTCGTACTCGACAGGATCCACGCATTGTTGTCTATCTAAAAGGGTGTGTTGAAACTATCTAGCTAAAGGCTTATGGACAAAAGAAAAAGAAAAGAAAAGTGACTCGGCAGAGCATTTCCGCTCTATGCCTACGTACTCCCTCGTGTAATGGGAAAGTCAGAGTCAACGTAGTTCGACTAACTACGACTAAAGAAAGGGGGGAAGGTTGCTCGCTAAGATATTGCGTCTTATGCCTACGTACTTTCATCTGGTATGAAAGATCAGAGCGAACGTAGTTCGGGCTAAAAAGGACCACAGGTTGGTTCAAAAGTTTTTTAGTCCGAGTAGGGTTAATAAATAGTTCTAGCAGTTGGTGTCTACAGCTCGACCATTGGAGACTTAGGCGTTACCGTTTGCGGTAGAAATAGGAGTTAACGACACTCTTTTTGTGAAAATATTTCCTTGATTAAGATCCCGAAGGATGAAAAAGGTTTGAAGTGTTTTTGTGTTTTTTTAGAGAAGAAGTGTTTTGAATTTGATTTGCAACTCATGTCGCACTAGAGACTATGACCTAAGAGTGAATGCATTGTATATCACCCAAAGGGTGTACACTAAACACTCTAGGTCCTTGAGAGGAGGCCCCTCAATTACCATCTCTCAAGTAGCTTAAGGCTCGTAGCGTGCTACACTTGTCATTCTTTATTAAGTGTTTTATGAATATTTGAAGATGAGAAGAGAAGAAAGAACATTAATGGGAGACTAATCAATCCTAAAAGTTATCATGCAAAGTGGACTTAAAGTTGAGATTTAAAAGGGAACTACCTAATGTTATCATGCATAGTTAGGCACCTAATATCTATCATAACCTCAAGAGGTTAGAGAACTTATGAGGAGCATGGCAAAGAAGAACCAAAGAAGAAAAAGAGATAACATGCAAATGAAAATGCAAACATGCAAACATAAGATGCAACACATAGAATGAAAGTGGGAGGAAAATAGTGTGGGGAAGTAGCCTCCACAAGCTCATCTCAACCAAGCATACATATGGAAATGCAATTATAGAGAAGAAGGAGAAGTGCACAAGAAGAAATCAATCCAAGAAGAACAAACCACACAAAGGTGCACCAAGAGTGGGATGAAATGACCTAAGTCAAACAACATCAACCACATCAATAAAATCAAACCAAATGAAAGGTAAAACAAAAACCAAAGCCAAGTGAGGATGGGAGACCAAATTTGGGCAGCAAGGACCCCATAATAGGTGCTCAACCATAAGCATCACTTATCAAAAGCAAAGAAACACCAAAAGTGTCCTCAAGGATTCATCATTCTAGGTATGCTTCAAATACTTCCAAAGGAGGGACCAAGCCACCTTAAATGACACTCCAAGGTCATTGGACAGAAGGTAGATGAAGAGAAGAAAGCTCAAAAGCAATCACAAAACATAACAAGAAGAAATGCAAGCAAGAACACAAAGGAAGCAAGCATGCATCACATAGGAGTTCAAGTTGAAAGCTCAAAAAGAAACACACAAATGAACAAGGAAGAAACAATGTCATGACCTAAAATTGAACCAAAATCATCCTTAACATGTTATAAACATGAAGCAAAAGGCATTAAGGGTTCGAGGGATCCAAAAATGTCATATCCAAATCAAACTAGGTCAAGGTACATGTGTGAACCTCCCTTGGAGGTAACTTGACTTGCAAGTTACCTCAAAAATAGGAAAATGGTTCAAAAATAATCAAATAAAATGCACAAGGTAGCTAAACATGTTGGAAAACAGAGGCCAAAAGCTCAAAGCAAATATCCCCTCAAAGCACCATCAAAAGAAAATAATATTCAAGATGTACCGCTTTGAAATGGGAGAATCGAGGGTCAAAAGAAAAGCACCAAAAGTCAACCCTAAAGTCAACCAACCAGGGGAAAAGTGGTCCTAAAAAATTGTTCAACTCATCATGGATATGAGGATCAATTTTCATTCATTGGACCCAAAGGAAATGGAAGAAACAAATAAAAGAACAAGCAATGCACAATTTAATTCAATTAAAAACACCTCCAATATTTAATTGTATTTAAAAATGAAAAGTAATCTGAAATATAAAATAAAAAATGTCTAAAAATAATAGACATCTCAAGGTTTGTAAAAATATTTTTTGTGGAATTTTTGGAGTATTGGAGCTATTTTTAATTAATTAAATTCAAACAAGAATAAAAAGAAAATAATAAAAGAAAAAAAAGAAAATAAAAAACAAGGAAAAACACACAGCCATAGGATTGGATTACTGGTCAAGGGATCTGAGGGATGAAGGCGCACCACGTATGTGCTGAGAGGATTAAATGAAACAGTGCGTTTCATTGAGTACTCAGGTGCGCTTTGTTGACTATGGTACATGGTGCTCTCTAATCTGGATTTTTCATTCAAAAAGTAATCTCATCTAACAACTCTCCTCTTGCCACCTCACTGGTCAATGGTCAACAGCCTCAGGATTGCATCACACGCGTGGGATCTGACTACTAAGTCAGCTAAGTCAGCTCAATCCAACGTTCTAGACTTTGTCTTCCTCGTTTGAACTAAAGAAAAAGGGAGGGAGCTCTGTGGTGGCCAGAGAAGATTCCGGTCATCTTCTCCGGCGAGAGCAACGATGCTCTGGTCAAGACTTCACCAATTCCAACAAATTTTACATGAAACTTCATCTACAACTCACAAGGAACAAGAATCCAATGTCCATTTCCATTAAATCCTCACCACAACATCAAATCGAAGGCAAACAGAATTGTGCCTCAAGAACAAAATCTCACCAAACTCAACCAAATTATCCAGAAATCATCTAGAGGTCATGGAGGTAACAGATCAAGCAACAAACAAGCAAAACACCACAAGAATAAGCCATAACAGATCCAAACATTTTTGAGCATCCACCAACAGTCATCACAAATGCCAGTTCGTTTTATATATTAATGATCTACATGTTGTCTAGGTCTCAAATATGTAAAAATGGCAATGAATCAATGCATATCTAGAGTGTAAGGTTGATTTGCAAATATCTAGTGGAGAACTTCTACCGAGCCTTCAACAGTTGCTTAAACTTGAAGAAAAGTATCCAGAAACGTTTAGTGATCTTCAATAGAGCTTTTGCAATTCACAATTTGGCTTGAAATGGCTTGTATCTTCAAATTCGAATTTCAAATTTTCTCCACTTTTTTCAAATTCTCTAGCTTCAATTCTCCTCCAATTTCGTGTTCTGATGAGTTGTTCATGATCAAAATCTTATATGTGATGGATCTGGAAAAGAATTAAGCCCAATGACAGATTGTAGAGCCCAATTGAAAATTCATGGAATTTGAGTTTGGAGCTCTCTCATGTGCACGAAAATTCCTCTAATTTGGCTCCGAAATAGTTCAAATTTCTTGCTGGGAGTGTATGGAATGTGAATGGCTAGGATTTAACCCTTGTTTAATCTCAATGGTTGATGTTTGTTATGTAACTTCATGATGAAGTAAACTTGAAAATGGCTCACTAAAACACATCCAATTCAAATTCTATTAATGCCAATGTGCTTAAAATATGGTTTGCACTCAAAATATGCATTCATTTGCACAAAAATGGTCCAAAGTGAATTAAATCCAATTTTCTCCTTTTAAATCTTCTTCCATGAAAATTCACACACCAATTCTTCATTTCAAGCCTAATCCATGACTTCTCAATGCTTGGTTAAACAAATAACACCATATGGAGCAAGTTTGATGTTGGAAAGATCTTCATTTGAAGTGTGCAAGTTGGTGAAATGGACCTATAATTTTATGACCAATAATCTTAGTTTCCCAAAATACCCCAGACTTGTAACCCTCATAACTTGAGTTCTACAAATCAGATGAAAGACTTCTAGTACTTTTTGGAAAGCTAAGACCAAGATCCACAACTTTCATGTTGGACAAAAGTTGAGGATAAAAATCCTTCTAGGTCAAAAATGGCTTGGAAGTTGGTTGACTTTTGTTGACCAAAATCACATTCATCTGATGACCTGTAACTTGTCTGGATCATAACATGAGTTCTATAAATCCAATCAAGGACTTCTAGTACTCAAACAAAATCTAAGAACATGATCTACAAGTTTCATGTTGGTCAAAAGTTGAGATGAAACTTGTATCTTGAGATAGGTGGTCTTGAAGTTAGGCATTAAATAGGGGATTTTACCTTGAGAACCCTAATTTAGTAACTTCTCACACTCTTGATTCTTGATGAATTGATCTTGAAATGCTATCTCATGTATCCTAACACAACATCCCATGACCATAGAGACTTTGAATTGAGTTTTAATCTCCTCCAATTGCACAACTGACTGAGGATTAACTAGATGAAAACCCTAATTGCAACACCTTCAACTGTAACTTTCCACACTTGGTGTAAACACTTAGATGCGCTCCACAATGGCCCTCAAGGCACTCAATAAGCTCTCTCAACATCTCATATCCATATCCATGAATTCACAACCCTCTGATGATCTTGAACTGGCCTCTAAGTTAGGAGCTGACCCACATACATCCATCAATCCTTTCACAAGTCCAATGCCCACTTTTAGATGACTTGATGACCATTCAAACTTGAGTGACACCCCTTTCTTAGGCTCAAACCTCTGAGTAGACTCCTCTTGATATTCACAACCTCTTGATCCCCTGTTCACTGCCAAATGCTATGCAATTCAAATGCTAGAAAGAAATGAAATGAAACATAAACCAAGTTAAGAAAAGGTTGGGCAAATTTTGGGGTGCAACACCTATGTATCCTGATAGGAATGGAATCAGATGATTCGTAGTTCCCCTCAAAGAGGGTGAGGAACTTCTTGACTGTAGTCAAGGTTCCAGGGGGATGTAAGTGTTCATAGCGAGACACTTACATGGAGTGCGGCGACTCTGAATCTACGTTGAAGTTAAGAGGTAAATAAAATGAGTAAGTATCCACGACGGGAACTTACGTAGAGTACAACGACTCCGATCCGAAGACTAGGACGAGCAGGAAGGTGAAGAATGTCCATGGCAGAACAATTGCATGAAGTGCAACGACTCTGATCCTAAGGCTAGGATAAGGGTAAAGATCTAAAATCAAATGAAATAAATGGAAAAAGAAAAGAGGAAAAACAAAATAAGAAAAAAAAGGGTGGGCTCATGAATTAGAACACTCTTTTGGAAACTTTTGGAAAACACTTAGATCTTTTTCTTTTGAATCTGTATCCATCGCTTATCTCTCTACTGTCCAACAACTTTGAAGCATTCTTTTCACTGTCTATTTCGCATCCATAATGGATTAGGTTTTACTGATGAAGTTGAAAGGAGGAGCTTTCCAATGTATTAATGTGCATTCTTGTTTGCAGGGTAACTGGCACATATAGGTTACATGGCTTAGGGCATGGCAGCTTTCTTTCAATAACCTTTTCATTCAAGAAATTCACTTGTTCCTAATGGTTCTACCTTGGTCAGTGCGCACATCCTACTAATACCGCAAGCGAAACGAACAACATCTTTGAAAGTGCACCATTCAAAAATGGAGCATGGGGCTTTATCTTAATTTCCATCTAATGTTAATTCCCATTTTGGTGGCTGTAATATAATTCATGATGATTTATCTTGAACACTTGATTCTTTGAGTCTTCTATTTTGGAATAGGCTTGGCTTGTAATGCACTCTTAAATTTTATACACTTGAATCAATCCTAGCATACCCTTGTGAAAAGTCTAGGAGTCTTGGCATCGCGATTTGAATTTGTCTTGTGATATTAACTTGGAATTTGTAATTTTAGCATGAAGGATGAAACTTGAAAATAATCACGAATATCTGGGTTTTGACCGGTGGTGAATCTCGTATTTTGGAATGAGTTTCTAATTCTCAAATAATTTCTAATTTGATGACATGAATTGGAAGAACTTGATTTGAAAGGAATTAAGTTTTTAACTTGAATTTTGAATTTCTTTGAAATCCAATCTTGAAATTCTTAGAAAAATGTCTTAATTCATGCATGGATGATTGACCTAAATGAAATGTAAAAGAGATCAAAGAATCTAAGGGTAAAATTTGGGGTACAACAACACCCCATTGAATTCTCAAGAACCATTAGATACATTAGCAGTGGTCTTCCTACTATCAGAGGCATGAGGATCACAGGTTCCTACAAATACTCTTTTATTCTTTCAAAAGCTCTTTGACAATTTTCATTTCACCTGACCGCTTGATCTTTTCTTAACAACTTGAATATTGGTTCACACGTGGCTGTAAGATAAGAGATGAATCTAGTAATATAGCTCAACCTCCCCAAAAAACCACAAACCTCTTTTTTTGTTTTCGGCTCAGACATCTCTTGTATTGCTCTTTTTTTAGCAGGATCGAACTTGAAACCTCGCTGACTAACGATAAAACCCAGCAGTTTACTAGACCTCACCCCGAAGGTGCACTTGTTCGGATTCAGCCTCAGCTTGAAGTTTCTCAACCATTCGAGCAACTTCTGAAAATTAACCAAGTGTTCTTCCTCAGTTTGGGACTTCACAATCATGTCATCAACATATACCTCAATCTCTTTGTGAATCATATCATGAAAGAGAGTCACCATTGCCCACTGATAAGTTTCCCCAACATTTTTCAATCCAAAGGGCACCACTTTGCAACGGAACATTCCCCACGGTGCTATGAAAGTTGTTTTGTCGATGTCTTCTAGGGCTATTTTGATTTGGTTATACCCATGAAGCCATCCATGAAAGAATATACTGAATATTGGGCAGTATTGTTAACTAACACGTCAATATGAGGGAGCGGGAAGTCATCTTTTGGGTCTGCTCTATTCAAATCACGGTAATCAACACACATTCTGACCTTGTCATCCTTCTTAGGCACAAACACAATGTTAGCCACCCATGGAGGATAACTAGTGACAACAAGAAACCCGACATCCAGTTGTTTCTGAACCTCTTCTTTGGTCTTGACAGCCATGTCTGGTCTTGTTCTTCTAAGCTTCTTCTTGACTGGAGGACAATCCTCTTTGAGAGGCAAACGATGCACAATAATATTCGTATCAAGCCTATGCATATCCTGGTAAGACAAAGCAAAAATGTCGACATATTCACACAAAATTTTAATCAGATTCCACTTTACACCCTCTTCTAAGGCAGCCTCAATTTTGATTTCTTTCTTTGAATCCTCAGTTCCCATAATAACAATCTTAATATCTTCCTGGTGCGGTTGAATAACCTTCTCCTTCTGTTTTAACAGTCCGGTTAACTCTTCTGGAAGTTCACAATCTTCTTCAACCACTTCTTCATCTTGGTATATTGGATTATCGAAATCATACTGAGCCATAACCGAATCATTATGACGGAATCTGGAATGATTGATCTGCATTATTGATGTTTTATGCTTTATTAAGAATGAGAAAACAAACAAAAACACATTGCCATTTTAAAATGTAAAAACAAAAAATGAAAGACAGGGAGCAAAATATTTGGATGCAAAAATGTCATTTATTTATGATAATAATTGTAAACAGAAACGTGAAACCCTAAAAATGGATCACTATGTCTTGGGAAGAACATAGGATTTAACATATGTAAAACACAGAAAATTACTCTTCAAGGAGAGTGACTTGGACAATATCCTCAGAAGACCAATTGTTGAGTGCTTGCCCTGGAACACATGGGAGAATCTAGTTATCAAAATCACAATCACTATCAACATCATCTCCATCCGCAGCATTGACGTGATCATAAATAATTCCAGCACTTGAGAATCAGACAGGACCCTGGCGACCCTGAACCCTTGGTGGCACTTGAGAAGGATTGTATCCCAAACCAAACTTATCCATCTTTACCGGCACATCGAGGACCTGACCCCATCCCTTGGCACTACCAGCTTCCACTACCGCTCGAGCTTCTTTCAACGATGCCATAGAAGACTCAGGCTTCTTATCTCTGACGAGAGACTCATTCTGAATAGTCGCTGTTTCAAATGGCCAACATAAGGTTTCATGGATTTCTCCTTCCACCTCAACATATTTGAAAGAAGACAAGTGGCTCACAAAGATGTCCTCTTCACCACAAACAGGTATGACCTTCCCAACAACCACAAATTTAATCTTTTTATGCAAAGTGGACGACATAGCTCTAGCAACATGTATCCATGGACGTCGCAGTATGAAACTGTAGGCAGGATGGATATCCATGATAAAAAATGTAGTCTCAAAAATACCCGTTCCCACTTGGATAGGTAACACTACTTCTCCAAAGAGAGATCGTTTCAAGCCTTCAAAAGCTTTGACAACCAAATAACTAAGCCGAAGGATCTGGTGTCCACTAAAACATGGGATATCACAATGCCTTTACATTCTATAGAAATGTGTAAAGCTTTATTGTGGTTCCTTCTGTCTAGAGTCAGATCAAAATCTGTGAACCCTAACCCGTTGTTGGCATTAACATTTTCTATGACACCTTCCAGCTGATTGAAAGAAATTTCATGAGGTACATAAGCTGCATTCAATATTCTCAACAAAGCATTACGACGCGCCTCAGAACAGAGTAATAAAGATATAATTGAAATCTTTGACATGGTCTGGTTTAATTGGTTCACCATTTTGTAATCACTCTTCTTGATTATTCTCATAAATTCCTCCACATCTTTAGAAAAAGCAGTTTCGGGCGTTTGATTCTGCTCGGACTCATCAACAACCACCTATTTTCCCTTATTCTTAGCAGCAACATCATTATTATCATCAGTAGAAGTCCGTGGAGAGAAAATCTGACCACTACGGTGATTCTTCCACTACCAACGACATTATCAATATCAGTTTCAACAATAGAAGGAGTCTCAATTTCTTGCTTTTGGCCATTATAAAACACCTCTGCCCCATAATTCCATGGAACGACTTTGGTACTTTCATAAGAAATTGGTCCAAGTCTTGTGAAAATAACTAGAGTTGGCCTTGCCGGCGCTGAAATATGAATAATAGTGTATCGAATGGAAATTGTAGCAACATCTTCATTATCATCAACATTATCAACATAAGTTCTATCAAATTAAAGTCGACATTCGTCTATCAACTTTTGAATACCCTCTTTCAACAAAACACAACCCTCGGGCTTAGCCATACATCCTTGACAATCTTCAAAACAACTAGGAAAAACACCTCCCTTATTCATACATTCCTTCATAAATAGCAATAGCGTTTTCAACATATTAACACCAGTCACCAAGTTCAGCCCATTGACCTCCTCAATAGCATGTACACCTGCACCACCATGTTGTGGCATAGGGGTTTGAATCACGTTAGGACCATTAGTGGAAGTTAATTTAATAGCTTTCGAGTCAAGCAAATCTTACAATTTATGCTTGAATGCTTTAAAATTATCAATGTGGTGCCCCGAGGCACCAGAATGAAAATCACAACGTACATTGGCATCATAACCTGATGGAGGATTACCGGTAGATGGAGCCAACATTCTCAACTGAATCAATTGATGTTGATGTAGATGTTGTAATAACTGGGTATAAGGCATTGTGGGAGGATCAAAATGCCTATCAGCCATCTTCAGTCTTCTCTGAAATTGCCTTGGCGCATATGGTTGTTGCTGTTGCTGAGGTGCAGCCGGAATGGCTACAGTAGCAACTTACTGAGTGACCTGATTCATTCTACCCTTGCCTCTGTATGATGAAAAAATATTAGTCTCCCTTTCTCTTTTCTTCGGGGCTCAATTAAAAGGCTTCTTTCCTCCTCCAAATGAGGAGCTAGCACCAGTCTAAATTTTACCAGCCTTAATTTCACTTTCCATCCTTTCACCGGCCATCACAAGATCTGAAAATCCTGCCGACGTACACCCCACTAATCTTTCATAGTACGATCCCTGTAATGTGCCAATGAACATGTCTATGAGTTCCCTTTCCATCATGGGAGGCTGAACCCTATTAGCAAGTTCACGCTACCTCTGGGCGTATTCTTTAAAGCTTTCATTGGATTTCTGAGTGAGTCCTTGCAATTGGGTCCGGTTTAGAGCCATGTTACTATTATACTGATAGTGCATAATAAAGGCCTCAACCATGTCTTTCCAGCTCTTGATATAAGTTATCTCCAGCTCCATGTACCACTCTTGGGATGCCCCGACTAGGTTGTCCTGGAAGAAATGCATAAGTAACTTCTCATCTTCATAATGAGCAGACATTTTTCTGTAGTAGGATCTGATATAGGTCTTCGGATAGGTAGTCCCCTTGTATTTGTCAGGGACTTTAAACTTTGGTGGGATCTCCACACCAGGCACCAAGCCTAGATCAACCATATACATCCCTAAAGTGTTCTGATTTCTGTAGGCCCTCATCCTCTCTTCTATCATCTTGAACTTCTTCTCAGCCTCTATCGAGAGATTATCTTCCAAGTCAAGCATAATGAATGTGTCTTCATGTCGATCAACTTCTAGATGAACTATACCGCCAACTCCTACTCCGCCAGAAGTAGTACCACAAATACCACCTCCATCAAGAGTACCACCAACACCACCTCCGCCAGGAGGATTAGCACCACCAATACCACCTCCTCCCAGAGGAATAACACCACCAGTATCACCACCAGGAGAATTGATAAGGGGTTGAACCAACGCTCTTAACTTCGCCTGGCCTTGCGCAACATTTTGCATTAGCTCCATAAATTGTGCCATACGGTTCCGAACCTCTAGTAACTCAACTTGTAGTTAGTCCATGACTCTTTACTGCTTCCTTCTGGTTGAATAATGATGAATGCCTAATTTTGCAATCCTTCTAAGAAAACCAAATGAAGATAATAAGACCAATCAAGAACACCTGTTATGCACATGACTATGAAAATGAAATGCAAATGCCATGTTTGATTATTCCGAGGGCGATATACACCTTGATTCAAGTTTAAAAGTAATAAAAGCGAGAGATGGATAAAACACTAGCTAAAAACTACTCATACATTAGCTGAAGAAGCGTCAATATAGTAAGCTCATATAGAAGAGAAAAAATCAAATACAAAGCCACTAATCCCAGTCAACAGGTCTGACGGTGATCAAATACAAAAGAAGAAAAGACAACTAAGGCGTATCTTCAATATCGACTTGAGACAAAGCACCCCATCCACTGTGCTCTCTGCACCAGGCCTGGACCTCTTTGAACAACTTCTTGGTGTCAGAATGCTTTGGCCTCTGGATCAGCTCTTGAATCAAAACATCTTGCTGATAACGCGAAAACATATATATTAAGTGCCATGATTTTATGCTACTAATGGTTAATTTCACCCCGATTTCGGACCTTCTCCGCATTGTTTGTTAAGTATTTTGCAGGTTTACGAAGTTAACACTCAAATGAAGCAAGACAAGGAAAACAAGTACTAAAAGACACATAACAGAAGAAAAAGGACGAAAAAAGTAACAGAAATGAATTTTGCTGATATGACGGTCGTCACAGGTCTCTTACGACCGTCACGTGTGTGACGACCGTCATGAACGTCACAAACATCATGAGCTTCACGAACGTCATGCACTCCTTACGACCCTCACACTTGCAAATTCAGCTCAACGTCCACTTTTTAGAACGTGCAGCAGAAGCCCAAAAACAGAAGCACGACTCCCTGGATTTTCTGACCCTTAATTGCGCTTCCAGAGGCAGTTCACGTAGAAATCACTCACTATAAAAGCAGGTCTTGAGGACTGAAACAGGGGAGCCGCATTGAAGACCACGAAGTGCTGCCCAAATTACTACAGAAAGCCATTCTTGTTTCTGCTTTGTTTCTTTTCCTTTATTTTCTTTCAAGTGTTCAGTTGTAATCTTTGTTCTTTAAACTTTCCGTACGTTAATCATCACCAGAGTAATCCTGCCGACATTGTGGGGGATTATCCAAGTGCCGAACGAGAATTGTTTACAGGTTCCATTATTATTAATTAATTCCATTTGCTTTATAATGTATGTTTTCATGTTCTGTTATTTTAATTCAATTACGCTTGCTTTAAGATTCATGTCTAGCTAAACCGTACCGATCAGTATGTATTGAATTAGTAGGACGAGATTCGATAAATACCGGCATATTTCCACTTTTTCAAACTTGTTTCTGGCCATAGTTTTTAGTCCAATTTGTTAAACTAAACTTCGTCGCGACAGCGAGAATTTATTTAAAGTAATCTCGCCACGACAGTGGGAGATTCACTAAGGTATAAACCGACATGCGAAAGCTGAGGCTAGGACCAGATAGTAAAAACTAGGCGTCTATTTTAAATACAGCGAAAGCACTTTAAAAGAGACTAGAACTCAATGGTTTTCAAAAATCAATTTTAACCCCGAACGGGATAGCAAAAGCATACGTTCCGCATTAGAGTTGCGACTAGCGTCAACAACCAACGTGAGACAAAGGTCTTTAAACCATTATTTTCTTCTGAAAACCATTTTGAAATTATTAAACCACGCCGGTAACTTGTCGAGTCCTCGAAGAACTAAGTCATTGCATACCCATTCCTGTGCACTTGCAGTTAGTTCAGTTAGACTCAGAAAGTCGCGATCAAGTTTTTGGCGCCGTTGGCGGGGACCCGTTTAGTCAATAGTGTAACCCTTTGTTACGTAGGATAGACTAGGTTAACTATTTTATTTCCCTTTTACTCGTTCGTCGATTGTATGCCAATTACTCACTCCCAAAGCGAACATTTGCTACCAACAATCACCAAACTTGAGCGCTTCCTACACTTAGCCAGACAATTCGTAGATCATCAACAAAGACGTAATAATCCCCAACTTCTCGTTCACACTCCTAAATCTGAAGAAGAGTCAACGATGGCTGAAGGACCTCAGAACAAACCTCTGAAGGACTACGCTACCCCATCTCAGCTAGAGCCTCATAGTAGCATTGCTGCCCCCGCTATCAATCGGAACGATTTCGAACTAAAACCATCATTGTTGTCAGCTGTACAACAACATCAATTCTCAGGAAATGCAACTGAGGATCCGAATGAACATTTAACGAAGTTTGTGCAATACGCAGACACAATGAAGGCAAATGGAGTAACTCCAGATGCAATAAGACTTCATCTTTTTCCTTTCTCTCTTAGAGATAAAGCTTGGGCTTGGTTACAATTCTTGTCATCCAACTCCGTTACGACGTGGGAACAGTTGAAGAACGTTTTCTTAGCAAGATACTTTCCGCCAAGCAAAACTGCTATGCTTAGAGCTCAAATTAACGGATTTCGACAGAAAGATGCTGAATCTCTCTACGAAGCATGGGAAAGATTCAAAGATATGATGAGAGCATGTCCTCACCACGGTTTAGAAAACTGGGTGATAATTCATACTTTCTACAATGGGCTTCTGTATAACACCAGATTAACAGTAGACGCCGCTGCGGGCGGTGCACTTATGGATAAGCCATACGATGAAGCCTATCAACTTATCGAAAACATGTCTTAGAACCATTGCCAAAGGGGAGGTGAAAGAACTCCATCAGAGAAACCCGCAGTAAAAGGTGGGATGTACAAGATCAGCAGTCTTGAAAAATTCAACGCTAAGGTAGATGCTTTAACACAGAAGATCGACAGTTTAACTGTAACGCCACCTGCAACCGTAGCTGCTGTAACTCCAAACTGCGAGTTATGTGGAATAGCCACTCATAATGCGCCCGAATGCCCATTATTGGCAGGAATTCCACCAGACCAAGTAAACTACGCTCAAGGTAACCCTTACGCGAATACCTACAACTCAGGATTGAGGAACCACCCAAACTTTTCCTACAAAAGCGATAACGCATTGCAAGCACCTGCTGCTCCACCAGGATATCAAAAACCAGCCGTAGCTGCCCCTAGAAAATCGAATCTTGAATTGATGATGGAAAAATTCATAGCTACTCAAGCTCAAACAAACAAAGAATTCCTCAATCAAAACATACACACTAGCGAGCAGATTAAACAGCTAACCAGCAAAGTAGACGCTTTAGCCACCCACCACAAAATGCTCGAAACGCATATATCACAAGTGGCTCAACAACAAGCTTCTGCAGCCGCACACGCTGGTATATTTCCTAGTCAGCCAGAACCTAATCCGAAAGGTCATGCAAACCCTGTCATATTAAGAAGTGGAAAAGAACTGGACGGACCGACCGATCCTAGGAGTGAAAACTCAGCCATGCATCAGAAAACTGATAAACCAGCAGAAAAGGAGTCTGAAACCAAAAAGAAGGAAGATAACGAGCAAGAGGCCGCCAAAGATGAAAACCCATATGTGCCTCCACTACCATATAAGCCACCGATTCCTTATCCTCAAAGATTCATAAATTCCAAAACTACAGGACAATTCAAGAAATTCGTAGAACTTCTAAAACAACTGAATATCACCATTCCTTTCACAGAAGCTATAACTCAAATGCCCTCATACGCTAAATTTTTCAAAGAAATCCTGTCTAACAAACGAAAAATCGAGGATAATGAAACAGTTACACTTACTGCCGAGTGTAGCGTAATCATTCAAAATAACATGCCTCCTAAACTAAAAGACCCGGGTAGCTTCTCCATACCTTGTGTCATAGGAAAGTTCATCATAGACAAAGCTTTATGCGATTTAGGAGCCAGTATAAGTGTTATGCCCTTATCTATATGCAAAAAGCTAAATATGGGAGAACTAAGACCAACCAAAATGTCTGTACAATTGGCTGACCGATCAGTCAAATACCCCGTTGGTATACTGGAAAACGTTCCAGTATGCATAGGTCAATTCTACATTCCAACCGACTTCATAATCATGGACATTAAGGAGGACTCTGTTACCCCAATTATCTTAGGGAGACCCTTCCAAGCAACAGCCAGAGCTATTATAGACGTGAAGAAAGGTAGGCTAACATTCGAAGTAGGAGAAGAAAAGATAGAATTCATCCTCACCAAGTTCTTAAAAGCACCAGCCATAGATGACACATGCTATTTAGTAGATGTCATTGACGAATGCATATGAGAAATGGAAAAGGAAGAAACTAAATACTCTGAAATCATGAAGATCCAAATCCATGATATTCATGAAGACGACAATTGGCGTGCGCCATACAAAGATGATAGTCTAAGCAAAATCTTAGCACTAACTCCTAATCACATGCCAAGTCCGAAAAACCCAACTTTAGAACTTAAAAAATTACCTAAGACCCTCAGGTACGAATTCTTAGATACCGAATTCAAAAGACCAGTGATAGTCAATGCCGATTTAGGACAATTAGAAACCAAGAAACTATTAGAAGTCCTAAGGAAATACCCAACTGCGTTAGGCTATAGTATAACCGACCTCAAGGGTATAAGTCCTTCCATCTGTATGCATCGAATCATGCCAGAGGAAGACTGCAAAACTTCTAGAGAACACCAGAGAAGGATAAATCCTATCCTAAGCACTGTAGTCAAAGACGAAGTGAAGAAGTTAGTAGACGCAGGAATCATATATCTGATCTCCGACAGCCAATGGGTTAGCCCAGTGCACGTCGTACCCAAGAAAGGAGGCGTCACCGTAGTAAAGAACGTGAAAGGTGAATCGATAACCCAAAGAGTTGTAACCGGAAACAGGATGTGTATCGATTACAGAAAACTGAATAAGGCAACTCGGAAAGATCATTTCCCTTTACCTTTGATAGACCAGATGTTGGAGAGATTGGCCAAACATTCGTATTTCTGCTATCTAGACGGTTATTCGGGATTTTTACAAATTCCTATTCACCCCGATGACTAAGAAAAGACTAGTTCACCTGTCCCTATGGCACTTTTGCTTATCGACGAATGCCGTTTGGACTCTGCAATGCTCCAGCAACGTTCCAAAGATGCATGATAGCAATCTTCGCGGATTTCATAGATGACATCATGGAAGTGTTTATGGATGACTTCTCTGTATGCGGACAAAATTTTGAAGGTTGTTTGTCGAACCTAGAGATGGTACTCGAAAGATGCGCGAAAGTGAACTTTGTTCTCAATTGGGAGAAATGCCATTTCATGGTCCGACAAGGCATAGTTTTAGGACACGTCATATCTAACAAAGGGATTGAGGTTGACAAAGCAAAAATAGAAATTATAAAGGATCTTCAACCTCCGAAAACCGTACGAGAAATACGAAGCTTTTTAGGACACGCCGGATTCTACCGACGATTCATAAAGGATTTCTCGAAAATCACAAAACCTCTGACAGGTCTGTTCATGAAAGGTGTTGAATTCGTTTTCGACAAGGACTGCTTGGAAGCATTCGAAACTCTAAAAACAACACTCATTACTGCACCAATCATGCAACCACCAGACTGGTAACTACCATTCGAAATCATGTGCGATGCGAGCGATTACGCTGTAGGTGCAGTTCTAGAACAAAGGAAAGATAAGAAGCTTCACGCAATCTACTATGCTAGTAGAACTTTAGATCCTGCCCAAATGAACTACGCGACAACAAAGAAGGAACTTCTAGAAATTGTGTTCGCCCTCGACAAATTCCGTTCCTACTTGGTAGAAGCGAAAATCATCATCTACACAGACCATGCTGCCATTAGGTACCCAATAAGCAAAAAGGATGCCAAGCCGAGATTATTGTGATGGATTCTATTATTACAAGAGTTTGACTTAGAAATCAAAGATAAAAAAGGAACCGAGAACGTAATGGTCGATCACCTATCCCGAATAGAAGGCATTAAGCCAAAATCAGTGCCTATCAACGACGATTTCCCTTACGAACGCCTGATAGCCAGATTGGAAAATGATATGCCACCATTAACCTCGGAAGAACCAAAACTAGAAAAAGCTGTGGAAGCCATCTACGCACAAGTGACCCTGCCTTGGTATGCTGATATTGTAAACTACTTAGTCGCAGGCATGCTCCCACCGGACTTTAGTTATCAGCAAAAGAAGAAATTCTTCCACGACTTAAAGCATTACTATTAGGACGAACCCATGCTTTTCAAGAGAGGAGCCGACAATATATTTCGTCGATGCGTCCTAGAGGAAGAAACTGAAGACGTCATCTCTCAGTGTCACTCCGCCCCTTACGGAGGACATGCCAGTACTTCAAAGAAATGTGCGAAAATCCTGCAATCTGGCCTATTCTGGCCCAGCATTTGGAAAGATGTCTACGCTGCTATACTAAGGTGCGACTGGTGCCAACGCACTGGAAACATTTCGAGGCACAACAAGATGCCCCAAAAAGGTATCTTGGAAGTGGAAGTCTTTGACGTATGGAGGATCGATTTCATGGGTCCATTCCCGTCTTCTTTTGGAAACAAGTACATGCTCATTGCTGTAGACTACGTATCGAAATGGATTGAGGCCGTTGCCGCTCCAACTAACGACACGCGAGTAGTTATCAAACTCTTTAAGAATACCATCTTTCCCAGATTCGGTGTACCCAGACTTGTCATCAGTGATGGTGGTTCACACTTCATAGCGCGAATATTTGACAAAATGCTATCGAAATATGGAGTAAAACACCGTGTTGCAACACCGTATCACCCGCAGACCAGCGGCCAAGTGGAGGTCTCCAACAAAGAAATAAAGCAAATCTTGGAAAAGACAGCTGCCACCTCCAGGAAAGATTGGTCATCGAAACTAAACGACGCTTTATGGGCCTATAGGACCACTTACAAGACACCGATAGGAACCACACCGTTTAAATTAGTCTATGGGAAATCATGTCACCTGCCAGTGGAACTCGAGCACAAATCTTTTTGGGCTATTAAGACGCTAAACCTCAACTACACTGAAGCAGGTGGGAAACGAATCTTGAATCTGCATGAATTGGAAGAACTTATATTAGACGCATATGAGAATGCCCGCATATACAAGGAAAGAACCAAAAAGTGGCACGATAAGCGTTTAGTCCGGAAACAGTTCAGTGTGGGAGACGCCGTGCTCTTATTCAACTCAAGATTGAAATTCTTCCCAGGAAAACTAAAGTCACGATGGTCAGGTCCTTTCGAGATAACTAGAATCCTTCACAGTGGAGCTGTCGAAATTTGCGATAAAATCAATGCACCGTTCATAGTCAACGGACAAAGTTTAAAGCATTACAATCGAAATAACGACAATAACCACGTGAGCAGGTTGAAACTGCTAGAGCTTCCTGCTCAACATCCCGAATAGCCTATCACCAAGCTATCATCGGGCTTTCGACGTTAAAAACAGCGCTGAATGGGAGGCAACCCATTTCCCCCGTTTTTCCCTTTGAAATTATTTTCTTTATGTTTTTCATTTGATTTATACTATTGTTTTTTTATTTTTCTTTATTTTTATCACCTTCTGTTTCTAAAATCTAATTTGAGTAAAATGTGTTTTCAACTATTTACAATATTTTAAATCCTTCCTACTTACCTCCTTTTTGTCTGACTAACTCGCGAGTATGGCTAACATCGACTACACGGTTACCGTTTTTAGAGGACCAGCTCAGCAAGCCAGATTTGAAGCTCTGACCCAGAGAGGCATCGCTTTGACCTTGTACTATGATTGATCCACTATGGATCAGTTAGGAATTCACGATAACATCCTCTACTTGTTTAACCAACTAGACTGGGAGCGAACTGCTCTAAAAACCCGTTTTGTCACCTATCACGAACTCACGTTCGAATTCCTTAGCTCCCTAGGCTACAGACCCGAATACGGCTATGGATCCACCAAGGAGCTGATATGCTTTAGACTGTTTGGAACAGAATTCACATACAACCGTAAGTCATTAGCTGATCTTTTAGGTTTCCCTAGCGGACCCTTCTAGTATATTGATGCTCAAGAAGAAGATATGGATATCGAGTTAGATTATTTTTAGGGTACTATTACAGGTAACTATCACCCTGAGCCAAACGACATGAATTCTAACGAGATACATAATCCTGCACTCCGCTACTTCCATAGGATATTAGCCTATACCCTTTTTGGGAAGGAGAAAAACGTTACCGCAATCTCGAAGGAAGAGTTGTTTATCTTGTACTGTGCATCACAAGGTCGTCCAGTCAACGCCGTACCGTTTATGATGAGAAGCTTTGAAAAGATCACTCAGGAACAAAATTTACCTATCCTTATAGGAGGCCTCGTCACCATGATTGCACATGCAATCGGACTTAGTTACCAGCTGAATAGAATCAAAGTCTCTGGCCAGATCAGACCTATGGACATACCATTTTGCTTCAACCAACGCATCATAGGTAATCTAGGACCTGGAACTTACGAGTACCTCATCGCTGACCGACCTGTTCTACTTTTCACACTGCCCAACCATGAGATGACAAGTGTCCACAACCGAAACAATTGGCTGTATGAATTGGATGAGCCTATGGGTCCTACCTCACCTCATTCTACACCTCAGACTTACATGTACAACAATGACCATATATCAGAAGCTCAAGATTTTATGTACTATGAAGACTATGTGTCAGAAGCTAAGACCGACCCTTAGACTCCTTCAAATTACCATAATTTCCCTGACCTCGTCCCTGACCAACAAACAGAAAAGCTGAATACCATTATGAAAACAATGGACGATGTCAAGTTGGAAATCACCACAGTCAAGGATGAGCTAATAAAACTGCAGACAAATGTCACCACTTTCATGGACGTAGTTTGCGATCAGTTCGACTTCATTACTCAACAGCTTGACAAACTGAAGGAGCAGAAGGATTGATTAACTTTAGTTTTATTTTTAGTTTTTACTGCATTCTGAACTATTTCCGGTTTTATGTTTTTACCATTTGAACTACATTTCAATTCTTGTACTTTATTCTTTAATTAATGAATTTTTGTTTGCAATTTTAGTTTAATCAAGAATTCTTCATTTTCAATTCATTGTTTTGGTTGATATACTGGCATGAAATGAGACTCAATATTACTAAATAACTCTAGTATGAACCAAAAAGTACAAATTCTGCAGCTGTAGAATTTGCTGCTATGACGACCGTCACGGCCCCGTTACGCTCGTCACGAGCCTCACGATCGCGACGCCCCTCACGATCATCACGTGATTACGAATTCTGCTAAATAGCAAAATACGACCGTTCAAAATTCTTTCCCTCTTTCACTTCATAACCTCCCACTCTCTCACGTTCCAAATACCTCTACATTTCTCAACTTCCCAATTACTTCCTCATTCATTACATTCAACCCCATTATTGTTCATTTCACCCATTCATTTTCAAATCCCTCATTATAAACTCACGGTTCTTCTCTCATTCATTCCACTGAAAGAACCACTCTCCCTAAACACTCTCTCTTTTCCACAAAACAACAGAAATAATGGCACGCCAAGGTGAACTTCCAGATATGTCTAACATCATCTTCAGAGACGGTGAAAGAGGCGAACAACAGCGAGCCAACTACGTTTCATTCTATCAGCGCTCTGTTCAACCCACTCGGTACGTTGATGTCGCATGCTTAACGGAATTGGGCATTCTGGAAGGCGTCCAATGGATGCTGCAGAATGGCGGTCTTTGGTTTCTCTACACAACCCCGCAGCCAACGTACGGACAGTTAACCCTGGAGTTCTTGAGTTCGTTCTCATACATAACCCCCACCGGCGAAACTAATCAGCTTACCGGTGTTGCACGTTTCCGATTGTTCGGACGGGAATATCATCTCAACCAAAATCAGCTTGCTTAGATGCTACAATTCCACCATGGTGCTGATGCTCACTGCCGTGTTCCCTCAGAACAATTCTTTCAGGAAGCATTCGCACTTTGGAACCAACTTACCGGAACCACCGCCGATAGCTGGGACAACCTTAATGCCACATACATCCACCACCCCGCCATCCGCTACTTTCACGGGGTGCTCGGTAACACTATCTTTGCACGAGATAGCAACCACAAGGTTAACTCCAAGGAGCTGTTCTTTCTGCAATGCGTTTTCGCTCCGGAAGCCATCAACGCCGCCCCATTTCTGTTGTCCCACATCTAGGCAAACTGTGGTCGAGGCTCAAAGCCTTTTTACTTCGGAGGTATCGTCAATTCCATTGTCGTGTCCCTCGACCTCAGTAATCGCCTCCAGGACCTCCCGTCCCTACCTCCTGTCTTCCTTGATATCGACTACTGCCATTCTTCCCGCCTCATCAAGGTACGAGCCGACGGAAGATATCATCCGGTGGTTCGCAACCGCACCATCCGCAGCAACATCCTACCATGCCGTGATCATGCTCATCCTCAGAACAGAGCCAACTGGCTCTTTGACCCAGCAGCACCAGAGGCTAATGCTGCAGCACCTCAAGAGAATATTCAAGTGCCCGTTGATGAGGTACAGGAAGAACTGGACCGCGCTGCTCAGGCTGAAGCTCCTCAGCAACCACCTCCTGAAGGTCCTTCCTCCCGTCGTCGCCGCCGTCCTCAAACCGAAGTAACCAACAAAGAGATCCTTCACAACATTTGGCAACAGAACGAGATCGTCGTCTTGCTTGAACGTCGTCAACAAGAACAACATCAGCAGGTGATATATTTTTTGGTCGCCCAAGGGGAACTCCTCAACAACGTAGTAGATGAGATGACCGCTCTAAACGTCCGTGTGGCCGACCTACGCGACACCATATTTCACACCGGTGTTCTACACCCCACGACCCGAGGAGGACGACATCGCGGAAGAGGACGAGACAGAGCGTAGTGTAATTTTATTCTCTGCATTTTCTTGTTTTCGTTGTTGTACACCTTCCACATTCGTTTCAAAGCAGTGAGGACACTTCTTGAGATGGTGTGGGAGCGACACTTTATTATCCATTTCTATTATGTACTCTATTTCCTTTTCAATCATTTTAATCCAGTAATTTCAATTCAGTTCAATAAAGCGCATTCCCTATATTCTTTTCCGTTACGAGAGCTTCCCCCGCTTAATCTGCTTTACTCGAGCTATGCGAAAACTTTTCCAAAAACCAATGCAAACATCCGATGCGCCAAGATAAAGGCCGAGTCAAGGAAACTCGAGAACAATTGCTAACGATACCCATACCTCTTTGACACCTTAGACCTCCGGCTTATGCGAGTCAGTTCCACTACCTACTGTACCGAAGCCTCAGGTTCGAGCGCCAAGCGAAGCCCTTAGTAGTTTATACAAGCAGTCAGCACCGCCTTAAGCGTGTACCACGTGGAAAGCCGATGCAAATAAGTGATCGGTAAGATTGTAAAGAAAAGAATTACTCTGCAGCCATGTAGTGATTATCTACCTCTAATATCTCGGAATAGCAAAAAGAAAAAAAAGTAAGCTCATAAAAGAAAAGAAGTTCTCTGTCAGTTGGTCCATAGGTCTCTGGTTATGGACTCGGTAGGGCGAATCACGGTTCGATCCCCCACAACTTATGAAGTGAACATATCATAGGGTACCGCACTCGTGCACCAGACCCCGTAGAAAGAAAAGACCAAAATTACTAACAGGCTATTCCACTACGTACGCGCAAAGAGGTAAAGGGCTTAACGTGATTGCGCTAGAACGAAACAAGGTAAAACTTGGTACGATAAACTTAACGTTGAGCTACAACAACATGATTGGAACCGGCTCGTATAAGAAGGAGGACTTCGAGAGCATTACCGCTTAGTGTCACTGTCGTATGCGTGTTGTTATAGATCTTCTCCGAATTCCCGACTCAGCGCCTCTGAAGCTACATTGAAAACACAAAAGAACACATCGTGTAGCTGCATCGTCAAAGCTCTTAGGCTTTTTTCTTGAGGACAAGCAAAGATTCAATTTTAGGGGAGTTTGATAACGTGTAAACGTATATATTAAGCGCCATGATTTTATGCAACTAATGGTCGATTTCACCCCGATTTCGGACCTTCTCTGCATTGTTTGTTAAGTCTTTTGCAAGTTTACGAAGTTAACACTCAAATGAAGCAAGACAAGGAAAACAAGTACTAAAAGACACATAACAGAAGAAAAAGGACGAAAAAAGTAACATAAATGAATTTTGCTGATATGACGGTCGTCACAGGTCCCTTACGACCGTCACCTGTGTGACGACCGTCATGAACGTCACGAACGTCATGAGCTCCACGAACGTCATGCACTCCTTATGACCGTCACACTTGCAAATTCAGCTTAACGTCCACTTTTTAGAACGTGCAGCAGAAGCCCAAAAACAGAAGCACGACTCCCTGGATTTTCTGACCCTCAATTGCACTTCCAGAAGGAGTTCACATAGAAATCACTCACTATAAAAGGAGGGCTTGAGGACTGAAACAGGGGAGCCGCATTGAAGACCACGAACTGCTGCCCAAATTACTACAAAAAGCCATTCTTGTTTCTGCTTTGTTTCTTTTCCTTTATTTTCTTTCAAGAGTTCAGTTGTAATCTTTGTTCTTTAAACTTTCCGTACATTAATCGTCACCAGAGTAATCCTGCCGACATTGTGGGGGATTATCCAAGTGTCGAACCAGAATTGTTTACAGGTTCCATTATTTTTAAATAATTCCATTTGCTTTATAATGTATGTTTACATGTTCTGTTATTTTAATTCAATTATGCTTGCTTTAAGATTCATATCTAGCTAAACCGTACCGATCGGTATGTAATGAATTAGTAGGACGAGATTCGATAAATACCGGCGTATTTCCACTTTTTCAAACTTGTTTCTGGCCATAGTTTTTAATCCAATTTGTTAAACTAAACTTCGTCGTGACAGCGAGAATTTATTTAAAGTAATCTCGCCACGACAGTGGGAGATTCACTAAGGTATAAACCGACATGCTAAAGCTGAGGCTAGGACCAGATAGTAAAAACTAGGCGTCTATTTTAAATACAGCGAAAGCACTTTAAAAGAGACTAGAACTCAATGGTTTTCAAAAATCAATTTTAACCCCGAACGGGATAGCGAAAGCATACGTTCCGCCTTAGAGTTGCAACTAGCGTCAACAACCAACTTGAGACAAAGGTCTTTAAACCGTTATTTTCTTCTGAAAACCATTTTGAAATTATTAAACCATGCCGGTAACTTGTCGAGTCCTCGAAGAACTAAGTCATTGCATACCGATTCTCTGTATTAATATTCTAAGAAACCTTTTAGCCTTTTTTTAATTTATCCTTTACTTTTGCATCTTTACCCTTAAACAATATCCAACCTAGCTAAACAAAGTAACGTCTGATGACACTAGTTTGATTACGAGTCCCTGTGGGATCGATATCTTTATTACTACGTGATAGACTGTGCACTTGCAGTTAGTTCAGTTAGACTCAGAAAGTCGCGATCACTTGCATATGCATAATCCCCTACATATAACGACAGTGCAGTTCCCAAGCATCCTCTCCAAATGCATCTCCAATTTGGGGTTTCTTCACCTATGCCCACACTTTAAGCCCCTCCATGGCTAATAAGGCTTCCTCCAACTGTAGCTGCTTTTCCCTGAGTTGCTGATCACTTCTGAGTCTGTGCAAGAATTCTTTTCTGATATTCTTTTCCTTGTCTTCAAGCTACTGCTTCAACTCTTCAGCTTAGACTCTGAGCTCATCTTCCCTCTTTTTTTTGGAAGTCACAGTGGCATTTCATTGAATATTGAACTTGGAAATCTCTAGATTGGCTCTGTATAGCTCCTTCTTCTTCTGTTGGAGTAGGCTATTAGCATTCTTCAAGTCTTTTCCAATCCGTTCTCTTCTCTTGATCTTTGACTTCAACTTCTGCTCTTTGTCAGCTAGCAGATCTGTCTTCATCTTGGTTATACATGCTGATTCAACCTTAGCATGTTTGAGTTGGTAGACTTCCCTGTTCAGCTCTTTGTTTTCTTTGTGAAACTCCTCCTTCTCAGCCCATAGCTTATTATATTCTCCGTGCTTATAGAAGTAGGTTGTTCAATGTCCAATGGATACAAAGGCGCCTCCACAGAGGTTATAACGTTTGAACCACACATCCATTTCTTAAGTTCCAAGTATAAAATTAAAGGTCTCACAAAATGCTACAACCTTGTCTCTCTAAGACCATGTCCAAAAAGTTCCTAGATTTTTATTTATAAGGCTTCAAACTTTGAAAGAATCTTAGGACACTTAGAATTTTTCAAGGCAAGTTAGTTTCCTTCAATAGTCAGTCCACTTCAAGGCTAGTTTTCATCAAGATACTTTGAGAATAGAGAAAAACCTAAAGCATAAAAGTTATAGACCACATTTGGGGCTTTCTAAAAAGTACAAGAACTCCGAAATCCATTGAGTGAGCTAGGAGTTTCAACGACTTGAAGTGGAGGGTCGCAAACTTGAAGTTCAAGGTTCTAACTTGGCATGACATGAGGAAAAACCATATCTTTCTATAAACTCTCACACTTTTTGAATGTCTATTTATAAGAATATCCTTATTTGAAGTGTCACACGGAATTACCGAGGATTACATGAAGTATTAAGGCTTGAACCAAGTTGTACTCTACTTATGGCATAAAGTGTACTTTGTCCTTTTGGAAAAGCATGGGCTCACCACTAAATTAGGATGGAGCCTTGTTCCTTCCGTCCTTCCACACTCTACCAGCCAGAAGCATGCTCATAATACAACTACAATGTACCTGTTGCCTTAAAACAATGAAAGATATCATCACACGAACAATTTCACTTTTCCAAGTGCAAGTGGGCAAATTGCTAATTTCTAAAGCCAGCTTGCATCCTTCCCTTCTTCTATAAGTAGAGACCTCCTTCTGCATTGAAAATGGACGAGAAAAACACACAAAATCATCCCAAACCTTCCTGCATTTCAGTAGCTCACAGTTTTTGCTAGAACATCCCAGATTTTGCAAACACACCATAAACTCATATTCCACTCGTGCATCTTTTAAGTAAACTCCATAAACCACATCTCTATACTCCAAAGAGTTGATTCAAACCATTGAAACATTTCTGAAATGCCTCATACGCCACCCACATTTTCCAACCTTTATTTGGCAAAAGGACACATGTTTTTAGCTTGAAGCTGTTTCCAGTCTATTCAACTATTCTAAAGCTCTCTAAGGGACTCAACAAAGTGAAAGATATTTTCATCTTGCAATTGTAACCTTTTCAAAGAAGCATTGTACTTTCTCCAAGAGGTAGGGTTTCTGCACCTTTGAAACTCAGTTTTCATGCATGGTTATGTTCCTATTTTAATAGCAAGGATGTAGCCCTTGGTATGTGTCATACCAAAAAAATTTCCCCCTAGATTCCATCATCATTCTAGGAGCATCAACATTGATTATTTAACCTTAACCTATTTCAAGTTGGTTTTTGTCAAGATGCAGATAAATTAGGGTTCTATACATCCAGAATCATGATTTCTAGGGATTGATCAGTCAAGGTTTTAGATTGATCCCTCACATAACAAGTTCCTATATCATCAAGGATATCACATTTGATCAAGAAGAAGTCCAACTTGAAGTTTTCACCAAGAGAATGGAAGCAGTGCAGTGCAAGAACCCTAATCAGAGTTTCTTATTGAAAAAGTCAACTGTATTTTGAATTTTGGTCTAGAAGGTTTTATAATGAGGGAATTGTGATCCATGAGGCTCATATGACCCAATGAAGTCTACTCTAGAAGTTTCAAGGCCTCAGGGAACCCAGAACATCAACAGTCGATTCAGAAATTCCCAACTATTCGATTCGTCTATCAAAAAAGTCAACTCATTGACTAATAGGGTTTTTACCTTAATTTTAAGCCAATCTTGTTTCCAATATCATTTCACATCCAATTATGAAATTTGGTGGAGATTTAATCAAGAATTGATAGATAACTTGCAAATCAAGAAACAAGGGTAAAGTGAAAAAAACCCTAATTTTGGTCAAACTTCAAAGGGTCATAACTCCCTAACCACACATCCAAATGGAATGGTTCAAAGCTTATTGGAAAGGTATTAAGGAACGTAACAAAAGTGTCCTACTGACCCACGATAAAAAAGAATGGATTTAGAGTTATGAATCCATCAAGTTGTGAAGGATTTTGAACACTTAAAAATTGAGATTTCTTGACTTGTAAGTCATGAATTCATCATTTTCACAAGGGGTTTTGACCTAGTTTCAAGAAGAATGAGTTCCTAACTCAAAATAAATGTTGTATTAAATAATGAGGGCTTTATAAAAAGTACAGGTGGGTTCCATAAATTCTCATGGTTAGAGAGAACCAAGGCTCACAAGTTGGCAAAAACGCAGTGTTGTAAAACCAACTCAGCATGGACATCTTTATTCCAAAGCTTCCCAAATCAACTTTAATCAAGGATTAAGCTTCATTTTTATTCTTCACATTACTAATGGAAGTGTTTAGAACCATATCCCATGAGCTTGGCACAAGAAATGAAGAATATAATTGTTTAATGCAAGTTGCAAGAATGAATAGTGAAGAAAGAGAAAAATGGTGGCTGCCCTTCTTCAAACCACTAGCTATGATGCAACCAGTCACTTCCTATCACCTCAAGAATGATGAAGATGACCTATAGGGTATGGAGAAGCTCTTGTTAGGGTGGCTTGAGGTCAGAAATGCAAGATTGCATTGGTTGGCACAAAGATTTGAAAGATACAAGGCCAAAGTTGGCATTTTACAATATTCTGCCCATACCTCTTGCTCAAGACACTTGCCAATAAATAGAACATAATTCTCACATCAAAAGCGCACCAGTTCATTACTAGGAACCGGCTAGAATTTTCTCCCTCACTCAATCACCATGTTTGTGCAAGTTGCCACCAAATTTCTAAAACCTCCCAAAATCTTTTTTGCATTTTCCCTTCCAAAACCTTTTCCAAACACTTTCCAATTCAAACAACACTTCAAACACTTCACAAATGATGTGTTGGAGCTGTCCAAGACGTCACTTTAGCCAGAAAACCATCCAAGCCAAAAGTCAACCTCCAAAACCTCATTTGTTGACTTTTCGGCATTTTGAAGGGCATCCTTCAAACCATTGCATTTACCTGAGCTTTGAGACCACTCAAACCTCATATTTGATATATACAAACTACCCGTAATCAATCCACATGAAATTCTAGTAACAGACAGTGGATGTTACAGTGCATGTTATGACATCCACTACATAACAGACTATTAAACTTAATATAAAATAGGAACTGAAAGCAGCAAATAACACAGAGAATTGTTGACCCAATTTAGTGTAAATCGCACCTACATCTGGGGGATACCAAGCCAGGGAGGAAATCCACTATAAGTAGTGTTAATTCAGAGTCAAACTACCAGTTTGCACTCTTCACTTAAGACCTACCCAATGCAACTTCAGCCTAATACTAGACCTGAGTTCCTACTCACTCCCCCTCAATCATAACAGTGATATCAACCAATTAAATTACAGATTAAAATGAAGACACACTTCAAGCAAGTCTTGATCTTGCTTTACAACTTCAATCAAGAGACACAACACTCGTGCTTAAAAGCTTAGAGTGACACAATTAACATACAACTCAAACACACTTATCCAATGCAATCATACAACAGATAATTGCTTGGCTCACAAGAAATCCTAAGACACAAACATACACGTGAAGATCACAGTAAACAGACTGAGTTCTTCACTCACAAAACACTCTGTAAACTCTCTGTCAAAAAGCCGTCTTCAATTAGGATTGCTACTTTGTCATTTATGAGCAGCAGAAAGATCTTGGGCCTAAGTGCAGAAATTAGGTTTAACCAAGTTAACCTCTTTTCATAAACAGTTCACTTTTAATTAGGTCATAGGCATTTCCTGTTATGCTCAGCACTGGCTAGCATTTCGCTTGAGATAACTAGGATCCCTAAAATGTTTCCTGAAGTATAGCCCGAGCTTCCTCATGCAATATACTAGAAAACTAAAACACACGCCCTTGATGTCAGCTACCTGATGTCATGACATTCAGTATGACATTCACTACACTTTGCTCTAACTAAGCAAACTTACCCTGTAGAACACTACACCAGCATGTCATGACATCAATCATGACATCTACATTCACACCATTGTTTTACCATAAAATGTAGACAATCAAAACATCTACAAATTCCCCCTTTTGAAAATTTTTGGCTAAAATAATATGTCATCATATCAGAGAATAAGCAGTAGAAAAGTTGATAACATATATCTAATCATCCAGGAAGGCTACTAGCTTATACTACCACTACTACCAAAACAGATTCACTATACTTCCAAAATAGATTATGAATGTCTAGACTTCTACTATGACATCTTGAAATACACCTGTTCCACAACACAAACCACCTGCTAGTTCAGACTACAGATGTCATAACATCTGGTACAACATCCTATGATTCTCCCCCTTAAGGGATGCATAACAATCATGGCACACCTGCCAACCACAACATACCAGCAACATGCAGAAACACACAGTTCTACTCACATACACTCCTACCAATATCAGGGACAACATACAAACATATAACAACAATAGCCAAACACACACAGGATCATCATCCTGCTCACAACCATACACCTGCACATTTTCAGCACACCTGTAACACACCTCAGAGCAGCAACATATCATTAGCACACCTGCAAACCTGCTCAGAGAAATCCACCTGTGAAGCATACACACAACACATCCTACACACAACAAAACTTGCTGATAACAACTATTTCTCCCCCTTTTTAGCCACAAAATTGTGATCCTACTAATGAATTAGCATATATCAAATAAGGTTGGAAACACAAATTGTAAAGGGTATGGAGACCCAAAATTACAAAGTAAAACAAACTATCCCATTCTGTCAAGGCAGGCACCACATGCAAAAATCATAACCAAAAGGAAACTCTAGCCAACACAACAGACCATCAGCATCATCACGCCATTAGCCAACCATCAGGCAGACAATTTAATCTTCCTCCTCAGAAGAATTGGAGGCAATGTCTTCAACATCTGTTGAGACATCTTCATCACTATCATCAGACTCTTCCCTGGCACAGCTGCACTATTGGTTCCATTCTCAGAACAGTGAGGTGGATCAATGTGAGCAAGAGGGATGGAGATACCGCGCACCATACGTCCTTTCTGGAGAATTTTTATGACAAGTTCCCTAATGGATCTGTCAACATATGCAGAACCTTCCTTGTTTTTCATGCTAGCAAAGTCATCAGCAGTGGGAGAAGAATTACCTTGGGAATGTTGATTGGAATTTCTAGCTTAAGGATATGTCGTACCAGGAGCATCTGCAGAGGATTTGGGATGGTTCTTGGATGGAGAAGCATCTTGATTGAAGGACATTCTGATGTTGATAAGAGAAAAATTGAAGAGATGAGGCGTATTCTAAAGAGTAGGAAAAAAGGAGATAATTGTAGGTATAGTGAGATAACACGATTACATGGAATAGAGAGCTTTAGTAGTCAATGGTGTTGAATACATTAAAGTTGGGGGTTGGAACACGTTTTCCCCAATAAGACTTATTTTAAACTGAAAACTCCCTCTTTCCAGTAATTGCTATAAGTCCTCACACATGCATATTCCCAAATTTCCTCTTAGATTCTCGAATTGAGCAACATCTAGTACCTTTGTAAAAATGTCAGCTAGCTGTAGTTCCGAGGCCACATGCTCCAGGGTAATCACTTTGTCTTCCACAAGGTCTCTTATGTAGTGATGTCTGATATCAATATGCTTGGTTCTGCTATGCTGAATTGGATTCTTAGAAATATTGATAGCACTAAGTTTGTCACAGTACAATGTCATGACATCCTGAGTGACATTGTATTCAGTCAGTATTTGCTTCATCCAGACCAGTTGGGAACAACTGCTACCAGCTGCTATGTATTCAGCTTCAGTAGTGGATAGGGAGACAAAATTTTGCTTCTTGCTGAACCATGATATGAGGTTTTTCCCCAAGAAGAAACACCCACCAGATGTGCTTTTTCTGTCATCAGCACTCCCAACCCAATCAGCATCACAATAGCCATATAGAATAGGGGCACATCCATGAGAATACAACATACCATTATCACAAGTTCCATTCACATATTTGAGAATCCTCTTGACTTGGTTTATGTGACTCTCCTTAGGATCTGCTTGATATCTAGCACACACACCAACTGCAAATGCAATATCAGGTTTACTGGCTGTTAGATATAACAAGCTTCCAATCACACTTCTATACAAGCCTTGGTCAACACTCGTACCACTGTCATCTTTAGTTAACTTCAGATGTGTGGGTGCAGATGTCCTTTTGTGACTCGCACTATCCATGCCAAACTTTTTGACTATGTTTTTGGCATATTTACTTTGGAATGGAAAAATAGAGTCTTCCATTTGCTTGACTTGCAGCCCAAGAAAGTATGTTAGTTCTCCACACAAGCTCATATCAAACTCAGATTGCATTTGATTGACAAACTGTTTAACCATTCTTTCAGACATTCCACCAAACACTGTCATCCACATAGATTTGAGCAATCATGAGTTTTTCGCCTTCATCATTCACAAAGTGGGTCTTGTCTATCCCTCCTTTCCTATACCCATTAACAGTGAGAAACTCGGCCAGTCTCATACCAAGCTCTAGGAGCTTGTTTTAATCCATAAAGAGCTTTCCTCAATTTGTATACATGGTTTGGCAGGTTAGGTTCAGCAAATCCCTTGGGTTGTTCCACATATACTTCCTCATTCGAATATCCATTTAGAAAAGAAATTTTCACATCCATATGAAATACTTTGAAATTTAGAATGCAAACAATCCCTAACAACAATCTTATTGACTCAAGTCTTGCAACAAGTGCAAAAGTTTCATCAAAATCAATCCCTTCAACTTGAGTATAACCTTGTGCCACCAGTCTAGCCTTGTTTCTGGTTATAACTCCTTTATCATCGGATTTGTTCTTGTAGATCAACTTGGTGCCAATGATGTTTGTTCCTTCAGGTCTTAGAACCAATTCCCATACTTCATTCCTTTTGATTTGTTCTAATTCATCTTGCATAACATTGATCCAATATTCATCAGTTAGAGCCTCCTTCACATTTTGGGGTTCAATCTTGGATACAAAGCATGAATTTGAGATGATTTATCTCGTGCTGGTCCTTACACCACTATTAGGGTCTCCAATGATAAGCTCTTTGGGATGATCTTTAAGTATTCTGATAGAAGGTTCTTTGCTGGGAGCTTCTGACTCAAAGTCTGGAGTTACAGCTTGAGGATCTTCAGTATTGACCATAACATCAGCAGGTGTCTCAAGAAATGTTCCAACATCCTCCTGACATTGGTTTCTTCATGTTGATCATCAATAATCACATTGATGGATTCCATCAAGACTTTTGTTCTGGAGTTGAATACCCTATATGCTCTGCTGTTGGTCAAGTATCCCAGGAATATGCCTTCATCACTTTTGGGATCCATTTTTCTCCTTTGTTCACGATCTGTCAGGATGTAACACTTGCTCCCAAAAACATGGAAATACTTCACAGTTGGTTTCTTTCCTTTCCATAGTTCATACAGAGTGGAGGAAGTTCCTTTTCTCAAGGTGACTCTGTTGTGAACATAACAGGTTGTGTTCATTGCCTCAACCCAAAAGTGCATAGGCAATTTCTTTGCATGAATCATGGCTCTAGCAGATTCTTGAATTGTCCTATTTTTTCTTTCCACTACTCCATTTTGTTGAGGAGTAATAGGAGAGGAGAATTCATGACTGATTCCTTCAGACGAGCAGTATTCAGCAAACTTAGAGTTTTCAAACTCCTTTCCATGATCACTTCTGATCCTGACTACACCACTTTCCTTTTCTCTTTGAAGTCTAATGTAAAGATCTTTGAAGACTTCAAACACATTTGATTTTTCTCTGATGAAACTTATCCAGGTGTATCTGGAGTAATCATCAACAACCATATACGCATACCTCTTTCCACCAAGACTTTCTACCTGTATTGGTCCCATCAAGTCCATGTGCAATAGTTCCAGAATTTTGGATGTTGTAAGATGTCTAATTTTTGGATGTGACACCTTGGTTTTCTTGCCAACCTGACATTCACCACATACCTTTCCCTCATCAATAGTCAACTTGGGAATTCCTCTCACTGCTTCCTTGGATATGATCTTTTTCATCCCTCTTAGATGAAGATGTCAAAGTTTTTGATGCCACAGTTTGACCTCCTTTTCTTCTCTGGCCATAGAACAAACAGTGGAGTTACTTGATACTTTAGGCTCCCATAAGTAACAGTTGTCTTTAGACCTAGAACCCCTCATGACTTCCGCTTTTTCTCCATTTGTGACAACACATTCTCCCTTAGAGAATTTGACATTGAGTCCTTGATCACAGAGCTGTCTGATACAGATAAGGTTGGTAGTCAGTCCTTTTACCAACAACACATTGTCTAGGTTAGGAACTCGAGGACTCTCCAAGTTTCCAACACCTTTGATTTCCCCTTTAGCTCCATCACCAAAGGTCACATAACTAGTAGAATGAGGTTTAATGTCCACCAATAAGTTCTTTATACCAGTTGTAGCGGTAAAAATCGTGAGTGTAAGCTATTGGTTAGCTTAACTCAAAAGAACAAGAGACGCCACCGCACTTTTATTTTATCCAAAAAAGGAAAGGAAAAAGAGAGAACAAAACCAAAGAGTTCTAAAACAAGAACAAGAAACAGAGATCGGGGTAAGGGGGTTGGTTACACAATGGGAAGGTGTTAGCACCCAAAACGTCTATAGTACTCTATAGGAGCCCTTCGAAATATTTACGCTTTTTGGTTTAAAATGGTTTGTTTGAAAAGAGATTGGGGAGGTGTGAAGAGAATTATTTTTTTAGATTTTTGTGTTTGGAGAGACTTATCGCCTCATGCCTACGTACCCACAAAGTGCAATATAGGATCGAAACCTCGTAGTTCGTGGTACAAATAACAAAAGTTTGTTGGTTTTGATTGATTTTAAATGTAAAGACAAGTCGTCATTTTAAGGAGAAAACTACGACTAGTCGACCACAAGTACTAAGACAACATTTGCGTCACATAAAGATGGAGGATTTGCTTAGATTATCAACAAGACTATCACTCAACATCAAAGTGGAAAATGTCAAAATCTTAATACTATGGGGAATAGGAGAATTATATCTCAACTATGGAAATGACTCATGTCTAAACTTTATGAAAAGTTTTAAAGTGAAAAGTGCATAAAGGCACAAAAAGAGTTGATGAGTTTTTTTTTGTATTTTTTATGTCTTTTGAAATTGGTAAAAGCATGATTAACATTGATTAACTTTTATTTAAGAAAAAAACAAAGTTTGAAAATCACTTGACAAAAGTCAAGGTTTTATTGCGAAAGCGGTTTTGAAGTTTGAAACCAAGAAGGTTTTGAAAGAGGGAGAAAATTTTGAAAATTTAAGAAGGGGAGAAGATGAAGTGACTATCCTAGATAACAAAATAAGATCCAGAGATAAGAAATATCTAACCGACTTGTAGCACACTCTATAGCAAGTAAAAAGAATTCCATCCGATTTAAAGCATAAGCTAATGAGCGAGCCAAATAAAGGCTAAGATCCACAACACTCCAAGCATAGGGAAGAGAGTCCTAATTCTAAGTCCAAGGGTCCAAGAATAGTCCAAAATCATAACCACAACATTAATAGCACCAAGTTTTTTAGAGATTTCGATCCTTTATTAGTGTTTTGAACAAGGTATGGTCCAAGTGGACAAAAGAGAAATGACATAAACATAAACAAAGATATGATATGAAATGATAATATGTAAGCATAAAAGTAAAGAGGTAAGGAGTAAGAAGAAAATATAAACAAAATTATACAAGGATATTATTAGTGAATTAGTGATTAGTGGTTAGAACATATGATCAATGAAAGTTAATTCTTGCACTTAGACCAAGGTTAACAAAAACTCATTAGAGGATTGATAGAATCAAAGCCTCCTAACAATGAGTTTCATAGGTAATGGACTTAAGACAAGTAACCAACCATACTTGGACTTTCAAACATAAGTTTGAGCCACGAATGATCATTTTCCGATTACGGGACACATTAGCGCTATGTTAAGCAATCGTAATCGGGTTTATGTAGAAACCACGACTATCTGAGGCCGGTCAATAAAATGTTAGTGTTAACACATGTTAGAGAAGTGATATGTAAATCACTCTCCTAAAACATGCCACACAAAAAGAAAAGAGGTAGTGATCTCATCATAATCAAGATTTTTATCGATAAATCAAAGGTAATATATCACTATTCCAAAGTACAAAGAATTATCTCAATGATCATTCATCCATAGATTTGAAATAATGAAATTTAAGCAACCTTGATAATCAACCATCCATGATCCATAGATTTCATCGATCAAAAGAAAAAGAAGAAAAAGAAAGAGGACTAAAAAAGAAACCACAATTTGAATCTTAAATAGATTAAATCATCATCAATATCAATCACCTCTCTTGGTGGATAAAATCGACACCCAAAGTCCATTGATATTGATGAAATCTTATCAAAATTCAAGATCCAAAACAACCAACAATTTATCTAAAAAATTAAAATATTTTCAAATAATTTTTCAAGAATTTTTTCCAAGAGTATTATTTAGAAAAACAAACTAATAGCAAAAAAAAGTGGAAAGGCCCACACAGCCAACTTCTTAAAAAAAAAAAGAAAAAGAAAATATAACGAAAAAAAGAAAAATATAATTGAAAATAAAAACAACTGAAAAGTGAAAAGGAAAAAAAAAGAGAGAGAAAATCAAAAACATCATCTTCTTCTTTTTTGCGTTGTGGTCACTACTCTCGGCCATGGATGTTCGGAGTTTTCCATAAATTGGAGCGGCGGGATACGAAAACCACATGAAACGGATCGCAATCAAGAGTTCTTCACAACAGTACCAACAATTCAAGGAAATATGCAAAGACGAACTCGAATCGGGAAAACAAAATCCATTGAACTACCTTCAAAGTCACAGGTAAGAATCAATCCAAACTTCCTCTTGCTTCTCTTCTTCTTCTGAATGAATTTTGGTTTGAAATTGGTCTCTCTTTGAGGTTAATTTGGAAGAAAAAAGTAGAAGAGTGAATATGGTATGAAATGGTTTTGGCGAGGGAAGTTGAGGAGAAAAAATATCAGAGTGATTTTGGCTTCAAAGCTTGAGAAAATAAGTGAGGTATGGGTTGTATTTATAGTTTGAGAGTGAGGGAGAGATGGTTTGCCGTTTGTGATATTTTTTCTGCGTTTTGGTGCATTGCGTTGTGCGTGATTTGCTGAAAATTCATGTTGTTTTTGATTTTTTTTTCATTTGCAGCCGCTCATGAATTATGAGGTGGATTAGCTTTATGGCTTACACGGCTGGGATGATATTCACATGGCCTGTAATGGCTTGGATAAGCAATGAATTTGCGTTCACCCTGTTGCAAGTGGCTCGGCTGAAAAATTGTACAACAGTCTGGTAAAACTTTTAATATGGCTTACTTCCACTTTTTATTGAATTTCATGTTTTAAAATCTCAGTCTGACTTTTGAATCCTTCACTACAGCTACTGTGAGACCAACTTTGGTTGATGGCTTGGATACGTGTTATTTGTTTCCTCAGCTCAACCTCAATTTCGAGCCGCTCTCTGCTTCATATCTACAGCACTCCTCAGAAAGCTTTGTTCCTGTTTCAAAATGCTTATAACTTATAGCTGTAAATGTTTCTGCGGCTTTAACAATTTCTTTTTTTTGGAAATCCCTGCCGGCACAGGTAGCTTTGTACAACTTCTCCATACGTTGATATCTCTGCAATTCAACCTCATCAATAACCACACATCTGACCTCTCGTAACCGCTACCGCTGAACAGTTTAATTACAACCTGTTGTTGTTTGGCAACTTGGTTTCTTAGCTTGCTAGCCTGTTTCCTGAAAGCGTCCATGGCATGCGATTTTATATTGGTAAGCTCCCAAGTCTAAACAGAGTGAAGGATTCAGTTTCTTCAAAATACCGTAGTGCCGCCATGGATGTGCCTTTACAACGGAGTCTAAGTCTCTGCAATATGCAAATCAGATTCAACAGCAGGAGGCAATATTTGAGAAAACACGTTGACACTTGCAACTGAAGTAGGAATTGGCTTAGTCTGGCGTGAGCATGCTGATCAGTATTATTGAGCCTATTTACTTGCTCCAATGAATTTCTAAGAGGCAAACTAGAAGATTGGTCACAGTAGCAATACTCTCTTTCTGAACCACACATTTTTCTCGATCGCGCATGTAATGCATCAGCTTGACAACATATCAACTATATATCATTCTTATTATATGCATTTAAATAGCCATTGGGATCAGTATTGACTTTCCACTGGATTCTTTCACACAGGGAAGCTTGGTACAAATTCAACCTTCCATTCACTGTCTTGATATAAGCTTTTTTCTGGTTAAAAGAGTTCCAAAATGCTGCAACAGTAGTACGGTTTGCCCAGCTTGCACAGGCACATTCTGAAATTTGGCAATTGTATCGGATGTACGAAGGATTCCTTGCAGAGACCGAGCAGCAATCTCAGCTGCTTCTTTATACTTTGTTTGGGAAAATAATTCATGAAAACGCTCCACCACCAGCTTCTCAGCACCGGTAAGATTTCCTCTTTGAGTCCAGACTTGTGAAGAAAATCCACAACTGTATCTACAAGCCCTCATTTTTCCTGAATGCATCAGGTCCAAGAATTTGCTTGCATGATCCCTCACATTTTGACCATCGAGCCTTGCAGCCGGAATTGACTAAAAAAATGCATGAGCAAGATGGCCACTGACTTTCATCAGCTCACAACAAAATCCCATATCATACCGTAATTGCGCGTATGTACAATAGTTGGGAAGTAAAGTATATGTCTGCAAAGAAGGGCTTAGACCAAGAGCTATCAGGCTTTGGAGAAGATTATACGCATCCGCCAACCGATGCACCTTAAGAAATGCACTGAGAAGTGAATTGCAAATTGGTACATTCGGAAGTAGACCAGCTCTGAGCATTGTTCCGTACCATTCCCGAGCCTTCTCAACATAACCATCCTTTCCTCAATAAAAAATGCTTCTAACGTTTGATGTCACTATAAGTAGCGTGTCCTTGAAATCCATGGTTCTACCCTTGCTGTCTGTTAGCCTTCCATCTTCAAGGATCTGAAGCATCATGTTGAATACATTAGGATGGGCTTTCTCAATCTCATCAAAGATTACAACAGTGTAAGGACGACGTCGAACTGCTTCAGTTAATTGACCACCTTCAGTGTAACCAACATATCCTGGAGGTGAACCAATAAGTTTGGAGACTGTGTGCCTTTCCATAAATTCACTCATGTCAAGACGAATCATGGCGTCTCCAGAGCCAAAGTAGTATGCAGCCAATGCTTTGGCCAATTCAGACTTTCCCACACCAGTTGGACCAGAAAAGATGAAGCTGGTGTAATAAGCCATGTAAATGGTAGAATCCGATAGAGACTCAACTAGGAACTGTTCATCCCAAGCTTAGCCTTGATGATATTTTTCAACAATATCCTTCAAATTTGAGCGGTTTGTGTTTATTTCGAGCAATACAGGACTCTCAGAACAAAGATAACATGATTTTTTTGGTTCAAATGGCTCCACTGGCATAAGCAGCAGGTTTCTTGATACTTGACTCATAATGTCTCCATTATTCCCGTAAGTATCGGAAAAAACTCATAGCCTGATTTAATAATACTTGAACATAGTTGGATCTAATGACAGGTGTTTGTTATTCTTCAGTCAAAATCCAACATGAAACCTCAATCCAACCAGCAGCAAAAACTCCCACTGCAATGTAAACAATGGTCAAAGCAAGCTCAGTGAACCTCTCAAACCTCTCCTGCGATCCAGCCGGCTGATCATCCTCCCGCAACACGTGAATAATCTTAGCAAAGTAATGCAAATAAACCACAAGCACCGTTCCATGAGCAGTGTTATCCAATTCATATAAAGACTGAGCATCATCAAGTAGAGATTGTGCTTCACACTCCCATGCACAACATTTTACAGTGTCCATAGCAGCCAAAATTTCATTCATGAAACTAATTCTCTTGTCTGTGCATTGTAACCCTTCCTTAGACAGCTTCTACATTCTGCTGATGATTAATGTCTGTAATGGAAACATGAGAAGTAGCAACAAAGCACCAATAAGGGAAGCTGCACCTAGTTCGTTGTAAAGAAGAACCATAACAATAGTAATTCGAAAGGGAGTTGACCACAAAGTGTGAAGTGATTGGTATATTTGCTGAAGCGACTCAGCATCAGTAGTCATCAAGTTGGTTATTTTTCCAGATGCAAATTACTTTCGTGCTTCACGGGTAAGCTTTAGAGACTTGCGAAATACTGCAGCCACCAGATACAACTGAGAGAAGGTCGCATACTGAATAGCAACAAACCAATCCCAAACCATAATTAACAGTATTGCCACGTAATCTCCATGGAGGAAGGAGATGGAGACTACTAAATTCCTCTTGACTCAAGCAAGCACCTTCAAAAATTGCTACAAGAGAAGGCCCTTGGAATTCACCTAAATTATGCTGAAGCGAAGACTGGCGAGAATGTTCCCTCTTATCATAAACTAGGTGTAACTTCTTGGCTTTGCAGCAATCTGCCAACTCAAGAAGGTCAAACAACAAAAATTCACTGTTTCCAATAAGAACTGGGATGACAAATATCCATATAGACAAAAGTGCAGAACTCTTCATAACAATGTTGCACCACTTCCAGATTTGGTTCAACAAAACGGAGGTCCTCCTTTTTCTAACTTGTTCGATTGAGTATCTAAATCCAGCAACAACAGTCCAGATCACATAACTTCCAATGATGAAGGCATACAAATCGTTGCACTTAATGCCATGAGTTATAGGAAGACGAGGAATGGAGTTGAAAAGCACCCTTCCCAGTGATATTGGTACAACTATCATGGCAGAATTGAAGACAAGGAGAATCATCCAAGCAATGATAAGTAAAAGAACAATGCGAAGCACAAAGGCATAACCGTCAAAATCAAACTGTTCATCATTCATAATCCTCTCCAGCATATGCATTAGTGACTCTGTTCAAATCATCACCTGTAAATGGCATTATACCTTGATCGTGTGCCCCTGCTTGTACTATCTGTGACCTTTCCTGCCTTTATTTGGGCACTTGTATTTGGACTTTGAGCTTTGACAATTGTCTTATCTTGTTGAACCCTTGAATACTTTGAACTTGGAAAATAATAGATGATGATGAATGCCTTAAATTTTCAAGTAACTTGTATTCTAAGTAAGCCATATGCATGTCTCTTCCAAATTTAATTTTAATCAAATTCTTGAATAAAATAAATTCTTAAGAAATTGATGCCATGATGAACCCAAAGATCAATACCCTCAATCATGCTTTAGAATCACTTGGAAATGGCACACTTGAATGAACACTGTGGACTTGCATCCCAAAACAAACATCTTAATTGAACATCCACCAAACTTGACTTGTACAGATAAAACTCTGAATCTTTGATTAAAACTGGGTCAAACTTCTCATAGAACACTGCTTGGAAGCTTGATGAATTCCGATATAGGACAACTTGACCTTGAACAAACACATTGCCTGAGAAAATAGCCCATCACCACGGGTAACTTATAGTTGAAGCAAACTCTTGATAGTGTGACCAAGATGAGGTCAAACTTCCATCTGATTTAGACTTGAATGAATGTCCTTGCCATCGATCTCCTTGCAAAACCCTAAACACACAGAGAAGAAGAAGAAACAAGCAAATTGCAAAATATTTTTGGTATTTTGGTTAGAGATCAGTAAACATAAACAACAAAAAAAAACAAGTAAGAAACACACAAGAATGGGAGAACCAAAAAGTACGATCTTGTTTGTGTATGTAATGATGCAAATGAAATATGGGATCTTAAGGGTAAAAATTAGGGTATTACACCAGTCATATGTTTGGAACAACCACTATCAAAATACCAGTCTTCTTTAGCTGATACCCTTAGAGAGGTATGCGCTATTAGAGCAACCTCCTTGGCAACCTATTTTTGTTTCTTGATAGGAGCATCCTGTTTGGCTGTAGCTTGATGAGTATGGTTAGGAAATCCATGTAGCCTGAAGCAAAAAGGCTTTATGTGTCCAAATCTTCCACAGTGGTAACACCTCCATCTTTGGAACTTTCTCTTGGTCTAGTTCAAGTTTTTGTTCCCCTGATGTTTTGATATTGGTCGTGACATCCGGTTTGGCCCATGATTTTCAGGCTTTGGCCTCTTGCAACCCAAGATGGGTCTCTATTCACCAACAAAGCCAATTCCAACCATGTCTCTAGCTTTCTGACCCACTTGTAGAATTTCCTCTAAAGTGCCAGTCCCATTGTTTAACATCCTGATGGGTTTTAACATCTGATCAAGTTTGGAGTTTAACAAACTGACTTCACTGTTGAGTGAGTCTATTGTTACAAGATGTTCTTTCTTCTCAACCTCCAACTCCTTTATGATTGTCTTTTGCTTCTTTCCTTGTTGGCACACTTCTGCACTTCTGATACACAACTGTTTATATGAGGCTGCAAGTTCATCAAAAGTCAGCTCATCTCCACTAGAATCATCATCAGATACACATACAGTAGTTAGTGCAGTGACATATTTTGCAGATTCTTCTTTTGATCCACTATCAGAATCTCCATCAGACCAGGTGGCAGTTAGACCTTTCTTTTTCTTCTTGAGGTAAGTAGGACATTCAGCTTTAATGTGACCATAACCTTCACATTCATGACACTGAATTCCTTTGCCTTGGTTAGCCTTATCTTCATATTTACCTCTTCTACTGATGTCAGAGGAAATGTTCTTGACATTAGGTCTGCCCTTCTTATCTATTCTTTTCATGAGTCTGTTGAATTGTCTTCCAAGCATAGCTATAGCTTCTGACATATTCTCCTCACTTCCACCATTGTCTTCATCTGAGTCCTCTGCAGTATTTGATACAAAATCTATGCTTTTGTTTTTCTTTTCAGCATGATCACACATTCCCATCTCAAAGGTTTATAGAGACCCAATGAGTTCATCAACCTTCATGCTGATGATATCTTGAGCCTCTTCAATAGCAGTAACCTTTATGGAAAACCTCTTGGGCAATGATTCGAGAATCTTCCTTACAAGTTTTTTTCAGACATTTTTTCTCCTAAATCTCCTGAGGTATTGGCAATTTCAAGAATATTCATGTAGAATTCATGAATAATCTCATCCTCCTTCATTCTCAGATTCTCAAACTTAGTAGTCAACATCTGTAATATAGACATCTTGACCTTAGAGGTACCTTCATGAGTTGTTTTTTTGAGTATCCCAAACCTCTTTGGCCAGTTCACAGTGATGCATAAGTCTGAAGATGTTCTTATCTATGCCATTGAATAAAGCATTCAGGGCCTTAGAATTCCCAAGAGCCAAGGCTTCTTGCTCTTTGCTCCACTCTTCTTCAGGTATTAGCACAGTTGCTCAATCTTTATCTGTTTTCACTGGATGTCCCATCCTGAGTTAGTTGCTCTCCAAGCCTTGCTATCCAGAGACCTCAAGAAGGCTATCATCCAAGGTTTCCAGTAGTCATAGTTAGAACCATCCAGAATTGGTGGTCTATTTATGAAAATAATAGGCAGGGTGCCTGCTCTGATGCCAATTGAAATTTTAGTAACAGACAGTGGATGTTACAGTGGATGTTATGACATCCACTACAAAACAGACTATTAAACTTAATATAAAACAGGAACTGAAAGCAGTAAATAACATTGAGAATTATTGACCAAACTCAGTGCAAATCACACCTACATCTGGGGGCTACCAAGCCAGGGAGGAAATCCACTATAAACAGTGTTAATTCAGAGTCAAATTACCAGTTTGCACTCTTCACTTAAGACCTACCTAGTGCAACTTCAGCCTAACACTAGACCTGAGTTCCTACTCACTCCCCCTCAATCACAACAGTGATATCAACCAATTAGATTACAGATTAAAATGAAGACACACTTCAAGCAAGTCTTGATCTTGCTTCACAGCTTCAATCAAGAGACACATCACTCGTGCTTAAAAGCTTAGGGTGACACAATTAACATACAACTCAAACACACTAGTCCAATGCAATCATACAACAAATAATTGCTTGGCTCACAAGAAATCCTAAGACACAAACATACACGTGAAGATCACAGTACACAGACTGAGTTCTTCACTCACAAAACACTCTGCAAACTCTCTGCCAAAAAATCATCTTCAATTAGGATTGCTACTTTGTTATTTATAAGCAGCAAAAAAATCTTGGGCCTAAGTGAAGAAATTAGGTTTAACCAAGTTAACCTCTTTTCATAAACAACACACTTTTAATTAGGTCATATGCATTTCCTGTTATGCTCAGCACTGCCTAGCATTTCTCCTGAGATAACTAGGATCCCTAAAATTTTTCCTGAAGTATGGCCTGAGCTTCCTCATGCAATATACCAGAAAACTAAAAGACCCGCCCTTGATGTCAGCTACCTGATGTCATGACATTCAATATGACATCCAATACACTTTGCTTTAACTAAGCAAACATACCCTGCAGAACACTACACCCATATGTCATGACATCAATCATGACATCTACATACACAACATTGTTTTACCATAAAATGCAGCCAATCAAAACATCTACACCACATTTCTGTAACAAGGATTGAGCAAGTTGGCTTTGAAAATCCTTGGATTAGATCTCACTAGCTTGCTTAGATCTCACTTGGAGCATCTTATCAAGGAATTGAGCAAGTTGGCTTTGAGCAAGTTGGATTTTTTGGTGTTTTCTTCACCATCAAGGAATTCTTCCCACTAGCTTGCTTAGATCTCACTTGGAGCATCTTATTATCATCCTTGGAGTATTTTTAGACCATCAAATACCTTGAGATATCTCTGGTTTTCTTGCCTCCCAAGTTTGCAACACAAGGCTACAAGAGGTAAGTTTTCAGCTTGCATTTCTCACGCCACTTTGAATTCTAGCCATGATTTTGAGTTTAACATTGCTTATACATGTCTTATGTATGTTATATGTCATGTATGAACCATTTCTTGCAGCAAAATATGTTGTTTTTGGACTGTCGAAATTCAAGTCACAAATTAGGCCCAACCTAGTCACTTTTTACATTTTGATTCCAATCTGCCAAACCACTTATGGATTTCTTGATTTCTCTAATACCAAGCATTATATATGACGTATATGTGATGTTTATACACTTGTTTCACAAAGCACACCACTACATAATGTTGTTCATATGTTCTTGCTTTTGGTTGTCACCAAACTTGCCGTAACATTGATGCTATAGGGTTTTCTTGTGGGTTCGTGGTATGGAAAAAATGGTACCATTGAATTCCTTGTTCTAAAATACACAATTTGAAATTTTGTTTCACCTCATTTGGTTAAGTTTTGACTGAGTTCCAATCCTTCATGCAAATGACCTAAAGTTGCCTTACCTTGTCATGAGCTAGTTTTGCCCTCTTGGTGCACCAACTTTCCATGATCATAACTTGCTCATTTTTTATGATATTGATGCCATTCTTTTTAAAAAATACTCCTTAACATGTCTATTTTCATTTAGTTAAGAAAGAATTCAACAATTTTTATCCTAGAAATACTTTGGTCCACTTGAGTAGCATGTGTTATTTTAGGGTTTTTCCATGGTCTTCTTGAACTTTTTCAACTTGTAACTTGATTTTTCTTGTGATATTTATCTTTTATGATTGATATATGTTTTTTAACATGTTTAAGTGTTCAAATTTGTTTGATTCGTTTCCTTGCTATGTTCATGCTTGGTTTTGTGAATGCATACATGTGAAAATGGCCTGTTGAACTTCATTTGTGACCTATACCATTATTCTTGATGTTGTAACCTCTTTAATGTGTTTACCATACCTTATTCTACTTACTTGTGTGTCTTGTTAGAACCATAACATTTTTAGGTTTTGTTTCTTTCCTTTGTGAATGCTTGACTATGAATGGTATACCTTGAATATCATATGTGACATATAACATGATTCTTGATGTTGTATCCTCTTGAATATGCTTTTCATGCCTCTTCCTACTTTTTTATGTGTCTTGTTAGAACCATAACATCCTAGGTTTTGATTGTTGACTTGTTTGTTACCATGAAACTTGCTTACTTTTCCCCATGAATCCATGAACAAATGCTTGAACTACTGTAACATTTCTTGTGTGTTTGCTTGTTTGATTGTTATCAATGCATGTTTAGATGGTCTTATGTTGTTACATTTGATCTCATTTTATCCTTATAACATGGTTGATTCAAGTTTTAATTTGTTTGCATCAATCCTGTTTGAATATTGTAGATGGACTTGTTGTTGTTACACATGTTCTTTACTTACATTGATGGTTGTTACCTCTATGTTTTTATGTTGATCTTGACTATTGTTCATATGTTGTTACCATAATCTCCTTATCTTCATCATGTTTGAATGAATGTTTATGTGTTTCTCTTACTTTGTTAAGTCTTCCCCAAGTGATGGAACTTGTTAGTTCTCATCCAGTTGCCTCATCTTTCTCCTATTCCAAAGGAAAGTTTCTCCATTGACCCCCAGGGTCATAGGTAGCTCTTTACCCTTCATTTTACTTTATTAAGTCATATTGAACCCTAACTTATTTAAGTTAGAACCTACTAGTCATTAGACTTTGCTTAAGTCTAAAAGGCCCACCTTTACTAGGATTGTTCTCCAACTAGAACCCTATGTTAGAGTTTGTCAACTCTATGTAAGGATCATTGTCATGATTACTTACTCCCCTTTTTGCTTTTGTCAAAGTCAATCCCCTTGAGTTTACAACCTAGAATAGAGATTTTTATTGAACTCTATACAAGCATTGTTATGTTTGTTCCCCTTTGAACCTTGACCATAATCAAGTGTTCATCCACCCTAGTGAGGTGAACTATGATTGCTCTGATTCTATAAAGTTAGGATACGTAGGCAGAATATACGATATCTTTGTAAGCGCTTAGAAAAGCCAACCTTAGGTTTTTATCTCCAAAACCTCAACCTTGATCCCAAACCATAGCAAGCAACTTAGCATATAAACATACAAAAGGTTCCTGTAGAGTACTACAAATGTTTAGGATGTGAAATACCTAACCTAAGCATAACTAACCTCCGATCCCCGAATCTCTTAGCATTGTTGTTACATCGCGCAAAAGGTCTTTCTTTCTTTAACCTTTCCTTTGGATAAATCAAAGTCCGGTTGTGAATTTAATGAATTAAGATTCAAGTTAACCAATAGCTTGACATCTGATTCACACCACAACAATATGTTTGTTTGTGTTGGATCATTGTTGTTTTATTTTGTTCTAAATATATTTTGATATAGCATGCTGAAATATTTTGTTGTTACATTGTTTTTCAACTTGCTGCGTGCTATAGTAATAGTGTTAGGTTGAACCAGTACCATATTCATGTTCCCCTTTTGAAATGCTCCAACTTTATTTTTTATTTCACTTGATTTGGTTGAGAGATGAATGAGATATGGATTCTAGAAATTCCGGGTTTTGTTAGTTATTAGGGCACGAAGAAGAAGAAAGAAAGGGTGGGCGAACGAGGAAGAAGAGTTTTAGTGGAAACTGAGGTGGTAGTGACTTGGCACAACGAGGCGCTGAGTTGGCCATTTGGGTGAGTTGTTAAAATAAAATGTTTTTGAGGCATATTATGTTTGGATGAGAGCGTAGCACCGCTGGTCCATGGAGGAAGTTTGTGTTTTGTGTTGAGCGAGAGGTCTGGGGCTTGATCCCCCCAAGGCCTTTTTTATCCTTTTTTTAGCATTCTAAAAGCGTGTTTTTCTTTTATTTCACATGAGCCATCATTTGTCACCTTGAACTGATAGCTCAATTGGTAGAAATTTTGGCCATCATGCCTAGGGCGTGGGTTCAAGAGCCACAAGAAATTCCTTTATTTTTAGCACTTATTTTCTTTGTTTTCTTTGGCAACTTGAAATAACAATAACTTTGTTGATTTTTATCATTTTGACCCCACTCTTTTTGCATTGTGTTTATGATATTGTCTACTTTTCATTTATGTCAAGAAATGTTCAAAAGGATTTATTTTTCTTTCCTTTGTGTGCATTCAAAGTATGTTACTTTTTAGGGTTTCTTTTAAGAATTTTGGTGTTTTCTTTGATCCTTCCCTATGGTTTCCTTGCATGCTTGTTTAGTTTAAAACTCTTTGCATCTTGTGTAAACCTTGTATGATGTTGTAACATTATACCTCTTTTATTCACCTTGATTTCATGCTTGTTTGAATGTTTATTTACACATAAATGTATGCTGAAATCTTCTTTATCTTGCCCTTATCTTTGGTTGTTACCTTGCCCTCAACATGTAATCTTCCTCCATGTTTGTGTAAACATTGATACATGCATGTGATTTATGTTTGTCATATCATGTTGAATTGTTCCATAAATGCTTTTGTGCATTAGATTGTAATCTTAGCATGCATGCTTGTATGAGAGAACTTTGTGATGTTATCTTCTTCCTCAAAGCCATGATTAAACCCCATTTTACATGTTGGTTGTTACCTACTTGTTTAACATGTTCATCTCACATCCATGATGTTTTCAAGGATTATTTTCACTTGACTTATATGATATGATCTTCATTTATATGTTTACATGTTATCCCTTGAATGTTCATATATTTACCTACATGATTGTTGTCACACATGTCTCACTCTTGTTCAAGGATGTTTTATTTGTTACCTTTGCCATACTTTGGTTTGAATCCATGCTTTAGACATTGTCATGATTTATGCATGTTTGATCTTGAGGTTTGAACTTTTCCATGATAAGTAATGTCTTGACTTATGCATGTTTGCTTGTACTTCAAATTTTCATCTATGATGTTTAGTCTTATGATAACCTTGTTTCATGTTTATTTAGATGTTGTAACATCTATGTTTGAAATTAACTTTGGTTGTAACCATTTGATTTGATTATAAATTTCTTTGAATGCTTGGTTGTTACCTTGTCATTCTCTAAACCTATGTTGATTTTTGTCACATGTCTTGCCCTCATCTTTTTGGTTGCTACCATGATCATGTTTTCATTATACTTGAATGAGTATATGCTTGAATAATGTACTTGAATATCATCTTGATTTTGATACCCTCTTAAACTTTGTTAAGTTTTTTTTCCCAAAAGTGATGTAGCTTGTTAGGTCTCATCCTAAAGATTTGCCTTCTGTTCCTTAGTCCAAAGGAAAGTCTCTCTATTGACTTAATGTCATATATAGTTCATTCATAGCCTTCCCTTGACCTTGTTATAGTCATTAGGTCCTTCAACTTAGCCTTAAGTTAGAACCTACATCCCTTTGACTTTGTTAAGTCAAAAACTTAAGCATACCTTGTTAGGAGAACCCTATAACTTAGAAATTAGGTCTAGAGTTTGTTAACTCTATGTGTGTACCATTGTTATGTGTACTCACCTTCCCCTTTGAATTTTGTTAAGGTTATTCCCCAATTAGTCTTTCAACTTAGACTTAGAGAGTTCGTTAACTCTATGTAAGTATCATTGTTATGAATACTTATTCCTCTCGGGACCTTGAGCATAGTCAAAAGTTCTCAACCCTAGTTAGGTGAACTACGATTGCTCTGATTCCATCCTTATTAGGATACGTAGGCACGAGATGCGACATCTTGGCAAGCATACTTAGTGTATATACCCATAGGTCTTTACCTTTAGTACCTTTACATTAATAGATAACCATTATCATAATACAAATACTTACAATAGGTTCTTGTAGAGTACTACATATACTTACGGTGCTAATATCTTCCCTTAGTATAACCAACCCCCAAACCCCCGATCTCTTAGCTTCTTTGTTACATAGTGCACTTAGAGTTTTCTTCGATCTTTACTATTTCCTTTGGATAAATCAAAGTTCGGTGGTGAATTTTAATGATTTTTGATTCAATTTAATTAATAGCTTGATATCCGATTCTCACCGCAACAATATGGTTCTTGGAAGATGACTAAAAATCTTGATTTCCATACTTAGTGAAATTTCAACAAAACCCTAATTTAGTAATCTCTCCTGATTTTATGATTTTTTTTATTCTTCTTGATCAAACCTCATAATACCATGGATGATGACTTGAAATTCTCACATGTGACCCAAGAACCCAAGAGTTGACTTTTGTAGGGCACCATTTGACTTTCTTGATCAGATGAAAACAAACTTTCCTCTATGCACATAGGAACCTCTTGAAGTGGTTTATGATGAATCAAAATACATTTATGGAACCCTTGAGATGTGTGTTGGACCATGTAACCTTGTCTTGCTCAAGAAAACCACCACCAGTGAACTTTGACCCAAAACCCTAACTCAAAGTCACTAGGAGCTTTACCAGTTGAATCTGTTGCAACCAATGAAACCCCAATCCTCAGATGATTGTATGAACTTATTGGGAATGCCTTGATGAAAATGATACCCTTGTAACTCTAGAACACCATGATGTTGAGATTATCTCCTTGCTCAATTCTTTGAGAATTAATTCCTCCTCTTGAAAAAAACCAAAGTAACTTGATCCCATGTCTTAGAACCAATGTTATGCATACAATGGTAATGCATATGAAATGAAGAATAAGCCAATTAAGGATAAAAAGAGAGGGCAAATTTTGAGGTGCAACATTAAGAAACCTAATTTTTTTCAAAAATTGGACTTTTTCACGAAAAACAAAAAAATCAAAAATAGAAAAAAAGCATAAAGTTCGCAGGTAGACATAAAAGGGGATTGATCATTTTATTTCATGAATAAATTGAGTTTTGTAAGTCCTTTTGGGGTGCTGTTAGTTGTGTTGGAAAGCTAAGGTGATAATCTTTATTTTGAAGTAGAGAAATCGAGTCTAGGGGCGCTACAATAGTATCAGTTTGTTGGTTTTTATATTAGAGGCGTAGTTTGTATTGTAACACCCTAATTTTCCCAACGTAATTTATAAGTAAAAATTTGAGTAAATTAAAACAATTAAGCAATTAGGATGCTACATTCAATTTCAACTAGCTCATGTAATAGGATATGTAACACATATGAAATAAAAAATAATAGGAATTGATCTTACCAAATGATCAGAACCTGAGATGGGCTAAGGACAAACGTCTGTGGTACTGGGTGTGAAAGAAGAGGAGAGGGTGTACCTACAAGGCACTCTTATGCTAAAGTAAGAAAACGAGCAAGAGAGTCAACAAATACAAAATATTTGTGTTTCAAGGTGAAAATTGGATACCTAACCCTCTCAAATGAGAGGGTTTTTATAATGCCCCCAGCACTTGGCCATTGGTCCCTATTTTCGGGGCAAGATAATTGTTTCCCGAAGAATAGGTAATTGCCAAAAATAGCCATTGGGATGGGCAGACGTGTCCATAACTAGCCGCTGGCACGGGCACAAGCGTCTTGGCTGTTTCTGGATGGTGGAACCGTGGTGACGGGGAGAGATGTTGTGACCAAGGGTAAATAGGCTAGCCTCCCCTGTTAGAGGGGAAGAAAGGTAAACTTCCCCCAAAGAGGTTGGATTTAGGCAATTGGGTTGTTTTGGAGCAGAAGTGGGTTGGGCCATGCCTAGCCATTGGGCCAGTCCGGAAGAGTAACCCCCAAGTCGCTGCTACCGGGCACGATAGTGATGACTTAAGGATAGTTTGCTTCCTGGGCATAGTCACCGTGTGCTCCCTTGTGTTCGGATGGACATTTGCCCGGGCGACACGAATGTTGGTGTCGAGGATCTTGAGATTCGGGGAGCCCAACGGTTGACGGGATCTGAAGAGTAAGGATGCCACATGTGCTCGAGTCGTGTGCTGCATTAAATGTGTGATGATAGCTAGGCTAGGGTCATGATGATGCCCTACCCGCGCATGCTCGTACACGTGCCTGTCATTTACCTATAAAAAGCGAGAGGGTTCGTTTATTCATAACTTTTGCTTCTCTTTCTTCTTGCTCGTTTCTTCAACCGTCACTCGTTACCTTCAAGTCTGCTCCGACCACCATACAACGTCTGACCAGAGTTGCTCTTTAGGTCCAGACTTCTTCCTCGACCATGTAAGTACATCGATTCTTTGTTTATTCCTTGTTTTTCTGATTTGATGCCTTAGATTGTATGTGGTTAGGACTGAAATGACTTAGTTATATGACGTAATTGTCGCACCTCGAAAATTCATTCGAACATACGACCCTCGCACAAAAGGCGCGAAAATGCGGTTCGATAGAGTCGCCACCGAACTTTATTTTTTCCGAATGAATGGGAGAGGAAAATATCGAGAGAACCTCATAACCGCAGAAGGAACACGGCCGTCGCAACCATATTCCTAGGTTCGGGAGTCGGTTACGCGAGGGGAAGGTATTAGCACCCCTCACGTCCGTTGTACTCAACGGGAACCTCTTAATTTGAGTTGTGATAGAGTTAGCTAAACTTAATTCTTCTCTTCTCAATACTAAATACTAAAACGATACTATAAAGGGATAAAGACGCTAAGGGGAAAGGGGGTGGTTAGAGGGTAGAGTGCTCACCAAGGATTGGGGCCCTTGTGCCTACGTATGCTCATTCAAACAAGAATGAGAAATCAGAGCGTCGTAGTTCGACTACGGGAAAGGATGGGCGAAAATGGAAGATGGAGGGGATTTTGCTTGCTAAGATCATCGCAATCTTGTGCCTACGTATCTTACATTCAAGAGAAAGAAGAATCAGAGCAGTCGTAGTTCATGGTAACAACCACGAAAGAAACGAGTTTGAATTGGTTTGAAGTGGGTACGGATGACGACTACTTAAAGCTTAAGAAAGACTTCTCGGACCCAAGTAATCGGGAGAGTGAACCAAAGACTTGGAGCTCTCTCTTTTTCATCTTGAAGATAAGGTTGTGTTTGAAAGGGTGAAGTTGAATTGATGACGATTGCTTGAAGCTTAAGAAAGGCTTCTCGGACCCAAGTAGTCGGGAGAGCGAACCAAAGACTTGGAACCCTCTCTTTTTCATCGTGAAAAGAAAGTTTTTTGAGTTTGAAGTGATGTTTGGAAGGATGAGTAGTTGGAGATGATTGAATGTTGTCGAGTTGTTAATGTTATTTAGAGGCGTCAATTGCTCACACAGGAATAAGATAACTCGCATCCAAACAATCGAAAGCAAGATCAAAGACTTGAACCCACTCTTTACACCTTGAAAAGAATTAAATAGTTGTTAATTGATTGATAGTTTTTTACGAAAATCCACTTGACGTTGGATCAAAGGTTTGACTTAATATCGCGTGCAAAGCGTGTAATGGACATGGTTTGAGAAACGTGACCGACTTGACTTACGCATCAAGGGTCGAATTGTGTGCAATAGGTTGATGGCGAACGCGTATGAGCACTCGACTCACAAGGGTTTGAAAATGGCTCGATGATGAATCGAGAATTAGTTTGAAAATAGTTTGATCCGCTCTAGTCCCTATGGGTGCTTCTAGGAGATAAACTAATAATCAAAGAAATGCGAAACATACATCGGAATGGGGGAGGGGTACATGTAAGTTACACGGGATTGCACGAAATAAAGGGGTCTCATTGTCAGGTAGCCCAAGAGAAAGCCGTGTGTGTGCATTTGTGTCCTAAACTACGCCTTGAGCAAAGTCGGGCACGACTTAAAATTAAGATACCTGCAAATAACCAATGATACAACAGTCCACCAATTCGGCTTTTAGGATTTCGATAGTTTGTTATGTATTTTTTGTTATATGTGAGTGAGAATGAATAAATATGATAATAATATGAATATAGCAAGATAATATAACAATAATATTCACAATAATATTTAACGAAAATTAAAGTTGTTGGTTAGTTTAGTGAATCGAATCGGGACACGAAAGAATAAGATCTCGTCTTAATCATAAACATAATGCCGATTAATCGAAGGTAGCCTATCACGATCCCAAAGTACGGAAAATGACCCCAATGGTCATTCACCTTAGATTTGAAATCGCGAAGGTTATCAACTTCGATACGCGACGCTTACGAATAAAAGACCTCATCGATCCAAAAATAAAAATGGAAATGGAATAGAAAATGAAATAGTCTCGAAAAATCACCATCTATCAATAATTTGACCGATAATAATTATTAAAATCCGTCATAGACCAAAAATCGAATAAAATGAATAAAAATCGAAAATGAAAAGTTTGAAAAAAGGTTGGTCTCGGGTTTGTTATTATTTGTCAATAGTTTGACAAACTATAACTTGGAGGTCTCGTCATCGACCCGAAAAAAAAGAATGAAAGTAGAATAAAATGTTCAATGATAAATGATAAAGAAAATATTTATAATATTTCTAAAAAGATTATATTAGAAAAAATATATACACAAGTTTAGAAACTAAAATAGATATACAAAAGTTAATTATAAAATATTTACAAAGTTTAAAAACTAATTTATATTACTAATTTAAAAACAGAAAATGCAAATTTATTAAAACAATGGTTAGGAGGTAAAAACAGTGGGGATATGAGATTAAAACAGAGGGGTGAGTGACGCATTCCATGGGCTTTACTAATAAACCCAAGCAATCTCATTAAAATGAACTCAGTTAGAAATAAAACGCACCCCATTCCAAGACCTCACTACCACCTCCGAACAGGACAAACGAAGAAACTCAAGTGGATCAAATCGTCCAAACGAAACGATAGAAGAATGGCCATGAAATCTCTTCCTCAAAAGGTTTGATCCATCTCTCACTCGATTTGCTCGCGTTCACCTCTAAGATTCACGGTTCGAATCTTTCTCTACCTTTCACCTTGTTCATCTTTCCTTTTCTTCTTCTGGATTTTTGTCAAGATCGCACCTTTCTGGTTTGTGGTGTATTTAGGTTGAAGAAAAGGGGAAAATCATGTGAAATGGGTTTCGGTTCCATTAACGGAAGAAGATTGGAAGTTGGGGGTTTTGCTTGTTCGAAAAATGAAGAAGGTGGTTGGTGGATGGGTTTAGTGTTTATGTTGGTTTGAGAGCGAAGTTGACGAAGAAGGTTTAAAGGGTTTGTGTGTTTGATTCGGTTGGAGGGCGTCTATGGGTTTCAAAAGTTGATGTTGTTATGCTTTCTGTTGAAGAAAAAGTTGTATTTTGAGGTTTGATTTTGGGTCTGTCAAAAGTATTAGGCGAAGAGGATTGAAGGCAAGAAATAAGAGACGGTTTGTTTGATTGAAGGAGGTTTGAAGTGAATAATCATGGAAGAAGAAGTTTGAGGGTTTTTTTGTTCTCTTTTTTACGTGAGGTGGGGGAAGTCGAAGGTTAAGAACTGGAAAAAAAATTTAGTGAAAGTGTCCCCTTTTCTACTCTTTTAAAATGGATTGTTGTGTTCTGTTTTCTGGTGAAAGGATTTGATGAAGGGGACTTAAGTTGAAGGAGAATATGAAGGTTTTATCTTGGAGGTGAAGTTCTGCTGTAGGTGAAAAATGAGTTGGAATTTTGAAGTTTTGGGGTGATGAGTTTTTTGGGGAGGTCTCATTGATTGGAGAAAAATGGAGATTGAAAGAGAAATAAAAAAAATCTTTTTTATGAGGGATCTTCAGTGAAGATGGTTGGGTTGCTCTCCCTCTCAAGGTTGGTCGAGGTGACTAATATTGTACACTGCAATTTGGCGTCTTGTGCTCATGTTACCGCTGAAATTTTCTTTTTTTTCTTTTTTGAGTGTTATTCAAAAGGTGAAAGCAGATGGTGTGGTATATTGGCACAGGGAGGTTTTTTGGAATTCATCTTGCAAAAGCACGCGTGAATACCCAACTGTGTAAGGGACCCATTCATTACTATTTTGTACTGGTTTTGTTGTTGCAATTTTGCAGTACTCACAGGCTGTTGTTGTTTTCCTTCTGCCAACATTGTACATGGTGCAGGCGATGCTCTGCTGCAGTTTATGAATTGGTACAGGATGTTGGTCTTTTTTTATTAATTGTGAGCTAGCTGGTGACATTTGCGAGAATCTCGAGCATGGGAAAACACTGCGTTTCAGCAGGGCATTACATGTCTTGCAAACTTAACATAAAAAGGGCATATAGCATATCATGAAAGCTAGTGTGGGACCGTTGTTTCACAATAATAATTGGACCTTGTCCCTATTATTTGTAATACTTTGTACAGAAATCAGTAATGGACAATGTTTTTTTTCAAATCAAACTCTTCAAATCACATAGTTCTGTTGTGTTTATTTTTGTGACAGTGTTCCATGTAAATGGGCCTTGTGTAATTCATGATATTTGTTTCTCCTGGTTTGTTTTGGAAAATAATGCAGGTATATGAATCATGACTTGGTGATGGCAATTATAAGCAGGCATGTAATTCGTGCTCAATGTGCACGTGTACGTAACGGTTTGGTTCTGGCTTGATTGCTGGGAATTGCATTTCATGGAGACATTGTAATAAATTAGCTTTTGCTCAAAATTCCATATGGCAGTATATTGTTCGCCCCTAGTGCAAAATTGTAATGGTTAGAAGAAAAATTAAACCCTACATGAGGTGAGCTGGCGGAGAGTGAATTCACATGGCAGTTTGAGAATAGTTATGGACTTGTAATTTTTGATTTTCAGAAACATAAACTTTATGATTTCTTTGAATAATAATTGGTGGATAGATGTGTGGATGAAAAATAAACGCACAGGTAGGACAAATTTGGGATATGACAGTAATCAGCGGTGGCTGTTGGTGGTAGAAGGTGGAGAGACCATCTGTCTGTTGTCGGTAGCGTAGTTGCTGCTTTTAGGAAGGGAAATTTAGTAACCCATAAGTTTAGTTGATCCCGGGGTAGGGAAGATGTAACACCCATTTTAATTAGTTAGTCTTTTTGGTGTTATTTTATTTTGGTGTTTCCTTATGTGGGGCTGTGTCTGAGCGCATTGGTGGGTGTCCACAATTTATAGGGATTATTTAATAAGCTATAGAGTTTAATATTAAGATAATATAATTAATAATGATGATAATTTAATAATTAGTAGTAATATTATTATTATCATTATTATTTGTATTATTATGAGATTAAATAAATAAAATGAGGATTAAGAAATATAAGAAGGGGGTTTTGGGGTAAAGAGGATATAGAACACGATAACTTGTGGAGAGAGAGCAGATTGAGGAGGAAGAACAAGGGGAAGAGAAGCAAGGATAGGGCTACCCATTCTTCAGAGTTCTTCAACAATCTGAGCAATTAATCGAGGTAAGGGGGGAGAAACTGATTGGGATTGGTATTTTACATGAATTGGGTAGAGGGGATTCCTTAACCCCATAGGGATTCGATGAACTAGATGAGTATATTGTTATGTTTATGATTTTTGCTGCTATTGATGAATTTGTGCGTATATTGTTGTGATTTTGGTGAGTTTCTGCGTAACGTAGCAGAGTTGTGATTTTGGTGGGGTTCTGTGTAACTTCTGTGGTTTTGGTAATGACCATGAGTATTGGTGCTGGAGAGAAAGCCTGAGGAACAATTGATTAGAGTAGTGTATAATAGTTATAGTAATAATAGGTAGAAGATGGATGAAGAATGATAAGTTTGGAATTGTGTTTTAATGGTTAATGAGTAGGAGTTTATGTAGGAAAAACCCATATATCTCTCATGATTTGAATGAATTTTTGATTATTCAGAATGCCCTAACATGGAGGGATTGATTATGGTAGCAAAGAGGGGAATAGTTGGTGAAAATACACTTTTCTGCATAATTTTTCGTAAACACACAGTGAGCAATCGATTGCACTAAGATGTCAATCGATTGCACACTGAGCAAAGCTTCTGGAAGCTGAATTTTTAGCTGAGCAATCGATTGCACTAATACAACAATCGATTACACAGCAAACCAGTGGCTAAAATGCTGAAATTTTTAAAGGAGCAATCGATTGCACCCTAACTCCAGTCGATTGCACTAGCTGAAACTTATAAAAATCATGTTTTTAGAGGGTGGATTACATAGAGTCTTTGGTTAATTAAACCTTAACAAAACATGGATCAATTGAGATGATTTATTGATTATTTACTTGAGTATTGATTGATTATAAACCTTTGGTTGGCTATTGAGATATCAATTATTGTTTAACAAGTTGGTTTTGTATTGGGTATTGAATTCAATGATTTGTAATGGATTGATTGTCCTATGTGTAATCGTTGAATTGCGATTGAATCTAATTGATTCTTGTGCATCTGGTGTCGTGTATATCATAGTGTTTTGGTGGGATGAATCGTTGCTCAGGAGGAGTGTATGCGATCATCCGTACTCCTTTGTGGAGAATGGTGGGATGAAATCGTTGCTCAGGAGGAGTGTATGCGATCATCCTTACTCCTTTATGGAGAATGGTTGGGATAGATCATTGCCAAGGAGGGGTGTATGTGATCTATCCGGGGTTCGATTGAATGAACCAATGAGTCGGTATCGCATACATGGTGTTGAGTTGCATATTTGCATTATTGTGTGTTGTGTTTGATGATTGGACAGTAGGTCGTGGTTGATGCATATTGGGTGATATTTTATATGATTGCTAACTTTATTTCATGTATTTTATTACCCATAATTTTATTCATGTTTTCTCACCCCTTTGTTGTTGTTGTGGTCTGTGCTTCTTCGGAGGTACAAATAATCCAGGTACTTAGCTAGCTTGGATAGCGGTGTGCGAGTCGAGTCTTAGGATGCTCTGATACGTAGTACGAGACTTGGGTGTTTATTTACTTTATGTTGAACTTGCTTTACTCCTGTGACGTATCGTATTTGGTGAACTTATTAATGAATAATTTTATGTAAATTGGGCGGATGGCCGAGAATATTGGATTAAGGATTATTTTCGCTGTTTATTTTGAAAACCAACTAATGAAGATTTATGTTGAACTATTTGATGTGATATCCCACTTGTGAGGGGAGACTCTGATGTTTATTTGAAATAATTCTATTTTATTTAATTTTGGGGAAGTGGGGTGTTACAATTGGTATCAGAGCAGGTCGGTCCGTCCGACCAGTGTAGTAGTTGAGTATGTCCTTAGGATAGAGATTGTGTACCTTTTTAACCTGGTGTTGTTATTGTTAAGCAATATGGCAGGAAGGAATGATGCTGCTTTGGCTGCTGCTATGCAAGTGATGGCGCAGGTGGTTGCTAATCAGAACCAAGCTGCGGGTGCGCAATTCCGAGATTTGGCACAATTTCGGAGTAACAAGCCACCGACGTTTGAAGGAGGTATTTTGGATCCTGAAGCTGCACAGAAGTGGCTAAAGGAAATTGAGAAAATTTTCAGAACAATGAGTTGTAGTGATGAGCAAAAAGTGAAGTTTGGTACTCACATGCTGGAAGGTAAAGCTGAGGCTTGGTGGGAAAACAGTCGCCAAAGATTGGAGACTGCTGGAACTGTGATTACTTGGGAGGTAGTTCAAACTGGTTTTCTGGAAAAGTATTTTCCAGAAGATATACGAAGTGCTAAGGAGATAGAGTTTCTGGAGCTGAAGCAGGGTAATCTGACTGTAGCTGAGTATGCTGCTAAGTTTGAAGAGCTAGTGCAGCATTGTCCTCATTACAATACTGAGGCTGCAATGACTTCCAAGTGTTTGAAGTTTGAGAATGGACTGCGTCCGGAAGTCAAGTTGGGGATCGCTTGTCAGAAGATCAAGAATTATCCTGAGCTGGTAAGCAGAAGTAGGATTTATGATAATGATAACCGGGCCAGGATTGCATATTATAAGGCTAGGAATGACCGTAAAGGTAAGCAGAGATTTGGTGGTACTCCTTACAGTGTTCCTGCTGATAAGGGAAAACATAAGGCTGCTACTGATAAAAAGTCCAGAGAAGGGAAAACATCTGCTGATTTGAAATGTTTCCGGTGCAGTGGCGCAGGTCATCGTGCTAATGAGTGTCCTAAAGAGGTGAAGAAGTGTTTCAAGTGTGGTAAGCCAGGCCATGTGTAGCGGATTGCAGGGCCAATATACCTACCTGTTATAACTGTGGTGAAAAAGGTCATATCAGTATGCATTGCGAGAAGCCGAAGAAGTCTCAGGCATCTCAGGCCAGCGGTAAAGTATTTGTTGTGGTAGGAACTCAATCTGCCAGTGAAGAGCGTTCTATCAAAGGTACTTGTTTCATCAATAATATTCCTTTGACTGCTATTATTGACACGGGTGCAACCCATTCGTTCATTTCTGTTAAGTGTGTGAAGAGAGTAGGATTGGTGCCATTTACTCTTGAGTGACAGATGACTATTGAAACTCCCTCTATTGGTTCAGTGACTACTTCTTTGGTGTGTTTGAAGTGTCCACTGACTATTTTCGGTAGAGACTTTGGGGTAGATCTGATTTGTTTGCCACTTGGTAATTTGGATGTTATTCTGGGTATGAACTGGTTGGAGTTCAACCGAGTCTACATCGATTGTTTTCGAAAGGTGTTGTTGTTCCTTACTCCAGAAGAGGAAGCATTGGCAGATTCCTTGTCTAATAAGGAATTGAGGACCTTGTTGGAGGACGAAGCTAAAATGTTTGCTTTATTTGCATCATTATTTGTCAATAGCAAGGCGTCAATGAAAGAGTTGGCGGTGGTGAATGAATTTCCCGAAGTGTTCCCTGATGATATTACAGAATTACCTCCGACGAGAGAAGTTGAATTTAGCATTAATCTTGTTCCTGGTACGAGACCTATATCTACGGCGTCGTACAGGATGTCAGCAGTGGAATTGGCTGAATTGAAATCTCAGATTGGAGAATTGTTGGATAGAAAGTTTATCAGACCGAGTGTGTCACCGTGGGGAGCTCCAGTGCTGTTGGTAAAGAAGAAGGATGGTAGTATGCGTCTTTGCATCGATTACCGTCAGTTGAATAAAGTGACCATTAAGAATAAATATCCTCTTCCAAGGATTGATGATTTGATGGATCAATTGGTGGGAGCTTGTGTGTTCATCAAAATTGACTTGAGGTCGGGTTACCATCAAATTAAAGTGAAAGAAGGTGATATTCCGAAGACGACATTTAGAACCAGATATGGACATTACGAATATGCTGTAATGCCTTTTGGAGTGACTAATGCGCCAGGATTATTTATGGAGTATATGAACTGAATCTTCCATTCTTATTTAGATCAGTTTATTGTTGTGTTTATTGACGATATACTGATTTATTCTAAGTCTGATGAAGAGCATGCAGGACATTTGAGAACTGATTTGCAGGTGTTGAAAGATAATAAGTTGTTTGCTAAACTATCGAAGTGTGAGTTCTTGTTGAAGATAGTGAGTTTCTTGGGGCATGTAATATCCGGTGATGGTTTAGCGGTGGATCCATCGAAAGTGAGTGCAGTGTTGCAGTGGGAACCGCCGAAGACAGCGACAGAGATTAGAAGCTTTTTGGGTTTGGTAGGATATTACCGGAGGTTTATTGAGGGGTTTTCTAATTTGGCGTTGCCATTGACTCAGTTGACGAGAAAGGATCAAGTTTTTGTGTGGGATGCCGCTTGTGAAGAAAGCTTTGAAGAACTGAAGAAGAAGTTGACTATGGCACTGGTGTTAGTGTTTCCGACTCCGAGTGAACCTTTTGTGGTGTACTGTGATGCATTAAGATGGGATTAGGCGGAGTTCTTATGCAGAATGGTAAGGTGGTGGCATATGCTTCGCGGCATTTGAGGGTGCATGAAAGGAATTACCCTACTCATGACCTTGAATTGGCTGCGATAGTTTTCGTGTTAAAGATCTGGAGGCACTATTTGTATGGTTCGAGATTTGAGGTGTTCAGTGACCATAAAAGTTTGAAGTATCTGTTCGATCAGAAAGAGCTAAATATGAGACAGAGAAGATGGTTGGAATTCTTGAAGGATTACGATTTCAGCTTGAGTTATCATCCAGGAAAGGCGAATGTAGTAGCCGATGCCTTGAGCAGAAAAACGATTCATATGTCGGCTTTGATGGTGAAGGAAATGGAACTAATTGAGCAGTTCAGAGATTTGAGCATGGTTTGTGAGACAACGACAGATGGTGTGATGTTGGGCAAGTTGCAAGTGAACAACGATTTCTTGGATATGATTAGAGAACCAAAAACTAGATGTGAAGTTAGTGGATTTGATGCCTGGAGTAGGAAGTGACTCCGATAGTGATTTTAAGTTGGATAGTGCAGGTGTGTTGAGATTCAGAGGCAGGATTTGTGTGTCGGATAATGATTTTCATACCCCAAATTTTGACCCCTTAGATCTTCATCATCATTTTAGGAGCATGTTCACATGTTTATCTAACCTTAACCCCTTCCAAGTGGTCTTTGTCAAGTTACAGGAGGATCAGGGTTTTGCACAGCTGAAATCGAGATTTCGAGGGTTGACTAGTCAATGTTTTGGATTGGTTTTCTTTGAGATTGGGTCTCCATATCATCAAGAGTATTCTATTGGATCAAGCATGAATCCAATTTGAGGTTGTTACCCAGGAATCAAAATCATTGAAGTTCAGGATACCTGATTAGGGTTTTCGAGCAGGAAAAGTCAACTGTGGTTTGACTTTTGATTTAAAAGGTGTTACAATGGTTGGATCATGGTCCATAATGTTCATATGGCTTGGTAAAGTCCATTCAAGAAGTTTCAAAGCCTCAAGAGGTCCAGAGCATCAATAGTCGACTTGGTAGCCACCGATCGATCGTTCGGTTGACCAAAAAGTAAACTCTTCAACAATAAGGAATATGACCTCAAGATGTGAATCAAAAATGTTCCTAATGACATATTGCATCTACCCATAAAATTTCATGACAATTGGAGCAAGGGTTGAGGAGTAATCGCAAAAGTCGGGAATTAGGGTTTCGAAAGGGGCAAGACCATAACTCCTTAACCACACATCCAAATGAAGTGGTTCAAAGCTCATTGGAAAGCTCTTGACAAATCCTACAAAAGCCTCAAATTGGTTCATGATCAGAAAATGCATAGATTTGGAGTTATAATCAAATTCATTTCAAGAAGGGAAAATGACTTGGAGAAATTTCACTTTTAAGCTTGTTTTTAAGCAACTTTGAGAGGCTTTTGGACAAACTCCTTTGAGAATTTGAAATTAATTAAAACATGAATGTTTTAGAGCTACTTGAGGGCTTTCCAAAAAGTACTAGAACATCTCAATGGCATTTGTGAGCTGAGAGTTATGGATTAGTGAAGTTGGGACTGTCACACATGAGGCACAAATTCTGGTTTTTCTACAAGTGAGATTTTCATCAAGTTGGACCTTTCTCGGCCCTTGGATCTTGTTTATTCTGATATGTAGAAGCTTAGATGTGTGGAAATGCAAATAGCATGAGAATTGGAAGCCAAGGCAAGTGGTTTGGCAAGTTGCAATGCAACTTGCATTAAAATATTCAAAAATACAAAAAGGTGAAAAGAGAAAATCTGCAGCAACCATGCCTCTAGCCATCCTAGCCTCACCTCAGCCACCTCTAAGTCACTCATTCCACTTGACTTCTGATTACCTTGAGCCCAAGAAACCACTTTTGCAAGATTCGAACTAATTTTCCACTTTTCCCTCTTAGGAAGGAAACCTCCCATTCTACCCTCACCCTCACTTTTCCTATAAATAGAGCAATCCTCTACCTCATTCAGGACAGGAGAGCCCTTCTCAAAACCATATAAATCACAAGCTCTCTCTCTTTCCTTCCTCACTTCATTTTTTCAAAATCTCAAAATCACCAAAAACCCCAAAAAACTATCTTGACAGTCCAGCCCCTAAACTCATTTCCACATATTCAAAATCACCAAAAACCATCCACACAATCCATAAATATGGTATAGAAGGTGTTCAAGCCCTTAAACCACTCAAAATCACCATTTTCCATAAAGTCAACTTTCAATCCAAGAAAGTTTAACTTCACATACAAAACCTCACAAATCCTCACTTGGACCTGTTTTGAATCTTTCAACACTCCCAACACTTCATGTTTATGATGTTCTAACTATCCTAAGGCTCAAAAGCCAGCTGGAATAAAGTTTACTCAAAATGTCATAGAAGTTGCATTTTGCTTCAAAAGGAGGGAAGTTCCAAAGCTAGGTGGTATTTAAAGATCTACGGATTTCTTTGTGTTCTAACTTGCTCAACATAGTCTACAAGAGGTATGTAGTCTATCAACTTCTCACTTTACCTCATATTTTCATGTTTGGCATTTTTTGAGATTGTTGAGTTGAAAAACCACCATGAGCATACCAAAATTCTTGTCGCTTGTAATATGCCTAATCTTTTGAGTTGTAACCCATTTATATACTTGATTCCAATGTGTAGTGATGATTGTTTGATCAATAATTGCTTGCTCTCTCATTTCATCATCAAAATGCAACTTTGAGCTAAATTTACCATGACCATATGCCAATATCTTCCTTACTTGCAATGTGTATCTTTTCTGAGTTGTAACTCACTCTTGTCTACATTGATGATGATGTGTGTGTACTGTTTGTTAACATGAGGGCATTTTTGCAACTGAACCATGTTTGTACCCCCTAGCTGCCAAACTATTTTGAAAAACCACTTGTGCACACACTTCACTTTTTTGGTTTGGTTTTGTTTTAGGGAAACTCATTCATAGTTGGACTTCTATTAGTATTTAGGACTTGTTTGTACATGACTAAGGCTGTCAACAACTTGTGTTTGGTCTGGTGTTGGATTATTCCCAAACCTACTGATAGGCCACTATTGTTGGTTTTTCATCTGCTCTATTTCATTTGGAGCACTAGAGCTGGTAGTCCACTGTCATTTTGGATCTTGTTGCTAGCAGGTTTTAGGGTGTTTAAGGCTTACATTGTGTAAGGGTTTGTTGACTGACCTGTTTAAGGGCTGGCAGTTGGTTTTTAGACATTAGAGGCCAGATTATCATGTTAAGATCAGTTGTTGGTTTTGCTTGAGAGAGTGTTGCTAGCTGTTATGGACCTATTGGCATAGGGTGGAGCGGAGGAGAGGATTGTCACCTTTTTGTTTAGATTTGCAAGCATACTGTTAAGGTTTTAAGTGTTTGCCCCTATTCTAAGAGATTCAGATATGTTTGAGTTGGTGATGTTGTGTGGATAACATTATCATGTTAGAGATCATTTTGAGTTTGTCAATTCATCTTTGCCTTAGGTTGGTGAGCTTGTGTTTAGGATTTTAATTGGATTAAGGTGTAGATAGTACTATTTAGGCCAGGGTTGCTGGCATGCTTTGCCTTCTGATCAGATTATGTGTGCACCAGGTTTTTGCTCTTGTTGGATAACTCTGTGAGACTAGTTAGGTCTAGATCCCTTGAAAATGAATTGGTGAATTCTTGGTATCAGTTCTGTTTTGCTTTGACTAAGGATTAAGTGGTGGATGTGTGATCCTAGGACTGTCTTTGTGGTTAAGCTTGCTTTTAAGATGTTCAGCAGTTTAGAATGATATTGGTTCTGTTCAGACCTACTGTTAGGAGTAGCAGCCTGTCAGTTCATGTTTAGGATATGTATGCCTCATTTATCATTGTGCAGACTATTTGTGTTGTTGAGCTCTTGCTTAAACATTGTTGCTAACATGGTCAATATTTTGAGATGCTGCTCTACTGTGGAAAAGATTTGTTGGCATGAGGCCTAAATCCTGTCACTATCAAGACAATTGATGAATGATGTTTTTGATGACTATGGTTCTGCCAATTTCTTTCCAAGATTTGATGACTCCTGATTTCATCAAGCTAAATCTTGTTTATTGTATTCTCAGTCTGTTATGGCCGGGATTATGAAGATTTGCTTTGTCATTCAAGTCACTTGTTGTACTTTGTTTAAATGCCAAGTCTACCTTACACCATTTGCACCACACACCACTTTGTGCTATTTTGAATTTCATTTATCAATCTGTGACCATAGGAATGTCATCTGGCCTGCTTTGAACTTGTATGTAATGAATATACACCATTATTTATCATGAAATAACATCTCATTTCAAAACAGCCCTGCTGCATCTTTGAACCAAAACTGTTTTGCATCAAATTGACAAAATGATGTTATGCTTGCTATGCGCTTGTCTTGAAGATTCAATCACCCTTGATACCATATTTGCAATGTGTGTATGTGGCTTACTTGACTTAATTGTGCATTAAACCTGAACTTAACATCCATGACGCATTAAACATGTCAATTTGAACCTTGATCATCATTTTTCATCACAGTCTATTTTGAACTCAATCTTGTGCTCAAATTCTTTCATCAACATGTTTATGATATGTGTATATGGATTACATGACCTGATTTCATCTGGTTTAGCATGTCACTTTCAAGATGCTTCATCAAATTCAACAAGTTTTTTGCATATGCACAACTGCATCACCATCGTTTTAGCTTGAAGTTGTTTTGTTTGATCCAAGTATGAGCATTAACATGATTAGAGTTTGTAGGTTGTGTATGTATGTATGAATTGAATATCATCCATCTGCTCTTTGACAACTACACACGCACCTTCATGCTATTCTTGCAATTTATAAGCCAGTTCTCATTTTGCCAAAACTTATGCCCAACTTTGAATTGCAAATCATCAGTGAGTTTGTTTGAAGCTTGTGTGTAAGGAGCACTTGACACAATTAAGCACAAAATCTGTTTTGAACTTCTTCATGCATTTCACAAATACCAAATTGCAGCCTGCAAACTATTTTTCTTTCCTGCTTGATTTGAACTAGTTCTTGTGTTTAAGACCACTTGTTAACATGTATATGGTTTGTGTATGTGTTTATTTTGGTCTGAATGTGCATAGAACATGACATGAACATCATCTTGGATCCAAAATGACAAATATGCATCTCCCATCGTGTTTTTAATTAGAAGCTTTACCTCACAATTTTGATGACACCATTGCATTCCTCATAAAATTCTACACAATTTAGACCTAAACTTTGCCTAAATCCATGGAGTTTTGAGTGAGATTGAGACCTTCACGCATTTGCATATTTGTTGGTTTTGCATTTTGCCTAGAATTATTGTGAAAGCACGCCTTATATCTTTATAGGGTGGCTATATCAACGGATGTATAGCCACCCTAGTGGTAAGCAACTTATTCAAAACACGCCTTTCACCTTGCTAGCTTGGGTTCGATCCCTAAGGAGGATCAACCCTTTTGGCTATTTTTCTCATTTTTCTTGATTCAAACATTTTCTCCTTTCTCTCTCTCTCTCTCTCTTTGTCACACACGCACGTGGTGGCCTAGTGGTTCTTTGTTGATGTTTGCTTGCCAAAGGGCCTGGGTTCAAACCCCACCCCGCCCATTTGTTTTTTACTAATTGTTTATTTTTGTGCATTATTTTCATCAAACTTCAAAATTTTATAACTTGTTCATCTTTTATCATTTTTCATCCGTTCTTTTCGCGTTGTGTTCCTTTTGATGCCTACTTTCATTTAATGAATTAAAATTTCAAAATTGTTTGTGATCTCAATGCCTCTTGTCCACTTGGAAGTTGTGTACGTTTTGAAGTCGTTACCCTATGTTTTGTTGACTTTCTTTCTCACCATGCATGTTTATCTTGTGAACTTGTTTATATTTATTTCCTTTATGTTAGTCAACATAATAGGATTATTTTCTTTGGGTTGTTACCATGGCTTATATGTTTCCTATAAAAATTTTAAGCTTGAACTGTCATCAGATTTCTTGCTTGTTTGCTTGATTGTCATCAATGCATGTTTCGTTGGTATGATGTTGTCACATTTACCTTTGCCCTATATCATGCTTGCTTTATATGGTTGTCACCATACTTTTATCTTCATCATGTTTATTACTTTGTTAAATAGTTTATTTTCCCCAAGTGATGGAACTCGTTAGTTCTTGTCCAAGTTGCCTCCCTCCTCTCCTTCCAAAGGAAAAGTCTCTCTATTGACCCTCGTGTCATGGATAGCTCGTAACCATTCTCTTGACTTTGTTAAGTCACCTTAAACCTTAGCTTAGAAGCCATTAGACTTTTCTTTAAGTCTAAAAGACCCACATTTACTAGGAGTGTTCTTCAATTAGAACCCTAGGATAGAGTTTGTCAACTCTATGTAAGAATCATTGTCATGAATTCTTACTTCCCTTTTTTGAGTGTTCAACTTAGACTAGGGAGTTTTATCAAACTCCATACAAACATTGTGATGTTTGTTCCCCCTCAAACCTTGGTTATAATCAAGTGTTCTTTCAATCTTAGTGAGGTGAACTACGATTGGTTTGATTCTATCCTAGTTAGGATACATAGGCAGAGGACGCGACGTCTTTGCGAGCAAACTTAGTGTACATATCTTTAGGTTTTAACCTACACCTTTTTCCAATCCATAGCAAACACTTAGCAACCTAGCATACAAACAAATAAAAGGTTCCTGTAGAGTACTACAGATGTTTAGGATGTGAAATACCTACCCTATGCATAACCAACCCCCGATCCCCGAATCTCTTAGCGTTGTTGTTACATCGTGAAAAGGGTTTTTCTTTCTTTAGACCTTTCCTTTGGATAAATTAAAGTCAGGTTGTGAATTCTAAGAATTAAAAGATTCAAGTTAATTCAATAGCTTGATATCACGATTCTCACCGCAACAGAAATGGCGACTTCACTGGGGAGATTTAAAACTTGAGGGTTTAGCCTATTTTGTTTGTTTATGTACTATATTTGTGAATATTTGCTTTACATGTATATTTGTGTATATTTGTTTGAGTGTTGGATTTTGGGACCTTTTGAGTGGTGAGACGGTCTTATACCCGGACTTGAGTGCAATTATGATAGGATGGTGGTATATTCAAGGAGGCTTATAGGGAGTTGATTCCCGACCAAGCTAACTTGAGAAACCACCGCTCAGTGTAGGCCCTCTTGAGAGTTTAGTATTGTTGATCGAGTATTCGTGAAAACAATGCTACTTTCGACGAAGGAACCCATGACACTGTGGACTTTTAGATTACATTCTACCCCGCTTTGGCCTTACTAGGACATAGTGCGTGAAGGTGAGAAAAACACTTAGAAGGGGGGGGGGGGGGGGGTTGAATGAGAGTTTTAAGAAATATGGCAATAAAAACAACTCAAGATTTTTATCCTGGTTCGTTGAACTCAACTACTCCAGTCCACCTTATCAAAGATGATTTGCCTTTCTCTACAAGGACTTAATCCACTATTGATCAACTGATTACAATAGAAAGCACTAAGAGCAACTGTCTTAGTCTTCTCAAGAACTACTGACCACACCTTGGTCTTCTTAAGGAACTTCTTACAAATTAATGTAAACTAACAAGCGTTTGAATGCTTCTAATAAGCTGTATCACAACTGTGATGTTTACACTTAAGATTAAGTACAACAAAAACTATATGGTTTTATGAGAGATCAAATGAATAAGATCTTTGTGAGATTTTCACTTTGATGAATCAAGCGTGTATTTCTTTCTGAGTGAACTAGCAATGAGCAAATGGTGAGTAGTGAATTAGCAGCTTCAAAATGTTGTAGAAGTTCTCCTTTTATAGATTTTCCAAATTGCTTTGAGTGATGTGCAACTGTATATAATATTAAATTTGTAAGAGTTTCCATCACCAAAAGTATGGGCAGAGATATGCTTTCTGCAGGAAAGATGTGGTTGTAGAAGCCTTGGGATTTGCACCACGTCACTTCTTTGGACAAAATAGTCGTTGGTTACTTTGGAAGTAGCACCACGTCTAATCAAGTTTACAGCTTCTTCAACAAGCTTCCTTCAGGATGAAGTCTTCATAATCTGCACTTCAGAGCAAGCTTAAGGAATGAAATATTTTAAGATGATCAGAACTAAAATGAATGAGATGATCAGAGCCTTGATAGATGATCAGATCTTAATATATCAGAGTCTCAATCTTGATCAGAGTCTTCATCAGAGTATGCAGCATTATGTGCTTAAGCGTGAATATGAATGATAAGAGTCTGGTTATCAAAGCCTCTGAACTTGCAGTGAAAAGGACTTCAGAGTCTTATTAGATCAGAGCTTTCAACTTTTGTACACTTCTTTCATTGACGCTTCAGATCATTCTGTAGCTTCTGCTTCAGATCCTTCTTGTAGCGCTTCAGAATCTTCTGACAGTCTTGCATCTGATGCTTCAGAGCCTTGCATAGTTTCTTTGTACTTATGTATTTTGCTTCTTTAAGAGTATTTAATTTTATACCTGAAACAATAATATTTGAACAAATTTTAGAGTGTATATTTTCTTAATACAAAATTCCATAAAAGTTATCATCAAAACATAGAGATATAAGAAACACCAATATGTGTTCTAACAGTGCGATGGCTATAAGGAAGTATTTCCGAAGTAGTTGATACGCGATACTACACTTAGACGAGAGTCTCTTGAGAATATTATCGATCACCAAGTAATTTGGGAAGTTGGTAATATCCGAAAGATGGGTTGTTGACTTTGAGAACCGTTTAGAACCCTGCTCTACAGGTTTGAAAATCCATATTACACACCTTTTTGGGGATGGGTAGACCTTGGATCCACGCTCATCCTTTAAACCCTTGCTTGTGTTTGTGCATTTTTGCATTCATAAACATCATATCATAAAGTTTCATGGAACTCAGACTTTTGTTTGTAAACATCAAGGTTGTTATGAACAGTAAAAGAAAGAAACTTTGAAGTACACTTACAAGAGTTTTAACTTGGATGACCTAAAGAGGTTGGGTACCTTGGTGACAGATCCAGAGGGATTCAAAAATATATGGGAAACTGTTGTTATTGTTGAAGATAAAGGTGGATAATGGACTCCTCTCCATACTTCTCCAGTTCTATGATCCAGTCTATCATCGTTTCACTTTTTCGACTATCAACTAATACCCACTAAAGGAAAACTCTTATTTGGTTGGATTGCTCATTCTTGACGAATCTCCTTTTCCAATCATGGGGAAAGACCATATGGAGAAAGATATTGTTAAGGCTACACGTTTGGGAGTCGCTTTGAGCAAAGCACAACAAACAGAGAAGCATGGGAGCACAAGCATCAAGTGGTTGTCGAAAAATGCAGAATTTCAGAAACAACTACGGTTGAAGAATAAAGAAGTTCTCTCTTGTAAGAAGAGAAAAGTATCAGATGATTTATCTTCAACGGTCAGACCATCGTCAACCAGCATTTGGGCCTGCGCCAAAACGTCATCCTTGTCAGGTGGTTGCCAAAAGAGCATCTCAGCATTCATTGGTTGTTTCCCCTTAAGGTTCTCGAAGCTAGAACATGAATAAGAAGAATCTTGTCAAGAGGAACAAGGCATGCTACAAGACAGTTCCTGTGCCGCTAAGTAAGCTTTATCCGCTACTAATTCAGAATTCGTTGGTGACTCCACGAGCTCTTAACCTTGTGCCAGGACCATGACATAATGCAAACTTGACTTGTGAGTTTCACAAAGGGGCTGAAGGACATGAACTAAACACTTGTTTGGCATTAGGATTTGTGGTGCAAGAGCTAGTCTATGACAAAAAACTGATCTTTGAAGAAGATCACCTAGAAGTTGAATGCAAGTACCATACTGGGACAATGGGGCATTTGGTAGAAGAGTGCAAAGGTTTTGGGTGGAAGGTGCAAAGCTTGTTGGAGCTGTTAAAACCTCAAGAAGGTAAGCCAAGTATCAGTGTCTCAGCTCTCGAAGATAAAGACAAAGGACCTACGAGGCCTCTCAAGGTTCTATACCACAAGGAGCGAGTAATCAGTGATAGAGGTGTTCCCCCATTTGGGCTTGAAAACTGAAGTTGTTAAGTCAATTCTCCTAAGCTGGTTGTATTCTGTTTGTTTCAGTATTTTCAGTTGTATTTCCCTTGTTGTTTAATTTGAATTGCTTGTAAGCTGTTGTTCATTTTGAATTGGCAATATTAATGAAATGTTTGTGCATCTTTTGATTAAGTCCATTCGTTTCACTCTTTCTTTTTCCTTTCATTGTTAAGAAATACAAAAATGAAAAAAAATTCTTTACTAAAACTGTTGTTTAAAGCAAAGATTGGGGAGGATGATGAGAACTATATCCATAACTGCTGTTGATATGCTTTCAATTTAACTTTGCCGATGATGTAAGGCATTGTTTCAAATCCCTAAACACCGGAGAAATAAGGAAGATAATCCCTCGTTAACCCCTTTAAGCCTAGAAGTAGGAGTTTTCTTTCTCTACAAAAACAAACCTTAAATCTCAAACCTGGGGCGGGTAGTTCTCAGTTAACTCGGAGATATATGCATACAAGACACTTCAAAAGTGGTGCATTCAGGTTTTCCTTCGCACACAACAAACAAGTGTCGAAGTTCAAAAGATGATGATGGTCCGCCGTAGCCATTAAACTAGGTAGTCCCCTCCTTTCTCAAAAAAGAAAAAGAAGAAGAAGAAAAAAGAAAAATTAAAAAGCCTGCTAAGTAAAAAAACCTATGAAGGGGACTTAGGCAAAAATGGGGCATCCCGCTGACTATATATCCAAAAGAAAACAGTTTAGGCAAAAAGTAAGGGATAATAAAAAGAGGAAACCTTTAAAACTTTCACTTTGAAATCCTCAATTAGCAAAAAGCTATCAAATACTGTAAGGGAGTTGTGACTACCCTAGATTTGTGAATCATCACCAACTATCATCAGTTCAATTCTTAAAGCCTATGGGAACCTGAATGTATAGTTTGAGTTAACCGAGCGTAGGATTGAAGTTCATCATGGAGAATGGGTGGGACAAATAACTTTGAGCCTTTATCCTTTGTTTCATGAGCCGTGAACCAAACCACGTTACAACCCTTAAAAGACCTAATTGATGTAAGGTTGTTTTGAAAGCATATTACAGCAAGGTTGGATAACCTGACTCCTAAATGATCTTTGATGTTTGTGTGTGTTCATCACTTTATCCATCATCCGTAAAATGATTGGATCGCTTTCACTTTGATCGTTTGATCACTCCGCCGCGTGTGTTTCATCAAAATGTTTTCAAAAGATTGCATGAATTTTACATTGAAATTTGCCAATTTCTAAATGAACAATATTGTTTGCTAGACAATCCAATGTCAAAGGAATCTCAATAAATGCTGTCAGCTAGGGAATTTGATTTGATAAAGGAGGCTTAGCCTGGGGCAACCAAGCTAAGAGATTTGTTCATCACTTGTCACGACCGCAGGTCAGAAGCCGATGATGCTCTCAAAGAACAGTTTAGTCTGGGGCAACTCTGTTGCAGGGGCAAGTTTGTTCCCCAGTCGTTACTTCCAGTCCGAGACTTTGTGGGGAAAGCACCATTGAATAGTACCTCTCCAAGAGTTTGAAGATATTGAGGCATCTTGTATGTCAATTCTTCTGTAAAATCCTCTTGGTGATTTCTTCTTGCAGACCATGTGTTCTGGGGCACGTCATTTGGGGTCTTATAAACAAGTTGTTTCTTAGCTCCTTTCAAGGTCAGCCACTCTAGACCAGTTAATCAGAAGCAATCAAGTCGAGATTAGATTAATCTCTCAAAGACAGTTAAACTGGGGCAGTTATGCCGAGATTCGTGAATCTCTCAGAGTTTGAAGATATTGGGGCATCTTGTATGTCAATTCTTCTGTAAAATCCTCTTGGCGATTTCTTCTCATAGACCATGTATTCTGGGGAAGAGAAGTTTGATAGATCATTGGTTACAAGGGTCATTACTCGTTGTGATGATCATTATGCAAGATAGGGTACAAAGCTATTTGGTTCTTATGGCGTCTTCTGGCAATTCCCCAATAAGTCGTTACTTCAGTTGATATTGGAAGTTTCCCATGGGTTCCTCCTCCAACAAAGAAACCAGACTCATTCTGCCAGACCCTCAAGTAAAGCTTGGTGTTGTATCTTGAGTGGAGTACTATTTTCCCAAAAGAAGGTGGTCACCTTGAAGTAGAGCTGTTGATTCTACATGATCATCCCCAGTGATGGTCCATCTGGTAAAGTTGGCTAGGTATCCGTGTCGAGATGTTTATTTCATCTCCTGTTTTATTTCGTCTATTTTGTCAACATAAACATAAGCATGGCATAAAGCATATGCATAGCATCCGTGCATTTTTGCTATCTCCGGTTGTTACCTGTTCCTGTTTCACTTTGGTGTTTTTCACCAAGCGATTGGGTTTGCTCTTCTCTCCAATAGAGTTGTCAGCCCTTAGGCATAAAGGGCCCGCCAAGTCTAATTTCCCCACAGAGTTCAATCCTCGTGGATGATGGTTGTTTCAGTTATCTTTCCCACGCCTGGATAAGATAAATTCCCATTTGAGTTCAACCCTCAATGGTTGGAGTCTTGTTTGACCGTTTCTTTCTAGCTCTTTCCTAGATTGAACTTTGATCCCTGAGAAGTGGCTTCCAAATCTATGTTGGGTGTACGCTTATCGTGCACTATACCCCCAGGAATAATCTTTTACAGATCCTATTCGAAGAAAAATCATTCTCTAGTATTGTTGTGGTAACAACCTCTCTTTGGAATAAATGGCATATCCTTGAGGAGTTGAGGAATTTCTTTTGGTTATTTCTCTTTGTTTAAGAAGGTTTGGCTTGTAAAGCAATTGTCCCACATCTTTTGGTGAGGTCCCCAATAAGTCCAGTGGTGACTGACATTTCTTGTTAAAGTCCAGTGGCGACTGGCATTTCCTTTAAAGTCCAGTGGTGACTGGCAGCCTTCCTTTAAAGTTCAGTGGTAACTGGCAGCTTTCCTTTAAAGTCCAGTGGTGACAGGCATCTTTCTTGTTAAAGTCCAGTGGTAACTGGCAGCTTTCCTTTAAAGTCCAGTGGTGACTGGCATTTCTTGTTAAAGTCCAGTGGTGACTGGCATTTCTTGTTAAAGTCTAGTGGTGACTGGCAGCTTTCTTGTTAAAAAGTCCAGTGGTGACTGGCAGCTTTCTTGTTAAAGTCCAGTGGTGACTGGCAGCTTTCTTTTAAAGTCCAATGGTAACTGGCATTTTCCTTTAAAGGCCAGTGGTGACTGGCAGCTTTCTTTTAAATCCCAGTGGTGACTGGCAGCTTTCTTTTAAAGCCCAGTGGTGACTGGCAGCTTTCTTTTAAAGTCCAGTGGTGACTGGCATTTCTTGTTAAAGTCCAGTGGCGACTGGCATTTCTTGTTAAAGTCCAGTGGTGACTGGCATTTCTTGTTAAAGTCTAGTGGTGACTGGCATTTCCTGTTAAAGTCCAGTGGTGACTGGAAGCTTTCTTTTAAAGTCCAATGGTGACTGGCATTTTCTGTTAAAGTCCAGTGGTGACTGGCATTGTTTGAAGGACCATTTTTCTTTGGCAATCTTATCCCTTTTTGCTATTATGCAAAGTCTGTTTTTTCCTCTGTTTCTTTTGTTTCCTGAGATCCCATTTGAACTCTTCGTTGTAGGAAATTCCTCATCTATTTATCTCCAGTGAGGTTTGTGTCTCTTTTATTTCGTTTCCCCGGTGGAGAATTTCCTTCTTCCCCAGCGGAGTGTTGTCCCCTTTTCCCCAGTGAAGTTTTGTTTTCCCTGTTGGAGTTGGCATCCTCTGTGTGAAAGATTCCCCTGAGCAGCGTCTTTAGTCGTTTGAATTATTTTGGATTGTTTTTCCTTGGATCTTTTTCCGGTGTGTGGGTCCCCCGTGAGTAGTTACTCGTTGTATTGTCGTTCTTTTATCTTTGCTCGCGTGTCTGCATCTATCTTGCATTTAAACATCATAAAGCATCATCTAGATTCACAGCATATCCGCATTTGTCCTTTTGCATACCATTGGATCTAAGGGACAAAATTTTTGGTTCGCTATATTTAAATACCTTTCACTACGATTTCGCGGGGATTGTCATCTTTCGCCGCCATCCAGTGAAAGATATTTAAATAGGGGCAACTGTCATACCCCAAATTTTTACCCCTTAGATCTTCATCATCATTTTAGGAGCATGTTCACATGTTTATCTAAACTTAACCCCTTCCAAGTTGTCTTTGTCAAGTTATAGGAGGATCAGGGCTTTGTACAGCCGAAATCGAGATTTCGAGGGTTGACCAGTCAATGTTTTGGATTGGTTTTCTTTGAGATTGGGTCTCCACATCATCAAGAGTATTCTATTGGATCAAGCATGAATCCAATTTGAGGTTGTTACCCAGGAATCAAAATCAGTGAAGTTCAGGATACCCGATTAGGGTTTTCGAGCAGGAAAAGTCAACTGTGGTTTGACTTTTGATTTAAAAGGTGTTACAATGGTGGGATCATGGTCCATAATGCTCATATGGCTTGGTAAAGTCCATTCAAGAGGTTTCAAAGCCTCAAGAGGTCTAGAGCATCAACAGTCGACTCAGTAGCCACCGATCGATCGTTCGGTTGACCGAAAAGTCAACTCTTCAACAATAAGGAATATGACCTCAAGATGTGAATCAAAAATGTTCCTAATGACATATTGTTCCTAATTGAGCAGTTCAGAGATTTGAGCATGGTTTGTGAGACAACGACAAATGGTGTGATGTTGGGCAAGTTGCAAGTGAACAACGATTTCTTGGATATGATTAGAGAAAACCAAAAACTAGATGTGAAGTTAGTGGATTTGATGCCTGGAGTAGGAAGTGACTCCGATAGTGATTTTAAGTTGGAGAGTGCAGGTGTGTTGAGATTCAGAGGCAGGATTTGTGTGTCGGATAATGATGAACTGAAAAAGTCAATTCTGTGTGAAGGACATCGTAGTAGTTTGAGTATCCATCCGGGAGCTACGAAGATGTACCACGATTTAAAGAAGTTATTTTGGTGGTCCGGTATGAAGAGAGATATAGCTCAATTTTTTTACGCCTATTTGATATGTCAGAAGTCGAAAGTGGAACATCAGATACCTTCTGGATTTATGCAACTGTTGGAAGTTCCGGTTTGGAAACGGGATTGTATAACCATGGATTTTGTTACGGGTCTACCGAATACGGCGAGAGGATTTGATGCTATTTGGGTAATTGTGGATCGACTTACGAAGTATGCATATTTGTGCCGATTAATATCAGTTTTCTGTTGGTGAAGCTGGCAGAGATTTATATTCGGGTAATTGTGAAGCTACATGGTGTTTCGTCGAGTATTGTGTCGGATAGAGATCCGAGGTTTACTTCAGAATTTTGGAGGAGTTTACAGGAAGCTTTGGGTACTAAGTGGAAGCTGAGTTCAACTTATCATCCGCAAACCGATGGTCAGTCAGAGAGGACTATTCAGTCGCTGGAGGATTTGCTTAGAGCCTGTGTGTTGGAAAAGGGTTGTGCGTGGGATACTCATTTACCGTTGATCGAGTTCACGTACAACAACATTTACCATTCGAGTATCGAGATGGCACTGTTTGAAGCTTTATATGGTAGAAGATGCATAACTCCTCTGTGTTGGTATGAAACAGGTGAGAATGTGGTATTGGGACCAGAAATTGTGCAGCAAACTACTGAGACCATTCAGATGATTCGTGAGAGAATGAAAGTGTCTTAGAGTAGGAAGAAAAGTTATCATGATAACTGAAGAAAAGAACTGGAATCCAGTGAAGGTGATCACGTGTTCCTAAGAGTTAAACCAGTGACTGGTGTGGGTCGTGCGTTGAAGTCCAAGAAGCTGGATCGTAAGTTTATTGGACCGTATCAGATTTTGCAGAGAATTGGTGTTGTAGCTTATAGAGTGGCTTTACCGCCCGAACTATCGAATTTGCATGACGTGTTTCACGTGTCGCAACTTTGAAAGTATGTCTCGAATCCATCGCATGTGATTCAGAGAGATGAAGTTCAAGTCCGAGAGAATCTTACCGTTGAGACGATGCCGTTGAGGATCGGAGATCGTAAGATGAAACAACTCCGAGGGAAGGAGATATTTTTGGTGAAAGTGGTTTAGGGAGGTGCTACAGGAGGCAGTGTGACCTGGGAATTAGAAAGTAGGATGCGGGAAGCGTATCCGAAATTGTTTTCATCAGGTAATTTTCGAGGACGAAAATAACTAAAGTGGGGGAGAGTTGTAACACCCATTTTAATTAGTTAGTCTTTTTGGTGTTATTTTGTTTTGGTGTGTCCCTATGTGGGGGTGTGTCTGAGCGCGTTGGTGGGTGTCCGCAATTTATAGGGATTATTTAATAAGCTATAGAGTTTAATATTAAGATAATATAATTAATAATGATGATAATTTAATAATTAGTAGTAATATTATTATTATTATTATTATTATTATTATTATTATTATTATTTGTATTATTATGAGATTAAATAAATAAAATTAAGATTAAGAAATATAAGAAGGGGTTTTGGGGTAAAGAGGAGATAGAACACGATAACTTGTGGAGAGAGAGCAGATTGAGGAGGAAGAACAAGGGAAGAGAAACAAGGCTAGGGCTACCCATTCTTCAGAGTTCTTCAACAATCTGAGCAATTAATCGAGGTAAGGGGGGAGAAACTGATTGAGATTGGTATTTTACATGAATTGGGTAGAGGGATTCCTTAACCCCATAGGGATTTGATGAACTAGATGAGTATATTGTTATGTTTATGATTGTTGCTGCTATTGATGAATTTGTGTGTATATTGTTGTGATTTTGGTGAGTTTTTGCGTAACGTAGCAGAGTTGTGATTTTGGTGGGGTTCTGTGTAACTTCTATGGTTTTGGTAATGACCATGAGTATTGGTTCTGGAGAGAAAGCTTGAGGAACAATTGATTAGAGTAGTGTATAATAGTTGTAGTAATAATAGGTAGAAGATGGATGAAGAATGATAAGTTTGGAATTGTGTTTTAATGGTTAATGAGTAGGAGTTTATGTAAGAAAAACCCATATATCTCTCATGATTTGAATGAATTTTTGATTGTTAAGAATGCCCTAACATGGAGGGATTGATTATGGTAGAAAAGAAGGGAATAGTTGGTGAAAATACACTTTTCTGCACAATTTTTTGTAAACACACAGTGAGCAATCAATTGCATTAAGATGTCAATCGATTGCACACTAAGCAAAGCTGCTGGAAGCTGAATTTTGAGCTGAGCAATCGATTTCACTAATATAGCAATCGATTTCACAGCAAACCAGTGGCTAAAATGCTGAAATATTTAAAGGAGCAATCGATTGCACCCTAACTCCAATCGATTGCACTAGCTGAAACTTAGAAAAATCATGTTTTTAGAAGGTGGATTACATAGAGTTTTTGGTTAATTAAAACTTAACAAAACATGGATCAATTGAGATGATTTATTGATTATTTACTTGAGTATTGATTGATTATAAACCTTCGGTTGGCTATTGAGATATTAATTGTTGTTTAACAAGTTGATTTTTGTATTGAGTATTGAATTCAATGATTTGTAATGGATTGATTGTCCTATGTGTAATCGTTTAATTGCGATTGAATCTAATTGATTCTTGTGCATCTGGTGTCGTGCATATCATAGTGTTTTGGTGGGATGAATCGTTGCTCAGGAGGAGTGTATGCGATCATCCGTACTCCTTTGTGGAGAATGGTGGGATGAAATCGTTGCTCAGGAGGAGTGTATGCGATCATCCGTACTCCTTTGTGGAGAATGGTGGAGATAGATCATTGCCAAGGATGGGTGTATGTGATCTATCCGGGGTTCGATTGAATGAACCAATGTGTCGGTACTGCATACATGGTGTTGAGTTGCATATTTTCATTATTGTGTGTTGTGTTTGATGATTGGATAGTAGGTTGTGGTTGATGCATGTTGGGTGATATTTTATATGATTGCTACCTTTATTTCATGTATCTTATTACCGATAATTTTGATCATGTTTTCTCACCCCTTTGTTGTTGTTGTGGTCTGTGCTTCTTCGATCTAGGTACTTAGCTAGCTTGGATAGTGGTGTGCGAGTCGAGTCTTAGGATGCTCTAATACGTAGCACGGGACTTGGGTGTTTGTTTGTTTTATGTTGAACTTGCTTTACTCCTGTGACGTATCGTATTTGGTGAACTTATTAATGAATAATTTTATGTAAATTGGGCGGATGGCCGAGAATATTGGATTAAGGATTATTTCCGCTATTTATTTTGAAAACCAACTAATGAAGATTTATGTTGAACTATTTGATGTGATATCCCACTTATGAGGGGAGACTCTGATGTTTATTTGAAATAATTGTATTTTATTTAATTTTGGGGAAGTGGGGTGTTACAGAAGACACGGCGGTGCCACTGCTGGAGGGGCCGTTGACTCCGGTGGTTTCCCCGTGGGATTTCTGGGTTTTGTGACTGGGGACTATCCCGGGATGCGCTAGGGAGAATTATTGGGCATCTTCCCCATTTATTTAGCTACGCCATTTGAGTAGGGCTTATGTCGAGGATCTTGTCCTTGGCCCTTTTTATTGTGCCATGCACATTTACGGTCCTTTGTGGCCGTGTTATATTATATGTACAAGTATGTTGTATGTTTGTATGTTTATTGAATATTTTCTGTGTCCGGCGCCATCCAACACGGTCGTAAGAGGCACTTAGTAATTTCTATTATTTTGGGTATGCTCGAAGGACGGTGTTCGACAGTGCGAGGAACTAATCGAAATGCCTGGGTTATTTCCGGGCAGGGGCGGAGCTTAGGCCACGATTGTGGCATGAGTTCGCGACGTGAACTTCCCATCGCGAGCTAGGGGTTCTGCCATTCATGGTACTGTGATGACGGCGGGCTCGGTCGAGGAACCACTATCGAGCATGGGTAGGTATCTTCACCAGGCCCTTGCTTAGATCCATTTGGTGGGGCATCACTTGTACCTAGGCGTGCACCTGTGGTCGGTCACCGTGCCCGCCACTTGGGCGAGACACATCAACAATGGTGGCCTTAGCTGTAATATTGTTTTAGCTTTTCGATGTTACATGGTCGAGCTAATTCTTCCACGGTTAGGTATTCTAGGTAGTAGGCTCCGTTCCTCGTTTTTGCTCTAACGCGGTAGGGCCCTTCCTAGTTTGCGGCGAGCTTTCCCTCTCGAGAATCTTTTATATTCCTTCTTAGGACGAGGCTGCCTATTTGGAATTCTCATCGGATAACCTTGGTGTTGTGCCTAATTGTTATTTTCTGCTTGAGTGAGGCTTCGCGGAGGGCTGCCCTTGTACGGACCTCTTTGACGAGGTCGAGTTCTTCTCTTAGGACCTCGCTATTCATTTCTTCGTCCAAAGGTACTTCCGTTCGTCTGGTCGCCGCGCGGGTTTCAATGGGGATTACTGCTTCTGTCCCATACGCTAGGCAAAAGGGGGATTCTCCGGTTGACGAATGAGGTGTAGTGTGATAGGCCCAGAGCACGCTGTACAGCTCCTCGACCCACTGCCTCATTGTTTTGTCTAATCTTCGTTTGTGACCACGTAAGATTACTCTGTTCGCTACTTCGGCTTGCCCGGTAGTCTGAGGGTGCTCGAAGGATGTAAAGTGTTGTTTACTACCTAGTTGAGCGGCGAACTCCTAGAATGTTTTTTCTGTGAACTGTGTCCCGTTGTCTGTGACGATCGCTTAATGGGAGAGGATGTTTCTCTTATAGAACTGAAGTATGTTGTGGGCCGTCATTTTGGTCAGGGCTTCAGCTTCTATCCACTTGGTGAAGTAGTCCACGCCCACTATTAAGTATTTATTTTGGTTAAAGCCTACGACGAATGGTCCAAGGATGTCCAGGCCCCACCAAGCGAAGGGCCACGGCCTACGTCTCATTACGCTTGCCTCCTTTGGATTGGATGGCAACTCATTTTTAGTGAGGTAGTTGTATACTAGGGTCATCCAGCAGTGGTCATCGCCGACAACGAGCACGTTGAAGGTCGTGGACATTTTCTCGATTCTGGGTCGTGGGAGTATCTCCTAGATGATGGATTTTTCCCCCTCTCTTTTTCATGTTGGCTAGTTTTGACAGGATGTCTGCTCAGACGTTTTGTTCGCGGGGAACTTGTTTTACTTCCACAGAGGTGAACTTTGACATCTTTTCCTTGACCAGGGACAGGTATTCGGACAAGTTATCGTTCTTGACCTGGTACTCCCCCCGGACTTGAAGGGCCACTAGCTGAGAGTCGGTGCAGATGACGACTTCGTCTGCTTCCAAATATTTGACGAGGCGTAATCCAACCAAGAAGGCTTCATATTCATCATGGTTGTTGGAGTTTGGGAGGGACAGTGTGAGCTAAAATTCGATGAGGATTCCCTCCTCGTTTTCTAAAATGACGCCTGCTTCACTCCCTACTGAGCTGGATGCTCCGTCAATAAATATGACCCACCTATAGGCACCCTTGTTTGGTTGTTCGGGCAAGGTCATATCTGCTATGAAGTCAGTCGTGCTTGTTCCTTGAAGGCCTTTATGATCTCGTACTGGATGTCAAATTTGGATAGTTCTAGCGACCATTTGAGCATCCTTCCGGCCATGTCTGGACGGCCCAATAGTTTCTTTATGGGCTGGTCTGTGCGTACCACGATAGTGTGGGCCAGGAAATAGTGCCTCAGTCTCCTTGCAGCATTGATAAGGGTGAGGGCCATCTTCTCTATCTGTTGATACCTCAACTCTGGTCCTTGCAACATCTTGCTCATTAAATATATGAGTTTCTACCCGTCAGGGGTTTCACGGATGAGGGCGACGCTCACAGCCTCGGTTGCGATGGCGAGGTAGAGAAAAAGGGTTTCCCCATTTTCTGGTCGGGAGAGAACTGGCGGTGCAGATAGGGCTTGCTTTAAATGGAGGAGAGCTTTGTCACCTTCCTCTGTCCATTCAAATGTGGCTTCCTTGCGGAGGAGTTTGAAAAAGGGGAGGGCGTGTTGGGAAGATTTGGCTACGAAGCGGGAAAGCGATGCGAGCATCCCATTGAGGGAATGGATGGACTTTTTTGAGTTCGGCGTGGAGAACTAGAAGAAGGCTCTACACTTGTTTGGGTTGGCTTCAATTCCTCGTTCAGTTAGATAGAAGTCAAGGAATTTTCCTACTCGTACCCCGAACGTGCACTTCTCCATATTGAAGCGCATCTTGTACTTTCTAATCTGCTCGAAGACCTTCCTCATATGGGCCGTGTGATCGGATTTTTCGCGGAAATTCACGATCATGTCGTCCATATAGACGTTGAAAATGTCCCTGATTTCTCCTCGGAAGACTTTGTTCATCATCCTTTGGTAGGTAGCACCGACATTCTTCAGGACAAAAGGCATTACGTTGTAGTAATAGTTGCCCGATTTGATCATGAAGGTCGTGTACCTCTTGTCGCCTTTTTCCATGGGTATCTGGTTGTAGCCCGAATAGACGTCCATGAAAGATAATAATTTAAAACTCGCAGAATTTTCAACTAGTTTATCTATGTTGGGGAGGGGATATGCGTCTTTAGGGCAGGCCTTATTAAGATCAGTATAGTCAACACACATGTTCCATTTTCCATTATTGTTTTTAACAAGTACAACATTTGACAGCCAAGTGGTGTACTTAGCCTCCGATATAAGGTTTACCTCTAAAAGGTCTTTTATAGCCTTCTCGGCAACCACCATTTTTTCCAGGGACTGCCGTCGTCTACATTGGGCAACTGCTCTGACTGCGGGGTTGATGACGAGGTGGTGACAGGCCATATTGGGGTCTAGTCCAGGCATCTCCGCGACAATCCATGCATACAGGTATGTATTCTCCTGGAGGCATGCTCTTAGTTGTTTCCTCGCTCACTGGGGAGGCCAGCTATGATCTTCATTCCTCACCTGGGGTCGTCGTCGAGTGGGACAAGCTCAAAATCTCCATCTGGGATGGGGCGCATTGGATGGGCGACTTCCCTGCTACTGGAGGTGGTGCTCGAAGATGACTTGATCTCTTTCCTCTTTACCTTCCGAGTCTTCTGGTCGATGGAATCGACGCGAGGAAGTGGGTTTGCCTCGTCGGCGCTGCTGGGTAGAGGAGACCGAGCATAATTTTTTTGGTCTGGCGGCGATTGCATTCAATCCTTTGGACGCTGCTTTAAAGCATCTCCTCGCGGTTTCTATGTCCCCGTGTAGAGTTGCGATAAGGCCTTTGGAGGTGTAATATTTCATCTTCAGATGTACCGTTGAAGGTACGACCACCAGCTCGGCCAGAGTTGGTCGCCCAAAGATGCACTGGTATAATGACAGGCAGTCTATCACTAGGAATTTTACCTTGTTTGATCTGGCCATTTTGGCAGATCCAAAGGTTATGATCAGCTCAACATAACCTCAGGGCTTTTTCACCGATCCATTAAAACCTGTAGGTCAGAGCCTACATAAGGAGTAAAATGTGATTCATCCAGCTCGAACATGGAGAACAACTGGGAGTACATGATGTTAATGGAGTTTCTCTGATCAATGAGGATTCATCGAACATCAAAATTCGCCATCTGAGTCCTTACGAGCATAGGGATGCTGGCATTGGGGGCTCCGCTGAGGAGCTCCTCGCGGTAGTAGCAAATGGGGACAGACTCTCCCCGGACCCAGTCGAGGTTGGAGTTCCGGTTTGAGCTGCTGCTGATGAGGTGCTCAAATTTCCTCTTGACGGATCCTATCGTCACTCTATTAAAACCTCCTCCGGAGATGACCATGGAGGAATGGAATGTCGCCCACGGGCTGTGCGTGGCAAAATATGGTGGGACGTTGAGCCCCTCGGAAATGCAGAAATCTTTTGGTCGTGAGATGCTCATGGCGACCTGAAGGCTGGTTTCCTCGGAGGAAGGCACTTCTTCCTCAACCTTCTGGGCTTCTTGGGCTTCTGGTCGAGAAGCTTCCTTTCGTTTGGCAAACTGCTTCAGATACCCGTCCCTTATGAATATTTCAATGGCATCCTTCAGGTGGATGTAGTCTTCCGTCGTATGGCTATGGCTCTTGTGGAACCCGTAGTATTTAGACTTATTAGTGTTGGGTGTAGAAGCACACTTCAATCTCCAGGTTTTGATGATGTCAACAAAGACTTAAGCTCATTCCATGATTACAAAAAGTCAAGCTTTCAAAACTGATCAAGATCAAGACTATGGAATGTTGTCAAGCAAATCAAGCATCATTTGCAAATGATTCTACAACTTTCAAGATTTGGACTCAAAGCTTTGGTATATCAATATTCACTCCTTTAATTGATATAAAAGTGTTCAAATAATTTATCATATTAACATTTTGCATCTGCATGTTTTAAAAATCATTTGGATTGGTATAACACTTTTAAACTCAAGTATTTTTCTGAGTTTTAACAGTGTTAACCGATTAACCATATGGGTTAATCGGTTAACGGCCTCAAATTTTGAATTCTCAGGGCTAACATTGAAGTGTTAACCGATTAACCTATATGGTTAACCGATTAACACTGAACGAATTTTGAAAAATTGTTTCTTTTAAAATTCAAATCTTGTTTGAATGTTATACCTTTTCATTATTTGATTCATACTCAATTATACCTTTTTGAAATGGTGTTTTGCTCATATAAATTCTGAAAATTTCAAATTGAAAAACACCTCCAATAATTTTCAAAATTATCATTAAATCAAATTCACTACTTTTCAAATATTTTCAAAAAGTGTTCATACTGTTCATACCATTTCATATCCAGAATTTTTGAACACTTGTATTGATATTGAACAGTGAATTTTGATCATAAGGAGAAGATTATTCTTTGTATTGATATTATTATTGTATCTCTCTCAAATTACAAAATTACAAGAATTATTTCTTTGTGACTTGTGATCCAGGATTGTTGGACACAAGGGTTAGTGTTTGAAAGAGGATTGTTCTTGCACACTAAGTTGTTGAAATAGTTGTTAGATAGTAGGCCTCACTGGTTGATGGTGTGATAGGTTGTACATTCTAAAACTATAGTGAAAACTCTCTTTCATGTGGAAAGGGGAGTGGAGTACCTTTGGATTGTGAAGGGAACCACTATAAATCTCTGTGTCCATTTTCATTCTGCTTTTACTGCTTTCGTCATCAAGATCATAACTAAGTAAAATTGAAGAATATCGAAAAACCGGAAAAAGTTTCTAAAGCCTAATTCACCCCCCCCCCCCCCCCCCCCCGCCTCTTAGGCATACTCTGAACTTACAATTTGCATCAGAGCAGGTTAAGGTAATCTGTTCCTAACGATTCAGTATGGCTTCCGCTAGCACCAACCCGGTTTTCAAAGATGGTGGGAGCAGTAATAAACCACCACTGTTTTCTGGAGAATATTTCGATTTTTGAAAAATAAGAATGAAGGCGCATCTTGAAGCCCAAGGAGAAGGTATATGGGAAGCCATTGAAGAAGGACCACACAATCCAGTAAATGTGGTCAATGGCGTTGGAACCGCAAAGTTGAAAAGCACGTATGATGAAGACGATAAGAAAAAGGATTCTTAATGAAAAGAAAGCAATCAACATACTCCAAAGCGCTCTTAGTATGGACGAGTTCTTCCGTGTATCACAATGTAGATCGACAAAGGAGATTTGGGACACCTTGGTGGAAACGCATGAAGGAACTGCAAAAGTAAAAAGATCAAGGCTCAACACGTTAAGCCAAGAATATGAGATGTTCTGTATGCAGCCCAGTGAATCTATTGTTGCCTTACAAAAAATATTCGTTCATCTAACAAATCACTTGATTGCTCTCGGGAAGACCTTCACCAATGATGATCTCAACCTGAAAGTCCTAAGATCCTTAACAAGAGAATGGCAACAAAAAGTGACCGCTATTTCGGAAAAGAAGAGTCTCTCAATGATGACATCTGCATCCTTATTTAGAAAACTTCATGAGCATGAATTGGAACTTGGAAGGCTCAAGAAGCACGAAAGTCAAGAAAAGAAGTCCAAAGGAATTGCCTTGAAGATTGACACAAAGGATGACAAAGACGACGAGACTTCCGAAGATGAAAATTTCATGCTTCTTGTAAAGAAGCTTGGTAAGTTTTTTAATAATAATAAAAATTCCTCTTTTCCTAAAAAGAATAGACATTTCAGGAAAAAGGATGCATCCACATCGAATCAAGAAGTCACATGTTACGAATGTGGGAAGCAAGGTTACATAAAGCCGGATTGCCTGAAACTTGCAAAGAAAGGAGGATTCAAAGGCAAGAAGGATTTTAAAAATAAAAAGGCTTATGTTGCTTGGGACGATAAGGAGATAAGTTCATCATCGGAATCGGAAAGCGATGAATGTGCAAATATGGCTCTTATGGCGTTACATCATTCTGATGAAGAAATTGATGAGGTTAGTAACGATTTTTCAATTTATGACAATGATGAACAAGAAGTCATAGATGAACTTCTAAAAGAATGCAAGACTTTGTATAAAAGCATCTCATCCCAAAAGAAAAGAATTTCATTTTTAGAAGAACAAAGTACTGCTTTTATAAAAAGTATTGAAAATGAAAAACAAAAATTGGTGGATAAAAAACAAAGTCTTGTATGCAAAAATTGTGAATCCTTATCTTTTCAAATTGTTCAACTTAAAAGAGTTTTAGAAAGATACGAAAAAGGTCAAATTGGATTTGAGGAAATTCTTAGGCACCAAAGGTATTCTAATGATAAAAGTGGATTAGGATATTCTATGTTTTCCAAACCAAGCACAAATGAAACCATTTTTGTGAAAGCAAGTGAACAAGTTGTTAAAGAAAAGGCAAACAATTCTAAAACTATGCATCAAAGTCATAAAAAGAAAAGAATTGTGAAGAAAAAGAATTATGTTCCTAGATATAGAAGTCATTTTCAACCTACTTGTTTTTATTGTGGAATCAAAGGTCATACACCTAATGTTTGCTATGTGCGCAACATTGGTGTTGCTAAAGGGCATTATGTGTGGGTTGAAAAGGGTACTAACTATCATGGACCCAAAGCAATTTGGGTACCTAACAATACTTGATTTTGTGTTGTAGGTATGCTTGAAAACAACTTCTAATCAATGGTATCTTGATAGAGGTTGTTCTAAGCATATGACAGGAGACGTAAACAAATTTTCAAGTCTATCATTAAAGGCCAAAGGATACGTTACTTACGGTGATGATAATAAAGGAAAAATTCTTGGAGTTGGAACCGTTGGTGCACCTCCATGTACAATCATCGAAGACGTTCTTTATGTGGAAGGCCTTAAACACAACCTACTTAGCATAAGTCAATTGTGTGACAAAGGGTTCCGAATCAACTTCACAAAGGATGAATGTTTGATAGAACATGAAGTCACCCATGACATCTTGCTAAAAGGTAAAAGATTTAATAATATTTTTATGATCTCTTTTGATGACTGTTCCTTGAAGGTAAAATGTCTAATGGTGAACAACAACGAGGCGTGGCTTTGGCATAAAAGATTTGCTCACATTCACATGGAGCATTTAAACAAGTTGATAAAGCATGATCTAGTTGTTGGTATTCCGAAGATAAAATTCATCAAGGATAAGTTATGTGATGCATGTCAAAAAGGGAAACAGACCAAGACAACTTTCAAATCCAAGCAAGTGGTTTCTACATCAAGACCACTTCAATTGTTGCATATGGATCTTTTTGGTCCATCGAGAACGAAATGCTTCGGAGGTAGCCTTTATGCTTTAGTTATTGTTGATGATTTCTCTCGATACACATGGACATTGTTTTTAGTGCAGAAAAATGATGCTTTCAAAGCATTCAAGAATTATGCGAAGCAAACTCAAAACGAGAAGTCACTCACCATAGCCTCCATAAGAAGCGACCATGGTGGAGAATTCCAAAATTTAGATTTTGAAGATTTTTGCGAAGAGCATGGAATTTCTCAATTTTTTCACACCAAGGACTCCTCAACAGAGCAGTGTCGTAGAATGAAAGAATAGGTCATTGGTGGAGCTTGCTAGAACAATGCTTAGCGACTCAAATCTTCCTAAATATTTCTGGGCAGAGGCAGTTAGCACGACATGTTTCATAAGCAACCGTGTAAATATTCGACCAATTCTCAAGAAGACTCCGTATGAGCTGTTCAAGGGTAGGAAACCAAACATAGCATATTTCCACATATTCGGATGCAAATGTTTTGTTCTCAACAACAATAAGGACAATCTCGGTAAGTTTGATGAGAAGTCCGACGAAGGTATATTCCTTGGTTACTCTCTTTCTAGTAGAGATTTTATAATTTTTAATAAAAGAACTCTTACTATTGAAGAATCCATTCATGTTTCTTTTGATGAGACTAACCCCTCGAAAGAGGATAATATTATTGTGGATGATGATGATGATATAATAGGTTCTTCACAACAACAAGAAAAGACTTCAAAGAATCAAGCAATACCACAAGGAGATGTCACTCAAATCATTAAAGAACATCAAGATCTTCCGAAGGAATGGAGAACACATAGAGATCACCCGATATATAAAGTTATTTGTGTCTCAAATTGAACCAACCAAGATTGATGAAGCCTTAGGCGATGACCAATGGATTGTAGCGATGCAAGAAGAACTCAACCAATTCGAAAGGAATCAAGTTTGGAGTCTCGTACCAAGACCGGATAATAAACACATCATAGGAACGAGATGGGTGTTTAAGAACAAACTTGACGAGAATGGGATCATAGTTCGTAACAAAGCAAGATTGGTCGCACAAGGCTACAACCAGGAGGAAGGAATCGATTTTGATGAAACGTTCGCTCCGGTAGCCCGGTTAGAAGCAATTAGATTATTACTTGCTTATGCTTGTTCTATGAATTTTCAGTTGTTCCAGATGGATGTCAAAAGCGCTTTCCTTAATGGATACATCAATGAAGAAGTCTACGTCAAACAACCTTCGGGTTTTGAAGACTTCAAGAATCCCTCACATGTTTACAAACTGAAAAAGGCACTCTACGGACTGAAACAAGCACCAAGAGCATGGTATGACCGCCTTAGCAATTTCTTATGTGAAAAGGGATTTACAAAAGGAAAGGTTGACAAGACGCTGTTCATAAAGAAGGTCAAGGGTAACACCTTATTAGTTCAAGTCTATGTCGACGACATCATCTTCGAATCAACAAACAAAGAACTTTACAAAGAATTTTAACTTATGGTGCAAGGAGAATTCGAGATGTCCATGATGGGAAAATTGAACTATTTTCTTGGACTACAAATCAAGCAAACAAAGGATGGTATCTTCCTCAACCAATCCAAGTATTGCAAGGAGTTGTTGAAGAAATTCGATATGGATAGTTGCAAGGTGATGTCCACTCCTATAGGATCCGAAACGTACGTTGATCAAGATGAGTCTGGTACTCCAATTGATATTACAAAATGTCGAGGTATGATCGGTTCATTATTATATTTGACGGCAAGCCATCCTGACATTATGTTTAGCGTTTGTTTGTGTGCACGCTTTCAAGCAAGTCCGAAGGAATCATGTCTCACCGCCGTGAAGAGAATCATAAAGTATCTCAAAGGGACAACGGACGTCGGATTATGGTATCCAAAAGGTAGTACTTGTTCTTTAATTGGTTATTCTAATGCTGATTATGCAGGATGTAAGACCGATAGAAAAAGCACGAGTGGTACGTGTCACATTCTCGGGAATGCACTAGTGTCATGGGCCTGCAAGAAGCAAGCGTGTGTGGCACTCATTACAGCGAAGCAGAATATATTGCAGCAGGAAGTTGCTGTGCACAAATTCTGTGGCTCAAGGAACAACTCCTCGATTACGGTGTAGATCTCAGTTGCATTCCTCTTCGATGTGATAATACAAGTGCCATCAACATTACAAAGAACCTGATCATGCATTCGAGGACAAAGCATATAGATATCCGGCATCACTTCCTTCGAGATCACGTACTTAATGGAGATGTAGATGTTACTTTCGTCGATACACACAATCAACTCGCCGACATCTTCACCAAACCATTGGTGAAAGAACCGTTCTTCAAAATTCGACGAGAACTTGGGATTCTAGATGAAGGTGATATCTGATCTTTTCTCTGGTTTATGTATGCATAATGTATGTTTTCTAATGTTTGTGCATTATGTTTTAAGCTTTTTTTCCAAAATTCGCGTATGTTAATCGATTAACCTATAGGGTTAACCGATTAACACTGTTAATTTTTCAATTCTGACTTAAATTTTTAATGTGTTAACCGATTAACCTATATGGTTAACCGATTAACACTGATACTTTTTATTTTGGAAATTAAATTTTTAATGTGTTAACCGATTAACCCATATGGTTAATCGATTAACACTATTAAAATGTTCAAAAATCAGAAACAAAAAATTAATTCAAATTTTGGAAAATTAAGTGTGGTAAATATGTTATTTATGTGTGGTCAATATTTTCTTAAACATCCAAATCACTATCCAAAGAACTCTTCTTCTTCTTCTTTGACTATAATTTTGGACTTCCAACCCATTTTAAAACCCACTCAAATAACTCCTCACATATATTGCATGTTTTACTCTCTCATCTCCATCTCAAAACCCTAACTCCTTCAAGAACCCAGAACCCTCAGCATCTCTCAAACTTCATCCATGGCTTCATCTCACAAAGGCAATGGAAAGATACCAGAATATGACTCTGCATCAGAGGAAGACAACATTCCTATGGAAACGACCAAGAAGCGCCATATGGATTTCAAGGTTCGGGTCTGTCATATTCTACTGGTAAAGTACGTAAACCTTAAGGCTTTTCCTGCTTTATCTTTTGATTTTCCTGCTCTGCTCAAATATCAAAAGATAGATAAGTTTGTTTCTGATTCTAGGAATTGCTACCATGATTTGGTCAAAGCATTTTTGAATAAGTTATCTATGTACTTGAATGCCGACGATGAGCACATTATGGAAACCTCTGTTCGAGATTGCCTCTTGAAAGAGAATCTGTCAGATATTGCTGCGAAGTTGAAAATACCGTCCTCTGGCTACTTTCTCCGGAAAGGGGTTAGCCACGTGGCAGGACCGTGGTCTAACTATGACAAGATGGAATACTACTACCAAATCTGCAGGTTTCCGAAGGAGAATGTTGTAGCAAACCAACGGACTGCTCGCATGTTATGTTATGCGAAGAATCTGACGGTTTCTGACCGGATGCTGCATTACGTAATTTTCTATGTGCTGATTCCGAAGGATTCCAATCATGCTCATATCAATGATTTGGAAATGTAACTCCTTTTCGCAATCAAAAACAAGATAAGGGTAAATTGGATTCTAACGATCATGTACCATCTTCAACAACAGCTTTCTCTGTCGACACGTCTTCCATATGCAAGGCTGGTTTCTAGAATCCTTGAGTTGACAAATTTGGACCTTAACAGGGAACCATCTACCAAGATGAAACCGACAACCAATGAGATAAATGAAATCACCATTGTTAAGAATACTGGAATTATTAAAGACATTGACGGCACATATAAGTATGCGGGCGAAGGATCAGCCTCCAACCAAGCCTATCCCGTTCCCGAAGGAGGTATCACAAACGAGTTTCTCTACACCACCATGATGAAACAACATCGAGAAACTATGAATTGTCACCGAGAAACCTCCTGGACCATTGCTTCACTTTGCAACCTTAGCCTTACCTCTCGTCCTTCCAACCCCGACATTATTGAAGAAGAAGATGCAGATGATGAAGGTAGTGAAGAAGTGGAAGCAGAAGACGAGGATATGTCCGATGAAGATGTTTAGAAAATATTTGTTTCTGTTGATTTTATTACTTTTATTTCTGGATATTGTTTAATTTGTGTAAGTTGTTAATTTCTTTTTTAACCGTACAATATTTGTTGCATTTTCTATGTGTTGCATTTTTTAGTTCGATCTATTATGTCATGCTTGATTATATGCTGTCTTGTATGCCGATATTGCTTGTTTTGGTTTTGAAAGCTCCTTCCTTTTTGCTAATGACAAAGGGGGAGAAGAGCTTGGTTGTCTAATATCTCTCTGTGCAGAATGTTTTTGCCTCTGTTTAGATAGGGGGAGTTGCTGTACATAGGGGGAGAAGTAAGCCAAGAACGGAACCAAACATCGTCAAAGATATCGCACAGACTTAGTTGTTTGTCATCATCAAAAAGGGGGAGAATGTAGAAGCAGACTTCAATCGCAAGGTTTTGATGATGTCAACAAAGACTTAAGCTCATTCCATGATTACAAAAAGTCAAGCTTTCAAAATTGATCAAGATCAAGACTATGGAATGTTGTCAAGCAAATCAAGCATCATGTGCAAATGATTCTACAACTTTCAGGATTTGGACTCAAAGCTTTGGTATATCAATATTCACTCCTTTAATTGATATACAAGTGTTCAAATAATTTATCATATTAACATTTTGCATCTGCATGTTTTAAAAATCATTTGGATTGGTATAACACTTTTTAACTCAAGTATTTTTCTGAGTTTTAACAGTGTTAATCGGTTAACGACCTCAAATTTTGAATTCTCAGGGCTAACGTTGAAGTGTTAACCGATTAACCTATATGGTTAACCGATTAACGCTGAACGAATTTTGAAAAATTGTTTCTTTTAAAATTCAAATCTTGTTTGAATGTTATACCTTTTCATTATTTGATTCATACTCAATTATACCTTTTTGAAATGGTGTTTTGCTCATATAAATTCTGAAAATTTCAAATTGAAAAACACCTCCAATAATTTTCAAAATTATCATTAAATCAAATTCACTACTTTTCAAATATTTTCAAAAAGTGTTCATACTGTTCATACCATTTCATATCCAGAATTTTTGAACACTTGTATTGGTATTGAAAAGTGAATTTTGATCATAAGGAGAAGATCAATCTTTGTATTGATATTATTATTGTATCTCTCTCAAATTAAAAAATTACAAGAATTATTTCTTTGTGACTTGTGATCCAGGATTGTTGGACACAAGGGTTAGTGTTTGCAAGAGGATTGTTCTTGCACACTAAGTTGTTAAAATAGTTGTTAGATAGGAGGCCTCACCGGTTGATGGTGTGATAGGTTGTACATTCTAAAACTATAGTGAAAACTCTCTTTCATGTGGAAAGGGAAGTGGAGTACCTTCGGATTGTGAAGGGAACCACTATAAATCCCTGTGTCCATTTTCATTATGCTTTTACTGCTTTCATCATCAAGATCATAACCAAGTAAAATTCAAGAATATCGAAAAACCGGAAAAAGTTTCTAAAGCCTAATTCGCCCCTCCCCCCCCCCCCCCTTCTTAGGCATACTCTGAATTTACATTGGGTTTGAAAGGTATCTACTTTCGGAAACGGACCCCTGCTAGGAAAAATCTTGAGTTGGCGCACTCAGTGAGGATCTTCTCCTTCAAAACTATTAGGGGAGTGTATTCGTGGAACCTGCCGGAGGGTCCCTTGTTATCTGGGGTCTCGCGAGGACGACCTTCTCATTTTTTTATTTCCTCGACGAGAGGTCGAGGGCTTGTCGGATCTAGACAAACGAGCATTCTCCTTATGCCTAGAATCACGATCAGAGCTGGCAGCCTCTTTTTCCTCGTACTGAATGTACGCTTGAGCTTTGAGGTAGAAAGCATCCAGTGTTGCCAGGGGCCGGATGCCGACAGCTTCAGTGAAGTCTGTGTGGGGACGGAGCTTGCGTTCTAGCAAGAACCTGAAGGTGAGAAAATACATAGAAGGGGGGTTGAATAAGTATGAAGATAAAACTTAGAAGTAAAAACTCAAGTATTTTTATCCTGGTTCGTTGAACTCAACTACTCCAGTCCACCCTATCTAGAGTGATTTGCCTTTCTCAAACAACGACTTAATCCACTATTTAATCAACTGATTACAATAGTAAGCACTAAGAACAACTGTTCAAAGTCTTCTGAAGAACTACTGATCCCAACTGGATCTTCTTAAGGAACTATTACAATGAAATGTAAGATTAATAAAAGTGTTTGAATGCTTCTAACAAGCTTTATCACAACAGTGATTTATCACTTAATATTAAGAACAAAAGAATAAACTCAGCAATAAGAATATTTTATGAGAGCTTGTAAGAGTTTCTATCACAGATTCGTTGGTTGTTGATCACATTGAAGAAGATGAGGAAGACTTGCTTTTATATGCACAGTAGTCCACAAAGTCTTGACGTTGGAGGCTGTGTACTGAAAAGGCCTGAACCTTTTTGTCTTTACATCACATGACCTTTCCTAGAAGTAGAATGCACAGAGAAATGCTTTTGGTCTGTGTTCTAGTGTCAAGCATGAAAGAGGAAAGAGTCGTTGAGCCAAATAAAAAGATATCACTTTTAATTCTTCTTCAACAAGTATTTCATTTCATCAAAGTAAACATCAGAGTCTGCATGATCAGAGTCTTGGGTACCCATCAGATTTTGCTGAATCAGAGTAATGCAGCAAGTGTGCTTTAGCGTGTAGTTCTATCATAGCAGAGGGTTATGAATCAGATCCTCAGTACATGCAGCGTGTAGTACTCTCAGAGTCTTCTGAAAAACTGTGCTTCTTAACTCTCATACAAAGTTCTTTAATGCTTCAAAGTCTTCAGATCTATTAGAGTTTTCTGCTTCAGATCTATTAGAGTTTTCTGCTTCAGATCCTTCTGCAGCTTCAACTTCAGATTCTTCTGTAGCTTCTGCTTCAGATTCTTCTGTAGCTTCAGCTTCAGATTCTTCTGTAGCTTCTGCTTCAGATTCTTCTGCAGGCAGCGCTCAGATTCTTCTATAAGATGATTTTGACTCTTCAGAGCCTTCCATAGTTCCATGTTCAGATTAATTTGCTCTTGGATGTATATATACTTTAATCATCTGCAACAAATATTCATGAACCAATTTTAGAGTATATAATTCTTTAATACAAAATTTCATAAGAGTTATCATCAAAACATAGAGATATTACTAAGAAACAATCTGTGTTCTTACAATCTCCCCCTTTTTGATGATGACAAAACATGAGAAATTTTGTTCAATAAAAAAAACAATAATTATAACTCCCCCTGAGATTAAGAATCTCCCCCTGAAATGAATACTCTAAGGAAAAGAATACTTCCCTTTTTGCTTGAGTGTATTTCAAAATCAGAGTCTGATGACTTCTTTCAAACACAGAGTCTGGTTTTGCGTTTAGACTCAGAGTACAATTTGCTTCAAGAATCAGAGTCTGGTTGGGTAATTCTCAGGATAACTTCAATGAATTTATTTTGTCAGATGAAACAATGGAATCTGAAAGACTTAAATTCAAAGATAGTTAATAATATGTCTGAATTTTGTTTTAGTATTAGCTTATGGATTGAACAATCAGATTCTTTTTCTCCCCCTTTTTGTCATAATCAAAAAGATGTGTAAAGATAGAAAAGATAACAAAAGAAAAACAGAACAAACATTATCATTCAATCAGATGATAAAAACATAAGCAAAATAAGACAGATGCAAACAACAGTGCACAAAAAAATGAAAAGAAACTAAGGTTGGCGAGATGCAATCAGGGTCAGAAGATCTGTGATCTTTGTAGTAGACTCTTCTTGCTTGGCCATCCAAGTCTTAATCTCTTCAGTGGTTTGTTCTTGTTTGATCATCCAAGACTTGATTTCCTTAACCTCTTTCACAAGTTCTGAATTGTCAGCCTTCACTTCAGATGCAGACGCATCAATGTCCATATCAGATGCAACATCTTCAGATGGAGAGTCTTCAGCAGGAGCAGCTTCCAGAAGCAGCACTGGTGGTTTGGGAATGCTCATCAGAGTCTGTCTTACCAACTCAGCAAACTTTGCCTTAGCATCTTCAGCATAGACTGTCTTGAGATGAGAGGCCACCACGTTAAACTTAGAGATAAATTTATCCCAAGCAGCTTCAGACTTAACAGGATCTATACTGAACAAACACTCTTCTTCCACACGTGCAATCCCCATACGAACTTCCTTTTTGAAATTTTCAAACAGTTTATCAACATCTGATCTAGGGTTAGGGTAAAGAAATTCCTCAAGAGTCACTTTCTCAGCAGATTCAGAGTTTGGCTGAGGTTGTTCACAAGTGGTGTTAGGAGGTGTTGGATCAGATGGTGGTTGTTCAGATGGTTGAGATGCAGATGGTTGAGGTTCAGATGGTTGAGGTTCAGATGGTTATGGTATTGTGAGTTGAGGTGTAGGGGTTGGAGAAATGTCAGCTTCAGATGATGAAGGTTGAAAGTCTGAGAGGTTGAATTTTGAACAATGTGAAAGTCTACGATTTATTTGGTCAGGTGCTGATAGATCAGAAAATGCAGGTTTGAATGGATCAGGAATGTGTAAACAAGAGAGTGAGTGAACTTCTGATTCAGAATCAGATGATTCAGTGGAGTGGCATGAGGTGGATGACAATACAACCATGGTTGCAAGTGGTTCCAAATCAAGAATGTCATTTGAGGGTTCTGGAACAGGTAACGGTTGTTCTATTATTGAGGGATGTTCAGATGGAGTTGGTTGGAGAGGTTCAGATGAAATGGGTTGAGATTGATGTTCTGCCAGTTGTTGTTGTTGCTCTGGTTGTAGTTGTTGTTGTTGTTGAGGTTCTGGCTGAGGTGGTTCTTGTTGTTGATGTTTTGGTTGTGTTTCTATTTGAGGTGGTTCAAATGGAGTTTGTACAGAAGATGGTTGAGAAGGTGTAGTTTGAGATGGAGGGGGTTCAGATGTATGAATTCCAGATGATGGTGGTACAGATGATTGTTGTCTAGAAGGTGATGGAGGAGGTGAAAGTAATGGAGAGTGAATGGTTGGAGTTGGATAAGATGTTAATACCTGTTTGATAGTTTCTCTTATGTCTTCTAGACTTGCCTCTGGAGGAGTGGGTTTCACTTTCTTTACCTTCTGAGGCTTAACAGCAGCTTTAGAGGCTTTTCTCTTTGGCTGAGCCTCAGATCCATCTTCAGCAATCTTCTTTGAACGCCTTTCTCTAACAAGATTAGGCAGAACTTCTCCTTCCTTCTGGACGATGTTCACAGGTAGAGGAACACCATTTAACAGACAATCAGCTATGTAGGATAAGATGATCTCCCTTGGTTCGTTAGCACTGAACATTGGAAAATCTTCAACAGGAATCCTTCTGTTGCTGACATCCTTAGTAGCAATTTTCTTAGGTTTGCTGGCAAGCTCTGTGATGACTTTCATCCTCTTCAGAGTATTGCCATTGATGACAGAGCCTATGACATATGACAGATCCTCTGTCAATCCAGTATCATACAGATATTTCACAAGACCATTCTCTATTAGAATGTCTGATATCAGTCTACCCATAGGAATCCAATTCCTAACTTTTCCAGTTTTGACTCTTACATCTTCTCTTGTTTCCTTTATATGATTCAGAAGGTGACTAAACAAAAGATAAGGCAAGTCCTCCTTCTTTCCCTTGCTCATACAGAACATAAAGTATAGTTGTTCAACACTGACATAATCTGGGGAATTTGATGATTTTCTGTGAAAGATGGAACTCATGAAAATCTTGGCCCAGATCCTGTAGACTGGCTTAAGTTCCCTTACTTTGCTAGTTGGTTCCCCAGAAATAGTAACTTCTTGAAACACATCAGCAAGATCCACACGAGCAGATTATAGACTGGTTTCACCATCAGTTTCAGAGTACCCAATGAGTTGTCTGATTAGCTTCTCAGTAATCACAATCTCCTTTCCAAGGACAGAAGAATGGATGAATTTAGGGCACACCTGAGCATGTATCCAGAATTCTTTCACCAAAGTTGGATAAACATGACCCATAAGCCTGTCAAAATACTTTGTCCAACTCTGAGTTTGAATGGTTGAAGAAAGATTAAATACATTTTCTTCAATGGACTCAAAATCTATGAAGGAATCACTCAGAACTTCCAGTTCTATAGTTGGAGTGAGAAGAGTTCTCACAGGTTCCTTGTAAGCTTCAGCAGTGGTTGATTGCATCTGAGCAGATGTTGATGAAGAAGATGCCATTGTTGTTCTTGAGAGAGAGGTTTTAGGTTTAGGGTTTAGGTGAAGAGCAAAGAGAAGACAAAAATGCATAAAAGGCTCGTGAAGTGAAAAGTGTGAAATTGTGTGATTTGTGGTATTTATAGATAAAATCAGGCATGCAAACAATCACATAAGCACGCTTCACATAGCATTAAATGAAAAAGTAAAAACATCATTGGACAGCAATTATGATTCTGACAGATGGGGGAAAATCAAGAAAAGTCAGATTTTCAAAGCAGTACTTCAAACGTTAATTTAGTAAAGTGCACTCTACCTTTCCAGTTTCTGAGCTACACGTGTTTGCTTGCTTGTGCTTCTGAAATCTCTTGAGAAATGAAACGTTAGCCAACGTTCAGATCCTCTGAGCATTGTTAGTTCAGATTTACACAAGTAAAATAATTCAAGAAAAATGAATAAATTAACAAATTAAATACTTTAGAGCATTAAACATTTTGCATCTGAGAAGTTTGCCTCTGATAAATATTATTCTGGACAAAAATCCATACCAATATTTTTCAGAATAAACTTGAACCTATCTTCAGCAAGGGGTTTTGTAAAAATATCAGCCCATTGATGATCTGAATCAACAAAAGCTAAGTTTATAATACCCTTCTGAACATAGTCTCTGATGAAATGATGTTTAATTTCTATATGTTTTGCCTTAGAGTGTAAAATTTGATTTTTAGACAAGCATATAGCAGAAGTATTATCACAGAAGATAGATACATTACTCTCAAAGATCTGATAGTCGTCTAATTGACTCTTCATCCAGAGCATCTGCGTGCTACATCCAGCAGCAGCAATGTATTCTGCCTCTGTTGTAAAAAGTGCAATTGTGGGTTGCTTCTTGATGTACCATGAGATCAGATGACTTCCAAGGAACTGACAGCTTCCAGAAGTACTTTTATGCTCTATTCTGTCTCCAGCATAATCAGCATCACAGAATCCAACTAATGTATATTTATCAGATCTTCTGTAACACAGACCCACGTTAGTAGTACCTTTCAGATACCTTAGAATCCTCTTAACAGCAGTTAAGTGAGATTCTCTAGGATCTGATTGGAATCTTGCACATAAGCATACACTGAACAGAATGTCAGGTCTAGAAGCAGTTAAGTAGAGAAGAGATCCTATCATACCTTTGTAGAGTTTCTGATCCACTTTCTTACTTACCTCTTCCTTGCCTAGAGTACTAGTTGGATGCATGGGAGTCTTTGCCATCTTACTATCATTCATGTTAAATTTCTTCATAAGTTCTTTAACATATTTGGTCTGATGAATGTAAGTGCACTCTGGAGTTTGGTTGACTTGAATTCCCAGAAAGAATCTCAATTCTCCCATTATGCTCATTTCAAATTCTTCCTGCATACATTAAGCAAACTCCTTTCCCAGCATAGTATTGGTAGATCCAAATATAATATCATCCACATATATTTGACATATTAGAAGATCTTTCTTAAATGTTTTACAAAAGAGTGTTGTGTCCACTTTGCCTCTGATGAAGTTTTTCTCCAGAAGAAAATTACTTAATCTCTCATACCAAGCTCTGGGAGCTTGTTTTAAACCATACAGAGATTTCTTTAGTTTAAAAACATGTTTTGGAAATTTTTCACTCAAAACCAGGAGGCTGGTGAACATAAACTTCTTCTTCTATAATACCATTTAGAAAGGCACTTTTAACATCCATCTGATATAGAGTGATGTTATATTGTGCATCAAATGAAATAAGAAGGCGTATAGATTCTAACCTTGCCACTGGAGCATAAGTTTCAGTGTAATCAATACCTTCTTGTTGACTGTACCCTTGAGCAACAAGCCTTGCCTTATTACTTTCAACTTCTCCTTTCTCATTAAGCTTGTTTCTGAAGACCCAGTTAGTTCCAATTATGTTGAATCCTTTTGGTCTTGGAACTAAGTCCCACACATCATTTCTAGTGAACTGATTTAGCTCTTCTTGCATGGCAATAATCCAGTCATTGTCTTGCAGAGCTTCATCCACATTGGTTGGTTCAATTACTAACACCGGTCCAAATAATGATGCTTTAGAGGATCTGAGGAAGGATCTTGTTCTAATAGGGTCATCCTTCTTTCCAATGATCACATTCTCTGGATGAGAAGCTTTGATTCTGGAAGATGATCCTCTAACAGTTGATTCTTCAGAAATGTTTAAGTTGTTCATCTGAGAAGTCAAAGGAATTGCATCTGGCGTTGCTTCTGGTTCCTTCACTTGAGCTTTGTCTGCCTCTGAGCCTTCAGAGTCTGTGAAGACTACTTCACTATCTGCAGAACTTTCAAACTGCTTTGGCTTTTTAATGCCAAGCTTATCATCAAATCTAACATGTATAGATTCTTCCACAATCTGTGTTTCAGTATTGTATACTCTGTAGCCCTTAGAGCATTCAGAATATCCAAGCATGAAACACTTCTGTGCTTTAGAATCAAACTTGCTAAGATTCTCTTTAGTGTTCAACATATAACAAATACATCCAAAAGGATGAAAATAAGTAATGTTGGGTTTTCTGTTCCTCCATAATTCATAGGGAGTCTTTTCCAGAAGAGGTCTTACAGACACTCTGTTCTGAAGGTAACATGTTGTGTTGATTGCTTCTGCCCAAAAGTGCTTTGCCAGATTAGTCTCATTGATCATGGTTCTGGCCATTTCTTGCAGAGTTCTATTTTTCCTCTCTACAACTCCATTATGTTGTGGAGTTCTAGGACAGGAAAAATCATGAGCAATGCCATTTTCATTAAAATATTTTTCAAAATATTTGTTTTCAAATTCACATCCATGATCACTTCTGACTTTTATAATTTTGAAATCTTTTTCATTTTGGACTTGTTTGCAGAAGTCAAAGAACACAGAATGTGACTCATCCTTGTGTTTTAGGAACTTTACCCATGTCCTTCTACTATAGTCATCAACAATGACTAATCCATACTTCTTGCCTCTGATGGATGCAGTTTTCACTGGTCCAAACAGATCAATATGAAGTCATTCTAATGGTCTGGAAGTAGAAACAACATTTTTTGATTTAAAAGAGGATTTTGAAAACTTCCCTTTTTGACATGCTTCATAAAAAGCATCTGAGGTGAACTTCAACTTAGGAAGTCCTTTGACAAGATTAAGTTTATTAATCTGAGATATACGTCTCATATTAATATGCCCTAATCTTCTGTGCCAGACCCATTGCTCCTCATTAACAGACAAGAGGCATTTAACATTCTGAACCTTAAGTTCTGAAAGATTTATTTTATAAATGTTGTTCTTCCTCTTTCCACTAAATAGGATTGAGCCATCCTTTTGACTAATAGCTTTACAACATTTTTGATTAAAGACTATGTCATAACCATTGTCACATAATTGACTTATGGACAATAAATTATGCTTTAATCTTTCTACAAGTAAAACATTAGTAATAGAGGTTACCATTTCCAATAGTGCCAAATCCAATGATCTTGCCCTTCTGATTCCCTCCAAATTTTACGTCACCTCCAGATCTAAGCTCCAGACTTTGGAACATAGACCTTTCTCCCGTCATATGTCGCGAGCATCCAGAGCCCAGGTACCATGACTGGCGTCCTGACCTTGCTGCTAAGAACATCTGCAACAGGAATTATTTTACTCTTAGGTACCCAGATCTTCTTGGGTCCTTTTGGGTTAGTTGTTCTAAAGGTTCGTCTAAACTTCTTTTTTTCAACATAAGGTTTATTCTGACTAGCCTTAGATTTAAACACATGAATGTTCTTTTCAAAACGAGTGTGTTTGATATCATTCAAGTGACCAAATTTAAAATGGGAATATAAAGGAGTCTTCTTGATGATAATTTTATCAACAGGTTTTGGATTTAAATCAGAGGAAGATTTATATCCAATTCCTTTTCTGTTATTTCTGCTAACTCCATAGATCATAGAAGACATTTTGCTTCTGTCTATGCTTTTAGCAAGAAACTTCTGAAAGCTGTAGTCATATTTTTCCAAAATATTTTTGCATTCAGACTCAGTTTCAGAATCAGAGTCTTGTTGAGATAATTCAAAATCATTTTTCATTTTTAAGTTCTTTTCATTTAGCTCAGCCATTTCTGATTTGAGAATATTATTCTCAGACACAAGATTGCTTTGACGCTCCTTGTATTTGAGCTTAATATTATTATAGCTCTTCAGAACCTCTGATAACACTTTGATAAGTTCATATTTAGTGAGTTTAGCCATTACCTCTTCAGCGTCAGAGTCAGATTCAGAGTCAGATTCAGATCCTAAAATTCCTTTCTCCTGATCTTTTATGTCTGCCATCAATGCTATGTTGGCATATTCTTCTTCTGCCTCAGATTCAGATTCAGATGTATCTGAATCATCCCAGGTTGCCATTAGAACCTTCTTCTTCTTATCAAATTTTCTTTTAGGCTTTTCTTTCAGAAGCTTTGGACATTCATTTTTGTAATGCCCAGGTTCTTTACATTCGTAGCAGACAACCTCCTTTTTGCCAGATCTTCTGTGTCCAGAAGATTCCTTTCTTTGGTCAGACTTCCTGAAGTTTTTAAACTTCTTTCCTTTATGCTTCCAGAGTTTGTTTATTCTTCTGGACAACATGGATAATTCATCTTCATCTTCAGATGAGGATTCTTCAGAGCTTTCCTCTATTACCTACAACGCTTTAGCAGATTTATTAGATTTTAAGGCAATTGACATACCTTTCTTTTGAGGCTCATCTTCCTCAAGTTCAATTTCATGGCTCCTTAGTGAGCTGATTAGTTCCTCCAAGGAAATCTGGTTCAGATCTTTAGCCATTTTCAGCGCAGTCACCATAGGTCTCCATCTGGTAGGTAAGCTTCTGATGATTTTCTTCACGTGATCAGCAGTAGAGTAACCTTTATCCAGAACCTTTAGTCCAGTTGTAAGTATTTGAAATCTGGAGAACATGGCTTCAACAGATTCAGCTTCTTCCATCTTGAAAGCTTCATACTTCTGAATTAGAGCCAGAGCCTTTGTTTCCTTGACTTGAGAGTTTCCCTCATGAGTCATTTTCAAGGACTCAAACATGTCAAATGCAGTTTCTCTATTTGTGATCTTTTCATACTCAGTGTGAGATATTGCATTTAACAATATTGTTCTAGCCTTGTGGTGATTTCTAAACTCCTTCTTTTGGGCTTCTGTCATAGATTTTCTATCTACTTTCTTGCCATTCCCATCAATGGGATGAACATATCCATCTATGACCAGATCCCATAAATCAACATCATAACCAAGGAAAAAAGTTTCAATCCTGTCTTTCCAAATAATCAAATTTCTCCCCATCAAACATAGGGGGTTTTGTACTGATTCTGTCTCTTTCTTCATACTTGTTAGATGTTGAAACATCAACCATTATAAACAACCAAATATAAGTATCAAAGTTTTTCTCACTAGATCTTTTCTGTCACTGTGAAGTGGTAGCACACACAGAACCGGAGCTCTGATGCCAACTGAAGGTGAGAAAATACTTAGAAGGGGGGGTTGAATAAGTATGAAGATAAAACTTAGAAGTAAAAACTCAAGTATTTGTATCATGGTTCGTTGAACTCAACTACTCCAGTCCACCCTATCTAGAGTGATTTGCCTTTCTTAAACAAGGACTTAATCCACTATTTAATTAACTGATTACAATAGTAAGCACTAAGAACAACTGTTCAAAGTCTTCTGAAGAACTACTGATCCCAACTTGATCTTCTTAAGGAACTATTACAATGAAATGTAAGATTAATACAAGTGTTTGAATGCTTCTAACAAGCTTTATCACAACAGTGATTTATCACTTAATGTTAAGAACAAAAGAATAAACTCAGCAATAAGAATATTTTATGAGAGCTTGTAAGAGTTTCTATCACAGATTTGTTGGTTGTTGATCACATTGAAGAAGATGAGGAAGACTTGCTTTTATATGCACAGTAGTCCACAAAGTCTTGACGTTGGAGGCTGTGTACTGAAAAGGCCTGAACCTTTTTGTCTTTACATCACATGACCTTTCCTGGAAGTAGAATGCACAGAGAAATGCTTTTGGTCTGTGTTCTAGTGTCAAGCATGAAAGAGGAAAGAGTCATTGAGCCAAATCAAAAGATATCACTTTGAATTCTTCTTCAACAAGTATTTCATTTTAGCAAAGTAAACATCAGAGTCTACATGATCAGAGTCTTGGATACCCATCAGATTTTGCTGAATCAGAGTAATGCAGCAAGTGTGCTTTAGCGTGTAGTTCTATCATAGCAGTGTTTTATGAATCAGATCCTCAGTACATGCAGCGTGTAGTACTCTCAGAGTCTTCTGAAAAACTGTGCTTCTTAACTCTCAGATAAAGTTCTTCAATGCTTTAGAGTCTTCAGATCTATTAGAGTTTTCTGCTTCAGATCCTTCTGCAGCTTCAGCTTCAGATTCTTCTGTAGCTTCTGCTTCATATTCTTCTGTAGCTTCTGCTTCAGATTCTTCTGTAGCTTCTGCTTCAGATTCTTCTACAGGCAATGCTCAGATTCTTCTATAAGATGATTTTGACTCTTCAGAGCCTTCCATAGTTCCATGTTCAGATTAATTTGCTCTTGGATGTATATATACTTTAATCATCTGTAGCAAATATTCATGAACCAATTTTAGAGTATATAATTCTTTAATACAAAATTTCATAAGAGTTATCATCAAAACATAGAGATATTACTAAGAAACAATCTGTGTTCTTACAGAACCTGTTCATGTCATCAATGGTGGAGACTTGGATGACCTTCTTGTTGAATCTTTCAATGTAGGCTTGTAGGGGTTCATCTATTCCTTGAATAATGGCCTCAAGGGAGGCTTCGGTCTTTGAATGTCGATGAGAGGTTGTGAAATGACTGGAGAAGAGTCTCCCTTGTTACCTCCATGAGGTGACGGAGTCGTTAGGGAGCCTTTTGTACCAGGTCATTTCCCTCTTACTAAGTGTGGTCGGGAATAACCTGCATTTGATGGTGCCCGGACGCCGTGATAGTCGACCAACGCATCGATGTTTTCGATGTGCTCGTCGGGGTCCGCTGTTCCGTCATATGTGCTTAGAGAAGGGGTTTCTCCAGTCCCTTTGGGAGGCGCATGGCCATGATCTCCTGGGACAATGGGCCGTGAGGCTCGTCGTCACTGCTGCTGCTGGTCTAAGAGGAGGAACGAGTGTCATGTCTATAGGTAGGACAGTGACCTCGTCAGGGAGACGGGGTTTATGCTCAGCCCTTGGACCTGGGTGGCGAACATTGGGATTCTGACTGGTGGCCTCTTCTGCTCCTCTTGGGTTGAGGGGAATGCTGGTTCTAGGGAGAAATCTGGTCGTGTTTACTGATAGTCAGGGTCTCTGGCTCTGGAGGCGTCTAAGGGTTCCTCTTGCACCGGGGAGGAGGACTCTGTTGTTGCTGACGTACTTTCCTCGATGGAGGGGATCTCTGACGACGAGATTCTTCCAATGTTTTAATCCTCGCGCTCTGGTTGAGGATTAGGAGGTTAGTTTTGTTGAGAACCTCGAGGAGCGCCACCACGGTCGGGTCGGTATTGGGCGAAACTAGAACTGGTAGGTTCTGTGGGACAGGTGGGGCTTCGTCGTGATTTTCACGAACAAGGGATAGAGAAGTTGTGGCTCAGTCCCTTTTTTGGAGGACGTCGCCGCCATGAGAGGTGGTGGCTCCATCAGCATCAGTCTTGCTGACAGGGAGGAAAGCAGAGTTACGAGCATCAAGATTGTTGTCACGGGCAGCCATTATCAGAAAACTGAAGAACTGTTTTGGTCTTGTGTTCTACAAAGGGAGAAAAGACGGGGATAACAAGTTTCCCACAGACGGCGCCACTGATCTTACCAAATGATCAAAACCTAAGATGGGCCAAGGACAAATGTTTGTGATACTGGGTGTCAAACAAGAGGAGGGGGTGTACCTTTAAGGCACTTTGATACTAAAGTAAGAAAATGAGCAAGAGAGCGAACAAGTACATAATATGTGTGTTTCAAGGTGAAAATTGGATACCTGACACTCTTAAATGAGAGGGTTTTTATAATGCCCCCAACGCTTGGCCATTGTCCCTTATTTTCGAGGCAAGATAATTGTTTCCCGAAGAATAGATAACTATCATAAATAGTCATTGGGACGGGCATACGTGCCCTTAATTAGCCGTTGGCACGGGCAAGGGCATAGTTACGGGCACAAGCGTATTGGCTGTTTCTGGATGGTTGAACCGTGCGTGACGGGCAGAGACTGACAGGGAGAGGTGTTGTGATCAAGGGTAAATAGGTCAGCCTCCCCTGTTAGAGGGGCAGAAAGGTAAACTTTCCCCCAAAGAGGTTGGACTTAGGAAATTCGGCCGTTCTGGGAGCAGAAGTGGGTTGGGCCATGCCTAGCTATTGGGCCAGTGCGGAACAGGAATTATAATACGAGTCTGAACTTCAACATTTTATTAGCAACGTAAAAACATTAGACAACTGACTAGTTTAACTTTTCAAACATAATCATAACACAATGTAATTATAAGGAAATAAATAACACATGAGATTCTCATAATAATCTCCACCAAAAATAAAATGACGAAATAAACATTCTTTCCCCAATGTTACATATCGGAGGAGACGCCGACTCAACAAAATTATAAAGAAGAGTAACCTCTTCCAGTCACTTCCACACCTCTACTGCGGATTGTCTGCACGATGGCCATGCAAAGGCAACATTTAAACAAAAGGGATGAGAAATCACAATCATATAATGAACTACATAATAATATTTAAGCACATCTTTATCAAAAACATAATCGCTTGTTCCACAACTCACACTTCACACAATCTGAATATCAAAATATAACATGTATGCAATGCAATGAGACTCAACGCATGTGGTACCAATTGTGAACTCTCAGGTTTACTCGCTCTCGATCCACACCATAGGATCAGAGCATACTAAGAATCATTGCAATCACCATATGAAATGCTTTACTGATTCCCACATGGAACCAGCTACTCGCACTCAATCCCCACCGTAGGATTGAGGCTCACCAAAAGAGGACCATTTTCCAAACACCATGATGCATGATTCATACATGACATGCAACAACAAAAACATGTACAATGATATTCATCTTAACCAATGTGCCACACCAATACCGGCCACCACACTTCATTCATATACTACATGTATTCAGCAATAGCATTATAGTAACATAGCAGGTAATAACACACCATCCATACACATTACCGCACCATAACATACAAATCCCATAACGTACAACTCCATTATGCACAATTTAAATAATTTCTAGGTACTGAAATTATTTTTAAACTAAAGTACATCACGTCAGCTTCCTAACGCTTCGAACGGCTCCTCAATCGGACACCTGAAACTCAAGTTATGAATTTTTTTAGTTTGACACAGCAGGTGTAATCAGTTACATCATAACCAAAAACAGAGAGTAAGAATTTTCCCAATGTAACCGGTTAAACCAAAACTGGTAACCTGTTACACCCCTTCCCCCCCCCCCCCCCCCCCCCCCCCCAAAAAAAAAAAAACTGCATAGTTTCATGTTTTCTTTGACTATGTAACCGGTTACACCAAAACTGGTAACCGGTTACACCCCTAAAAAATTGAGTTTGTTTTTTGAAACATCCCCAAAACCCCAATTTTTCACACTCTGATTTCCAACAACACACAACACCATAATCATTCACCCATGCCACAGTTCATCATGCAATCCCTTGTACAAGAGGAAGTCCCACCCTTACCTTAGATGATGGACTTCCAAGCTTCTCTAATGGAGGTTCTTCTTCTCATATGCCCTAGCTCTCTCTTCTCCTTCTCTTCCTTTTTCCTCAATATCATGTTCTGTCAGTTCCCTTCCTATTCCATCTTTCTCCTATTTTATTCTATTATTATTTCAAATTAAAATCTAATTCCAACTAAATAAAATAAATGTTATTCTCACTAAATATTTATTTTAAATAGTCTAAATCAATTATTTATTTTAATATATCACTATCACCATAATAATTAAAATAATCATTTAATATCTACTATTACTATTATTTATATAAATCACCTTAATTAAATAATAATATTAACTGCTACTTCTCCCACCACCCCAATATCTCTACCTTTTTACTGACACACCTCTAACACCTCAAAGTATAATATCTAAGGCTACTATCCTTCACCCAAGGGTCCTTTTAACACATCAACCAACATATAGAATCACACAATTTATATACAAGAATTAATTAAATAAATCAGGACGTTATAACTCTCCCCCACTTAGAATATTTTTGTCCTAAAAATTTACTTGATGTGAACAACTCCAGATATGCCTCTTGTATCCCACTATCTAACTCCCACGTCATATTCCCTCTGACAGCACCTCCTCAAACTACCTTCAAAAGAGCAGTCTCCTTACCTCTCAACTTTTTCAATTCATGGACCTCGATCCTTACATGTAAAGCTTCAACTGTAAGATTATCCCTTACTTGAACATCATCCATCGGAATCACATGAGATGGATTTGGAACATACTTCTGAAGTTGTGAGACATGGAATACATCAAGAAAATTAGAAAGACTAGGTGGCAACACCACTCTTTAAGCAACCTCTCCAATCCTCTCAGAAATATGATATGGACCGATAAACTGAGGATTAAGCTTTGTCGATTTCAAAGCACATCTGACACCGGTCACCAAAGTGACTCTCAAGAATACATGGTCTCCCTCTTGAAAATCAAGGTCTTTCTTTCTCTTATCATGGTAACTCTTCTCCTACTCTACGAAGCTTTCATCTTTTCTCGATTTAACTTCACCTTTCTAGTAGTCTGATGGACAATCCCAGTCCCAAGCACTATATTCTCACCAGATTCATTCCAACACAAATACATCCTACACCTCATACCATACAAATCCTCAAAGGGTGCCATTCCAATGCTAGAATGGAAACTATTGTTATAAGTGAACTCTATCAGTGACAGATGGCTATCCCAAGCACCCCCTTGCTCAAGGACACAAGCTCTTAACAAATCCTCCAAGGACTGAATAGTTCTCTCCATCTGGCCATCTGTCTGTGGATGATAGGCAGAACTCAACCTCAGCTTAGAACCCAAAGCCTCTTGCAAATCCTCCCAAATTTAGATGTAAACCTCGAGTCTCTATAAAAAACAATACTCGATAGAACCCCGTGCAGCTTTATGACTACTCAGATGTATATCTCTGCCAACTTCTGGAAAACTGATGTTAATAGGAATAAAATGCACCGATTTCGTTAGTCTATCAACTACCACCCAAATCATGTCATCTAGGAGTATTTGGTAATCCCGTCACAAATTCCATCGAAATGCTATCCCATTTCCATTGCGGAAAATCCAACGGTTGCGTCAATCCTGCAAGCTTCTGGTGCTCAACCTTTGTCTTCTGGAAAGTCAAGCATGCATACACAAACTGTGCCACATCACGCTCCAATCCAGGCCACCAAAATATATTTTTCCGATCCTAATACATCTTAGTAGCTCCTGGGTGGATACTCAAGCTACTTCTATGACTTTATTCTAAAATCATCTTCTTCAAATCAGGATTATCAGGTATACAGATCCCACCTTTGAATTTTAACACACCCTGCTAATCCACTATAAAATCACTCCCTTTAGTATGATTGCTACCAACCATCAAACCACCAAATTCACATCCAACTTCTAACTCTCTTTAATATTATTAAGAAAATCATTGTTTACCTTCAACATACCCAACATCACGCTCTATAGTGTTAGCTCAAATACCAAACTCAAGTTTCTACACTGCTCAATAAGTTCTAACTCTTTAACCATCAAAGCAGACATATGCAAAGACTTTCGGCCTAAAGAATCAACTACAACATTAGCCTTACGGGGTGACAATTCAAGTCAAAGTCATAATCATTCAGAAATGCTAACCATCTTTGTTGCCTTATATTTAATTTCTTTTGATCAAACATATAATTTAAACTCTTGTAATCATTGAATATCTCGAATTTGGAACCATAAAAATAATGCCTCCAAATCTTTAACACAAACACCATTGTAGCCAACTCTAAATCATGAGTGAGATAGTTTCTCTCATGAACCTTTAGTTTCCGTGAAGCATAAGCCAGTACCTTGCCATGTTGCATCAGCGCACCGCCCAAACCCATCTTAGACGCATCATAATACACTACAAATGATTCATTAGGATTTGGCAAAATTATAACTAGAAACCAATCAATCTCTTCTCCAGCTCTGTGAAAAATTCTTCACAATGAATATCCCACATAAACGCTTGCCTTTACAAGTCAGTTGGGTTAATGGAAGTGCTAACTTAGAAAAACCTTCAATAAACCTGCGGTAGTAACCAACCAACCCCAACAAGTTTCTAATCTCAGTAACCGACTTAGGAGCCTCCTATTGTAGTACTGCATCTACTTTGGACAGATCCACAACGAAACCATCACCTGAAATAATACGCCCAAGAAAACTAACCTCTTACAACTAGAACTCACACTTTGACAACTTTGCATGTAACTTCTTCTCTTTTAACACTTGCAATACAACTCGCAAATGCTCGACATACTCTTCATTCGACTTGGAATAGAACAAAATATCATCAATGAAAACTACCATGAACTAATCCAGATAAGCATGAAATATACAATTCATATATTCCATAAACACTCCAAGTGCATTGTAAACGCCGAACGACATCACCAAATATTCATAGTGCCCATACCAAGTTCTAAGATCCGTCTTCTAAATAACCTCGTCCTTCACCCGAATCAGATGGTAACCAGACCTCAAGTCAATTTTGCTAAAAAACATGCACTGATCGCGACTTAGTATGTCTAAATGATTCGTGACTGCAAGTGCACAATCGGATCGCGTAGTTTTAAAGATTATTGAACCCAAAAGACTAAGAATCGATCTACCGTTATCTAATGCTACTACATAAATATAAGGCTAATGGATTTCTAAGTTGAGATGCAAGTAAGAAAATAAGCGTAAATTGGAATATACTTTAAATCAAGATATGGCGGAATATCGGTATATAATACTGTCAATCTTCGGGGATTCAGTAATTCATGGGCGTTAAGTTTAAAAGGTTATCGCATACTGCGAAAAAAGGCTGACTGACTGACAGAAGAGTCGCCATCGTTCGTTATTTATCCCAAAGAGAGGGAAAGGAAATGATCAAAGAAAACCTGAAGAAAAGGGGAAGACAAGGTCAGCGCAATCAAATCTTGGATTCGGGAGTCGGTTACGCAAGGGGAAGGTATGAGCACCCCTCACGTCCGTTGTACTCAATGGGATCCATGCTTGTTGTCCAATTTACGGGTGTAAAAACTATCTAAAGGCTGGGAACGAGGGTGAAGAGAAAAGAGAAGAGACTCGATAGGACATCGCCGCCCTATGCCTACGTATTCCCTCGTGCAATGGGAAAGTCGGAGTCAACTTAGTTCGGAAAACTACAGGTGATGCAGGGAAGGTTGCTCACCAAGACATCGCCGTCTTGTGCCTACATATCCTCATCTGGTATGAGAAATCAGAGCAAACGTAGTTCGGGCAACACGACCACTATTTGGTTCAAGTGTTTTAATGAGTAGGGTTAAGTATCCATTCTAGCTATTAGGGACGATGCCTGTTTGCAGTAGAACAAAAACTTAACACACTCTTTCTGAAAATGATGTTAGCAAACAATCCTGAAGGCTAAAAAGGTTTTATCTTTTGTTTGTGTTTTTTATAATAAGAAGTGAATTGAGTTAGATTTGAAACTCATGTTGTACTAAAGACTATGACTTGAGGGCGAATGCGTCGCATATCGCCCAAAGGGCATACGCTAAACACTCTAGACAATGTGAGAGGAGGCCCTCCACCTATCATTTCTCATGTACTTAAGGCTTGTAGCATACAAAAATTGTTAAATTTTATTAAGTGTTTTAAGAAGTTATGAGATGAGAAGAGATGACACAAGACTCTAAGGGGAACTGATCAACCCTAATGTTAGCATGCAATGTGGTCCTAAAGTTGGGATTGAAAAGGGAACTACCTAATGTTATCATGCAAAGGATTGAAAGCCTAATGTCTCTACTACTCCCATCTTAAACGGAGGGACTAGGAATCCTAAGGAATCATGGAAAAAGAGGACAAGTAAACACATAGCAATTCAATCACAAATGAAAAGAGATGAGAGATGAAAGTGACTTAAACAAGTCAATGCAAAGAGATGCAAACATGAAATGCAAACACAAATGCAAGATGAAATGCAAACAAGATTAAAAAACAAAGGAGACTCAAACACAAGAGATTACTTAAACAAGTCAAGAAAGATGAGATGAAATGGGAGAAGTAAACACCTACAACCACTTACCATCAATCATCAATGAAGAAAGGTGCTATCCTAAGAAGCACACACAAAGAAAAGAGGGAGGAAAGGATTTGGGGCAGCAACCACATCATACACATCTCAACCAAACAATTTCTTAAAGCTCAAGTAAAACAATGCAACCAAATAGTGCAAAGGGATCACCAATGTTCATGACAAACTCAAAGTGTAAACATTAACACCAAATCATCATGAACAAGTGTTAAACCAACTAAGGCAGAAGTAAAACATAAATGGAATGCCTCAAATTCAAAGTCAAAATGAAATGCAAGCACAAGGAAGATCAAATCACATTGAAGAACCAATGTTCAAACAATTATTTCACATTTTAAACAAATGGAAACATGTGATCAAAAGATAACTTGTGATGCAAGTTACACATTCCATTGACCTATAAACAAGCAAAAAAACATCTCAAGCATGTTAAAAAGAGTTAACAAGGCTTAAAAGATTCTCAAAGGATCACTCATGATCATATCCCTAAGAGTAGGTCAAGACTAGCATGTATAAACATCCTTAAAATGACTTGAATATGCAAAATCCACCAAAAATAGAAGGAGATCTCAATAAATCCCAAATAAAATACTCAAGTCAAGATGAATCAAGTGGCAAACAGAATGCAAAACTCCATGATCAAATTCAACTCAGAGCACCATCAACTAGATCCAAGAAGGCATGATGTTCCACTTTATCGAGTGTGTGTCGAGGGTCAACAAAAGTCAAAGGAAAACCAAATAAAAAATTATCATTGACAACTCAAATTCACCCTCAAAAGTGCCTCAATCCATCACCTAAATAAGGGAGAATAATTGGTCCTAGGGGATTTTAAATGAAGGGTTAATGATCATTTCAAATCCAAGTGCACACCAAAATACACATTAAATCTTAAATTCCATAAAAAAATATTAAAATAAATGGAAAAATAAAATAAAAATCATGAAAAATTGAATAACATCCTAAAATATCATAAACCATTTTTTTGAGATTTTTTAGATGCATAAAACTATTTTTAAAAACATTAAAATGAAAATGTAAATAAAAGAAAAGAAAAAAACACAAAGCATGAGAGGGGTGTATAAGTAAATGGACTGTGAACTGATTCCATGAATAGCACGCCTCTGGGCCAAAGAGTGGGGGAAAAATTAGCAAAAGAACAAGGCCCATGGATCAAACTCAGCTGCCAAAAATGAAACGCAGTGTTTCATTAAATGACTTGGCATGCCAAGTCAGTTTCAATGCTACACACGAGCATTGTCAAACCAATCCACGCATGACACCTCAAACAAGTCAAGAAGTCAAGCCAACCAACTTAGCTTCATCTGAAAACGAACTAGACGTCGGAGCTAGGGCTCCGGTTGTCTTCTCCATTCAGCTCGCCGGAGATCAGACTTGAACACTCAATAAAAATGGTAAAATCTTACACCAATCGAAAAATCTTTCAAAAAGGATCATGAGTCCACCAATCATTTTTGAAAAAGGTTCTCAAACAAGGGGTAAAACAGGCCATGATTTTTGAAAGCATAAACTGAAAATGCATCAAACACTCATGATAACCAATCAAACATTGCCTATACTAGATAGGACTTCATATGCAAGCCAAATGATCATATTTACATGTCTAGAATGAGAGGTTTGAGTTGTGAAAATTACCAAACGAAGTGGTACCATTGACCCTTTACACCTTAAGCAAGCTTCAGTTTGACACTTCTAAATCCTTCCTTGAGCTTCACTGATGATGATTTGAATCAAAGATTGAAGAAATAACTAGGGAAATATGAGATTCGAAGAAAAGAAATTTTTGATGAATTTTGAAGTGAACTCTCTCTCACGCAGCAAGCCAAATCTGAGGTTTTAGGGCAAACTTTGAACTTAAATATGAGGGCTTTGAGGACTCCATGCAGGCCCATAATGCTTGTATTGTGTGATTTGAAAAAAATGCAAAAAACTTCTGATGACACGAAGTTATATCGTTTATTTGGCTTGACTTACATGGATTTATTTTTTATTATTGTTAATTTATCTTGATTTATGTTCTATTATATGGTTAATTTACTATGTTTTGCATATTGTGGAGAATTCGGATTAAAGAAAGAAAGGAAGAAGAAATGGAAGGAAAAGAAAGAAAAAAGAAAGAAATAGAGAAGAAAAACAGAAAAGCAAATTTTGTAGGTGTGACGGTCGTCACAGACTCCACCATGACCTTCACGAGCTTCACTTAAGTGTGACGGCCTTCGTAAGCTCGTCACGACCCCAAGTTCAGTTCGTTCAAAACAAAAGTTGCCACGAACACCCTCAACTTAATTTCTTCCTACACTTTCTCCACTAACTGCCCACTACAGGAAGTTACTCCCATTTTCTCCATAACTCATGCATGATCTCTGGAAGTTGAGAAATGAAATATCTCCTATAAATAGGCCTTAGATTCACAGCTTCAACGGGGTGGATTCTACGTCCCGAAGGGCTGCCAAAGTTCTGTTGAAGTCATTTTTCCATTTCTATTGTTACTTTTATTTCCTTTCCTTTTTCTCTTTTGCTGAGAGCATTGTATTTCCTTCTGCACTTTTATTTCGCCATAGTAAAATCCTGCCGACATTGTGGAGGACTACTCGAGAATTCAATTTCAGTACTACTTTCCAGGTTCTTATTAATTGAATACTTATTTTATTTCCTTCATTATGCATGTTATATCATTTTGCTGTTTATGTTTATTTCCGTTTGCAATAATTATCATGTCTAGCTAAACTAGTTTTATCGGTATGTAAGCAAATTAGTAGGACGGGATCCGATAACACCCGGTGCCATTACCTTTTTTACAAACAATTTTCTAGCTGTAGTTTTTAATTTAATTTTCTAAATAAACCTTCGTCACGAGAGTGAGAAATTATTTACAACGGTTTTGCCATGAGAGTGGGAAACTTATTAAGGTTCGAGCCGACACGTGAGAGCGTGGGGTTTGAACCGGATAGTAAAAACTAGGCATTGATTTTAAACACAGCGAAAGCGCTTCAAAAGAAATAAGAATTTATTCGTTTTCAAAAAGTAGTTTTAACCCCGAATGGGACTGCAAGAGCATACATTCCGCCTTAGAATTATGACCCGAGTCAACAACCAGCGTGAGGCAAAGGTTTTCAAACGAGTATTTCCTCCTTAAAAGTGTTTGCAAAAACTAAAAAAGCACCGGTGACCTGTCAAATTCTTGATAGGTCACCGATATCCTTTTACCGCTTTTTCTTAAACCAATAACCTTTATTTCCTTTAAATTTAATTTCTTTCGAATTTAACTTTCCAAATTCCATTAGCCTTAGCTTTACGTCATAGCAATAGATAACGGTAGGTTGAAATTGGTCTCTATGATTTCGATAATCTTTTATATTACTTCGATATTTCCGTGCACTTGCGAACGCATCAAGTTTTTGGCGCCGTTACCGGGGACCAACAGTCAATATTGTGATTCCATTGTTGCATATTATAAACTAAGGCACTCTTATCTAAATTACTATGTATAACCCAAATTTCCCTTATAACTACCACCCCCAATATTTTGAGGAACAACAAAATCCGCTTAATCTGACCTCAAAATATTATTGGAGGATTTCAATACGACGCACTCTCATCCAAATTCCCTCTACAATTACCACTCCCAATATTTTGAGGAACCATAAGATTACGTTACATCCAACCTTGAACTATTACTAGAAGAACTTAATGCAACATTTACTCACTCTAGGATAGAATCTATTATGGAGCGCTTTATGGAGACACAAACTCTCCAAAATGAAGATTTTAGAAAACAACATCTCCAAATTAATGAAGATCTTAAGCAGATGAGCATTATGGTCGATTCCCTCGCGATTCACAGCGAGGCTTTGAAGACTCAAACCTCCCTGCTTACACAAACACCTTTAGGACCTTTCCCTGAGAGACATGTGGATGTCGTAACAACCATTAATGAAGAACAATTAGAAAATCCTAGGGAGAGTGATCATGAGTCTGAGGAGAGTTTTGGTGAGAAAAGCATACATATTGAGAAAAATCCACCGACACCACCCGAAAGGGAGGTTGTCGAAGAGGTAGACAAGGAAGCACCTATTGTTGCTCCTCCTCCCTATACCCCACCTATTTCTTTCCTACAAAGGGTTGTGGAAGCTGAGGTAGACTCCCAATCCAAAACATATAAGGTGGTATTGGAAAATGCCCATACCAATGCACCTTTGTCTAAGGCCCTTCATAAAAAAAGAAAATTCAAGAACCACGAAACTAGGGCCATCATTACTGTTAAAAGGGTGAGATTAACTTTTGAGGTGGTAGATGAAATAACTAAGCCCAAATTTGAAAAACTGATACTCAGGATAGATCTAGAACCACCACCATAAGTTCATAACAATGAACCACCCTACAGAAGAAATAAAAGAAAAGGTGAAGGATATGAGCGATGGCTTGATAAGTGGCCATGGAAACCGAAGACTATTCAAAGTTCGATCGAGGAACCATTCTCGAAAGAACCACCATGCGTACTTGTACTCCTTAGCCGTCAAGCTATCAATGTTAAATAAAGCTTTGTGTGGGAGGCAACCCATGAAGTTTTTATTTTATGTTTCTATGTTTGTCTGTTTGAATTTGCAGAAAATAAGGAAATACACTGCATGTCACGTCTCGGCCACAGTTAGGCGAAAACACTATAGATAATTATCTAGGAGATGAGTTGGTGCCCACAGACATTCATACGAATCTTGTTGCTGGTGGTGACACCGATGATGAGTATGATAGATGAGAGCATGTCTTTCCCATCCATGACTCACCTCTTCCTCGTTCTTCGCATGGTCATATTCCACCGGCACACACCGTACCATATTTTCCTAACACTTTTGTAGGTACTTCATCCGGAAGCAAGTAATATGATGAGTTGGTTCTAGAATTACACAAGCGAAGGCATCTCAAAATGCCCGCCGCCGAAGTAGAAGTGATCAACAAAGACATGGACATCAAGAGCAGGATCATAGAGGATTTGACACGCAGTAGCATTCATGCAGGTTCTATCTTTCCTTTTTCCACCTTTTACTAAAACATTAAGGACAATGTTTGGTCTAAGTGTGGAGGAGGAACTCTACCGCTTTCATTTTATCGCTTTTTAGTTTGATTTATTGTTTTATAATTTATTTCATACTTTTAGGAATTTTATCTATTTTTAACATAATGTCAAAGTCTTTGCATGTGTTGTCGAGTCTTTATGCGTGGTTTTCAATTATTATTCAATTTCCCCAAAATTTCAAAATTTCAAAATTTTAACCTCCAATAATTTTTTGCTTTGATTCATGACATGGTACTCTGAGAGTATATAGCCTGTTCAGGCTATGTTAGAAAAATTGGGAAAGTTTTGATAAAATTGATATCATCCTGACACCCTTAACCCTCTAAATATGCAAAATCAATTTGAGTACCCATTATGCCAAAACCTTAAAGCTCCAGTTCTTTTTAGAAATCCCTAGGTAGTTCATTTAAGCAGTCAGTACCATCCTAAACACACTAAGTAAGAAACTGATGCAAATAAGTGTATGATCTCTGGTTTAAAATGAGAAATTAAGAAAGAAAGAAAAAATTTATGAATAAAAAGACATTTTCCTTCTAAGTTAAGTGCTCCTCACCCGATCACTTAACCCAACGGTACAAACTCTTTAAGTTCAATTGATGCTTAAGCATATTTGCAGAGAAAAATGAAATAACAATGAGATCATAGTCACTAACAGGTTTACTTGCCATGAATGTGTATGGATAACGGGTTTAATGTGATTGCACTAGAATGAAATGAGGTGAAAGAGAGCATGAGAATAAGTTGAGTTATAATGGCATGATTCAGGTTGATCTGCATAAGTAGGGAGTTTTTGAAATTGTGTCGTTACGGTATCCTTGGTATTGATATTTAGTACCTATCGATCTAACATTAGCCTAGCAGCCACGTATGATTAGAGTCTCATCGTGTCTTTGTTTCAAATCATGCTTATTTCTTTTTACCGTGTTGGTTGATTGCTTGAGGACAAGCAATGGTTTAAGTGTGGGGGTATTTGATAACACAAAATTATATCGTTTATTTGACTTGACTTACATGGATATATTTGTGATTATTGTTAATTTATCTTAATTTATGTTCTATTATACGGTTAATTTACTATGTTTTGCATATTGTGGAGAACTCGGATTAAAGAAAGAAAGGAAGAAGAAATGGAAGGAAAAGAAAGAAGAAAGAAATAAATAGAAAAGAAAAACAGAAAAGCAGATTTTGTAGGTGTGACGGTCGTCACAGACTCCACCACGACTGTCACGAGAATCACTTAAGTGTGACGACGGTCACAAGCTCGTCACGATCGTCACGACCCCAAGTTCAGTTTGTTCAAAACAGAAGTGGCCACGAACACTCTCAACTTAATTTCTTCCTACACTTTCTCCACTAACAGCCCACTACAGGAAGTTACTCCCATTTTCTCCATAACTCATGCATGATCTCTGGAAGTTGAGAAATGAAATATCTCCTATAAATAGGCCTTAGATTCACAGCTTCAGCAGGGTGGATTCTACGTCCCGAAGGGCTGCCAAAGTTCTGTTGAAGTCATTTTTCCATTTCTATTGTTTCTTTTATTTCCTTTCCTTTTTCTCTTTTGTTGAGAGCATTTTATTTCCTTCTGGACTTTTATTTTACCATAGTAGAATCCTGCCGACATTGTGGAGGACTACTCGAGAATTCAATTTCAGTACTACTTTCCAGGTACTTATTAATTGAATACTTATTTTATTTCCTTCATTATGCATGTTATATCATTTTGTTTTTTATGTTTATTTCCATTTTCATTAATTATCATGTCTAGCTAAACTAGTTTTATCGGTATGTAAGCAAATTAGTAGGACGAGATTCGATAACACCCAGTGCCATTATCTTTTTAACAAACAATTTTATGGTTGTAGTTTTTAATTTAATTTTCTAAATAAACCTCCGTCACGAGAGTGAGAAATTATTTACAATGGTTTTGCCATGAGAGCGGAAAACTTATTAAGGTTTGAGCCAGCACGTGAGAGTGTGGGGTTTGAACCGGATAGTAAACACTAGGCATTGATTTTAAACACAGCGAAAGCCCTTCAAAAGAAATCATAATTTATTCATTTTCAAAAAGTAGTTTTAACCCCGAATGGGACTGCGAGAGCGTACATTCCGCCTTAGAGTTATGACCCGAGTCAACAGCCAGCGTGAGGCAAAGGTTTTTAAACGAGTATTTTCTTCTGAACAGTATTTACAAAAACTAAAAAAGCACCGGTGACCTATCGAATTCCTGATAATTGAGGCATTACATACCGATATCCCTTTACCACTTTTCCTTAAACCAATAACCTTTATTTCCTTTAAATTTAATTTCTTTCGCATTTAACTTTCCAAATTCCATTAGCCTTAGCTTTACGTCGTAACAATAGATAACAGTAGGTTGACATTGGTCTATGTGGGTTCGACAATCTTTTATATTACTTTGATATTTTCGTGCACTTGCGGACGCATCAACTTCCACTTCTTCACACACACGGGTTATGGATCTTTCTCATTTTCTAATGGGTCAGCAAGTGATACTTGTGGTGTGTAGAAATCAATAGGATTGGTTTTGGTCATGTAGAATGCCTTTGTACCATGTTTGGTTCAAAACTTTTTTAGGTATGAATTGTGAAAAGGTGGCATGAAAAATGGATTTATGTTTGTCCAAAAGAGTTAATTAACATCATGGCCAATATTTGATGATGTTAGGTCTTCAAAGTTTCAAAAACAAGAACATTAGATGACTTGTAATGAAAGTAACTCCTAACATGTCCAAAAATCACTTTTCAAACTTACCATGGCCTAAATGATCACACAAATCATCAAGTCTCATGGAATTTGGATTCAAGATGATGTTAAGGCCATTGGACACAAGTTTCATGTTGGAAAAAATTGAATTTGAAGCCTTAAAGTTCGTGAAAATGACCATTAAAAAGAATGACCCATAATGAAGTTTCCAAAAATACCCTTGCCTTGTGAAGACCATAACTTGAGTTCCATACATGAGAATGAGGACTTCTTGGACTTTTTGGAAATCTAATACTATGAGGAATAACTTTCATGTTCACTTGTAAATGAGAAGAAGCTTGATTCCAAGTGAAAAATGCTTTGGAAGTGAGTTGACTTTGTGTTGACCAAAATTCTTTTCATCTGATGACACCAACTTGTTGACACCATAACTAGAAATGTACAAAATCAATGGATGAGTTCTTGTAATCTAAAGAAAGCTTGAAAGATGATGAACAAGTCTCATGTTTTCTTGAAAATGAGGTTGAGCTTGCATCATAAGGAAAATTGCCCTTGAAGTTAGGCACCAAAGAAGGGGATTTTACACTGAAATCAACTGAAACCCTAATTTAGTAACTCCATGAACTGTTGAATCTCCTTGATGTGATCTCAACATGACATCCTAGATGCTTCATGATGACTTCTCATGTCTTCAATTGCTATGAACCAAGTCTTGAGTCTTCTCAAGTCCACAGTTGACCTTGGGTTGACCAGATGAAACCCTAATACCATATCCTTTGACTGAGACTCTTACAAATGAATTGAATGACCATACAAGCTCTATAAATACTTCTCAAGATACACACTGAGGTTTTGAAACATGTTTTATCCAAACAGATGACCTCATGATCCTCTGATGATTCTCGAGATAGGAGGTGGCACCTATACACAAATCTCTCCCCTCTAGGAGCTTTGAAACCCAATCCTGATGGAAATGAACTCTTGATGGCTACCAATGATACCCTTGCTTGAGCTTGAACATAAAGCTCTCTTCTTGAGTGGAAAATACAACACCTCTTTATCCCGTGTAAGAACCAATGCTATGCAAATGCAAATGCTAAAATGAAAAGAAACATAAGCCAAGCTAAAAGAAAAAGGTTGGTCAAATTTTGGGGTACAACAAAGGTAAAAATGTTATTATGTAGAAAATACTCATTTAAAATACTTTATCTCACACTCTCATGTTTATCGACTCAGACTATACTTTCAAATCAAAATGAAGGCTCGCTCTCTCATTTGTATTTAAAAAAACTTTTTGAAAATAAGTAGATTATAATTAACTCTAAAGCGCTCTCGCTGTATTTAGGATTAATGTTCAGTTTCAGCTATCTGGTTGAGACTTCAAACTCTCGCTTTATTGATCCTCACCTTCGTTACCTTTTCACTCTCGTAACAAAAGTTATTAAGTTAATAAAAAGAAACTAGGACCAGAAGAATAAATTTGTTAAGTTCACGCCATGATTTACTAGACCCCTTCTGACCGATTGTAATTACATATCGATATTAAATAATTTAGCCAGACATGGCTTGCATTCTACTATAAAATTTAATCTTAACTCTAGATAAAATATAAAAGGAATGCATAACAATGAAAGTAAATAAATGGAACCTGGCGATTACGAGGAACAAAAAAGCACTTGGATTATGGAGGGTGGCTTGTAGTTCAGTACGAAATTACAACCAATACGTAAATCCTAATACATATTGCCTTTTACAAAATACCTCAAAAAAACTGCTTAAAACTAAGAATTATAAACTGCTGAAGAAAAGTGATGAAAAGAGAAATTAATTCTCCCCTCTTTGAAAACCGTCTGTGGTTTTTATACTTGTTGTTGGTGTTCGTTACCCAAAAACTCAGGGAAAAACATGGAGAGAATGCCGGAGAAAATTTAGGAAGGAGTGGAGAAAGTGTAGGGGAGGTTTTCAGGAAGTGGCACACTCCACCTCCATTTCTTTCTAGGAGTGGCACTCGCCACTCCCCCTTCTTTCTAGGAGTGACACTCGTCACTCTCCCCTCTCTTTGAAAGGTGGAAGGCGCCACACTTCCTTCATTCTTGTTGGTAGCAGGCGCCACACACATGTGGCAAGTGCCACTAGTTTATGGTGGCCTCCACCTTATTTTTTTCTTTTCTTTTCTATTCTTTCTTTCCATTTTCTTTCCTTCATTTGTTCTTCTTTTCTTTCCATTTCTTTCTTCTTTTATTTCTTTAATCCACATTTTCAACAACCTACAAAACACAAGAAAATAGATGCATAATAGAACATAAATCAGATAAAGTAGCAATAATCGCAGATAAAATTCATGTAAGTCAAGTTAAATATATGATATAATTTCGCGTTATTAAACTCTCCCACACTCGAACCTTTGCTTGTCCTCAAGCAAATAAAAAATATTAGACATGGATCTTAGCATTACATAACACAAATCATACATTATTGCAAAACTTTTGTATGAAAGATAGGTACTGGATAGAAATACTAAGGATACCGTAATGACACAAAATTACTGAGTGCAATCAAAAACTCCCTCTCTATGCAGACAAGTTTGAATCATGTTATTATAACTCAACCTATTCATTTTCACCTCTTTTTCATTCTCGCGAAATCACATTAAGCTCGTTATCCCTGCATTCCCATGGTAAGTAAACATGTTTGTGTTCGTTGATCTCTTTTTCAAAACCTTTTCACATTCTTTTTCTTGTGTATTTTTGAATTTTCAAGAGTCCGATATGTCAGGCTAAATGGTCGGGTAAGGACCACATAACTTAGTAAGAGCATATTTTTCATTTACGTTTTCTAATAATTCTATTTGATTCGTATTTTTGAGATCAAACACATATTTGCACTGGTTTATTACTTAGGTTGTGCTTCAGGATGGTGCTGACTGCTAGTTTAAAATAATCAAGAGGCTACTCTAAAATTTAAGGCCTTGGCATAATAAGTATTAAAATTCATCAGCATATTCAGGGGGCTCAGGGTGTCAAGATGGTGCTGATATTATCAATACTTTCCCAAATCTCTCAGACATAGCCTAAATCGAGCAATATATTTTATGGGTTTGTGTCATGCTTTAAACCGAAATTAAAAATTTTTTTTTTTTTGTTATGGCTCAAGAATTTGGGAGAATCTGATAAATGACAGAAACTATGTATAATGACTCGACAATACATGAATTTGATCTTATTAACACTAAAACAAAAAGATTAATCAGAAGATCAAAATTTTAAAATCTACCTAGAAAATAGTAAATAAAAGGGAAAACAGTAAATAAAAGCGATAAAGCTTCCTCCCCCACACTTAAATCCAACACTGTCCCCAATGCAACAGATTAAGGTAAGAAAGGAAGGTAGAACCTAGAAAGTCTTCTACTGGCGACGTCTGCCATGAGTTCGTGTCCGCCTACCATTTCAAGGGTGGTTAGGTGGGTCTTCAGGATGTTCCACATGTACTAATAAATCTGTCATCTCTACGATCAAGCCTGACATGCTATTTTGTTCACTTTGCATTTGCCGGAGAACCTGCATCATCTCAGCTTGCTGAGCTTCGATGTTATGAATTCTCTGATCGCGCTGAGCGTCTAATTCGCTTCGTCGTAGCATCTCAACATATATGTCATTAAGAGTGATGGGTGCGTCTTCACTTCTTCTCGGTCTACGCCTCGAGGATATACCTGCAACATTTTTAGAAGCGACACATGTAGTGTGTGGAGGTGTGTTAGTATTGTCCCCGCCAGCAGCAACATTCTCTGGAATGTGCGCGGGGACATGGTCATCAATATAACAATAATTATCACGGTTATGCACATCCGTGCGAGCTGGTTTTGGCAGAATAAAATCTGGGAACACTTGATTATTAATCATTAAGTCAAAGTTCCCGTATCGCCGTCTCCTTACCATTTTCATGCTCCTAACCATGTATATATTTATAGTTCGCGGCTGTAGCGGTTTTAAAGATGAATATTTATTTTCTAAGCCAAGAATTCGGCCTAGACTAGTCATCAGGCCGCCAAAAACTATAGCTCCCTTTTTAGCGGTGGCGATCGCTTTCATGTGGGAGTATGCATGATATAGGTGGGACTTAGGTGGCATACATGCATAAGGTGGGGCCACATATCTGAGTGGCGGGTGCCACTTCTTTGTGGTGAGTGTGTGTGGTGAGTGCCACCATGCATGATGAGTGTGGCGAGTGCCACAAGGCAAGGGTGGCGAGGGCCACCTCTTGGTGAAGAAAAAGACAAAAATTCTTTTGTTTGTTTTTTTGAAAATTTGAAATTTTGGAAAAAAACATGATATTCTTAATTTTAATCACTAATGATAATTAGAAATGAATTGAAAATGAAATGTAAAATTTCAAAATGGAATACTAGAATTCTGAAAGGAAATTAAATTGTACTGACTAGAAGAAATAAAACAGAATGTCTCAAATGAAGACAATTACAAAAATCAGTAGACTGCGAAAACAACAAAATGAAATTGTCCGAAAATAAATAAAATTGTCTAAAAATAAAGTTCCTCTCCCACACTTAAAACAAACAGTGTCCCCATTGTTTAAAAGTGCAAAGATAGGAATGTATCAATATCCAAAAAGTCAGCCATGAGGAGGAGGAGGAGCGATAGAGAAAAGATGCTGATAAATGTAATACATCAGCTCCGTCACCACATCCATGAATCCATGAAAATCCACATGTAGAGTTGAAATTTCACCTCTAATATCTGCGATGTTCGTCTCCAACGCGTGAATGGTAGCAATGTGATCCACTCATTGGGCGGCAGACACAACAGGAGTGCTAGAGCCAGAATCAGAGAGATGGTCATCATAATGGTCATAATGGTCATAGATTTGGGGAGTCTCAGGGAGTAAAGGTGGAGCTTCTGGTTCATCTAAGTCATAAAGCCAATTATTCAAGTTGTGGACACTAGTTCTTTCATAGATTGGTAAGGTAAAGAGATGGGCAATCTAGTTATCAATCAGGAGTTCAAAGGTGTATGGGCCGAGGTTTCTAATGATGTCACGGTTAAGGAAAAATTGAATGTCCATAGGTGGGATAGTACCTAAGGGGTTAAGGTTAAGAAGTGGTTGCCTCAGTCTGATGGCATTGGAAATCATAGTCACTAGGCCTCCTATAATGATCGTTTCGTGGTCGGCTTGTGCTATAAGTCTAAAGTTGGCTATCATAAAGGTAGCGACATTAACGGGTCGAGCCTAGGAAGCACAATAAAGAATAAAAAGCTCATCTCTTGACACAGAGTAAATGTTTACTTCTTTACCAAATAGGGTGTGAGCAAGAAACTTATGAAGATAGCAGATGGCAGGGTTATGGATGCTTTCAGAGTACATAGCGTTGGGTTCAGGATGATTATTTCCGGTGATGTTTCCCTAAAAATAATCAAGCTTAAGGTTAGTGACTAGTTCCTCTTTGGCGATGGTAAAGGAATCAGGGCCGCTTGGAAATCCTAGGAGTTCAGCGATTTCTCGGTGGTTAAAATGGTAGTCCATGTCAAACATCCTAAAGCTGATGAGGCCGCAATTGAATCCATATCCGTGGTCAGGCTGGTAAGCCAGTGAGCTAAGGAACTCTAGGGTGAGCCTACGATAGGAACAAAATCTCCTGTTGATAGCAGAATGTTCCCAACCAATTTGGTTAAGGAGATACATAACACTATCTCAGATACCTAGTCTAGTTATGGTTGGTCCATCAGGGTAGATAGTAAGCGACATCTCTCTCTGAGCAAGGGCTTCAAAGTGTCTCCTCTGAGCTCTGCCTCTGAAAATAATGCCCATATAGTCAACTCGGTTCATCGCTAAAGTTAGTAACTAACTAATGTTAAGTTAGCCTGTATATAAACGGACAATAAAACAAGTTAGTAATCACTAAATAGAATGGATAAGATTGCATGACAATTCTTGGAAAAGAAAAATGAAAAGCATATAAAAGAAATTAAAATAAAAAATTAGAAAAACTAAAAATTAAAACTAAAAAACGGATTGTCTCCCACCAAGCGCTATGTTTTATGTCGTAAGCTCGACATAATTTTAAATTTCACTAATTTTGGGGATGAGTGTGCAACTCAACAAGCTTTATACTGGCGGAGTAGTCTCTGTTTTCAATGTTATAGTAATGTTTCAGGCGCTTCCCGTTAACGATGAACGATTCACTAGATTTTCCTTTTATTTCTACTGCACCATTTGAAAAAACTTTTGCTATCTCAAAGGGACCAGACCACCTAGAACGAAGTTTTCCTGGAAAGAGTTTAAGTCGAGAGTTATATAGGAGTACTATATAACCCTCAGTAAACTCTTTCCTCGATATGCGCTTGTCATGCCACTTTTTAGTTCGTTCTTTATAGATACGAGCATTCGTTTAAGCGTCTAACCTAAGCTCTTATAGTTCATGGATGTCTAAAATTCTCTTTTCTCCTACGGCAGTAAAATCTAAGTTAAGGGTCTTAATGACTCAATACGCTTTATACTCTAATTCTACCGACAGGTGACATGATTTTCTATATACTAGCTTAAATGGTGTGGTTCCTATTAGGGTCTTATAGGTTGTCCTATATGCCCATAGAGCTTCGTGTAATTTGGAAGACCAATCTTTCGTAGAGGTCGCAACTGTTTTTTATAGGATTTGTTTAATTTCTCTATTCAAAACCTCTACTTGCCCACTTGTTTGCGGATGATAGGGTGTTGCTACACGGTGTCAGACTCCATATTTTGTTAATAGTTTTTCGAAAATCTTTGAAATAAAATGAGAGCCACCATCACTAATGACGAGTCTCGGTACACCGAATCTAGGAAAAAATATGTTCTTGAAAAGCCTAATCACTACTCGTGCATCATTTGTCAGAGAAGCTATAGCCTCGATCCATTTCGACACACAGTCAACAACAACGAGTATGTACCTGTTACTAAAAGACGACGGGAATGGTCCCACGAAATCAATTCCCCACACATTAAAGACTTCTACTTCCAGAATTCCTTTCATTGGAATTTTTTCGCATCTAGAGATATTGCCGGTGCGTTGGCACCGGTCGCAGTTTATGATTGCGATATGGACATCTTTCCATAGGGTGGGCCAAAAGAGGCCGGATTGTAAGATCTTAGCGCAAGTCTTTGAAGTGCTTGCATGTCCTCCATAGGGAGCAGAGTGACAACGAGAGATTATATTTTCAACTTTGTCTTCAGAAACACATTGACAGAAGATACCATCGGCACCTCTCTTGAAAAGCAGAGGCTCATCCCAATAATAGTGTTTAAGATCGTGGAAGAATTTTTTCTTTTGTTGGTAAGTTAAATCTGGTGGAAGAACTCCAGCTGCTAAGTAGTTGACAAAGTTAGCATGCCACGGCAATGTGGCTTCAGTAAAGATCGCTTCCACGACTTCATTGTATATTAAAGACCGTTCAATCGTGTTTTCTAACTGAGCTATGAGTCTCTCATAAAAAAAATCATCATTGATAGGCACTTGCTCAAGCTTAATATCCTCCATTCTTGATAAATGATCGGCTACTACATTTTCAGTACCTTTCTTGTCTTTGATCAAATCATCCGGTGAAGTTATTTAAATAGGGGCAACTTTCATACCCTAAATTTTACCCTTAGATTAGTGATCATTTTCGCATTTCATTTTAATACATCTTTCGTTTTAACTAACCGCTAACCGGTTTACCCAGTTTGTTCGTTTTGCAGGAAAATAACATTGTGTGCCTTTAATTCATGTCAGTGCAGACGTATCACCAGACTACAGTCTTTTGACGATTACAGAAACCAATTCATCATCAGAGGATTCCCCAAGCAGCTAGGGTCTCTTGTCTCTCGATTACACGACATTGGTTTGAAAATTAGTTGGAATTCTATAGCAGTGTGGATGTTGAATTTTCTTCAGTACCGTTCATCTAGAGTTGAGGATCAGATTTTTTAGCCGTCAGATACAAATGTGGAATATTAATCGATTTGTTTATTTTATTTGAGAGTGTTAAAATGTGAACGGATTGGGATTTGAATTGGTGTGATAATTATTTCAAAGAAGTTATTTAAACAAGTTCGAGCCCTTATTCACTGCTTTCTATTTTGGTTACGAGTTAGTTTTCAAAGGGCTCAGTTGAACTCAAGATTGGCGTCAAGTTCATATTAGATGCCAGTTTGAGTTTCGAGTGATTACAAGCTTTCAAAAGTTTTGAAGTCGGTTTGCGAAGTTTAAAGCTTATTCGTAATAAAATTATGGCTCGGATTTAATTGCATAAGAATCGAGTTCGTGGTTGATGCAAAAGATTTGAAACTCATTTTATTCAAAAAGTGGAACTTTCATACATTTCGAGTTTATTTTCATTACTATTACAAGAATACAGGTTACATTTTTTTGGAATTTCAAATTAAGTCCTAAATGCTAAATCCTAAGAGTTCTAAGCTCTAAGTCTGTCCTTCAGCTTCAGATTCTTCGTCATCTTCCGAACTTCCAGAACCTGCAAAAAAATGTTAAAAAATTGGTTAGAAAATCATTTTATCGGAAAAGTTTTATTTCTGTTTTTGGACCCTCAGAACATTCATCATATGGTCCGGGAGGGGCAACAAGTGAATGCCTCCAAAATCCCCGTTTTCCGTTTCCGACTCCGGCAAAGATCCGGTAGATTTCTGTTCAAAGTTCTGAGAGAGAGAAAAAGAGCTTATTTGTGAAAAATAATGGTCATCGAAACAGGCCTTAAGAATATCCAAGAATCCAACAGACAGCCTACATTATTGCAAGAAAAACGAAATCCAGCCGGGAAATAAATCAAGTAGCAAGATTTACGAAAATAATGAAATACCATCAGCAATCAAAAACGGAAATCATCATCAAAAGGAAAGATTCTGAAAACGGTAAGAATACCATCATCCATCAAAATGAAAAATCAGACAACATTAAAACCTTCCAAATCAGAACATCATCATCAATGGAAAGAATAAAAATGGAAGGTACCGACATGTTAAAACATGCTTGCTTAAAAAAGGAAACAGTTTTAAACACTCCAAATTCGTCTTAAAGAAAAACCAGTATATAACAACAGAGGACGAAATCATCAAAAAAGGGGGGAAATCCATCGTCATAAACTCAGACCGAAAAACATCATCATTGTCAAAAGCTCACACCGATTTTCGGATCATCATCGTCCAGAACCGAAACTCAACAGCCAACATCGTCGCCCCCACCATTGTCAAACGTGAAACCCATTTTTACAAAACCAATCACAAAACCGTTCAAGATATCAACGAATCAAATCCATTCAAAGCCAAGATCCGTAACATAACCAACAAACCATTGCGAAAACATCCGTCCGGCTCAGAGAACATTCATCACTGTCGTGAACCGTAAACCACCATAAGCATCAAAAATCCGTAAGGATCAAAAACAATTATAACCATTTTCGCATTTTCTTCTCATGTTTTTTCAGAAAACAAGATGAAGAAGAAGTAAATCAGAAAGAAGAGGAAAGAAAGCATCAGAAGAAGGAATACGAAACACATGCAAGAGGAAAAAGAGAGAATAAAATTGCAGCAAGACCCGCAAAGGGGTGTTGTGCCGTTCTGTTGAGATTTAGGGTCACTAGACCTAAATCTTCCCCCTTCTCCCCTTTTATAATCTGACTCGGGTCGGGTCTAGGAGGTGATGACCCAGCCCGACCCATTTCTTTTACTTTTAGTTTATTTACTTTTTTTCTTCCAGTTTTTATTTTATTATTGTTGTGTTTGTTTGTAACTATTATATTAATAAACCAACTAACATTACTAACTTATTAACAACTAACATTAAAAAAAAATCTGAAATTAAATTTTATTAAAAATCTGAATTTATTTATTTAAAAACAAAATAACGATAATTAATAAAAAGAGTTTTAATACAGTTTTTTTGGAAAAATAATTTAATTTATCTATTTAGTTTAATCTTACTTTAATTCAAATTAATAAAAAATTATAGTTAGATTTGTTTTAATCAAACTTTAACATGTGTTTTGATTCAATAACAAATAAAAAATGCTTAGTTTTATTTTTCAATTTCTTTTTTTTCTTAATAATTAAAATCCATAAAAAATACTTAGCTTTATTTTAAATTTTAAATTAATTTAGCTTTAGAACTTAAGTCATTTTTCTTTTCTAAAAAAAAACTAATTGTTTTTCTTAATAAATTCTTTTTAGTTTTTGATTAACTAATGCACCTATGCAATTCAATTTAATTTCTACACATCTTTTTAATTTAGACGTAAAAATATCAACTTTTAATTCAAGACTAATTATTAATTTAATTTCTAACACTTTATTTAATTTAAAATTTCTAATTCTTTTTTTTTACATAAAAGCTCACAAAAATCATAAAAATAAAAATTCTATTATTTGTCCATTCATCACTTAAATATTTGATTTAATAATATTCACCAAAATAACTAAAAAATAATTAATCTCTAAATTTCTAAGTTTCAATTTACCAACCAATTTCACTTAATCATAATCCACTCCTAACTTGTTTATCCATTCAACCTCTATCATGGATTACTATGAATTATTTGCTTTATTTCGTCACTTATTTATCAATATCAATTTCTATTATTTACCACTTTATTTTACCGTATTTTGCCCCACCGAAGGAAAGATTACCTGTTTGACCACCGTGTCAATAGCCCACACTCTTCACTTTTCCCCAACCTTATGATTTGAGTCGATGTACTCATACTTAGGCGTCCCACCGTGGACATCAAAACCCTTTATCCTTACCTTAGGATTAGGACTCGCCATACTTCATGTAGGTTCCCGCCGTGGAATACCTACTCACACCCTTTCAATTCAACTGTACAACGTAGAAATCGAAGTCGCCGCACTCCAAAGTAAGTGCTTCCATATTGTCGCTTGCGCGAAAATAAGGTGCCGACATGACAGAAGAGTCGCCACCGTGCGTTATTTATCCCTCGGAGCGGGAAAGGAAACGCTCGAAGTAAACCTCGCAAAAAACGGGAAAAAGGTATGGTCATCGCAACCAAAACCTGGGTTCGGGAGTCGGTTACGCAAGGGGAAGGTATTAGCACCCCTCACGTCCGTCGTACTCGACGGGATCCTCGCTTGTTTGTTTACTTGGACGGGTTGGTTATAATCTATCTACCTATCAAGGCTGGCTGAAAAAGAAAAGAAAAATGACTCGGCAAAGCGTCGCACTTTATGCCTACGTATTCCCGTCTGGAACGAGAAATCAGAGTCAACGTAGTTCGGCCTACTACGGGTTATGGGGGAAAGGTTGCTCGCTAGGATATCGCATCCTATGCCTACGTACTTTCATCTGGTATGAAAGATCAGAGCAAACGTAGTTCGGCTAACTACGGGGTATCTCCTGAAAGAAGTGTTTTTTATTGTTTGCGATCTCAACCGCACTAGAGACTATGACCTGAGAGGGAATACGTCGCATGTCACCCAAAGGGTACCATACTAATCATCCATCCTCAGATAGCTTAAGGCTCGTAACGTACGAAAAGAAATCATTCATGATTACTGTATTTTAAACTGCTTCGAGATGAGAAGAGAACAGGCCCAACTAGGAGGGAGACTATCAAGTCCTACTGTTATCATGCCATGGATTCATCCTATGGTTGAGGTTTGAACAGGGAACTCCTAGATGTTGTCATGCATAGGTTTCAACCTAAAAGTCTATCATCAAATCCTCATCAGAAGAAATGAGAGTCCTAAGGGATCATGTCAATGATACACCAAAACAGACAAAAGCATCAGCTTTAACAGTAAAATGCATGCAATGCAAGTGAGGGAGGAAATGTGTGTGGGGCTTCAGCCTCCACAAGCTCGTCTCAACCTCAAGCCAGTCATGAAATAACAATAATCATACTGAAGATAAAGAACATGCTATCAAGCAATAACAGATAAGGGAAATGAAGTGCCATCAGGCAAACAAAACACATGCTTGAGAAAGAATCATCTACTCTCTAATCCTAACCCTAACACAGAATTTGAATCAAATCTAAGCAAAGCCCTAAAGCAAAACCTAACCAAAAGAAATCAATCCCAGTCTTCAAGCTTCAGAACAAGCTTACCAAAGAAAGGGAGCTAAGTAAGCAGACTCATAGTGTCTTCCTCAGGAAAGCACTAGGAGGTGTATACTCAGGAGTCATATCCTATGTGGCTCAACCACTGTGATCAGTTTATATTCCTCCTCAGGAGAAATTAAACTCACAAGCAGGCTCCAACATCACTGGATATTTAGGAAATCCTATCTGAACTAGTGGAACTAAATGAACAGACTCATAGGACCTTCCTCAGGAAAGTACTAGGAGGCTTCCACTTAGGAGTTGTATCCTATGTGGCTCAACAACTGTGATCAGTTTACATTCCTCCTCAGGAGAAATTAAACTCACAAGTTGGCTCCAACATCATTGGATACTTGAGAAATCCTAGATAAACTAATGGAACTAAGTGAATAGACCCATAGGACCTTCCTCAGGAAAGTACTAGGAGGCTTCCACTTAGGAGTTGTATCCCATGTGGCTCAACAACATGTGATCAGTTTACATTCCTCCTCAGGAGAAATTAAACTCATAAGTCGGCTCCAACATCATTGGATACTTAAGAAAGATGTGAGAAGAAAGGATGAAAGTCATTCATAGTGCCTTCCTCAGGAAAGTACCATGAACTTCCTTCAAACTTCAGGATCTCAAACCTCACAGACAGGGAACAAGCTAAGCTCTGGGTCTCTGAGTCTTGATCTACAATCTTCTCTTCATGATGCTCTCCAACAAGATCTTCAAGACAACACAAACCCCACAACAAATTCCCCACAATAGCCCCAGATATGAACAGATAACCACAGCACAGACAAAATCAATAGGCAACTTCAGAAAATACCTAAAAATATTAAACCAATGGGGAAAAATCTATCAATTATTCACAAGGGTCTACAACATCTACCCATAACATCCATATATTCCCCTACCCAAAAATCAAACAAAACTATCTAAAGAAAATGAATTTCCTCACCTATGCACAACCTAAACCCTAATTAGACTATCCTAAGTTCAACTATCTAAACTAATCAAATTTTAATCTAAAAATCTAGAAATAAATCCTATGGGGAACTATGGTTCAATATCTAATTACACAAAAAATAATGGATTAAAAATACTAAAGGAAGGTCCTACAATAATTCTTGCAAAATAAGGTATCAACTAAAAGAAAGAAAATACACTATATTAAAGAAAATATCACCAAAAATTCTACATTAAAAATAAAATTCCATTTTTATTTTATTATTTTCTACACATTTATATCTAATCATAGCAAAAACAAGAAATCAAAAATGATTATTTTTCATTTATTTATGATTTTTACAAGATGCTAAAAATATAAGGAAATCAAAAATATAAAATGATTAATTAAAGGGGAGGGGGGTTCAGATGGTAAAGCGCCCAGTTGAATTTATTTGGGCCAGATCATGGTGGGGTGCGAATATAAGGGATAGGCCCAGGGACCACCGTTTAAGTGAAACGGTGCGTTTCACTTATGTGGCTTCCCTCCAATTTACGAGTTTGAATCCAGGCCGTTAGATGAGGAGATTTTGTCAAAACCTGGGGACTCATCCAACGGACAACCGTCATCGTCCCAGCTCAACCTAGGATTTTGCAGAAAACCTCACTCCATGCACTAATCCTTCCTCCCCTCGTTCTCTCTCTACAGGTCACGATTTTCAAAAGTTCAAAAGGGAAAAAATGATCTACTCACTGAGAGGAACAAGACCATGCGTACACTTTTTCCTAATTCTCTCTAGATAATCCTAACAGAAGCCTGCAAGGTCGCGGTTCAAGCATATTCACCTGATGTCAACTTTCATTAACCTTGAATCTAATGGCATACAGTTACTCTACATGTCTCCCTAACTATTCTAAACCAAATCTTGACAACTAAAACTAACAAACCAGTCATTTCTTGGAGATTAAAGTTTCTTGGCTCTGTTGTGAACTGCCATGGAATGAGCTATACTTCTTAGGATTTCATCATCTACCCTAGTACATTGATTCTAAACCTATAAAACTAATCAAGACTATATAATTTAAGAGAATGGTGATGGAAAAAGAACCAGTCAAGAGGTTATGGTAGAGACTCGTGTGGGTACTTTCAAGCCTTGGAACTTCTTCAGAAGGATCCTTGGATGATCAATGGCCTTCTGTTTGCACTTGTGATGTAGGAGAAGGTCTGCAATGGAAGGAAACCAGAATTGCTTCAACTTGAAGAAACCTCTTCAATGGATGCTTCTCTCTCTCTCTCTCCCCTCTGAATTCTCTTGCTATCACCAACCTCAATCACACTCTAATGCACTCTTCTTATAATGATCATTAGACACTTCTAGATTCATCTAGAATATGGTGGAAAGTTCTTGAAAATCTCATGTGGGGACAAGTTGAAAATCTCACATCTCATGCCTTATGCCTTGCAATGTGGTCTTAAAATATATTTACATGAGATATTGAGAAAGAGTGCACAATTACAAGCCTTGGTTTTGCCTTGTGTTAAGATTTCTCAAGTTGCCTTCTTTTTCAAGTAACAAGTTTTCAAAGCAACCCCCATTTTAAAGCCTTAAATCAAAATTCTATTTAAACCAATGTTCTCAAAATGATGTTTCCAATCAAAATGATATATTGGATGACCCATTTTGGATTTGTGGATCTTCCAAACCAATTTCCAATTTCAACTTTTCAAACTTATAAGCCATTTTTAGTTCATTTTTTGACCAATCATGCAAATCCATGCTATGAGCTTTTCCAACAATTCATGACCTTCTTTCCAGACTTAAAATCACATTTTGAACAACTTTCATGTTTTGCGTTTTTCCATTTGAGGCTTGGAAATAGGACATATGGCATTTGCTTAAAATGACCTATAACTGACAAATGACCAAAATACCCCTGTCTTGTTCAAACCATAAGTTGAGTTCCACAAATCCTACCAAGGACTTCTACCACTCAAATTAAAGCTAAGAAGATGCCCTTCAACATTCATGTTGACCAAGAAATCATAGGAATCATCCTACTAGGGCAAACGTTGTCTGCAAGTTGGGTGACTTTTAAGGACCCAGATTCACACACCTCAGCTGACCTGTAATTTGTCAAAACCATAACTTGAGCTATGCAACTCCTATCAAGGACTTCCACCACTCAAATTAAAGCTAAGAACAAGCTCTACAACATTCATGTTGTGGGGAATATGAGATATCAATCACATCTAGAGCTAAAACTGCCTGGAAGATAGGGATCAAATTAGGGTTTTTTCACTGACAATCCTTGGAAACCCTGACTCAAAACTTCTCAAACTCTTCAATCATGATGAGTTGGTCTAGGAATCATCTTTATAACATCTCTATGCATCATTCCATGATCTCATGGCCCTTGGATTAGGTCTCAACCTTCTTCAAATTTTCAGTTATCCTAGGGTTGACCCAGTCAAAACCCTAATTCTACCATTCATGGTTGAATCTTCTGAACCCTTGCATAATGACCTCTCAGGGATTCATGATGGCTATCAAGACATCTCATAGGCTTTCTAAAAACATCAAGTTCATTCTCAAAGTCTCAGAATCATCTGAGGAGCACCCACAACTCTCAAGCTATGAAGCACACAACCCTGGTTTCAACCAACTCCTCTGAGGATTTCTTGAACTTTCTGATGAAGGTATCAACTTTCAAACACTCAACGAATAAATAATTGTTGGTCAAATTTTGGGGTGCAACAGCTGCCCCTATTCAAACGGCTTGAACCTGACTGGGCGAGAAGCGGACGGCTCTCAACCAATCAGGGTGCGAGACGATTGAATATCGGTAAACCCGAAAATTTGCCAACTGCGCGAGCACACGGTACTCTGCGGGGAACAAATCTTTGAATACTGTAACACTAGCCGCACGGAAACTAGCTGGAGAAATACTGATCTGACATCGCCGCCAATTATCCACATTAAATTCTTCTGACGTTGCCTTCAGACAACCACAGCACCCAACATCGCCGCTGGAGAAAATACAATACTGAACAACTCTGACCTGGGGTTCACCCCTGGTAAATGGAACAAAAGGTACATTTGCGTATTTTAAACTACTCCGCTGGGAATGAGAGACTTAACCGAGCACACTCTGATCTGGGGTTCACCCTCAGAACCATAACGAACATCGGAATACTGCTGCACACTGCCCGCCGTAGAACTTCAACATTAAAGATATATGAAACCCTGGCCCCTGGCCATTTCCAGCTTCAGCTAGAAAAATCTTCAAGTATTTCTGAATATGAATGAAACCCTAGCCCCTGGCCACTCCAGATCCGCTGGAGAATCTTCAAGTATTTATGAAGAAAGATGAAACCCTGCCCGTCGGCTATTCCAGCTTCAGCTAGAAAAACATCCTTGGCCTTCAAGGATATAAACTTTGCCCGTCGGCAACTCTGCAGGAGGTATCTTCGACTTCAGTCTGAAGAAATGGTCCTTGGCCTTCAAGGATACATGGATATGCCTTCAGGCAACTCCGCCTCTGCTATAGAGTATCCGAGACTTCAGTCAGGGATATACTTCGGCCTTCAGTCCGAAAAATGAATCCTAGGTCATTCATGACCTTGGGGATAACCTTGCCCTTAGGCACCTTCGCTTCAGCTTGGGAAATCTATGACTTCAGTCAGAGAAATGGTATCCTGAGCCATTCATGACTCTATGGGGATTCAATCACTTTGCCTTCAGGCAAAACTCCGCTTCAGCTGGAGAAACATCTTCGACTTCAGTCAGAAGAAAAACTATCCACTTGATCGCAATCAATCATCTCCTCAGGACAACTGACTTGGTCTTCAGACCAACACGGATCATCTTGAATACAAAATTTGGAACCTTGTTTTCAGCCACACGTTGATTCATCAACAAGGACATCTGAGCTCACGGGAACCTTTGATACCGCCTTCAGGCGTTTACGCAGTCAATCTTCAGATTAGACAACACTGTTGGAGCAGACATATCACGCTGCTAAGGGCTTCAAGAATCATCTTGAACAAACAACTCCGTCAGGCACCTCCAAGAATCATCTTGAACCGATAACCATTCTGGAGACTTTATTCGCTAGGGGTTCCTGGAATCTTCCTGGGCAAACCTTGCTGGGGACGCTACCGGGGAGCTCAAGTATCATACTAAGCAAACAACTCGGGAAGCTGCACTGAGGTCTTAAGAATCATCTTAAGCAAACGGCTCTGCTGAGGAACTCGAGAATCATCTCGAACTGAAGACTTCGCTGGGGATCTCAAAAATCATCTTGAGCAAGCGAACTGTGGGAGATTACACCGGGGTCTTGGGAATCATCTCAAGAAATCGACCTTGTTGGAGAGAATATCAAGAATCATCCTGAGCAACCGATCCTTCGGCCGAACACCTGTAAGGCAAGAATGAGAATGACCTAGATCATGCTTATGATGCATATGCTTCTGCGCTATGCCCCACACGGTGGGAATGATATGCGTTTATGCTAAACGCCATGCAATCATGCACGATGTTATGCAGCGTTAAATGATATGCAATGTTTAAATGCTATGCAATGTTAAATGTTATGCAGTCATGCACAATGCTATGCAATCATGCACAGTGATGCGATCCCGTCAGCAAAATAAATGCCGAGGGGGAAATTCTCCTGTCAAGGAGAAAGCACTACTCAGACAGAGGAATCATCCTGCTGAGGAGAACATGGACACGCCAATGTCAATCGGACTCTGTCTGGGGATTTTATCTTCTGCCGACTGCTGCAGGGGAAACAACTTTAGCTGACTGTTGCAGGGGAAACAACTTTAGCTGACTGCTGCAGGGGAAACAACTTTAGCTGACTGCTGCAGGGGACGAAGCTCTACGAGAACCCGAACCTGCTGAAGGAAAGCGATGTCAATCGCGGGAGCGAACTGCATGGCCGCCCTGGCTACTTTCCTGGGGATAACAACTCTGTGGGAAAACAACTTCAGCTGCTCCACATTTCACTGGGGAAAATCAATCATGATCTGATCAAGGGCATCTGCAAACTCGGCTGAGGAAGGAGAAATCATTCTGCTTCGCTGGAGAGAGTGCGACTCTGGGGAAATACAACATTAGCTGCCCCATGCTCTGCTGGGGAAGATTGATCATGATCTGATCAACTTCCAAGGATTCTGCTTTTCTGCGGACTCAGCCGGGGAGAGAAATCATTCTACTTCACTGGAGAGTACGACTCTGATGAGGAATTCGATTCCACGGGGGAAGAAAGAATCATCTGACTTCGGGGGAGAGTACAACTCTGCCGGGGAATACAACATCAGCCGTTCCAACACTCTACTGGGGAAGAGGGAATCATCCAACTTCAGGAGAGAGCATGACTCTGGTGGGGAATCTCAATTCCGCTGGAGACTTTACTGGGGAAACACGAGCTTCGGCACCCGAACACCTCTATGAAATCTGCACTTGTGACCCGGTGCTGGGGAACTGAGCTTCGGCCCTTGGCTCAGCGGATGAGGTGACATTCCTTCAGGATGCGTCTGCTTGGGGAAGAGAATCATCTCTGCCTGGGGAAGACATATCAATGCTCGCCATCTCGCGCTCAGATTCTGCGGAGGAGAGACTACTGAACTCTGCTGGAGAAGGAGGGCTCGCCCTGCTTCGGGGATGCGCACGGCACATCTTCGGGAAGGTGCTACACCTGCAACAACACAAACAAACAGACAAGATTCCCTCCTCAAAGGGTCCTATCCAGGTTATTATCTCGTGACAATATTCAGTTTAATCAATTGTTTCAACAATCAATGGGCCTAGGCCCGCAAGTTTATGTATGCGCATTTTATCAAAAAAACATCGGCGTTTTCATTCGCAAACAAAACAGATAAATGCTAAACAGACAAACAGAATTGCTGAATAATGTGCATTTTATTGATGGTGAACCCCTGAATGGGCAAAAATGTTTTACAACAGAGGCAAGCTCTTGGAATGAGGAAGCTGCGCAAAAAGAAATATACATCAGTATATACAAATGTCGGCAATCGAGGCGTAGACGAACACCATGAGTTGATCCCTCTAAGACCCACTCGACTTCGATACTTCTCCGATGCTTCAGCTTCGGAAGAGATTGATTCAGATAAACGGCCCTCAGGTCTTCCAAACCACTAAAGAATGAAAGTCCACACGCGGAACGCAGTCATTTGCTTATTCAAATCCCTAACTTTTGCGTGAACCGCCCTTTACGGGTTTTCAGTTCACCGGGATACCCTTTTTTGCCGAAGCCGCCCAGTGTAGGTTTTCGACATCGCGGGTGTACATTTTTTCAATATATCCCTAATTTTTGCCCGAACCTTTTATTCTGTTTTTGGTTCGCCGGGATGCCCCTTTTTTGCCTGGACTCTTTCTTTTTTGTCCAGCGGGTCGCTTTCAAGCAAAGTATTTTTTAACTGCGTCCGCGTTCACCGGGGATGCAAAATCTTCACCATCCATCGTGGATAACAACAAAGCTCCTCCTGAGAAGACCTTGCTGACGACATACGGCCCTTCGTAATTCGGAGTCCACTTTCCCCGGTGATCGGAGTGTGGCGGAAGAATCTTCTTCAGGACGAGATCACCCGTCTGAAAGCTTCTTGGACGCACCTTCTTATCATAAGCTTTCTTCATTCGGCTTTGGTACAGGCGACCAAATGCAGATGCTAACCTCTTCTCGTCCATCAGGCTGAGTTGGTTCAAGCGATTCGTAATCCATTCTGCCTCGTCGAGTTTTACATCAACCAAAACTCGCAAAGAGGGAATCTCCACTTCTAACGGTAGGACAGCTTCCATACCGTACACCAAGGAGAAAGGAGTTGCCCCGGTCGACGTACGCACCGTAGTACGATAACCGTGCAAGGCAAACGGCAGCATCTCGTGCCAATCTTTGTACGTCACAACCATCTTCTGAACGATCTTCTTGATGTTCTTGTTGGCCGCTTCAACAGCGCCATTCATCTTCGGCCGGTAAGGAGATGAGTTGTGGTGTTCAATCTTGAAGCTCTGGCACAGCTCCTTCATCATCTTGTTATTCAAATTCGAACCATTATCAGTAATGATCCGCTCGGGAATTCCATAGCGACAGATGATGTCCCTCTTTATGAATTTAGCTACCACCTGCTTGGTCACATTAGCGTACGAGGCTGCCTCCACCCATTTGGTGAAGTAGTCGATAGCTACCAGAATAAAACGATGACCATTGGATGCAGTGGGCTCGATCTTGCCTATCATGTCGATGCCCCACATGGAGAACGGCCAAGGGGAGGACATGATATTTAATGGGCACGGCGGCACATGAACTTTATCAGCATAAATCTGGCATTTGTGACATTTCTTCGCGAATCTGAAGCAATCCGACTCCATAGTCAGCCAGTAATACCCTGCTCTCAGGATCTTCCTCGTCATGGCGTGCCCGCCGGCGTGCGTACCAAATGTGCCCTCATGGACTTCTTCCATGAGCATACTTGCTTCTTTCTCATCTACACATCTGAGTAGCACGAGATCGTGGTTTCTCTTATACAGCACTCCATCAGGATTGAGATAAAAGTTTCCAGATAGCCTCCTTAGAGTCTTCTTATCCTGGGTTGACGCACCCGCAGGATACTCCTTGGTCATAAGGAAGGTCTGGATGTCGTGGAACCATGGCTTGCCGTCGGTGGCATCTTCGATTGCGAACATAAATGCTGGTCTATCAAGACGCGAAAGTACAATTCTTGGAGCCTCATTCCAATAATTGACCTTATACATTGAGGCCAGCGTGGCTAAAGCATCAGCCATTTGATTTTCAGCCCTGGGTACATGATGGAGTTCTACTCGGTCGAAGAACGGAAGCAGCCTCCTGGCGTAATTCATGTACGACACTAAATTCGCTTGACGAGTTTCCCACTCCCCTTTAATCTGATTGATTACAAGCGCTGAGTCACCATATATGTCTAGATTCTTGATTCTCAAATCAATTGCCTCTTCTAGACCCATAATACATGCTTCATACTCGGCTTCATTGTTGGTAACTGGAAACGTCAGTCTCGCAGTAAACGGGATGTGGGATCCGTGAGGAGTCGTGATGATAGCCCCGATACCACTTCCATAGGAATTAACCGCTCCGTCGAATATCAACTTCCACTGAGACTTCCTATCTGGCCCCTCATCGGGCAATGGCTCATCGCAATCCTTCGCTTTGAGAAACATAATGTCCTCGTCAGGGAATTCGAACTTCATCGGCTGGTAGTCTTCGATTAGCTGCTCGGCAAGGTAATCAGACAATACGCTTCCCTTAATGGCTTTCTGAGAGACGTACTGAATATCATACTCTGTTAATACCATTTGCCACCTGGCAATCCTGCCCGAAAGAGCCTGCTTCTCGAAGACGTACTTGATCGGATCCATCTTCGAAATTAGCATAGTGGTGTGGTTGAGCATATACTGTCGCAGACGTTTGGCGGCCCAGGCTAATGCACAACACGTCTTCTCCAGCATCGAGTATCGAGATTCACACTCAGTGAACTTTTTACTCAAATAATAAATGGCATGCTCTTTTCTTCCTGTCTCGTCGTGCTGACCGAGAACACACCCCATACTATTCTCTAGAACCGTCAGGTACATGATTAATGGCCGTCCAGCCACTGGGGGTATCAAGATTGGAGGTTCTTGAAGATACTGCTTTATTTTATCGAATGCCTTCTGGCAATCCTCATTCCAAGTAATCGCCTGATTTTTCTTTAAAAGCTTGAACATCGGTTCACAAGTGGCCGTGAGCTGAGAGATAAACCTTGAAATGTAGTTTATTCGGCCCAGGAAACCACGAACTTCTTTTTCTGTTTTCGGCGCTGGCATTTCTTGGATAGCTTTTATCTTCGCAGGATCAACTTTGATACCTCGTTCACTAACGATAAACCCCAATAACTTTCCGCACCGCACTCCGAAAGTGCACTTGTTAGGATTCAGCCTCAGCCTGAACTTCCTAAGCCTCTCAAACAGCTTTAACAGGTTGACCAGATGCTCTTCCTCCGTTTGGGACTTTGCAATCATGTCATCAACATAGACCTCGATCTCATGATGAATAATGTCATGAAACAAAGTTACCATTGCTCGCTGGTAAGTGGCCCCTGCGTTCTTCAGACCGAAGGGCATTACCTTATAGCAGAATGTTCCCCAGGGGGTAATAAACGTTGTTTTCTCCATGTCCTCCGGTGCCATCTTAATCTGATTGTAACCGGAGAAGCCATCCATGAACGAAAACACAGAAAACTGGGCTGTATTGTCGACCAACACATCGATATGAGGCAACGGGAAATCATCCTTAGGGCTCGCCCTATTCAAATCCCGATAATCGACGCACATGCGTACCTTACCGTCCTTCTTCGGTACAGGCACTATGTTGGCGACACACGGAGGGTAAGTGGTAACGGCTAGAAATCCTGCGTCCAACTGCTTCTGGACTTCTTCTTTGATTTTCACAGCCATGTCTGGTCTCGTTCTCCTAAGCTTCTGCTTGACTGGAGGGCAATCTTCTCGCAACGGCAAGCGATGAACTACGATATCAGTGTCAAGTCCGGGCATATCCTCATATGACCAAGCAAAGACGTCACTATACTCTCGAAGCATCTTGACCAGTCTATGCTTGACATCATTCTGCAGCGCAGCCCCAACTCTGACATTCTTGATAAGCTCCTCAGAACCCAGATTTATGATCTCAATATCCTCCTCGTGAGGCAGAATAACCTTCTCCTCTTGTCTCAACAAGCGGGCCAACTCTTCCGGAAGGTCCTCGTCTTCATCAATCTCATCCTCGGCTTGATAGATCGGGCAATCAAAGTCGTAGTGAGCCGTAGAGGGTCCAGAGTCGATGTCGTCTGTTACGTGGATCCTGCAATAACAAGGGTTAAGTTTAAAGCAAGAATATGCAGGTTAGCACAAACCTCGTTGCCATTTTGCTGTTTTTCGAAATAAACATAAAACAGGAATAACAGAGAACACAATATTTGATTACGAAGAAAACGCCTTTTATTTATTAACAAAATGCATACACATAATCCAACAAGGCCCTGACAGTAAAACCACTATGCCCTGGGCAGGACATAGGGTCGTACAAAGATTGTAAAAAGCAAATCATTACTCTTCACTTGTCAGCTTGATAATCTCCTTGATGGTCCAATTGTGGAGGTGCTCGCCCGGCTTGCTCGGTTGAATCCAGGCGTCAAGATCGCAATCACTGTCCCCGCTGTCCTCCGACGTAGCGTTGATGCTCTCGAAAATTACTCCCCCTTTGGTGAATAGGATCGACCCTTTCCCACGAGACGAGCTGCCAGAAGAAGATGAAGCTTCAGCTCCAGGAGAATACCCCAATCCAAACTTATCCTGTTTGATTGGTATATCCAAGACATGCCCCCAGCCTGGGGTGGAACCGGCTTCGACAGCGGCTTGAGCTTCCTTAAACGAGGAGAGACTCATCTCTTGCTTCTCTGCGACGACAGGAGCTACCTCCTTCACCCTGACGGTTTCAAATGCTTGGCAAAGAGTCTCATGGATCTCGCCATCCATTTCGACATATTTAAAGGACGATAGGTGGCTTACCATAATGTCCTCTTCACCACAGACGGTCACTATGCTGCCCCCGACAGCATATTTAAGCTTCTGATGCAGCGTGGACGTCACAGCACCAGCGGAATGGATCCATGGCCGACCTAAGAGGCAACTATAGGAGGGCATGATATCCATGATATAGAAAACCGTATTGAACGTCTCTGGACCAACTTGAATTGGCAGGGTCAATTCTCCGAAGACGTGGCGCTTGGTCCCATCAAAGGCTTTCACGACCAAATCACTGGGCGTGCACAGCAGTCCACGGGTATCCAACTTCATTAGTGCTTTTTTCGGAAGCATGTTAAGCGAGGAACCCGTATCCACCAGGACATGTGACATAATCGTGCCTCTGCACTCTATTGAGACGTGCAAGGCGCTATTGTGATCTCTTCCCTTAGGAGTCAGCTCCAGATCTGTAAATCCCAGTCCATTACCAGCATTGACATGGGCTACTACCTCCTCGAGTTGATTTACTGATATCTCCTGCGGCACGTATGCAGCATTTAATACCTTCAATAACGCGTTGCGGTGTGCTTCAGAACACAGCAACAAGTTAAGAATAGAGATCTTTGACGGAGTCTGATGAAGATGATCTACAATTTTGTAGTCACTCTTCTTGATTAGTCGCATGAACTCTTCAGCATCTTTAACTAGCAACTCTTTTTCTGCCCCAGAAGGGACCTCTTCGACAGCTTTACCTTTACCTTTATCCACAGCGTTAGCTCGGACCACTTTCTCTGCTGCAACCTCTGCTGGTGCAAACACTCTACCGCTTCTAGTGATACCACTGACTTCGGTAAGATTCTGCACAGTTGATCCGAATGGCTCAAGCTCTATCTTCTGACCATTGCAGTAAACTTCGGCGCCATAATGCCATGGAACAGCATTAGTACTCTCGAATGGGATTGGTCCGGCCCTGGTGATGGTGATAGTAGGTGGACGCGGCGCAGAAATAGTAATAGGGTGACGAGGAATAGTAATGGTGGCAACTTCGTCTGCCTGCTTCAGCACGACTTCCCCTGATGCACTCTCAACGCTCCGGCTGAACTGTAAAATACCCTCGGACATCAGACTCTGGATACCTTCGATCAGCTGCTCACACCCATCAGGAAGTGTAGCACAAGCCATACATAATTCTCCACATCCAGGAAAGAAGCCCTTCTTCAGCAACTTAGCCTTGACAAAACTCAACGGCGTCTTCAAACCTTTGACATCAGTCAGCAAGTCTGAACTCTCCTCAGTGATAACAGCATTCACTCCGCCCCCCTTATGATGAGGCATCGGGTTTTTGGTGACGTTGGGCACGTTGTCAGAAAAGTTGATAACCTTGGCGTCCACCAAGTCCTGGACTCTGTGCTTAAAAGCTTTACAATTCTCAACCGTATGGCCTGGTGCCCCAGTATGGAACTCACAAGTAGCACTGGCGTCATACCCCGGTGGTGGTGTCCCTGTTAAGGGAGCCAACGTCCTCTTTTGAACTAATTGGAGCTGAAGCAGCGTTTGCAAAAGCTGTGCATACGACATAGGTGGAGTATCAAAATGACGGCTTGTCAGAGGAGCCCGATTCTGATATCTTTTGTACCCCTGATTATTCTGCTGCTGGGGCTGCTGCTGCTGCTGCGGCGGGGCAGCTGGGATATTTATGCTAGCAATCTGAGGCTGGGGGCCCTTGCCCTTTCTCCTAGCATTAGTGACAGCACTGGCATCCCCCTCTCGACGCTTGCCAGTATAGGGTTTCTTGCTACTTCCTCCAGCTGAGGATGATTCGCCCTGAATTTTTCCGATCTTTATACCGTTCTCAACATGCTCGCCCAAAGTGATAAGAGCTGAGAATGTTCCAGACATGCCACTGACCAGCTTTTCATAATAGATTTCGGGAAGGGTAGCCACGAATATTTGCACCAGCTCACGCTCAACCATCGGTGGTTGAACCCGAGCAGCCAATTCACGCCACCGCTGGGCGTACTCTTTGAAGCTTTCATTGTTCCGCTGTGAGAGATTCTGAAGCTGAACTCGGTTGGGAGCCAAGTCGCTATTGTATTGATAGTGGAGAACAAATGCTTCTGCAAGATCTTTCCAGGTGCGCACAGTAGCGGGCTCCAAACCCATATACCATTCGAGCGATGGACCAGAAAGACTATCCTGAAAGAAGTGCATCAGCAGCTTCTCATCGTCAGAATAGGCGGACATCTTTCTATAATAAGATCGGAGGTGGACCCGGGGGCAAGTAGTACCCTTATACTTCTCGAAGGTAGGCACCTTGAACTTGTGAGGTACTTTAAAGTCAGCAATCAACCCGAGCTTGGACATGTCAACGCCCAACGTGTTCTGATTTTCTATGTCTCTCATCTTGTCTTCCAGCGCCTTGAACCTGAGTCGAGCTTCAGCAGTCAACTCTGCCTCTACACCTCTCTGAGAGAATATGTCATCCTGATGGTCCTCCAGCCACGGCTGAGGCACCACCAGATTTCCTGCACCAGCATTGCCGTTGACCGGCCCTATGTTAACATTGGCTCCCAAACTACCATTGCCGACGCCTGCCGCATTGAGTCCGAGATTAGTCATCAGATTGCCGTTAGCACTGCCGTTGCCCCCGGCAACAGGAACAACGTTCTGGGGAGTATCCCCTGGAGGAGGAGTGGGCACGGCCCCGCCGTGAAGTATTCCATTACTGTCGACCCTGGAGATGAGAGGTTGAACCAAAGTACGAAGCTGGTCTTGCCCATTCGCAACTACTTGCATCAGCTCCATAAAACGATCCATCCGTTCACGGAGCTCTTGAACATCTGACTGTACCTGGTCCATTATCCTTGTCTGATTAGCGCGAGTTGAGTAGCGGTGGATGAGTCTTTGATCAATCCTGGAGATCGAAAGCAGCTCGGAACCTGCGTACCTGAAAAACCTGTCAACATTAAAGGTTAGGAAAGGCAACAGAATGTATGTCATGCAAAATGCTTTATGCAGATGCATGCGTGTGTCTGTGTGCTTGAGAGATTTCCCCCGGTCCTGGCACCTGCTGACAATAATAAGGAGAGGAATCTGGGCCCAATCATGGAAATAGTAACCTCACATAGCAATAGTCAGATTCGACACATCAAGGACCGAGAACTCGTACGCAACAGTCTTGCTGAGAGAGGCTGCAGTAATGCAATAAGAGGCGAGAGATCCTGGATCGGGGAACGGTACCTGTCACAGACACACGTCAATGGAATGCGAATGATTATGCAAACTGATGCAAAATGCAGGCATGCAACAATATATCCAGGTGGCTGCTGTGGAGATTCGGTGTCAACAGTCACTACGGAAACCCCGGTGCAAAACCACTGATTTGATCTGCTGAGAACAACCATCTTGATAGGATCGAGATCAAAATTCTGCTCTGTCGAGAGCAAGTGCCTGATAATAAGGACCCTGGGTGCAAGATCAAGGAAAGTCTGTTGATGAAGTCTTCAGACCCCCAAATCAAGATCTGCCCTGTCGAGAACAAACACACAGCTGCTGATGGGATCTTCAGACCCCACTCAAAATCTGCCCTATCAAGAACAAATAACAACTGCCGATGAGATCTTCAGACCCCACTCAAAACCTGCTCCGTCCAGAACAAACCATTGACGATAATACACTGATCAAAGCCTGCTCTATCGAGAACAGACAAACACCCGATGATGAAAATCCTCTGATCAAAAACTCGCTCTGTCAAGAACAGTCAAATCTGCCACCGAGAACCGTGATACCAACATAACTGATTCACTGTCGAGAAAACCAGGTAGTCTGGAGGTCAAAGTTTCCTGCAATATCCCAACCCCACTCACAGGTATGGACCTAATCCACGGACAAAGGTACGGCATCCTATGCGGTCATCAGCGTCACAGACTTTCATGAGTGACGATACGATTCCCAGAAGGAGTGGCATCATCAAGTCATGAAGAGGCCTCACTTAGCTGACTTCCAAATGATCGGTCCCCAGAGTCGACAATCCTCACGTCTGGACTCCCCTCAGATCCTCAGGACCGGAAAGGAGCACCTCTGCAAGAATCTCGTTTGAGCGCAGATTTTCGTAGGGAACTGTGCCTGCTCAGCAGACAGGTTCGTCTACTACTTCTCCGCAACTATATCTAGGTGTGTACTCAAAGCCCAGGTCCGGCTTTTCACTCACAGTAACATCCCTCTCCCACAGCAGCACAGATAATCATATCGAACTGGAAATAAAATGCGGGAAATAAAATGCGGGAAGTAAAAATGCGATAAATAAACGCAACCCAACAAGCAAACACACAAACGATAGTATTGACTCTCATAGGGAACCGGAGAACCATAGATTCTGGGTTCGGTCCCCAGCAGAGTCGCCAGCTGTCGCTTGCGCGAAAATAAGGTGCCGGCATGACAGAAGAGTCGCCACCGTGCGTTATTTATCCCTCGGAGCGGGAAAGGAAACGCTCGAAGTAAACCTCGCAAAAAACGGGAAAAAGGTATGGTTATCGCAACCAAAACCTGGGTTCGGGAGTCGGTTACGCAAGGGGAAGGTATTAGCACCCCTCACGTCCGTCGTACTCGACGGGATCCTCGCTTGTTTGTTTACTTGGACGGGTTGGTTATAATCTATCTACCTATCAAGGCTGGCTGAAAAAGAAAAGAAAAATGACTCGGCAAAGCGTCACAGTTTATGCCTACGTATTCCCGTCTGGAACAAGAAATCAGAGTCAACGTAGTTCGGCCTACTACGGGTTATGGGGGAAAGGTTGCTCGCTAGGATATCGCATCCTATGCCTACGTACTTTCATCTGGTATGAAAGATCAGAGCAAACGTAGTTCGGCTAACTACGGGGTATCTCCTGAAAGAAGTGTTTTTTATTGTTTGCGATCTCAACCGCACTAGAGACTATGACCTGAGAGGGAATACGTCGCATGTCACCCAAAGGGTACCATACTAATCATCCATCCTCAGATAGCTTAAGGCTCGTAACGTACGAAAAGAAATCATTCATGATTACTGTATTTTAAACTGCTTCGAGATGAGAAGAGAACAGGCCCAACTAGGAGGGAGACTATCAAGTCCTACTGTTATCATGCCATGGATTCATCCTATGGTTGAGGTTTGAACAGGGAACTCCTAGATGTTGTCATGCATAGGTTTCAACCTAAAAGTCTATCATCAAATCCTCATCAGAAGAAATGAGAGTCCTAAGGGATCATGTCAATGATACACCAAAACAGACAAAAGCATCAGCTTTAACAGTAAAATGCATGCAATGCAAGTGAGGGAGGAAATGTGTGTGGGGCTTCAGCCTCCACAAGCTCGTCTCAACCTCAAGCCAGTCATGAAATAACAGTAATCATACTGAAGATAAACAACATGCTATCAAGCAATAACAGATAAGGGAAATGAAGTGCCATCAGGCAAACAAAACACATGCTTGAGAAAGAATCATCTACTCTCTAATCCTAACCCTAACACAGAATTTGAATCAAATATAAGCAAAGCCCTAAAGCAAAACCTAACCAAAAGAAATCAATCCCAGTCTTCAAGCTTCAGAACAAGCTTACCAAAGAAAGGGAGCTAAGTAAGCAGACTCATAGTGTCTTCCTCAGGAAAGCACTAGGAGGTGTATACTCAGGAGTCATATCCTATGTGGCTCAACCACTGTGATCAGTTTATATTCCTCCTCAGGAGAAATTAAACTCACAAGCAGGCTCCAACATCACTGGATATTTAGGAAATCCTATCTGAACTAGTGGAACTAAATGAACAGACTCATAGGACCTTCCTCAGGAAAGTACTAGGAGGCTTCCACTTAGGAGTTGTATCTTATGTGGCTCAACAACTGTGATCAGTTTACATTCCTCCTCAGGAGAAATTAAACTCACAAGTTGGCTCCAACATCATTGGATACTTGAGAAATCCTAGATAAACTAATGGAACTAAGTGAATAGACCCATAGGACCTTCCTCAGGAAAGTACTAGGAGGCTTCCACTTAGGAGTTGTATCCCATGTGGCTCAACAACATGTGATCAGTTTACATTCCTCCTCAGGAGAAATTAAACTCACAAGTTGGCTCCAACATCATTGGATACTTAAGAAAGAGGTGAGAAGAAAGGATGAAAGTCATTCATAGTGCCTTCCTCAGGAAAGTACCATGAACTTCCTTCAAACTTCAGGATCTCAAACCTCACAGACAGGGAACAAGCTAAGCTCTGGGTCTCTGAGTCTTGATCTACAATCTTCTCTTCATGATGCTCTCCAACAAGATCTTCAAGACAACACAAACCCCACAACAAATTCCCCACAATAGCCCCAGATATGAACAGATAACCACAGCACAGACAAAATCAATAGGCAACTTCAGAAAATACCTAAAAATACTAAACCAATGGGGAAAAATCTATCAATTATTCAAAAGGGTCTACAACATCTACCCATAACATCCACATATGCCCCTACCCAAAAATCAAACAAAACTATCTAAAGAAAATGAATTTCCTCACCTATGCACAACCTAAACCCTAATTAGACTATCCTAAGTTCAACTATCTAAACTAATCAAATTTTAATCTAAAAATATAGAAATAAATCCTATGGGGAACTATGGTTCAATATCTAATTACACAAAAAAGAATGGATTAAAAAGACTAAAGGAAGGTCCTACAACAATTCTTGCAAAATAAGGTATCAACTAAAAGAAAGAAAATACACTATATTAAAGAAAATATCACCAAAAATTCTACATTAAAAATAAAATTCCATTTTTATTTTTATTATTTTCTACACATTTATATCTAATCATAGAAAAAACAAGAAATCAAAAATGATTATTTTTCATTTATTTATGATTTTTACAAGATGCTAAAAATATAAGGAAATCAAAAATATAAAATGATTAATTAAAGGGGAGGGGGGTTCAGATGGTAAAGCGCCCAGTTGAATTTATTTGGGCCAGATCATGGTGGGGTGCGAATAGAAGGGATAGGCCCAGGGACCACCGTTTAAGTGAAACGGTGCGTTTCACTTATGTGGCTTCCCTCCAATTTACGAGTTTGAATCCAGGCCGTTAGATGAGGAGATTTTGTCAAAACCTGGGGACTCATCCAACGGACAACCGTCATCGTCCCAGCTCAACCTAGGGTTTTGCAGAAAACCTCACTCCATGCACTAATCCTTCCTCCCCTCGTTCTCTCTCTACAGGTCACGATTTTCAAAAGTTCAAAAGGGAAAAAATGATCTACTCACTGAGAGGAACAAGACCATGCGTACACTTTTTCCTAATTCTCTCTAGATAATCCTAACAGAAGCCTGCAAGGTCGCGGTTCAAGCATATTCACCTGATGTCAACTTTCATTAACCTTGAATCTAATGGCATACAGTTACTCTACATGTCTCCCTAACTATTCTAAACCAAATCTTGACAACTAAAACTAACAAACCAGTCATTTCTTGGAGATTAAAGTTTCTTGGCTCTGTTGTGAACTGCCATGGAATGAGCTATACTTCTTAGGATTTCATCATCTACCCTAGTACATTGATTCTAAACCTATAAAACTAATCAAGACTATATAATTTAAGAGAATGGTGATGGAAAAAGAACCTGTCAAGAGGTTATGGTAGAGACTCGTGTGGGTACTTTCAAGCCTTGGAACTTCTTCAGAAGGAACCTTGGATGATCAATGGCCTTCTGTTTGCACTTGTGATGTAGGAGAAGGTCTGCAATGGAAGGAAACCAGAATTGCTTCAACTTGAAGAAACCTCTTCAATGGATGCTTCTCTCTCTCTCTCCCCTCTGAATTCTCTTGCTATCACCAACCTCAATCACACTCTAATGCACTCTTCTTATAATGATCATTAGACACTTCTAGATTCATCTAGAATATGGTGGAAAGTTCTTGAAAATCTCATGTGGGGACAAGTTGAAAATCTCACATCTCATGCCTTATGCCTTGCAATGTAGTCTTAAAATATCTTTACATGAGATATTGAGAAAGAGTGCACAATTACAAGCCTTGGTTTTGCCTTGTGTTAAGATTTCTCAAGTTGCCTTCTTTTTCAAGTAACAAGTTTTCAAAGCAACCCCCATTTTAAAGCCTTAAATAAAAATTATATTTAAACCAATGTTCTCAAAATGATGTTTCCAATCAAAATGATATATTGGATGACCCATTTTGGATTTGTGGATCTTCCAAACCAATTTCCAATTTCAACTTTTCAAACTTATAAGCCATTTTTAGTTCATTTTTTGACCAATCATGCAAATCCATGCTATGAGCTTTTCCAACAATTCATGACCTTCTTTTTAGACTTAAAATCACATTTTGAACAACTTTCATGTTTTGAGTTTTTCCATTTGAGGCTTGGAAATAGGAGATATGGCATTTGCTTAAAATGACCTATAACTGACAAATGACCAAAATACCCCTGTCTTGTTCAAACCATAAGTTGAGTTCCACAAATCCTATCAAGGACTTCTACCACTCAAATTAAAGCTAAGAAGATGCCCTTCAAAATTCATGTTTACCAAGAAATCATAGGAATCATCCTACTAGGGCAAAAATTGTCTGCAAGTTGGGTGACTTTTAAGGACCCAGATTCACACACCTCAGCTGACCTGTAATTTGTCAAAACCATAACTTGAGCTCTGCAACTCCTATCAAGGACTTCCACCACTAAAATTAAAGCTAAGAACAAGCTCTACAACATTCATGTTGTGGGGAAGATGAGATATCAATCACATCTAGAGCTAAAACTGCCTGGAAGATAGGGATCAAATTAGGGTTTTTTCACTGACAATCCTTGGAAACCCTGACTCAAAACTTCTCAAACTCTTCAATCATGATGAGTTGGTCTAGGAATCATCTTTATAACATCTCTATGCATCATTCCATGATCTCATGGCCCTTGGATTAGGTCTCAACCTTCTTCAAATTTTCAGTTATCCTAGGGTTGACCCAGTCAAAACCCTAATTCTACCATTCATGGTTGAATCTTCTGAACCCTTGCATAATGACCTCTCAGGGCTTCATGATGGCTATCAAGACATCTCATAGGCTTTCTCAAAACATCAAGTTCATTCTCAAAGTCTCAGAATCATCTGAGGAGCACCCACAACTCTCAAGCTATGAAGCACACAACCCTGGTTTCAACCAACTCCTCTGAGGATTTCTTGAACTTTCTGATGAAGGTATCAACTTTCAAACACTCAACGAATAAATAATTGTTGGTCAAATTTTGGGGTGCAACACATATGAACGTTTATTTCCCCCCAGAACCTTGACAACAGTCAAAAAGTTCCTCTTCCTCCCTCTGTGAGGGGAACTACGATTACTCTGATTCCATCCCCTACCCAGGATACGTAGGCACAAGATGCGAATCTTGGCGAGTATACTTAGGACTAACCCTTAGCATTACCCTTAAGCAGATTACTTTAGCAATAACACATTAAAATAAGAGGTTCTTGTAGAGTACTACAGAAGTTTAGGATGTTAATACCTTCCCTAAGCTTAACCAACCCCCGAACCCTATATCTTTCCCCGCATTGTGTTCACGATGCAAAATAGGTTTTTACTTTCTTTAACCTTTCCTTCGGATAAATCAAAGACCGGTTGTGAATCAAGAGTGTGATTCAAATTAATCAATAATTTGATATCTTATTCTCACCGCGACAGAAAATGGCGACTTCACTAGGGAGATATTGTTTTATCTTTTGAGGGTTATCCCTATCTTGTTTTACTATTGCTATTTGCTTTATTATCTGTTATATATTCATGTTATACCTTGCTTGGGGTATCATTGTTGTCAGATAAGTCCTTCACCCAGACTTGAGTGCAATTTTTATAGGAAGGTGATATATTCGACGAGGCTTATAGGGAGTTGAATCCCGACCAAGCTGACTTGAGAATCCTTTTGAAAAATAGTATTGTTGAACGAGTTAATCTTGAAAACATTCACTATTTTTGATTGGAGCCTGTGATATTGAGGACTGCAGTTACTCAAACATAACTTTGGCCTTATTTAGGACGTAGGGCAAGAACTATGAGGGAGTGTTCCTGAAATAGTTGTTGCGCGATACTACATTCAAAAGAGGTTCTCTTGAGAATATTATTAACCACTGAGTAGTCAGGAAATTGATAATATCTGAAAGATGAACTAATGACTTTGGGCACCTCTTTAGAACCTTGTTCTGCTCGTACAATTAACCCATAGTACTTACCTTTTAGGATGGGTAGACCTTGGCTCCACTCATGTTCCTCTAACCTAGGACCTTTTGTTTGCTTGTGTGCTTGTGCATTGCATCCAACATCATATCATTCCTGGTTTCAAGGAATTCAACTATCCTTTGCAAATTCAAAAAAATTTTACATTTCAAAATCTAAAACTTTTCATCAGTTTCCTAGAAATATTTAAAATCGACCGTTGAAATCCTTGAAACCACTACATTGGATTGACATCCTGTTTATGCATTTGCATTTTTCTTCCGGTTTCTTATCATCGATTCTCTCGCTTCTAGTTCTGTTACTATGAGTCCTCTGCATCAGTACAACACCAAAGGTCGAGCTTGGAAAAAGATGGCGGAACAAAATCAAGAGCTTGACCGTGTCAGTAATGAACTTGAAGACCTTCGGGGAAGTGTTGGGCAGATAATGGAGATGCTTTAGGCCATTAATGCAAGAATGGATACTCAGCCTACTGTTGTTTATGAGATTACCGGTAATATTGTGGGTCCTCAACCATCTGTTACTACTGCAAGTCTACTTCCTTATGGTTTCCCACCTGGTGCTATGTCGACTCCTTCTACGGTTCCTATTGCTCAACCAGTTCAACAAGTTGTTCCTCCAAAGTTCAAAACTCCGAGCTTCAACCATTATGAAAGAGCTACACGCTCGAGGAATTTCTTGATCAGGTATCACCGTAAAATGGCTGCTCATCAACCTTGGCAACATCAGCAAAAGTATGTTCAACAACAAGGTTATCCAGTTCAGTATGCTCAATACCCATATGTAGCTGCTGTTACACCTGCATTTAACCAACAATTTCATGCTTATTAGCCTGTGCAACCGACTCCTGTCTATCAGCCTCCGGTTGTCGCACCTCGAAAAATCACAGAGACATTTCGGAGAAACGACCCTCACGCGAAAGGCGCGGAAATGCGGTTCGACAGAGTCGCAACCGAACTTTATTTATCCCGAATAAACGGGAGAGGAAAATATCGAGAAAACCTCTTAAAACGAAAGGCAGGAACAGGGCTATTGCAACCAAGTTTTGGGTTCGGGAGTCGGTTACGCAAGGGGAAGGTATTAGCACCCCTCGCGTCCGTTGTACTCAACGGGAACCTCTTAGGGTATTTTGTGGTGAGTGTTGTCTAGGTTTGGTTGTTTTTCTTTTCGATGTTAAAGGCGAATTGGTAGGATAATGGGTAAAGACGCTAGGGGAAATGGGTGGTTAGAAGGATAGGGTGCTCGCAAAGGATTGGGACCCTTGTGCCTATGTATGCTCATTCGGACGAGAATGAGAAATCAGAGCGTCGTAGTTCGACTACGGGAAATGATGGGGGAATTGAAGACGGAATAATGGAGGAAGGTAGAAGTGTGGACAGAACAATGGAGGAAGATAGAAGTGTGCTCGCCAAGATCATCACAATCTTGTGCCTACATATCTTACATTCAAAATCGAATGAAGAATCAGAGCGTCTGTAGTTCATGGTAACAACCACGAAAAGACAAGGTTTGAAATGGGTTTGAAGTTGAGTTTGAGAAACGAAAGAGTGAATGACAAGTAACCCAAGAGTGTGCCTCAAAAGCTTGTCACTTAAGAGTTTAAGGAATGCGATATTCCAAGAACTCATTTCTTTCAGAAGTTGGGTTGAATATGTTGAAGATAAAGGGTTGGATGTTTTGTAATCGAAAGAATGAATTAATAACAACTCAAGGGCGCGCCTCGAGAGTTAATCATTCGAATATTCAAAGAATGCTAGATTCTAAGAATATCCCTCTTTCGTAAGTTTAAAAAAATGTTTGTAAAAGATTGAATCGAAAATGGAATGTGAGGCAAAAGGAGGTTAGTTTGATAATGGCTCGACGACGAGTCGAGAATTTGATCGAAAAATGGAATCGACTTGACGACGTGTCATGCGTTAGATGGTGAGAAATGATATTAGTCCCTAAGGGTGCTCCTAATATCGAAACCACGACGCATTGTGAATGTGTGTGTGAAATGTCGATAGTTGCGAATGCGTATGAGCACTCGACTTAGGAGAAAGTTTGAAAATGTTTGGAAAATTCAAAAGATTGAATGAATAAGAACTCAAGAGCGTTCCTCAAGAATTATTCACTCGAAGATCCAAGGAATGCTAGATTCCAAGAACCTCCTTCTTTCGGAGTTTTAATCGAGAAAATGTTTTGAAATAAATTGAATTGAAGAAAGGTATGAAAATAAGTTGTGTAAGAGGTGAGATTACGATATTAGATTTGAAAATACAAGAGAAATGACAATTATTTGATAAATGAGACGTAGGCCTCACAACCAATTAATCGGGGTATTATCGAGATGCTAGATCTCGATAACACCTTCTTCATTTGAAAAATGTTCAGATGAACGAAGAAAATATCACACGAAATGCTAGATTCCTATGATATTTCTTTGTCCAAAAAGAACGTGTTTTTAAAAAAAAACGAAAAGTTGAACGATACATTACTTAAGGCATACGCCTCAATAACAATCGTCCAAAAATCCAAGAAGTGCTAGACTTCAAGGATTTAGTTTTTTCGCGATTTGATTAGAAAATAATTTGGTTGAACGTGTTTTTTTAAGAAAAATAATACTATTTAAAATTTGTCTTAGAATTTTCTTAGAAAACACTCATTGAAATGTCTAAAAAGAAATAGTAATAATAAATAGACTACTTAAAATATTTTGAAAAAAAATGATTTTAATAATGAAAATAGATTGAATTAAAATTAGGAAAAAAATGATTACTCATTTTAAAAGTAACGTATTTTAAAAAAAACCCCTAAGATTATTATTACTAAATTATCTTTAAAATATCTACAAAATGGAATAAAAGATAACTTTAGTTTGAAAAATAACTATCAAATTTGAAATGGAGTACGTTCATGATCGATTAGTGCGAAGTAACATCGTGGCGAAAATGTTATACGCAACAACGCGGCGACTTATTCAAATTGATATATCACGAATTATGATGGGACAATACACATTGATTTGTCAAAACCATGAGTTCAAATTGAAAACTAAACGCTATAAGTCGAAAACTAAAACTGATACGCAATCGGCAATTAGAACTCAACAATGTCATAGAGAATGTAATTAAATCAAAATTTAGCACGCGTTCTCCTTGCAACCTCATAAACATGAGTTTAGCAGCTCACCGACGTTGCTCAAAACCAAGACGACAAATATTAAAATATAAATTAAACAAACTACCAATATGCAACATCACCAACTATCAGCAACAATATGTAATAGATCAAAATGGTCCACTAACCCAATCATCTTACACAAACAGGATTCAGAAAATAAATCAAGCATTCATATGGTCTACATAGTCTCACAAATCAGGGAAGAAATGTATGCTAATGGCATTGAACTCAGACTATAGAATAACAACATGTTATGTATTAGATTGAAGCGTTACCAACCGTAGAGGAAAGGCGACGAAACTGACTCGGGATTCAAAATAATGTACAGACAACACAAGCATAATCCCTCCACCTGTAATCCTGAATTCGAAACCTCCTTCTTGCAACCAACATGAGCAACTGGAACCACCGACCGAACCAATATCGAAGAGCTCCGTCGCCATTATCAGCTTTTCGTCAGCCACGACACCTTTCGTATTAGGAACTGCACTTTATCAGCAAAAGTACCTTTTGAATCAGCTTCACGCTTAACGGTGTTTAGAAGTCCATAAAAAAACGACGTTCTTCTCTGTCGTACCGGGGCCAGTTTGTGATCTAGCTTGTTCACTTTCTTCGATTCCGAATCTTTTCTGAAGAAGATGGACAGAGTGCTTCTTGGGTGATGACAGTGATGAATAACAGAAGAGAATGACGATGGGATTTAAGGGGAAAACAAAGGTGGTGGTGGAAATTATGAGGGTTTAGTTTGAAGGTGGATATTTGATGGTGGTGAGTAAATCGGAACTTGAAGATGGAGGGATGACGATGATGGCGATAGAAGTGGAAGAGTAAAAAACGAAAGGGGTTTCTGAGGTCGATTAGAGTAGAGAATGGGGATTTGCGGCCGTTTTCGGAGAGAGGAGAGGTTAGGGAAAATGACTTAGGGAGAATGGTGCGGCCGTTTTGGGGAATGGAGAAGATGTACAATGTCAATTTAGGGTTTGGGGTGGGTTTGTTAGGGTTTCAAAGGAAAGTGGCGGCGCCGTTGTGGGTGAAGAAGGGAGGAAGGAAATGAACAGTAGGTCCCCCTTTTCTACTATGAATTTCCCCTCTTCTTATAGCGTCTGAGCCTCTCCTTCAGCCTCCATTGGGCTTTCCACACGGGTCCAAAACTCACCCTCTCACTCTCTCTTAACTAACTTTTTTTACTTTTTTACTAACTAATTAACTATCTAAGTCTAAATAATTAAATTGTAATGAAAACAACTATTAAATCTAATCCTAAATGGAAACTTATCTAAACTAATTTTCTAAGTTAAAAAACTAAATTCTAATCATATCCTATTTCACTGATAATCCTAATCTAATTAAATTAAAAAATCTAATTCTTAATACAAACTAAAACTATTCTTAAACTTTTACTAACTAAATAACTCTTAAATCTATTCTAATTCTATAATAATCAATTCTAAGTCTAATAAAAACTAATTACTATAATTCTAATTAAATTTCTAATAAGAAATAAAATTCTAATTCTAGTCTATTTCTAATTTAATTTATCTTCTAATAAAAATTATAAACTAATTCCTCTAAATAACTCTAATTCTAAAATCTAAATTTACTTAATTAGAATTCTAAATTCTAACTTCTAAAAAACTTAATATAAATTCTAAATCAATTTTCTAAATTAAAAACCTAATTCTATCTTTCTAAACTAAAATGTAAATCTAAAATCTATCTATATTAATTCTATTTTAAACTAATTCTAACATCTAATCAATTCTACTTCTAAAATCTATTTAACTAAAAAAAACCTAAATTCTATTTCTAGTTTCTAAATAATTAAAAATTCTAAATTTAAAAAATCTAATAAACTATTAACAAACAAATATGTATAAAGAACTAGGAAAACATGACAGAATTAAAAATTCACAAAAACCGCTTTAGGCCACGTGTCACGCTCTCACTGGCCAAAAATGATAAAGATTGGAAAACGCCCTATTGTGAGTGGACACGTGTCCAAATGACGTGAAACTAAGCAGTCAATACAAAATTAAAAATAGAGTAAAAAAATGAAAAAATATTTAAAAATGGGTAGGACAAGTTTAGGGTATGACATATGCCCCTATCTAATCGGCTTAAACCTAGGGAAATGAACTGCTACAACGTTCTTTCTCCCGAGGTAGAAGTCAATTAGATATGAAGAAGACCCTGAATTTGTCCGAAAAGAAAATAAATGCTCAGAAATTGAAATACTGGATAAAGTAAACCTCTGAGTAAATTGTGGATAACTGGCAAAAGGTCGTTATCACCAAAAGGATGATGAGATGAAACACACATGGCTACTACCACCAAAAGGTTGATAGAGCAAGTACACACCGGTCACTACCACCAAAAGGATGATAGGACAAACACTATTGCACAATCTGACATTAATAAGATGACAGACCCCCCACCAAAAGGATGACAGAGCAAAACTCATACCGGCCACTACCACCAAAAGGATGATAGGACAAACACTATCGCACAATCAGACATCAATTATGATGACAGACGCCCCACCAAAAGGATGACGGAGAAACTCACACCGGCCACTACCACCAAAAGGATGATAGGATAAACATTATCGCACAATCTGACATCAATAAGATGACACACCCTCCACCAAAAGGATGACGAAGCGAAACTCACACCGGCCACTACCACCAAAAGGATGATAAGACAAACACCATCGCACAATCTGACATCAACAAGATGACAGACCCCCACCAAAAGGATGACGGAACGAAATTCACACCAGCCACTACCACCAAAAGGATGATAGGGCAAACACTATCACACAATCTACCATCAATAAGATGACAGACGCTTCACCAAAAGGATGACGGAGCGAAACTCACAGCGGCCACTACCTGTTGCGGTGAGAATCGTGATACTAAGCTATTGATTAACTTGAATGTTTAATTCTTAGATTACAACCGGACTTTAATTTATCCAAAGGAGAGGTCTAAAGAAAGAAAGAACCTTTTTCGCGATGTAACAACAACGCTAAGAGATTCGGGGATCGGGGGTTAGTTATGCCTAGGGTAGGTATTTCACATCCTAAACATCTGTAGTACTCTACAAGAACCTTTTGTTTGATTGCATGCTAAGTTTGGTAAATGTTTGCTAAGGATTGGGATTGGGTAAAGGGTGTAGGTTAAAACCTAAATATAGTTTCTAAGTTTGCTCGTAAAGACGACGCATCCTCTGCCTACGTATCCTAACTAGGATAGAATCAGAGCAATCGTAGTTCACCTCACTAGGGTTGAAGAACACTTGATTATGATCAAGGTTCATAGGGGAACAAACATAACAATGTTTATATAGAGTTTAAAAACTCTCTAAATCTATGTTACAATGCTCAAGTGGGGAGTAAGTAATCATTACTATGATTCTTACATAGAGTTTACAAACTCTATCCTAGGGTTCTAGTTGAAGGACACTCCTAGTGAAGGTGGGTCTTTTAGACTTAAAGCAAAGTCTAATGGCTCATTTGTTCTATCTTAACTAAGCTAGGGTTTGAGATGACTTCACAAAGTCAACGGAGGGTAATGAGCTATCCAAAGACACAAGGGTCAATGGAGAGACTTTTCCTTTGGAAGGAGAGGGAGAGGCAACTTGGATGACAACTAAAAAGTTCCATCACTTGGGGAAGAAATACTTAACAAAGCAAATGAACAACTAAGCAGGATGAATAAGATTACAATCAAGTAGACATGCATATCACAATAGGCAAGGATCAAATAATACAAATGGTTACGACCGATAATCAAATATCTTAACAAATATGGAAGCATATCTTGACAAAGACAAAAGTAACAATCATGTAAACAAATCACAACTTGAAGGCAAGCATGTCATAGGTTCAAGGTATATCAAATGTAAAAACATTTAGGCATTGATGACAATCAAATACGCAAGGACTGATCACAATAGTTAAACTCAAGATTTTAGGAAGAGAATAGCAATTCATGATGACAACCAAAGGAAGGTAAACCTGAAATGTTGACTAGCACATAGGAAACACATTCCAATAAATCTTACAAGATAAAACAAACATGTTTCAAGATAAAACTTAATCAAGATGTAAGGTAACAACCTAAGAACGAACCAGCTAACAAGTAGGCAAAAAGCAATGTAAATACAAGCCAATTGAAATTTCAATCCATTAAATGAAACTAGACATTACAACAAACAATTCGCAAAAAGAACGGGTTGAAAGTGATGAACTATGAATAAGTTATGAATTTTTAAATTTTGATTGATTTTATGACAATAAAATGAACAAGCACACATAAAAAAAAGGAAAGTGGCATGGATAGGGATTGAACCCATGCCCTTGTGTTTACCAACACAACCCCCTAACCAAAAGGCCACTACACGCGCGCTGGGTGGAAATGGAAGAGAAGAAGAAAAACATTAAACTTGACAAATGAAAATAAAATGCCAAAAAGAGTTGATCCTAAGGATCGAACTCATGATTTGCAAGTGAAAGGGTAATATGCGCGCAAGTTAATTACCACTGGGGTGGCTATACATCCAAGTATAAAGCCACCCCCATAAATACAAAAGGCATGTTTTAATGGTTTTCTGGGCAAGCTTGGAGACAAGAACAAGTGGAAAATGAAGAATGCGTTTTAATTCATAACTTGGTAAATATTCAGTCTTTTTTCATGAAATTTTAGCCTAACTAGAATGATTTTTCATGAGCATTACAATGGTCATAACCAAATTTTGAGATAATAATCCCAAATTAAAACACGAATGCATATGCAAATGGAAGACTTGAGATGCATTTTGAGCAGCATAACCTAAACCAGTGGCAGTTGAGATTAAGAAATAGCATGAGCAAATTATAAATATGATTCTGAAAGAGTTCCAACAAGAGTTTGGTTCAAAACATCCTTGGACTAAAAAAGGTACATGAGTTGCATACATAGACATGATGTGGTCATGCACAAAAATGAAAAGATCAAAATGTATGAGTTCAAGATTAATCACTGATATGCACATTTGAAATGAAAGAAAAATCATGATAAACTTCACAGGAAAACATCATTCTGTCATACATCAACAAAGGGGGGCTATCAAGCTATTATGAGGCATGTTAAAATGCAATTTGAGATCAAAGTATGTACTGAAATGATTCAGACTAAACAACCCTCATACACTACTTCAAATATGCTGATAGATGTTTCTACACCCTAAGACCATTCATAAATCAAACAGAATGAGAAATGGTATATTCATGGCAGGTAAAACATGAAAATGCAGGCTGCTGAGTTCCAATTCTGAGTAGATTCAGTTCATGTAAGTATCAAACACAATTTTCAATTATGTCAACTGATGGTTCTAAACTCATGGATCAGACAAGTTCATGCTCAAATAGGAAAATGGTATGGTATTGCAAACTGTGGTGTGAGAATGAGGTAAACTGTCAAGATAAGCATATTGGCATTTGGAGATGCAACTTGATGCAATTAGGAGTAATGGTAGATGTGAACAAGATGCAATCAGGATTATGAATGAGTTTCAGCAATGATACCAATCAAAACAGGGTTGAATCAAAAAAGGTACATCAAATTGCAATGATATGCATGATATTGCTGCTGTCCAGAATTTAATACCAGGGCAAGGCATGGATGAAATTTCAATTTGATCATATCAGAACCAATGCAAGCATGAAAAAACATATAGAATACAATGATAGAACAAGAAGATCACAATCATAATGCCAAACTCAAACTCAAGACACAACTGTCATGCCAAGTAAAAATTTGGAGAAAAATGCAAGTTTGAAACCAAGTCAAGAAGCATGCATGATTGAATTGAGCAGACCTTGCATACACCCCCAAAACATCATATAAAGTGTGTCTATACTTCAAAATTAGCCTCAAACTCAACAAAATTGAAAATCACATATCAGCTGCCCCAACACATATAAAAACTGCATAATTGAAACCAAAACTTGATTGGAATAAATTGAGGTTCAATGGATACCACACACAAGCCTCAAATATAAGTATTAATGAGTCTATACCTCAAGTTGATCATGAAATGCACATGACAAAGAAATGACTAACAAATTGCAATTTGTAGCATACATGGTAGCAGGCTGTCATGACAGAGAAGTAAGGCATACACAAAGCTGTTGATTCATGCACACACAAATCCTAAATACTATTAGAGATCTAATGCTAAATGAGCTGACCTAAAACAATTCAAATAGAAAAAAGTGAAGTGTGTGCAGCTGTGGTTTTCAAAACTGTTGGCAGCAGAATTTGGTAACAAGCTGGTCTAGCAAAAGTAGGTGGTATCATGTTGACAAACATAGCACATGCACATCACAAATACAAAAATGAAGGGGTTTCAACTTAGAAAACAAACATTTTGCAAGAAGAAAAGAACTTGGTGTATTCATGGTGTGTTTGGCTTGAAAAAGCAATTTGAGGGTGAGATGGTGAACCAAGTAAGCACAGGTCAAACAAAACATATACAAAACATCAAAATCATAACAATGGATGAGTTTTAACTCAAAGTTTAAGCATATGACAGTTGGAGCAAAATTTGGTATGGTCATGACATGTTTTAGGTTAAAAAAAATGCATTTTGTAAGTGAAATGAGAAAGCAAGTGAACATGGATCAAACCAACAGGATACACCCATCATAATCATGGTAAGGAATGAGATCATGCATAGAAATCAGGCTTATGCACATGGGAACAGAATTTGACATGCTAATGGTAAGAAATGCAAAAAAACTGTCTTGACACCAACTTGGCACAGTAGGGCAATTTTCATGTAATGATGCTTTAATGCTAAACCAATAACACACACACACACACACACACACACACACACACACACACACACACACCATAATCATGTTAAAGGACACTTTCATGCTCACAAACCAGTTTAAATCATCATCACACAAAAGAAAGCATATTGAAACTCAAGAAATGCAAAAACAACAACACATTAGGGCAGCAGGCAAGTTCATGGTAGTTGGGGTGACTTGGTACCACATACAAGTTTCAAACATGTATAACAATGATTCTATGCACATAGATAGAGCAAAGATCAGTTGGAACAGAAAATGACATGTCGGTAGTATCATAAGATTTTGAAAATGCAGTTGGAAGTAAGAAACAATTTTGAGCAAATAGTGGAAATTTGAACATATAAGCACAACATACATCCTCAAAGCATATTAACAGATGATTCCCCAACTTAAAATCAAACAGAAATTCCTCCAAACCAGAACTGCTATGTCTATCCAAACTTGACAGCAAAACATATAAAATCTCATAATTGTCCTCAACAACTCAAATCTTAAGTTCTCATCACTCTAACAAGTTCCAAATGACATAAGCGTAACCAACACATAGTAAAACACATTGTAAACACTTTGAGATGAAACATGGCAAGCACAACCAGTCCAACACCAAGACTCATGATAATGGCATATCAAATGTAAGGCAAATAACTCATAACTTGAACAAAGTTAAACTAGATTCATCCATGATCTACGGGGTAGGGGAATCTCATGAACAACTTACAAATTATCCAAATATCACCAATGAACAAAGTTTGACAGTTCTAGGGCAAGCACACCACATTTCAAAGTTTGGATCCTTAAAACTATCATATAGACAAAATCTTCAAAGAAAAGTTAAACATAATATCAAAGTGCAATATTGGTAACACATCATCAATACATCATTCACAAATGAAATACTTTAACAAAAGCAAGTGACATAGCTACAAAACCTAAGTTCTTGACTAAGAACTAGTATGGGACAACAATTGTTATATTTCACAACAAGCATCTCAAAATGATAAAACATGAAAATGTATGATCAATAAGGAGTTTGAACATCACATACCTGTTGTAGACAAGTCTTGAGCAAGCTAAAAAGCCTAGAAACCCAGAGATCTTCTTCTTTGGCAAGGATTTAGAGCTTTCTTCCTCTTGAAGTAACAAGCTATCTTTCAAGACAGTTGGATTTGTGTAGTTTCCAGCTGGTTTTTTAGAGTTTGGACAGTTGAGATATGATGTATATGAAGTGTTGTGAGTGTTGGAATGGTAGGAAAAGCTTCAAGTGGATATTTGGCTTCCAAAGTGCATAAAAGTCAACATATCAAGGTATGAAGTTTGACTTTTAGGAAAATGATGTTTTTGGGTGGTTTGAGTGTATGAACACCTTCTACACAATGTTTAAGGACTGTGTAAATGGTTTTGGGTGTCTTGGAAATGGTAGAACTGAGTTTGAGCATAGTTTTGCTCAAGACAGTTTTTAGTGAAAACTTGAAGTTTTTGAAAAATGAGATTTTTGAGAAAATGGTGAAGAGAGTTGAGAGCTATTGTTTCTCTTGGTTTCTAAGAGTGCTCTGGTGTGTTTAACATCAATGAGGGCAGATTTGGATTTTTCATTTTTGGAGGGAGTTTATGAAGTTTTGAAGTGAATCTTTCCAATATCTTTGTGGCAGCTCTTCATATCAGCTTCATGGATATATGCTGAGCCATAATCAATTGAGATGGGAGGGATGGGATGGCTAGGAAAGTAGGGGACTGCAGCTGCCCAATTTGCTTGAAAAGTTTCTCTTTCATGGTTTTTTTAATGAATATTATAATGTCCACTTGCTCCAAGTTGAACAAACTCTCCAATTATTCATTTTTTCTGGTGTTTGCATCATCCAAGCTTCAAAATATCAGAAATGAACAAGATCCAATGGCTGAGGGTAGCCCAAGTTGATGAATTCTGAATTTTGAAAAGTGTTGGATTGGTAATCTCAAGTGTGGCAGCCCTAACTTCCATGACTCATAACTTTCTGCTCACATATGCTATTGAGGAGTTGTACCACAATTTAGAAAGCCCTTAAGTAGCTCTATAACTTTCATGTTTTGGATATTTCCAAATTCTAGATGGAACTAGGTTGAAAAACCCTTCCATGTTGCTGAAAAATCACTTAAAAAGACTAAATAACAGAATTTTTCTGTTATTTTCCCGTCTTGAAATGAATTTTGTCATAACTCCAAATCTATGCATTTTTTGATCATGGACCACTTTGAGGCTTTTGTAGGACTTGTCAAGATCCTTCCAATGAGCTTTGAAACACTTCATTTGGATGTGTGGTTGAGGAGTTATGGTCTTGCCCCTTTTGAAACCCTAATTCCCGATTTTTGCAATTACTTCTTAACCCTTGATCCAATTGTCATGAAATTTAACGGGAAGGTGTAATATGACATAAGGAACATTTCTGAATCACATCTTGAAGTCAAATTGCTTATTATTGAAGAGTTGACTTTTCGGTCAACCGTTCGATCAATCGGTGACTACTGAGTCGACTGTTGGTGATCCGGGTATTCTGAGGACTTGAAACTCTTTGGATAGACTTCACTAAGCCATAGGAACTTAATGGATCTTAATACCACCATTGAAACACTTTTCAAATCAAAAGTCAAACTTCAGTTGACTTTTCCTGATCGAAAACCCTAATCGGGTATCTTGAACTGCACTGTTCTCAATTCCCGGGTGACCTCCTCAAATTGAATTCATACTTGACCCAATGTAGTATTCTTGATCTTGTCTATAGTTGAATCAATCCAAAACATTGATTGATCAAACCACTGAAGCCTCGATTTTGACGGTACGGAACCCTGATTCATCTGCATCTTGACGAAGATAAACTTGAAGTGGGTTAAGGTTAGTTAATCAAATGAATATGATTCTAAAATGATGATGAGGATCTAAGGGGTCAAAATTTAGGGTGCAACAGATGCCCCTATTTTAATATCTTCACTAGATGGTAATGAGAGATGACAATCCTCACAGAATTGCAGTGAAAGGTATTTAAATATAGCAAACCAGAAATTTTGGCCCTTAAATTCAATGGTATGCAAAAGGACAGATGTGAATATGCCATGAATCTAAATAATGTTATATGATGCTCGAATGCAAGACAAATACAGACACACGAGCAAATATAAAAGAACGACAATACAACGAGTAACCACTCACGAGAACCCAACACACTGGGGAAGGATTCAAGACTAAGTAAGCAAGATAGTTCAGACATGACTAAAGATGCTTGTTCAAAGAAATCTTTCACATAAGGGACAAAAATTCCACCAGGGAAGCCACATCTTCGCTAGGGAAAGAAGACACGAATCTCACTGGGGATAACCAGATGAGGAAGCCCACCGGGGAAGATGACAATTCTTCACTGGGGAAACGAAAGAAAAGAAATGCAAACCACACTGGGGAAGAAACCCATTGGGGAAAACTTTGCTGGGGAACAAAATCACTGGGGAAGCAAAGCTTCACCGGGGAAAAGACGGAACGGAGACACGAATCTCACTGGGGATAACCAGATGAGAAAATTTCCTATAACAAAGAGTTCAAACGGGATCTTCAGGAAAAGGTTAGAAACAAGACCGGACGTGCCGGGGAGGTTAGTATCCACTAATTCTCCGAGACTTGACTGGAAAAGCAAAAGCTTCAACTGGGGAGACTGGTGACGACCAGAATAACAAATAGCTTCAAACAGTGCTAGTTTCCACTAGACTTACTAGGGAGGATGGTGATGACCAATCCAAAGTTCTGTTCCCAAAAAGTGCTAAATACCACTAGACTTCCTGGGGATATGGTGATGACCAAATCAAAGTTCCAATTACAATTGGGAAATTCCAAACAATATTAATAAAACACAAGACTTCGGCTGGCGCAGTTAGTAACAATCAACTTTCGGTACTGATAACGATTAGTTTTCAAGCAATGCCAGTAACCACTGGACTTAGAGGGGACTGGTGACGACCAAACCGTGATGTACCAATAACAATTGGTTCTTGGATAATGCTAGTAACCACTAGATTTAACTGGAGGGATTGGTAACGACCAAATCAAAGGAGACCAATGACTATTTGATTTTCAAAGAGTTTGGTAACAACCAGACCAAAGTGATGATAACAATTTGATTTAAGCGATGCCAATAACTATTGGACTTAGACCAATTGGTGACGACCAAATCAGGTATACCAATAACAACTGGTTCAGGATACTGCTAGTAAACACTAGATTTTCTAAACAATGCTAGTGACCACTAGACTTAGAAAGATTGGTAATAACCGAATCAAGAGGCACCAATAACAATTGGATCTGAAGGTAATACTAGTAACCACTAGATTTAAGAAGATTGGTAATAAACGAGTCAAAAGGTACCAATAACCATTGGATTCCAGGCGATGCCAATAACTATTAGACTTTTAGGGAATTTTGGTAACAACCCACCCAAGCACCAATGACCGTTGGTTTTAAGAGGCAAATACTAGTGACCACTAGATTTTAGCAAAGATTGGTAAAAACCGAATCAAACGGACTCCAATAACGATTGGTTGGCTTTACTACCCGGATCAGTGACAACTGGGTTTGGGAAATTGTTGGTGACGACCAAATCAAGATACCGAACATAATTGGTTCTGAACAGGTGCTAGGGACTACTAGTCTTTCAAAGATGATTGGTGACAACCAAATCAAAGATGAATATTAGTAACAACCGCCCATTTGTGTAAATCGGATAGTGCTAGTCACCACTAGCTTCCTAGAGAAGATAGGTAATCCCAAGATGTCAACTTCGAAACGAAATTGCAGCAACAGATCAAAGATATAGGTAACGACCAAAGAATGTCAAAGGCAACTGCCAGACAAACAAAGACCAAAACCAAATGCAAACAAATGTGTATGCTGGTATGATGATGTATGTAAAATGCAGACCGTCCCGCAGGAACAAAAGAAAGCAAAACAAGGAAAACATAGAGAGAACTCGTCACGCTGAGTCTCAATTGCTTCAAGGCAGGCGACACTTTCTTTTTTTTTGGATCTGAAGGTAATACCAGCAAACTTTCACAACTTTGAGAACTGCGTAGTGTTATCAGATTACCTCTAGAGTTCTTCAATTATTTTGTCAAATTGTGTTTTCTTTTTAAAACAAAATTTTAAAATTTTTCAAACACTTTGCTTTTCGAAAAATCTTTATTAACAAAAAAATGAAATTGCATAACAAAACAGAAGATCATAACAATGATTGGCCAAAATCTGATTTCATTGATAGACAAGAACTTTACAAAGGGCAAAGCCTCGGGAACTTTATACATTTGAAAAAAATGGCAAACAAAAAAGGTTACAGAATCCCAATAATAATTCGGTCCTCCTAACTATCAGTTCATTTGCTTCGCTGCTTCTGATGAGAATGACAGACGTTGATCTTTCTTCTAACACCTTGCACAAGACTTTGCCCCGACGTTCGTCAGCTTTCAGTTTTTTGGACTTCTGTCTTGCTGAAGCACTGGAATCTCCTTTCTAGGTCTTCTGCTTTAGGCATAATACTTTCTCACTGCATCTGAGTTGATGGGATACTTGAGTTGTTCGCCATCCATGGTCTCAAGAATTAGAGACCCTCCGGAGAAGACAGTTTTTACAACGAAGGGGCCATCGTAGTTGGGCATCCACTTGCAGCGCATATCCTTTTGAGTTGGTAGGATTTTTCTAAGCACAAGCTCTCCTTCCCTATACTCTTTGGGACGAACCTTCTTGTTGAACGCTCTTATGATTCTTTGTTGATAGATCTGACTATGACACATGGCCGTCATTCTTTTCTCATCAATGAGGTTCAACGAGTCGAACCTTTCTTTTATCCACTCGTCTTCATCAAGCTTTGATTCCGTCAAGATCTTAAGAGAAGGTATCTTGGCTTTAATGGGCAGCACAACATCCATCCCATATACTAAGGAAAAGGGAGTTTCCCCTGTTGAAGTTTGCACTGATGTTCGATATCCATGTAGAGTAAATGGTAACATCTCGTGCCAATCCTTGTAGGTTATGACCATCTTTTGTACTATTTTCTTGATATTTTTGTTTGTAGCCTCAACTGCGCCATTCATCTTAGGTTTGTAAGGAGACGAATTATGATGTTTGATCTTGAAATCGTCACAGAGTTCCATCATCATTTTGTTGTTTAGATTCGACCCATTGCTAGTGATGATCTGGTTAGGAATACCGTATCGACAGATGATTTCCCTTTTGATGAAGCGAGCAACCACTTGCTTTGTCACATTCGCATATGATGCTGCTTCCACACATTTGGTGAAGTAATCAATTGCGACAAGGATGAAGCGATGGCCGTTGGAAGATTTTCGCTCTATTGCCCCAATCATATCTATGCCCCACATTGCAAAAGGTCATGGTGACGTCATCACATTGAGAGGATGTGGAGGGACATGCACTTTGTCGGCATAGACTTGGCATTTATGGCATTTTCGAGCGAAGAGGATGCAGTCCGTCTCCAAAGTTAACCAAAAGTAGCCTGCCCTTAAGATTTTCTTGGCCATAGCATGGCCGTTTCCCTCGTGTACCTCGATCATTATGAGATTCGCCTCTTTTTCATCGACACATCGGAGTAGAACCTGTCGCTACTGCGAAAATCGGCGCCGGCTGAACAGAAGAGTCGCCACCGTGCGTTATTTATCCCAAGGGAGGGAAAGGAAACGCTCAGAGTAAACCTAACGCAAAGACGGGAAAAGGTATGGTCATCGCAACCAAAACCTGGATTCGGGAGTCGGTTACGCAAGGGGAAGGTATTAGCACCCCTCACGTCCGTCGTACTCGACGGGATCCACGCTTGTTTTCGGGTATGGATTGTTATTCTATCTACACTAAGGGTTAAGGGTAAAAAGAAAATGACTCGGCAAGTATCGCACTTTATGCCTACGTATTCCCGTCTGGAACGAGAAATCAGAGTCAACGTAGTTCGCCTACCTACGGGAAAGGAGGGGAAGGTTGCTCGCTAGGATATCGCATCCTATGCCTACGTACTTTCATACAGCATGAAAGATCAGAGCAAACGTAGTTCGGGCCACGTACGACACAAGTATGTCTTGATTGTTTTTATTCCTTCTGAAAAAGGGTTTTTCTGATTAACAGTCCCAGCGGACAAAATTGACGTTTTGATGAGTTCACATTCTTTTACGGAAGAAGTGTCTTTTATTGTGTTTGAAATCTTATTGTGTTTTTCTGTTTGTTTTGAGAAAGAAGAGACAGATCTCTAACCTACGGTTGCGAAGGGAATCAAACTAACCTAATGTTATCATGCATGGGTTAAGACCTAGTGTCTATCATGCTCCTCTCTTGCACAGAGAGAAACAAAGATCCTAAGGGAATAGACGGAAACAGAAACAATAGCATATATACAATAAAGCAGTAAAATGCATGGATGCAACAATACAAGCGAGGCAAGGGAGTCCCACTCGACCTCGAACCTGGAAAACAACAGGAAAAAGTGAACAGAATTCACTTTCAACCTACCGGGTTAAACAACAAGCAATACAGTCCGGGAAAACCAATCAATACATTAAGAATTAAACAGCTAAAATAAACATCAACAACAGTCTTCATCAGCATCTGCTCTGCACCAACATCTGTCTTCAACTATCTCCAAGCTTCAGGCAAGCATCAGTCTTAATCTTCACAGCCTTCAAGCAAGGTCTTTGTCTTCAGTCTGCAATGGCTCTTCTTCAAGTCTCAATCTCCAAAATGAATATCAGTCAACAAGATGAAATGGATGTTAAACAGTCAACTGCCTACCAAGGGTGGCTCATTAACTGTTAACATGATACTGACAGTTTCCCCTCAAAAGTTCTATCTTTTAAATATATTCACTAATCCTTCCAAAGGAAGGAGGTGGATATTTAAAAGAGACTTTGAATCATAGGGAAAGGATGGAGGCAGACAAGACCTTCCATGTTTGTGAATCAAGTTTTCTACTCTAGAGCTCTGCCTAACTCCTAGATCCTATAACCTTCAACAGCTGCCAGCAAGAGATACTCCTCATCAACTCTGGAAATTGGTCTTCATTCTCTTTGATCTCCAATGGGCTTCCTCAACACAGTCTTCAGCTCAACCAATCCCCAAACAAACCCAATACCCCACACAGACAAATGAAATAACCCTAGAGAGGGCACACCACACAGTCAAGCAAGTACAAGCAGGATACTAATAGTAATGGTAGAATAGGGGAAACCTAGTAATTTCTAAGGGATCTATATTCTACCCATAATCCCTATAGTCCCATACCCCAAAGATTCAATCTACAACTCCTAAGGGAAATGATTTAATTCACCTATGTTATCTCCTAAACCCTAGTTTTGGTTCTTCTAATCACACCTAAACAAATCATCTAAGATTAAGTTCTAAAATTATGAATTAAATTTTATGTACAAGCTTAAGGTCTAAGCTAATCAACCTAAAAAAAATGGGTCAAAAATATTAAAGCATCTAACCAAACCAAAATCATCAATATCATGCATTAAACTAAACATTATTTAAACCTCTTTAAAAGAAAAATATACTAAAAATGTAAAAATAAAATGAAATGCTAATTTTTTTGTATGATAATTTTCTTGACAGAAATATGAAAAATATGCAAAAAACAACCAATTAAAAACAAGCATTTTTCATTTACTTATGATTTTTTGAAGAATTAACAAAATTAAAAGAAAATAATATGAATTAATGGGGTTAGGGGGTGCAGTGAGCATTTAAAATTAGTTAAAATGAAAGGATGGGCCCAGACTGGGGGGTGCGCCTAGCAATGCGCGTCTGGGCCCAGCCACTCAGAAAACTCATCAAAAAAATAAAAAAACAAGAAACGGTGCAGTTAGCAATAAAACTAGTTATAATGGTTTGGGCCTTGGAAAGTAGGGGTACGAATAGCAAGGGATTGCAAAGCCCACTCTGAGGGAATAAATGAAACGCAACGTTCTGATTCATAACCTCTCCCTCCAAATTTGTTTTAAACGCTGGCCATTGGATTAAGGTCTGAGTCAAGGTCAAGCATACGATCGTGTGGCTCTCCTTCATCTTCAACCTTAGAAACCCTAGATTTCAGAAAATCTTTCCCCCATGCACGCATCTTCAACAATTCTGTTCTCCCTCAATTCTCCATGAAACCCCAAACTATAAAGAGCAAAGTTGCTCTACTTCTTCCCCTCTACACAGCCATGGCCTCACTTTCCTCTAAAACCCCATCCAAACTCAAACCCGATAGGTATAACATCCTGATTCCACCATTTTACCCTGCTATCAATCACTTCAATTTCTTCTAAATCTTACCCTAACACAATCTACACTTCATGCTGATTAAATTAAGCTATACATCTAAGATTATCGTGCCATAAACTATGAGTTCTAAACCCTAACAGATTTGGTGCACCATTGATAACCTTCATGAAACCTTCTCAAACTTTATGGAAATGTTCATCTAACCAATCCTAACCATTCTAACCTAATAATCCTCTATGATTCTAACTAATCTAACCAATTCGATGAGAAAACCAACCTGGTGTAAATGATGAAAACAGTTGTAGAATTCTCTGGATCCAATGCTTTCAATGCTCTGAACTTGCTCAATATACTTGCTTCTTGGTTCTGTATGCAATAGATCTTGCTCCAATGCCTTGAATCTTGCAATCACAATGTTCTTGCTCCTTGGATGATAAAGTTGGATAGCACGAGTTCTTCTTCAATTCAACCAAATTCTGATGGAAATGTGATCTATGAAAGATGTTGATGATGATAGGATCAAGAACTTTGTGAATTGATGAAGATTTGATGAAGTTTGAGATGAATTTGCAAAATGGAAGAATGAGGTATATCTTGGTATTTTGATCACAATGATTCACCAACCAATGCATGAAGCTACTCAATCCAATATATAGATGAGATTAGAAAGCTCTAGAACTTTGTAGAAACTTCCCATGCACACTTTCCTTGAGTTTTGGATTATGTTACTTCACACATAAGTAACCAAGCATAACTTTAAAATTTTGAACCAAACTCAAAAATCCACTTTTGCCAATGTTCTTAAAACATTTTTTCCAATCAAAATGACCTATAATTCCATCCCATTTGGCCAAATTATGAAAAATCTCAATTTTAGGTCACTTTTTATTCATTAAATTTACCAAATTTGAAACCTTGAGCTATGAGCCTTTCCAATCTTTCATGGTCACTTTTCTAGACTCAAAATGTCATTTGGAGCAAGTTTGATGTTGTTAAGTTTTCCATTTGAAGCTTCCTTGTATGAGTTTTGGGCATAGGTTTGAAATGACCTGTAATTCTCAAATGACCAAAATACCCTTTGCTTGCCAAGACCATAAGTAGAGTTCCACAAATCAGATGAAGGCATACCATACCATTCTAGAAAGCTAAGACAATGAGGAACAACTCTTATATTGACCATAAATTCATTTGAAATCTCCTTGAGGGGTAAAAGTTGCTTGGAAGACAAGTAACTTTCACAGACAAAATTTCAGATACCTCAGATGACCTGTAACTTGCAAGGACCATAACTTGAGTTCTATAAATCTCCTTGATGTCTTCCACCACTAAAATTAAAGGTCTTGAGATCCTCTAAAAGTTTCATGTTTACCAAGGATCCATTTGAAGCTTGCATTTTGACTTATCTTGCTTGGAAGTTTGACCTAAATTAGGGGATTTTACACAGAAACCCTAATTTAGAACCTCCTCTTCTTCTTGATTTCTCTTGATTTCTTCTTGGCACAACACCACATCCTTATCTATATGTCAAATGATGAACCCTACATCTCTCAAATAGACCTTAATGCCTTTCAATCAATCAATTGACCTAGGGTTGACCCAGGGTTGACCCAGATGAAACCCTAGTTGACTGTCTTCAACTGCAACTCTTGTGATCATATCAATGACTTGTTTCCCTTGCAAAATGACTTTCTAAGTCTTCCATGATGTATGCATACTCTCCATGCTCAATTCACAGCTCACAACTTCTTTGATGATCTTCAGATACCCTCAGATAGGAGATAGATTCACTGCTTGATCCACTGACTTCTTAGGTTTCAATTTCTTCTCTGATGACTTGGATGAGATTGAACTTGCATAATAACCTCTTGATAGGTTCATAGAGATGAGAATAGTACTTGGTCCTTTGTTGGATGACTTGTTATGCTATGCTATGCAGATGATTAGTCTATGTACATGACTCTATATGCAAATGGTAATGTAATTGAAACATAAACCAAGTGAAGTAGGTTGAGCAAATTTTAGGGTGCAACAGCTGCCCCTATTCAAGCGACTTGGACCCGATTGGGTGAAGAGCGAACGACCTTCAAACATTCGAGGTACGAGACGGTTGAATACTAAGAACCCGGAAATTTTCCAACCGCAGAAATAAACTGCACCACTGCTTGGGGAACGACATCCATCAACTGAATCTAACTGTCACAACAACCAACTGATCCTTTAGCGATGTGCTGAGGATTATTTTCATCAGCCTGAAAAAGATTCTCTCATCGAATAAAATCTCAACTACACTTGTCCACGTTAGGACTCCACGTGCCGTCAACACGAAAAATCTCGGCGACTTCGCTGGGGATGACTCGTCTGCATTTCATCAGGAATAAATCGTCCACGTTAGGAGCAACCCTTTCCACGTTAGGAATAACCTTTCCACGTTAGGAATAAGACTTCATCTGGATCTGTCCACGTCAGGACTAAACTTTCCCCATTGGGAATACATTTTTCCACGTTAGGAATAAACTCTTGTCCACGTTAGGAATAAACTTGTCCACGTCAGGAATAAACTTGTCCACGTTAGGAATAACCTTTCCACGTAAGGAATCACATCTTTCCACGTAAGGAATCCAACTTTCCACGTAAGGAATCACCTCTTTCCACGTAAGGAATCCAACTTTCTTTCCACGTTAGGAATCAACTCTTTCCACGTAAGGAATCACCTCTTTCCACGTAAGGAATCCAACTTTCTTTCCACGTTAGGAATCAACTCTTTCCACGTAAGGAATCCATCTTCTTTCTACGTAAGGAATACACTTTCTTTCCACGTTAGGAATCAATTTCTTTCCACGTAAGGAATCGAACTTTCCGCGTAAGGAATCACATCTTTCCACGTAAGGAATCACATCTTTCCACGTAAGGAATCCATCTTTCCACGTAAGGAATCACCTCTTTTTTCCACGTTAGGAATCATCTCTTTCCGCGTAAGGAATCATCTTTTTCCACGTAAGGAATCATCTTTCCACGTAAGGAACCACCTCTTTCCACGTAAGGAATCACATATCGTCTTGATCTGTCCATGTAAGGACTCCCATCTCGTCTTGATTTGTCCACGTCAGGACTCCCATCTTGTCTTGATTTGTCCACGTCAGGACCCACATCTTCGACCCGCTGAGGAAATAAAACTTGTCCACGTCAGGACTCACGCCTCGCCAACACAAAGAGAGATAAATTTGTCCACGTCAGGACTCGCGCATCTTGTCATCACGAAGAACTATAAACTTGTCCACGTCAGGACGCACATTTCACCATTACGAAGGAAGATATCTGCTGGGAATAAAATGGTCCAGGTCAGGACACCAACACGAAGAGTAATCAATTTGGTCCACGTCAGGACTTCACATTCCACCAATACCGAGAAATTGAATCTGTCCACGTTAGGACTAGCACATCTTGGCAACCCGAGGAAATAAATTTGTCCACGTTAGGACACCCACTTCTCTAGCACGAAGAAAATCCGTCAATATGGGAATAAATTGTCCACGTTAGGACCCATTTCTCCATTGGTCTCAACCCACAAACTTCTTAGCAGCGACTTTGGGGCGGACTCTACTGGGGATATTCGGAAACCAAACTACCGGACGCCTGTTCTGATAACCGACGACAGCCTCTGAAATTCTGATTCATGAAACCCTTTGATGCTGACGTAACAACAAATTTGAAGAAAATGATTCGCTGGCCGGACTTCAACAAGCAACTCTGGCGGGGAAAACAAAAGAAATTCAAACTCTGCTCGGGGATCAAGAGAAACTTTGCCTAATAACTCTATGGGGAATAACGCCAATACTGACATTATCGTTGGATGTCTCACGCCGAGATCTTGAATGTTTGGTAGTTCATTTGAGCAAGAGCTCTCTCCACCTGCTGGGATACAGAAACCACTTCAGCAAAATAAATGCTGAAGACAACGCCACCTCCGCTGGGGGGTAGTCGGGCGTCACAGACTTATTCCAGCAAAATAAATGCTGGAAGAGTGAAATCAACTCCGCTGGGAAATTGGGAACTTAACCAAGCACCTCGTTGAAGTAACACCCTGCTGGGGGAATATAACTCTGCTGGGGAATAACAGATGTGCTCAGTATGATTGGGCTTCTGCTGGGGAGTGAACAGGTATCACACGGTATTCCGACAAAATAAATGCCAGGACACGCAACCAACTCTGCTGGGGAGAGTCTTAATCTTCGAGTTCCACTGGGAGGAAAGAACACTTGCTGAAAAGAGAAATCCGCTGGGGACGAAACGATTCTCTTGGGGGAAAATCAACTAACTCCGTTGGGGGAGAGTAAATGACCCTACTGGAAAGGTAGACTGCCTGAGTACAGCTCACGAGTTGGAAATGTTAATCTTCTGAGGCTAAACCCACTCTGCTCGGGATGGGGAATCCTTCTGGGGGACACCACACCGTCTGAATACAGCCTTCGATCTAGGAATCGTCAACTCTGCTGAGGATGAATGACTTTGCTGGAGAATATCCTTTGGATAAGCTACGAATAGCTGGGGAATTCGATCCTTCTTCAGTGAGGAACATTGTTATCCTGGAAGCGCGACCTGCGTGGGGATCGGGTCTTTCGTTACGAGCTCCTGGTCCATACTGCAATCTTTTGATCGTCCACCTTCTCGGAACTCCGCTTCGGGGATACTAACATGCCCCAGTCTGTATTTTTGAACACTTCTTCTCGAAAGGAAATCCTAGTCAGGACTCTATCTTGAAATAGCTTGCCCCTGAATCTGCAACAATTTTGGAATGGACCCTGTAGTTTTTGTATCCTGACGTCCAGACATGGACTGCTTCTACATTTCGAACCTCGAAGAGGTGTTTCAATAACATAACTTTCGTGCTTCTAGGGTGACCTGCCCCGGTCTCGCAATAATCCTTTGTCTTTGATTGACGGATTCGTGGAACAATGCCCATAGCTACAAGAGATTTGCCCAATCTTGATCTGATTGCCCCAGATTTACTGATTCTAGGATGACTGACCCTACCGAAATTAATCGATATAGCTTGCCCCAGTTCATGAAACCTTAGGGCATTCTTCATTTTGTCCCGATCAGACCTTCCACTGTAGGAATATTTCCTGTTGACATGCGCTTACTCGCAAGTAACACAGGTTGTTCTGCATCAAAGATATATTAAACGTAATGTATATGACAGTTTCAACATCCAAGTTTGTTCACCGCAAAAATTTTGCGACATATAATGAATCAATTATCAAAATGTCAATATGAAAGCTGGTAAGAGGAACCCTTTTAGGAGTCAGTTCCGATGCGATCTTTACCGACGTATGCTCTTGACCAAAACCTGTTTCAATTAGGACTTTTTCGGGTAGTAACGTGGTCAGGTTCACGGTTAACAAGGAAAGACACAGGCTCAAAGCTTATTTTAACCCACCCATTCTCCATAATGTTCTCCAATCCTATGTTCAGCTAATCTGACTTCAACGTTCACCTATTAGAGGTGGAATGATAGGAGTGATGGTTCAGGATACCACACTTTTTTTTTGTGACAGTCATTTGCTTTTCGTCTTTGGGTGCCTAGAGTCACACGACTTTGTCCTTTTCGAGGATTTTTCTTTTGATATCCTTTTTTTCGTTCTTTTGATTCCCTAATTTTTGCCTGGACTAAGTATCTTTTGAGATTCTTTTGATTTTCCAGTCCAGCGGGATGCCCCTATTTTTGCCTAAGTCATTTGTTTTTCAAGTTTTGACTTAGCGGGCTTTTGATTCTTTTCGCTTTTCGTTTTTTTTTTGAACAAGTCGTGTGACACTGGTTTGTCGGACTTTTTGTGGAATAATGTGACGGTTTCACTCTTTCCATTTAACCCTTGTGGTTTTTTAGGCACGACCTCCAGAGGTGTGATTGATCCGTGTACGGACACTCCTTTCACGATTCGAACGCTTGGTCAAACTAACTGACACCTACCCTGCCCCGGGTTAAGATTTAGGGTTTTTCATTTTCAAAAAAGAAACTCCTACTACTGGATTCAAAAGGGGTTATCAAGGGATTATCTTCCTTATATCTCCGGTGTTTATGGATTGAAACAATGCCTGTATCTCATCAACAAGTTTTTTTATCCAAAAACATACAATCGGAATATTATTCGTCATCTGTTTTCGTCATCCTCCCCGGATTCCTGCTAAAACAAGCATTAAGCGTTAAGAAAGCAAAGAGTGAACACGACTGTATTAATTCAAAACATGCATATTCATTTCGTTTATCAATATCAATTGAAAAAACAACAAGTTTTAGAAGCGAAATTTGCAATTAAACAGAAAAGAAACTACAAATGCGAAGACATGAACAAGATAACATGAAAAATGTCGGTGTCTCAGAACCGGACTTCCTGCACTCTGACTTATTGGCGAGTCAACCATCCTCAGAAACTATTATCAGGGGTAGTCTACTGCTGTCTCGATCTTCTTTCAACGGCCCGATCAAACCTGGGAAACTTTTTCATCACTCCGGCTTTCTCTTGTCTATGGCCTTGCACCACCTTGGGGACCCTATCAGAGAAGTTAATAACCCTGCTGTCGATTAAATCTTGGACGTTATGCTTGAACGCGTGGCAACCCTTAATATCATGTCCGGGAGCCCCGGAGTGGAATTCACAGTGCCTGCTTGCATCATACCCATACAGAGGAGTGCCTGTTATTTGCGCCAGAGTTCTCTTCTCCACCAAGTGCAAACCCAGTAGCGTCTGCAGCAAATCTGCATACGTTGAGGGAGGCTTTTCAAACACCCTCCTTGGTTTCTTTCCCCGCATTCTTTGTTGAGCCGGATACTGGCATCTCGTATGCTGCTGGCTTTGCTCGGACGATTCCTTAGGCTCACGCATTATCATCCTTAAATTCAACCCTGGCATCGGCAACTGTTGTGGACATGGGGACTTAGCTTCCAGTGGCTCTGGGATATACCTCGATTCGTCTGCAACCTCTGGCGGAGAAATGGGAATATCAGTCCCTGAAACTGTTATACCCCCCGGTACAAACTCAATTATTTTCTCATCCAACAAATCTTGAATCTTATGCTTAAAAGCTTTGCAGTTTGCAATGTTATGCCCCGGTGCGCCGGAGTGGAAGGCACAATGGGCGTTCAGGTCATAGTCTGGTGGCGGCAGCCCTGTCAGTGGAACCAAAATGCGGGGCTCAACCAGTTGAAGTTGGAACAAAAGTTGCACCAGCTGATCATAATCCACTGGGATCTCATCAAATACTCTGTTAGAAAACCTCATCCTCTTACCACACCTCCTTGAGTTATCCTGAAAAATCAATTGCGACTGCTGACGAGGAGAATCCTGAGCTTCGAACCGTGGAGAGGGTCTCTTAAGCCTATCATGCGTGGGTAATGGTTCTTCAGACCCCTGAGGAGCAAATAAGCCAGCCGCGTCTTCGGACATTTGCCCTCCTTCTCTTCTGAGTACGTTCCTTAATATTTCAGCCATCAATCCTACCTGTGCCTTCAATCGGCAGTTCTCCTCTTCTAGCGTCTCTTGATTCGAGCGCAACACTTGCATATCTTTCGTGAACTACCCCAGCTGGCCTCGAACATCAATTAATTCCACTTGAACCTGCTCGATGTCTATCCCCACAAGTTGGCGTCCGAGGCCTGGGAGAAAACCTTGATTTCCTTGCTGAGCAAAATTGGCAGCACTATCATTAGCCCGTGCAATCAGAGGCTGCACCATATTCTGCAACTGTTCCTGACTCTTGGCCATGGCTTCCATTGCCTGCATGAACTGCATCATGGTGTTGCGCACCTCTTGCATCTCAATCTGATCCTGACCCATGACTTCCTTACTGCTGTTTCTGGTTGACTGTCAGGGAATTCTTCGGTCGCTAATCTTGGAGGACCTGGAAGATGCAGGAGATGAGATACAGTTTAATAATTACCTGTAATGCAATATGAATGTGAATGCAATGCAATATGTGTTTGTGCATTAGGGAATGTCATTCCCCGATTCTAGTGCGAATGTGTCAGTGCAGTGACAGTGCTGGCAATACGGTGATCGGAGCCGAATCATAGAAAACACCTCATATATTGCAGAGAAATCCATTAAGCCAAGAATACAATATCACTGAGTACAATAAGAAGGCCTGACCTCAGCCAACAATCCTGGTGATGGTCAGCGCTATGCAAATAAAGCATACACATTAATATATGAAACAGTCAAGTACACTCATAAGCCTGGTATTCCTCTAGCAACTTCTTAGTCTCTGGATGACTTGGTCGGGTAAGCAGACCCTCAACAAGCTGATTTCTTCGCTTGAGAACGCGCCGTACGTCACCAGCGGTTTCCTCCCATGCCCTTTCTCCGAAGCGATCCTCTAGCTTCCGCTTCTGAGACACAGCTTCATTCCTGCCTTCGATGGCCTTGTTCAATGCATTCTAGAGACTATACCTGGTCATCACCTCTTCTTCGTACTTCTTAATGCTAGCCTTCAACTGCTCTTCGAGGTCCGAAATCTGCTGCTTCAATTTTTCTTCCCTCTTTTTGTTGTTGGTTAGCATAGCATTCCAAGTCTTGTTACAAGAAGAGATTTCTCAGTGAGCGGCGTCGAGTGCTTTCTTTTTGGACTCCAACATGTCATGAGAGCTTCTGAACTCTTTACCCAGACGTTCACGCTTCTTCTTCTCTTCAGTCAACTCAGCACCTAGCCTGTTTACTAGCTTGATCTGCTGTTGGAAGGAGTGCACGGCCTTGTTTTTCTCGCTGCGTATCTGAGCCAGTTCTTTTTCTAACCCTTCATTGATCTTCATCAAGGCTTCTTTTTCTTTTACAACTTGCTCGTAGGCCTCCCTAGTAACAGTGGTTGGTTCTTCCACCAGAATATGAACAGGGACTGGTGCAGCTGGGAATGGCATCAGTAACTGTCTTGCTCTCTCCTGGATCCAAACTTTGTAGGGTGCATAAGCCTGACAATCATTCTTCCCCAACAGTGGCTTCCCTCTTCTGTTGATACGCATCCATGCGTGCTGAAGCTTGGCGAGTAACTCTCCATTCAAATCATCGGTGAAGTACAGAGATTCCTGTACTTCTTCCTCCTTAGGTGGGTTCTTCAACGCGTATCCGAACTGGCGAACAAACAGAGATGGGTTGTAATTGATACACCCTTTCCTTCCCATCAACGGAACATTAGGGTACCCAGAACAACTGAAAATAAGCTCAGACCCCAACAAGTCTCGGTCAAACCACTCTATGTCTTCAGAAGATAGCCTCATCATGCGCTCTGGCCAGTCAGCTGTAGTTGCACTATCCACAAAAGGTCCCTTCAGGGGAAGATGGCTCTTAAACCACATGTACAACAAAGGCACACAACAAGAGACGTTCTTGCCTCTCCTGTTCTCATTTCTGTAGTGCATCGAATGGTAGAAGTCTCCGATCAATGTGGGAACCGGGTTGCCACCAGCAAACAAATGAAATGCATCCATGTCCACGAAGTTCGGGAAATTGGGAAACAGCACTATCCCATAAATGCATAGAGCCAAAACAGCGTTAAAGACCACCCAACATCCATTCTTGGCGTATTCTTGAGCCTTACCAACCAGAAACTGGAGAGAGAAACCTGGAACCCCTCGCCAAGAAGTCATCAGCAACTCAGAAGCATTCATGTGCAAGGCCTTAGCCAAGTCCTCCAACTTGGGCTCAGCGGCAGAGTGAATAAAGGGAACCTTGTTCTGTACTGGCAACTCATTAAACTCTACATACTCCTCGATGGTAGGCCCCAAAATAAAGTCAGCAAATGTGAAGCACCTCAAAGCGGGGTCATAGAATTGCATCAGCGTATACAACCCATTCAATTCATCATCAGTGGGTTTGCGAACCAATATCAACATTCGTCCGTAACTCTGCCTAAAGCTTCTACGGACATCCTCATTAGCAAGAGAAATCAGACCCAGGATGAGAGTAATATCAGGAACAGGTAACTTGTAGGCAACTGTCATCCTCAAACCAGCCATGATCAATACTCAGAAGTCCGAACACTAGAACCAGGGAATATGCAAATGCACCTGCAGCACAGACACACGTTAATGGGATGCAATGATAATGATTTTGCAAACAATGCAATGCAAGTAACATGCAACAGGGACCAAATGCCATAGCTGAGAAGCCTGAACCATATCAACAAGTCTCATATAGACTCTCCAGAATTCCTCAAACCCTGGTCTCAGATAGACCCAATACAAAGCTCCAACAATGGTCTCAGATAGACCCCATAACATAACTCCAACTGGTCTCTGATAGACCTCAACCATAACTCTGACTGGTCTCTGACAGACCTCAAAACTATCCATAAATACCCCGTATCTCAGATCAAGAAATAACCGGTATCTGAAGGTCTAGTTACCTGCATAACCCCAAACCCTCTCACAGGTAGGTGTCCTAGTAACTGACAATGGTATGGCATCCTATGCGGTCGTCGGCGTCACAGACTTTCAGGGTTGACGATACAATTCCCAGAAGGAGTGGCATCATCAAATCCTGAAGAGGCCTCACTTAGCCAACTTCCAAATGATCGGTTCCCAGAGTCGACAATTCAGCTAACTGTTGCACCCTAAAATTTGCCCAACCTTATTCCTTGGTTTATGTTTCAATATCATTAGCATTTGCATATAGAGTCATGTACATAGACTAATCATCTGCATAGCATAAGCATAGCAAGTCATACAACAGGGAGACCAATCATTATTCTCATCTCTAGAAGCCCATCAAGGGGTCATTATCCCAATTCAATCTCATTCAAGTCATCAGGAAAGAATTTGAAAGTAAAGAGTTCAGCAGATCAAGCCTTGAGTCCATCTCCTAGCTGAGGGCATCTGAGGGTCAACAAGAGGGTTGTGAGCTGTGATTTGAAGGCATGGAGAGTAGCTAGACATTATGAGAGACTTAGAAAGTCATTTGGAGAAGGAGACAAGTCATTGATGAAAGCACAAGAGCTATAGTTGAAGGCAGTCAACTAGGGTTTCATCTGGGTCAACCCTAGGTCAACCTTAGGTCAATTGACTGATTTAAGGGGCATTCAAGTCTAGTGGAGAGATGTGGGGTTCATCATTGGACATATGAAGAAAGATATGGAGATATGTCAAGGAGGATTCAAGAGAAATCAAGGAGAAGAGGAGTTTCTAAATTAGGGTTTCTGTGTAAAATCCCCTAGTTTAGGTCAAATTTCCAAGCAAGATAAGTCAAAATGCTAGCTTCAAATGGCTTCTTGGCCAACATGAAACTTGTAGAGGATCTCAATACCTTTAATTTGAGTGGTGGAAGACATCAAGGAGATTTATAGAACTCAAGTTATGGTCCTTGCAAGTTACAGGTCATCTGAGGTATCTGAAATTTTGTCTGTGAAAGTGACTTGACTTCCAAGCTAGTTTTACCCCTCAAGGATATTTCAAATGAATTCTTGGTCAACATAAGAATTGTTCCTCATTGTCTTAGCTTTCTAGAATGGTATGGCATGCCTTCATATGATGTGTGGAACTCAACTTATGATCTTGGCAAGCAAAGGGTATTTTGGGCATTTGTGAATTACAGGTCATTTTAACCTATGTCCAAAACTCATACAAGGAGGCCTCAAATGGAAAAACTTACAACATCAAACTTGCTCCAAATGTGATTTTAAGTCTAGAAAGAAGGTCACAAATTGTTGGAAAAGCTAATAACATGAAGTTGCATGGTTGGTCCAAATTTGAACTAAAATGGCTTATAACTTGAATAAAGTCAAAATGAAAAATGGTTTGGGAGATTTATAAGTCCAAATGAAGACTTCCAATATATGATTTTGAATGGAAAAGACATTTCAAAGACAATGGTTCAAACACTTTTTTGAGTTTAGTGGAAGATTTCAAAGTTATCCTTGGTTACTTGCATTTTAAGAAACATAGCCAAAATGAATCAAAGTTGGAAGGCAAGGGAATGTGTAAGAGGGATCTAGAAGTTACCATTGAACACTATATATTCATGAAATGAAGATTGATCAAGGGTTGGACTCATTTTTCACCAAGAATCTCACAAATTCTCTCATTCTTTCTCATTGCATTTTCACTTCAATTCTTCAAATTCTTCACCAATCATCATCAAAATCAACTTCATTATACTGATTCATCATCATAGATCAGAATTCAACCAAGAACAAGGTGTGATCAATCCAATTTCGTGCACTTCCATCAAGAACATACAAGCTGCAAATTCAGTTGTAGATCAAGATCCAAGCCAAGTTTCATCCAAATATTGCAAACAGAATCAAGTACATCAAGAATGGATCAAGATTGAAGCATACAAGAGCCTGGATCCACGTGATTACTCAGCCTCCATTAAAGCTTGCTCAAGGTGCAAATCTTTCTAACTTACTCAATTTAGGGAGATTTAGGTAGTTTTACTAGTATATTCATGGTCTATGATGTTAGGAGGTTAGTTTAGATGAATTTGAGGCTGAATAGAGACAATTCATAGCAGGTACACCAAACTGTTAGGACCTAGAACTCGTGGCTTAGTGCATTAGAATCTTAGGTTGTTAGCGCAGGATAATCACCATTAGTCATAGATTAGATTAGGATAAGTTTGATTGAGAATTATTGTGATGCATCTCAGTGTATTTTCATGGAGCCAGAGATTGTTGCGCTCGGGTTTATTGATTTGTTGAGTTTCAGAGCAATCAAAGACCATAGACGTGTAGAGGGAGAGATGTAGAGTGATTTTCATGTTTATAGCGTGGAGTTTCATGGATTGTAGAGTGAGAACAGACTGGTAGAAGTTGGTGCGTGCATGAGGTTTCATGGTGGAAACCCTAGCTCATATGATCCATTGGAGAAGACGAAATCTGGAACGTTCATTTCATGTTGGACCATTGACCTCCAAGCCAATCGTGTGGCCCTTATTTGATTCTGATTTTGGAGGGAAGCGTTGGTGCCCTAAACGCACCGTTTCATTAATTGAAACGGGCGGGCCTGAGTGAGTTTTATATTCCCACCCCCCATTAGTGAGCCCAACTCCATTTGCACGTGATATCCTATGCTATTTTCACCCCCTGCGCTGTTTTTATTTTTCATTGTTGCTGAGTGGTTCTGGGCTTAGTAAATGTGCTACGCACACCCCCTGTCTGCCTGGCCCAATGAATATCAACTGGGCGTGTTTGCTGAATAAACCCCCCCTCCCTTTATTTCATTATTTTCTTTTATATTCTTTAATTTTTTTATGCATTTTCATTAATTCATAATAAATACATAAAAAATCATTTTCAATTCATTCTTTTTACACTATTTTCTTTAGGATGTGTAGAAAATTGTCATTAAATAAAATTGCATTTTTATTTTCATTTCATATTTTTTCCATATTTTCTAAATAAATGTCATTTTAAATAGCTTCATTTCATGCATGATTTTATTAATTTTTGTTCTACTAAATGCTTTCATATTTTTTGTTCATTCTTTTTATGTTGCTTAGATGAGACATTGAACTTGTAGATTCAATTTAGTTCCCATTTTTAGAAATTAATTTTAGGTGTTTAATGTAGGCTTGAACAACATGAACAAATTAGGGTTTTTTAGGGGATGACTTAAGAAGTTTGATTCTTTCCCTTAGGACTTAGGGTTTGACTAGATTAGTTATGGGACTATAGGGGCTATGGGTAGTTATTAGATCCCCTTAGAAAAAGTCAGGATTCCCCTACTGCTATTAATACTCTGTATATACCTGATTGACTGGTGTGGTGTGCCCTCTGGGGATTATTTCTTGTTTGTTTGGGTATTGAGATTGTCTGGGGACCCTGGGAGAGCTGAAGACTTGATGTGATGAAGACCATTGGAGATCCAAAGATTGAAGATCAACTGCCAGAGTTGGAGAGGAGGTTCTTGCTAGCAGCTGCTGAGGAGACTAGGGTTTAGGAGCTAGGCAGAGCTCTAGATTAGAAAGCTTGTTTCTCAAACATGGAATGCCTTGTCTGCATCCATCCTTTCTCTATGATTCAAAGTCTCTTTCAAATATCCACCTCCTTCCTTTGGAAGGATCAGTGAATATGTTTGAAAGATAGAACTTTTGAGAGGAAACTTTCTGTTTAATGTTAACAGTTGATGAACCACCCTTGGTAGGTAATTAACTGTCTAACATTCATTCACTTCACTCTTGTGACTGATTCCTCATCTGGGAGATTTGAGCATGAAGAAAAGCCATTGCAGATGGAAGATAGATGATCAAAGCCCTTGCCTGAAGGTCATGAAGATAGAGATTGATGCTTGTTGAAGCCTGTAGCTGATTGGAGATTACTTGAAGCCAGATGTTGATTCAGAGCTGCTGATGCTGTTTCCTTTGCTGTTGTATCTCATTGCTGATGTATTGATTGGTTTTCTGAACTGTATTGTTTGCTGTTTACCCTGTTAGGTTGAAAGTGAAGCCTGTTCACTTTTGCCTATTGTTTTCTAGGTTCGAGGTTGAGTGGGACTCCCTTGCCTCGCTTGTACTGTTGCATCCATGCATTTTACTGCTTTATTATATCTGGTATTGTTTCTGTTTCTGCCTATCCCGTAGGATCTCTGTTTCTCTCTGTGCAAGAGAGGAGCATGATAGACACTAGGTCTTAACCCATGCATGATAACATTAGGTTAGTTCGTTTCTCTTCGCAACCGTAGGTTAGAGTTCTGTCTCTTTCTTTCTCAAAAACGAACAGAAAAACACATAAAGATTTCAAACACAATAAAAGACACTTCTTTCGTAAAAGAATGTGAACTCATCAAAACGTCATTTTTGTCCGCCGGGACTGTTAATCAAGAAAAACCTTTTTCAGAAGGAATAAAATCAATCAGACAGACTTGTGTCGTACGTGGCCCGAACTACGTTTGCTCTGATCTTCCATGCTGTGTGGAAGTACGTAGGCATAGGATGCGATATCCTAGCGAGCAACCTTCCCCTCCTTTCCCGTAGGTAGGCGAACTACGTTGACTCTGATTTCTCGTTCCAGGCGGAAATACGTAGGCATAAAGTGCGATACTTTGCCGAGTCATTTTTATTTTCATTTTATTTTCTTTTTAACCCTTGACCTATAGTTTAGATAGAATAACAATCCATACCCGAAAACAAGCGTGGATCCCGTCGAGTACGACGGACGTGAGGGGTGCTAATACCTTCCCCTTGCGTAACCGACTCCCGAATCCAGGTTTTGGTTGCGACGACCATACCTTTCCCGTGTTGTGCGAGGTTTACTCTGAGCGTTTCCTTTCCCTCCCGTGGGATAAATAACGCACGGTGGCGACTCTTCTGTCATTGCCGGCGCCGATTTTCGCAGTAGCGACAGCTGGCGACTCTGCTGGGGATCCAGCGTCCCCTGGCTGCTAAGGACTGCGATAGTTCTTATGCATTTGGGATCCAACGTCCCTTAAGAGAGTCAATCCTAACGTTTGTTTTCCCGTCGAGGATTTTGTATGGATTTATATTTCTGACCTTGTATTTTCAGCATTATATATTGATTATTATTGCTGTATCTTGGGGTGTGACGGGTGTTCTGATATTGAGTGAGAAGCCGGACCTGGGCTTGAGTGCACCTAGAATTAGCGTAGAAAGTAGTGGGCGCGTGCCGGCTTTGCTTGCATTAGTGTCTCATGAAATCTACACTCGGACGAGGTTCTTCTGGTTGGCTTCTTTTTCTACCCTTTGGGTCGAAAGGGTTGTTGGTCAGCTGAATTGTCGACTCCGGGGACCGATCATTTGGAAGTTGGCTGAGTGAGGCCTCTTCAGGATTTGATGATGCCACTCCTTCTGGGAATCGTATCATCAACCCTGAAAGTCTGTGACGCCGACGACCGCATAGGATGCCGTACCATTGCCAGTTATAGGGCCACCCACCTGTGAGGGGATTCAGGGTTATGCAGGTAACTAGACCTTCAGACCACCGGTTATTTCTTGATCAGAGATCCTGGGTATTTATGGAGAGTTATGAGGTCTGTCAGAGACCATTTGGAGAGTTATGAGGTCTGTTAGAGACCATTTGGAGATGTGTTATGAGGTCTGTCAGAGACCATTTGGAGATGTGTTCTGAGGTCTGTCAGAGACCAATTAGAGATGTGTTTTGAGGTCTGCCAGAGACCAATGGGAGTTATGGTTTGAGGTCTGTCAGAGACCAGTATTGGAGCTTTGTGTTAGGTCCATCTGAGACCAGGGTTTGATGACTTCTGAATGGTCTATCTGAGACCTTTCTTGATTGGGTTTAGGCTATTCAGCTGCAGCTTTGGTCCCTGTTGCATGCTACTTGCATTGCATTGCCTGCATATCCATTACCATTTGCATTTCACTAACGTGTGTCTATGCTGCAGGTGCATTTGCATTTCCCTAGTTCTAGTGCCCGGACTTCTGAGTATTGATTATGGCTGGTTTGAGGAAGACAGTTGCGTATAAGCTGCCTTCACCTGATATTACTTCTTTGCTTGGTCTGATATCTCTCGCCGATGAGGAGGTTAGGAGAAGCTTCAGAAGGAGCCATGGGAGATTACTGAGATTAGTCTGTAAGCCCACTGCGGATGAGATGAACGGGCTATACACCTTGATGCAGTTCTATGACCCTGCATTGAGATGTTTTACTTTTGCTGACTTCATTTTAGGACCTACCATTGAGGAGTATGTGGAGTTTACCGAGCTTCCTGTGCAGAACGAGGTTCCCTTTATCCACTCTGCTGCTGAGCCCAAGTTGGAGGACTTAGCCAAAGCCTTACATATGGATGCTGCAGATCTGTTATTGACTTCTTGGCTTGGGGTTTCAGGTTTCTCTCTGGATTTCTTAGTTGTCAAAGCTCGAGAGTACGCCAAGAACGGTTGTTGGGTGGTTTTCAACGCTATTTTGGCTTTATGCATTTATGGAATTGTGCTGTTTCCTAACTTGCCCAACTTTGTGGATTTGGATGCTTTCTATCTGTTTGCTGCAGGCAACCCAGTGCCAACGCTGATCGGAGACTTCTATCATTCATTGCACTATAAGAATGAGAACCGAAGAGGAAAGGTTGTGTACTGCTGTGCTCCTCTGTTGAATATGTGGTTCAAGAGTCACCTTCCCATAAAGGGACCATTTGTAGACAGTGCAACCTCAGCCAGTTGGTCAGAACGCCTGATGAGGCTATCTTCCGAAGACGTTGTATGGTTTGATCGAGATTTGTTGGGATCTGAGCTCATCTTTAGTTGTTCTGGGTACCCTAATGTGCCGCTGATAGGAAGAAAAGGGTGTATCAATTACAACCCCTCTCTATTCATTCGTCAGTTCGGATATGCGCTGAAGAACCCACCTCAGGAGGACGAAGTACAGGAATCTCTGTACTTCACCGGTGACGTGAAAGGGGATTTATTAGCCAAGTTGCAACATGCCTGGGCGCGTATTAACCGCAAAGGGAAACCACTGTTAGGTAAGAACGATTGTCAGGCCTATGCACCTTATAGAGTTTGGATTCAGGAGAGAGCCAGTCAGTTGAGGATGCCGTTTCCAGATGCACCAATTCTTGTTCCTATTCCGGTAGCGGAGCCAACTACTGTTTCTAGGGAAGTCTATGAACAAGTTGTGAGAGAAAAAGAAGCCTTGATGAAGATTAATGAAGGGTTAGAGCAAGAGTTAGCTCAGATACGCAGTGAGAAAAACAAGGCTGTGTATGCTTTCCAACAGCAGATCGAGCTAGTAAACAGGTTAGGGGCTGAGTTGACTGAGGAAAAGAAAAAGCGTGAACGTCTGGGGCAAGAGTTCAGAAGTTCCCATGACATGCTGGAAGCCAAAAAGAAGGCGCTCGACGTGGCACACCGAGAGATTTCCTCTTGCAATAAGACTTGGAATGCTACACTCACCAACAATAAGAAGAGGGAAGATAAGCTGAAGCAGCACATTTCCGACCTCGAAGAGAAGTTGAAGTCTAGCATCAAGAAGTGTGAGGAAGAAGTGATGACCCGGTATAGTGTCCAGCATGCACTGAACAAGGCAATCAAATCCAGAGATGAAGCAGTGTCTCAGAAGCGAAAGTTAGAAGATTGCTTCGGAGAAGCAACCTGGGAAGAAACTGCTGAAGACGTACGCCGTGTCCTTAAGAGGAGAAACCAGCTTGTTGAAGGGCTACTTGATCGACCAAGCCATCCGGAGACCAAGAAGCTGATAGAGGAGTACCAGACTTTTGGGAGGATTTGATCATTTCATGTAGTTATTTGTATGCTTTATTTGCATAGTGCTGACCATCACCAGGATTGTTGGTTGAGGTCATGCCTTCTTTGTACTCTCAGTGATATTGTATCCTGGGCTTATTGATTCTTCCTGCAATATATGAGGCTTTCTATGATTCAGCTCCGATATTCCTATTGTCAGCACTGTCACTGCACCGGCACCTTCGCACTAGAACTGGGGGAATGAACTTCCCTAATGCACAGACACATTGCATTGCATTCATATTCATATTGCATTACAGGTAATCTTTGGATGGTATCTTATTTCCTGCTCTGTATCAGGTACTTAACAGGATTGCAGATCAGCATCCGCACCGCTATTCTACACGCTCCAATTGTCGAAAAATCATGGACCAAATGCAGAACGAGATGCAAGATGTGCGCGAGAAGCTCGCCCTCTTCATGCAGACCATGGAAGCTATAGCGAAAGGGCAGGAGAATTTGCAGGCCATGGTCCAGCCTCTGTTGGCTCGCAACGCTGGTCATGGTAATGAAGATCATCAGTCTGTCCGGGTTGATACTGCTCATGGAGACGGCACTCCCACGCCAGTGGCTCCGCCCGTGGTCAATATACCTGCTACTAATGTCAACAACGCTACCGCTGCTGTGAATGGTAACGTCGGAGTGGGGAATGAGACTGCTGTCCATAATGTTGGGCTGGGTGATGTCAATTTGGGAGATAATCTAGGAGGCAATGGCTTTGTCAATACTGGGTTCGGATTCAACGAACAGGGATTCGATAACACTGGCAAGTATGGCTTTAATGCTCAAGGCTTTGGGCAAGATGGTTATGGTATGGTCAATCAGGGTTACGGAGGCTTTGGAAACGGAAATGGTACTGGATTTATGGCTTTTGGTCCCGCTGGAGGTGTTCAAGGGTACGGCAACAGAGGCCGAGGTCCGGGGATGAATCAGATCAGAGCTGGACGTAATAATGCCTACGATGGGTACGGGGCTGGAAATGGTATGTGGCAAGAGGATCAGCAGGAAGACGCCTTCTCCGGAGGAGGTTTTGAAGGGCCGATGGATGATTCCCAAAAGATTAGAATGCTGGAAGAACAGATGAAGGGAGTCTTAAATCAAAGTGCTGTGGGATTGGACATGGCGACCATGGGCTTGGTACCTGGCCTGAGGGTGCCAATTAAATTCAAAGCGCCTGTGTTCGATAAGTATAAAGGAGACACATGTCCGAAAGTGCATGTACGAGCTTATTACCGAAAGATGTCTGCATACTCCACTGATGAAAGAATGCTAATGCATTTCTTTCAGGATAGTCTGTCGGGCCCTTCCCTAGAGTGGTACATGGGGTTGGAGCCAACTGATATCAAGACATGGAAGCAATTGGCGGAGGCGTTTGTAGCCCATTACAAGTATAACAGCGACTTGGCACCCAATCGGGTCCAGTTGGCCGGGCTTTCGCAGAAGAAGGGGGAGAGTTTTAAAGAGTACGCGCAAAGGTGGCGCGATATGGCTGCCAGGGTCCGTCCTCCTGTAGAAGATAAGGAAATGAATGATATGTTTGTCGGCACATTCACCGGGCTGTTTCATGATATGCTGTTTCATACGTCTCTGGCCAGTTTTTCAGACCTGATTCTAATGGGAGAAAAGATTGAGCGTAATATTAAGCAAGGAAAGTTCCAAGTCGAGGAATCAACTGCATCTGGCAGTAATAGGAAAGCTTATGGTGGGCGCCGTCAGGGCGAGGCAAGCGCGGTATTTGGAGGCTGAGGCCGAGGCCGAGGCAGGGGACGAGGTCAATATCGTCAGCCACAGCAGGTGTCGAGTGTTACTATCCCATATCAACAACAACCGGTTCAGCAGCAACCAATGCCACAGCAGCAGCAGCCTCAGCAGGGGGCACAGCAGGCTCAACGAAGATTCCAGGGTAGTAAACCGAGAAGAGTGTTTGAGAAACCTCCCTCAACCTATGCTGATTTATTGCAGACATTGTTGGGATTGAATCTGGTAGAGAAAAGAACTCTGGCGCCGATAACGGGAGCTCCCCCGTTCGGTTACGATGCAAGCAGGCACTGTGAGTTTCATTCTGGGGCCCCGGGTCACGATATAGAAGGTTGCCATGCTTTTAAGCACGTTGTGCAGGATCTTTTGGACAACAAGACTATCAATTTCGGAACGGCAGGTCCGAATATAGTCCAGAAACCCATGCCTAATCATGGGGCAAACGCCGTTCTGACTGAGGAAGGTCTGAATCTTATTATGAATGTTGAAGATTTAAAGACGCCGCTGAGCGAGATAAAGAGCCGACTGTTGCAAGGAGGTGTTTACCCAGGATGTAATGAGTACTGCTTAGATTGTTGGACCCTAGCTGGGGGGTGTGAGGATTTGAAGAAAGGCATTCAGGCTTTAATTGATGAAGGTATATTGCAGTTTGATCGAGCGGCAACTGAGGAACCTGCAGGGGCAGTGGTGGATAATCGGAGTGATGTGGCCACTGTGACAATTCCTCGGAAGACGATCACTATTGCAGCACCAGCTCAGCGACCCCCGATCACCATAACTAAGGTCGGGCCAATCCCGTACGAGAACACGAAAGCAGTCCCATGGTCATATGGGTTAGATGTGTATTGTGATGGGATAAAGATTGATGTTAACAAGCAGCCAGTGGAGATTGTGGATAATGTTGTTGGCTCAGGAGGCATGACGAGGAGCGGCAGGATCTTTATATCTCCTGAAGTGGAGGCTGAAAGACTAGCGAAAGGAAAAGGGAAAGCAGTTGAGAATGTTCCGGTACAAGCAAGTGAAAAAGAAGCGGCATCGAAGGATGTAGAAGAGTTCATGCGCTTGATTCGGAAAAGTGATTATAAGATTGTGGAGCATCTGCAGCAAACACCGTCCAAAATATCTATCCTATCATTGCTGTTGTGTTCGGAAGCTCACAGGAATGCTTTGCTGAAAGTCCTGGATACTTCTTTTGTACCACAAGACGTCTCCGTGAATCAGCTGGAAGGAGTATTGGCACATGTGAATGCAGGCCACAGTCTGGGTTTTACCGATTTTGACTTGACTCCGAAAGGGAGAGATCATAATATGGCATTACACGTATCTGTTGAGTGTAGAGGATCCGTAATGTCACACGTATTGGTTGACACCGGATCATCTTTGAATGTGCTGCCCAAGAAGGCGATGATGAAGCTGGATGTTCGAGGGATTTTGTGTACACCCAGTGATTTAGTAGTCAGAGCGTTTGATGGCACGCGGAGAACAGTCTTCGGATCAATCACCTTGCCTCTGCAAGTGGGGCCGGAAGTGTTTGCAACTGAGTTTTATATCATGGATATACAGCCTGCGTACAGCTGCTTGCTTGGAAGACCATGGATTCATGGGGCAGGGGCCGTCACATCTACCCTGCATCAGAAGTTAAAATATATGGTCGGGGACAGTGTAGTCACCGTGTGCGGAGAAGAAGACATCCTGGTCAGCCATCTATCATCGTTTAAATATGTGGAAGTCGACGGAGAGATCCACGAGACACCGTGCCAGGCATTCGAAGGTTTGCGCATCAAGGACAAAGATCCCGGGCCGAGCAAAGTGCCAGAGATAGCTGTCTCATCGTATAAGGAAGCTCAAGCTCTAGTGGAAGCAGGAGAAGCCAAGGGCTGGGGCAAAGTGCTGGACATTCCTGTGAAAATGGACCGGTTCGGACTGGGGTACCGACCGTCGTCATCAACTCCTTCCGTGGGGGCCCCCCATTTCAGAAAGTCAATTACCATCTCTGCCAGTGGAGTATGTCATGAAACTGTCAATGCTGCTTCAGAGTCTGATGAAGGAGACAGCGACTGTGATATGGATGCCTGGATTCAGCCAAGCACGCCAGGACAAGGACTGTGCAACTGGTCTATTCAGGAGCTTGTTCCTGTGACTTTTAAACAGTAATGCTTTGCTTTATTAATTGTTGAATAATCTGATGTCTTGCCCGGGGCATCAGGATTTGCTTAGGGCTGTGTTGTTATAAACATTGCGTGTTAATCATTAAATAAATGGCGTTTTTCATGTGCAAATACTGTAATCCCTGTCTTTCTTGTTTTGTATTTTTCAATAAAATGGCAATGTGGTTATTCGCTTTATACGCCTTTTGAAGCACTTAACCATTCCTTTTGCAGGATAACGTTTTCAGATGACATCCTTGCACCACCTATGACTCGTCCCGACTTCGAGCACCCGGTATTCCAGACCGAAGAAGAGGTTGTCGAAGATAGCGACGTTCCTGAAGAACTGTCTTGGTTAGTGAAGCAAGAGGAAAGAGCCATTCTGCCTCACGACGAGGTCATCGAAATTATCAATTTGGGGTCGGAAGGGGTTGAGAAGAATATTCGTATCGGAGCCGCACTGCAGAGTGAGGTCAAGCGAAGACTGGTTGAAATGCTCCGAGAGTATAATGATGTATTCGCTTGGTCATATGAAGATATGCCAGGGCTCGATACAGATATGGTTGTGCATCGCCTGCCACTGAAAGAAGATTGCCCGCCGGTCAAACAAAAGCTTCGCAGAACTCGACCAGATATGGCAATGAAGATCAAAGAGGAGGTTCAGAAACAGTGGGACGCTGGTTTCCTGGCTGTGACGAAGTATCCTTCATGGGTTGCCAACATCGTACCGGTGCCAAAGAAAGATGGCAAGGTTCGAATGTGCGTGGATTATAGAGATTTGAATAAAGCAAGCCCAAAAGACGATTTTCCACTTCCTCACATTGACGTGTTAGTCGATAATACTGCTCAATACTCTGTATTCTCCTTCATGGATGGCTTTTCAGGCTACAATCAAATTAAAATGGCGCCAGAGGATATGGAGAAGACTACTTTCATAACGCCATGGGGAACATTTTGCTATAAAGTGATGCCCTTTGGTTTGAAAAATGCTGGGGCAACATATCAGCGTGCGATGACGACTCTTTTCCATGACATGATGCATAAAGAGATCGAAGTTTATGTTGACGATATGATTGCCAAATCCCAGACGGAGGAAGAGCATCTGGTAAATCTGCTGAAGTTGTTTAAAAGACTTAGGAAGTTCAGGCTGAGGCTGAACCCTAATAAATGCACCTTTGGGGTGAGATCGGGTAAACTGCTGGGGTTTATCGTAAGCGAAAGAGGAATAGAGGTCGATCCTGCTAAAATAAAAGCGATTCAAGAAATGCCGACGCCTAAAACAGAGAAAGAGGTGCGCGGGTTTTTAGGGAGATTGAACTACATTGCCCGGTTCATATCTCACCTAACGGCCACGTGTGAACCATTATTCAAGCTGTTGAAGAAAGATCAAGCTGTAACGTGGAACGAAAATTGTCAAAAGGCGTTCGATAAAATAAAGAAGTATTTGCAGGAGCCTCCTATTTTGATACCCCCGGTGGCAGGTAGACCCTTGATAATGTATTTGACGGTTCTTGAGGGAAGCATGGGTTGTGTTCTCGGTCAACACGACGAGACGGGGAGAAAAGAGCATGCGATCTATTACCTGAGTAAGAAATTTACAGACTGTGAATCTCGATACTCAATGCTGGAGAAAACTTGTTGCGCGCTAGCCTGGGCCGCCAAGCGTTTGAGGCAGTACATGCTGAATCATACAACCATGCTCATCTCGAAGATGGATCCTATCAAATATGTATTCGAAAAGCAGGCGTTGTCAGGTAGAATCGCCCGTTGGCAGATGGTCTTGACAGAATATGATATTCAATACGTCTCGCAAAAGGCTATAAAGGGGAGTGTGCTGTCTGAGTATTTGGCGGAGCAGCCTATTGAAGAATACCAATCGATGAGATTTGATTTTCCTGACGAGGATATCATGTACCTAAAGATGAAGGATTGTGAAGAGCCGTTGCCAGACGAGGGACCAGAGTTGGGTTCCAAATGGAAGATGATTTTTGATGGAGCTGTGAATGCTTACGGTAGCGGAATAGGGGCAATCATCACTACGCCACACGGGTCGCACATCCCGTTTACTGCCCGATTGACCTTTGCCGTTACCAACAATGAGGCCGAGTACGAAGCTTGTATAATGGGGCTTGAAGAAGCCATTGATTTGCGAATCAAACATCTAGACGTATACGGAGACTCGGCTCTGGTGGTGAATCAGATCAAAGGGGAATGGGAGACACGGCAGCCTAATTTGATACATTACATGAATTATGCAAGGAGATTGTTGCCTTTCTTCGACAAGGTTGAATTGCATCATGTACCGCGGGCAGAGAACCAAATGGCTGACGCCCTTGCCACTTTGTCTTCCATGTACAAGGTCAACTTCTGGAACGAAGCTCCCCAAATCACTATCTCTCGGTTGGACAGGCCAGCTTATGTATTTGCTATCGATGAAGCATCTGACGATAAACCGTGGTATTTCGATATCCTTAATTTCCTGAAGAATAAAGAGTATCCGGCTGGGGCATCCAGTCAAGATCAGAAGACTCTCAGGAGATTAGCGAGTAATTTCTACTTGAATCCGGATGGCGTCTTGTACAGAAGAAACCACGATTTGGTGTTGTTGCGGTGTGTAGACGAGAAAGAGGCAAAGCTTCTCATGGAGGAAATTCACGAAGGTGCCTTTGGTACGCATGCTGGTGGACATGCTATGACGAGAAAGCTGCTGCGGGCAGGTTATTTTTGGCTGACAATGGAAACTGATTGTTTCAAGTTCGCGAGGAAGTGCCACAAGTGCCAAATCTATGCTGACAAGATACACGTGCCTCCGAGTCCTTTAAATGTGATGTCATCTCCATGGCCATTCTCGATGTGGGGAATCGATATGATTGGAAAGATCGAGCCGACGGCTTCTAATGGGCATCGGTTCATCCTAGTAGCAATCGATTATTTCACCAAGTGGGTGGAAGCGGCGTCTTACGCGAATGTAACGAAGCAAGTGGTGGCTAGATTCATCAAGAGAGATATCATATGCCGATATGGGATTCCCGAGCGGATAATCACGGATAACGGTTCAAACCTGAACAACAAAATGATGAAGGAGCTCTGTCAGAATTTCAAGATCGAACATCACAACTCCTCCCCTTACCGACCCAAGATGAATGGCGCTGTCGAAGCGGCCAATAAGAATATCAAGAAAATCGTCCAGAAAATGGTGGTGACTTATAAGGATTGGCATGAAATGCTACCTTTTGCTTTGCACGGTTATCGTACGACGGTACGCACATCAACCGGGGCAACTCCGTTCTCGTTGGTATACGGAATGGAAGCGGTATTACCATTGGAAGTTGAGATCCCTTCTCTGAGGGTATTGCGAGACGTTCAGCTGGACGAGGCAGAATGGGTAACGAATAGATTGAATCAACTGAGTTTGATGGATGAGAAGAGGCTAGCTTCTCTGGCATACGGTCGTTTGTACCAAAGACGAATGAAGAAAGCGTACGACAAGAAGATACTTCCGCGAAGCTTTCAGACGGGCGACCTTGTGCTAAAAAGGATTCTCCCGCCGCAAGCAGATCACAGGGGCAAGTGGACCCCCAACTACGAAGGGCCATACGTTGTCAGAAAAGTCTTTTCAGGAGGAGCGTTGTTGTTGTCCACCATGGACGGAGAAGACTTTGCGTCACCTGTGAATTCGGACGCAGTTAAAAAATACTTTGCTTAAAATAGACCCGCTGGACAGAAAAAAGAGAGTCCAGGCAAAAAGGGGGCATCCTGGCGAACTAAAAACAGAATGAAAGGTTCGGGCAAAAGTTAGGGATAAAATTGAAAAAATGTACACCCGCGAAGTTGAAAACCTACACTGGGCGGCTTCGGCAAAAAAGGGTATCCCGGTGAACTGAAAACCCGTAAAGGGCGGTTCACGCAAAAGTTAGGGATTTGAAAAGCAAATGACTGCGGTCCGAATTTGATATTACAATGAGCATCAATGCGGGAGAATATGTTGGAGGAGCCAGTTATCGGATACAATCTCTTCAGAAGTGGGGATACCGGGAAAGCGTTAGAGTCGGACGAGTCATGGGAGGATCAGTTCGTGGTGTTCATCTGCATCCCGTTGCCGACATGTGTACAAAATTTAATTTGTCAAAATATTCATGCTTCTTGCGCATACTTATGTATTTGCTTTGCGTAGCTTCCTCTTTTCAGGAGTTACATCCCATGTACAAAAAACTCCGCCCATTCAGGGGCCCAATCAATGAAAATGTGTTATTCAGTATTTGACACTGTTCTTTACTGTTTTGTGCATGATAAAACACCTAAGTTTAGTGAAGCTAGCATGAGTATAACATCACTGGCCCTTGCCAACAATTGTTAAAGCTTTGAATTAACTGAGTGTAACGTCACTAACCTGAATTGATTTAATTGCATAGGCTTGTCTTGTCTTGTTTGTGTTGTTGCAGGTTTCATAACCGTACGAGGAAAATGATCAAAAGAGTGCGATAACGAAAGACTCAGTCCCCACGTAGGTCATGCATGTTCTTCCTGAAGAAGGATAGAATTCCCCAGCTAGCCGTAGCTCACCCAAAGGGAGCAGAAAAGTTATTCTTCCTCAACAGAGTTTGGCGAGTCCAAGATCATAAGGCTATATTCAGATAGGTTCATCTTTCCCCGCAGGGTCATGCACTCTCCCCCCAAGGGAATCAGTTAATTTTCCCCAAGAGAATCATCCCATCCCCAGCGGAATTCTCTTTGCAAGTGTTTTCACTCCTTCCAGTTGGAACTCGAAGATCAAGACTCTCCAAAGCAGAGTTGATGGTGGGTCCTGTCATTTATTTTGTCAGAGATACTGGTGATATCAGTTCACGTTCCAGCAGAAAGTCCGATCGAACTATGCGCATCTGCTGTTCCCCAGCAAAGTTATATTCCCCAGCAGGGGGTTACTTCAACAAGGCGTGTGGTTTGAGTTCCCAATTTCCCAGCAGGGTTGACTTCACCCTTCCAGCATTTATTTTGCTGGAATAATTCTGTAGCATCTGGCTATCCCCGGCGGAGTCGGCATTATCTTTAGCGTTTATTTTGCTGAAGCAGTTTCTGTACTTTAGCAGTTCAGGTAGAGAGAGTTCTTGCTCAAATAAACTACCAAGCACTCAAGATCTCGGCATGAGATATTCAATGATAATGTCAGTTTCGGCAGTATTCCCCACAGAGTTACCAGGATAAGTTTCTCTTTGTTCCCAGGCAGAATTAGTTGTCATCAGGGGTTCCAAGAGTCAGAATTTCAGAGGTCACCGCCGGTTATCGGAGCAGGCGTCAGATGGTTGGTTTCCAGACATCCCCAGTAAAGTTCATCTCAAAGTCGCTGTCACGTCAGTGCTAAGAAGTTTGTGGGTGTGGATCATTGGAGAACTAAGTCCTGACGTGGACAATTTACTCCTAGATTGACGGGATTTCTTCAGAAGTGGGCGTCCTAACGTGGACAGGTTTATTTCCCTGGATTAGTGAGGTGTGTTAGTCCTATCGTGGGCAGATTCGGTTTTTCGAAATTAGTGGAATGGGAGGTCATGGCGTTGACAAAAGTGATTACTCTTTGTGTTGGTGTCCTGACGTGGACCAGTTCCTCTCAGCAGTTATCTTTCTTTGTGTTGGCAAATCATGGGTCCTGACGTGGACAGATCAGACCAGCGTGTGAGTCCTTACGTGGACAAGTCTTATTTCCTCAGCGGGTCGAAGACGCCTGAGTCCTAACATGGACAAATCAAGACGAGATCAGTGTCCTGACGTGGACAAATCAAAGAGATTATTATTCCTAACGTGGAGAAGTGGGTCCTAACGTGGACGATGTAGTCCTTACGCGGACGTATCAGAAGAGGATTCCTTACGTGGAAAGAGGTGATTCCTAACGTGGAAAGAGTGGAGTCCTTACGTGGACAGATTAAGATGGCATTCCTTACGCGGAAAGATGTAGTCCTGACGCGGACAAATCGGAAAGAAGTTGGTATTCCTTACGTGGAAAGATCAGAGTCTTTACGTGGACATATCAAGAGCATCCCTTGCGTGGAAGAAAAAATGGTTTCCTTACGTGGAAAGATGGAGATTCCTTACGTGGAAAGATTAAGTCTTTACGCGGACATATCAAGATTGATTCCTGACGTGGAAAGAAAGAGATTGTTCCTGACGTGGAAGAATTTAGTCCTTACGTGGACAGGTTCAAGAAAAGTTGATTCCTGACGTGGAAGAATGATGTACTCCTTACGTGGAAAGCTGAGCCCTGACGGGGACAGGTTTAGAACCAGAATTGAATTCCTTACGTGGAAAGATTGTAGTCCTGACGCGGACATGTCAAGTGGTATTGGAGTCCTTACGTGGACAGATTGATATAGTTCTCCTTATGTGGAAAGAAGATTGCTTCCTGACGTGGAAAGATGAAAGGGTTAGTCCTGACGTGGACAGATGCAGAAGAAATGATTCCTAACGTGGACAGGTGTTACTCCTAACGTGGAAGAGTTTTATTCCTAAACGTGGACGATTCAGTTAATGGAAATGCAGACGAATTATCCCCAGCGGAGTTGCCGAGATTTTTCTGGGTTAACAGTAGGTGGAGTCCTAACGTGGACAGGTTCTAGTTGAGATTTCTTCGTATTGACGACAGACAGAGTCCTAACGTGGACAAGCAAGCAATCTGTTATGACAGAATTCTCTTCAGAACGATGAAGACAATCCCCAGCACAGTCGCACGAGATCAGTGGGTTGCTGTAACAGTCAGATTCAGCTGATGAATGTCGTTCCTCAAGCAGGAGCGCAATTTAGTTTTGCGGTTGGCAAATTTCTGGTTTCACTAGTATTCAACCGTCTCGTACCGCGAATGTATGAAGGCTCCGGGCTCTTCACCCAATCGGGTCCAAGCCGCTTGAATAGGGGCAGCTGTTGCACCCTAAAATTTGCCCAACCTTATTCCTTGGTTTATGTTTCAATATCATTAGCATTTGCATATAGAGTCATGTACATAGACTAATCATCTGCATAGCATAAGCATAGCAAGTCATACAACAGGGAGACCAATCATTATTCTCATCTCTAGAAGCCCATCAAGGGGTCATTATCCCAATTCAATCTCATTCAAGTCATCAGGAAAGAATTTGAAAGCAAAGAGTTCAGCAGATCAAGCCTTGAGTCCATCTCCTAGCTGAGGGCATCTGAGGGTCAACAAGAGGGTTGTGAGCTGTGATTTGAAGGCATGGAGAGTAGCTAGACATTATGAGAGACTTAGAAAGTCATTTGGAGAAGGAGACAAGTCATTGATGAAAGCACAAGAGCTATAGTTGAAGGCAGTCAACTAGGGTTTCATCTGGGTCAACCCTAGGTCAACCTTAGGTCAATTGACTGATTTAAGGGGCATTCAAGTCTAGTGGAGAGATGTGGGGTTCATCATTGGACATATGAAGAAAGATATGGAGATATGTCAAGGAGGATTCAAGAGAAATCAAGGAGAAGAGGAGTTTCTAAATTAGGGTTTCTGTGTAAAATCCCCTAGTTTAGGTCAAATTTCCAAGCAAGATAAGTCAAAATTCTAGCTTCAAATGGCTTCTTGGCCAACATGAAACTTGTAGAGGATCTCAATACCTTTAATTTGAGTGGTGGAAGACATCAAGGAGATTTATAGAACTCAAGTTATGGTCCTTGCAAGTTACAGGTCATCTGAGGTATCTGAAATTTTGTCTGTGAAAGTGACTTGACTTCCAAGCTAGTTTTACCCCTCAAGGAGATTTCAAATGAATTCTTGGTCAACATAAGAATTGTTCCTCATTGTCTTAGCTTTCTAGAATGGTATGGCATGACTTCATATGATGTGTGGAACTCAACTTATGATCTTGGCAAGCAAAGGGTATTTTGGGCATTTGTGAATTACAGGTCATTTTAACCTATGTCCAAAACTCATACAAGGAGGCCTCAAATGGAAAAACTTACAACATCAAACTTGCTCCAAATGTGATTTTAAGTCTAGAAAGAAGGTCACAAATTGTTGGAAAAGCTCATAACATGAAGTTGCATGGTTGGTCCAAATTTGAACTAAAATGGCTTATAACTTGAATAAAGTCAAAATGAAAAATGGTTTGGGAGATTTATAAGTCCAAATGAAGACTTCCAATATATGATTTTGAATGGAAAAGACATTTCAAAGACAATGGTTCAAACACTTTTTTGAGTTTAGTGGAAGATTTCAAAGTTATCCTTGGTTACTTGCATTTTAAGAAACATAGCCAAAATGAATCAAAGTTGGAAGGCAAGGGAATGTGTAAGAGGGATCTAGAAGTTACCATTGAACACTATATATTCATGAAATGAAGATTGATCAAGGGTTGGACTCATTTTTCACCAAGAATCTCACAAATTCTCTCATTCTTTCTCATTGCATTTTCACTTCAATTCTTCAAATTCTTCACCAATCATCATCAAAATCAACTTCATTATACTGATTCATCATCATAGATCAGAATTCAACCAAGAACAAGGTGTGATCAATCCAATTTCGTGCACTTCCATCAAGAACATACAAGCTGCAAATTCAGTTGTAGATCAAGATCCAAGCCAAGTTTCATCCAAATATTGCAAACAGAATCAAGTACATCAAGAATGGATCAAGATTGAAGCATACAAGAGCCTGGATCCACGTGATTACTCAGCCTCCATTAAAGCTTGCTCAAGGTGCAAATCTTTCTAACTTACTCAATTTAGGGAGATTTAGGTAGTTTTACTAGTATATTCATGGTCTATGATGTTAGGAGGTTAGTTTAGATGAATTTGAGGCTGAATAGAGACAATTCATAGCAGGTACACCAAACTGTTAGGACCTAGAACTCGTGGCTTAGTGCATTAGAATCTTAGGTTGTTAGCGCAGGATAATCACCATTAGTCATAGATTAGATTAGGATAAGTTTGATTGAGAATTATTGTGATGCATCTCAGTGTATTTTCATGGAGCCAGAGATTGTTGCGCTCGGGTTTATTGATTTGTTGAGTTTCAGAGCAATCAAAGACCATAGACGTGTAGAGGGAGAGATGTAGAGTGATTTTCATGTTTATAGCGTGGAGTTTCATGGATTGTAGAGTGAGAACAGACTGGTAGAAGTTGGTGCGTGCATGAGGTTTCATGGTGGAAACCCTAGCTCATATGATCCATTGGAGAAGACGAAATCTGGAACGTTCATTTCATGTTGGACCATTGACCTCCAAGCCAATCGTGTGGCCCTTATTTGATTCTGATTTTGGAGGGAAGCGTTGGTGCCCTAAACGCACCGTTTCATTAATTGAAACGGGCGGGCCTGAGTGAGTTTTATATTCCCACCCCCCATTAGTGAGCCCAACTCCATTTGCACGTGATATCCTATGCTATTTTCACCCCCTGCGCTGTTTTTATTTTTCATTGTTGCTGAGTGGTTCTGGGCTTAGTAAATGTGCTACGCACACCCCCTGTCTGCCTGGCCCAATGAATATCAACTGGGCGTGTTTGCTGAATAAACCCCCCTCCCTTTATTTCATTATTTTCTTTTATATTCTTTAATTTTTTTATGCATTTTCATTAATTCATAATAAATACATAAAAAATCATTTTCAATTCATTCTTTTTACACTATTTTCTTTAGGATGTGTAGAAAATTGTCATTAAATAAAATTGCATTTTTATTTTCATTTCATATTTTTTCCATATTTTCTAAATAAATGTCATTTTAAATAGCTTCATTTCATGCATGATTTTATTAATTTTTGTTCTACTAAATGCTTTCATATTTTTTGTTCATTCTTTTTATGTTGCTTAGATGAGACATTGAACTTGTAGATTCAATTTAGTTCCCATTTTTAGAAATTAATTTTAGGTGTTTAATGTAGGCTTGAACAACATGAACAAATTAGGGTTTTTTAGGGGATGACTTAAGAAGTTTGATTCTTTCCCTTAGGACTTAGGGTTTGACTAGATTAGTTATGGGACTATAGGGGCTATGGGTAGTTATTAGATCCCCTTAGAAAAAGTCAGGATTCCCCTACTGCTATTAATACTCTGTATATACCTGATTGACTGGTGTGGTGTGCCCTCTGGGGATTATTTCTTGTTTGTTTGGGTATTGAGATTGTCTGGGGACCCTGGGAGAGCTGAAGACTTGATGTGATGAAGACCATTGGAGATCCAAAGATTGAAGATCAACTGCCAGAGTTGGAGAGGAGGTTCTTGCTAGTAGCTGCTGAGGAGACTAGGGTTTAGGAGCTAGGCAGAGCTCTAGATTAGAAAGCTTGTTTCTCAAACATGGAATGCCTTGTCTGCATCCATCCTTTCTCTATGATTCAAAGTCTCTTTCAAATATCCACCTCCTTCCTTTGGAAGGATCAGTGAATATGTTTGAAAGATAGAACTTTTGAGAGGAAACTTTCTGTTTAATGTTAACAGTTGATGAACCACCCTTGGTAGGTAATTAACTGTCTAACATTCATTCACTTCACTCTTGTGACTGATTCCTCATCTGGGAGATTTGAGCATGAAGAAAAGCCATTGCAGATGGAAGATAGATGATCAAAGCCCTTGCCTGAAGGTCATGAAGATAGAGATTGATGCTTGTTGAAGCCTGTAGCTGATTGGAGATTACTTGAAGCCAGATGTTGATTCAGAGCTGCTGATGCTGTTTCCTTTGCTGTTGTATCTCATTGCTGATGTATTGATTGGTTTTCTGAACTGTATTGTTTGCTGTTTACCCTGTTAGGTTGAAAGTGAAGCCTGTTCACTTTTGCCTATTGTTTTCTAGGTTCGAGGTTGAGTGGGACTCCCTTGCCTCGCTTGTACTATTGCATCCATGCATTTTACTGCTTTATTATATCTGGTATTGTTTCTGTTTCTGCCTATCCCGTAGGATCTCTGTTTCTCTCTGTGCAAGAGAGGAGCATGATAGACACTAGGTCTTAACCCATGCATGATAACATTAGGTTAGTTCGTTTCTCTTCGCAACCGTAGGTTAGAGTTCTGTCTCTTTCTTTCTCAAAAACGAACAGAAAAACACATAAAGATTTCAAACACAATAAAAGACACTTCTTTCGTAAAAGAATGTGAACTCATCAAAACGTCATTTTTGTCCGCCGGGACTGTTAATCAAGAAAAACCTTTTTCAGAAGGAATAAAATCAATCAGACAGACTTGTGTCGTACGTGGCCCGAACTACGTTTGCTCTGATCTTCCATGCTGTGTGGAAGTACGTAGGCATAGGATGCGATATCCTAGCGAGCAACCTTCCCCTCCTTTCCCGTAGGTAGGCGAACTACGTTGACTCTGATTTCTCGTTCCAGGCGGGAATACGTAGGCATAAAGTGCGATACTTTGCCGAGTCATTTTTATTTTCATTTTATTTTCTTTTTAACCCTTGACCTATAGTTTAGATAGAATAACAATCCATACCCGAAAACAAGCGTGGATCCCGTCGAGTACGACGGACGTGAGGGGTGCTAATACCTTCCCCTTGCGTAACCGACTCCCGAATCCAGGTTTTGGTTGCGACGACCATACCTTTCCCGTGTTGTGCGAGGTTTACTCTGAGCGTTTCCTTTCCCTCCCGTGGGATAAATAACGCACGGTGGCGACTCTTCTGTCATTGCCGGCGCCGATTTTCGCAGTAGCGACACTAACCAACAACCCCTTTGACCCAAAGGGTAGAAAAAGAAGTCAACCAGAAGAACCTCGTCCGAGTGTAGATTTCGTGGGACACTAATGCAAGCAAAGCCGGCACGCGCCCACTAATTTCTACTCTAATTCTAGGTGCACTCAAGCCCAGGTCCGACTTATCTCTCAATCATGGAACACCCGTCACACCCTAATACAGCAATAATAACAATAATATAATGCTGAAAGTAAATGACGAAAATATAAATCCATACAAAATCCTCGACGGGAAAACAAGCGCTAGGATTAACTCTCTTGAGGGACATTGGATCCCAAATGCATAAGGAACTATCGCAGTCCTTAGCAGCCAGGGGACGTTGGATCCCCAGCAGAGTCGCCAGCTGTCGCTACTGCGAAAATCGGCGCTGGCTGAACAGAAGAGTCGCCACCGTGCGTTATTTATCCCAACGGAGGGAAAGGAAACGCTCAGAGTAAACCTAACGCAAAGACGGGAAAAGGTATGGTCATCGCAACCAAAACCTGGATTCGGGAGTCGGTTACGCAAGGGGAAGGTATTAGCACCCCTCACGTCCGTCGTACTCGACAGGATCCACGCTTGTTTTCGGGTATGGATTGTTATTCTATCTACACTAAGGGTTAAGGGTAAAAAGAAACTGACTCGGAAAAGTATCGCACTTTATGCCTACGTATTCCCGTCTGGAACGAGAAATCAGAGTCAACGTAGTTCGCCTACCTACAGGAAAGGAGGGGAAGGTTGCTCGCTAGGATATCGCATCCTATGCCTACGTACTTTCATACAACATGAAAGATCAGAGCAAACGTAGTTCGGGCCACGTACGACACAAGTCTGTCTTGATTGTTTTTATTCCTTCTGAAAAAGGGTTTTTCTGATTAACAGTCCCAGCGGACAAAATTGACGTTTTGATGAGTTCACATTCTTTTACGGAAGAAGTGTCTTTTATTGTGTTTGAAATCTTATTGTGTTTTTCTGTTTGTTTTGAGAAAGAAGAGACAGATCTCTAACCTACGGTTGCAAAGGGAATCAAACTAACCTAATGTTATCATGCATGGGTTAAGACCTAGTGTCTATCATGCTCCTCTCTTGCACAGAGAGAAACAGAGATCCTAAGGGAATAGACGGAAACATAAACAATAGCATACATACAATAAAGCAGTAAAATGCATGGATGCAACAATACAAGCGAGGCAAGGGAGTCCCACTCAACCTCGAACCTGGAAAACAACAGGCAAAAGTGAACAGAATTCACTTTCAACCTACCGGGTTAAACAGCAAGCAATACAGTCCGGGAAAACCAATCAATACATCAAGAATTAAACAGCTAAAATAAACATCAACAGCAGTCTTCATCAGCATCTGCTCTGCACCAACATCTGTCTTCAACTATCTCCAAGCTTCAGGCAAGCATCAGTCTTAATCTTCACAACCTTCAAGCAAGGTCTTTGTCTTCAGTCTGCAATGGCTCTTCTTCAAGTCTCAATCTCCAAGATGAATATCAGTCAACAAGATGAAATGGATGTTAAACAGTCAACTGCCTACCAAGGGTGGCTCATTAACTGTTAACATGATACTGACAGTTTCCCCTCAAAAGTTCTATCTTTTAAATATATTCACTAATCCTTCCAAAGGAAGGAGGTGGATATTTAAAAGAGACTTTGAATCATAGGGAAAGGATGGAGGCAGACAAGACCTTCCATGTTTGTGAATCAAGTTTTCTACTCTAGAGCTCTGCCTAACTCCTAGATCCTATAACCTTCAACAGCTGCCAGCAAGAGATACTCCTCATCAACTCTGGAAATTGGTCTTCATTCTCTTTGATCTCCAATGGGCTTCCTCAACACAGTCTTCAGCTCAACCAATCCCCAAACAAACCCAATACCCCACACAGACAAATGAAATAACCCTAGAGAGGGCACACCACACAGTCAAGCAAGTACAAGCAGGATACTAATAGTAATGGTAGAATAGGGGAAACCTAGTACTTTCTAAGGGATCTATCTTCTACCCATAATCCCTATAGTCCCATACCCCAAAGATTCAATCTACAACTCCTAAGGGAAATGATTTAATTCACCTATGTTATCTCCTAAACCCTAGTTTTGGTTCTTCTAATCACACCTAAACAAATCATCTAAGATTAAGTTCTAAAATTATGAATTAAATTTTATGTACAAGCTAAAGGTCTAAGCTAATCAACCTAAAAAGAATGGGTCAAAAATATTAAAGCATCTAACCAAACCAAAATTATCAATATCATGCATTAAACTAAACATTATTTAAACCTCTTTAAAAGAAAAATATACTAAAAATGTAAAAATAAAATGAAATGCTAATTTTTTTGTATGATAATTTTCTTGACAGAAATATGAAAAATATGCAAAAACAACCAATTAAAAACAAGCATTTTTCATTTACTTATGATTTTTTGAAGAATTAACAAAATTAAAAGAAAATAATATGAATTAATGGGGTTAGGGGGTGCAGTGAGCATTTAAAATCAGTTAAAACGAAAGGATGGGCCCAGACTGGGGGGCGCGCCTAGCAATGCGCGTCTGGGCCCAGCCACTCAGAAAACTCATCAAAAAAATAAAAAAAACAAGAAACGGTGCAGTTAGCAATAAAACTAGTTATAATGGTTTGGGCCTTGGAAAGCAGGGGTACGAATAGCAAGGGATTGCAAAGCCCACTCTGAAGGAATAAATGAAACGCAACGTTCTGATTCATAACCTCTCCCTCCAAATTTGTTTTAAACGCTGGCCATTGGATTAAGGTCTGAGTCAAGGTCAAACATACGATCGTGTGGCTCTCCTTCATCTTCAACCTTAGAAACCCTAGATTTCAGAAAATCTTTCCCCCATGCACGCATCTTCAACAATTCTGTTCTCCCTCAATTCTCCATGAAACCCCAAACTATAAAGAGCAAAGTTGCTCTACTTCTTCCCCTCTACACAACCATGGCCTCACTTTCCTCTAAAACCCCATCCAAACTCAAACCCGATAGGTATAACATCCTGATTCCACCATTTTACCCTGCTATCAATCACTTCAATTTCTTCTAAATCTTACCCTAACACAATCTACACTTCATGCTGATCAAATTAAGCTATACATCTAAGATTATCGTGCCATAAACTATGAGTTCTAAACCCTAACAGATTTGGTGCACCATTGATAACCTTCATGAAACCTTCTCAAACTTTATGGAAATGTTCATCTAACCAATCCTAACCATTCTAACCTAATAATCCTCTATGATTCTAACTAATCTAACCAATTCGATGAGAAAACCAACCTGGTGTAAATGATGAAAACAGTTGTAGAATTCTCTGGATCCAATGCTTTCAATGCTCTGAACTTGCTCAATATACTTGCTTCTTGGTTCTGTATGCAATAGATCTTGCTCCAATGCCTTGAATCTTGCAATCACAATGTTCTTGCTCCTTGGATGATAAAGTTGGATAGCACGAGTTCTTCTTCAATTCAACCAAATTCTGATGGAAATGTGATCTATGAAAGATGTTGATGATGATAGGATCAAGAACTTTGTGAATTGATGAAGATTTGATGAAGTTTGAGATGAATTTGCAAAATGGAAGAATGAGGTATATCTTGGTATTTTGATCACAATGATTCACCAACCAATGCATGAAGCTACTCAATCCAATATATAGATGAGATTAGAAAGCTCTAGAACTTTGTAGAAACTTCCCATGCACACTTTCCTTGAGTTTTGGATTATGTTACTTCACACATAAGTAACCAAGCATAACTTTCAAATTTTGAACCAAACTCAAAAATCCACTTTTGCCAATGTTCTTAAAACATTTTTTCCAATCAAAATGACCTATAATTCCATCCCATTTGGCCAAATTATGAAAAATCTCAATTTTAGGTCACTTTTTATTCATTAAATTCACCAAATTTGAAACCTTGAGCTATGAGCCTTTCCAATCTTTCATGGTCACTTTTCTAGACTCAAAATGTCATTTGGAGCAAGTTTGATGTTGTGAAGTTTTCCATTTGAAGCTTCCTTGTATGAGTTTTGGGCATAGGTTTGAAATGACCTGTAATTCTCAAATGACTAAAATACCCTTTGCTTGCCAAGACCATAAGTAGAATTCCACAAATCAGATGAAGGAATACCATACCATTCTAGAAATCTAAGACAATGAGGAACAACTCTTATATTGACCAGAAATTCATTTGAAATCTCCTTGAGGGGTAAAAGTTGCTTGGAAGACAAGTAACTTTCACAGACAAAATTTCAGATACCTCAGATGACCTGTAACTTGCAAGGACCATAACTTGAGTTCTATAAATCTACTTGATGTCTTCCACCACTCAAATTAAAGGTATTTAGATCCTATACAAGTTTCATGTTGACCAAGGATCCATTTTAAGCTTGCATTTTGATTTATCTTGCTTAGAAGTTTGACCTAAATCAGGGGATTTTACACAGAAACCCTAATTTAGAACCTCCTCTTCTTCTTGATTTCTCTTGATTTCTTCTTGGCACAACACCACATCCTTATCTACATGTCAAATGATGAACCCCACATCTCTCAAGTAGACCTTAATGCCTTTCAATCAATCAATTGACCTAGGGTTGACCCAGGGTTGACCTAGATGAAACCCTAGTTGACTGTCTTCAACTGCAACTCTTGTGATCATATCAATGACTTGTTTCCCTTGAAAAATTACTTTCTAAGTCTTCCATGATGTCTACATACTCTCCATGCTCAATTCACAGCTCACAACTTCTTTGATGATCTTCAGATACCCTCAGATAGGAGATAGATTCACTGCTTGATCCACTGACTTCTTAGGTTTCAATTTCTTCTCTGATGACTTGGATGAGATTGAACTTGCATAATAACCTCTTGATAGGTTCATAGAGATGAGAATAGTACTTGGTCCTTTGTTGGATGACTTGCTATGCAGATGATTAGACTATGTACATGACTCTATATGCAAATGCTAATGTAATTGAAACATAAACCAAGTGAAGTAGGTTGAGCAAATTTTAGGGTGCAACAGAACCATGTCGTGGTTTCTTTTGTACAAGGTACCATTGCTGATGAAGAATTTGGCCGACAATCTGCGTATAGCTCTTTTGTCAATTCTGGATGCTTCAGCTGGATATTCTTGATTTTGAAGGAAGTTTTTAATGTCGTGGAACCACAGTTTCTCATCAGTTTCTTCGTCTATTGTCATCACATACGCAGGTACCGTCCTTCTTTCAATGCGAATCAGAGGCGCCTCGTTAACAAACTGGACCTTCCACATCGATGCCATCATAGCCAGTGCATCGACAATGTGATTTTCCGCTCTCGGTACATGCTTGAAGGTAATTTCATCAAAATATTCAGCCATCTCCAAGATATGAGTTTTGTAAGGGACCAATTTTTTGTCCCTGGTTTCCCATTCTCCTTTGAGTTGGTAGATCAACAAAGCAGAATCACCGATCACTTCCAAAATTTTGATGCGAAGATCAATAGCAGCTTCCAACCCTAAGATGCAGGCTTCATACTCGGCTATGTTGTTCGTACACGAGAAACAAAGTCGGGCTATGACGGCAGTATACCCTCCAGTTGGATTTTTCAAAACAGCTCCGACACCATGTCCATTCTTGTTTGACGCTCCATCAAACATCATTTCCCAGCGGGATCCAGGCTCGGGACCTTCTTCTAGACCAGGCTCTGGTTTTGTGCGTTGAATATACATCACATCTTCATCAGGAAAATTGAACTTGAGTGGTTGATAATCCTCCATGGGGTGCTCTGCGAGGTTTTCTGACAAGACACTTCCTTTGATAGATTTTTGAGCAACATACTGAATATCGTACTCTGATAAGAGCATATGCCATCTGGCCAATCTTCCTGTTTGAGCTGGCCTCTCAAAGATGTACTTGATGGGGTCCATCTTAGAAATCAAGATTGTGGTATGACAGATCATGTACTGTCTCAGACGCTTGGCGACCCATGCTAAGGCACAACAGGATTTTTCCAGGGGAGAGTAACGACTCTCGCAATTGGTGAACTTTTTGCTCAGATAGTAGATTGCGTGTTCTTTCTTTCCTGACTCATCAGTTTGACCTAAGACACAGCCCATTGAATCTTCTAGTACTGTCATATACATGAACAAAGGTCTTCCGGGTACAGGAGGAATCAACACCGGAGGTTCTCGTAAATACTGCTTGATTTTCTCAAATGCGACCTGGCAGTTTTCATTCCACACTACCGTCTGATCTTTTTCGTAACAACTTGAAGATCGGCGTGCAAGTAGGAGTTAGATTGGATATGAATCAGGAGATGTAATTCATACGTTCAAGGAAACCTCTGACTTGTTTCTCTGTTTTAGGAGCAGGCATCTCCTGGATTGCTTTAACTTTGTCGGGGTCTACTTCAATTCCTCGTTGACTAACGATGAAACCAAGTAACTTGCCTGAGCGAACTCCGAAGCTGCATTTTGCTGGATTTAACCTCAGTTGATACTTTCGGAGTCTCTCAAATAGCTTCAACAGATGATCCAAATGATCTTCTTCGCTTTGAGATTTGCGATCATGTCATCCACATATACTTTGATTTCTTTGTGCATCATATCGTGGAAGAGTGTGACCATGGCTCTCTGATACATTGCCCCTGCATTCTTCAAACCGAAAGGCATGACCTTATAACAATAGGTGCCCCAGGGTGTGATAAAGGTTGTCTTCTCCATGTCAGCTGGATCCATTTTTATCTAATTATAACCAGAAAATCCGTCCATGAAAATAGAATACTGCGAAGCTGGCTGTATTATCTAACAAAGTGTCGATATGTGGTAGAGGGGAATCGTCCTTCGGACTTGCATTGTTTAAATCCCTGTAATCGATACACATTCTGACCTTGCCATCCTTTTTTGGGACTGGTACAATGTTTGCCACCCATTCTGGATATTTGGATACCGCTAAAAAGCCTGCATCAATTTGTTTCTTGACTTCGTCTCAGATTTTAAGAGCCATGTTTGATCTTGACCTGCGAAGCTTTTGTTTGACCGGAGGACACTCTGGTTTCAGGGGGATCTTGTGCATAACAATGTCAGTATCCAACCCTGGCATGTCTTGGTAAGACCAAGTAAATATGTCGACATAATCTCCGAGGAGTGCTATCAGCTTGCTTTTGATCTCGGGCCCTAATGATGCCCTAATCTTGACTTCTCTTTTTTCTTCTTCAGATCCCAAGTTGATGACCTCAGTTTGCTCTTTGTACGGATGGAGATACATATCTTCATACTCAACCATCCTCTTCAATTCTTCTGGGACTTCTAAATCTTCATCATTCTCTTCTTCGGCTTGAAAGACATATGAGCCACTAGTAGAAGGAACCGAAGGATCATAGGATTCTGTGGTGGATGGAGGTATTCAGCATGTTTTATTTTTGGGAACAATTAGACACACACACACACACACACAGACATGCAGATGAAAGGTTGTTTTTATTCTATTCAAAAATATTGCCATTTTTCCTTTTAACAAAATGAGTGAAAATGATGCGCAGAAAATAAACAAGAGTTTTAACAAAAACACTTTTCCATTCATAGATTTTCAAATTGCAAAGTGGCCCAATATAGAATAATTCGCAGGCCTTGGGCAAGAACAGGAATTTTAAAGAAAACACAAAGCTAACAAGCGAAATGAATTACTCTAAAGGTAAAAAGACGGGAATTTCCACAGCCTCCCAGTTGTGCAAAGCTGCTCCTCCCCGAGTTATCATATGATCTAGATTGCAATCTTCATCTTCAGCAATGATGGCGTTGATTTGTATTCCGCCACTGGTAAATATTTCCTTCAAAGACTTCTTCTTCATGGTGTTTTCCTCTGGCTCGCCTTCTAGAGTTGGTTTGTAACCCAACCCTTGTCGATCGTTTTTTGCCCGAGCGTTGACTTCGATGATCTCCCTCCATCCTAATGGGATTCCAGCTTTCAGTGCCGCCTTGATACTCTGAACAGAGGTGAATGATGGGCCGCGAGTTATGTCAGATTCGTCGACCAGAACAGTGTGGGCTATTTCTAGTGCTTGAAAGGCTGTCTCAAGGGAATCTTCGTCAACTTTGATATACCGTAATGAGGACAAGTTGCTCACCATTAAATCTTCTTCTCCATGAACAATGACCAATTGGTCATCCACAACAAACTTCATCTTCTGATGGAGAGTAGAAGTAATAGCGCCAGCTGCGTGGATCCATGGCGTTCCCAGTAAACAACTGTAGACCAGATTGATATCCATCACCTGAAAGGTGACTTCAAAGATTTATGGTTCGATCATGATAGGAAGATCAACCTCCCCTATCACAACTCTTCTAGACCCATCAAATGCCTTCACTATGAGAGATGTCGGCCTCATGTTAGCACCTTGATAAGCCAGCTTGGCTAGTGTCCTCTTCGGCATTACATTGAGCGTTGATCCTGTGTCAACAAGAACCCTGGACAATGTATCTTCTTCGCATTTGATCGACACATGTAGAGCACGATTGTGCTTACGTTTCTCAGCTGTCAGATCGTTGTCGTCAAAGTTTAGCATGTTGCAGGCAGTGATGTTTGCTACAATGGAGTCGAATTGCCCCACTGTAATATCTTTGGTAACATGGGCTTGTGTCAAGATTTTGAGCAAAGCCTGGCGATGTGCCGGAGAGCTTAAGAGTAATGCCATGACTGATATCTTAGATGGTGTCTGATTCAGTTGGTTTACCACCCTGTAATCACTTCTTCTGATGATTCTCAGGAACTCTTCTTCATCATTTTTGAGGCTTTCTTTTCCTTTGACCAAAGGCTCTTTAGTGACAACTGCCTCTGGAACATATTTTGGAGGAACAACAGCTTTTGGAACAGAAATTGCTGGTGGAGGAGCCACATTGTATGTCTGCGGTTGGTATATGCGACCACTCCGGGTCATTTTGCTTCCACCGGCAATGTTAGCTACACTTGCTGGCTTCCTTTCTTTGAAGATTCCTTCGCACCATGAATGGTCCTGCTTTGGTGTTACAGCCCTTGGGTGAGGTTTGGATCCTCCCCTTGGTTCAAACCTGGCTTGTGCCCTCCCAAATTTCGGGGGTGCATCGTCGCGGAATACCGGCGGAACGTTTTTTTAGTTGTTGTTGTTGTTATTATTTTTTAACACAACTCTTTTGTTGGGCTCTTCTGGCATGTTAAACACAGGTTCGATGACTGTCACATCTTCCCCTCTCTTCGTGCGAGCAATCTCTATCATCCCTTGTTCGATCATTGCTCGAATGTCTTTTTTCACAGCGTCACAACCTTCTGGGTTCAGCATGCATTGTTCGCAGTCTTCGTGAGATGTCTTAAGCGCCCATGCCTGAGCAAGACGTTTGTGTAGGTCCGCCAATGGTACCTTGATCTCATCAATAGTAGTAACTGTCTTATCTTCTGACCCTTCACCTTCTTCAGTAATGGCATTGACTCCACCATGGTTTGGCAGAGGATTATTCTTTACATTTGGATGATTGTCTTCAAAGGACAAAATTCTTTTTTCAATTAATTCACGAACGAGGTGCTGAAGTGCGAAGCCACCTTCAAGATCTTGGCCTGGAGCGTTCTCATGAAATAGACAGCGGGCATTGGCGTTGTAGTAGAATGGAAGTGGATTGGGTGGAGCACCCAATTTCCTTGTCTTGACCAAAAATCTTTCTATCAACATGGGGAACAGATCGGTGTAGCTCATCGGAATAGGCTGTATTTTTGGTCGATTCGCCTGATAATTCGCCCTTGGAGCCCTGTTTTGAGGCTGTTGACCCTGCGGCTGGTGATACTGTTGTTGATTGTTGGAGTGATATTGATGCTAATTGCCGGAATAATACTGTTGCTGATTGTTGGATGCCCCAGGCTGGGGACCCTGCTGTGATGACTGTTGAAAAACTGGAGTCACAGCTGCTATATATGATGATGGATGGTACTGCTGGCGATGGTTCCTGGAACTTTGCGCCTTCTTTCCGTATGTTATCGCACTTACATCCCCCTCTTTCTTCTTGTGAAAATTGCTAACCGGCTTCTTTGTCGCACTGGCGCTTGAATTAATATTTGGAGTAGCCACTTTCCCACTCTTTAAACCGGCTTCAACTTTGACCCCCACTGCCACGATGTCAGAAAAGTTGGTTGTGACGCTGCTGATTAGTCGCTCATAAAATTCTGGTCTAACCGTATCTACGAACCAGTCAGCCAATTCCTTTTCAGTAAGGGGTGGCTCCACTTGAGCTACCGTTCCACGCCATCTTTGCGCGTATTCCTTAAAGGTTTCAGTGCTTTTTGTATCATGTTGAGGAGCTGACAATGGTCTGGTGCCAAGTCCATGTTGTATTTATACTGTTGAATAAAGGCATCTGAAAGATCTTGGAAACCGTGGATCTTTGCTTGATCCAAGCTAAGATACCATTTAGCCGATGCTCCTTTAAGACTGTCCTGAAAACAGTGCACCAACAACTTGTCGTTTTCAATATGCGGAGCCATCCGCATGCAGTACATGATCAGGTGTACCTTGGGACAAGTAGTCCCCTCATATTTGTCGAACACTGGCATCTTGAATTTCTGGGGAAATACCAAACCGGACACCAGACACAGGTCTTTAGCGTCAGACCCAAAGACATTGCTTCCTTCGATGGCCCTCATTCTTTTAGCCATAATGTCCATCTCTACCCTCAATTTTTCGTGCTTTTCATCCTCGGCTTCAGAACCGTCAGGTATGTCAAAGATTGGTTGTTGATTGTTGAAGACAGGTTGCACTGTAGTTGGTCCACCTGCCTGGGTGAAAATGGGATTCATGATTGTTCAATCAAACAGTGGATTAAGACTTGAAGATTGTATATTGCTGAATGGTGGCAAAAAATCCCGAGACATGCCATAGGGGAATTCTGCAATGGTAGCTGGAGCTACTGTGACGTTGGCTGCTGCCGTGGCGACTTCGGAGATTACCGTAGACTGTGTGTCCATCTTTGCCTTGATTATATTGAGAACTTCCATAATCTGGCTGACATCACCCTTGATTCCTTCAATGTCGTTGTCCATCTGATCGAACCTCTGTTCATTATCTACCATCTTCTTCTGAGCTCTGGATCGAGTGTTGTATTTGTGAGTATTCAGCGTGACTCCTTCTCTCTCTTTCTCTGAACAAGAACAAAGGATGAGCTGTGGAACTCGGATGCAAGACCAATGCAGGATGAAATGCGAATGCAAATGCACAAACCATTCAAGGAAAAACAAATTTTTGTTTACAAACAAAAAGTTGGAACAACATGTAACGACATGCTTAAAAAGTGTTTTTTCATTGATAACTGGAAGTCTATTACAATAGATGGCTCTTGCTGAAAAGCAAGACCTTTCTTACAAGAAGTGAAAGTAAATGCAACATTAGGATTACAATCCTTTTTAGGGAAAACAGGGAAATGGTGAAACAATGATCATTCTAACAAGATGATCCTTCTCCTTCTTGGGCTTCAACCTGAGCTTAGTCCTGGCGGATGATCTCCCACAGGTCTTCGTTCTCTTGTTGTGCTTTGATCAAAGCGTATTTCAGCTCTTCCCTAGTCGTGGGGACCTCAGGTTCCATAGTTATCTCATAATCATGAGTATAAAACATGGTCAAGGCTATTTCTTTCGACCAAAGCAAGTACCATCTGGTAGTTAAACAGCTTACGTTCTCCATTAGAGTTATACCTAAGAGGTGAGGATCTTTCTGAGCGTATTGAGCACGAGCTTCCAGTTTAGGGTTGCAACCAGTTTCGCAGAAGCAAGGTCTCAACAGTTTTGGTTCGGGCTCCGGCCCGGTGGGATACCCATATTGACGTCGGGCAAGAACAGGATTGTAGGTGATAACCCCCTTCGTTCCAATGAGAGGCACATTGGGGAACTCTCCATAACTGAGAATCATGACTAGATCACCAAGGCTGATGTCGTACCATGTGATGTCATAGTGCCTGAGAGTGATGAGCTTAGAAATCCAGGCGCTTTTGTTGGGAAGCCTCCAGACAATATGAGTCTTGGGTAAATGAGAGGTAAACCACCTGTCAAGCAGTGCGAGGCAGCATGAAAATTGCCCGAGATCGTATAAGATGAAGTGATGGATGACCATATAGGTATCCGCTAGTATCTCGTTTACTGGATTTTTGATGATGAAGAGACGGATTGCCTCCTCACTGATGAAGTCATAACGGCTTGGGAAGAGATACAACCCATATATTAGAAATGCCAGAATTGCTTCAAAGATGCCCAAATTTCTATTTTCATAATGATATTCGACCATCTCCATTAGAGGTCCTGCTTCCATTCAGTACCATCCTCCCTTTGCTCTCATTGGTGGTAAATCCTCTTGCTTGATATGAAGGGATTTGGCCAAATCCTTTCTCTTCGGTTTTCCATAAGGAAGTGTAAAAGTCCATGGAATCTTCAAATAGTCAGTGTACTCCTCTATGGTCGGGAGTAGCTGAAAGTCTGGAAAGACAAAGCAGTGGTAGGCTGTAGAGTAAAACTCGACCAAAGCCTGCAGCATGGGCTCGTTGACTTGAGCACTTATTAGTGGTAGGAGATCTCCATATTTGGCAATGAAAGCGGCGGGGTTTCTGACAAGTCTTGCCAACATCCTAAGACGGCCCAACCTCAAATCAGGGAAAGGAAGCATGTCTCTTCTCACCATGTTGTTGTCTGCAAAAAGAAAAGTTTGAATTTCCTTGAATGGTTAGAAAAAATGCAAATGCAAATGCGCATGGTGTCATGGAACTCAGACATTTATGAACATCAGAAGTCGCTATTTCATTGATCAACAAAATAGGATTACAAAATATTGTTTCCTCTTACAAGAGTTTTAAACATAAACAACAGCTAGTGAATCCTAAGAAGGTTCCCTTAGCAGCCTCAAGTTGAGCTTCTCGATTTCTCTTTCCATCTGAGCCTTCTCAAGAATGAGCTTCTTGATTTCTCTTTCCATCTGAGCCTTCTAAAAAATGAGCTTGTCCATAATTAACTTCCACGGAGTAGACTGAGGCTCATAAGGTTCTTTTATGCTTTCCTCTTCTTACAAGAGAGTACTTCTTCGTTTTTTAACTGGAGTTATCTCTGGAGCTCTGCATTCTCCTCAACGACCACTTGATACTTGTGCTTCCAAGCTTGTTCGGTTTGTTGTGCTTTGACTAAAGCAATCTTCAACTTTTCTTCTTCAGACATGAAGACCAATGGGCGTTCTTCCTTCAAAGCCATAGGCTCTTGTTTAGGATAAGGCATCCTTAACGTGATGGCTCTCTTTCGAACCCATTGGAGGTAAGGTTCCAAAGAGACACAGTTGAGTCTTCCAAGATCCTTTTTCCCTTTCTTGTGTAGATGCTTCCAAGCCTCTAGAATCTTTCCTTTTAGTTCTTGACTATCTTTTTCTTCTTTGAAGAAAATGTTTTCCACTTAAACACTATTGGGCTTATCCTTTAGAGGGTATCCCAATTGCCGACGGGCGAGGACTGGATTGTAACTAATTCCTCCATTAGCACTGAGAAGAGGTACATTACCGAAATCCCCACAATTGTCAATGATCATTGTCCCATCATAGTCACGACTATACCAATCAATATCGAAGTGGGTAAGAGCCATGATCTCTTGTGACCACCATCCTTTCTTTGGATCCCAAAAGGCGTTAGCTTTGGGTAAGTGTGAAGTGAACCATTTGTATAACAAAGGAGCGCAACAAGTAATCATCCCTCCATTGTGAAAGTTCCTCAGATGAACAGAATGGTATGTATCTGCTAACAAGGTAGGCACAAGATTCTTCTTCAAGAAAACTTTAATGGCATTGAGGTCCACAAAATTCTCGAAGCTAGGGAACAGAAAGATGCCATAAATGAGCAAGGCAAAGATAGCCTCAAATGCATCCATGCTTAAATAATCTGCATAATACTTAGCTTTCTCAACCAAGAACTCTGCTTTTAGCCCAAAAACTCCTCCTTTTGTAATCAGATTCTTTTTAATATCAACCAATCCCAAATGTGTGGCCTTGGCAATATCTTGTTCTTTAGGGTCCTCCTCCATGATTGGAAAAGGAGACTTTTCAAGAATGGGCAATCCAACCAACTGGGAATACTCTTCTAGTGTGTGCACTAGCTGATAATCGAGAAATGTGAAACAGTGGTAGAGCGGATCATAAAACTGGAGAAGTGTAAAAAGGAGTCCACCATCCATCTTTATCTTTAGCAGTAACAACAACTTCCCATACCTGCTTTGAAATCCCTCTGGATCTGCCACTAAGGTGCTCAACCTTTTCAAGTCATCTAGGTTAAAACCCTTGTAAGTGTACTTCAAAGTTTTCTTTCTTTCACTATTCATAACGACCTCTGATGTTTACAAACAACAAAGTCTGAGTTCCATGAAACCATATGATGATATGATGTTATGAATGCAAAATGCACAAACACAGGAAAAGGAAAAGATCACACATATGCACATAACACAAGCCTAGGTTTAAGGACGAGTGTGGATCCAAGGTCTACCCATCCCCAAGGATTTGCACTATGGATTGATTGTACCTGCCGAACGGGTTCTACAAAGTTCCCAGAGTCATCAACCCATCTTTCGGATATTATCAACTTCCCAAATCACTTGGTAATCGATAATATTCTTAAGAGAATCTCGTCTGAGTGTAGTATCACGTATCAACTATTTCGGAAGTACTTCCTTATAGCCATTGCACTACGTCCTAATAAGGCCAAAGTGGGGTAAAATGTATTCTAAAAGTCCACAGTGTCATGGGTTCCTTCGTCGAAAGTAGCATTGTTTTCATGAATACTCGATCAAAAATACTAAACTTTCAAGAGGGCCTACACTGAGCGGTGGTTTTTCAAGTTAGCTTGGTCGGGAATCAACTCCCTATAAGCCTTCTTGAATATACCACCATCCTATCATAATTACACTCAAGTCCGGGTATAGGACCGTCTCACCACTCAAAGCACCCAATACCCAACATACAAAAAAATATATTGACAAATATACATGTTAAGCAAATATTTACAAATATAGCATGCAATTAAACAAAATAGGATAAACCCTAGAGTTAAGTATAATATTTCCCCAGTGAAGTCGCCATTTCTGTTGCGGTGAGAATCGTGATATCAAGCTATTGATTAACTTGAATCTTTAATTCTTAGATTACAACCGGACTTTAATTTATCCAAATGAAAGGTCTAAAGAAAGAAAGAACCTTTTTCGCGATGTAACAACAACGCTAAGAGATTCAGGGATCGGGGGTTAGTTATGCCTAGGGTAGGTATTTCACATCCTAAACTTCTGTAGTACTCTACAAGAACCTTTTGTTTGATTGCATGCTAAGTTTGGTAAATGTTTGCTAAGGATTGGGATTGGGTAAAGGGTGTAGGTTAAAACCTAAAGATAGTTTCTAAGTTTGCTCGTAAAGACGTCGCGTCCTCTGCCTACGTATCCTAACTAGGATAGAATCAGAGCAATCGTAGTTCACCTCACTAGGGTTGAAGAACACTTGATTATGATCAAGGTTCAGAGGGGAACAAACATAACAATGTTTATATAGAGTTTAAAAACTCTCTAAATCTATGTTACAACGCTCAAGTGGGGAGTAAGTAATCATTACTATGATTCTTACATAGAGTTTACAAACTCTATCCTAGGGTTCTAGTTGAATGACACTCCTAGTGAAGGTGGGTCTTTTAGACTTAAGGCAAAGTCTAATGGCTCATATGTTCTATCTTAACTAAGCTAGGGTTTGAGATGACTTCACAAAGTCAAGGGAGGGTAATGAGCTATCCAAAGACACAAGGGTCAATGGAGAGACTTTTCCTTTGGAAGGAGAGGGAGAGGCAACTTGGATGAGAACTAAAAAGTTCCATCACTTGTGGAAGAAATATTTAACAAAGCAAATGAACAACTAAGCAGGATGAATAAGATTACAATCAAGTAGACATGCATATTATAATAGGCAAGGATCAAATAATACAAATGGTTACGACCGATAATCAAATATCTTAACAAAGATGGAAGCATATCTTGACAAAGACAAAAGTAACAATCATGTAAACAAATCACAACATGAAGGCAAGCATGTCATAGGTTCAAGGTATAGCAAATGTAACAACATTTAGGCATTGATGACAATCAAATACGCAAGGACTGATCACAACAGTTAAACTTAAGATTTTAGGAAGAGAATAGCAATTCATGATGACAACCAAAGGAAGGTAAACCTAACATGTTGACTAGCACATAGGAAACACATTCAAATAAATCTTACAAGATAAAACAAACATGTTTCAAGATAAAACTTAATCAAGATGTAAGGTAACAACCTAAGAACGAACCAACTAACAAGTAGGCAAAAAGCAATGTAAATACAAGCCAATTGAAATTTCAATCCATTAAATGAAACTAGACATTACAACGAACAACTCGCAAAAAGAACAAGTTAAAAATGATGAACTATGAATAAGTTATGAATTTTTAAAGTTTGATTGATTTTATGACAATAAAATGAACAAGCACACATAACAAAAAGGAAAGTGGCATGGGTAGGGATTGAACCCATGCCCTTGTGTTTACCAACACAACCCCCTAACCAAAAGGCCACTACACACGCGCTGGGTGGAAATGGAAGAGAAGAAGAAAAACATTAAACTTGACAAATGAAAATAAAATGCCAAAAAGAGTTGATCCCAAGGATCGAACTCAGGATTGGCAAGTGAAAGGGTAATATGCGCGCAAGTTAATTACCATTGGGGTGGCTATACATCCAAGTATAAAGCCACCCCCATAAATACAAAAGGCATGTTTTAATGGTTTTCTGGGCAAGCTTGGAGGCAAGAACAAGTGGAAAATGAAGAATGCGTTTTAATTCATAACTTGGTAAATATTCAGTCTTTTTTCATGAAATTTTAGCCTAACTAGAATGATTTTTCATGAGCATTACAATGGTCATAACCAAATTTTGAGATAACAATCACAAATTAAAACACGAATGCATATGCAAATGGAAGACTTGAGATGCATTTTGAGCAGCATAACCTAAACCAGTGGCAGTTGAGATTAAGAAACAGCATGAGCAAATTATAAATATGATTCTGAAAGAGTTCCAACAAGAGTTTGGTTCAAAACAGCCTTGGACTAAAAAAGGTACATGAGTTGCATACATAGACATGATGTGGTCATGCACAAAAATGAAAAGATCAAAATGTATGAGTTCAAGATTAATCACTGATATGCACATTTGAAATGAAAGAAAAATCATGATAAACTTCACAGGAAAACATCATTCTGTCATACAAATACAAACATAGCACATGCACATCATATAAAATCTCATAACTGTCCTCAACAACTCAAATCTTAAGTTCTCATCATTCTAACAAGTTCCAAATGACATAAGCGTAACCAACACATAGCAAACCACATTGTAAACACTTTGAGATGAAACATGGCAAGCACAACCAGTCCAACACCAAGACTCATGATAATGGCATATCAAATGTAAGGCAAATAACTCATAACTTCAACAAAGTTAAACTAGATTCATCCATGATCTAGGGGGTAGGGGAATCTCATGAACAACTTACAAATTATCCAAATATCACCAATGAACAAAGTTTGACAGTTCTAGGGCAAGCACACCACATTTCAAAGTTTGGATCCTTAAAACTATTACATAGACAAAATTTTCAAAGACAAGTTAAACATAATATCAAAGTGCAATATTGGATCCCCTACTTTCCAATATCTTTGTGGCAGCTCTTCATATCAGCTTCATGGACATATGCTGAGCCATAATCAATTGAGATGGGAGGGAAGGGATGGCTAGGAAAGTAGGGGACTGCAGCTGCCCAATTTGCTTGAAAAGTTTCTCTTTCATGGTTTTTTTAATGAATATTATAATGTCCACTTGCTCCAAGTTGAACAAACTCTCCAATTCTTCTTTTTTTCTGGTTTTTTCATCATCCAAGCTTCAAAATATCAGAAATGAACAAGATCCAATGGCTGAGGGTAGCCCAAGTTGATGAATTCTGAATTTTGAAAAGTGTTGGATTGGTAATCTCAAGTGTGGCAGCCCTAACTTCCATGACTCATAACTTTCTGCTCACATATGCTATTGAGGAGTTCTACCACAATTTAGAAAGCCCTTAAGTAGCTCTATAACTTTCATGTTTTGGAGATTTCCAAATTCTAGATGGAACTAGGTTGAAAAACCCTTCCAAGTTGCTGAAAAATCACTTAAAAAGACTAAATAACTTAGAATCTTGTCATAACTCCAAATCTATGCATTTTTTGATCATGGACCACTTTGAGGCTTTTGTAGGACTTGTCAAGAGTCTTCCAATGAGCTTTGAACCACTTCATTTGGATGTGTGGTTGAGGAGTTATGGTCTTGCCCCTTTTGAAACCCTAATTCCCGATTTTTGCAATTACTTCTTAACCCTTGATCCAATGGTCATGAAATTTTATGGGAAGATTTAATATGACATAAAGAACATTTTGTATTCACATCTTGAAGTCAAATTCCTTATTGTTGAAGACTTGACTTTTCGGTCAACCGTTCGATCAATCGGTGACTACCAAGTCGACTGTTGGTGATCCGGGTATTCTGAGGACTTGAAACTCTTTGGATAGACTTCACTAAGCCATAGGAACTTAATGGACCTTGATCCCACCATTGAAACACTTTTCAAATCAAAAGTCAAACTTCAATAGACTTTTCCTGATCGAAAACCCTAATCGGGTATCTTGAACTGCACTGTTCTCAATTCCCGGGTGACCTCCTCAAATTGTATTCGTACTTGAACCAATGTAGTATTCTTGATATTGTCTATAGTTGAATAAATCCAAAACATTGATTGATCAAACCACTGAAGTGGGTTAAGGTTAGTTGATCAAATGAATATGATCCTAAAATGATGATTAGGATCTAAGGGGTCAAAATTTAGGGTGCAACACTACCACCAAAAGGATGATATGACAAACACCATCGCACAATCTAACATCAATTACGATGATAGATCCCCCACCAAAAGGATGACGGAGCGAAACTCACACCGACCACTACCACAAAAAGGATGATAGGATAAATACCATCGCACACTCCGACATTAATTACGACGACAGATCCCCCACCAAAAGGATGACACAACTAAACTCACACCGGCCAGGAGCACCAAAAGGATGATAGGACAAACACTATCGCACAATCTGACATCAATAAGATGATAGACCCCCCACCAAAAGGCTGACGGAGTGAAACTCACACCGGCCACTACCACCAAAAGGATGATAGGAATCACACGATGGCACAATCTAACATCAATTAAGATGACCGACCCACCACCAAAAGGATGACGGAGCAAAACTCACACCGGCCACTACAACCAAAAGGATTATAAGACAAACACTATTGCCTAATCTGATATCAATTAAGATGACAGACCACACCAAAAGGATGACGGAGCGAAACTCACACCGGCCACTACCACCAAAAGGAAGATAGGACAAACACTATCGCACAATCTGACATTAACTAAATGATAAACCCCCAACAAAAGGATGACTGAACAAAACTCACACCGGCCACAACCACCAAAAGGATGATAGGACAAACACCATCGCACAATCTAACATCAATTACAAAGATAGACCCCCCCCCCCCCCACGAAAAGGATGACAGAGCGAAACTCACACCAGCCACTACCACCAAAAGGATGATAGGACAAACACTATCGCACAATCTGACATCAATTAGATGACAGACACCCCACAAAAAGAATGACAGAGCGAAACTCACACCGGCCAATAACACCAAAAGGATGATAGGACAAACACTATCGCACAATCTGACATCAGTAAGATGACAGACCCCCACCAAAAGGATGACGAAGAAAAACTCACACCGGCCACTACCACCAAAAGGATGATCGGAAAAACACCATCGCACAATCTAACATCAATTACGATGATAGACCCCCCCCCCCCCCCCCACCAAAAAATGACAGAGCGAAACTCACACCAGCCACTACCACCAAAAGGATGATAGGGCAAACATTATCGCAAAATCTGACATCAATAAGAATGACAGACCCCCACCAAAAGGATTACGGAGCGAAACTCACACTGGCCAGTACCACCAAAAGGATGATAGGACAAATACTATCGCATAATCTGACATCAATTACGATGACAGACACCCCACCAAAAGGATGACAGGGTGAAAGACACACCGGCCACTACGACCAAAAAGATGATAAGACAAAAACTACCGCACAATGTGTCATCAACAATATGATAGACCCACCATCAAAAGGATGACGAAGCGAAACTCACACCGGCCACTACCACCAAAAGGATGATAGGACAAACACTATCGCACAATTTGACATCAACAAGATAACAGATCCCCCACTGTTGCTACTGCGAAAATCGGCGCCAGCTAAACAGAAGAGTCGCCACCGTGCGTTATTTATCCCAAAGGAGGGAAAGGAAACGCTCAGAGTAAACCTCACGCAAAGACGGGAAAGGAATGGTCATCGCAACCAAATCCTGGATTCGGGAGTCGGTTACGCAAGGGGAAGGTATTAGCACCCCTCACGTCCGTCGTACTCGACGGGATCCACGCTTATTTTCTAGTACGGATTGTTATTCTATCTACTCTACAGGGCTGGGTTAAAAAGAAAAGGAAATGACTCGGCAAAGTATCGCACTTTATGCCTACGTATTCCCGTCTAGAACGAGAAATCAGAGTCAACGTAGTTCGCCTACCTAGGGGAAAGGAGGGAAGGTTGCCCGCTAGGATACGACATCCTATGCTGACGTACTTTCATACAACATGAAATATCAGAGCAAACGTAGTTCGGGCTACGTACGACACAAGCTTGTCTGAGTGTTTTTATCTCCTTATGAAAGGTTTTCTCCTGATTACGGGTCCAAGCAGACAAAAATGACGTTTTGATTGGTTTTCAGTCTTTTATGCAAGAGCTTTTTTTTATTGATGTTTGACCTCTTATTGTATTTTTGATTGTTTCGAGATGAGAAGAGAAACGACACTCTAAAATCCTATGGTTGAAAAATGGGAATCAAAACTACCCTAATGTTGTCATGCATGGGTTAACACCTAATGTCTGTCATATTTCTCTCTTGCACAGAGAAAAACAGAGATCCTAGGGGATAAAGGGAAAAGAAACAGCATATATATAGTAAAGCAGTAAAATGCATGAATGCAGCAATACAAGCGAGGCAAGGGAGTCCCATTTAACCTCGAACCTGAGAAAACAATAGGCAAAGTGAAACGGATTCACTTAACACCTAAGGGGAAACCTGAACAAGCCAACAATCAATACAGTAAAATAAAAATAAAACCCCAAAACCAGCTCTGACAGCACACCAGCTTCTATAGCAACAGCTCTGAAAAACAGCAAACTCTGACAGTTGATTAACAGCAAAACAGTAACATCTTCAAGTGAACCCCCAAAATCAAACTTCAATAGCCTCCAAGCTTTAGATAAGCTCCATCTTCAATAAACACCAAGCTCTAGCAAGCAATGCACCCCAAACAGTTGACAGCTTCAAATAGCAAACAGCTTCAGAAAGCAGTAAACCCTAGTTCAACAGTTGAACAGCTTTGACATGAACAGGCATCATCTTTATCAATCTTCAATGCAATGAATTCCTTCTTATCTGCAATGGCTCCTGTCTTCAAAGCAAGCACTCCAGAATAGAATCACTTAACAGATTAAGTTGGAATGCTAAACAGCTTATTGACAACCAAAGGAAGCCTATAAGTGTTTAACATCATAAGAGAAAGGTTCCCTCAAAGTTCTACTTCCATAATAAGCCACTTATCCCTCCAAAGGAGGGATGTGAATATCTTAGAAGGACTTTTAGTCATTGGGAGGAATGGAAGCACAAGATGCTTTCCATGTTTGTGGAAGAATTCAGTCTAATCTAAAGCTCTCCCTATTTCTCCTATCTCCTAAGTCTTCCAAAAACCAGCTGCCAGGAAAGGAATCTTCAAGCACCAAGCTATATCCCTTGTCTTCAATCATCATCCAAGGTCTTCATTAGCTCCAACAAGCAAAACTCAAGCCCCAAGCCCAATAGAAATGCCCAAACCCCAACAAACAAAGCAACATCCGAAGTGGGAAACACACCAATCTCAACCAAATTGCAAAAATCAGGTAAAAATAGTAAAACTCTCTATAAAATCCTAATTAAATTTCTAAGGGAGATTACTATATACCCTATACCCCATATGAACCCCAAAACCTAAATCAATTTTAAAACCCCAAAACTATACCCTAAACTGCACCTAGTTATTGTGAAACCCTAATTCTGATACCTCTCCTATCTACCTCTAAAATTAATCTAAATTTTGGTCACAAAAATATGACAATATTCCTAAGGGTACATTTTTCCCTAATCTAATCAACCTCATAAGAATCAGTCAAAAATCATGCACCAATCTCTCATACTAAATTCAGAAAAATTAAGTACTAAACAGATGCAAAATAAAAGCAATAATATTGTAAAATATGCCAAAAATATAAAAATGCATGAAATCAATATTTTTATTATTTCACAATTTTCTAGAGGTCCTAAGGAAACTAGGGAAAAAAATCCCATCCTAAAATGATCATTTTTCCATTTATTGTGAATTATTTACTAAACTATATGCAAACATGAAAAAAATGAAAATCAATTAAAAAGAGAAAAACAGACGTGGTAAATAGCAAATATTTACAGTTCAAAAAGGGAATTAGGCTCAGGGGGGTGTCAACATCAAAACGCGCTAAGCCCATTACTTATTCAGAAAAACATTACAAAAACAATAAAAAAGGAAAAAAAACTGGGGGGGGGGGGGGGCGACTAGCAACTATTCGCCTTGTTAATCAGATTGGGCCCCAGACTGGGGGTGTAGTTAGCAAGTCTGGGCTATGGCCCAAAACAAAAAAAAACACATTGAAGGGGGGTGTCATGGGAAATCAGGGGATATGATTAGCAAAACCTCACAATGGGCCTGAGCCCGAATCCAACCCATTCTAATCTCAGCCTTAGCAAAAACAACAAAACCATAAGTTACCTCACTCCCCTCCACTGTTCATCCTCCTCCCCCCAAACCCTAAGCGACGCTACATCGCCTTCCCTAAACTCTCTCTGAAACTCTTCTCTCACACAAAACTTCATCAGCTTCCATTCCCAATTCATCCTCACCAAACCTCGCTTCACCTCTCTAATGGTCAACCTAACACCAGATTCTAACCTAACTCCATTTCAAACCTATCAATCACGAAAACTTCAATCTACAACTAACCAACAAACTATGGAGGTGGTGGTTTTAAAGAAAAGAACCTGGACAAAGCTATGAAGATGGTACCATCTGGAGAAAATCTTGAAGTTCTCTTGACGATCTTGAAGGAGATCGTTGTCGAAGTGGCGTGAAGATCGTCGACGATGAAGGAGCCGAGGCACTGGACGGAGTGGATTCTTGAAGGTCTGAAGAAAGATCTTGAACGGACGAAGATCTTGACGAACGTTCTTGAACTGCAGCAATCTGGAGATACTAACGAGCGAAGAAGATGAAGTTCTTTGGTCGTTTGAAGATTTCTGGAGTTGGATGAAGAACACGATGAGGAATCTGGAAAAAATCAGCTGAAGATTGATGAATGATCAGAAGAATTCTTGACAAATCTGGGGAACGGATGATGAGTGACGATGTTGGAGAACAAGATTGGGACGAAGATCTGAGGCTGAGATGAAAATCTGGAGATTTTCTTCTTGTTGATGAAGATGCAGATTCCAGTGAATCTATGAGTTCTCCGGCGATCTTGAATTTTTGGTGAGAAACTTGTTGGAGGAGTGAAGAAGATCGATGATGATGGTTGGATGAATTTTCTGGAAAATTTCAGTTTCCGGTGGGTTAACAGTCTCCAGCAGTCAGTTGCGGCGGCGAAAAATATCTCCGACAACGTCCCCGACCGTTTGCATGGCCGGCGGCGAGGGTCGTTGAGTGGGATACAGGTGGCGCACGCATGCAGTGGGTGGCGTCAGAAGTGGCCAAGTGGCACTGAGGGAGAGAGAGAAAGGGACACGTGTGAGGAGAGAGGGATAGGGGTCTGTGAGTTGTCAAAGAAATGTGAGGTGGCTGAAAATTTGAAGACACGCGTGTCACTGCTATTTAAAGGACATGTGGCAAAATTTGGACCTCTCTGACTGGATAATGGCCCATTAATAACTAAGACTCTGATTAATGCATTAAAACGTGATTAAAGCTAAACTTAATGGATTAATGGAAAATGAAACCTACTTAACTGACAATTAACAAAACGAAAATGCTAATTAAAAATTTCTAATTAAAAACGAAAATGAATAAAAAAAAATGCTGATTATCTAATGAAGATGATTAATGACTAATTAATACAACCTGTTAATAAAACTTTACACTAAAATCTAAAAAATCTATTTTAAAACTATTAATTGCTAAATCTATATTAAATTCTAACCAATTAAAAAAATCTATTAAAATCTAAAAAGAAATAATAACCTATTAAATTCTATATCAAAAAAATCTTTATCACTAGTTATTAAAAACTAAGATCTCACGTTATTACCCTGTTTTTTTTTTTACTATATCACAAAACTATTAAAAAAAATCTAAAAGGATGATCTAAAATCTATATTAAACCACTCTATTTAATGATATAAAAAACTAATATCTAATAGGCTAAAAATCTATTAAATTCTATTAAAAAAATCTATTTAAAAATCTAAAATATCTATTTATGAAAATCTATTAAATTCTATAAAACAAAATACTAACCTATTTAATATCTAAAAAACAAATAAATCTATTAAAAAATCTATTAAATGCATTAAAAATCTAGAAAATAAAAGAGAAAATTCTAAAATTGCCAGGAAGCCGATTAAATCGATTAGAGAACGATTGCGCAACCATAGCGAAACCCGGGCACCGAGATGGCCTAAAAACACAGGGAACGAGCACCAATTCTCAAAAGACACTTATTCAAACCGGCCTGAACTGCCTGAAGCGCCAGGGGCTGCAATCCCGATAAAATCAATCTGACTGAGAAAATTGCAATGTATGCAGTATGCGAATGCGAATGCAAAATGCGTCGAAACATAAACCAGATATGGGAACCGGTTGGTCAAATTTTAGGGTGCAACAGCTGCCCCTATTCAAACGGCTTGGACCCGACTGGGTGAAGAGCGAACGACCTTCAAACATTCGAGGTACGAGACGGTTGAATACCAAAGAAACCCTGAAATTTGACAACCGCAGAAATAAACTGCACCAACTGCTTGGACAAAGCCGCCCACTAACTGGATCTGGTTGTTACGGCAATAAACTGATCAATTAGCGACCATGCTGGGGATTATTTTCATCAGCCTGAAAAAGATTCTATCATTGCGAGGATAGAACTTTGTCCACAGTTTGTCAACACAGAGAAATCCTGACGACCTCGATGGGGGAAACAATTCTGTCAAATATCTGAACACATTCTGTCTTGTCCTGAGACACATACTCTGCCTATCATGGGAAAACCATCTGCCTGAATACGAGAGATTCATCCGCCTGCTCCATACGGGAAAATACAACACATCTGCCTGATACATACAGGAAAGTTCATCCACCTGATTCTTACGGGAAAATATAACACATCTGCCTGATACATACAGGAAAGTTCATCCGCCTGATTCTTAAGGGAAAATATAACACATCTGCCTGATACATACAGGAAAGTTATCTGAATACCGTTTCTCTGCCTACCTCTGCAGTAGCCCAATCCGTTGGTCCCATCCCACAAAAGACTTTGAGGAGGACTCTACTGAGGATAGTAACACGAGGAAATCACGGCGACTTCCTTGGGAAAAATACTTTTGTCAAACATCAGAACACACTTCACATATTCTGGCTATCCTGGGAGAATTATCTATCTGGATACCGGAAGATTCATCCGCCTGATTCGTACGGGGAAACACAACACATCTGCCTGATACATATAGGAAAGTTCATCCGCATGGTTCTTACGGGAAAATCATAACACATCTGCCTGATTCATACAGGAAAGCTTGTCCGCCTGATTCTTACGGGAAAAGATAACACATCTGCCTGATACATACAGGAAAGTTCATCCGCCTGCTTCATACGGGAAAATCGTAACACATCTGCCTGATACATACAAGAAAGTTCTTCCGCCTGACTCTTACGGGAAAATATAACACATCTTCCTGATTCTTACAGGAAAGTTCATCCGCCTGCTTCATACGGGAAAATATAACACATCTGCCTGATTCTTACAGGAACGTTCTTCCGCCTGATTCATACAGGAAAATATAACTCATCTGCCTGATACATACAGGAAAATTCATCCGCCTGATCCATACGGGAAAATATAACCTTCTGCCTGATTCGTACAGGAAAGTTCATCCGCCTGCTTCATACGGGAAAATATAACACATCTGCCTGATTCTTACAGGAAAGTTCTTCCGCCTGATTCATACGGGAAAATATAACACATCTGCCTGGTTCTTACAGGAAAGTTCTTCCGCCTGATTCATACGGGAAAATATAACTCATCTTCCTGATACATACAGGAAAGTTCATCCGCCTGATCCATACGGGAAAATATAACCTTGGATATAGCTTCCTAGCCAGTTCGCGGTAGTAGCTAACTCCACTGAGGATATTCTGAAAATAACTTCTCGACACCCGTTTCGACAACAAGTGACCACTTCTGAAATTTGATTCATGAAACCCTGAAATGTTGCCGCGACAACAAACCTGAAGAAAAACACTCCGCTGGTCGGATAAGAGAAACTTCAGCCAGTAACTTTGTGGGGAATAATAACAAGAACTGCATCATCATATGTCTCACGGTGAGACCTCGATCATCTGGTAATAGATCTGAATTATAACTTCATACTCCTGCTGAGAAACACACCTGAAAGCAAAAGGTTAACCAACCTGATTTATGTTTCAAAATGCGTATGTTTGGCAATGGCGTAATGCTCCATACGGCATGGAAATGCTACGCGTTTGTGGGTAGATGCAAACATTATAATGTATGCAAATGCAAATGCAGGTTCAGACTGCTGGGGAGCTCTGATAAGCTTGCTTCAACACGGCCGTTGAGGACAAAAACCACCTTGTTGGGGATGAACAGATATCGCGAAATATTCTGGAAAAATAAATGCCGGAGATACAACCCACTCTGCCGGGGAGAGATTACACATTGATTTCCACTGGCGGAACGAATAACACCTGCTAGGAAGACTAACTCCACTGGGGAAGAAGCGACCCATCTGGGAGACAACTGTCTGGGTACAGTTTACGAACACGAAACTACCACTCCGCTGGGGATAATCATCCTGACGAAGGCATGACGACCTGCGAGGAGAAAGAAAATCATCCTCGGTGGGGGATACTCCTTTCTGAACTTACTATCTTGGTTACGCGCCATGTAAATCCTCCCAGCTGGGGATTGAATGCGCACATCTTCAACTTTCTGGGGAGTACAAACTCTGCATGAGACACTGGTTCTGTCTTGCTGGGGATACCCTGTGGGGTAAGCTGCGACTAGCTGGGGAGAGTGATCCCTCTTCAGTAAGGGATACCAACATTTCAACTCCTGGGGTGAGGCGCAACCTGCATGGGGATTAGCGTCACACAAAATCAAGTCTTTCACCATGAACCTTCGGCTGAGGCCACAATCTTCTGATCGTTTGCTTCAAAGGTGAGAACCCTACAAAACACAAGCGAGACAAGACAAATCTATAAATCTACTTGGGTTAGTGTCCGTGACATTACTTCAGTCAATTCGAAGTTTTAGCAATTATTGGCAAGGGCCAGCAAAGTTATGCACATGCAAGTTCATCGGAACATTGGCGTTTTCCACATACAAAACAGTAAAGCACAAACATCAAATACTGAATAACATGTTTTATTAATAATAGGCGTCTGAATAAGCAAAGTTTTGTACATCGTATGCAACTCCTGAAAAGAGGAAGTTGCGCACACACACATACATCTATGCACAAAAAGCATAAAAATACAAAATACAAAATGAATTTGTACACATGTCGGCGACGTGGTGCAAACAAACATCACGAGCTGATCCTCCTATGACTCGCCTGACTCTGGCGCTTTCCCGGTACTCAATTTTTGGAAGAGATTGTATCTGATAGACGAACCATCAGGTACTCCCAAACCACTAAGCAATGTAGTCTCAAATTCGGACCGCAGTCATTTGCTTTTTAAATCCCTAACTTTTGCGTGAACCGCCCTTTGCGGGTTTTCAATTCACCGAGATACCCTTTTTTACCGAAGTCGCCCAGTGTAGGTTTTCGACTTCGCGGGTGTACATCTTTTCAATTTTATCCCTAACTTTTGCCCGAACGTTTTATTCTGTTTTTTGGTTCGCCAGGATGCCCCATTTTTGCCTGGACTCTCTTTTTTCTGTCCAGCGGGTCAATTTTAAGCAAAGTATTTTTTAACTGCGTCCGAATTCACAGGCGACGTAAAGTCTTCACCATCCATGGTAGATAACAACAATGCTCCTCCTGAGAAGACTTTTCTGACAACGTATGGCCCTTCGTAATTAGGGGTCCATTTGCCCCTGTGATCTGTTTGTGGCGGGAGAATCCTTTTCAGCACAAGGTCGCCCGTCTGAAAGCTTCGAGGGTGTATCTTCTTATCATATACTTTCTTCTTCCGGCTCTGGTACAGCCGACCATATGCGAGAGAAGCTAGCCTCTTCCCATCCATTAAGCTGAGCTGATTCAGTCTATCTTTAACCCATTCTGCCTCGTCAAGTTGGACATCTCGCAAAATCCTCAAGGAAGGAATCTCCACTTCCAATGGCAACACTGCCTCCATTCCGTATACCAATGAAAAAGGGGTTGCCCCGGTTGATGTGCGTACCGTCGTACGATAACCGTGCAAAGCGAAAGGTAGCATCTCGTGCCAGTCCTTGTAGGTCACAACCATCTTCTGAACAATCTTATTTATGTTCTTATTGGCCGCTTCAACAACGCCATTCATCTTGGGTCGGTAAGGAGAAGAGTTGTGATGTTCAATCTTAAAATTCTGGCACAGCTCTTTCATCATCCTGTTATTCAAATTCGAACCGTTGTCGGTAATAATCTGCTCAGGGATTCCATATCTGCAGATAATATCTCATTTGATAAACCTGGCTACCACTTGTTTGGTGACATTGGCAAACGATGTCGCTTCCACCCATTTGGTAAAATAATCAATTGCTACCAAAATGAACCGGTGTCCGTTAGATGTCGTAGGCTCAATCTTTCCAATCATATCAATTCCCCACATCGAGAACGGCCACGGTGATGACATCACATTCAGAGGACTTGGGGGTGCATGGACCTTGTCCGCATAAATTTGGCATTTATGACACCTCTTTGCAAACTTGAAACAATCAGTTTCCATAGTCAGCCAGTAATAACCTGCCCGTAGCAGCTTTCTGGTCATAGCATGCCCACCAGCATGTGTGCCAAATGTACCCTCATGGATCTCTTCCATGAGCAACTTCGCCTCCTTCTCCTCTACACAACGTAGCAACACCAGGTCATGGTTTCTTTTGTATAGGACACCGTCCGGATTCAGATAGAAATTGCCAGCCAATCTCCTGAGAGTCTTCTGATCTCGACTGGATGCCCCAGCTGGATACTCTTTATTCTTCAGGAAATTCTGGATGTCAAAATACCAGGGTTTATCATCGGATGCTTCGTCAATGGCAAATATGAAGGCATGCCTATCAAGCCGAGAGATAACAATCCGGGGAGCCTCGTTCCAGAAGTTAACTTTATACATCGAAGACAATGTCGCCAAGGCGTCAGCCATTTGATTTTCTGCTCGCGGCACATGATGCAATTCCACCTTGTCAAAGAAAGGCAACAATCTCCTTGCATAGTTCATATATGGTATCAAATTGGGCTGGCGTGTCTCCCATTCTCCCTTGATCTGGTTCACCACCAGAGCTGAGTCTCCGTATACATCCAGATGTTTGATTCGTAAATCAATAGCTTCTTCCAGCCCCATGATGCAAGCCTCATATTCAGCCTCATTATTGGTAACAAGAAAGGTCAATCGGGCAGTAAAAGGGATGTGCGACCCCTGAGGAGTAGTAATAATTGCACCTATTCCGCTACCATAGGAATTTACAGCTCCGTCAAATATCAACTGCCACTTGGAATCCAACTCTGGTCCTTCGTCCGGCAACGGTTCTTCACAATCTTTCATCTTCAGGTACATGATATCCTCGTCAGGAAAATCAAACCTCATCGATTGGTAGTCCTCAACAGGCTGCTCCGCAAGGTACTCTGACAAGACGCTACCTTTAATAGCCTTTTGTGAGACATACTGAATATCATATTCGGTTAACACCATCTGCCATCGGGCAATTCTTCCGGAGAGTGCTTGCTTCTCAAACACGTATTTGATTGGATCCATCTTTGAAATGAGCATGGTTGTATGATTTAGCATGTATTGCCTCAAACGTTTGGCGGCCTAGGCTAGCGCGCAACACGTTTTTTCGAGCATTGAGTATCGAGACTCACAGCCAGTAAACTTCTTACTCAAATAGTAGATTGCATGCTCTTTCCGCCCAGTCTCGTCATGTTGACCGAGAACACAACCCATACTTTCCTCCAGAACCGTCAAATACATAATCAAAGGTCTCCCGGCCACTGGGGGTATCAAAACAGGAGGTTCCTGCAAGTATTCTTTTATCTTGTCGAACGCCTTTTGACAATTTTCATTCCAGGTCACAACCTGATCTTTCTTTAACAGCTTGAATAATGGCTCGCATGTCGCAGTTAAGTGAGATATAAACCGGGCGATGTAGTTCAACCTCCCTAAAAACCCACGCACTTCCTTTTCTGTTTTAGTCGTCGGCATTTCTTGTATTGCTTTTATTTTCGTAGGATCAACCTCTATTCCTTTTTCGCTCACGATAAACCCCAGCAGTTTACTCGATCTCACCCCGAAGGTGCACTTGTTAGGGTTCAGTCTCAGCCTGAACTTCCTAAGCCTCTTGAACAATTTCAGCAGATTAACCAAATGCTCCTCCTCTGTCTAGGATTTGGCAATCATATCATCAACATAAACCTCGATCTCTTTATGCATCATGTCATGAAAGAGAGTCGTCATAGCACGTTGATATGTTGCCCCAGCGTTCTTCAATCCGAAGGGCATCACTTTGTAACAAAATGTTCCCCAGGGAGTAATGAAAGTAGTCTTCTCCATGTCTTCTGGCACCATTTTGATCTGATTATAGCCCGAGAAGCCATCCATGAAGGAGAATACGGAGAATTGAGCAGTGTTATCAACCAGCACATCGATGTGAGGAAGTGGAAAATCATCTTTCGGGCTCGCCCTGTTCAGATCACGGTAGTCTACACACATTCGCACCTTACCGTCTTTCTTTGGTACTGGTACAATATTAGCGACCCATGAGGGATATTTTGTAACAGCTAGGAAACCAGCATCCCACTGTTTTTGAACTTCCTCCTTAATCTTCACAGCCATGTCCGGTCTAGTTCTTCGAAGTTTCTGCTGAATAGGCGGACATTCCTCTCGCAGCGGCAGACGGTGAACAACCATATCCGTATCCAACCCCGGCATGTCCTCGTACGACCAAGCAAATATATCACTATACTCTTTGAGCACCTCAACCAACCTTTGCTTGATGTCGCTCTGCAGCGCAGCCCCTATACGGATGTTTTTCTCAACCCCTTCCGACCCCAAATTGATAATCTCAATGACTTCCTCATGAGGCATAATGATTCACTCTTCTTGTTTCAATAACCAGGTCAACTCCTCTGGTACGTCGCCATCTTCAACAATCTCTTCCTCAGCCTGAAATACCGGGTGATCGAAGTCGAAGTGAGTCATAGGCGGTTCATAGATGTCGTCTGAAATGGTAATCCTGCAAAGGAAATGGTTAAATGCTTCAAAACGCATACAAAGCGGATAACCACGTTGCCATTTTATTGTAAAAATAAAAACAGGAAAAACAGGGATCACAATATTTGTATATAAAAAACGCCTTTATTTCATGATTAAACAATGTAATGTACATAACCAAATGGCCCTAAGCAAAATCATTGTGCCCCGGGTAGGACACAAGATTATTCAACAATTAAGAAAACAAATCATTACTGTTTAGTTGTCACAGGAACAGTTTCCCGTATAGACCAATTGCAGAGACTTTGTCCTGGCACGCTTGGCTTGATCCACGCGTCCATATCACAGTCGCTATCTCCTTCCTCAGAATCGGAAACAACATTGATAGTCTCGAAGCTCACCCCACTTGGTGTAATGGTTATTGGTCCTCTGAACTTGGGCGCTCCTGAAGAGGATGCTGATGACGAAGGATGATATCCAAGCCCGAACCTGTCATTCTTCACGAGAATCTCCAATACCTGACCCCAACCCTTGGTTTTGCCTGCCTGCACTAGAGCTTGAGCCTCTTTATACGACGACACTACCAACTCTGATGCTTTGCTTGGCACTGGAGCTTTGTCCTTAATTCGCAACCCCTCAAAGGCTTGACAGGGTGTCTCATGTATTTCGCCGTCGACTTCCACATATTTGAATGAAGACAAATGGCTAACCAGAATATCCTCCTCTCCACAAACCGTGACGACGTTATCCCCAACCATATACTTCAGCTTTTGGTGTAACATGGACGTGACTGCCCCGACAGCATGGATCCATGGGCGTCCAAGGAGGCAACTATATGCTGGCTGGATGTCCATTATATAGAATTCAGTTTCAAATATTTCAGGCCCCACCTGCAACGGCAATGTTATCGATCCGAAAACTGACCTCCGTGTACCATCAAATGCCCTGACCACCAAGTCACTAGGCGTACAAATGATCCCCCTGATATCCAATTTCATCATTGCTTTCTTCGGAAGCACATTCAAGGAAGACCCTGTATCCACCAATACATGGGACATGACCGTGCCCCTGCATTCAACTGAGACATGCAGCGCCATATTATGCTCCCTCCCTCTTGGAGTCAAATCAAAATCTGTAAAGCCCAAACTGTGGCCTGCATTCACGTGCGCCATCACCCCCTCTAACTGATTCACAGAAACGTCTTGAGGAACAAATGACGAGTCTAGAATCTTCAACAAAGCATTCCGATGGGCCTCAGAACATAATAGCAGTGACAAGATCGAGATCTTTGATGGCATTTGCTGGAGGTGCTCCACAATTTTGTAATCACTTTTACGGATAAGACGCATAAATTCCTCTACATCTTTAAGTGACGTTTCCTTTTCATTCGACTGAGAAGGATCACTCTCAGTTGCCTTAGCTTTACCCTTGGCTAATCTTTCCGCCTCTACCTCGGGTGACGTGAAGATTCTCCCACTTCTGGTTATGCCCCCTGTTCCGACAACATTATCTACAACCCCAGTTGGTTGTCCATTGACTTCGATTTTCTTATCGTCGCAATATACCTCCAACCCGTAAGTCCACGGCACTGCTTTAGTACTCTCAAAAGGAACTGGTCCTGCTTTGGTAATCGTGATCGTTGGCCGCCTAGTGGGCGTCGTTATCGTTATTGTTTTTCTTGGAATCGTTACCGTAGCAACATCGTTCAGCTCATCACACAACGCCTCTACAGGCTCTTCAGTCGCGGTTCTATCAAACTGCAAAGTACCCTCATCCATTATAGCCTGAATACCCTACTTTAACTCACTACAACCCTCTGGCTGTATCCAACAATCCAAGCAAAATTCATCACACCCCGGGAATACACCCCCCTTTAGCAACCTACTTTTAATCTCACCCAACGGTGTCTTCAGCTCCTTGACATCCGTCACTAGATTCAGATTCTCCTCAGTCAAAATGGCGTTTGCCCCATGATTGGGCATAGGCTGTTGTACTATATTTGGACCTGCCTGTCCAAAGTTAATAGCTTTGCTATCCAATAAATCCTGAACTTTATGTTTAAATGCTTGACAAGCTTCTATATCATGCTCGGATGCCCCAGAATGAAACTCGCAATGCTTGTTAGCATCATATCCGTAAGGGAGTACTGCCCCAATAGGCGGTGCTAAAGTCCTCTTTTCAACCAAGTTCAAACCTAGCAGAGTCTGGAGGAGTTCTGCATACGTGGAAGGAGGTGCGTCGAACACTCTTTTCGGTCTCGCATTCTGTACCCTTCTCTGACCAGTATTTTGTCCTTGCTGTTGCTGCGGTTGTTGTTGTTGTGGCTGTCTTTGTTGAGGAAGCGGGATAGTGACACTAGCTATCTGCTGCGGCTGAACATACTGATGTCTTCCTCTGCCCCTGCCCCTGCCACCAAACACGACGCTAGAATTACCTTGTCGTCAGCCGCCAAATGCTTTTCTATTACCTCCCGACGAAGTAGACTCCCCAGCTTGGAACCTTCCCACCTTAATACTATTCTCAATCATTTCACCCATCAAGATCAGATCAGAGAAACTGCCCAACGCAACAGGAAACAACTTCTCATAGAATATCCCCGTGAATGTTCCAATGAACATATCGTTCATCTCCTTCTCCATTAAAGGAGGATGCACTCTTGTCGCCATGTCGCGCCACCTTTGCGCATATTCTTTGAAACTCTCCCCAGTTTTCTGTGACAAGCCTTGCAGCTGGACCCTGTTTGGTGCCAGGTCACTGTTATATTTGTAATGTGTCACAAACGCCTCAGCCAGCTGCCTCCATGTTTTGATCTAAGTGGGCTCCAACCCCATATACCACTCCAGTGACGGTCCGGACAGGCTATCTTGAAAGAAATGCATCAGCATCCTTTCATCATTCGAGTAAGCGGACATCCGTCTGTAGTAAGAGCGAACATGCACCTTTGGGCAAGTGTCTCCCTTATACTTATCAAACGTGGGAGCTTTAAACTTCAGCGGTACCCTCAAGCCAGGCACCAATCCCATTGTAGTCATATCTAAGCCAGTAGTATTCTGACTCACTACACCCTTCATTTGTTCCTCAAGCATTCTGATCCTCTGCACAGGATCCACAGGTCCTTCAATACCTCTACCAGAAAAGGCAGCTTCCTGTTGGTCTTCAACCCAATTAACATTCTCATTTCCGTACCCGTCATATCCATTGTTACGACCAAATCTTGTCTGATTCATCATAGGACCCCGTCCTCTATTACCATACCCTTGAGTGACTCCGGCAGGTCCAAAAGGCATCACTCCAGCACCATTTTTGTTACCGAATCCACCATAGCCCTGATTAGCATTACCAAAACCATCATATCCGAAACCCTGAGCGTTGAAGCCGAATTTCCCCTCCTGATTGACATAATCAAAACCTTGATCATTATAGCCGGACCCGTTGTTGCCAAAGCCATTACCTCTATTGTTACCACCACCTAGATTGGCGTCTCCAAATCCAACATTGTTAATGACAGTCTCATTACCAATTCCTGTATTACCATTCCCGGCGCCAGCGCCATTGTTCACATTCACAACAGGTATATTCACCACAGGTGGAGCTACAAGCGTAGGAGTACCATCCCCATGAATGGTTTCAACATGTACAGAATTGTGGTCTTCGTTTCCATTCCCAGCACTCTTCGCCAGCAATGGCTGCACCAAAGTATGCAGGCTTTCCTGCACCTTCACAACTGTCTCCATCGTCTGCATGAACAACGCCAGCTTTTTACGCATCTCCTGCATCTCGTTTTGCATCTGGTCCATAACTCTCTTGCAGTTGGTACGAGTAAAGTATCAGTGAGGACGTTGACTTTCAATCCTGGAAAAACCTGTCGAGATGCAGGAAATGAGATACAGTTCAATGATTACCTGGTAAATGCAATATGAATGTGTATGCAAATGCAACATGTGTCTGTGCATTAGGGAATATCACTCCCCAATTCTAGTGTCAATGTGCTAGTGCAGTGACAGTTATAGCAATAAGAAGCTCAAAACCCAATCATAGAAAACATCTCATATATTGCAGGAAAGCCCATCAAGTCAGGAATACACTATTACTGAGCGTACAATAGGAAGGCATGACCTCAACCAACAATCCTGGTGATGACCAGCACAATGCAAATAAAGCATACACATCAATACATGAGATAATCAAGTGCGACCATATGCCTGGTACTCCTCTAATAATCTCTTAGTATTGGGATGATTTGGCTGAGCAAGCAACCCTTCGACGAGCGAGTCCCTTTGCCTGACAACCCGCTGGAGATCACCAATGGATTCCTCTCAAACACCTTCCCCAAAGCAATCTTCTAGCTTCCGTTTCTGGGATGCAGACTCCTTCTTGCGCTTGATGACTTTGTTCAAGGAACTCTGGACATCATACCTCCGCGTAACCTCTTCTTCTAACCTCTTATGGCTAGCTTTCAACTGACCTTCCAGCTCAGAGATCCGCAGCTTCAGTTTGTCTTCTCTTTCCTTATTGTCGGTCAGCGTGGCGTTCCAGGTTTTGTTGAATGCAGAGATCTCCCGGTAAGCTATATCGAGTGACTTCTTCTTGGACTCTAACATATCATGAGAGCTTTTGAAGTCTTTTCCCAGGCGTTCACGCTTCTTGTTCTCTTCTGCCAGTTCAGCACCTAACCTGTTTACCAACTCCGTCTGCTGTTGGAAGGAATACACAACTTCGTTTTTCTCACTCCGGATTTGAGCCAATTCCTTCTCTAACTCTTCATTGATCTTTATCAGATCTTCTTTTTCTTTCACGACCTGCTCATATACCTCAATAGCCACAGATGTGGGCTCCTTAACGGGAACGGGAACAGGACGTGATACTGCTGGAAAAGGCATCTGCACCTATCTTACCCTCTCTTGAATCCACACCTTGTAAGGCATATAGGCTTGACAATCATTCTTGCCTAGTAATGGCTTTCCCCTTCTGCAGATTTGGTTCCAAGCATGCTAAAGCTTGGCCAATAATTGCCCACTCAGGTCACCAGTGAAATACAGAGATTCCTGTATTTCTTCTTCCTTCGGCGAACTCTTCAAAGCATACCCAAACTGTCTGACTAACAATGAGGGGTTATAATGGATACATTGCTTCCTTCCAATTAAAGGAACGTTGGGATACCGGCGCAACGGAAGATAATCTCTGACCCTAATAAATCTCTGTCGAACCAAACAATGTCTTCTGAAGAAAGTCCCATTAGACGCTCGGACCATTCAGCTGTATCTGCAGATTCAACAAAAGGACCCTTCTTGGGCAAATGGCTCTCAAACCACATATTCAGCAATGGTACACAACAATGTACATTCTTCCCCCTTCTGTTTTCATTCTTATAATGCAAGGAATGATAGACATCTCCAATCAAGGTAGGCACCGGGTTGCCTGCAGCAAACAAGTGGAATGCATCCAAATCAACGAATTCAGGCAGATTAGGGAACAGTATAATCCAGCGTTAAACACAATCCAGCAGCCACTTTTGGTATGTTCTTGAGCTTTGACAACCAAGAACTTGAGAGAAAACCCAGGAACTCCATGCCAAGAGGTCAACAACAACTCTGCAGGATCCATATGCAAGGGAACAGCTAAGTCTTCCAGCTTAGGCTTAACATCAAAATGAATGAAGGGCACTTTGTTATGAACTGGCAACTCTAGAAACTCAGCGTACTCCTCCATGGTCGGAGCCAAAATGAAGTCCTGGAACATAAAACACCTCAAGGAGGGATCATATAACTGCATCAATGTGTATAACCCATTCAGCTCGTATGTAGTCAGTCTGCAAACCAATTTCAGTAGCTTCCCATAACTCTTTCTAAAACTTCTCTTCACATCATCGTCAGCTAGGGCAATCAGACCCAATAGAGAAGTCACATCAAGGGTAGGCAACTTATACGCAACAGTCTTTCTCAAAGTACTCATGGTGATAGATAGAAGTCCGGAGCACTAGAATCGGGAAGTATGAAAATGCACCTGCAGCACAGACACACGTTAATGATATGCACATGATGATGCAAACAATGCAATATGCAAACAATGCAACAAGGGACCAAGTGCCCCTGGCTGAGAAGCCCAATCCACAATATTGGTCTCAAATAGACCCACAAATTGCTCAAGACCATCCACAATGCTCCAACCTGGTCTCTGACAGACCCAATAACACTGTCCTCAAATATCACACCACTGAATCTCAATCAAGAAAACCGGTAATCTGGAAGTCAAGTTACCTGCATGTCCCAACCCCTCTCATAGGTAGGTGTCCTAATAACTGACACAAGGTATGGCATCCTATGCGGTCGTCGACGTCACAGACTTTCAAGACTGATGATACGATACCTAGAAGGTGTGGCATCATCATGTCCTGAAGAGGCCTCACTTAGCCAACTTCCAAATGATCGGTCCCCAGAGTCGACAATCCAACTAACCAACAACCCCCTCAACCCAAAGGGTTGAAAAAGAAGTCAACCAGAAGAACCTCGTCCGAGCATGGATTTGGCGGGACACTGGTACATGCAAAGCATGCACGCGCCCACTACTTTCCACAACTAAATCTAGGTGCACTCAAGCCCAGGTCCGGCTTATCTCTCAATCATAGAACCCCCTCATACCCCCAGCAGCAATAATCACAATAATATAATGCTGAAAGTAAATACAGAAACGTAAATCCATACAAAACCCACGACGGGAAAACAAGCGCTAGGATTGACTCGCGTAGGGAACCGTTGGAGTCCCCAGCAGAGTCGCCAGCTGTCGTTACTGTGAAAATCGGCGCCGGCTAAACAGAAGAGTCGCTACCGTGCGTTATTTATCCCAAAGGAGGGAAAGGAAACGCTCAGAGTAAACCTCACGCAAAGACGGGAAAGGAATGGTCATCGCAACCAAATCCTGGATTCGGGAGTCGGCTACGCAAGGGGAAGGTATTAGCACCCCTCACGTCTGTCGTACTCGACGGGATCCACGCTTATTTTCTAGTACGGATTGTTATTCTATCTACTCTACAGGGCTGGGTTAAAAAGAAAAGGAAATGACTCGGCAAAGTATCGCACTTTATGCCTACGTATTCCCGTCTGGAACGAGAAATCAGAGTCAACGTAGTTCGCCTACCTATGGGAAAGGAGGGAAGGTTGCTCGCTAGGATACGACATCCTATGCCTACGTACTTTCATACAACATGAAAGATCAGAGCAAACGTAGTTCGGGCTACGTACGACACAAGCTTGTCTGAGTGTTTTTATCTCCTTATGAAAGGTTTTCTCCTGATTACGGGTCCAAGCGGACAAAAATGACGTTTTGATTGGTTTTCAGTCTTTTACGCAAGAACTGTTTTTTATTGATGTTTGACCTCTTATTGTATTTTTGATTGTTTCGAGATGAGAAGAGAAACGACACTCTAAAATCCTATGGTTGAAAAATGGGAATCAAAACTACCCTAATGTTGTCATGCATGGGTTAACACCTAATGTCTGTCATATTTCTCTCTTGCATAGAGAAAAACAGAGATCCTAGGGGGTAAACAGAAAAGAAACAGCATATATACAGTAAAGCAGTAAAATGCATGAATGCAGCAATACAAGCGAGGCAAGGGAGTCCCACTCAACCTCGAACCTGAGAAAACAATAGGCAAAGTGAAACGGCTTCACTTCAAACCTAAGGGACAAGCTGAACAAGCCAACAATCAATACAGTAAAAGAAAAATAAAACCCCAAAACCAGCTCTGACAGCACACCAGCTTCTACAGCAACAACTCTGAAAAACAACAAACTCTGACAGTTGATTAACAGCAAAACAGTAACATCTTCAAGTGAACCCCCAAAATCAAACTTCAATAGCCTCCAAGCTTTAGATAAGCTCCATCTTCAAGAAACACCAAGCTCTAGCAAGCAATGCACCCCAAACAGTTGACAGCTTCAAATAGCAAACAACTTCAGAAAGCAGTAAACCCTAGTTCAACAGTTGAACAACTTTGACATGAACAAGCATCATCTTTATCAATCTTCAATGCAGTGAATTCCTTCTTATCTGCAATGGCTCCTGTATTCAAAGCAAGCACTCCAGAATAGAATCACTTAACAGATTAAGTTGGAATGCTAAACAGCTTATTGACAACCAAAGGAAGCCTATAAGTGTTTAACATCATAAGAGAAAGGTTCCCTCAAAGTTCTACTTCCATAATAAGCCACTTATCCCTCCAAAGGAGGGATGTGAATATCTTAGAAGGACTTTTAGTCATTGGGAGGAATGGAAGCACAAGATGTTTTCCATGTTTGTGGAAGAATTCAGTCTAATCTAAAGCTCTCCCTATTTCTTCTATCTCCTAAGTCTTCCAAAAACCATCTGCCAGGAAAGGAATCTTCAAGCACCAAGCTATATCCCTTGTTTTCAATCATCATCCAAGGTCTTCATTAGCTCCAACAAGCAAAACTCAAGCCCCAAGCCCAATAGAAATGCCCAAACCCTAACAAACAAATCAACATCCCAAGTGGGAAACACACCAATCTCAACCAAATTGCAAAAATCAGGTAAAAATAGTAAAAATCACTAAAAAATCCTAATTAAATTTCTAAGGGAGCTTAACTATATCGCCTATATGAACCCCAAGACCTAAATCAATTTTAAAACCCCAAAACTATACCCTAAACTGCACCTAACTATTGTGAAACCCTAATTCTGATACCTCTCCTATCTACCTCTTAAATTAATCTAAATTTTGGTCACAAAAATATGAAAAAATTCCTAAGGCTACATGCTTCCCTAATCTAATCAACCTCACAAGAATCAGTCAAAAATCATACACCAATCTCTCATACTAAATTCAGAAAAATTAAGTACTAAACAGATGTAAAATAAAAGCAATAATATTGTAAAATATGCCAAAAATACAAAAATGCATGAAATCAATATTTTTATTATTTCACAATTTTCTAGAGTTCCTAAGGAAACTAGGGGGAAAAATCCCATCCTAAAATGATCATTTTTCCATTTATTGTGAATTATTTACTAAACTATATGCAAACATGAAAAAAATGAAAATCAATTAAAAAGAGAAAAACAGGCGTGGTAAATAGCAAATATTTACAGTTCAAAAAGGGAATTGGGCTCAGGGGGGGTGTCAACATCAAAACGCGCTAATCCCATTACTTGTTCAGAAAAACATTACAAAAAAAATAAAAAAGGAAAAAAACTGGGGGGGCGACTAGCAACTATTCGCCTTGTTAATCAGATTGGGCCCTAGATTGGGGGTGTAGTTAGCAAGTCTGGGCTATGGCCCAAAACGAAAAAAAACACATTGAAGGGGGGTGTCATGGGAAATCAGGGGATATGATTAGAAAAACCTCACAATGGGCCTGAGCCCGAATCCAACCCATTCTAATCTCAGCCTTAGCAAAAACAACAAAACCCTAAGTTACCTCACTCCCCTCCACTGTTCATCCTCCTCCCCCCAAACCCTAAGCGGCGCTACATCGCCTTCCTTAAACTCTCTCTCTGAAACTCTTCTCTCACACAAAACTTCATCAGCTTCCATTCCTAATTCATCCTCACCAAACCTCGCTTCACCTTTCTAATGGTCAACCTAACACCAGATTCTAACCTAACTCCATTTCAAACCTATCAATCACGAAAACTTCAATCTACAGCTAACCAAAAAACTATGGAGGTGGTGGTTTTAAAGAAAAGAACCTGGACAAAGCTATGAAGATGGTACCGTCTGGAGAAAATCTTGAAGTTCTCTTGACGATCTTGAAGGAGATCGTTGTTGAAGTGGCGTGAAGATCGTCGACGATGAAGGAGCCGAGGCACTGGACAGAGTAGATTCTTGAAGATCTGAAGAAAGATCTTGAACGGACGAAGATCTTGACGAACGTTCTTGAACTGCAGCAATCTGGAGATACTGACGAGCGAAGAAGATGAAGTTCTTTGGTCGTTTGAAGATTTCTGGAGTTGGATGAAGAACACGATGAGGAATCTGGAAAAAATCAGCTGAAGATTGATGAATGATCAGAAGAACTCTTGACAAATCTGGGGAACGGATGATGAGTGACGATGTTGGAGAACAAGGTTGGGACGAAGATCTGAGGCTGAGATGAAAATCTGGAGATTTTCTTCTTGTTGATGAAGATGCAGATTCCGGTGAATCTATGAGTTCTCCGGCGATCTTGAATTTCCGGTGAGAAACTTGATGGAGGAGTGAAGAAGATCGATGATGATGGTTGGATGAATTTTCTGGAAAATTTCAGTTTCCGGTGGGTTAACAGTCTCCGGTAGTCAGTTGCGGTGGCGAAAAATCTCTCCGGCGACGTCTCCGACCGTTTGCATGGCCGGCGGCGAGGGTCGTTGAGTGGGATACAGGTGGCGCACCCATGTAGTGGGTGGCGTCAGAAGTGGCCAAGTGGCACTGAGGGAGAGAGAGAGAAAGGGACACGTGTGAGGAGAGAGGGATAGGGGTCTGTGAGTTGTCAAAGAAATGTGAGGTAGCTGAAAAATTGAAGACACGCGTGGCACTGCTATTTAAAGGACATGTGGAAAAATTTGGACCTCTCTGACTGGGCCTTTGACTGGATAATGACCCATTAATGACTAAGACTCTGATTAATGCATTAAAACGTGATTAAAGCTAAACTTAATGGATTAATGGAAAATGAAACCTACTTAACTGACAATTAACAAAACGAAAATGCTAATTAAAAATTTCTAATTAAAAACGAAAACGAATAAAAAAAATGCTGATTATCTAATGAAGATGATTAATGACTAATTAATGCAACCTGTTAATAAAACTATACACTAAAATCTAAAAAATCTATTTTAAAACTATTAATTGCTAAATCTATATTAAATTCTAACCAATTAAAAAAATCTATTAAAATCTAAAAAGAAATAATAACCTATTAAATTCTATATCAAAAAAATCTTTATCACTAGTTATTAAAAACTAAGATCTCACATTATTACCCTCTTTTTTTACTATATCACAAAACTATTACAAAAAAATCTAAAAGGATTATCTAAAATCTATATTAAACCACTCTATTTAATGATAAAAAAAACTAATATCTAATAGGCTAAAAATCTATTAAATTCTATTAAAAAAAATCTATTTAAAAATCTAAAATATCTATTTATGAAAATCTATTAAATTCTATAAAACAAAATACTAACCTATTTAATATCTAAAAAACAAATAAATCTATTAAAAAATCTATTAAATGCATTAAAAATCTAGAAAATAAAAGAGAAAATTCTAAAATTGCCAGGAAGCCGATTAAATCGATTATAGAATGATTGCGCAACCATAGCGAAACCCGGGCACCGAGATCGCCTAAAAACACAGGGAACGAGCACCAATTCTCAAAAGACACTTATTCAAACCGGCCTGAAGCGCCAGGGGCTGCAATCCCGATAAAATCAATCTGACTGAGAAAATTGCAATGTATGCAGTATGCGAATGCGAATGCAAAATGCGTCGAAACATAAACCAGATATTGGAACCGGTTGGTCAAATTTTGGGGTGCAACACCCACCAAAAGGATGATGGAGAGAAACTCACACCTGCCATTACCACCAAAAGGATGATAGAACAATCACTATCGCACAATATGACATCAACAAGATGACACATCCCCACCAAAAGGATGACAAAGAGAAACTTACACCAGCCACTACCAACAAAAGGATGATTGGACAAACACTATCGCACAATCTACCATCATTAAGATGACAGACCCCCTACCAAAAGGATGATGGAGTGAAACTTACACTGGCCACTACCACCAAAAGGATGATAGGACAAACACCATCGCACAATCTGACATCAATTACGATGACAGAACCGCTACCAAAAGGATGCAAGAGCGAAACTCACACCGGCCACTACCACCAAAAGGATGATAGGACAAACACTATCGCACAATCTGGCATCAATCAAAATGACAGACCCCCCATCAAAAGGATGACGGAGAGTAACTCACACCGGCCACTACCACCAAAAGTATGATAGGACAAACACTATCGCACAATCTACCATCAATTAGATGACCGATCCCCCACCAAAAAAATGACGGAGCGAAACTTACATCGGCCACTACCATCAATTGATGCTTGTTCTTTACTGTTTTGTTTGTGAAAAACGCCGATGTTTTTGATGAACTTGCATGTACATAAACTTGCTGGCCCTTGCCAATAATTGCTAAAACTTCGAATTGACTGAACGAATGTCACAGATACTAACCGGGATAGATCTTGTTGTATAGATTTGTTCTGTCTCGTTTGTGTTTTGCAGGGTTCTCACCTTTGAAGCAAACAGTCAAGGAATTTGTGGTTCCCTAGCCAGAGTCTCGTGACCTAGTGATTGTATCACTTCTCAGCAGATGGAAGTCACATCTTCTCTCAGAGAGAGTCGAGATGGAATTTACCGCTATTGGATGTGGGTGGTCCTCCCCAGAAGAGTATTCCTCAGGAAAGTTGCCAAGAGAGTATCCTCAGTGGATCTGAATGTCCCCAACAGAAGGTGCATTCCCAGCAGTGAGTATGTGCACACTCCCTACCCAGCATGGGTAACTCCCGCAGAGTATAACCCAGTCGTCTTTGGTTCAGAAGGATTATCCCCGCGCATGATTGTTTCTCCTTCTCCCCAGCAGGTTGTTTTTTCCTCCGACAGGATGAACATCCCTAACAGAGTTCATAATTTCAAGCTTGTGAGTCATCCTCCAACAGGATGGTTATCCCCAGCGGATTTGGTTTCACCTGTCCAACATTTATTTTGTTGGAATATGTTTGTGACACTTGGTTATCCCCAGCGGATTGGGTCTTGTCTTCAGCATTTATTTTGCTGAAGCGCCTATCAGCATCTTTGCATTGTACATATATCATCATATTTGCATCTACCCAAAAAGCGTAGCATTTCCATGCCGTATGGAGCATTACGCCATTGTCAAACATACGCATTTTGAAACATAAGCCAGGTTGGTTACCTCTTTGGTTTCAGGTGTTATCCCTTGCAGAGGAGTGAGATTCTTGCTCAGAAGGATTTCTAGATATTCAAATTCTCAGCGTGAGATAGATGATGATAGCGTTCGTCCCCTAACAAAGTTCCTTGGTTAAGTTTCTCTTCATCCCCAGCGGGATTCTTCTCAGGTTGCTGTTATGTCAGCATTAAAGGATTTCATGCCTTAAACTTTTGGAGTTGTCACTAGTGATTTCCCCATAGAGTGTTTGGTTAAGTTTCTCATATTCCCTAGCAAAGTATTCTTCAAACGGATCCGTGTTGACGGAATTGTTACCCGTGCTGACGGTGATTGTTATCCATGTTGACGGAATTGTACCTGTGTTGACAGTGATTATTATCCGTGTTGACGGAACTGTACCTGTGTTGACAGTGATTATTATCCGTGTTGAAGGAACTGTACCTGTGATAGACAGAGATTGCGCCTGTATTGACAGTGATTGTTATCCGTGTTGACGGAATTGTACCTGTGTTGACAGTGATTGTTATTCGTATTGACGGAATCGTACCTGTGTTGACAGTGATTGTTATCCGTGTTGACGGAATAGTTTCCCCGTGCTGACGGTGATTGTTATTCGTATTGACGGAATTGTACATGTGTTGACAGTGATTGTTATCCGTGATGACGGTAATCGTTACCCGTGATCGACGGAGTTGTCCCCAATAAAGTTAACAATGATTAGTATCCATGTTGACGGAATGGTTACCTGTGATTGACAGAGATCGTTATTTCGATTATGGACGGAATTGTACCCATGATGATGGAGTCCCTCCTCGTGTTGACGAAGTTTAGTTCAGTTATGGACGGAGTTGTTTCTTGCAAAGTTGATTTGATGCCTGTGGCGTCACACAGGGGGTTGATGTTCAAACCCAAGGTGTTATCAGATGATTGATCAGTTGTTGCCGTAACAAATGGTCTCAGTATAAGGGATGTTGATCCTACAAGCAGTTTGCGCAACTTATTGTTGTGGTTGGCAAATTTCCGGGTTTCTTGGTATTCAACCATCTTCTACCTCTATTGTTTGAAGGCCGTTCGCTCTTCACCCAGTCGGGTCCAAGCCGTTTGAATAGGGGCAGCTGTTGTACCCCAAAATTTGCCCAACTTTTCTTACCTGGTTTATGTTTCATTGCATTAACATTTGCATAGTTATATCATTTGCATATCATGATATCATTCATATAGTAGGGGATCAAGTGTGATTCTCAAGAGAAGCCTAGCAAGAGGTCTCATTCAAGATTGAGAAGTTGTCAAAGTCATCAGAAGGTGGTTTGAGTGCCTAAGGGTGTGGATATTTGAGTGTGAATCTTCTCCTAACTTAAGGATCAATTGAGGATCATCAGAGGGTTGTGAAGTTTTGAATGTGAGAAGAGGATGTGTATGGAGCTCATAGAAATCCTAGAGGGCCATGGGAGAGCTCAATCAAGTCATTGTGTCAAATGCAAGAGCCACAGTTGAGGTGCAAGCAATTAGGGTTTCATCTAGGTCAATCCTAGGTCAACTGTGCAATTGAAGAGTATCAAAGCCTACTTTTAGGTCATGGAGTTCATGAAATGATATGATGAGACATTTGTGGTGTTGTGCCAAGATCAAATCAAGAAGAATCAAGAGTGTGGGAAATTGCTAAATTAGGGTTTCAGTGCAAAATTCCCTGTTTAGTGCCCAACTTCAAGACCACATAAGTCAAGGTACAAGTTTCAAATGGATCTTTGGCCAACATGAAACTTGTAGAGCATCTCAATACCTTTAATTTTAGTACTAGAAGTCCTCAAGGGGATTTATAGAACTCATGTTATGGCCCAGACAACTTACAAGTCCTCATATGCATCTGAAATTTGTCTGTGAAAATCATCTGTCTTCATAACTATTTTTGACCTAGAAGGAGGTTTCACCTGAACTTTTGGCCAACATGGAAGTTGTTCCTCATGATCTTAGCTTTCTAAATTGTACTATAAGTCTTCCATCTGATTTGTAGAACTCATGTTATGAGGTTTACAAGTTAGGGGTATTTTGGGAAAGTGAGATTCTAGGTCATTTTCAATCATAGGTCAAAATCTCCAACTTACACTTGTCAAATGGATTCTTGTTCAACATGAAAGTTGTTTAAAATGGGGTTTTTAGGCTAGCCAAGAGGTCGTTATGGATTGATTGGGCTCATAGCAAGACTTGGTTTGAAATGGTTTGAATAAGGAAGATTTTCAAATGGATTAAGGAGGGAAAATTGATTTTTTGAGTTAAAGGACCAAAACATGTCAAGAAACTACATTTTTTGAATGGAAATTGAATTCTAAGCACATTCGCATTAGCAGAATTTTGAGTTCAGGCCATGTTTTATGAGTTGTCATATGTTTACTTCCAATGCAAGTTACATAGCCAATTCATTCCATAATGCAATTCAGGCTGTGTTATGATTCAATTTCGCTCACCAAGTGTTTTGCAAGCTGATAGAACCTTCTGGAACAAGCTGTGAGCAAGCATACACGACTGTTGCATTGAAATTTCAAGAGAAAAACAGAAAATGCAATTGGCTGGATTTGGGCCTCAAATTGAGTTCAAAAGCCCATGGAAACATTCTATATATTCATTGGATTGATTTCAGATCAATTTTTGGAACCATTTTCGTGCCAGAAAGCTGAAGTTGCAGTTGAGTTTTCAACAGGAGCAAGTGAAATCGAGTTTTCAGTTTAAAGCAAGATCAAAGAAAATTGAAGGTTGCAAACTCTTCCTAGTGCATCATTGAACGTATCTGGAGAGTTTTGAAGGGAGAATCAAGCTCCAAGTGCCTCTGTTACTAGATCTATAACAGGTTAGTAACTTTCAAAATTCCACATGATTTAGCATGAGATAGTTAGATTTGAACTTGTGGTTAGGATCTAGGCAAGATGTAGATCGTTTTAGGATCAATTTGGAGACATTTGATGATGGTTGACCATGACATAGTAATTCTGTTTGGATTCGAATCTCTTGATTCATGAGGAGTTAGAGCAAGTTGATTAGATTAGGATGATCAGTGTAGCATAAGGATGATTTCTATGGTATTAATTTTGCAATTGGTGATGATTGATATGGATGTTATTTCTGAACTTTGCTTCGTGTTTTAGTACCTATTGAGAGTTGGATAATTTGAGTAGGAGATTTGAAATCCTGATGAAATTCTGAGTAAGATTGATATAAGGATTGCTGTTTTTGGACACCTGTAACCATTGCCTCGCCGGAGAAGACAACCGGAGTCTTCTTCGGCCACCACACTGAGTCTCACTCCGTTTGGTCTTTGATTTGGAGAAGACGAGCTTGGAACCATCAGATCAAGCCTTGACCGAAGACTCTTCCACGTATCCAACGACCACGTTTTATTTTATTTGGTTGACTTTTGAGTGATGAAACGATGTAGTTTCATTAATTGACGTGGACACGCTCCTGGCTCTTGGATCAGCTGACTGGTCACCACATCCATTGGCTCATGTTTTATTTTAGCGTTTGATTTATTAATTCATTTTAGTTTTTATTTTTAATGCTTTATTGATTCCAAAATTCATATTACATTCATTCTTGATCAAAAAATTATTTTAAAAATACCTCCATGATCTTGAGAGAATTTGTGATATTCTGAAATCAATAAATTGCAATTTCATGCATTTTTCAATTTAATTTGTTTTTTCTTATTTTGTTTAATTCTTTAATATTTGCATATTTGATCATCTGCCTTGTTGAATTTTGTTATCTTAATTGGTGTTGAATGTGGCTTTGATTTTTTAGTATGCTTTAGGGTTGATATCCATGTTCCCTTAGAATTTTTGTTAGAATTTTAGAACAACTTTAGGTTCTGTTTTAGGTGTTGAGATTAGAGCCTTCCCAAACTTGTGGATCACCTTGATACCCTTCAATTTAGAAATTATTTAGGTGACTTAGAAGTTGAATTAGGCTTTAATATTTTAGCCCTAGGTTGTTCAAACATGTATGTTCCCTAGGAATTTTATTAGAATTTTACAACTTTGTTTTCTATTTTAGTTGTATTTTGCAAGTTGCTTGTGCTTGTGGTGTTCTATCTTGAGTGCTCTTGTTTGTTTGGTCTTGTTGGTGACTTTGGAGTTGGGTTTGCTTGGATTCCTTCTTGGGAGGTCTTCTAGATTTGGTGTAGCTGTTGTGGCTTGAAGATTGGAGCTTGGAGTTGAAGCTTTCTTCTTTTTTAGGAGCTTTTTTAGGAGCTTAGTAAATTAGGGTTTTAGGAAGAGCCATTAGGACTAGTTTTGATTCTTTCATCAAACATAGAATGCATTGTGTGCTTCTATTCTATCCAATGATTTAAAGTCCTTCTATGGAAACTCCATCTCTCATTTGGAGGGATGTGTGGAATGCCCATAGTTGAGTAGAACTTTGAGGATGCCTTTCCATTTCAATGTTGGTACTTGATGATTTCCTTTGGTTTTCATTTGGTTCTCAACATTGCAACCTTGATCTTAGTGATTAATCCTTTGCTTGGAGTGTGCTTGCTAGAGCTTGAAGATGAAGTTTGATGAAGCTTGAAGATAGAAGCTAGCTTGAGGATGAAGCCATTTTGCTGTCAACTTTGTTGTCAAGAGGATTTGCTGTTTAGGGCTGCTGCTGTTGAGTATTGAAGTTGTTGTCTGCTGAAGACTGTTGCTGTTGCTTGGGCTGCTTTCTCTGTTTCTTTTCTTTTGTTGTATTGTCTGTTTGCTTGTGTTGATTATCTCTAGGTTTGAGGTGGAGCTTGTCTCCTCTTGCCTGTTGTTTTCTTAGGTTCGAGGTTGAGCCGGACTCCCTTGCTTCGCTTGTACTGTTGCATAGCATGCATTTTACTGTTTACTATTTACTGTTTGCTTTCTTTTGCTGTTTTCCCCTAGGATCTCTGATTTCCTCTGTGCAAGAGGGAATTATGACAGATATTAGGCTTTTAAACCATGCATGATAACTGTAGGTAGATTCCCTGTCAACCATAGTTTTAGGGCGTCTTTCTCTTCTCCTCTCAAAACAATTCAAAAACACAGTAATAAGGTTAATTGAAGTCGTGCGTTACGAGCCTTAAGCTATCTGGGAAAAGGTTGGTGGAGGGTCTCTCTCCAGTAATCTGGATGTTAGTGTGGTACCCTTTGGGTGACATACGAAGCGTTCACTCCTGGGTCATAGTCTCTAGTGCGACTGAGATTGCAAACATCCTAAAAAAACAGTTCTTTCATAAAAGACTCAAACAAACATTCAAACTCTGTTTTTTTCCTCTTGGACCTTTAATCAGGAAAACACTTTCTTAAGGAGATAAAAAACTGTCAGACAAACTTGTGTCTTCCGTAGCCCGAACTACGTTTGCTATGATCTTTCATGCTGTATGAAAGTACGTAGGCACGAGATGTGATATCTCGGCGAGCAACCTTCCCCCCCTTTAACCCGTAGTTAGGCAAACTAAGATGACCTTGATTTCTCGTTCCAGACGAGAATACGTAGGCAAAAAGTGCGATACTTTGCCGAGTCATTTTCTTTTCTTTTTAGACCAGACCTTTATAGTAGATAGATAAACATACCCTTAGATAGAAAACAAGCGTGGATCCCGTCAAGTACGACGGATATGAGGGGTGCTAATACCTTCTCCTTGCATAACCGACTCCCGAATCCAGGATTTGGTTGCGATGACCATTCCTTTCCCTCTTTGCGTTAGGTTTACTCTGAGCGTTTCCTTTCCCTCTTGTGGGATAAATAACGCACGGTGGCGACTCTTCTGTCATAGCCGGCGCCGATTTTCGCAGTAGCGACAGCTGGCGACTCTGCTGGGGACTCCAAAGGTTCCCTATGCGAGTCAATCCTAGCGCTTGTTTTCCCGTCTGGGGTTTTGTATGTATTTATCTTTCCGTCTTTACTTTCAGTACTATATATATTTGTTGTTTTGCTGTGGGTAGAGGGTTAGTTTGAGAGATAAGCCGGACCTGGGCTTGAGTGCACATAGACTTAGAAGTAGAGAGTAGTGGTTAGCCTGCTTGCTTTGCTCGCACCAGCTAGCTACGAAATTTACACTCAGACGAGATTCTCTTTGATGGCATCTTGCCTGGCCCTTTGGGCTCGACAGGTTTTTGGATTTGAGGGTTGTCGACTCTGGGAACCTATCATTTGGGATTCGGCTAAGTGAGGCCTCTTCAAGGGATGATGATGCCACACCTTCTTGGTATCGTATCATCGCTCTTGAAAGTCTGTGACGCTGATGACCGCATAGGATGCTGTACCTCGTCTATGAGTTAAGTACATACCTGTGAGGGGGTAGGTGGGTCTTTTTGCAGGAAAACTCTGGCCTCAGAACACCTGGTTTGTCTCTATCAGTGAGAATTGGTTATGAGGGTTCTTTTGTGGTTGGTTTGGATTGAGGAGAAGACCTGATTGGTTCTCAAGCTGCAGTATAACACAACATAGTTCTTCATCATTGCACTTGATCCCCTGTTTGCATATGCATTTGCATTTTCATGTTTGCATTTCATTAACGTGTATTTATGTTGTAGGTGTGCTTTTCCCCCTCAGATTCTAGTGTTCTTCTTGCCAAACATGGAGTCCATGAAGAGAACAGTTGCTTATAGGTTGCCTTCTCCAGATATCAGTTCCTTATTGCAGTTGGTTGCTCTAGCAGATCAGAGAGTGAAGGCTGAGTTTAGAGGGTCTTATGGGAAACTGCTCAGTTTGGTGTGCAGACCTTCTGTGTTTGAGATGACTGGATTGTATACCTTGATGCAGTTTTATGAGCCTCAGTTGAGATGCTTCTTGTTCCCTGATTTTATTTTGGCCCCTACTTTGGAGGAATATTCTGATATGCTAGGAGTTCCTGTGTTAGATCAGATGCCTTTTATTCATGAGGATACTGAGCCTGAGTTGACTAAGCTTGCTGAGATTGTCAGTTTAGATGCTTCTGAGTTCCCCGGAGGTTTGGTCAAGCTGAATGGAGCTTATGGTTTTCATCTTTCTTGCTTGGTTGAGAAGGCTACACAGTGTGCGAAGGATGGGTGTTGGATTGTCTTCAATGCTATTCTGGTTGTTTGCATTTATAGGATTGTATTGTTCCCCAACTTGCCTGATTTTGTTGACTCAGATGCTTTCTTTATTCTTGCCTCGAAGAATCCGGTGCCTACTCTCTTGGGTGACGTTTATCATTCTATTCACTATAAGAATGAGAAGCGTCGGGGAAAGAATGTTTCTTGCTGTGTACCTCTTCTATACAGGTGGTTTCAGGGACATCTTCCTAAGACGGGACCTTTTGTTGATACTGCTGGTACTTTAGATTGGTCTTCCAGATTGATGGGATTGTGTGCTAAGAACATTGTTTGGTTTGATCGGAACTTGTTCGGAGTGAATATTATATATAGTTGTAGTGGCTTTCTGAACGTTCCTTTGATTGGACGGAAAGGTTGTATTAACTATAACCCTTCTCTGCTTGTGAGACAATTTGGCTATGCTTTGAGGGACTCTCCGGTTGAAGACGAGATACAAGAATCTCTGTATCTCACGGGTTTATTAGACGGAGATGTTTTGGTCAGATTGAGGCGTACTTGGGGTAATATTCACAGAAGAGGAAAGACATTGCTTGGCAAGAGTGACAGTCGAGCTTATAATCCTTATCGGCTCTGGATCCATGATAGAGTTAGGACTTCTTTGATGCCATATCCTGCTGTAAAGCCTTTGTATCTTCCGGTGGTTGAGGAACCTACTTCAGTAGAGATTGAGAAGTATAACAAGCTGCTGGCTAAAAAGGAAGAGTTGCAGAGAGCATATGAAGAGCTAGAGAAGGATATTTTCCAGCTTCGGCATGAGAAGAATGAGGAAACCTTCACTTTGAAGAAGCAGACTGAGATGATTAATAGGTTGGGTTCAGATTTGACTGAAGAGACCAGCAGGAGAGAGAAAGTAGGAGTAGCCCTGAATGGTGTTAGTAGTGTACTTGCTACTAAGAAAGAGCTTCTGAATAAGGCTTATTCTCGACTTTCCAAATGGGAATTTTTGTGGAACGCCACGCTTACTAGCCGGAAGGAGCGGGAAGATGAGTTGAAGCTTCAGATTTCCCAGTTAGAGGAGCAACTCAGTGCTAAGGATGCAAAGATTGCTGAGGAGGCATCTCTTTGACGTGACGCTGAGTCTAGAGTGAGTAACATGGTCAAAGAAACTAGGGGTTGTGAATTAAAGGCTGGCTTCAAGAGATGCAGGCTTGATGAGTGTTTTGGCAGGGGAGCCTGTGTAGAGGACGCCAAAAAGCTGAGATCCGCTGTTGAGCGACACGCATTACTGATAAAGGAACTAATATCCAGACCAGGTCATCCGGAGACATTGAGACTATTGGAAGATGTCCGGGCGCGCCATCCATCTTGATTTATCTTTGCTTTTTCTTGTTATTCGTACTTGTATTTTGACCATCACCAGACTTGTTGGCCGAGGTCTTTTCAGTTGTATTCAGTTGTATCTTTGTACTTTGCCACTTGGCATTTGTTTATGTATGAGGTTTCTGATTCTGCGCTTAATTACTTGGGACTCCATTGTCGTTATGGCTTATTCTCCGGAACTAGAATCGGGGGAAATTAACCTGTTGCATATATTACACGTGTGCATTTGCATATTCATATTGCATGGCAGGTACTTTTTTGAGCTCGAATCTTATCTCTTGCGTCTTACAGGTTGTTTCAAGATTGACGAACAGAGAATTCACCGGTACGCTACAAGAAACAATAGTAAGAAGATCATGGATCAGGTACAGTCTGAGATGCAGGAGATCCGGGATAGGTTGGCCCAATTCATGCAGACTATGGAAGCTGTGGCTAAGGGCCAGGAACATCTTCAAACTTTGGTGCAACCGCTGCTGGCACGAGCGGCTGGTAATACTGAATACAACTCTGTTCATGTTGAGACTCCTCGCAGGGAGGAAGTGATACCAAATGCTGGTGAGAATGGTACTGGCAATGGCAACGGCAACGCTGGTAACAGAAATGCTGATAATGTTAATGGGAACGTGGAAACCAACAGGAATGTTGGTATCAATACTGGTTTTGGTGACAACAATCAGGGTCTTGGCTTTGACAATCGGGATGGCAATGATGGCTTTAATAATCAGGGCTTCGGCAACGGAGGGTTTGGTGATAACAATCAAGGTTTTGGTAATAATGGCTACGGCAATGTTGGGTTTGGCAATGTGAATACCAATGGTGTTGGGATGGGTCCTTTCAATACTGGCTTTGGGACAGTGGCTGCTAATCAAGAGCTCAACAATCTGAGGTATGATCCCAGGTTCTTCCAAAGTGGTCATGGTCATGGTCGTAATGCTGCTTATGACGGATATGGTAATGAGGGTCCGTACTGGAATAGAGATCGTCAGGAAGATGCCTTTTCTGGGCAAGGCATGGGTGTTGAGGGTCCCACTGATAATGATCGGAGGATTAAAATGCTGGAAGAGCAGATAAGAGGTATAGCCAATCAAAATTCTGCAGGTTTGGACATGGCTACCATGGGGCTAGTTCCTGGGCTGAGAGTGCCATTGAAGTTCAAAGCTCCCACTTTCGATAAATATAAAGGGGATACATGCCCACGGATTCATGTGCGTTCATATTACCGAAGGATGTCTGCTTACTCTGATGATGAGAAGATACTTATGCATTTCTTCCAAGATAGTTTGTCAGGACCATCGCTGGAATGGCACATGGGACTAGAGCCTGCACAGATCGGAAGTTGGAAAGAATTGGCTGATGCTTTCGTCAGACACTACCAATACAACAGTGACCTTGCACCAAATAGGGTTCAGCTTCAAAGTCTTTCACAGAAGAACGGGGAAAGTTTCAAGGAGTATGCTCAGCGTTGACGGGATCTGGCGGCAAGAGTCCACCCCCTATGGTTGAAATGGAATTGATTGATATTTTTGTTGGGACATTCTCGGGGATGTACTATGATAAATTGCTCAATTGCTCGATGGGTAGTTTCTCTGACATGATACTCATGGGAGAACGGATTGAAAATGGCATAAAAATTGGTAAGATTCAAGCTAGTGAATCGAGCTCAACTGGAGGTGCAAAAAAGGTCTTTGGTGGTAAGAAACAAGGAGACGCCAATGCAATGTATGGTGGTAGAGGACGAGGTAGAGGTAGGAATCAGTATCTTCAACAACAGGTTGCTAGTGTGACGATCCCTATACCTCAACAACGACAGCAACCACAACAGCAGCAGCAACAACAACAAAGGTATAATCCTGCTCAGAGAAGGATCCAGAATGGGAAGCCAAAGAGGGTATTTGATACACCTCCGTCAACGTATGCAGAACTGCTTCAAACGCTGTTAAGTTTGAATCTGGTTGAGAAGAGAATGTTGGACCCACCCACAGGAGCGCTTCCTTACGGGTATGATACTAGTAAGCAGTGTGAATTTCATTCTGGGGCACCCGGACATGATATCGAGAGTTGTCATGCTTTTAAACACAAAGTCCAAGATTTGATTGATAGTAAAGTCATTAACTTCAGTAATGATGGTCCCAACATTGTACAGAAACCAATGTCTAATCATGGAGCAAATATTATTTGACAGAAGAGGATTTGGATTTGGTTATGGACGTAAATGATCTGAAGACACCTTTAGGCTATGTTAAAAGCAGATTGTTGAAAGGAGGGGTCTTCCCCGGATGTGATGAGTATTGTTTGGATTGTTGGACCCGACCATAGGGCTGTATTGATTTGAAGAGAGGCATTCGGGCCATGATTGATGAGGGAACTTTGCAGTTTGACCGCACTGCTGTTGAGAAACCTGTTGAGGTAACATGTGAAAAGCAGGATGAGGTCCCAACAATTACAATTCCATGAAAGACTATTACGATATCAGCGCCCGCCAAGCGGCCAACTATCACGATAACGAAAGCAGGACCCGCTCCTTATGAGAGTTCGAAAGCCATTCCATGGAATTATGGGTTGGAAACTTTTTGCAACGGGGAAAAGATTAATGTGGATAGCCAATCAGCAGGGGCAGTGGGTAGTCTTGTTAAAACGGGAGGCATGACCCGAAGTAGTAGAATCTTCACTTCACCCGAAATAGAGGCTGAAAGGATCGCTAGAGGCAAAGCCAAAGTGACTGAAGGAGGACCTTCCCAGTCAAAAGAGAAAGAAACATCGATCAAGGATGTAGAAGAGTTTATGAGGTTGATTCGCAAAAGTGACTATAAGATTGTGGAGCACTTGCAGCAGACGCCCTCCAAAGTTTCAATACTATCATTGTTGCTTTGTTCCGAGGCCCATCAGAACGCCTTATTAAAAATCTTGGACACGTCTTTTGTACCTCAGGAAGTAATTGTTAATCAGCTTGAGGGGGTACTGGCGCATGTGAATGCCGGCCACAGCCTGGGATTTACTGACTTTGATTTGACGCCTAGAGGTCGGGACCATAATATGGCTTTGCACATTTCAGTGGAATGTCGGGGCACTGTTATGTCGCATGTTCTTGTAGACACCGGATCATCTTTGAATGTGTTGCCAAAGAAGGCTATGATGAAGCTAGATGTCCGAGGAATCATATGCACGCCAAGTGATTTGGTCGTGAGGGCTTTTGATGGGACCACAAGGTCGGTGTTTGGGTCCATAACGTTGCCGCTCCAAGTCGGGCCGGAAGTGTTTAACACAGTGTTCTACATCATGGATATACATCCAGCTTACAGTTGTTTACTTGGGCGACCATGGATACATTCTGCAGGGGCTGTGACGTCCACGCTACATCGAAAGCTTAAATACATGGTCGGTGACAGTGTCGTTACTATTTGCGGAGAGGAGGACATTTTGGTTAGTCATCTTTCGTCATTCAAGTACGTCGAAGTGGATGGGGAGATCCATGAGACGCCATGCCAAGCCTTCGAGGGGTTGCAGATCAAGAACAAGTCTCATGTTCCCGTCAAAGGGCCAGAGGTGGCCATGTCTTCGTACAAAGACGCTCAGGCAGTGGTTCAGGCTAGAGAAACCAAAAGATGGGGCCAAGTCTTGGAAATTCTTGTCAAGATGGACAAGTTTGGGTTGGGGTATCGCCCGACGTCGTCACCTTCCGCATCAGGCGTTCCAAAGTTCAAAGGACCAGTGGTGATCACTCCAGGTGGGGTCTGTTATGAAACGATCAATGCTACGAAGATAGTGACTGCGATATGGACTCGTGGATCAAGCTCGGCGTGCCAGGACAGAATCTGTGCAACTGGTCTATCCAGGAACTTGTCCCAGTGACTACAAAACAATAATGATTTGTTTTCTCAATTATTGTATAATCCTGTGTCCTACCCGGGGCATTGTGATTCTGTTTTTTAGGGCTACCTGCTTATGTGTGTACTTTGTTTAATCATTAATAAAGGCGTTTTTCTCATGCAAATTTTGTGATCCTTGTTTTTCTTGTTTTTGCTTTAACAATAAAATGGCAACGTGGTTATGTGCTTTGTTTGTTTTATTTGAAACATTTAACCATTCTCATTGCAGGATTCATATTTCAGACGACATCGATCACGAACTTCCTATGACTCGCTTCGACTTCGAGCACCCGATATTTCAAGTAGAAGAAGAGATTGTTGAGGATAATGACTTATCAGAAGAGCTGACTCGACTTTTGAAACAAGAAGAGAGAATCATTTTGCCTCATCAGGAGGAAATTGAAATTATCAACGTGGGGTCCGAAGAGGTTATCAGGCACATCCGGATAGGGGTTGCACTGCAGAGTGATATCAAGCAAAGGCTTATCGAGATGCTGCGGGAGTATAGTGATATCTTTGCTTGGTCTTACAAAGACATGCCTAGGTTGGATACTGATATGGTGGTTCATCGTTTGCCATTGCGCGAGGAATGTCAGCCGGTTAAGAAAAAACTCAGAAGAACTCGACCAGATATGGCTGTAAAAATTAAGGAGGAAGTTCAGAAACAATGGGATGCTGGTTTCCTAGCTGTCACAACTTTCCCTCATGGGTCGCCAATATAGTACCTGTGCCAAAGAAAGATGGTAAGGTGCGGATGTGCGTTGATTACAGATATTGGAATAGGGCGAGCCCAAAAGACGACTTTCTGCTTCCTCATATTGATGTGCTGGTCGACAACACCGCTCAATTCTCTGTGTTTTCCTTCATGGACGGCTTTTCGGGCTATAATCAGATAAAGATGGCGCCAGAGGATATGGAGAAAACAACTTTTATTACCCCGTGGGGAACGTTCTGCTACAAAGTGATGCCCTTTGGTTTGAAGAACGCCGGGGCAACATATCAGCGAGCTATGACAACACTCATTCATGACATGATGCATAAAGAGATTGAAGTCTATGTTGATGATATGATTGCGAAATCCCAGATGGAGGAAGAGCATCTGGTCAATCTTCTGAAATTGTTCAAGAGGCTTAGGAAATTCAGGCTGAGGCTGAATCCTAACAAGTGCACCTTCGGGGTGAGATCCGGTAAGCTATTGGGGTTTATTGTGAGCGAAAAAGGAATTGAGGTTGATCCTGCTAAGATAAAAGCAATACAAGAAATGCCAACGCCGAAAACAGAAAAAGAGGTTCGTGGTTTTTTAGGGAGATTGAACTACATTTCCCGGTTCATATCTCATCTAACGGCCACGTGCGAGCCGTTATCCAATCGATGAGTTTTGATTTTCCTGACGAGGATATCACGTACTTAAAAATGAAGGACTGTGAGGAGCCGTTGCCGGATGAAGGTCCAGAGTTGGATTCCAAATGGCAATTGATATTTGACGGTGCCGTCAATTTGTATGGAAGTGGAATAGGGGCAATCATTACTACTCCTCATGGGTCTCACATCCCATTCACTTCCAGATTGACCTTTCCAGTTACCAACAATGAGGCCGAATATGAAGCGTGCATTATGGGTCTCAAAGAAGCTATTGATCTGAGAATTAAAAATCTTGATGTGTACGGAGACTCTGCTCTAGTGGTGAATCAGATCAAGGGAGAGTGGGAGACTCGTCAGCCCAATCTGATACCTTATATGAATTATGCAAGGAGGTTGTTACCTTTCTTTGACAAGGTGGAATTGCACCATGTACCACGAGCAGAAAATCAGATGGCAGACGCTCTCGCGACCTTGTCCTCAATGTATAAAGTTAACTTCTGGAACGAGGCTCCCAGGATAGTTATTTCTCGCCTTGGTAGGCCCGCTTTCATATTCTCCCTTGAGGAAGCTTCCGATGGCAGACCGTGGTATTTTGATATCCAAAATTTCCTGAAGAACCAAGAGTATCCGGCTGGGGCATCCAGTCGTGATCAGAAGACTCTTAGGAGATTGGCTGGAAATTTCTATTTGAATCCGGATAGGGTTTTGTACAAAAGAAACCACGACTTGGTGTTGTTGCGGTGTGTGGATGAGAAAGAGGCTAAGTTGCTCATGGAAGAAATCCACGAAGGTACATTTGGCACGCATGCCGGCGGATATGCAATGACGAGAAAGTTATTAAGAGCAAGGTACTATTGGCTGACAATGAAAACAGATTGTTTCAAATTTGCAAAGAAGTGTCATAAATGCCAGATTTATGCAGATAAGATTCATGTGCCTCCGAGCCCTCTGAACGTTATGTCATCACCTTGGCCTTTTTCCATGTGGGGAGTTGATGTGATTGGGAAGATTGAGCCCACGACATCCAACGGACATCGTTTTATCTTGGTAGCTATTGATTACTTCACCAAATGGGTTGAAGTGGCATCATATGCTAATGTTACCAAGCAGGTGGTGGCCAGATTTATCAAGAAGGATATTATCTGCAGATATGGAATCCCGGAGCGGATTATCACTGAAAACAGTTCAAATTTGAATAACAAGATGCTGAAGGAATTGTGCCAGAATTTCAAGATTGAACATCACAACTCTTCTCCTTATCAGCCCAAGATGAATGACGCTGTTGAAACGGCCAATAAAAATATAAAGAAGATTGTTCAGAAGATGGTGGTGACCTACAAGGACTGGCATGAGATGTTGCCTTTTGCTTTGCACGGTTATCGTACGACGGTACGCACATCAACCGGGGCAACTCCTTTTTCACTGGTATATGGTATGGAGGTTGTCCTACCATTGGAGGTTGAGATTCCTTCTCTGAGGGTTTTGCGTGATGTCCAATTAGATGAGGCAGAATGGGTAAAAGATAGATTGAATCAGCTCAGTTTAATGGACGAAAAGAGACTGGCTTCTCTAGCATACGGTCGGCTATATCAGAGCCAGATGAAGAAAGCTTATGATAAAAAGGTGTGTCCTCGAAGCTTTCAGACGGGCAATCTTGTGCTGAAAAAGATTCTCCCACCATAATCAGATCGCAGGGGCAAATGGACTCCCAACTATGAAGGTCCATACGTCGTTAGAAAGGTTTTCTCTGGAGGAGCCTTACTGTTGTCCACCATGGATGGTGAGGATTTTACATCCCCTGTGAACTCGAACGCAGTTAAAAAATACTTTTCTTAAAGAGACCCGCTGGACAGAAAAAAGAGAGTCCAGGCAAAAATGGGGCATCCCGGCGAACCATTAAAAAGGAATAAAAGGTTCAGGCAAAAGTTAGGGATAAAATTTAAAAAAGATGTACACCCGCGAAGTTGAAAACCTGAAAAGGGCGATTTCGGCAAAAAAGGGTATCCCGGTGAATTGAAAACCTGCAAAGGGAGGTTCACGCAAAAGTTAGGGATTTGAAAAGCAAATGATTGCGGTCCGAGTTTGATACTGCATTGCTTAGTGGTTTGGGAGTACCTTAGGGTCGTATATCCGAAACAATCTCTTCCGAAGATCGAGTATCGGGAAAGCGTCAGAGTCAGGCGAGTCATAGGAGGATCAGCTCATGGTGTTCGTCTGTACCACGTTGCCGATATGTACAAATTTTCTTTGTGCTTCTGTATATTTGTATTTTGTTTGTGTGTAACTTCCTCTTTTCAGGAGTTGCATCCAGTGTACAAAATTTTTCCTATTTACAGGCCCGTTGTCAATAAAGCATGTTATTCAGTACTTGATGCCTGTCCTTTACTGTTTTGATGCTTGTTCTTTACTGTTTTGTTTGTGAAAAACGCTGATGTTTTTGATGAACTTGCATGTACATAAACTTGTTGGCCCTTGCCAATAATTGCTAAAACTTCGAATTGACTGAACGAATGTCACGGATACTAACCGGGATAGATCTTGTTGTATAGATTTGTTCTGTCTCGTTTGTGTTTTGCAGGGTTCTCACCTTTGAAGCAAACAGTCAAAGAATTTGTGTTTCCCTAGCCAGAGTCCCGTGACCTAGTGATTGTATCACTTCTCAGTAGATGGAAGTCACATCTTATCTCATAGAGAGTCGAGATGGCATTTATCACTATTGGATGTGGGTGGTCCTCCCCAGAAGAGTATTCCTCAGGAAAGTTGCCAAGAGAGTATCCTCAGTGGATCTGAATGTCCCCAACAGAAGGTGCATTCCTAGCAGTGAGTATGCGCACACTCCCTACCCCGCATGGGTAACTCCCGCAGAGTATAACCCAGTCGTCTTTGGTTCAGAAGGATTATCCCCGCGCAGGATTGTTTCTCCTTCTCCCCAGCAGGTTGTTTTTTCCTCCGACAGGACGAACATCCCTAACAGAGTTCGTAATTTCAAGCTTGTGAGTCATCCTCCAACAGGATGGTTATCCCCAGCGGATTTGGTTTCACCTGTCCAACATTTATTTTGTTGGAATATGTTTGTGATACTTGGTTATCCCCAGCGGATTGGGTCTTGTCTTCAGCATTTATTTTGCTGAAGCGCCTCTCGGCATCTTTGCATTGTGTATATATCATCATATTTGCATCTATCCAAATGCGTAACATTTCCATGCCGTATGGAGCATTACGCCATTGTCAAACATACGCATTTTGAAACATAAGCCAGGTTGGTTACCTCTTTGGTTTCAGGTGTTATCCCTTGCAGAGGAGTGAGATTCTTGCTCAGAAGGATTTCTAGATATTCAAATTCTCAGCGTGAGATAGATGATGATAGCGTTTGTCCCCTAACAAAGTTGCTTGGTTAAGTTTCTCTTTGTCCCCAGCGGGATTCTTCTTAGGTTGCTGTTATGTCAGCATTAAAGGATTTCATGCCTTAAACTTTCGGAGTTGTCACTAGTGATTTCCCCACAGAGTGTTTGGTTAAGTTTCTCATATTCCCTAGCAAAGTATTCTTCAAACGGATCCGTGTTGATGGAATTGTTACCCGTGCTGACGGTGATTGGTATCCATGTTGACGGAATTGTACCTGTGTTGACATGATTATTATCCGTGTTGACGGAACTGTACCTGTGTTGACAGTGATTATTATCCGTGTTGACGGAACTGTACCTGTGATAGACAGAGATTGCGCCTGTGTTGACAGTGATTGTTATCCGTGATGACGGAATTGTACCTGTGTTGACAGTGATTGTTATCTGTGTTGACGGAATTATACCTGTGTTGACAGTGATTGTTATTCGTATTGACGGAATCGTACCTGTGTTAACAGTGATTGTTATCCGTGTTGACGGAATAGTTTCCCCGTGCTGACGGTGATTGTCATTCGTATTGACGGAATTGTACCTGTGTTGACAGTGATTGTTATCCGTGATGACAGTAATCGTTACCCGTGATCGACGGAGTTGTCCCCAGTAAAGTTAACAATGATTAGTATCCGTGTTGACGGAATGGTTACCTGTGATTGACAGAGATCGTTATTCCGGTTATGGATGGAATTGTACCCATGATGATGGAGTCCCTCCTCGTGTTGACGAAGTTTAGTTCAGTTGTGGACGAAGTTGTTTCTTGCAAAGTTGATTTGATTCCTGTGGCGTCACACAAGGGGTCGATGTTGAAATTCAAGGTGTTATCAGATGATTGATCAGCTGTTGCCGTAACAACTGGGCTCAGTATAAGGGATGTTGATCCTACAAGCAGTTTGCGCAACTTATTGTTGTGGTTGGCAAATTTCCGGGTTTCTTGGTATTCAACCGTCTTCTACCTCGATTGTTTGAAGGTCGTTCGCTCTTCACCCAGTCGGGTCCAAGCCGTTTGAATAGGGGCAGCTGTTGTACCCCAAAACTTGCCCAACTTTTTCTTACCTGGTTTATGTTTCATTCCATTAACATTTGCATAGTTATATCATTTGCATATCATGATATCATTCATATAGTAGGGGATCAAGTGTGATTCTCAAGAGAAGCCTAGCAAGAGGTCTCATTCAAGATTGAGAAGTTGTCAAAGTCATCAAAAGGTGGTTTGAGTGCCTAAGGGTGTGGATTTTTGAGTGTGAATCTTCTCCTAACTTGAGGATCAATTGAGGATCATCAGAGGGTTGTGAAGTTTTGAATGTGAGAAGAGGATGTGTATGGAGCTCATAGAATTCCTAGAGGGCCATGGGAGAGCTCAATCAAGTCATTGTATCAAATGCAAGAGCCACAGTTGAGGTGCAAGCAATTAGGGTTTCATCTGGGTCAATCCTAGGTCAACTGTACAATTGAAGAGTATCAAAGCCTACTTTTAGGTCATGGAGTTCATGAAATGATATGATGAGACATTTGTGGTGTTGTGCCAAGATCAAATCAAGAAGAATTAAGAGTGTGGGAAGTTTCTAAATTAGGGTTTCAGTGCAAAATTCCCTGTTTAGTGCACAACTTCAAGACCACATAAGTCAAGGGGATTTATAGAACTCAAGTTATGGCCCAGACAAGTTACAAGTCCTCAGATGCATTTGAAATTTGTCTGTGAAAATCATCTGACTTCAAAGCTATTTTTGACCTAGAATGAGGTTTCACCTGAACTTTTGGCCAACATGGAAGTTGTTCCTCATGATCTTAGATTTCTAAATTGTACTATAAGTCTTCCATCTGATTTGTAGAACTCAAGTTATGAGGTTTACAAGTCAGGGGTATTTTGGGAAAGTGAGATTATAGGTCATTTTCAATCATAGGTCAAAATCTCCAACTTGCACTTGTCAAATGGATTCTTGTTCAACATGAAAGTTGTTCAAAATGGGGTTTAGGCTAGCCAAGAGGTCATGATGGATTGATTGGGCTCATAGCAAGACTTGGTTTGAAATGGTTTGAATAAGGAAGATTTTCAAATGGATTAAGGAGGGAAAATTGATTTTTTGAGTTAAAGGACCAAAACATGTCAAGTAACTACATTTTTTGAATGGAAATTGAATTCTAAGCACTTTGGTATTAGCAGAATTTTGAGTTCAGGCCAAGTTTTATGAGTTGTCATATGTTTACTTCCAATGCAAGTTACATAGCCAATTTATTCCACAATGCAATTCAGGCTGTGTTATGATTCAATTTCGCTCACCAAGTGTTTTGCAAGCTGATAGAACCTTTTGGAACAAGCTGTGAGCAAGCATACACGACTGTTGCATTGAAATTTCAAGAAAAAAACAGAAAATGCAATTGGCTGGATTTGGGCCTCAAATTGAATTCAAAAGCCTATGGAAACATTCTATATATTCATTGGATCGATTTCAGATCAATTTTTGGAACCATTTTCGTGCCAGAAAGCTGAAGTTGCAGTTGAGTTTTTAAGAGGAGCAAGTGAAATCGAGTTTTCAGTTTGAAGCAAGATCAAAGAAAATTGAAGGTTGCAAACTCTTCCTAGTGCATCATTGAACGTATTTGGAGAGTTTTGAAGGGAGAATCAAGCTCCAAGTGCCTCTGTTACTAGATCTACAACAGGTTAGTAACTTTCAAAATTCCACATGATTTAGCATGAGATAGTTAGATTTGAACTTGTGGTTAGGATCTAGGCAAGATGTAGATCGTTTTAGGATCAGTTTGGAGACATTTGATGATGGTTGATCATGACATAGTAATTCTGTTTGGATTCGAATCTCTTGATTCATGAGGAGTTAGAGCAAGTTGATTAGATTAGGATGATCAGTGTAGCATAAGGATGATTTCTATGGCCTTAACTTGGCAATTGGTGATGATTGATATGGATGCTATTTCTGAACTTTGCTTCGTGTTTTAGTACCTATTGAGAGTTGGATAATTTGAGTAGGAGATTTGAAATCCTGATGAAATTCTAAGTAAGATTGATATAAGGATTGCTGTTTTTGGAAACCTGTAACCATTGCCTCGCCGGAGAAGACAACCGGAGTCTTCTCCGGCCACCACACTGAGTCTCACTCCGTTTGGTCTTTGATTTGGAGAAGACGAGCTTGGAACCATCAGATCAAGCCTTGACCGAAGATTCTTCCACGTATCCAACGGCCACGTTTTACTTTTTTTGGTTGACTTCTGAGTGATGAAGCGATGTAGTTTCAATTTAATTTGTTTTTCTTATTTTGTTTAATTCTTTAATATTTGCATATTTGATCATCTGCCTTGTTGAAAGTTTCTCTCTTAATTGGTGTTGAATCTGGCTTTGATTTTTTAGTATGTTTTAGGGTAGATATCCATGTTCCCTTAGAATTTTTGTTATAATTTTAGAACATCTTTAGGTTCTGTTTTAGGTGTTGAGATTAGAGCCTTCCCAAACTTGTGGATCACCTTGATACCCTTCAATTTAGAAATTATTTAGGTGACTTAGTAGTTGAATTAGGCTTTAATATTTTAACCCTAGGTTGTTCAAACATGTATGTTCCCCTAGGAATTTTATTAGAATTTTACAACTTAGTTTTCTATTTTAGTTGTATTTTGCAAGTTGCTTGTGCTTGTGGTGTTCTATCTTGAGTGCTCTTGTTTGTTTGGTCTTGTTGGTGACTTTGGAGCTGGGTTTGCTTGGATTCCTTCTTGGGAGGTCTTCTAGATTTGGTGTTGCTGTTGTGGCTTGAAGATTGGAGCTTGGAGTTGAAGCTTTCTTCTTTTTTAGGAGCTTTTTTAGGAGCTTAGGAAATTAGGGTTTTATGAAGAGCCATTAGGACTAGTTTTGATTCTTTCATCAAACATAGAATGCATTGTGTGCTTCTATTCTATCCAATGATGTAAAGTCCTCCTAGGGAAACTCCATCTCTCCTTTGGAGGCATGTGTGGTATGCTCATAGTTGATTAGAACTTTGAGGATGCCTTTCCATTTCAATGTTGGTACTTGATGATTTCCTTTGGTTTTCATTTGGTTCTCAACATTGCAACCTTGATCTTAGTGATTAATCCTTTGCTTGGAGTGTGCTTGCTAGAGCTTGAAGATGAAGTTTGATGAAGCTTGAAGATAGAAGCTAGCTTGAGGATGAAGCCATTTTGCTGTCAACTTTGCTGTCAAGAGGATTTGCTGTTTAGGGCTGATGCTGTTGAGTATTGAAGTTGTTGTCTGCTGAAGACTGTTGTTGTTGCTTGGGCAACTTTCTCTGTTTCTTTTCTTTTGTTGTATTGTCTGTTTGCTTATGTTGATTACATCTAGGTTTGAGGTGGAGCTTGTCTCCTCTTGCCTGTTGTTTTCTTAGGTTCGAGGTTGAGCCGGACTCCCTTGCCTCGCTTGTAATGTTGCATAGCATGCATTTTACTATTTACTGTTTACTGTTTGCTTTCTTTTGCTGTTTTCCCCTAGGATCTCTGTTTTCTTCTATGCAAGAGGGAATTATGACATACATTAGGCTTTTAAACCATGCATGATAACTGTAGGTAGATTCCCTGTCAACTATAGTTTTAGGGCGTCTTTCTCTTCTCCTCTCAAAACAATTCAAAAACACAGTAATAAGGTTAATTGAAGTCGTGTGTTACGAGCCTTAAGCTATCTGGGAAAACGTTGGTGGAGGGTCTCTCTCCAGTAATCTGGATGTTAGTGTGGTACCCTTTGGGTGACATACGAAGCGTTCACTCCTGGGTCATAGTCTCTAGTGCGACTGAGATTGCAAACATCCTAAAAAATAGTTCTTTCGTAAAAGACTCAAACAAACATTCAAACTCTGTTTTTGTCCTCTTGGACCTTTAATCAGGAAAACCGTTTCTTAAGGAGATAAAAAACTGTCAGACAAACTTGTGTCTTCCGTAGCCCGAACTACGTTTGCTCTGATCTTTCATGCCGTATAAAAGTACGTAGGCACGAGATGCGATATCTCGGCGAGCAACCTTCCCCCCCTTTAACCCGTAGTTAGGCGAACTACGTTGACTCTGATTTCTCGTTCCAGACGGGAATACATAGGCATAAAGTGGATTACTTTGCCGAGTCATTTTCTTTTATTTTTAGACCAGACCTTTAGAGTAGATAGATAAACATACCCTTAGATAGAAAACAAGCATGGATCCCGTCGAGTACGACGACGTGAGGGGTGCTAATACCTTCCCCTTGCGTAATCGACTCCCGAATCTAGGATTTGGTTGCGATGACCATTCTTTTCCCTCTTTGCATTAGGTTTACTCTGAGCATTTCCTTTCCCTCTTGTGGGATAAATAACGCATGGTGGCGACTCTTCTGTCATAGCCAGCGCCGATTTTCGCAGTAGCGACAAATTACGATGACAGACCCCGCACCAAAAGACTGACGGAGCGAAACTCACACCGGCCACTACCACCAAAAGGATGATAGGACAAACACCATCGCACATTCTAACGTCAATTACGATGATAGACCCCCCCCCACCACCACCACCAAAAGGATGACAGAGCGAAACTCACACCGGCCACTACCACCAAAAGGATGATAGGACAAACACTATCGCACAATCTGACATCAATAAGAATGACAGACCCCCACCAAAAGGATTACAGAGAGAAACTCACACCGGTCACTACCACCAAAAGGATGATAGGACAAATACTATTGCATAATCTGACATCAATTACGATGACAGACACCCCACCAAAAGGATGACAGAGCGAAACTCACATCGGCCAATACGACCAAAAAGATGATAGGACAAACACTACCGCACAATGTGTCATCAACAAGATGATAGACCCACCACCAAAAGGATGACGGAGCTAAACTCACATCGGCCACTACCACTAAAAGAATGATAGAACAAACACTATCGCACAATCTGACATCAACAAGATGACACACCCCCCACCAAAAGGATGACAGAGCGAAACTCACACCAGCCACTACCACCAAAAGGATGATTGGACAAACACTATCGCACAATCTACCATCAATAAGATGACAGACCCCCCACCAAAAGGATGACGGAGCGAAACTTACACTGGCAACTTCCACCAAAAGGATGATAGGACAAACACCATCCCACAATCTGACATCAATTACGATAACAGAACCCCTACCAAAAGGATGACAGTGCGAAACTCACACCGACCACTACCACCAAAAGGATGATAGGACAAACACTATCGCACAATCTGGCATCAATCAAAATGACAGACCCCCCATCAAAAGGATGACAGAGAGGAACTCACACCGGCCACTACCACCAAAAGGATGATAGGACAAACACTATCGCACAATCTACCATCAATTAGATGACCGATCCCCCACCAAAAAAATGACGGAGCGAAACTTACACCGGCCACTACCACCAAAAGGATGATAGGACAAAAACTATCGCACAATCTACCATCAATCAAGATGACAAACCCTCCACCAAAAGCATGACGGAGCAAAACTCACACCGGCTGATACCACCAAAAGGATGATACGAGAAACACTATCGGACAATTAACCATCAATAAAGATGACAGACGCCCAACCAAAAGGATAACTGAGCGAAACTCACATCGGCCACTACCACTAAAAGGATGATAGGACAAACAATATCGCACAATCTCCATCAATCAAGATGAAAGACCCCCCCCCCACCAAAAGGATTACGAAGCAAAACTCATACCGGCCACTACCACCAAAAGGCTGATAGGACAAACACTATCGCATAATCTACCATCAATTAGATGACAAACTCCCCACCAAAAGGATGACGGAGCGAAACTCACACCGACCACTACCTAAAAAAGGATAATAGGACAAACACTATCACACAATTTGCATCAATTAGATGACAGACACCCCACCAAAAGGATGATAGAGCGAAAATCACACCGGCCAATACCACCAAAAGGATGATAGGACAAACACTATCGCACAATCTACCATCAATCAAGATGACAGACCCCCCACCAAAAGCATGACGGAGAGAAACTCACACCGGGCACTACCACCAAAAGGATGATAGGACAAACACTATCGCAAAATCTGAGGTCAATTACGATGACAGACCTCGCACCAAAAGGATGACGGAGCGAAACTCACACCGGCCACTACCACCAAAAGGATGATAGGACAAACACCATCGCACAATCTAACATCAATTACAATGATATACCCCCCACCAAAAGGATTACAAAGCAAAACACACACTGACCACTACCACCAAAAGGATGATAGGACAAACACTATCGCACAATCTTCCATCAATTAGATGACAAACCCCCCACCAAAAGGATGATACGAGAAACACTATCGGACAATCAACCATCAATCAAGATGACAGACCCCCCACCAAAAGGATAACTGAGCGAAACTCACATCGGCCACTACCACCAAAAGGATGATAGGACAAACAGTATCGCACAATCTACCATCAATCAAGATGACAGACCCCCACCAAAAGGATTACGGAGCAAAACTCACACCGGACACAACCACCAAAAGGATGATAGGACAAACACATCGCACAATCTACCATCAATTAGATGACAAACCCCCACCAAAAGGATGACGGAGCGAAACTCACACCGACCAGTACCATAAAAAGGATAATAGGACAAACACTATCGCACAATCTGACATCAATTAGATGATAGACACCCCACCAAAAGGATGACAGAGCGAAACTCACACCGGCCAATACCACCAAAAGGATGATAGGACAAACACTATCGCAAAATCTGACATCATTAAGATAACAGACCCCCCACCAAAAGGATGACGGAGCAAAACTCACACCGGCCACTACCACCAAAAGGATGATAGGAAAAACACTATCGCACAATCTGATGTCAATTACGATGACAGACCTCGCGCCAAAATGATGATGGAGCGAAACTCACACCGGCCACTACCACCAAAAGGATGATAGGACAAACACCATCGCGCAATCTAACACCAATTATGATGATAGACACCCCCACTAAAAGGATGACAGAGCGAAACTCACACAGGCCACTACCACCAAAAGGATGATAGGATAAACACTATCGCACAATCTGACATCAATAAGAATGACAGACCCCCACCAAAAGGATTATGGAGGGAAACTCACACCGGCAACTACCACCAAAAGGATGATAGGACAAACACTATCTCATTATCTAACATCAATTACGATGACAGACACCCCACCAAAAGGATGACAGAGTGAAACTCACACCGGCCACTACGACCAAAAAGATGATAGGACAAACACTACCGCACAATGTGTCATCAACAAGATGATAGACCCCCCACCAAAAGGATGACGGAGCGAAACTCACACCGGTCACTACCACCAATAGGATGTGAGGACAAACACTATCGCACAATCTGACATCAACAAGATGACACACCCCCCACCAAAAGGATGACAGAGCAAAACTCACACCAGCCACTACCACCAAAAGGATGATTGGATAAACACTATCGAACAATCTACCATCAATAAGATGACAGACCCCCCACCAAAAGGATGACAGAGCAAAACTTACATTGGCCACTACCACCAAAAGGATGATAGGATAAACAACATCGCACAATCTGACAACAATTTCGGTGACAGAACCCCTACCAAAAGGATGACAGAGCGAAACGTACACCGGCCACTACCACTAAAAGGATGATAGGACAAACACTATCGCACAATCTGGCATCAATCAAAATGACAGACCCCCATCAAAAGAATGACGGAGAGTAACTCACACCGGCCACTACCACCAAAAGGATGATAAGATAAACACTATCGCACAATCTACCATCAATTAGATGACCGACCACCCACCAAAAATATGACGGAGCGAAACTTACACCGGCCACTACCACTAAAAGGATGATAGGACAAACACTGTCGCACAATCTACCATCAATTAGATGACAAATCTGCCACCAAAAGGATGACGGAGCGAAACTCACACCGACCACTACCACAAAAAGGATGATAGGACAAACACTATCGCACAATCTGACATTAATTACAATGACAGAACCCCCACCAAAAGGATAACGGAGCAAAACTCACACCGACCACTACCACCAAAAGGATGATAGGACAAATACTATCGCACAATCTGACATTAACAAGATGACAGACCCCCCACCCAAAGGATGACGGAGCCAAACTCACACCTGCCACTACCACCAAATGGATGATAGGACAAACACTATCGCAAAATCTGACGTCAATTACGATGACAGACCTCGCACCAAAAGGATGACGTAGCAAAACTCACACCGGCCACTACCACCAAAAGGATGATAGGACAAACACCATCGCACAATCTAACATCAATTACGATGACAGACCCCCCACCAAAAGGATTACAGAGCAAAACTCACACTGGCCACTACCACCAAAAGGATGATAGGACAAACACTATCGCACAATCTACCATCAATTAGATGACAAACCCCCCGCTAAAAGGATGATACGAGAAACACTATCGGACAATCAACCATCAATCAAGATGACCGACCCCCCACCAAAAGGATAACTGAGCGAAACTCACATCGACCACTACCACCAAAAAGGATGATAGAACAAACACTATCGCACTATCTACCATTAATCAAGATGACAGACCCCCCACCAAAAGGATTACAGAGCAAAACTCACACCAGACACAACCACCAAAAGGATGATGGGACAAACACATCGCACAATCTACAATCAAGTAGATGACAAACCCCCCACCAACAGGATGACGGAGCGAAACTCACACCGGCCACTACCATAAAAAGGATAATAGGACAAACACCATCGCACAATCTGACATCAATTAGATGACAGACACCCCACCAAAATGATGACAGAGCGAAACTCACTCCGGCCAATACCACCAAAAGGATGATAGGACAAACACTATCTCAAAATCTGATATCATTAAGATAATAGATCCCCCACCAAAAGGATGACGGAGCAAAACACACACCGGCCACTACCACCAAAAGGATGATAGGACAAACACTATCGCATAATCTGACGTCAATTACAATGACAGACCTCGCACCAAAAGGATGACGGAGCGAAACTCACACCGGCCACTACCACGAAAAGGATGATAGGACAAACACCATCGCACAATCTTACATTAATTATGACGATAGACCCCCCCCCCCCCCCCCACTAAAAGGATGACAGAGCGAAACTCACACCGACCACTACCACTAAAAGGATGATAGGACAAACATTATCGCACAATCTGATATCAATAAGAATGACAGACCCCCACTAAAAGGATTATGGAGCGAACTCACACCGACAACTACCACCAAAAGGATGATATGACAAACACTATCTCATAATCTGACATCAATTACGATGACAGACACCCCACCAAAAGGATGACAGAGCGAAACTCACACCGGCCACTACGACCAAAAAGATGATAGGACAAACACTACCGCACAATGTGTCATCAACAAGATGATAGACCCCCCACCAAAAGGATGACGGAGCGAAACTCACATCGGTCACTACCAGCAAAAGGATGATAGGACAAACACTATCGCACAATTTGACATCAACAAGATGACAGATCCCCCACCAAAAGTATGACGGAGCGAAAGTCACACCGGCCACTACCACCAAAAGGATGATAGAACAAACACTATCGCACAATCTGACATCAACAAGATGACACACCCCCACCAAAAGTATGACAGAGCGAAACTCACACCAGCCACTACCACCAAAAGGATGATTGTATAAACACTATCGAACAATCTACCATCAATAAGATGACAGACCCCCTACCAAAAGGATGACAGAGCGAAACTTACACTGGCCACTACCACCAAAAGGATGATAGGACAAACACCATCGCACAATCTGACAACAATTACGATGACAGAACCCCTACCAAAAGGATGACAGAGCGAAACTTACACCGGCCACTACCACCAAAAGGATGATAGGACAAACACTATCGCAAAATATGGCATCAATCAAAATGACAGACCCCCCATCAAAAGGATGACGGAGAGTTACTCACACCGGCCACTACCACCAAAAGGATGATAGGACAAACACTATCACATAATCTACCATCAATTTGATGACCGACCCCCCACCAAAAAAATGACGGAGCGAAACTTACACCGACCACTACCACCAAAAGGATGATAGGACAAACACTATCGCACAATCTACCATCAATCAAGATGACAGACCCCACTCCAAAAGCATGACGGAGCGAAACTCACACCGTCCGTTACCACCAAAAGGATGATACGAGAAACACTATCGAACAATCAACCATCAATCAAGATGACAGACCCCCCACCAAAAGGATAACTGAACGAAACTCACATCGACCACTACCACCAAAAGGATGATAGGACAAACACTATGGCACAATCTACCATCAATCAAGATGACAGACCCCCCACCAAAAGGATTACGGAGCAAAACCCACACCGGCCACTACCACCAAAAGGATGATAGGACAAACACTATCGCACAATCTACCATCAATTAGATGACAAGTCTCCCACCAAAAGGATGACAGAGAGAAACTCACACCGACCACTACCATAAAAAGGATGATGGGACAAACACTATCGCATAATCTGACATTAATTACAATGACAGACCCCCCACCAAAAGGATAACGGAGCAAAACTCACACCAACCACTACCACCAAAGGATGATAGGACAAATACTATCGCACAATCTGACATTAACAAGATGACAGACCCCCCACCCAAAGGATGACGGAGCCAAACTCACACCGGCCACTACCACCAAAAGGATGATAGGACAAACACTATCGCAAAATATGACGTCAATTACGATGACAGACCTCGCACCAAAAGGATGACGTAGCGAAACTCACACCGGCCACTACCACCAAAAGGATGATAGGAAGAACACCATCGCACAATCTAACATCAATTACGATGACAGACCCCCCACCAAAAGGATTACAGAGCAAAACTCACACTGGCCACTACCACCAAAAGGATGATAGGACAAACACTATCGCACAATCTACCATCAATTAGATGACAAACCCCCCGCTAAAAGGATGATACGAGAAACACTATCAGACAATCAACCATCAATCAAGATGACATACCCCCCACCAAAAGGATAACTGAGCGACACTCACATCGACCACTACCACCAAAAAGGATGATAGAACAAACACTATCGCACTATCTACCATTAATCAAGATGACAGACCCCCCACCAAAAGGATTACAGAGCAAAACTCACACCAGACACAACCACCAAAAGGATGATAGGACAAACACATCGCATAATCTACAATCAATTAGATGACAAACCCCCCACTAACAGGATGACGGAGCGAAACTCACACCGGCCACTGCCATAAAAAGGATAATAGGAAAAACACCATCGTACAATCGGACATCAATTAGATGACAGACACCCCACCAAAAGGATGACAGAGCGAAACTCACACCGGCCAATACCACCAAAAGGATGATACGACAAACACTATCGCAAAATCTGACATCATTAAGATAATAGACCCCCCACCAAAAGGATTATGGAGCAAAACTCACACCGGCCACTACACCAAAAAGAATAATAAGACAAACACTATCTCACAATCTGACGTCAATTACAATGACAGACCTCGCACCAAAAGGATGACGGAGCGAAACTCACACCGGCCACTACCACGAAAAGGATGATAGGACAAAAACCATCGCACAATCTTACATCAATTATGACGATAGACCCCCCCACTAAAAGGATGACATAGCAAAACTCACACCGGCAACTACCAGCAAAAGGATGATAGGACAAACATTATCGCACAATCTGATATCAATAAGAATGACAGACCCCCACCAAAAGGATTATGGAGCGAAGTCACACCGACAACTACCACCAAAAGGATGATATGACAAACACTATCTCATAATCTGACATCAATTACGATGACAGACACCCCACCAAAAGGATGACAGAGCGAAACTCACACCGGCCACTACGACCAAAAAGATGATAGGACAAACACTACCGCACAATGTGTCATCAACAAAATGATAGACCCCCCACAAAAAGGATGACGGAGCGAAACTCACACCGATCACTACCAGCAAAAGGATGATAGGACAAACACTATCGCACAATTTGACATCAACAAGATGACAGATCCCCCACCAAAAGTATGACGGAGTGAAACTCACACCGGCCACTACCACCAAAAGGATGATAGAACAAACACTATCGCACAATCTGACATCAACAAGATGACACACCCCCACCAAAAGAATGACAGAGCGAAATTCACACCAGCCACTACCACCAAAAGGATGATTGGATAAACACTATCGAACAATCTACCATCAATAAGATGACAGGCCTCCCACCAAAAGGATGACAGAGCGAAACTTACACTGGCCACTACCACCAAAAGGATGATATAACAAACACCATCGCACAATCTGACAACAATTACGATGACAGAACCCCTACCAAAAGGATGACAGAGCGAAACTTACATCGGCCACTACCACCAAAAGGATGATAGGACAAACACTATCGCACAATCTGGCATCAACCAAAATGACAGACCCCCCATCAAAAGGATGACGGAGAGTAACTCACACCGGCCACTACCACCAAAAGGATGATAGGACAAACACTATCACACAATCTACCATCAATTAGATGACCGACCCCCCACCAAAAAAATGACGGAGCGAAACCTACACCGGTCACTACCACCAACAGGATGATAGGAAAAACACTATCGCACAATCTACCATCAATCAAGATGACAGACCCCCCACCAAAAGCATGACGGAGCGAAACTCACACCGTCCGTTACCACCAAAAGGATGATACGAGAAACACTATCGGACAATCAACCATCAATCAAGATGACAGACCCCCCACCAAAAGGATAACTGAACGAAACTCACACCGGCCACTACCACCAAAAGGATGATAGGACAAACACTATCGCACAATCTGACGTCAATTACAATGACAGACCTCGCACCAAAAGGATGACGGAGCGAAACTCACACCGGCCACTACCACGAAAAGGATGATAGGACAAACACCATCGCACAATCTTACATTAATTATGACGATAGACCCCCCCCCCCACTAAAAGGATGACAGAGCGAAACTCACTCCGGCCAATACCACCAAAAGGATGTTAGGACAAACACTATCGCAAAATCTGACATCATTAAGATAATAGATCCCCCACCAAAAGGATGACGGAGCAAAACACACACCGGCCACTACCACCAAAAGGATGATAGGACAAACACTATTGCACAATCTGACGTCAATTACAATGACAGACCTCGCACCAAAAGGATGACGGAGCGAAACTCACACCGGCCACTACCACGAAAAGGATGATAGGACAAACACCATCGCACAATCTTACATTAATTATGACGATAGACCCCCCCCCCCCACTAAAAGGATGACAGAGCGAAACTCACACCGGCCACTTCCACTAAAAGGATGATAGGACAAACATTATCGCACAATCTGATATCAATAAGAATGACAGACCCCCACCAAAAGGATTATGGAGCGAACTCACACCGACAACTACCACCAAAAGGATGATATGACAAACACTATCTCATAATCTGACATCAATTACGATGACAGACACCCCACCAAAAGGATGACAGAGCGAAACTCACACCGGCCACTACGACCAAAAAGATGATAGGACAAACACTACCGCACAATGTGTCATCAACAAGATGATAGACCCCCCACCAAAAGGATGACGGAGCGAAACTCACATCGGTCACTACCAGCAAGAGGATGATAGGACAAACACTATCGCACAATTTGACATCAACAAGATGACAGATCCCCCACCAAAAGTATGACGGAGCGAAAGTCACACCGGCCACTACCACCAAAAGGATGATAGAACAAACACTATCGCACAATCTGACATCAACAAGATGACACACCCCCACCAAAAGAATGACAGAGCGAAATTCACACCAGCCACTACCACCAAAAGGATGATTGGATAAACACTATCGAACAATCTACCATCAATAAGATGACAGGCCTCCCACCAAAAGGATGACAGAGCGAAACTTACACTGGCCACTACCACCAAAAGGATGATAGGACAAACACCATCGCACAATCTGACAACAATTACGATGACAGAACCCCTACCAAAAGGATGACAGAGCGAAACTTACATCGGCCACTACCACCAAAAGGATGATAGGACAAACACTATCGCACAATCTGGCATCAACCAAAATGACAGACCCCCCATCAAAAGGATGACGGAGAGTAACTCACACCGGCCACTACCACCAAAAGGATGATAGGACAAACACTATCACACAATCTACCATCAATTAGATGACCGACCCCCCACCAAAAAAATGACGGAGCGAAACCTACACCGGTCACTACCACCAACAGGATGATAGGAAAAACACTATCGCACAATCTACCATCAATCAAGATGACAGACCCCCCACCAAAAGCATGACGGAGCGAAACTCACACCGTCCGTTACCACCAAAAGGATGATACGAGAAACACTATCGGACAATCAACCATCAATCAAGATGACAGACCCCCCACCAAAAGGATAACTGAACGAAACTCACATCGGCCACTACCACCAAAAGGATGATAGGACAAACACTATGGCACAATCTACCATCAATCAAGATGACAGACCCCCACCAAAAGGATTACGGAGCAAAACCCACACCGGCCACAACCACCAAAAAGATGATAGGACAAACACTATCGCACAATCTACCATCAATTAGATGACAAATCTCCCACCAAAAGGATGACGGAGAGAAACTCACACCGACCACTACCACAAAAAGGATGATGGGACAAACACTATCACACAATCTGACATTAATTACAATGACAGACCCCCAACAAAAAGGATAACGGAGCAAAACTCACACCAACCACTACCACCAAAGGATGATAGGACAAATACTATCGCACAATCTGACATTAACAAGATGATAGACCCCCCACCCAAAGGATGACGGAGCCAAACTCACACCGGCCACTACCACCAAAAGGATGATAGGACAAACACTATCGCAAAATATGACGTCAATTACGATGACAGACCTCGCACCAAAAGGATGACGTAGCGAAACTCACATCGGCCACTACCACCAAAAGGATGATAGGACAAACACCATCGCACAATCTAACATCAATTACGATGACAGACCCCCCACCAAAAGGATTACAGAGCAAAACTCACACTGGCCACTACCACCAAAAGGATGATATGACAAACACTATCGCACAATCTTCCATCAATTAGATGACAAACCCACCGCTAAAAAGACGATACGAGAAACACTATCGGATAATCAACCATCAATAAAGATGACAGACCCCCCCACCAAAAGGATAACTGAGCGAAAATCACATCGGCCACTACCACCAAAAGGATGATAGGACAAACACTATCGCACAATCTACCATCAATCAAGATGACAGACCCCCCACCAAAAGGATTACAGAGCAAAACTCACACCGGACACAACCACCAAAAGGATGATAGGACAAACACATCGCACAATCTACAATCAATTAGATGACAAACCCCCCACCAACCGGATGACGGAGCGAAACTCACACCGACCACTACCATAAAAAGGATAATAGAACAAACACTATCGCACAATCAGACATCAATTAGATGACAGACACCCCACCAAAAGGATAATAGAGCGAAACTCACACAGGCCAATACCACCAAAAGGATGATAGGACAAACATTATCGCAAAATCAGACATCATTAAGATAACAGACCCCCCACCAAAAGGATGACGGAGCAAAACTCACATCGGCCACTACCACCAAAAGGATGATAGGACAAACACTATCAAACAATCTAACGTCAATTAAGATGACAGACCTCGCACCAAAAGGATGACGGAGCGAAACTCACACCGGCCACTACCACTAAAAGGATGATAGGACAAACACCATCGCACAATCTAACATCAATTATGATGATAGACCCCCCCCCCCCCCCCCCCACTAAAAGGATGACAGAGCGAAACTCACACCGGCCACTACCACCAAAAGGATGATAGGACAAAGACTATCGCACAATCTGACATCAATAAGAATGATAGACCCCTACCAAAAGGATTATGGAGCGAACTCACACCGACAACTACCACCAAAATGATGATATGACAAACACTATCTCAGAATCTGACATCAGTTACGATGACAGACACCCCACCAAAAGGATGACAGAGCGAAACTCACACCGGCCACTATGACCAAAAAGATGATAGGACAAACACTACCGCACAATGTGTCATCAACAAGATGATAGACCCCCCACCAAAAGGATGACGGAGCGAAACTCACACCAGTCACTACCAGCAAAAGGATGATAGGACAAACACTATCGCACAATTTGACATCAACAAGATGACGGATCCCCCACCAAAAGGATGATGGAGCGAAACTCACACCGGCCACTACCTCCAAAAGGATGATAGAACAAACACTATCGAACAATCTGACATCAACAAGATGACACATCCCCACCAAAAGGATGACAGAGCGAAACTCACACCAGCCACTACCACCAAAAGGATGATTGGATAAACACTATCGAACAATCTACCATCAATAAGATGACAGACCCCCCACCAAAAGGATGACAGAGTGAAAGTTACACTTGCCACTACCACCAAAAGGATGATAGGACAAACACCATCGCACAATCTGACAACAATTACCATGATAGAACCCCTACCAAAAGGATGACAGAGCGAAACTTACACTGGCCACTACCACCAAAAGGATGATAGGACAAACACTATCGCACAATCTGGCATCAATCAAAATGAAAGACCCCCCATCAAAAGGATGACGGAGAGTAACTCACACCAGCCACTACCACCAAAAGGATGATAGGACAAACACTATCGCACAATCTACCATCAATTAGATGACTGACCCCCCACCAAAAATTTATGAAGCGAAACTTACACTGGCCACTACCACCAAAAGGATGATAGGACAAACACTACCGCACAATCTACCATCAATCAAGATGACAGACCCCCCACCAAAAGGATTACGTAACAAAACCCACACCGGCCACTACCACCAAAAGGATGATAGGACAAACACTATCGCACAATCTACCATCAATTAGATAAAAAATCTCCCACCAAAAGGATGACGGAGCGAAACTCACACCGACCACTACCACAAAAAGGATGATAGGACAAACACTATCGCACAATCTGAGATTAATTACAATGACAGACCCCCCACCAAAAGTATAACAGAGCAAAACTCACACCGACCACTACCACCAAAAGAATTATAGGACATATACTATCGCACAATCTGATATTAACAAGATGACAGTCCCCCCACCAAAAGGATGACGGAGTGAAACTCACACACACAGGTTGCTATCACCAAAAGGATGATAGAACGACATAAGTTTGAAGGTTACCAACACCAAAAGGATGTAGGCTAGGTTGAACCGACGAGGTTTGCTATCACCAAAAGGATGATAGTAAGGCAGTTGAAAATGGTAATGCTTGCTGAATACAACTCACTGGGGAACACCCAAGAGAAAAATTGGATTGAACCGAATCAACGGGGTACGCCCACCATCTTGCTTGGAGGTTACAGTTCTGTTGAAATGATTTCATAAGGAACGCCCATGAACTCTGAAGAGGATGCCCTAGACTGGGTTGAGTTTGTCTTGAAGTTTTGTTTTGGTCAACAAAAGGTTGAACAACTTCGTGATGAACGCTCACGGTTCTGCTGAAGATGCCTCTGTCTGGGCTGAATCTTGCTTTGAATCTCTTGAATTTGCCCAACAACAGGTTGAACAACTTCGTGGGGAACGCTCACGGTCTTGAATGATATGCCCCTGATTGGGCCTTATGTTGATTTGAAGATCTGATCAACCACGAGGTTGAAATACGTCACGGGAGATTCCCTTGGTCTTGAAAAAGATGCCCCTGACTGGGCTGAATCTTGCTTGAATTTCATGGGGAAACCCATGGTTTTGCAGGAGATGCCCCTGACTGGGCTGATGATTACTTTGAAGCTCTTAAACTTGTCCAACAAAAGGTTGAACAACTTCGTGGGGAACGCCCCCGGTCTTGCGGAGGATGCCCCTGATTGGGCTGATGACGGTCTTGGAAATCTTTGAGATTGATCCTGGACCTTGACTTGCATATGCGAATGCTTGATGCTGAAAATGATGTTCCATAATGAATGGAAGTGCAAATGCAGATGCTGACGTGCAGAGATGCAAGAGCTGGGGAAATATAATATGGTTGGGTATGCATATAATGCAAGATGCTTATGAAGTCGAATGCAATGCGTATGATGCATATGATTGTAGACGGGTGATTGGAAATGCAGGCAGAGACTCTAGCATGGTGGAATTTTGTAGTTGCCAATACGAATTAGACTTTGGGTGGTGGGAGGGATTAACTTCCTTGGTACGCAGTTGTTGAAGACGCCATGATTGACGATATTCTTGATGCCCCAAGTCTGAGTATTTGGTGGTTATGAATTTGCTTCAGAGAAGGTTGCAGCTCTGCTTGATGGTTTGGGTGACTTGGCCTTTCCCCAATTTGAACATGGTAATGGTATGCCCTATATTAACCAGTTTTGAAGTTGAAACTGAGCTTTGATGCCTTGAGATGACCTGCCCCTGCTCGAGCTGTTTGAATAATTTGCCCCAGCCTTTGGGTTTTTAGGTAGTCTAATAACGCGAAATCATATCATTTATTCGACTTGATTTACATGAATTTATTTGCGATTATTGTTAATTTATCTTGATTTATGTTCTATTATAAGGTTAAGTGTGGGGGAGGAACTCTATCGCATTCATTTTATCACTTTTTAGTTTAATTTACTGTTCTATAATTTATTTCATACTTTTAGGAATTTTATCTGTTTTTAATGTCATGTCAAAGTCTTGCATGTGCTGTCGAGTCTTTATGCGTGGTTTTCACTTGTTATTCATATTTTTCCATAATTTCAAAATTTTAACCTCCAACAGTTTTTTTGCTTTGGTTCATGACATGGTACTCTGAGAGTATATAGCCTGTTCAGGCTATGTTAGAAAAACATGGGAAAGTTTTGATAAAATTGATATCATGCTGACAACCTTAACCCCCTAAATATGCAAAATCAACTTGAGTACCCATTATGCCGAGACCTTAAAGCTCTAGTTCTTTTTAGTAATCCCTAAGTATTTTATTTAAATAGTCAACACCATCCTAAACACACTAAGTAAGAAACCGATGCTAATAAGTGTATGATCTCTGGTTTAAAATGAAATTAACAAAGAACAAAAATTATGAATAAAAAGACATCTTCTTTCTAAGTTAGGTGCTCCTCACCCGATCACTTAGCCCAATGGTACAAACTCTTTAAGTTCAATTGATGCTTAAGCATATTTGAAGAGAAAAAATGAAATAACAATAACGTCATAGTCGCTAACAGATTTTCTTGCCATGAATGTGTATGGGATAATGGGCTTAATGTGATTGCACTAGAATGAAATGGGGTGAAAGAGAGCATGAGATATAGGTTGAGTTATAATGGCATGATTCAGGTTGGTTTGCATAAGTAGGGAGTTTTTGAAATTGTGTCATTACGGTATCCTTGGTATTGATATTTAGTACCTGTCGATCTAACATTAGCCTAGAAGCCACACGTATGATTAGAGTCTCACTGTGTCTTTGTTTCAAATTAAGCTTACCTCTTTTTACCGTGTTGGTTGATTGCTTGAGGACAAGCAATGGTTTAAGTGTGGGGGTATTAGATAACGCGAAATCATATCGTTTATTCGACTTGATTTACATGAATTAATTTGCGATTATTGTTAGTTTATCTTGATTTATGTTCTATTATAATGTTAATTTACTATGTTTTGCAGATTGTGGAGAAATAAGATTAAAGAAAGAAAAGAAGAAGAAATGGAAGGAAAAAACAAGAAGAAAGACATAAAATGGGGAAAAAGACAGAAAGCAGCAGAGAAACATATTTTGTGCGTGTGACGTTCGTGACAGTTCCCTCACGATCTTCACAGTCTTCACGGTCGTCTCAATATCCTCACGTTCTCCATGTGCAACATGGTCGTCACAAGAGTGCCACGACCGTCATGACCCCAGTATCAGAATAACGTCAAACATAGAAGTGGCCACGAGCACGTTCAACTTAATTTCTTCCTGCACTTTCTCCACTAACTGCCCACTACTGGAAGTTACTCCACTTTCTCCATAACTCACGCATGATCTCTGGAAGTTGAGAAATGAAATATCTCCTATAAATAGGCCAGAGATTCACAGAACCTAGAGGGTGGATTCTACGTCCCGAAGGGCTGCCAAATTTCTATTGAAGCTATTTTTCTTGTTTTTTTTATTTTCTTCCTTTTTTTCCTTTAGTTCAGAACATTGTAATTTCTTTCTGCAATTTTATTTCGCCAAAGTAGAATCCTGCCGACATTGTGGAGGACTACTCTTCAATTTCAGTACTACTTTCCAGTTTCTTATTAATTGAATTATTACTTTATTTTCTGTCATAATGCATATTTTATTACTTTGTTGTTTATGTTTATTTCCATTTGCATTAATTATCATGTCTAGCTAAATTTGTTTTATCGGTATGTAATCGAATTAGTAGGATGGGATTCGATAATACCCGGTGCACCTTCCCTTTTACAAACACCTTTCTGGCCGTAGTTTTTAATCAAAATCTTCTAAAAAACCTTCGTCGCGAAAGCGAGAAATTATTTACAGTAGTTTTGTCACGAAAGTGGGAAATTCATTAAGGCACGAGCCGGCACGCGAAAGATGGGGTTCAAACCGGATAGTAAGAACTAGGCATTGATTTTAAACACGGCGAAAGCGCTTTAAAAGAAATCAGAATTTATTTGTTTTCAAAAAGTAGTTTTAACCCCGAATGGGACTGCGAGAGCGTACATTCCGCCTTAGAATTATGACCCGAGTCAACAACCATCGTGAGGCAAAGGTCTTTAAACGAGTATTTTCTCCTGAAAAGTGTTTGCAAAGACTAAAAAACACCGGCGACCTGTTGAATCCCCGAAAACTAAAGCATTACATACCGATATCCCTTTACAGCTCTTCCTTAAACCAATAATCTTCATTTCCGTTGTATTTAATTTCATTCGCATTTAACTTTCCTAATTCCATTAGCCTTAGCTTTACGCCGTGACAATAGATAACAGTTTGACATTGGTCTTTATGGGTTCGATAAATCTTTTATATTACTTCGATATTTTCGTGCACTTGCGGACGCATCAAGTTTTTGGCGCCGTTGCCGGGGACCAACAGTCAATATTGTGATTCCGTTGTTGTATAGTATAGACTAAGGAACTCTTATCTCAATTACTATGTATAACCCAAATTTCCGTTATAACTACCACCCCCAATGTTATAATTACCACCCCCAATATTTTGAGGAACCACAAGATCCGCTTGAATCTGACTTCGAAATATTATTAGAAGATTTCAATACGACGCATTCTCACCCAGAGTCCCTCTACCATGACCACTACCAATATTTTGAGGAACCGCAAGATTTCGATACATCCAACCTTGAACTATTACTAGAAGAACTCAATGCGGCGTTTACTCACTCTAGGATAGAATCTATGATGGAACGCTTTGTGGAGACACAAACTCTCCAAAATGAAGATTTTAGAAAACAACATCTCCAGATTAATGAAAATCTTAAGCAGATGAGCGCTATGGTTGATTCCCTCGCGATTCACAGCAAGGCTTTGGAGACTCAAACCTCCCTACTTAGACAAACACCTCTATGACCCTTCCCAGAAGGACATGTGAATGTTGTAACAACCATTAATGAAGAACAAATAGAAAATCCTAGGGAGAGTGATAATGAGTCTGAGGAGAGTTTTGGTGAGAAAGGCATACATATTGAGAAAAATCCACCGACACCACCCGAAAGGGAGGTTTTCGAAGAGGTAGAGAAGGAAGCACCTATTGTTGCTCCTCCTCCCTATACCCCACCTAATTCTTTCCCATAATTGGTTGTGGAAGCTAAGGTAGACTCCCAATCCAAAACACATGTGGAGGTATTGGAAAATATCCACACCAATGCACCTTTGTCTAAGATCCTTCATAACAAAAGAAAATTCGAGGACCATGAAACTAGGGCCATCATTACTGTTAAAAGGGTAAGATTAACTTTTGAGGTGGTGGATGAAATAACTAAGCCCGAGTTTGAAAAACTGATACTTAGGATAAATCCAAAACCACCACCACAAGTTCAAAACAATGAACCACCCTACAGAAGAAAGAAAAGAAAAGGCGAGGGATATGAGAGATGGCTTGATAAATGGCCATGGAAACCGAAGACTATTCAAAGTTCGATCGAGGAACCATTCTTGAAAGAACCACCATGAGTACTTGCAATCCTTAGCCGTCGAGCTATCGACATTAAACAAAGCGTTGTGTGGGAGGCAACCCACAAGGTCTTTATTTTAATGTGTTTGTTTAAATTTGAAGAAAATAAAGAAATGTATCGCTTGTTACGCTTTAGTTATATTTAGGCGAAAACTCTCTAGATGACGATTGGAGAAGATGAGCTATGCCCACGGACATTCCTATGAGTGTTGGTGCTGGTGGGGACACTGATGATGAGTACTTCCTCTGGAAGCGAGCAACATGATGAGCTGGTTAGAGAATTACACAAACAAAGGTATCTCAAAATGCCCGCCACCGAAGTAGAAGTGATAAAAAAAGACATGGACATCAAGAGCAGGATCTTAGAGGATTTGGCATGCAATAGCATTCATATAGGTCCTATCTTTCCTCTATCCACCTTTTATTAAAACATTGAGGACAATGTTTGGTTTAAGTGTGGGGGAGGAACTCTACCGCTTTCATTTTATCACTTTTTAGTTTGATTTGCTGTTATATATTTTATTTCATACTTTTAGGAATTTTATCTGTTTTTAACATCATGTCAAAGTCTTTGCATGTGTTGTCGAGTCTTTATGCGTGGTTTTCACTTGTTATTCAAATTTCCCCATAATTTCAAAATTTTAACCTCCAACAATTTTTTTGCTTTGATTCATGACATGGTACTCTGAGAGTATATAGCCTGTTAAGGCAAGTTAGAAAAACTTGGGAAAGTTTTGATAAAATTGATATCATCCTGACACCCTTAACCCCCCTAAATATGCTAAATTAACTTGAGTACCCATTATGCCGAGACCTTAAAGCTCCAATTTTTTTAGTAATCCCTAAGTAGTTTATTTAAACATTCAGCACCATCCTAAACACACTAAGTAAGAAACCGATGCTAATAAGTGTATGATCTCTGGTTTAAAATGAGAAATTAAGAAAGAAAAAAAATTATGAATAAAAAGACATGTTCCTTCTAAGTTAGGTGCTCCTCACCCGATCACTTAGCCCAACGATACAAACTCTTTAAGTTCAATTGATGCTTAAGCATATTAGAAGAGAAAAAATGAAATAAGAATGAAATTATAGTCACTAACAGGTTTACTTGCCATGAATGTGTATGGGATAACGGGCTTAATGTGATTGCACTAGAATGAAATTGGGTGAAAGAGAGCATGAGATATAGGTTGAGTTATAATAGCATGATTCAGGTTGGTTTGCATAAGTAGAAAGTTTTTGAAATTGTGTCATTACGGTATCCATGGTATTGATATTCAGTACCTGTCGATCTAACATTAGCCTAGAAGCCACACGTATGATTAGAGTCTCACCGTGCCTTTGTTTCAAATTAAGCTTACCTCTTTTTACAGTGTTGGTTGATTGCTTGAGGACAAGCAATGGTTTAAGTGTGGGGGTATCTGATAACGCGAAACCATATCGTTTATCCGACTTGATTTACATGAATTTATTTGCGATTATTGTTAATTTATCTTGATTTATGTTCTATTATAAGGGTAATTTACTATGTTTTGCAGGTTGTGGAGAAATAGGATTAAAGAAAGAAAAGATGAAGAAATGGAAGGAAAAAACAAGAAGAAAGACATAAAATGGGGAGAAAGACAGAAAGCAGCAGAGAAACAGATTTTGTGCGTCCGATCATCGCAATCTTCAAGGTCGTCTCAATATCCTCATGATCGTCACGTGCAACGCGGTCGTCACAAGAGTTCCACGACCGTCATGACCCCAATATCAGAATAACGTCAAACACAGAAGTAGCCACGAGCACGTTCAACTGAATTTCTTCCTGCACTTTCTCCACTAACTTCCCACTACTGGAAGTTACTCCACTTTCTCCATAACTCACGCATGATCTCTGGAAGTTGAGAAATGAAATATCTCCTATAAGTAGGCTAGAGATTCACAGAACCTGGGGGTGGATTCTACGTCCCTAATGGCTGCAAAAGTTCTATTGAAGCTATTTTTCTTGTTTCTTTTATTTTATTCCTTAGTTTTCCTTTAGTTCAGAACATTGTAATTTCTTTCTGCAATTTTATTTCGCCAAAGTAGAATCCTGCCGACATTGTGGAGGACTACTCTTCAATTTCACTACTACTTTCCAGGTTCTTATTAATTGAATTATTACTTTATTTTCTGTCATAATGCATATTTTATTACTTTGTTGTTTATGTTTATTTCCGTTTGCATTAATTATCATGTCTAGATAAATTAGTTTTATTGGTATGTAATCGAATTAGTAGGATGGGATTCGACAATACTCGGTGCACCTTCCCTTTTACAAACACCTTTCTGGTCGTAGTTTTTAATCAAAATCTTCTAAATAAACATTCGTCGTGAAAGCGAGAAATTATTTACAGTAGTTTTGCCACGAAAGTGGGAAATTCTTTAAGGCACGGGCCGGCACGCGAAAGCTGGGGTTCAAACCGGATAGTAAGAACTAGACATTGATTTTAAACACAGCGAAAACGCTTTAAAAGAAATCAGAATTTATTTGTTTTCAAAAAGTAGTTTTAACCCCGAATGGGACTACGAGAGCGTACATTCCGCCTTAGAATTATGACCCGAGTCAACAACCATCGTGAGGCAAATGTCTTTAAACAAGTATTTTCTCCTAAAAAGTTTTTTCAAAGACTAAAAAGCACCGGCGATGTATCGAATCCCCGAAAACTAAAGCATTACATACCGATATCCCTTTACCGCTCTTCCTTAAACCAATAATCTTTATTTCCGTTGTATTTAATTTCATTCGCATTTAACTTTTCTAATTCCATTAGCCTTAGCTTTACGCCACGACAATAGATAACAGTAGGTTGGCATTGGTCTCTATGGGTTCGACAAATCTTTTATATTACTTCGATATTTCCGTGCACTTGCGGACGCATCATAGTCTTGCTTCGTGACAGCCACTGAAAGTCAAGTTCCTCTTTTGATTACCCCTTGTCGGAGTGTCTTTGAATACCTAGCATTGTTTTGCAGTTAAAGTTGTACACTCACAAATGGCAATATTAATGCAAAGCTCAATGCAAGTTTTGAAAAAGTGTTGTTGATTGAAGTTTCATGATAGTGAGAAATAAATGGACTGTTAATCCAGACATTGCTAATTTTATTAATGTGAAAGGTATAGCAAGGATAATGACACAAATGCTAACGATTAGCAAATATGTGAGGAGTCAGTTTACGCAACCTTGCAATAGTATGCTTTCAGAATAAACCTCGTCTCAATTAGGTCTTTCGAGGGTTGTAACGTGGCCTTGTTCACGGTTTATGAAACAAAGGATATTAGGCTCAAAGTATGATTTGTACCCACCCCTTCTTCGTAATGATCTCCAGTCCTAAGTTCAGTTAACTCTGCACCTATCTTGACGGTGTAAACTTGATGGTTCAAGGTATGCTCGAAATGGCAGTCACCTTTATTTGGTTTTTGATGGATATCAGTGACCCCTTCTGATTTGGGTGGCCACTGAATCTTATTTTGTTTTTTTTGTTGAGGGTTTGAGGACCTCTTTTGCTTTTGCTTTTGATCCCTAACTTTTTCATGGATTGGCTTTACTTGTCAAATCCATCCGGATGGCCTTGATTTTTTCCTAAGTCACCTTTGAGGTGTTTGACTTAGCAGGCTTTTGATTTTTTGATTTTGTTGGAGGATTGTGACTGCCATGTCATGAGTCATTAAGGAACAATCGTCTTCTATATTTTGCTTTGTGATTCGAGTGCGGGATTGGATTAACTGAACACTACCCTACCCCAGGTTGAGTGTAAAGGTTTGAACATCCGAAGGAAACTTATACTTCTAAGCTCGAAGTGGTTTACTAGGGATTAACTCCTTATATCTCCGGTGTTTATGGATTGAAACTATGCATGTACATCATTGACAAGATTCTGTCTGAACGCATACGATTTGCAATTATGGGTATTTCGTTTTCGTCATCCTCCCTCAAATCATGCTAAACAACAGTTGATAGAGTGAAGTGAATAACTGTGTCGGTGTTTGTGATATAAAATGAGTGAATACGACAGAACTAATTCAACAATATGCATAACCAATACATTAATGAAAACCAAATTCAAATGGAAATTGTTCAAAGCGTAAAGTACTTAAACAAACGAAGATAAAATACAAGAATGCAAATAATGAAATGGCAACATGACTGCCTTCTTCGGGGAACTTAAACTTGACTTGAGTTGATTTGATCTGATGCCGGCACTAGCTGGCTGATGGCATTGGATTGTTGGTGAAATTTGGAGACTTCCCATTGAAGTTGATAACATCTCTGTCGATCATGTCCTGAACTTTATGCTTGAAATCCCTGCAGTTCTCAATGGTGTGACCTGGAGCACCCTTATGAAACTCACAGTGGGCATTTGCATCATAATCAGCAGGAATAACAGTTGGAGGAGCCAAATCTCTCAGGACAATAGCCTTTTTCTCCATCAACTGAGCAAAGATTTTAGAATATGTCATTGGCAGACGATCAAAAACCCTATCTGGCCTCGACGTTCTCTGCTGACGCTATTGGCGAGCACCTTGCTGTTGTTGAGCATTCTGCAGTTGTTGTTGCTGAAGAGGATATTGACATCCTTGCTGATTGTAGGCTTGTTGCTGATGAGCCTGTTGCTGAGCTTGAACTGCTCGAACAGCTGGAGGATAAGGCATTGGAGCATATTGCATAACAGCAACATACGGATACAAATAGTAAGGGACTTGATAAGTCATAGTAGCAGGAGCTTGTTGAGGAGCTTGCTCTTTCTGCAAAGAGATAGCATTTGTTTCACCCTTTTTCTTCTTATGTCTGTTGAAAGGCTTCTTAGCATTGGCCTGGCTATTAGAACCTCCTGGGATCTTTCCACTCTTCAGCCCTTCTTCAATTCTCTCACCAACGATCACCAAGTTAGAGAATCCAGCGGAGACACTACCGATCAATTTCTCGTAGTATTGGCCTTGCAAGGTACCCATGAAAATGTCAATCAGCTCACGGTCAACAAGAGGTGGATGCACCCTTGTGGCTAGCTCTCTCCATCTTTGTGCGTACTCCTTGAAGAATTCGCTATCCTTCTGAGTCATACTCTGAAGTTGAGTACAATTCGGAGCAAGATCGGTGTTGTATTTGTACTGTTTGACAAATGCATCGGCTAGCATAGCCCAAGTGTGCACACTGTTACGTTCCAGCTGCATATACCATTCGAGAGATGCCCCAGACAGACTGTCTTGGAAGTAATGAATCATTAGCTTTTCATCATTAGCATAAGCAGCCATCTTATGACAATACATCTTTAGATGAATGTTTTGGCAGCTAATACCTTTGTACTTCGAGAATTCAGGTGCTTTGAACTTGGGAGGAATGACGACATCAGGCACCAAGCACATTTCCAAAGCATTGAGAGAGTTTGAGTTGTGCCCCTCTATAACTCGGAGTTTCTCAGCTAAATCCATACACATCTTCATAGCTTTTGAATCCTGAGCGGAAATAGGACTGACAATGGGGATAGCAGCATGATAGTTCTGAACTTCATCATATTGATCCAACAGATTATCTTCAGCATGAGGAACAGGAATCTGAACCACATAAGGTTGCGCTTGCGGGATAACTCCAATAGTAACTCCAAGCACTGGGATTGGTTGAGAAGTGGTTCCTTCCGCTACGGTAGCAAAGTTCATTAGTATCTCATAAGGGTTGGGAACAAGAACTGAGAGTCTTGAGGCAGACCCTTGCACTTGACCATTGTTGTTGACAGCAGCAGCTTCATGTTGTTCTTCCTCTCTTCTGGCGTTGAGAAGGGCTTCAAGAATCTGGTCGATCTTTCCTTTGATGGAGTCCAAATCTTCTCTAAAGGCAACTTGTTCATGCTAAATCTGTTCCATCATTCGTCTTGTATTGGCTCTAGTTGCATACTGATGTCGAGGAATCAGCTTGATTTACTGGAGAGGAAGGAAGGAGAAATGTTATTCTACTGAAGGATGGAAAAATGAAAGATGCACAAAAGATGCAATGCAAATGATATGCAAAATGCAATGCAAGATGCAAGATCCAGGATCACAGGATCACAATTCAAACATATCTAAAACTGGTAATTGTAACAGATAAGTAACCACAGTTTCCGATCAAAGAAACCTTATAGGTAAACCCTATATGGGAATGTCTAAATATCTATCCATACACCCACTTACGGGATGGTTTCTATGTTTGGTTCTCAGGATCACGGACACTAATCATATCAGCGTCACGCAATAGGCTAGTTGTATTATGACGATAATGACGATACAGTCTCTCCTGAGCGGAGTCCTCACACTAGGCACACAAGGAGCAAGTCCTTGGAGACTAACACTACACGACCACCATTATTGGAACTGGTGCTAAAAAGGGTTCCCAGAATCACAGACCCTTCATTAATCAAGCCATGCAACAGGTTAGCTGTGTTACAACAAGATCTACGAATAGGTCACCTCTAGGGGAGCTTTCATGCTAGGCACACAAGGAGCAAGTCCTCGGAGACTAACACTACTCGACTACCAATTCTAAACTATGTGTTCTATCTGCTTTTACCAAAGCTCGGGCGTAGAGCTTTAATCATGATGTCATCCCAAGAACCAACAGGCAAACAAGATAACAAACATAAATAAAATCCACAAGAGGACAAATAAATAAACAAGAAGAAAACAAATAAAATCAACGCTCCTCACAAAACCAAAATATAGGCTCGACTCTCTCTTGCATGGAGCAAATTTCCCCAGCAGAGTCGCCAGCTGTCGCACCTCGAAAAATCACGGAGACATTTCAGAGAAACGACCCTCACGCGAAAGGCGCAAAAATGCGGTTCGACAGAGTCGCCACCGGACTTTATTTATCCTGAATAACAAGAGAGGAAAATATCGAGAAAACCTCTTAAAACGAAAGGCAGGAACAGGGCTGTCACAACCAAGTTCAGGGTTCAGGAGTTGGTTACGCAAGGGGGAGGTATTAGCACCCCCCGCGTCCGTTGTACTCAACGGGAACCTCTTAGGGTATTTTGTTGTGAGTGTTGTCTAGGTTTGGTTGTTTTTTTTCTCGATGTTAAAGGCGAATTGGTAGGATAATGGGTAAAGACGCTAGGGGAAATGGGTGGTTAGAAGGATAGGGTGCTCGCCAAGGATTGCGGCCCTTGTACCTACGTATGCTCATTCGGACAAGAATAAAAAATCAGAGCTTCGTAGTTCGACTATTTGAAAGGATGGGGGAATTGAAGACGAAATAATGGAGGAAGATAGAAGTGCGGACAGAGCAATGGAGGAAGATAGAAGTGTGGATGGAACAATGGAGGAAGATAGAAGTGTGCTCGCCAAGATCATCGCAATCTTGTGCCTACATATCTTACATTCAAAAGCGAATGAAGAATCAGAGCATCCGTAGTTCATGGTAACGACCACAAAAAGACGGGGTTTAAAATGGGTTTGAAGTTGAGTTTGAGAAACGAAAGAGTGGCTGACAAGCAACCCAGGAGCGTGCCTCAAAATCTTGTCACTCAAGAATTCAAGGAATGCGAGATTCCAAGAACTCATTTCTTTCGGAAGTTGGGTTGAATATGTTGAAGATAAAGGGTTGGATATTTTGAAATCGAAAGAATGAACTAATAACAACTCAAGGGCGCTCCTCGAGAGTTACTCATTCGAATATTCAAAGGATGCTAGATTCTAAGAATATCCCTCTTTCGTAAGTTTAAAAAAACGTTTGTAAAAGATTGAATCGAAAATGGAATGCGAGGCAAAAGGAGGTTGGTTTGAAAATGGCTCGACGACGAGTCGAGAATTTGATCAAAAAATGGAACCGACTTGACGACGTGTCAAGGGTTAGATTGTGAGAAACGATATTAGTCCCTAAGGGTGCTCCTAATATCGAAACCACGAGGCATTGTGAATGTGTATGCAAAATGTCGATGGTTACGAATGCGTACGAGCACTCGACTTAGGAGAACGTTTGAAAATATTTGAAAAATTCGAAAGATTGAATGAATAAAAACTTAAGAGCGTTCCTCAAGAATTATACACTCGAAGATCCAAGGAATGCTAGATTCCAAGAACCTCCTTCTTTCAGAGTTTTAATCGATAAAATGTTTTGAAATAAATTGAATTGAAGAAAGGTATGAAAATAAGTTGTGTAAGAGGTGAGAATATGATATTGGATTTGAAAATACAAGAGAAATGACAATTAATTGATAAATGAGACGTAGGCCTCAAAACCAATTAATCGGGGTATTATCGAGATGCTAGATCTCGACAACTCCTTTTTCATTTGAAAAATATTCGCATGAACGAAGGAAATATCACACGGAATGCTAGATTCCTATGATATTTCTTTGTCCAAAAAGAACGTGTTTTAAAAAAAAATGAAAAGTTGAACTATACATTACTTAAGGCGTACGCCTCAATAACAATCGTCCAAAAACCCAAGAAGTGCTAGACTTCAAGGATTTAGTTTTTTCATGATTTGATTAGAAAATAATTTGGTTGAACGTGTTTTTTTAAGAAAAATAATACTATTTAAAAATTGTCTTAGAATTTGCTTAGAAAATACTCATTGAAATGTCTAAAAAGAAATAGTAGTAATAAATAGACTATTTAAAATATTTTGAATAAAAATGATTTTAATAATGAAAATAGATTGAATTAAAATTAGAAAAAAAAATGATTACTCATATTTTAAAAGTAACGTGTTTAAAAAAATCCTAAGATTATTATTACTAAATTATCTTAAAAATATATACTAAATTGAATAAAAGATAACTTTAGTTTGAAAAATAACTATCAAATTTGAAATGGAGTACGTTCATGATCGATTTGTACGAAGTAACATCGTAACATCGTGGCGAAAATGTTATATGCAACAATGCGTCGACTTATTAGAACTCAACTATGCGTCGAAAATTGAAATTGATATGCAATCGGCAATTAGAACTCAACTATGTCATAAAGAATGTAATTAAATCAAAATTTAGCATGCGTTCTCCTTGCAACCTCATAAACATGAGTTTAGCAGCTCACCAACGTTGCTCAAAACCAAGACGACAAATATTGAAACGTAAATTAAACAAACTACCAATATGCAACATCAGCAACTATCAGCAATAATATGTAACAGATCAAAATGGTCCTCTAACCCAATCAGCTTACACAAACAGGATTCAGAAAAAAAATCAAGCATTCATATGGTCTACATAGTCTCACAAATCAGGGACGAAATGTATGCTAATGGAATTGAACTCAGACTACAGAATAACAACATGTTATGGATTAGATTAAAGCGTTACCAACCGTCGAGAAAAGGCGAGGAAATTGACTCGGGATTCAAAATAATATACAGACAGCACATGCATAATCCCTCCACCTGTAATCTCGAATCTGAAACCTCCTTCTTGCAACCAACGTGAGCAACTGGAACCACTGAGCAAACCAATATCGAAGAGCTCCTTCATTGTTATCAGCTTTTCGTCAGCCACGACACCTTTCGTATTAGGAACTGCACTTTATCAGCAAAAGTATCTTTTGAATCAGCTTCACGCTTAACAGTGTTTAAAAGTTCATAAACAAACGGCGTTCTTCTCTACCGTACCGGGGCCAGTTTCCGATCTAGCTTATTCACTTTCTTCGATTCCGAATCTTTTCTGAAGAAGATGGACGGAGTGCTTCTTGGGTGATGACGGTGATGAATATCAGAAGAGAATGACGACGGGATTTGAGGGGAAAATGAAGGTGGTGGTGGAAATTATGAGGGTTTAGTTTGAAGGTGGATATTGGATGGTGGTGAGTAAATCGGAACTTGAAGATGGAGGGATGATGATGGCGATGGAAGTGGAAGAGTGAAAAACGGAAGGGGTTTTTGAGATCGATTAGAGTAGAGAATAGGGATTTGCGGCCATTTTTAGAGAGGAGAGGTTAGGGAAGATGACTGAGGGACAATGGTGCGGCCATTTTGGGGAATGGAGAAGATGTACAGTGTCAATTTAGGGTGCGGCCATGGAAGCTTATTTTCATCTGATAAGCGATAGTCCCTTCAAAGGAGCTTATCATTTCATCTGTATCCTCGGGTAAGCGACAGTCTCTTTACTTGAGAGCTTATCCATTTTGGCATGTAAGTCCCTTCCAACGATAAGTGGCCGTTCTCTCCCGAGAAACTTATTAGGGAAGTTTTCCCTTGAAGTCCATTTATTTTGGCATACAATAGGTTTTGACCCTGTATATTTTCTAATGAGTCCTGAAGATCCTGTTTCCAGAAGCTCGGATGTTATTCTTGCTCAATGCTCCAACATTCTGTTTACTTGATCCTTTCGCCATGTGGATCATGTGTTACCTTTTCATCTTAGAGTGTCAACCGGTCATGCCTGAACATGCTGAGCAGCTACTCTTGGATATCTTCCCTAGTGGAGGCCGTCCCGCCGGTGCCATCTCCATTGAGGATCTCTTCTTGCCTTTCTTTCTAAAGTGACAACTGGTCATGCTTGAACCGGTTGGCCCATCACTTTAGATTTCCCCGATTTCGTGTTGTTCCCCAGTGCGTTGTCTTCCTCAGCGTGTGTTTTCTCGTTGCGTCGTTCCCCTATGTCGTCTCTTGCATTTTTTCCATCATATGCATCATATTAGATTCATAGCATCTTCAACATTGTCGTTTTTTCCATAGCATTGCATATCATTGCATCTAAGGGCAAAATTTCCAGTTATCTGTACTTAAATCCCTTTCACCATGATTTCTCGAGCCTTCATCGCTCAAATCATCCAGTGAAGTTATTTAAATAGGTGCAACTGTCATACCCCAAAATTTTCCCTTAGATTAGTGATCATTTTTGCATTTCATTTTAATACATCTTCCGTTTTAACTAACCGTTAACCGGTTTACCCAGTTTGTTCGTTTTGCAGGAAAATAACATTGTGTGCCTTTAATTCATGTTAGTGCAGATGTATCACCAGACTACAGTCTTTTGACGATTACCGAAACGAATTCATCATCAGAGGATGCCCCAGGAAGCTAGGGTCTCCTGTCTCTCGATCACACGACATTGGTTTGAAAATTAGTTGGAATTCTATGGCAGTGCGGATGTTGGATTTTCTTCAGTATCGTTCATCAAGAGTTGAGGATCGGATTTTTTAGCTGTCAGATGCAAATGTGGAATATTAATCAATTTATTTATTTGATTTGAGAGTGTTAAAATGTGAACGGATTGGGATTTGAATCGGTATGATAATCATTTCAAAGAAGTTATTTAAACAAGTTCAAGCCCATATTCACTGCTTCCTATTTTGTTTACGAGTTAGTATTCAAAGGGCTTAGTTGAACTCAAGATTGGCGTCAAGTTCATATTGGATGCCGGTTCGAAATTCAAGTGATTACAAGCTATCAAAAGTTTCAAAGTCGGTTTGCGAAGTTTAAAGCTTATTCGTAATAAAATTATGGCTCGGATTTAATTGCAGAAGAATCGAGTTCGCGGTTGATGCAAAAGAATTGAAACTCGTTTTATTCAAAAAGTGGAATTTTCATACATTTCGAGTTTATTTTCATTACTATTACAAGAATACAGGTTATATTTTTTTGGAATTACAAATTAAGTCCTAAATGCTAAATCCTAAGAGTTCTAAGCTCTAAGTCCGTCCTTCAGCTTCAGATTCTTCGTCATCTTCCGAACTTCCAGAACCTGCAAAAAAATGTTAAAAAATTGGTTAGAAAATCATTTTATCGGAAAAGTTTTATTTCTATTTTTGGACCCTAAGAACATTCATCATTGGGTCCGGGAGGGGCAACAAGTGAAAGTCGCCAAAACCCCCATTTTCTGTTTCCGACTCCGGCAAAGATCCGATAGATTTCTGTTCAAAGTTCCGAGAGAGAGAAAAAGAGATTTTTTGTGAAAAATAATTTTCATCCAAACAGGCCTTAAGAATATCCAAGAATCCAACAGACAGCCCACATTATTTCAAGAAAAACGAAATCCTGCCGGGAAATAAATCCAATAGCCAGATTTACAAAAATAATGAAATACCATCAGCAATCAAAAACCAAAATCATCATCAAAAGGCAAGATTCCGAAAACGGTAAGAATACCTTCTGTAAGTTCAGAGTATGCCTAAGAGAGGGGGGGTGAATTAGGCTTTAGAAACATTTTCCGGTTTTTCGATATTCTTGAAATTTTCTTGGTTATGATCTTGATGATGAAAGCAGTAAAAAGCAGAATGAAAACGGACACAGAGATTTATAGTGGTTCCCTTCACAATCCGAAGGTACTCCACTCCCCTTTCCATATTAAAGAGAGTTTTCACTATAGTTTTAGAATGTACAACCTATCACACCATCAACCGGTGAGGCCTATTATCTAACAACTATTTCAACAACTTAGTGAGCAAGAACAATCCTATTGCAAGCACTAACCCTTGTGTCCAACAATCCTGGATCACAAGTCACACAGAAATAATTCTTGTAATTTTTTGAGAGTGATATAATAATAATATCAATACAAATATTGATCTTCTCCTTTTGATCAAAATTCACTTTTCAATATCAATACAAGTGTTCAAAAATTCTGGATATGAAAATGGTATGAACAGTATGAACACTTTTTGAAAATATTTGAAAAGTAGTGAATTTGATTGAATGATTATTTTGAAAATTATTGGAGGTGTTTTTCAATTTGAATGTTTCAGAATTTATATGAGCAAAACACCATTTCAAAAAGGTATAATTGTGTATGAATCAAATAATGAAAAGGTATAACATTCAAACAAAATTTGAATTTGAAAAGAAACAATTTTTCAAAATTCGTTTAGTGTTAATCGGTTAACCATATAGGTTAATCGGTTAACACTTGAACGTTAGCTCTGAGAATTCAAAATTTAAGGTCGTTAACCGATTAACCCATATGGTTAATCAGTTAACACTGTTAAAACTCAGAAAAATACTAAGTTAAAAATTGTTATACCAATCCAAATGATTTTTTTAAAACATGCAAATGCAAAATGTTGATATGTTAAATTATTTGAACACTTGTATATCAATTAAAGGAGTGAATATTGATATACCGAAGCTTGAGCCCAAATCTTGAAAGTTGAATGATCATTTGCACAAGATGCTTGATTTGTATGACAACATTCCATAGATGATATGCTTCTGGTTTTATCTTCAGTGTATATACCCCCACGGGTATATAGTGCAAGCATCTTCTTAGTACATATACCCCCACGTGTATATAGTGTAAGTATCTTGATCAATTTGAAAGCTTGACTTTTTGCAATCATGGAATGAGCTTAAGACTTTGTTGACATCATCAAAACCTTGAGATTGAAGTGTGCTTCTACATTCTCCCTTTTTTTGATGATGACAAACAACTGTGTCTGTGCAATATCCTTGACGATGTTTGGTTCCAATCTTGGCTTGCTTCTCCCCCTATGTTCAGCAACTCCCCCTATCTAAACAGAGGCAAAAAAATTATGCACAAAGAGATATTAGACAGCCAAGCACTTCTCCCCCTTTGTCATTAGCAAAAAGGAAGGAGCTTTCAAAACCAAACAAAAGCAATATCGGCATACAAGACAGCATATAATCAAGCATAGCATAATAGATCGGAAAAAAAATGCAGAACATAGAAAATGCAGCAAATATTGTACGGTTACACAAGAAAATAACAACTTAAACAACATAAACAATATCCGGAAAGAAAAGTAATAAAAGCAACAGAAATAAATATTTTCCAAACATCTTCATCGGACATATCCTTGTCTTCTACTTCCTCTTCTTTACTACCTTCATCATCTGCATCTTCTTCTTCAACAATGCCGGGGTTGGAAGGATGAGAGGTAAGGATAAGGTTGCAAAGTGAAGCAATGGCCCTGGAGGTTTCTCGGTGACAATTCATAGTTTCTCGATGTTAGGTCATCATAGTGGTATAGAGAAACTCATTTGTGATACCCCCTTCGGGAACGGGATAGGCTTGGTTTGAGGCTGATCCTTCGCCCGCATACTTATAAGTGCCGTCAACGTCTTTAATAATTCTAGTGTTCTTAACAATGGTGATTTCATTTATCTCATTGGTTGTTGGTTTCATCTTGGTAGATGGTTCCCTGTGAAGGTCCAAATCTGTCAACTCAAGGATTCTAGAAACCAGCCTTGCATATGGAAGACGTGTCGACAGAGAAAGCTGATGTTGAAGATGATACATGATTGTCAGAATCCAATTTACCCTTATCTTGTTTTTGATTGCAAAAAGAAGTTGCATTTCCAAATCATTGATCTGATCATGATTTGAATCCTTCGGAATCAGCACATAGCAGATTACATAATGTAGCATCCGGTCCGAAACCCTCAGATTTTTTGCATAACACAACATGTGAGCCGTCTGTTGGTTTGCTACAACATTCTCCTTTGGAAACCTGCATATTTGGTAGTAGTACTCCATCTTGTCATAGTTAGACCATGGTCCTTCCACGTGGTTAACCCCTTTCCGGAGAAAGTAGCCAGAGGATGGAATTTTCAACTTAGCAGCAATATCGGTCAGATTCTCTTTCAAGAGGAAATCTCGAATAGAGGTTTCCATAATATGCTCATCGTCAGTATTCAAATACACAGATAACTTATTCAAAAATGCTTTGACCAAATCATGGTAACAATTCCCAGAATCAGAAACAAACTTATCTATCTTTTGATATTTGAGCAGAGCAGGAAAATCAAAAGATGAAGCAGGAAAAGCCTTAAGGTTTACGTACTTTACCGGTAGAATATGACGGACCCGAACCTTGAAATCCATACGGCGTTTCTTGGTTGTCTCCATAGGAATGCTGTCTTTCTATGATGCAGAGTCATATTCTGGTAACTTTCCCTTGCCTTTGTGAGATGAAGCCATGGATGAAGTTTGAGAGATGCTGAGGGTTATGGGTTCTTGAAGGAGTTAGGGTTTTGAGAGATGGAGGAGAGGGTAAAGAAGAGGCAATATATATGGAGAGTTATTTGAGTGGGTTTTAAAGTGGGTTGGAAGTCCAAAAATGTAGTCAAAGAAGAAGAAGAAGAATTCTTTGGATATTGATTTGGATGTTTAAGAAAATATTAACCACACATAAATAACACATTTACCACACTTAATTTTCCAAAATTTTAATTAATTTTTCGTTTCTGATTTTTGAAAATTTTAACAGTGTTAATCGGTTAACCGTATAGGTTAATCGGTTAACACATTAAAAATTTAATTTCCAAAATAAAAAGTATCAGTGTTAATCGGTTAACCCTATAGGTTAATCGATTAACACATTAAAAATTTAAGTCAGAATTGAAAAATTAACAGTGTTAATCGGTTAACCCTATAGGTTAATCGATTAACACACGCAAATTTTGGAAAAATGCTTAAAACAGAATGCACAAACATTGGAAAACATACATTATGCATACATAAACCAGAGAAAAGATCAGATATCACCTTCATCGAGAATCCCAAGTTTTCGTCGAATTTTGAAGAACGGTTCTTTCGCCAATGGTTTGGTAAGGATGTCGGCGAGTTGATTGTGTGTATCGACGAAAGTAACATCTACATATCCATTTAGTACGTGATCTCGAAGGAAGTGATGTCGGATATCTATATGCTTTGTCCTTGAATGCGTGACTGGGTTCTTTGTAATATTGATGGTACTTGTATTATCACATCGAAGAGGAATGCAACCGAGATCTACACCGTAATCAAGGAGTTGTTGCTTGAGCCACAGAATTTGTGCATAACAACTTCCTGCTGTAATATATTCCGCTTCGGCTGTACTGAGTGCCACACACGCTTGCTTCTTGCAGGCCCATGACACTAGTTGTTGTTCGCCATTAGACATTTTACCTTCAAGGAAGAGTCATCAAAAGAGATCATAAAAATATTATTAAATCTTTTACCTTTTAGCAAGATGTCATGGGTGACTTCATGTTCTACCAAACATTCATCCTTTATGAAGTTGATTCGGAACCCTTTGTCACACAATTGACTTATGCTAAGTAGGTTATGTTTAAGGCCTTCCACATAAAGATCTTTGATGATTGTACATGGAGGTGCACCAACGGTTCCAACTCTAAGATTTTTTCCTTTATTATCATCATCGTAAGTAACGTATCCTTTGGCCTTTAATGATAGACTTGAAAATTTGTTTATGTGTCCCGTCATATGCTTAGAAAAACCGCTATTAAGATACCATTAATTAGAAGTTGTCTTCAAGCATACCTACAACACAAAATCAAGTAGTGTTAGGTACCTGTCGCTACGCGAAAAATGACACAGAGTCGCCACCGGATTTTATTTATCCCAAGGAGGGAAAGGGAAATAGCGATAAAACCTTTGGTAAAAGAGCATGGTCATCGCAACCAAGTCTTAGGGTTCGGGAGTCGGTTATGCGAGGGGAAGGTGTTAGCACCCCCTCACATCCATCGTACTCGATGGGAACCTCCTAGGTTATTTCGCGTGAATGGGTGTTTGAACTTAAAAGTTAGCTTGCTTAAGGAAAGAGAGGTTGGTTTTATATTTTAATGCTCGCCAAGGATTTTGGCCATTGTGCCTACGTATCCTCACTTAAAAGAAGTGAAGAATCAGAGCTCCGTAGTTCGGAGGCTTATGAAATAGTTGTTTGTTGGTTGATTTTATACCTTGAAAAAGGGTTTTCAGATTGATGCCCTAAGGCGAAAAATAGTTTGATGAGTTGATGTTATTTTTAGGTTTTTTTGAAGAGAAATGGTTCTTGATTAGGGTTACACAAAAGGAATTTGGATAGAGATGAATGTTTCGAATAGGCAAGTCGAACGCCTTGTATCCAAAACATTCGGAACGAGTGTAGGAGGATTCCATTCTCATTTCTTCTCCACCACCTTAAAATCCATGGTGTGCTACCCTAACCATATATTTGTTGTATTTTGTTTTTTTTTGAGAAAAGGATCACTTGATGTTGGATCAAGGTTTATTGTTTGTAAATATATATTTGAAGCGATACGGACAAGGTCGATGGCGATGCGCAAGGCGATCGACTTACAAGGTTAAAAATGGCTTGATAAAATCGAGAGTTTGTTTTTAAAAATGGTTTTTGGAATCAAAAGTCAACAAGGACAATAGCAATATTCACACTAAAATCATACAAACATATGGGGTTAGTCGGCTAAAAAAATCGAGACATGCAAAAAAATGCCATCAAGGAGTTCGCACGGCGAACTCCTTGAAAAAAAATTTTAAGGTAAAAACAGCAAAAAAAAAAAAATAAACAAACTGATCAGTTTGCGCCGCGAACTGAGAAAAGCGAACATTCTGTTTTTTGCATGTTCGCTCCGCGAAGGGTGTTCACGCCGCAAACTGGGAAAGTTTTCATTCTGATTTTTGCATGTTCGCGCCAAGAACACGGGTCGCGCCGCGACCTAAAGCGAAAAATGCAATATTTCTTTTTTTTTTGCTGTCTTTTATGGTTTTCTTTCCTTTCTATTGGTTCTAAAAATGGTTTCTTGGTCCCCTTGGGACCTCACACCATACACCCAGCACAAACACACTTAACAAATGATAATAAATGGCAAGTGCAAAAAAATATAAAGAGAGAAAAAGTTTGAAATGGATACCCAAGAACTTCCTCCTTCTTTGTTAAGCTTCCACTGGTTTGGTTGTGTGTTTTCTTCCTTCTTCTTTCTATGCTTTGAAGGTGCTTCTCCTTAAAGGTTCTCTATGGGTTTCTATGGAACTCTCTTTATTCTTGTTGGTTTTCTTTCTCACTTTTTTTTTCTTGTTTTCTCTCTAAAGTTTCTTCCTGTCTTTCTATCTTTTCTGGTTTTTGCAATGTATAGTGGATGTTGAATGTGTAAAGAATGACCCCTTTGTTTACATCCCCTTCCCTTCTTATCTCTCCCCTCTAGGGTATTCCCTTCTCCCCAAATATCAGATTTTTTCATGGGGTAATGTCTCCTACCACCTTTTCTCATGTCACTCTCTTTCTTTCCATTTCCATGTATATGGCTATGCTGCATTTTTCTGCACTACTTTCCCATGTTGTCTTTTTCTATAGCCCTCTACATTTCCCTCAATCCTTTCACCTCTTTGTTGGCTTATGCTTGGACTACCCTCTTGGTCAATATTAACCTTTGGACAGAGTTTTGAAATTCTGATTTTTAGATGCATTATCACATGCTATTCCCTTGGTCTTGTGACATGTATATTTTGTGACATGAGGCAACTTGTTACTTCTTGCATGGGGGCTGTTTTGGATTACCTTCATATTGCCCATGAATAAGCAGGCATAATCTTGATCTTGAAACATTCCAATGTTGAGTTAGCTCTTAAATATTTTCTTTTGATGTTTGCAAGCATAATGTTGGACATGTAAACTTGTTGGGCATGAAGGGTACCATAGCATGAAATTAATTAGAAGCTTGGATTAAGACTAGGAGTAGCTTAATTTTCTAAGCATTACCAAGAGCTTGAAACTTTGTAACAAATGTGACACTTTTGCAAATGTCATGAAATTTCTCTTTGTAATATTCTTGAATCTAGTCTTGAATTCATGAATCTTGAACTTTGGATGATGGATTCCCTTATGTCATTATATAAAATGAAGTCTTGAATTATGCACTTGTGATCTTGACTCATGCTTTGCAAATTTGAACTCCACTTGACCAAGAATTTGAAACAAAATTGGATGAAGCAAACTTGAATTTGGCCTTGCATTTCATGTTCATTATGAATATTTATCTTGAATATCCTAATATTTTTCAAGTAACTTCTTCTTGAAGTAATCTACATGAATAGACTTTCCAACTTAGATCAAACCTTAGGTGATGAAACTTTTCCTTCCATGTAGTCCAAGATAGACGAGTTATCTCATTTGAAATGGAAAATAACAAATCGACCCAATCCGTACCCACATGTGTTGCACCCCAAAATTTGCCTAACCTTTTTCTTACTTGGCTTTTGTTTCATTGCATTAGCATATCATTGGTCTAGCATTTGCATAACATAGCATTATTCATTTGGCAGGGGATCAAGTGTGGTATATCAAGGGGAGCCTATCTAGAGGTCTTATTCAAGCTTGAGAGGTCACCTAAGTCATCAGAAAGTGGGTTGTGTTCTTGAGAAGTTTGGATGCTGGTATGTGGTTCATCTCTTAACTTGAGGGCCAATTGAAGACCATCAGGGGGTTGTGAAGCCTTGATCATGGATAGGATATGTGGATAGATCTCATGGAGTGCCTTAAGGGTCATGGTGGAGCTTAGTCAAGTCATTATGCTAAGTGTGAAGAGCCACAGTTGAGGGTGTGACAATTAGGGTTTTTGTCTGGTCAACCCTAAGTCAATTGTGCAATTGAAGAGGATTAAGACTCAATTATAAGCCTTTTTGATCATGGGATATTGTGTTGAGATACATGAAGTGATATTCCAAGATCAATTCAAGAAGAGTTCAAAGTGTGAGGAGTTGCTAAACTAGGGTTCTTAGGGTAAAATCCCCTATTTAATGTCTGGCTTCAAGACCACTTATCTCAAGATACAAGTTCCATTTCAACTTTTGGCCAACATGGAACTTGTAGAGCATGTTCTTAGATTTAATTTGAGTACTAGAAGTCCTAGATTGGATTTGTAGAACTCAAGTTATGATCCAGACAAGTTACAGGTCATCAGATGAATGTGAAATTTGTCTGTAAAAGTTCACCAACATCCAAGGCACTTTTGACCTAGAAGGATGTTTCTCCTCAACTTTTGTCCAACATAAAATTTGTAGGTGTTGATTTTAGATTTCCAAATTGTACTAGAAGTCTTTCATCTGATTTGTAGAACTCAAGTTATGAGGTTTACAAGTTAGGGGTATTTTGGGAAAGTGAGATTATAGGTCATTTTGGAATATGGGTCATTTTCACTATCTTGGGAGCCTCAAATGAAGTTTTGTCCAACACAAAACTTGCTCAAAATGGGATTTTAGGGTCAACCATGTATCCATGAGGCATTGATTTGGCCTAGGGCAAGACTTGGTTCATGGAAGCTTGATGAAAGGGGAATTAAAAGGCATTTAAGTTGAAAAATTCAAATTTAATCATATGTGTTCAAACAAGACCAAATGAGAGCATATTTTGAGTGGAAATACCATTTTGAGCACAATGGAGTCATTGAAAAATCAGTTTGAGGCTTATTTCATGGTGTTTCACATTGTTACTTCATGGTGAAGTTATAAATCAAAACTCCACCCTTGGATGGAATTAAGCACTCAATCTTGTCCATACACTCTCACCAAGCCACAAGCAAGTCAGGTGAAGCTTCTAGAAGGCTGAAACAGCCAGAATTCGTGCAGGCCATAGTTGCATTTTGGAGGAAAATTTGAAAGTTGGATATCCTGAATTGGGCCTCCAATGGGCCTCCAAATCATTCAATCAGCTTCTATTTAAGTTCACAATGAGATTCAGATCAGTTTTTGGTGGTTATTTGGAGCTAGAACCAGAGATTGCAGTTAGAGTTTTCAAGCTTCAAGTGCAAATCGTGTTTTCCATTCCAGAGCAATTCAAGGCAAATCAAGGTTTCCATTAGTTTCAGCATTGATCCTTGAACGAATCTGCACAAGTTGGAGCCAAGAATCACCTTGTAACTGCCTCAATTTCAAGCTACAAACCAGGCTGGTAACTTTCACAATTGCTCTAGTTTTAGGATGATCTAGCATGAATTGAATTGTCGTTAGGACTTAGGGAAGAACGTAGATGGATTTAGGTTCATATTTTTGGAGTTTAGAGACAAATTAGGATGTGATCCAATTTCTGTTTGAGATCGTAAATGCCTAATCTTAAGGTGTTAGCATGATTGGAATATCTTAAGTTGATCTCTGGAGTGTGAGGAAAAGATCTGTGGCTTTAATTTGAGGATTGGTGATGATCAAGATTATGGCATATTTTCTGTTCACTGTCGTATTCCAAGATTCAGGGAGAATTAACAAGTTTTGATGAGAGATTCATGATCCTCGTGAAAAACCGAGAAGAACGGTACCAATTTCAGTCGTTTTGATGAAGGTTTGAGGCTGTGTCACTTTTTGCCTCGCCGGAGAAGACGACTGGAGGTCTTCTCCGGCCACCACACCTTTTCCCTCCCAGTTGCAGGATTCAAACGGAGACGATGAGCCAGAGCCCTTGGATGAGTTGAGATATTTGACTAAGTCTCCAGATCGTACGCCTGTAATTCATTCTGAGTTTTAACCTTTGACCAAGCCAAAACGTAGCGCTTCATTTATGCGCCGGCATGCTGGTGTGCGTTGGATTGATGGACCAGTAATCAGATCTAACAGCTCTAATATTTTCTTGGCTTTTGATTTTTGTTAATTCATTTTTAATTTTCTTTAATTGTTTTCATTTTCTTTAATTCATAATAAATTGAATAATCATCAAAAAAATATAACAAAAATATGTGCTTGCTCCTGATTTAATTTCTGGTTTTTTGATGCTTTCGGATGTTATTTTTGTGCGATTTCCAATTTATTTGCATTTTTTCCATTTTTATTGATTTCATTTAATTTGCAATTTTGGCCTATCTTCCTTCTGATTTTTGTATGCAAGTTTGGTGTGGAATTTGGACTTAATTCTTTGCTGGTTTGTTATAGACATATTAAGGTACTTTCTTGATTTTTAGGGTAATTTTTAGGTAGCTTTAAGTTCTGTTTTGAACTAGGCTTTTAGGAGCTTCCCCATTTGACCTCCCTTTGGACGCTTTGTGATTTAGGATTTCTTTAGTGATTCTCCCTTGATTGCTTTACATTCTCATCCAATGATTCAAGGCCCCTATGTGGAAGCCTCATCCCTCCTTTGGAAGGATGTGTGGCATATCACAAAAGGTAGAACCTTTGAGGATGCCTAGCTTGGATGTATGGTTGAGTGCCATGATGGATTCCCTTGGTTTCCCTCATGCTTCCCATCATCATGCAATAATCTTGATGTTGATTATCATCTCTCTTGGTGGATCATTTGAAGCTTGAAGATGAAGTTTTCTCTTGAAGATAAATTGGACATGAAGACAACTACAGACTGTTGGGCTGCTTTACTGCTAGAAGACTGCTTTGTTGTTGAGCTGCTGGTTTGCTGTTTTGTCTGTTGTGTTTGCTGATTGACTGCATTTGTTTGTCTGGTGTGTTGCATTAGGATAGGCTTTCATATAGTTAGTTTAGGCCCAAGTGCATTGAAAGGCTGAGCTTGGCTCCCTTTGCTTGTCTGCATTAGAGGTTGAGTCTGTCTCCCTCTACTTGTCTGTTACTGTTTGGCTTTGCTTGTTGGTTGAAGGTTGAGTTTGTCTCCCTTGCCTGTGTTTTGTGTGGCTTGTGCTTGTTTGCTATAGAAGTTGAGTTTGGCTCCATCTGCTTGTATTGTTGCATTGCATGCATTTTACTTACAGTTATTTCTTTACAGCTCTTATTTCTTTTGATGTTGCTTTCCTTTGCCATGTTCCCCTAGGGACTCTGACTTCTCTTGTTCAAGAGAAGTTATGACAGACATTAGGGTTCTAACCATGCATGATAACATTAGATAGTTTTCTCCTAACCTCAATCATAGGATCAACTTTGTATGATAACTTTAGGATTTGATTAGTTCCCCTTTAGTGCGTCCTTTCTCTTCTCATCTTCAAACATCTTTAAAACACTAATAAAGATTAACACGTGTTATACGCTACGAGCCTTAAGCACTTGAGAAAGGGTTGTTGGAGAGTTTCTTTTCAACAGCTTGAGTGTTTAGTATGGTACCCTTTGGGTGACATGCGATGCATTCACTCTTAAGTCCAAGTCTTTAGTGCAACATGAGTTACAAATAAAACTCAAAACACTTCTTTAAAAGACTTCAAAAACAAACATTCAAATTCTTTTTGTCCTCTGGGACCTTTAATCCTTGGAAACCATTTTCATAAGGAGAGTTCTGTTAACTCCCGGTTCTACCGCAAACGGTAAACGCCTAAGTCTCCGACGAGCGAGCTGCATACACCAACTGCTGGAACCGTTTGTTAACCCTACTCGGGTAAAACTTTTGAACCAAACCTGTGGTCTTGTTAGCCCGAACTACATTTGCTCTGATCTTTCACGCCGTGTGAAAGTACGTAGGCACGAGATGCGATATCTCGGCGAGAAACCTTCCCCCGTAACTCATAGTTAGGCGAACTACGTTGACTCTGATTTCTTGTTCTAGACGGGAATACGTAGGCATAGAACTGCTGTGTTCTGCCGAGTCATTTTCTTTTCTTTTCAGACCAGACTTTTAGCGTAGATAGATAAACCAACCCGTCAGATAAACACAACAAGCATGGATCCCATCGAGTACGATGGACGTGAGGGGTGCTAATACCTTCCCCTTGCGTAACCGACTCCCGAACCCAGACATGGTTGCGATGACCTTGTCTTATACCGTTTCGTCCGGTTTTTCCGATCGTTTCCTTTCCCTTTCTGTGGGATAAATAACGAAAGGTGGTGACTCTTCTGTTTTGCCGACACCTTATTTTCGCGGTAGCGACAGCTGGCGACTCTGCTGGGGACATTCTAGCAGCCGAGGACTTTTCCCATCCCCTATGCGGGGACCGTTTCCCATTCCCTATGCGAGTCAATCCTAGCGTTTGCGTGTTTATATGTTGGGTTTGCATTTATTTATCGCATCTTTACTTTCCGCTTTTTATTTTCAGTATGATATCATTATTTTGCTGTTGTGGGGAGGGGCTCTGATGAGTGATAAGCCAGACCCAGGCTTGATTGTATACCTAGTATTAGTTGTGGAAAGTTGTGGGCGCGTGCATGCTTTACATGTACTAGTGTCTCACGAAATCCACGCTCGGACAAGATTCTCCCGGTTGACTTCTTTTTTGGCCCTTTGGGCTTGAGGGGTTGTTGGTTTGGAGGATTGTCGACTCTGGGGACCGATCATTTGTGACTCACCTAAGTGAGGCCGCTTCAAGAGATGATGATGCCACACCTTCCTGGGTATCGTATCATCGTTTCTTGAAAGTCTGTGACGCTAGGAAACGCATAGGATGCCATACCTTATTTGTGATTTGGTCCATACCTGTGAGCAGGGTCGGGTTATTGCAGGAAACCTTAACCTTCAGACTACCTGGTTTTCTTGACAGTGAATCAGTCTTGTTGGTATCAGAGGGTTCTTATCATCAGAGATGTGTTCGTTCTCGACAGTGCATAATTATTGGTCCTCTTCAGGGTTTTGTTACCAGAGCAATGTTGTGATTATGTTGAAACAGAGCATTGGTCTCCTCAACAGCACACTCTTGATCCCTTGCTACATGTTTGCATTTGCATCTGCATATCATTTTGCATAGCAGGTACCGTAGAACCATCGATCTTATTCCCTGTGCTAACCAGTTTGTTGCAGGATATCCAATCATTAAGATTACAGAAATCCCCACAAGGCTATGGAACAGGTACGAGCAGAGCTGAGTGAGGTCCGAGGCCAGATGAGGCAGGTTATAGGGAGCACGCAAGAGTTGCGTTCGAACCAGCAGGTACTCAGAGAGGAGAACCAGCAGTTGAAAACTCAGGTGGGTTTGATCATGGAGGTAGTAAGAAAGGTGCTCAGAGAAGAAGGTGACCAGGTGCCTAAAGCTGCAGTAGATATGCTCGCTCCGCTTGTGTCCATGGAGCCTGCCCTAAGGCATGATGTGCCTCGAAGACCGGTGGCACGACCTGAGATCCCAGATTTTCCACGTCAGCAACTATCTCTCATTTCCCTGGATACTCCTAAGGCCAGGAAGTGTGTGCTGAGGTTGAAGCAGCCCGACAGAATTTTTGATAAGATCCCCATGACTTACACTCAGTTGCTGCAAGTCTTACTGCAGCTTCGATTGGTCGAACTATGGAAGTTACATCCACTAACTGGGACCCCACCACCTGGTGTTGCACCCCAAAATTTGACCAACATTTCTTTACCTAGCTTATGTTGCATTTCATTCACATTTGCATTTCACTGACATGTATGCAGGAGATCAAGAGGTATGATTACCAATCAAGGGTTACACAATACTTTGAAGCTAGCCAAGAAGGTTATTCAAGTGTTCAAGGGTTGATATCTTTGTCAGAGAAGTCAGGAGATCCTCAGAGAGAGTGGTTGAAACCAAGGTTGTGTGCCTCCTAACTTGAGAGTTGTGGGAAGCTCCTCAGATGATTCTGAGGCTATGAAGAGGGACTTGAAGCCTTGAGAGAGCTTATGAGATGTCTTGAAAGCCATCATGAAGCCTAGACAGGTCATGGTACAAGATTAAAGAGACTCAACCATGAGTGGTGCATTTAGGGTTTGACTGGGTCAACCCTAGGTCAACTGATGATTTGGAGAGGGTTGAGACCTAACCCAAGAGCCATGTAATCATGGATTGATGCAATGAGATATTATAAGGATGATTCCAAGGTCAAATCATCATGATTGAAGAGTTTGAGAAGTTTCAAGCTAGGGTTTCTAAGGCTTGACAGTGTAAAATCCCCTAGTTTGACCCCTATCTTCAAGGCAGTGTAGCTCAAGATGTGATTGTCATCTCATCTTGCCCCCAACATGAATGTTGTAGAGCTTATTCTTAGCTTTAATTTGAGTATTAGAAGTCCTTGATAGGATTTGTAGAGCTCAAGTTATGACTTTGACAAGTTACAGGTCATCTGAGGTATGTGAATCTGGGGCCTTGAAAGTCACCCAACTTGCATCCAACTTTTGCCCAAGAAGGATGATTCCTATTGTTGCACCCCAAAATTTGACCAACATTTATTTACCCATCAAGATTTGTATGAGACTTTTAAGCTAGCCAAGAAAGCTATTCAAATGTTCAGGGATTGATATCCTTGTCAGAAAACTCAAGAGATCCTCAGAGAGATTGGTTGAAACCAAGGTTGTGTGCCTCATAACTTGAGAGTTGTGGGAGCTCCTCAGATGATTCTGAGACTATAAGGATGGACATGAAGCTTTGATAAAGCTTGTGAGATGTCTTGAAAGCCATCATGAAGCCTAGAGAGGTCATTGTACAAGAATTCAGAAGATTCAGCCATGAATGGTGGAATTAGGGTTTGACTGGGTCAACCCTAGGTCAACTGATGATTTGGAGAGGGTTGAGACCTAATACAAGGGCGATGTGATCATGGAATGATGCATTGAGATGTTATAAGGATGATTCCTAGACCAACTCATCATGATTGAGGAGTTTGAGAAGCTTTAAGCTAGGGTTTCTAAGGATTGACAGTGTAAAATCCCCTAGTTTGATCCCTATCTTCAAGGCAGTTTAGCTCAAGATGTGATTGTCATCTCATCTTCCCCACAAAATGAATGTTGTAGAGCTTGTTCTTATCTTTAATATGAGTACTAGAAGTCCTTGATAGGATTTGTAGAGCTCAAGTTATGACTTTGACAAATTACAGGTCATCTGAGGTATGTGAATCTGGGTCCTTGAAAGTCACCCAACTTGCATCCAACTTTTGCCCTAGTAGGATGATTCCTATGGATTCTTGGTCAACATGAATTTTGAAGAGCATCTTCTTAGCTTTCTAGATAGTACAAGAAGTCCTTGATAGGATTTGTAGAACTCAACTTATGGCTTTGACAAGTCAAGGGCATTTTGGTCATTTGGAGGTTATAGGTCATTTCAAGCATAAGGCCATATCTCCTACTTCCAAGCTTCAAATGGAAAAATCTTCAACATAAAACTTGCTTAGAATGATGTTTTAAGGCTAGTAGGGAGGTCATGAGATGTTGAAAAGGCTCATATCAAAAAGTGATAAAAATGGCCTAAAATGGAGGCATAAGTTAAATAAAGTGAAGTTGAAAATTGGAAATCACAAGCTATAAATCCAAACCATGTCATGTAATAGCTCATTTTGACTCCAAATGACATTCTAAGAATAATGGTTCAGCCAAAATTTTGATTTGAGGCTTGGATCATAGGGCTGCTTTGGAAAAGGCTTACTTGCATATTAAGGAACCAAGGCAAAACTCAAAAGAACTCAATGTACAAGGTAGTTATGCATTGTAAGTCATCTTAAATCTCATGTGGGGATAAATTCAAGTCAGAATCAAGGGTTATGAGAAGCTTGGCATGAGATAGCATGTAAGGAGAATTGGATTCAAAATGTCATGACATGAAAAGTTCAATTTCTCATTGGATGATCCTAGAGGGTTCTAGATGATTCTAAACCACTCTATATAACAAGTACAACTTGCTCAAATGCAAGGTTGGTGAGAATTGGTGCATGAAAGAGAGAGTGAAATCCAAAATCTTCCATTGCAAGTCAAATTCAATTTCTTCATTCTTCTTCATTTCCATCCCTTTTTCTTCACAGACACATTCCATAGATCCCTCTGAGTGTGTGCATACTGAATTGAGGCTCCATTGATGGAAGATTGAAGGTTTGGCCATTGGATTTGCAAGAAGCAACTCATCATCGAATCTTGAAGTGCAAGCTTTCTCCCTCAAATTTTTTGCAAACAAAAGTCTTATCCTCATCCAAGGATCATTCCTGAAGAGTTTTAAGCCTTGAAGTTAAGGATTTCATCATCTGCCATACCAAGAAACCAGGTTTGCAAAATCTCTGCCATCTCTTCATTTAGGCATGGTTAGGTTGAATTATTAGTGTAGAATGGCTAGAGACACCTAGGTGAGGAATTCTGAAGAGTTTAGGATCATTTGATGAAGTTTCAGTTATGGATACCATTTCTTTATGGAGCAAGAACTTGTGATGTAGTGAGTGATAATGCAAGTTTGATAGCTGGTTTTGATTAGGGCAATGTGGTGATCATGTTAGTATAAAGAAATCTAAGGTTGGTTGAAGTTGAGGATTGATCATATTTTGAGATTAATTTGGATCCACCATCGGGTTTGATGATAGAGACCATTTCAGTTTAATCCAAGGCCATGATCGTGTTCAGCATGGAAAATTGAGCATGTTAGGGTTTTACATTTTGAATTTTGGTGATGATTTGAGGTAGCACGAGTTGGTGGAAGTTTGTTGTTTGAAATCTGTTTCATGGAGTTTCATGGCCAAACCCTAGCTGGAGGTTGAAGACAACCTCCCAGCCGTGAGATGCAAGCTTGACTATTGACCTAAGAATTAATCCAACGGACAAGATTTGATTACGTTTTGGAGGGAATCTGAGTCTACCACGAAACGCGGCGTTTCATTAAAGGGTGCTTGGGCTGGATCACTAATTACACCCCACACATGAGGCCCATTGTGAATTGAACTGAAAATCATTGATATTTGCACTGCTTGCTTTTCTTTTTCTTTATGTTTATTCATTGTTTTTCTGATTTAAATTGGGCCCCAGCGTGCTTGCTTTTTAAACCCCCCAGTCCGGGCCCATATGTGAAATGAACTAGATATGTTTGCTCCTTGCACCCCATCCTTTCGTTTTCATTTTATTTTTCTCCATTTTCTTTCCAACTTTGAAAAATCATATTAATTTGAAAATTAAATATTTTTTAATGGGAGTTTTTTCTCCTACTTCATATTTTTATCTAGAAAAATATAAAATAAAAACATTTTTCATTTCATGCTTTTTAGTATTTTTGGTATATTTTCTACTTTTATTGCATTTTATTTCTTTTATGTTGGTATATGAATTTGTAGAATTTTGTTTAGGTAGTTCCCTTAGCATTTTTAAGCCATTCTTTTTAGGATAGTTAGATATAAGTTTTAGTTTCCCCCTGGATTTATTCCATAATTTTGTGATGATTTTTAGGATAGTTTTGATTAGATGACATTAGATTGTGTAGAATTAGGTTAAACTTCAACATAGGTCCATAATAACACTAGAACTTTGGGTTTTTAGGATAAATTAGACTATGGGACATATAAGGGTATTAAGGGTAGGTATGTAGGATCCCTTAGAAATTATATTAGGATTTGATATAGTGGTATACTATTTTTGGTTGATTTTTGAATTGATGATTGTTTGTGTTGCCCTTGTGGGTTTGCTTTTTTGTTTGCTTTGCTTTGTGGGCTTGGAGAGCTTGGTGTTGTTCTAAGGAGCATTGAGGAGCATAGTAGAATACTTGAAGGAGCATTGAGGAGCTTGAGAGCTTGATCTTGTTTGTTTTGTCATTGTTTTAGGGTTAGGGATTAGGAAGAGTTTAGAATTAGATAACTTCTTTCTTAAACAGGGATGGTATCTTCCACCTCCATTCCTCCCTATGACTCAAAGTCTTTCCATGGTATACACCTCTCTCCTTTGGAGGGATAAGTGATTGTACCTAGGAAGTAGAACTTTTGAGGGAACCATTCCTCTGATGTTGAACCCTTATAGGTCACCTTTGGTGGTCAATAAGCAGTTCAATATCCCCAGCCTATCCAGTAAGTGATTTCATCTGGTTTGATTGTCTTGAGAGATGTTGAGCTTGAGTTTGAAGATGAAGACTTCATTGAAGAGTGTTGAAGAGGATGAATCCTTGAGCATTGCCATTCCAGCTGAAGCTTGAAGAGCAACAAGAGCAAGTTGATACTTGAAGACCCCTGAAGATTAGGTGAAGCCTGGAGGTGGAGCTGATCAAGAAGCTGAAGCTTAAGGGAGAAGATGAGTTGAAACTTATGTTGAAGGGTTGAAACCTGGAAAAGCAAATTGATATTTGTCAAGAGTAATTGGAAGTCTGAAGACTGAGTTGCTGTTGGAAAAGCTTAAGCTTGAAGTTGAGAGAGGGGTTGATCTGCTTTCTTTTTCTTTTCTGTATTGCTGTGTTTTGTTTGACTTGTTTGATGCATTAGAATAAGTTCATATCTAGAATAGGTAGAATCTAGGAGCATGATTGCACTAGAGGTTGAGTTGCTCCCTCTGCTTGTATTGTTACTGTGTGGCTTTGCTTGCGGGTATTCGGTAGAGCCCAGCTCCCTTGCCCATGTGGTTTGTTTGCCTGATGGCATTTTATTTCATTTTATCTGTATGATTGCAGTTTACTGTATATTGCTTGATAGCATGTTGTTTATATTTCAGTATGATTACTGTTATCCATTCTGGCTTGAGGTTGAGATGAGCTTGTGGAGGCTGAAGCCCCACACACATTTCCTCCCTCACTTGCATTGCATGCATTTTACTGTTAAGCTGATGCTTTGTCTGTTTTGGTGTATCATTGACATGATCCCTTAGGACTCTCATTTCCTTTGATAAGGAATTGATGATAGAATTTTAGGTTGAAACCTATGCATGACAACTTCTAGGAGTTCCCTGTTCAAACCTCAACCATAGGATGAATCCATGGCATGACAACAGTAGGACTTGATAGTCTCCCTCCTAGTTGGGCCTGTTCTCTTCTCATCTCAAAACAGTTTAAGATACAGTAATCATGAATGATTTCTTTCGTACGTTACGAGCCTTAGGCTATCTGAGAAAGGATTGTGGGAGAGTTTCTTTTCCACAGTCTGGATGTTTAGTATGGTACCCTTTGGGTGACATGCGACGCATTCACTCTCAGGTCATAGTCTCTAGTGCGGTTGAAATCGCAAACACAATAAAAAACACTTCTTTCGTAAAAGACAGGAAATAAACCGTAGTTTCCCGAACTACGTAAGCTCTGATCTCTCATACCTGTTGAGAGTACGTAGGCACAAGATGGCGATGTCTTGGCGAGCTACCTTCCCCCATAACCCGTCGTAGGCCGAACTACGTTGACTCTGATTTCTCATTCTCTGATGAGAATACGTAGGCATAAAGCGCGACGCTTTGCCGAGTCATTTTTCTTTTCTGTTTTAAGCCAGCCTTGATAGGTAGATAGAATAAAACCAACTCGTCCAAGTAAACACAACAAGCGAGGATCCCGTCGAGTACGACGGACGTGAGGGGTGTTAATACCTTCCCCTTGCGTAACCGACTCCCAAATCCAGACAATGGTTGCGACGACCTTGTCTTACCCTTTTTCATCAGGTTTTTCCGATCGTTTCCTTTTCTGCTCTGAGGGATAAATAACGAAAGGTGGCGACTCTTCTGTTCTGCCGGCACCTTATTTTCGCGCAAGCGACAGCTGGCGACTCTGCTGGGGACTCCAACGGTTCCCTGCGAGAGTCAATCCTAACGCTTGTATGTTTTCTTGTTGGGTTGCGTCTATTTATCGCATTTTACTTCTCGCACTTTATTTCCCGCATTTTATTTTCAGTATAATATGATTATCTGTGCTGTTATGGGATGGGAGTTCTGATGAGTGAGAAGCCATACCCAGACTTGAGTGCACTATAGACTTAGAGTGGAAATTAGTGGGCGCGTGCTTGCTTTGCAGGCACTAGTGTCTCATGAAATCCACGCTCAGACGAGGTTCATCCGGTTGGCTTCTCTTTCAACCCTTTGGGTTGAGACGGTTGCTGGTTTGGCGGATTGTCGACTCTGGGGACCGATCATTTGTGATTCAGCTAAGTGAGGCCGCTTCATGAGCTGGTGATGCCACACCTTCTGGGTATCGTATCACCCCTCTTGAAAGTCTGTGACGCTGATGAACGCATAGGATGTCGTACCTTGAGTCAGTTTAGGACCATACCTGTAAGCAGGGTTGGGTTTATTGCAGGAAAGTTTGACCTTCAGACTACCTGGTTTTCTTGACAGTGAATCAGTTTTGTTGGTACCAGGGTTTCTCAGTTGTAGATTTGTCTGTTCTTGATAGAGCAGGTTTTGATCAGAGGATCTTATCATCAGGTGTATGTCTGTTCTTGATAGAGCAGAGTATTGTCATCAGCTGTTTGTTCTTGATAGAGCAGATTTTGGGGTCTGAAGATCTCATCAGCAGATGTTGTTTGTTCTTGATAGAGCAAATTTTTGAGTGGGGTCTGAAGATCTCATCAGCAGTTGTATGTTTGTTCTTCATAGAGCAAATTTTTGATTTGGGGTCTGAAGACCTCATCAACAGATATTTCTTGATCATACATCAGAGGTCCTTATTATCAGACATTTGTTCTTGACAGAGTAGAATTATGATCCTGTGTATATGGTCCTATCAAATGGTTTTTCTTGGCAGATCAGATTAGTGGTCCTACACCGGGGTTTTCTTCCTACCAGTGGTTGTTGATACAGAATCTCCGCAGCACCAGTTGCCCAGATATATTATTGCATGATGGCATTTTGCATTAGTTTGCATACCCATTTGCATTTCATTAACGTGTGTCTGTGTTGCAGGTACCGTTTTCCCCGATCCAGGATTTCTTGCCTCCTATTGTATTGTTATGGGTTCCTTGAGGAAGACCGTGGCTTACAAGTTCCCTACTCCTGATGTGGTTAAGCTGACTGGTTTGATAGCTCTAGCAGGTGATTCTATGAAGGATGAGTTCAGAAAATCTTATGGCAGGTTGCTCAGTTTGGTTCATAAGCCTTTTGTGTTCGAGTTGAATGGGTTGCACGCTCTGCTGCAGTTCTACGACCCTCCGCTGAGATGTTTCACGTTCCAGGACTTCATTCTCGCACCTACGCTGGAAGAGTATGTTGATTTGCTAGGTGTGCCTATCAAGAGGCAGATGCCTTTTGTTCACATGGATACTGAGCCCGATCTGGCTGGTTTAGCTCCTTCACTTTACCTGGACGCCTCCGAGTTGGTATTAACTAGTTGGAACAAGGTTCTTGGGTTCTCCTTGCAGTTTCTGGTGGTTAAGGCTCAGCAGTGTTCCCAGGATGGATGTTGGGTTGCATTCAATGCCATCCTCGCTCTATGCATATATGGCATCATTCTGTTCCCCAACATGCCCGATTTTGTAGACTTTGATGCGTTTCACATCTTCGCTTCAGGGAATCCAGTCCCTACTTTGATAGGAGATGTCTATCATTCAGTCCACTACAAAAACGAGAACAGGAGGGGGAAGAATGTCTCGTGCTGTGTACCCTTGCTGTACAAATGGCTTGAAAGTCATCTGCCCAAGAGGGGTCCTTTTGTCTTGTCTGCAGCCACAGCTGAGTGGCCTGAGCGTCTGATGAGTTTATCTGCAGAGGATATTGATTGGTTCGACAGAGACAGGTTGGGTACTGAGGTGATCTTTAGTTGCAGCGGGTTTCCTAATGTGCCTTTGATAGGTAGGAAGGGCTGTATAAACTACAATCCGTCGTTGTTGGTCCGCCAGTTCGCGTATGCTTTTAGGAATTCGCCAAAGGATGAAGAGGTACAGGAATCTCTGAATCTCACGGGTACTCTAGAGGGGGATCTGCTGTCCAAGCTTCAGCGCGCGTGGAATGGTATCGGTAAGCGAGGAAAGCCATTGCTGAGAAAAAGCAACAGTCAAGCCTACCCTCCGTACGTGACTTGGATCAGAGCCAGGGCCGATGCTATAGGGATGTCGTTTCCTCATGCCAAGCCAGAAAGTCCTCCAATGATCGAAGAACCTACTACTGTGCCCATTCATCAGCATAATCAGGTGTTAGCTTAGCGGGATGAATTGAAGCGGGCGAACGAAGAACTGGAGAAGGAATTAGCTCAGCTCCGCAGCGAGAGGAACGAAGTCGTTCATTCTTTCAAAAGGCAAACAGAGTTGGTGAACCAGCTAGGTACAGACCTGACTAAGCAGATAGCCGAGCGTGAACGCATGGGTCGAGACTTCAAAGTTGTCAACGACGTACTGGCTACGAAGAAGCAGCACTTAGACGAGGCATATCGGAGGATATCCAACTTCAACCAGCACTAGAAGGCTTCCCTGGCCACCAGGAAAGAGCGGGAGGATAAGCTGATGCTGCAGATCTCCAAGCTGGAAGCCGAGGTGAAGGACAGTGAACAGAGGTTTGATGAAGAAACCGCCCGCAGATACGCCGCCGAAGGCCAGCTCAACAAAGCTCTCGCTAACCTGAAGGAGCGCAAGCTGACGTTTGAGTCTAAGAAGCGGAAATTAGAAGATTGCTTCGGCGAAGGAGCATGGGAAGGTTCAGTTGAGGGACTTCAGTATACCGTTGTGCAGAGGGAATTACTCGTCGAGGGGTTGCTCACTCTGCCAGATCATCCAGAGACGAAGGAGTTGTTAGAAGAGTATCGCGCCCGTGGCCGTACTTGACTATTTGTATTCCTTTTATTTTGGTCGTTGTTGTATGCTGACCATCACCAGGCTTGTTGGCTGAGGTCACGCTGTTGATTTGTCTTGTACTTGCTGATGCTATGTACTGCCTTGATAGGCTTTCTTTATATATGAGATTGTTGTTTCCATGATTGGACTCAGACTTCTTCTTCTTATTATTATCAGCACTGGCACTCAGGCACTAGGATCGGGGGAAATCTCCCAAACACACAGACACGCGCATGCATTTGCATGAAGCATTTGCATGGCGAGCATTTTGTTGTTTTTCCTAACCCTTTAGTGTTTACATGTTTTTCAGGTTTACAGGTTCCAGGCTGTTCCCAGTGGTTCCAGGATTGATCAGAGACTAATTCACCGTTATCCGACTAGAGCTAATCAGACCAGGATCATGGATCAAGTGCAAACAGACGTTCAGGAGCTCTGCGAGAGGATGGATCGCTTCATGGAACTCATGCAAGTGGTCGCCAATGGTCAAGACCAGCTCAGGACTTTGGTTCAGCCTTTGATCTCTAGGGTTGATAGCAACGACATACTCCATGGCGGGGCCGTGCCTAATCCTCCACCAGTTGATACTCAGCAGAATGGTGTCCCCGTGGCCGGGGGCAACGGCAGTGCTAATGGCAATGTGATGGCCAACATCGGACTCAATACGACGGGCGTCGGTAATGGGAGTCTGGGAGCTAATGTCAACATCGGGCCGGGCAACGGCAATGCGGGCATCGGGAATCTGTTGGTGCCTCAACCATGGCTTGAGGATCATCAGGATGATATGTTTTCCCAAAGAGGTGCTGAAGGGGAGCTGAATGCTGAAGCACGGCTCAGATTCAAAGCACTTGAAGATAAAATGAGAGATATTGAGAATCAGAATACTTTGGGCGTTGATATGTCCAAGCTGGGATTAATTGCTGATTTCAAGGTACCTCCTAAGTTCAGGGTGCCTGACTTTGAGAAATATAAGGGTACCACTTGCCCTTGTGTCCACCTGAGATCGTACTACAGGAAGATGTCTGCCTATTCCGAAGACGAGAAGTTGCTGATGCACTTCTTCCAAGACAGTCTTTCTGGACCATCCCTCGAGTGGTACATGGCTCTGGAGCCCACTAGCGTGCGCACATGGAAGGATCTCGCTGAAGCGTTTGTCCACCATTACCAGTACAATAGTGACTTGGCCCCGAACCGAGTCCAGCTCCAGAACCTGTCGCAGAGGAATAATGAAGGATTTAAGGAGTACGCCCAGCGGTGGCGTGAGTTGGCAGCCCGGGTTCAGCCGCCGATGGTTGAACGCGAGCTCGTGCAGATGTTTGTAGCTACCCTCCCAGGGGTTTACTATGAAAAGTTAGTCAGTGGTATGTCTGGGACGTTCTCAGCTCTCATTATCATGGGCGAGCACGTCGATAATGGTATCAAGATCGGGAAAATTCAAGGTGAGTCATCCTCAGCTGAAGGGGGTGGAAAGAAACCTTATGCTGGTAAACGACGAGAAGGAGAAGCGAGCGCTGTGACCAACGCTCGAAGAAAGGGCAAGGGCCCTCAGCAGCAGATAGCCAGTATAAATATCCCAGCAGCTCCGCAGCAGCAACCGAATCAACAGGGATATAGAAAGTACCAGAATCGAGCATCTTTGGCAAACTGTCACTTCGAAGCACCGCCTATGTCGTATGCGCAACTCTTGCAGACTTTGCTTCAGCTTCAGTTGGTTCAGAAGAGGACGATGGCTCCCTTGACAGGGGCACCTCCACCAGGGTACGACGCAAATGCAACTTGCGATTTCCACTCAGGGGCACCAGGCCACACAATCGAGAACTGCAAAGCCTTTAAGCACAAGGTGCAGGACCTGGTAGATGCCAAGTTCATTAACTTCTCTGATAATGTGCCCAATGTCACGAAGAACCCCATGCCGAATCATAGGGGAGGCGGAGTGAACGCCATTATCGAAGAAGAGAGTGCAGATCTGTTGACTGATGTCAGAGACCTAAGGACGCCGCTTAGCTTCTTCAAAGCTAAGTTGTTGAAAAGAGGGTTCTTTCCAGGATGCGGAAAGTTATGCATGGACTGTGCCACACATTCTGATGGATGTGAGCAGTCGGTTGAAGGAATTCAAAGTCTGATGGCTGAGGGGATTCTGCAGTTTAGCCGGAGGGCTGAAAGTGTATCAGGAGAGGTAGTGTTGAAGCAGGCCGATGAAGTCGCCACCATCACCATCCCTCGCCGGCCGATAACCATTTCTGCGCCCAGACCGCCTACAATCACTATTACCAAAGCTGGGCCGATACCATTCGAGAGCACTAACGCCGTTCCATGGCATTATGTGGTTGAAGTCTATTGCAACGGACAGAGGTTGGAGCTACAACCGTATGGGTCGACTGTGGAGAATCTCGCAGGAATCAGTGGTATTACTCACAGCGGAAGAGTGTTTGCACCGCCAGAGGTCGTGGCAGATAAAGCGGTCAGAGCTGATGCGGCCGACAAGGGTAAAAGCAAAGCCGTCGAAGAGGTCCCGTGTGGGGTAGAGAAAGATTTGCTTGTCAAAGATGCCGAAGAGTTTATGCGGTTGATCAGAAAGAGCGACTACAAGATTGTATACCATCTCCATCAGACGCCTTCGAAGATTTCTATTCTCAACTTGTTGCTGTGTTCTGAAGCGCACCGCAACGCGCTGCTAAAGGTATTGAACGCTGCCTACGTACCGCAAGAGACATCGGTGAATCAGCTAGAAGAGGTGGTAGCCCATGTTAATGCTGGCAATGGGCTAGGCTTCACAGATTTAGAGATGACGCCAAAAGGGAGGAATCACAACAGCGCCCTGCACATCTCGATAGAGTGTAGGGGCACAATCATGTCGCACGTCCTGGTGGACACGGGCTCGTCGCTTAATGTGCTTCCGAAGAAGGCATTAATGAAGTTGGACACTCGCGGATTGCTCTGCACACCCAGTGATCTGGTAGTGAAAGCATTCGACGGGACTAAACGCCACGTTTTCGGGGAGGTGACCCTGCCGGTCCAAGTCGGTCCGGAAACGTTCGACACGGTCTTTTATATCATGGACATCATGCCTGCCTACAGTTGCCTCTTGGGCCGGCCATGGATCCATGCTGCTGGTGCCGTGACTTCCACGTTGCACCAAAAGCTCAAATACACTGTCGGGGGAAGCATCGTAACCGTGTGCGGCGAGGAGGACATAATGGTGAGCCATTTGTCATCCTTTAAGTATGTTGAAATGGATGGCGAAATCCATGAAACTCTCTGACAGGCATTTGAAGCCGTCAAAGTGAAAGAGGTAGCTCCTGTAGTCGCAGAAAAGCCAGAGATGAATCTCTCCTCATTCAAAGAAGCTCGGGCCGTCGTCCAAGCTGGATCTACCCCAGGCTGGGGGCATATTTTGGAGATACCGAACAAGCAGGATAAGTTTGGGTTGGGGTATTCTCCTGAAGCTGAAGCTTCTTCTTCTTCGTCTAGCAGTGCGTCTCGAGGTAAGGGGCCGATCCTATTTACCAGTGGCAGAGTGATTTTCGAAAGCATCCACGCGGAGTCTGAAGACAGCAGGGATAGCGATTGTGATCTCGACTCTTGGATGCAGCCAACCAAGCCAGGCCAGGGCCTCAACAATTGGACCATCAAGGATATCATCCCGATGACAAGTGAAGAGTAATGATTTACTTTTTCAATCATTGTACAACCCTATGTCCTACCCGAGGCATAGCGGTTTTATTGTCAGGGCCTTGTTGGATTATGTAAATGCATTTTGTTAATAAATCAAAGGCATTTTCTTCGTATTCAAATATTGTGATCTCTGTTATTCCTGTTTTATATTTGTTTTGAAAAACAGTAAAATGGCAATGGGGTTTGTGCTAACCTGCATATTCTTGTTTTAAACTTAATCCTTGTTATTGCAGGATCCACATAACAAATGACATCGACTTTGGACCTTCTACGGCTCACTTCGACTATGATTTCTCGATCTATCAAGCCGAGGAAGAGATTGATGAAGACGAAGACCTTCCTGAAGAATTGGCCCGCTTGTTGAAACAAGAGGAAAAGGTTATTCTGCCTCATGAGGAGGAGATCGAGATCGTAAACCTGGGTTTTGAAGAGCTCGTCAGAAATGTCAGGATAGGGGCTGCGCTGCAGAATGATGTCAAGCAGAGATTGGTCGAGATGCTTCGAGAGTATAGTGACGTCTTTGCTTGGTCATACGAAGATATGCCCGGACTTGACACGGACATCGTGGTCCACCACTTGCCGCTGCGAGAAGATTGCCCTCCCGTTAAGCAGAAGCTTAGGAGGACGAGACCAGACATGGCTGTTAAGATCAAAGAAGAAGTGCAGAAACAGCTCGATGCTGGCTTCTTAGCGGTCACCACTTACCCTCCGTGGGTCGCCAACATAGTGCCTGTACCGAAGAAGGACGGTAAGGTACGCATGTGCGTCAATTATCAGGATTTGAATAGGGCAAGCCCTAAAGATGATTTCCCGTTGCCTCATATCGATGTGTTGGTCGACAACACAGCCCAATTCTCCGTGTTTTCGTTCATGGATGGCTTCTCCGGTTACAACCAGATCAAGATGGCGCCGGAGGACATGGAGAAAACGACGTTTATCACCCCCTGGGGAACATTTTGCTATAAGGTAATGCCCTTCGGTCTGAAGAACGCAGGGGCCACTTACCAACGAGCAATGGTAACTTTGTTTCATGATATGATTCATCATGAGATCTAGGTCTATGTTGATGACATGATTGCGAAGTCCCAAACGGAGGAAGAGCATCTGGTCAACTTATTGAAGCTTGTTGAGAGGCTTAGGAAGTTCAGGTTGAGGCTGAACCCTAACAAATGTACTTTCAGAGTATGGTCCAGAAAGTTACTGGGGTTTATTGTGAGCGAACGAGGCATCGAGGTTGATCCTGCGAAAATAAAAGCCATTCAAGAAATGCCAGCGCCGAAAACAGTTAAAGAAGTTCGTGGTTTCTTGGGTAGAATAAACTACATTGCTAGGTTTATCTCTCAGCTCACGACCACTTGTGAACCGATGTTCAAGCTTTTAAAGAAAGATCAGGCGATTACTTGGAATGAGGATTTCCAGAAGGCATTCGACAAGATAAAGCAATATCTCCAAGAACCTCCGATCTTGATACCCCCAGTGGCTGGACGGCCACTAATCATGTACTTGGCAGTTCTTGAGAATAGTATGGGGTGTGTTCTCGGTCAGCACGACGAGACGGGCAGAAAGGAGCATGCCATTTACTACTTGAGTAAAAAGTTCACGGACTGTGAATCTCGATACTCGATGCTGGAGAAGACGTGTTGTGCACTAGCCTGGGCTGCCAAACGTCTACGACAGTACATGCTCAATCACACCACTATGCTAATTTCGAAGATGGATCCGATCAAGTACGTCTTCGAGAAGCAGGCTCTTTCGGGCAGGATTGCCAGATGGCAAATGGTGTTAACAGAATATGATATTCAGTACGTGTCCCAGAAGGCCATTAAGGGAAGTGTATTGTCTGATTACCTTGCCGAACAGCCGATCGAGGATTACCAGCCGATGAAGTTTGAATTCCCTGACGAGGATATTATGTTTCTCAAAGCGAAGGATTGCGATGAGTCGTTGCCCGACGAGGGGCCAGATAGGAAATCCCAGTGGAAGTTGATATTCGATGGGGTGGTTAATTCCTATGGAAGTGGCATCGGGGCTATCATCACGACTCCCCACGGATCCCATATCCCGTTCACCGCGAGACTGACGTTTCCAGTCACCAACAATGAGGCGGAGTACGAAGCATGCATCATGGGTCTAGAAGAGGCAATTGATTTGAGAATCAAGAACCTAGATGTATATGGTGACTCGGCGCTTGTGATCAACCAAATTAAAGGGGAGTGGGAGACCCGTTAATCGAATTTGGTGCCGTACATGAATTATTCCAGAAGGCTACTTCCGTTCTTTGATCGAGTGGAACTCCATCATGTGCCCAGGGCTGAAAATCAAATGGCTGATGCCTTAGCCACGTTGGCTTCAATGTATAAAGTCAATTTTTGGAATGAGGCTCCAAGAATTGTCCTTTCGCGTCTTGATAGACCGGCATTTGTCTTTGCAATCGAGGCAGCCGCCAACGGCAAGCCATGGTTCCATGACATCCAGACTTTCCTTATGACTAAGGAGTATCCTGCGGGTGCATCAACCCAGGATAAGAAGACTCTGAGGAGGCTGTCTGGCAACTTTTACCTCAATCCTGATGGAGTGTTGTATAAGAGAAACCACGATCTCGTGCTACTCAGATGTGTAGATGAGAAAGAGGTGAATATGCTCATGGAAGAAGTCCATGAAGGCACATTTGGTACGCACGCCGGCGGGCATGCTATGACGAGAAAGATCCTGAGAGCAGGATATTACTGGCTGACGATGGAATCAGATTGCTTTAAATTCGCGAAGAGATGTCATAAATGCCAGATTTATGCTGATAAAGTTTGTGTGCCGCCGTGCCCGTTGAATGTCATGTCCTCCCCGTGGTCGTTCTCCATGTGGGGCATCGACATGATAGGCAAGATCGAGCCCACTGCATCTAATGGTCATCGCTTCATTCTGGTAGCTATCGACTACTTCACCAAGTGGGTGGAGGCTGCCTCGTACGCTAATGTGACCAAGCAGGTGGTTGCTAAATTCATAAAGAGGGACATCATTTGTCGTTACGGAATTCTCGAGCGGATCATTACGAATAATGGTTCGAATCTGAATAACAAGATGATGAAGGAGTTGTGCCAGAGTTTCAAGATTGAACACCACAACTCATCTCCTTACCGGCCGAAGATGAATGGCGTCGTTGAAGCAGCCAACAAGAACATAAAGAAGATTGTTCAAAAGATGGTTGTGACCTACAAAGATTGGCACGAGATGCTGCCATTCGCATTGCACGGTTATCGTACGACGGTACGTACGTCAACCGGGGCAAATCCTTTCTCCTTGGTGTACGGTATGGAAGCTGTCCTACCGTTAGAAGTGGAGATCCCTTCTTTGCGAGTTTTGGTTGATGTGAAACTCGACGAGGCAGAATGGATTACGAATCGTCGGAACCAACTCAGCCTGATGGACGAGAAGAGGTTAGCATCGATTGTGTTTGGTCGTCTGTACCAAAGCCGAATGAAGAAAGCTTATGATAAGAAGGTGCGTCTTAGAAGCTTTCAGACGGGTGATCTCGTCCTGAAGAAGATTCTTCCTCCACACTCCGATCACCGGGGCAAGTGGACTCCGAATTACGAAGGTCCGTATGTCGTCAGCAAGGTCTTCTCGGGAGGAGCTTTGTTGTTATCCACGATGGATGTTGAAGATTTTGCATCCCCGGTGAACGCGGACGCAGTTAAAAAATACTTTGCTTGAAAGCGACCCGCTGGACAAAAAAAAAAGAGAGTCCAGGCAAAAAAGGGGCATCCTGGCGAACCAAAAACAGAATAAAAGGTTCAGGCAAAATTAGGGATATAAATCAAAAGAATGTACACTCGCGAAGTCGAAAACCTACACTGGGCGGCTTCGGCAAAAAAGGGTATCCCGGTGAACTGAAAACCCGCAAAGGGCGGTTCACGCAAAAGTTAGGGATTTGAATAAGCAAATGACTGCGTTCCGCGTGTGGACTTTCTTTGTTTAGTGGTTTGGAGGACCTGAAGGCCGTTTATCTGAATCAATCTCTTCCGAAGCTGAAGCGTCGAAGAAGTATCGAAGTCGAGTGGGTCATAGAGGGATCAACTCATGGTGTTCGTCTACGCCTCGTTGCCGAAATTTGTATATACTGATGTATATTTATGTTTTATTTTTGCGCAGCTTCCTCATTCCAGGAGCTTGCATCTGTTGTAAAACATTTTTACCCATTCAGGGGTTCGTTATCAATAAAATGCATACTATTCAGCAATTCTGTTTGTCTGTTTAGCATTTATCTGTTTTGTTTGCGAAAAAGAACGCCGATGTTTTTGATAAAATGCGCATACATAAACTTACTGGCCTAGGCCACTGATTGTTGAAACAATTAGTTACTTGAATATTGTCACGAGATAATAACCTCGATAGGTCCCTTTGAGAAGGGTATCTTGTCTGTTTGTTTGTGTTGTTACAGGTGTAGCTTATTCCAGACAGTGCGTCGTGCGCATCCCGAAGCAGGATGATTCCTCCTTCTCCAGCAGAGTTCAGTGGCCTCTCCCCGCAGAGTCTGAACGCGAGATCGTGAGCATTGATATGTCTCTCCAGGCAGAGATGATTCTCCCCCCAATCAGATGCGTCCTGAAGGAACGTCATCTCATCAGCTGAGTCAGGCGCCGAAGCGTGATATCATCCCCCAGCACCGGGTCACAAGTGCAGGTTTCGTAGGAAACTATTCGTACGCCGAAGTATGCAGCAACTGATGGTGCCAGACTGAAGTCTCCAGCGGAATTGAAATTCCCCACCTGAGTCGTACTCTCCCCCGCAGTCGGATGATTCCTTCTTCTCCAGCGGAATTGAGTTCCCACAGAGTTGTACTCTCCAGCGAAGCAGAATGATTTCTCCTTCCTCAGTCGAGTTTGCAGATCCCCAAGAGAGCCGAATCCTTGGAAGTTGATCAAGCCATGATTGGTTTTCCCCAGTAGAGTATTGAATAGCTGAAGTTGTTTCCCCACAGAGTCGTTATCTCCAGAGAAGTAGCCGAGAAGGCCACGCAGTTTATTCCCGCGATTGACATCGCTTTCCCTCAGCAGGTCCAGGTTCTCGCAGAGCTTCGTCCCCTGCAGCAATCAACTGAAGTTGTTTTCCCCTCAGCAGTCAACTGAAGTTGTATCCCCTGTGGAGTCCAATTGATATTGGCGTGACCATGTTCTCCTCAGCAGGATGATTCCTCTATCTGAGTAGTTCGTTCTCCTTGACAGGAGGATTCTCCCTTCGGCATTTACTTTGCTGACGGGATCGCATCATTGTGCATGATTGCATAACATTTATCATAAACGCATAGCATTTCCACCGTGTGGAGCATTGCGCCATTGCTGAAGCATATGCATAATAAACATGGTCTAGGTTGTTACCGTTCTTGTTTTGCAGGTGTTCCGCCGCAGAATTGATTGCTCAGGATGATTCCTGACGTTATCCCCAACAAAGTCGCTTGCTCAAGATGATTCTTGAGATCCCCAGTGAAGTCTTCAGTTCAAGGTGATTCTTGAATTCCTCAGCAGGGCCGTTTGCTTAAGATGATTCTTAAGTACCCAGTGCAGTCTCCAGAGTTGGTTGCTCAAGCTGATGCTTAGAGTCCCCAGTAAAGGTTGCCCAGGATGATTCCTGAAATCCCCAACAGAGTGTTTTCTCAGGATGATTCCTGAAAGCTCCAGCATGGTTCTCGGTTCAAGATGATTCTTGAAGGTCCCCGGCGGACCCAAGATGATTCTTGAAGTCCTCAGCAGAGTTGATTCATCCAGAATGATTTCTGGACCCCCGAAGCGGAGTTGCTTGATAGTTCTCCAGATTCCCCAGCGGCGAAGCATCCTCCCCATCAGGTTTAACGGCGAAGTTGAAATCTCCCTTGAAGACTCCATGATTGAAGTCTGACCGTGTTAATGAAGCAGTTCTCTCAGCTGATGCAGAGTGCCTGATGGCAGAGGTTTAGATGTTCCTAGTTGGCTCATGATTGACCAAGAATTCTATTCCCGACTTGCTGATGAAGTCCGGCTGATGCCCGACAGTTTCTTTGAATGCCTGATGGCATGATCAACCTGATGGTTGAAGTCCGGCTGATGCCCGATAGTGTTCTTTGAATGCCTGATGGCATGGTCGACTATGTATTACCGGTTACCGTGTGACCAATTCTCCAATGGAGTTTCTTCAGATTATGATTACTTGACAGCAATGTCAGGTGTTTCTCAGAGTTTGTTTCTGGCGGCGATGTCAGATTCTTTAGTTGTCCAGCGGCGATGTTGGGTGTTTTGGCTGTTTGTTTCCGGCGGCGATGTCAGATTCTTTAGTTGTCCAGCGGCGATGTTGGGTGTTTTGGCTATTTGTTTCCGACGGCGATGTCAGATTCTTTAGTTGTCCAGCGGCGATGTTGGGTGTTTTGGATGTTTGTTTCTGGCGGCGATGTCAGGTGATTTAGTTTGCCAGTGGCGATGTTGGGTGTTTTGATTATCCGACGGCGATGTCAGATTCTTTAGTTTTCCAGCAGCGATGTTGAGTGTTTTGGTTGTCCGACGGCGAGGTCAGACACTTTATTTTCATGAATGTCCGACGGCGAGGTCCGGTGTCTGATGACAATGTTAGAGGAATTTAATGTGGATAACTGACGACAAGGTTCAGATCAGTATGTCTCCAGCTAGTTGCCGTGCAGCTACTATTTCAGTGTTCGAAGATTCGTTCTCGCCAGAGTACCGTGTACTTGAGCAGTTGGCAAATTTACGGGTTTATCGGTATTCAACCGTCTCGCACCTTGATTGGCTGAGAGTCGTTCGCTCCTCACCCAGTCAGGTTCAAGCCGTTTGAATAGGGGCAGCTGTTGCACCCCAAAATTTGACCAACATTTATTTACCCATCAAGAGTTGTATGATACTTTGAAGCTAGCCAAGAAAGCTATTCAAATGTTCAAGGATTGATATCCTTGTCAGAAAACTCAAGAGATCCTCAGAGAGATTGGTTGAAACCAAGGTTGTGTGCCTCATAACTTGAGAGTTGTGGGAGCTCCTCAGATGATTCTGAGACTATAAGGATGGACTTGAAGCTTTGAGAAAGATTATGAGATGTCTTGAAAGCCATCATGAAGCCTAGAGAGGTCATTGTACAAGAATTCAGAAGATTCAGCCATGAGTGGTGGAATTAGGGTTTGACTGGGTCAACCCTAGGTCAACTGATGATTTGGAGAGGGTTGAGACCTAATCCAAGGGCCATGTGATCATGGAATGATGCATTGAGATTTTATAAGGATGATTCCTAGACCAAATCATCATGATTGAGGAGTTTGAGAAGCTTTAAGCTAGGGTTTCTAAGGATTGACAGTGTAAAATCCCCTAGTTTGATCCCTATCTTCAAGGCAGTTTAGCTCAAGATGTGATTGTCATCTCATCTTCCCCATAACATGAATGTTGTATAGCTTGTTCTTAGATTTAATTAGAGTACTAGAAGTCCTTGATAGGATTTGTAGAGCTCAAGTTATGACTTTGACAAATTACAGGTCATCTGAGGTATGTGAATCTGGGTCCTTGAAAGTCACCCAACTTGCATCCAACTTTTGCCCTAGTAGGATGATTCCTATGGATTCTTGGTAAACATGAATGTTGAAGAGCATCTTCTTAGATTTCTAGAGAGTACTAGAAGTCCTTGATAGGATTTGTAGAACTCAACTTATGGCTTTGACAAGTCAAGGGCATTTTGGTCATTTGGAGGTTATAGGTCATTTCAAGCATAAGGCCATATCTCCTACTTCCAAGCTTCAAATGGAAAAATATTCAACATAAAACTTGCTTAGAATGATGTTTTAAGGCTATTAAGGAGGTCATGAGATGTTGAAAAGTCTCATATCAAAAAGTGATAAAAATGGCCTAAAATGGAGGCATAAGTTAAATAAAGTGAAGTTGAAAATTGGAAATCACAAGCTATAAATCCAAACCATGTCATGTAATAGCTCATTTAGAATCCAAATGACATTCTAAGAACAATGGTTCAGCCACAATTTTGATTTGAGGCTTGGATCATAGGGCTGCTTTGGAAAAGGCTTACTTGCATATTAAGGAACCAAGGCAAAACTCAAAAGAACTCAATGTACAAGGTAGTTATGCATTGTAACTCATCTTAAATCTCATGCGGGGATAAATTCAAGTCAGAATCAAGGGTTATGAGAAGCTTGGCATGAGATAGCATGTAAGGAGAATTGGATTCAAAATGTCATGACATGAAAAGTTCAATTTCTCATTGGATGATCCTAGAGGGTTCTAGATGATTCTAAACCACTCTATATAACAAGTACAACTTGCTCAGATGCAAGGTTGGTGAGAATTGGTGCATGAAAGAGAGAGTGAAATCCAAAATCTTCCATTGCAAGTCAAATTCAATTTCTTCATTCTTCTTCATTTCCATCCCTTTTTTCTTCACAAACATATTCCATAGATCCCTCTGAGTGTGTGCATACTGAATTGAGGCTCCATTGATGGAAGATTGAAGGTTTGGCCATTGGATTTGCAAGAAGCAACTCATCATCGAATCTTGAAGTGCAAGCTTTCTCCCTCAGATTTTTTGCAAACAGAAGTCTTATCCTCATCCAAGGATCATTCCTGAAGAGTTTTAAGCCTTGAAGTGAAGGATTTCATCATCTGCCATACCAAGAAACCAGGTTTGCAAAATCTCTGCCATCTCTTCATTTAGGCATGGTTAGGTTGAATTATTAGTGTAGAATGGCTAGAGACACCTAGGTGAGGAATTCTAAAGAGTTTAGGATCATTTGATGAAGTTTCAGTTATGGATACCATTTCTTTATGGAGCAAGAACTTGTGATGTAGTGAGTGATAATGCAAGTTTGATAGCTGGTTTTGATTAGGGCAATGTGGTGATCATGTTAGTATAAAGAAATCTAAGGTTGGTTGAAGTTGATGATTGATCATATTTTGAGATTAATTTGGATCCACCATCGGGTTTGATGATAGAGACCATTTCAGTTTAATCCAAGGCCATGATCGTGTTCAGCATGGAAAATTGAGCGTGTTAGGGTTTTACATTTTGAATTTTGGTGATGATTTGAGGTAGCACGAGTTGGTGGAAGTTTGTTGTTTGAAATCTGTTTCATGGAGTTTCATGGCCAAACCCTAGCTGGAGGTTGAAGACAACCTCCCAGCCGTGAGATGCAAGCTTGACTATTGACCTAAGAATTAATCCAACGGACAAGATTTGATTACGTTTTGGAGGGAATCTGAGTCTACCACGAAACGCGGCGTTTCATTAAAGGGTGCTTGGGCTGGATCACTAATTACACCCCACACATGAGGCCCATTGTGAATTGAACTGAAAATCATTGATATTTGCACCGCTTGCTTTTCTTTTTCTTTATGTTTATTCATTGTTTTTCTGATTTAAATTGGGCCCCAGCGCGCTTGCTTTTTAAACCCCCCAGTCTGGGCCCATATGTGAAATGAACTAGATATGTTTGCTCCTTGCACCCCATCCTTTCATTTTCATTTTATTTTTCTCCATTTTCTTTCCAACTTTGAAAAATCATATTAATTTGAAAATTAAAGATTTTTTAATGGGAGTTTTTTCTCCTACTTCATATTTTTGTCTAGAAAAATATAAAATAAAAACATTTTTCATTTCATGCTTTTTAGTATTTTTGGTATATTTTCTACTTTTATTGCATTTTATTTCTTTTATGTTGGTATATGAATTTGTAGAATTTTGTTTAGGTAGTTCCCTTAGCATTTTTAAGCCATTCTTTTTAGGATAGTTAGATATAGGTTTTAGTTCACACCTGGATTTATTCCATAATTTTGTGATGATTTTTAGGATAGTTTTGATTAGATGACATTAGATTGTGTAGAACTAGGTTAAACTTCAACATAGGTCCATAATAACACTAGAACTTTGGGTTTTTAGGACAAATTAGACTATGGGGCATATAAGGGTATTAAGGGTAGGTATGTAGGATCCCTTAGAAATTATATTAGGATTTGATATAGTGGTATACTATTTTTGGTTGATTTTTGAATTGATGATTGTTTGTGTTGCCCTTGTGGGTTTGCTTTTTTGTTTGCTTTGCTTTGTGGGCTTGGAGAGCTTGGTGTTGTTCTAATGAGCATTGAGGAGCATATTAGAAGACTTGAAGGAGCATTGAGGAGCTTGAGAGCTTGATCTTGTTTGTTTTGTCATTGTTTTAGGGTTAGGGATTAGGAAGAGTTTAGAATTAGATAACTTCTTTCTTAAACAGGGATGGTATCTTCCACCTCCATTCCTCCCTATGACTCAAAGTCTTTCCATGGTATACACATCTCTCCTTTGGAGGGATAAGTGATTGTACCTAGGAAGTAGAACTTTTGAGGGAACCATTCCTCTGATGTTGAACCCTTATAGGTCACCTTTGGTGGTCAATAAGCAGTTCAATATCCCCAGCCTATCCAGTAAGTGATTTCATCTGGTTTGATTGTCTTGAGAGATGTTGAGCTTAAGTTTGAAGATGAAGACTTCATTGAAGAGTGTTGAAGAGGATGAATCCTTGAGCATTGCCATTCCAGCTGAAGCTTGAAGAGCAACAAGAGCAAGTTGATACTTGAAGACCCCTGAAGATTAGGTGAAGCCTGGAGGTGGAGCTGATCAAGAAGCTGAAGCTTAAGGGAGAAGATGAGTTGAAACTTATGTTGAAGGGTTGAAACCTGGAAAAGCAAATTGATATTTGTCAAGAGTAATTGGAAGTCTGAAGACTGAGTTGCTGTTGGAAAAGCTGAAGCTTGAAGTTGAGAGAGGGGTTGATTTGCTTTCTTTTTCTTTTCTGTATTGCTGTGTTTTGTTTGACTTGTTTGATGCATTAGAATAAGTTCATATCTAGAATAGGTAGAATCTAGGAGCATGATTGCACTAGAGGTTGAGTTGCTCCCTCTGCTTGTATTGTTACTGTGTGGCTTTGCTTGCGGGTATTCGGTAGAGCCCAGCTCCCTTGCCCATGTGGTTTGTTTGCCTGATGGCATTTTATTTCATTTTATCTGTATGATTGCAGTTTACTGTATATTGCTTGATAGCATGTTGTTTATATTTCAGTATGATTACTGTTATCCATTCTGGCTTGAGGTTGAGATGAGCTTGTGGAGGCTGAAGCCCCACACACATTTCCTCCCTCACTTGCATTGCATGCATTTTACTGTTAAGCTGATGCTTTGTCTGTTTTGGTGTATCATTGACATGATCCCTTAGGACTCTCATTTCCTTTGATAAGGAATTGATGATAGAATTTTAGGTTCAAAACCTATGCATGACAACTTCTAGGAGTTCCCTGTTCAAACCTCAACCATAGGATGAATCCATGGCATGACAACAGTAGGACTTGATAGTCTCCCTCCTAGTTGGGCCTGTTCTCTTCTCATCTCAAAACAATTTAAGATACAGTAATCATGAATGATTTCTTTCGTACGTTACGAGCCTTAGGCTATCTGAGAAAGGATTGTGGGAGAGTTTCTTTTCCACAGTCTGGATGTTTAGTATGGTACCCTTTGGGTGACATGCGACGCATTCACTCTCAGGTCATAGTCTCTAGTGCGGTTGAAATCACAAACACAATAAAAAACACTTCTTTCGTAAAAGACAGGAAATAAACCGTAGTTTCCCGAACTACGTAAGCTCTGATCTCTCATACCCGTTGAGAGTACGTAGGCACAAGATGGCGATGTCTTGGCAAGCTACCTTCCCCCATAACCCGTCGTAGGCCGAACTACGTTGACTCTGATTTCTCATTCTCTGATGAGAATACGTAGGCATAAAGCGCGACGCTTTGCCGAGTCATTTTTCTTTTCTGTTTTAAGCCAGCCTTGATAGGTAGATAGAATAAAACCAACTCGTCCAAGTAAACACAACAAGCGAGGACCCGTCGAGTACGACGGACGTGAGGGGTGCTAATACCTTCCCCTTGCGTAACCGACTCCCGAATCCAGACAATGGTTGCGATGACCTTGTCTTACCCTTTTTCGTCAGGTTTTTCCGATCGTTTCCTTTCCCGCTCTGAGGGATAAATAACGAAAGGTGGCGACTCTTCTGTTCTGCCGCCACCTCATTTTCGCGCAAGCGACACCTATGAACTTTTGGTCAACATGAATGTTGTTCCTTATCTTCTTAGCTTTCTAGAGAGTACTAGAAATCCTTGATAGGATTTGTAGAACTCAACTTATGGCTTTGACAAGTCAAGGGCATTTTGGTCATTTGGAGATTACAGGTCATTTCAAGCATAAGGCCATAACTCCTATTTCCAAGCTTCAAATGGAAAACTCTTCAACATCAAACTTGCTTAAAATGATGTTTTAAGGCTAGTAAGGAGGTCATGAGATGTTGAAAAGGCTTGTAGCTCAAAGTCACAAAAATGACCTAAAATGAAGGCATAAGTTAAATAAGTCAAAGTTGGAAATTGATATTTTCAACCTACACATCCAAACCATGGCATGTAATATATTATTTTGACTCTAGAAAACATTTTAAAGACAATGGTTCAGCCACATTTTTTATTTGAGGTCTAAATCATGGACTTGCTTTGAAAAGCACTTGCTTGCATATTAAGTAACATATGCATAACTTAAAATTGAGGCATGGGCAAGGAACTTGGCAAGCTAAACCCTTCCAAATTGTCACTAGGGGAGAAATTGAAATATATTGAGATGAATTTCAAGCTGCAAACAGAATTGAGCATGGTATGATAAGTGATTCAAAATCTCATGACATGAGATAGGTAAAATCTCATTGGAAGGATCTAGAGGGTTCTAGATCATCCAAACTCCATCTATATATTGAGTAGAATGCATCCATGGCAAGGGTTGGTGATCATTGAAGGTTTGAGCATAGTTTGGAATTGAGTTTTCATAGATTGCAATTGAAATCGGTTTCATCAATTTCTTCCATTTCCTTCCATTTTCTTGGTTGGTTCTTCTTCCCTGAGTATCAAGGATTGATTCCAAATCATTTCCAAGGAGAATTGGTGGCTAGATCGTGTGGGAGCAAGTGGTTTTCAGCACCTGCAACTCTTCATCGTGTTTCAAGATTGAAGCACTCTCCATTGAATCTTTTGCATACAGAAGCAAGGAGGAAGTTCAGTGATCGTGACCAGAAGATTTGAGGGCTTGAAGTGAAGGATTCGTGCATCTGTTATTCAAGAATTTCCAGGTTGGTAATCTTCTTCCTATAGCTTGATTTAGGTAGAATTAGGTTGAATTAGGGTGTTAGATTAGTTGTAGAATGGCCTTGGATGGTTTTCAGATGGTTAATTGTTGAATTAGAGACAAAATAGGAAGATCGCCATTTTCGGTTGAGATTGGGAGATGTTGCTTCTTGAGGTTTCAGAGGAAACTATGGGCATGATTGAGTTCGTGGCAAGATTTGGAGTGTATTTCATGTTTTGACCTCTTGGATTGGAGGCCTCTAGGAGGAACTAGGGTTGAAGGGGTTGGCCGGAGTTCCATCGGCGGTGGCCGGAGCTGGGCGCGAAGCTCAGAGCTTTGAATTGGAGAAGATGAAGTTCTCACCATCAGATCATGTCTTGACCATTGACTTTGAGGAGATCCAATGGCTGTGTTTTAATTCTGGCTTGTGAAGGAGTTTCTGATGAAACGATGCGTTTCATTTATTTGATGCATTGGGCTTAATAATCCGAGTGTTATCCACACCCCCCAGCAAGCCCAACCCACGTTTTGAACTGTATCTGATTGCTTCCTGCACCGTGTTCTTGTTTATTTTAGTTGGATTTTCTTTATTTTTCCATTTAATTCATGGTTCTTGAAAAATTCATAACTAATTGAATATTAATCCAATTCAACCCATTCTTTTTGCATATTAATCATGATTGAGTCTAGTAGTTTTTAGAGAAAAAATATTTTCATTTCATGTAATTTCTGATTTAATTGGAATTTTGTATTTTAAATGATATTAAAATGTTCATGTTTGATACATATTTTTGTGGAATTTTGTGTAATCTCATAGTGATGATTCTTGGCCTAATTTTTTGTGTGTGATTAGGTTAGACACGTATGATCCCGTAGAATTTTTCTCACATTTTTGTGATGAAAATAGGTATGCTCTCTAGATTGATGTTTAGATGCTTCCTTTTTAGGGTTTTAGGTTGATGCCTTAGATTGTAGGATTTAGTTCTAGGTCCAAATTGATGATTTGATCTTTGAAACTAATGTGATAGAGTCATGATTGACCTAGGTTCCCATAGTAATTTTTGTAAGATTTTACAATTGATTTTAGTATTTTAGTTAGGACTAACTTTAGTGCTAGGTTTTAGGTGATCCTAACTTACTAATTCAACTAGTTTAACTCATTTAGTTCCCTTAGATTAGGGTTTGTGCTTGGGTTGCCTTTGACTGAAGTTGAAGACAAGTTGAAGACAAGAGGAAAATTCTTGAGGTGGCTTGAAGTTGCTTGGAGCTCTGGATTTGCTTGTGCCTGAAGGTGTCTGATGAACATTAGGAGATAGGACATAGGGAGAGCCTTATAGTTAGAATGATTTCTTTCTCAAATATGGAAAGCATAGTGTGCTTCCATTCCTCCCAATGACTAAAAGTCCTTCTCAGATATTCACATCCCTCCTTTGGAGGGATGAGTGGCTTTATCTGGGAAGTAGAACTTTGAGGGAACCAGTCTCTCATAATGATGAACCCTTACAGGCTTCCTTTGGTTGTCAGTAAGCTGTTTATCATTTCCACTCATCATGTTCAATCAATTATCTTCTGGTTTGAGTATCTTGAGAGATGTTGAGCTTGAGTTTGAAGATGAAGACTTCATTGGAGAGTGTGGAAAAGGATGATTCCTTGAGCACTGCCATTGTAGCTGAGGCTTGAAGGGCTTGGAGAATAAGTTGATACTTGAAGACCCCAAAGGAGATTGAATGAAAAGCTGAGGGTTGAGCAAGAATTGAAGGATGAAGTTGACACTCCCATATGATTGAAGACTACCCTGAGAAGCTGAAGCTTGTAGAGAGAAGACCAAGTTAATACTGGTGAAGCAAAGAGAGCTGAAGCTTGAGGCCTGAGTTGATACTTATGAAGATGATTCAATTGAGACTGAGGGTGGAGCTGAGGCTTGAGGAATAAAAGATAAGATAAGTTGATACTTACATTGATGATTGAGAATCTGAAGGAGTCAAGTTGACACTTGCAGTTAAGAGTGAAGCCTGAGGGTGGAGTTGACTGAAGAGCTGAAGCTTGGAGAAGTGAAGATAAGTTGAAACTTATGTTGAAGGGTTGAACTTGTGAAGAGCAAATTGATATTTGCCAATAAAGATGATAGCCTTGAAGGGTGCTTAAAGTCTGAAGATTGAGTTGTTGTCAGAAGAGCTGAAGCTTAGAGAAAGAAAGAGGGGCTGATCTGCTTTCTTGTCTGTTTTCTTTTCTGTATTGATGTGCCTTGTTTGACTTGCTTGATGCATTAGAATAAGTCCATGATTAGACTGACTTTAATCTAGGAGCATGATTGCACTAGAGGTTGAGTTGTTCCCTCTGCTTGTATTGTTACTGTATGGCTTTGCTTGCGGGTATTCGGTAGAGCCCAACTCCCTTGCCCATGTGGTTTATTTTGCTTGATAGCATGTTTTACTGTTACTGTATGATTGCAGCTTACTGTATTTTGATTGATAGCATGTTTTATTTCTGTATGATGGCAGTTAATCATTATGGCTTCAGGTTGAGATGAGCTTGTGGAGGCTGCTGTCCCACACACATTTCCTCCCTCACTTGCACTGCATGCATTTTACTGTTTACTGTTTAAGCTGACGCTTTATCTGTTTTTATCTCATTGACATGATCCCCTAGGACTCTCATTTCCTTTGATAAGGAAGTGATGATTAGAACTTTAGGTTGAAACCTATGCATGATAACTTCTAGGAGTTCCCTGTTCCAAACCTCAACCATAGGATGAATCCTTGGCATGACAACAGTAGGACCTGATAGTCTCCCCGTAGTTGAGCCTTTCTCTTCTCATCTCAAAACAGCTTAAGATACAGTAATCATGAATGGTTTCTTTCGTACGTTACGAGCCTTAAGCTATCTGAGGAAGGATTGTTGGAGAGCTTCTTTTCAATAGTCTGGATGTTTAGTATGGCACCCTTTGGGTGACATGCGACGCATTCACTCTCAGATCATAGTCTTTAGTGCGATTGAAATTGCAAACACAATAAAAAACACTTCTTTCGTAAAAGACAGAAAACGAACTTCAAACCTTTTGCCCCGTGGGCCCATAATTCAAAGGAAAGCTTTTCTGAAGAAAAGAGTGTCGTTAAACTTCAGCGCCAACGCAAACAGGCTTTGTCCCTAACTGGTGGAACTGTTGTTTAACCCTACTCGATAAAACAGATGAATCTGAATCCCCGTAAGCCGTAGTAGCCCGAACTACGTAAGCTCTGATCTCTCATACCTGTTGAGAGTACGTAGGCACAATACTGATGTATTGGCGAGCTACCTTCCCCGTAACCCGTCGTAGGTCGAACTACGTTGACTCTGATTTCTCATTCTCTGATGAGAATACGTAGGCATAAAGCGCAACGCTTTGCCGAGTCATTTTTCTTTTCTGTTTAAGCCAACCTTGATAGGTAGATAGATAAACCAACTCGTCCAGTAAACACAACAAGCGTGGATCCCGTCGAGTACGACGGACGTGAGGGGTGCTAATACCTTCCCCTTGCGTAACCGAATCTCGAACCCAGACAACGGTTGCGACGACCTTGTCTTACCCTTTTCGTCAGGTTTTTCCGATCGTTTTCTTTCCCGCTCTGAGGGAAAAATAACGAAAGGTGGCGACTCTTCTATTTTGTCGGCACCTTATTTTCGCGGAAGCGACACCTGGCTATAATACAAACGCCCATTTTGATTTCCATGATGGGGCACCCAGATACCACATTGAGAACTGCAAAGCTTTTAAGCACGTAGTTCAGGATTTGATCGATTCAAAAGCCATTAAGTTCGCGTCGGGCGACACGAGTATAACCGAGGGTCTCATTCCAGGCATTACGGAAAAGATGGACACTCCTGCTTTCGTCCCCAAAAATGCATTGGACCCAAAGGATGCCTTGCAATTTATGACTTCTAAATCTCTGTGCCCGCAGCTATTGCCAATTTCGGGGCTAAACCTGAGGATGAGTGCATCCGAGCAAAAGGAGTCCTTGGTATCTCAGGCTCAATCTCCAGATGTCTTGACCGTGCAGAGTCAACAACCCATAGGGTCCATGCATCAGACATCGTCTCTCTTCTGGAGTCAACGGTCATATCGCCATCAACAGGGACGGCACACCAAGCCAAGACCAAAGAAGCCAAAAAGGCAGTTCGCTCGGTTGCCCATATCATACAGTCAGTTATTGCCATATCTGATCAAGGGTGGTTTGATAGTGCCAGAGGAGATTAACCCGGTAATTCTGCCGTATCCGCCAGGTTTTATTGCAAGCGCCCATTGTGATTACCACGCGGGGGGCACAAGGGCACTCAACTGAAAACTGTAAGGTTCTTAAGAGCCGGGTTCAAACTCTATTGGATGCTAACAGGTTCTCGATTACGCCTCAGGGTATCCAGATTAATGACCTTCCTTCATCCAGCCAAGTAGGCACATCAGTTCATGTTGTGGAAGAGCGCCCCGAGAATGAAGGTTCAGAAGCCTTTTAGACTGACCTCGACGAGTAAACTCTGAAGATGACTGCCTCAGCGGCGGACGAAGTTCGAAAGCCCGGTTCCTAGAAGCTGGCAATCTGCATTTTTCATGTCATTTCTTTAAATTTGTAGTTTCTTTCCTGTGTAATTGCAAATTTCGTTTGTAAAGCTTGTTGTTTTCAATCGATATTGATAATGAAATAAATATGCATGTTTTGAATTAATCCATTCGTGTTCACTCTATTGCTTTCTTTTATTTCAAACGCTTGTTTAAGTGGAATCCGGGGAGGATGACGAAATCCAACGATGCGTAAGCTTCTGATGCTATGCTTTTGAAAAAAAAACTGTTGATGATGTACATGCATTGCTTCAATTCCCAAACACCGAAGATATAAGGAAGATAATCCCTTGTTAACCCCTTTGAGCTTAGTTGTAGGAGTTTCTTTCTGAAAATGAAAAACCCTCAATCTTAACCCGGGGCAGGGTAGTGATCGCGACTTTCTATGTCTAACAAATCTAACTGCAAGTGCACAGTCTATCGCGTAGTAATAATAGATATCGATCCCACAGGGACTCGTAATCAATCTAGTATTATCGGGTGTTACGGTGTTTAGCTAGGTCGGTAAGGTTTTAAGTTGAATAATAGCAGAATAAATGCGTAAACTAAAGGGAACTAAAGCTTTTACTTAAGATATGAATTTATGAATCGATATGCAATAATTTTGTTCTTCGGGGATTCGACAAATTACTGGCGTATTAATTATTTTCAAACTTAGTTTAAGAAGAAAATAGTGATCTAAAGACTTTTGTCTCACGATGGTTGTTAGCGCTAGTCGCAACTCTAAGGCGGAACGTAAGTTGTCGCTATCCCGTTCGGGGTTAAAGTTACTTTTTGAAAATCTCTAAGTTCTAATCCTTTTTAAAGCGCTTTCGCTGTTTTTAAATCGAATGCCTAGTTTTTACTATCTGGTCTTAGCCACAGCTGTCGCTTGCTGGTTCGTACCTTAGTTAATTTCCCACTGTCGTGGCAAAACTATTTTTAAATAAGTTCTCGCTGTCGCGACGAACGTTTACTTAGAAATTTTAATTAAAAACTAAAACCATAACTGAGTTTTGAAAAGAGATAGATTACGCCAATTATTATCAAATCTCGTCCGAATTATTATTACATATCGATTACGGTAATTTAGCTAGACATGGAAAAGGAAATGATAATGCATAAATAAAAGCAGTAATTTAGAACATACATCATAATGAAAATTGCGATTACGATTAAAATGAAAACCTGGAAATATCCCAATTGGCTTTTGGGCAGATGCTCCACAATGTTGGCAGGATTCTGGTCTTTGTGCCAATTGATCGTACAAGAAAATGGAAAGTACAAAATACCAAAGAATACAGAGAAGGAAAAGAGAAACAAATAAGAATATGAAAACGGTAAGGTTGCTCTGAAGATAAATTGGCAGCACTTCGTTGTCTTGAATGCGGCTCCCTTTTTCAGGTCCCAACCTCTTCCTTTTATAGAGAGAGAGAGTATCTAACGGTTTATTCCTTCAGGAAGTGGGTTTGAGGCAGAAAATTAGGAGTTAGTGGTCACACTTTTGGTCTTTGAGGGGAAATTTTAGCACGTGACCTCATTCTGCACGTTCTGGGTGCATGACGGTCGTCATGGATGTGTGACGGTCGTCACACGCATGACGAGCGTAACGGCCATGTGACGGTCGTCACATTAGTAGAACTCGTATCTACTGTTTTTCTCTTGGTTTTTCATCTATTTTTCACCTGTTTTTGCTCCTTTTCTTCATATTGCTTTGCTTGGACATGTTCTTTGAATACCTGCATAATACTTAGACAAATAGTATGGAATGCCCTGAATTCGGAGTGAAACCAGTCAAATATTAGTTAAAACACATGTCATTTTATATATACGATTTCGCGTTATCAAACTCCTCTAAACTTGAATCTTTACTTGTCCTCAAGTAAAAGTTGGGAAAAGTTGAAAATGTGGCAAACACGCGGCACGCTTCTCCTTTCCGAAAGGTTTTTCAAATCATATGTTAGGAAGGTCGGGCCTTAAATTGAAACAAAGCGCATACGGTGGTGACACTGAGTTGTAAGTCTTCGAAGGCCTCCCTTTTATGCAAGCCAGTTCTAATCATGCTACTGCAGCTCGGCGTCAAGTTCCTTTCAACAAGTTTTACCCGGTTTGTTCTGGCGCAATCACATTAAGCCCGTTATCCATATACTTTCGTGGCAAGTCAACCTGTTAGAGGCTATGATCTCTTTTCTATTTTGATTCTTCTTTGCACATAAGCTTATGCTATTGATTTCCAAAGACTTTCTGTACCGTTGGGCTAAATGCTCGGGTGAGGAGCACCTAACTTAGAAGGAACATGTCTCTATACTCAGGCTATATGGCTTTTCTTCTTCATGATTTTTCATTTTGAATTAGAGATCACACACTTATTTGCATCAGTTTCATTGCTTAGAAGCATTTAGGATGGTGCTGACTGCTTGTATAAACTACTGAGGGCTACGTTTGAGTAGGAGCTTGAAGCTTCGGTACGTGTAGGTAGTGAAACAAACTCGCATAAACAGGAGGTCTAAGGTGTCAGGACGGTAATGGAATTGTTAGAATTTTCTTATGGGGATTTCCATACTTGATTGAACTTTGGCGTGTCTTCGTGATGCTTTGAGGCAAGGAGTTTAAAAATTTCTTTGTATAGTCATATGAAACGCGGGGAGTTCACGTAACGGAGATATATATATATAAGAGCTTATTTGCCGAAAATTAAAATTACTTTAAATTGAGAATTCGAAAGAAAAAGTACAATGGGAAATGGGAAATAACATGAAAAAGGGAAATAAAAAGGGAAATAACGGTCCGCTCCCACACTATCTCAATCAGTGTCCTCACTGATTTGAAAGAATGCGGAAGGGAGGAATACAAAGGAAATAAAGAAAAACAACAAAAATGACAAAAATGAAAAATACTATTATTCCCGTCCTCGTCCTCGATCTCTTCCTCGACCTCTGGCAGGGGCATCTCGTGCGGCGAGGTTCAGAGCTCTGGTGTGGAATATGTAATCACGGAGGCCGTCGACTCGCACAGTGAGGTGTGCCATCTCATCGGCCATGCTGGAATGGATATTGTGCATCATCTGCAAAGATTGCTGAATTTGACCGGTTTGCTCTCTCTGCCATGCTTCAAATTCCTCAGCCATTCGGTTCTGCTGCTCCATCATAAGCATCATCTGGTTCTGTTGCTCGATGCAGCGAAGGAGGGACTCGGATGTGTCATCAGTAGCAGGACGGGGGCGGCGGCGCGTGGAAGGGCCTTCGGCAGCAGCTACTTGTGATGGTTCAAGCTGGTCGGCTCTATCTAGCTCCTCTTGAACTTTGTCCCTAGGCTCTTGGAAGTTATCCTGTGTTGGGGCAGCAGGGGCAGTGGTGTCGAAGAGCCAGTTGGCTCTGCCCTCTGGATGCATCCGGGTGCGTGAAGGCATGATGATGCTCTGGATAGTGTGTCCTCGCACTACAGGATGATATCTCCCATCACGGCGGGCCTTGATGAGGTGGGAGGCGCGGCAGTGGTCGGTGTCCAGAAAGACAGGGGGCATCTGGCAGAGTGTCTGGAGGCGGTCGCCAAGACCGAGGCCTATGGCGATGGATATGATGATGCCACCGAAATAGAAAGGTTTAGAGTCGCGGTTACAATTGGCTTGAATGTGAGCCAAGAGAAACGGGGCGGCGTTAACCAGCTCTGAAGCGAACACGCAGCGGAGGAAAAACAGCTCCTTCGAGTTGACCTTATGGTTACTGTCACGAGCGAATATTGTGTTGCTCAACATGCGGTGGAAGTAGCGGATAGTTGGGTTGTGGATATGAGTGGCGTTCAGCGTGTCTCAACTGTCTGGAGTGGTTCCGGTCAGTCGGTTCCAGAGAGGGAAAGCCTCTTGGTAGAACTGATCGGAGATGCGGCGGTGAGCATCGTCGTTGTGAGTTAACTGTAGAATGACGGCGATGCGGTCCTGGGGGACCTGATATTCAGTGCCGAACAGACGAAAGCAGGCGGCGCCGTGAAGTTGGTTGGTATCGCCAGATGATGTTGTGTATGCGAAAGAGCTGAGAAACTCCAGAGTGAGTTGCTCGTAGGTGGGTTGGGGATTGGTGCAGAGATGCCAGATGCTGGCTCTCTGCAACATCCAAGTGACGCCGTCGAGAATCCCGAGTTCCGTCAGAGAATCCAAGTGAGCATACCTGTCGCTACTACGAAAATCGGCGCCGGCTATGACAGAAGAGTCGCCACTGTGCGTTATTTATCCCAAAGGAGGGAAAGGAAACGCTCAGAGTAAACCTAACGCAAAGAGGGAAAGGAATGGTCATCGCAACCAAATCCTGGATTCGGGAGTCGGTTACGCAAGGGGAAGGTATTAGCACCCCTCACGTCCATCGTATCCGACGGGATCCACGCTTGTTTTCTAGTACGGATTGTTATTCTATCTACTCTAAAGGGTCAAGGGTTAAAAGAAAATAAAATGACTCGGCAAAGTATCGCACTTTATGCCTATGTATTCCCGTCTGGAACGAGAAATCAGAGTCAACGTAGTTCGCCTACCTACGGGAAAGGAGGGGAAGGTTGCTCGCTAGGATACGGCATCCTATGCCTACGTACTTTCATACAGCATGAAAGATCAGAGCAAACGTAGTTCGGGCCACGGAAGACACAAATTTGTCTGACTGTTTTTTAGATCCTTCTGAAAAGGTTTTTCTCCTGATTAAGAGTCCAAGCGGAAAAAAATGACATTGATGTTTGTTTTGAATCTTTTACGAAAGAAGTATTTTTTTTGTGTGTTTGCAATCTCTGACGCACTAGAGACTATGATTTGAGAGTGACTACGTCGTGTGTCACCCTAAGGGTAACACACTAAGCAATCAGATTACTGAAGAGTGACCCTCCAGCAACCTTTTCTCAAATAGCTTAAGGCTCGTAGCGTACGACATCGATTATCCTTATTACTGTGTTTTGAAATGTTTTGAGATAGAAGAGAAAAAAGCTCTAAAAAGAAGAACCTAGGGTTGAAAGGGGAATCAAAACTGCCCTAAAGTTATCATGCATGGGTAAGAACCTAATGCCTGTCATATTTCCCTCTTGCACAGATAGAAATAGAGATCCTAGGGGATAACCAGAAAAGAAAGCAAGCAAATATAGTAAAATGCATGCAATGCAGCAATACAAGCGAGGCAAGGGAGTCCCACTCTACCTCGAACCTGGGAAAACAACAGGCAAAGTGAAACAGAATTCACTTCAAGCCTAAGGGGCAAGCTGAACAAGCCAACAAACAATACAACAAAAGAAAACAACACAAGCACCAGCTCTGACAGCAACAATCCAGCTTCTACAGTAAGCAACACAAGCAGCAACAGCTCTGACAGCTACAGTTTATCCAACAGCAAAGGGTTGACAGTAACAACTTCTCCAAGCAAGACCCCATCATCCATCTTCAACAAAATTCAAGATTTAGATAAGCTCTTATCTTCAATAAGCCCCATCTTTAGCAAGCATGAACCTCAACCAGTAAACAACTTCAATCAAAAGCAGCAAAACCCTAGCTTCAACAGACAACCAGCTTTGACAGGAACAAGCTTCATCTTCACCAATCTTCAATGAACTTCATCTTCAATAGGTTTCCATCTTCAATGAAATCACTTCAGAAGAGAATCAATTAATAGATGGAGTTGAAATGTTAAGAAGCTTAGTGATAACCCAAGGAAATCACTAAGGCCTTAACATGGCAAATGAAATGTACCCTCAAGGTTCTACCCAACCAAAGCATGCTCTACATCCCTCCTAAGGAGAGATGGAACTTCTTTGGGGGACCTTGTGTCATTGGATGGAATAGAGGCACAAGAAGCTCTCTATGTTTGAAGGAAGAAACAAGACTACTCTAATGCTTTTCCTATATATCCTAACTCCTAAGTCTCTAACAAGCACTCCAACAAATGAGAAATCTTCAACTCCAAGCTTCTTCAAGCCATCCAAAGCAACTTCATTTGGTCTTCAAGTCATCCAAGAAAAGCCTAAGCCAAAAGCACCCCCAAAATGGCCCCACACAAACATAACCAAACCAAATATCCAATGGAGAAACCCACAATCACCACACAAGTTGCAAAAATCAAATAAAATGCTAAAGCTCATCAGAAAATCCTAATTAAATTTCTAAGGGGACCTAAGCCTATACCCAACATCCCATAGGAATCCCAAACCCTAGATCAATCATTAAGCCTTTAAACTATGTACTAAACTACAACTATTTGTCTTGAAACCCTAACTCTAACACCTCTCATATTCACCTCTCAAACTAACCTAAATTTTATTCACAAAATTGTGATAAAATTCCTAAGGGTACATGCTTCCCTAATCTAACAGTCCAACAAGAATCAACTCAAAATCATTCACCAATTAGTCACAATAAAATCCACAAAATCATGTAACAAAAATACAAAATTAAAGAAAATAATAAAATGGAGAAAATCAAATTAAATTGAAAAATGGATGAAAATGGGATTTCTTGATTTCATAAAATCACAAATAAATCCAAGATCATGTAGGTATTTTTAAAATATTTTTTTGATCAATATTGGATTTATTATGAATTTTAGAAATCAAATGGATTAAAAATAAAAGAAAATCAAATAAAAGAAATTAAAATGCTGAATTAAATGGGAGCCATTGGATCAATTGACTGGTAAGCACATCTGAGGCTTCAGAGCGTGTCCACGCGTGGTGTCCAGTCACCAGCTGACTGGATAAATGAAACGCAGCGTTTTTGGTCATAGAGGGAAGCCTGAAGATTAAACACGAGCCATTGGATGATCATCTGAGTCAACCAGTCAATGTAATCTGAGGGTTGGAACTTCATCTTCCCCAAAAGCTCAGGCGACCTGAGACTATCCTCAGGGGGTGGTCCACGGTGGTTTCCACCGTCTTCTCCGGTGGAGTGGTGGTTGCAGGTGACCAAATTAAAAACTTCTTATACCAATCTTGATCAGAAAACCATAAGGATCATGAATATCACCTCTATTTCAACCAACTCTCAATGGATTTCAGAATTCGAATCAAAGTTCAAAAAATACCAAAATCTCAATCATCACCATTCTCAAAATTGAAACCATATAAATGATCCTCAGGTTACACTGGTCATTCTAAGCTATCACACTTATGTTAATTCCTCAAGATTACATGTAACTGAATCCAAACAGAAATTGGTGCACTCCCTCGATCATCACCAAACGATGCCAAACCAATCCTAAATCGTTCTACCAATCATAGGGAACCTAACCACATGCACATTGCTACCTAATTCAGCCTAGATCAATGCGAAATCCAAGAGTTACATACCTGAAGAAATTGGATGAACAGAGGGATCAAATGCTCAATTCAGGCTCCAAGATTCTTCAAACACGTTCAAGAATGCAAGATAAAGCTTCTTCAACCCTTAATTTGACTTGAATAGGCTTGCAACTTCAAAACCGATTCTGAGTTGAAGCTCTTGAAACTCAACTTCAATCTTCCTCTCTTCCACGAATTCTGCACCAAAATGAGTCTGAACTCACTCCTCTCAATATATAGAAACTCTCTATGGGCTTTTGAGCCCAGTTTGAAGCCCAATTCAGTGATCCATCATTTCTGATTTTTCCCTTGAAAATGCAATGCACCAGTCACGATTCTGAGCTTCCAGCTTGCTCTAGAATGTTCTATCCAACTGTAAATTGGTTTGTAAGTGTGAATGGATAGTTGGCTTGGCCTGAAATGCTTTGATTCTTGTTTTGGCATTGTAACTTGTAATGTAAGTAAGCACTTTACAAAGCAAGTCATGAAATTAATCCTCAATTCAAAAATGTGTAAATTTCATTGTGTTTAGAATCCAATTTCCATTCAAAATGACTACCCATATGCCAAGTGTATGTCTCATAATTTAAAAATCCCAATTTCCCTCCTTTGAATCATTTGAAAAATCCTTCTTTTTAGGCCATTTTGGATCATTTTGTGAAGAAAGCAACTTCAATCACCCATGACTTCTTACCTGGCCTAAAAACATCATTTTAAACACATTTCATGTTGAACATTTCTTCATTTGAGGAGTGGAAGATAGAGATTTTGACCTATGTTGAAGAATGACCTATAATTCAACTTCCCCAAAATGCCCCTGGATTGCCAAGACCATAACTTGAGTTCCACAAATCTTCTTGAGGACTTCTAGTACTAAAATTAAAGGTAAGATCAAGCCCTACAATTCTTATGTTGGCCAAGAATCCATTTGAAAACTCCTTGATGGGAAAAAGTTGCTTGGAAGTCAAGTGATTTTCACAGATAAATTCCAGTGTCCTCTGGTGACCTGTAACTTGCAAGAACCATAACTTGAGTTCTACAAATCTTCTTGAAGACTTATAGTACTAAAATTAAATATATTGAGAAGCTCTACAAGTTTCATGTTGGCCAAGAATCCATTTGAAACTTTTATTTTGACTTATGTGGCTTGGAAGTCCAGTGCTATACAGGGGATTTTACCGTAGGAACCCTGTCTCAAACACCTCCAACCTCTCTTGAGTCTCTTGAACTTGATCTTGACTCATCCATACACATGTCTTAACACATCAACCCATGACTTCCATGACCTAGAGCTAGGTCTTGACGCCCTTTCTTTACTCTCCTTGACCTAGGGTTACCCAGATGAAACCCTACTTGTACACACCTCACTTGTGGTTCTTGAATCTTGATACCATGACTTATCTAAGCATCAATAGGGCTCTCTAGGCCTCCCATGGGATCCATACACACCTCAAATTCATAATTCCATGTTGATGATCTTCAATATACCTCAAGTTAGGAGAGAAATCCACCTGTGGGCACTCAAACTTCTCAAGACTTCAAACCTTTTCTGATGACTTGGATGGTCTCTTAGGCTCATATAACACCTCTAGATAGGCTTCTTCTTTTGATAAACACCTTGATCCCTTGTTGGAGGCATGCTATGCTATGATATACAAATGATTAGACTATGTATATGATGTGACTATGCAAATGATAATGCAATTAAAACATAAACCAGGTGAAATAGGTTGAGCAAATTTTAGGGTGCAACAATACCGGGTCGGTTGAAGCGACCATTGATGGAATGCTAGGAAGTTGGTCTGCTGCCGTTCGCCGGCCTCTCCTTCTCGGAAGGTGATGTTGCTCAAATCGGGGTTTGCACTGGTTTGGCTGGCCATTTTGGTGATAGAAGTGCAGAGGTTTGAGAATATGGGGTTTCAGAGAATGGTGAGGTAAGGGAATGCAGAGGGTAATATATAAGGGTGAATTGGAGGTTGAAAATGGTGGAGGTTTTATGGGGGATTCGGAGGGTTTTGAGTGGGTTTTAATATTGGGATAGTGGGAAATTAGGGGAGAGGAAGTGGAGAGGGGCGCAACTCTGTTTTAGACAGAATTGGGGTTTTTACTGCGTGACGACCGTCAGGGATGTGTGACGGTCGTAACACGCATGACGACCGTCAGGTGAATGTGACGACCGTCACAGCAGCAAAATCTGCAGAACTGCAGAATTTTGCTTGTGGGGCGTTTTAACAGTGGAGAATATGATTTTTTTGACTTATGATGGACTAATGACAAGATAAAAATTAACAGGAAACATAATTAAGGGAAATATTGAAATGAAAATAACATTGAATCAAAAAATGAGTTTAAGGTAATACAATATCCAAAGAGAGGAAACAATTGCAAAATGAACTAATGTAAACAATGTAAAATGCAGTAAACTTAAATTAAAGCGAAAACTAAAATATCACTCCGTTGGTTTCTTCAAATTGTTGACCTGTTGAACAACGTCATTAAATTGGTCGCTAACCAAGTCCATGAAGGTAACGAAATCCATGTGAAGCTGCATTAATTCATCTTTGATAGTGGTTACTTCCAGCTTGAGGTCGTCTACAGTTCTTAGAACAGAGTCTAGCTTGTCTGTGTTTTGTTCAGGCGTGGGGTCAGGAAAATTATGGTAGTTAGGAGGGGTCTCAAGATCGATCTCCACTTCGGACTCATAATCTTGGTAGTACAAATAGTCATGTGCTTCTGAGATTTAATCACCATCGTACATATAAGCCTGGGGTGTGGAGTGAGGTGATGGAGGTCCCATAGGCTCGTCCAATTCATAAAGACAATTGTCTTTGTTATGGATACTGGTTAGCTCATGGTTGGGCAATGTGAAAAGGTGGACAGGTTGATCAGCTATGAGGTATTCGTAGGCTCCTGGTCCTAAGGTACCTAGAATGCGTCTGTTGAAGCAGAACTGGATGTCCATTGCTCTGAGGTTGCCGAAACGAACGGCTTTGTTCAGGTAGTACCTCAGGCCAATTTCATGGCGCGATCATGGTGACTAGGCCTCCTATTAAAATGGGCGAGTGCGGATCCTGATTTAGGCGTGTAAATGCCCTCATCATAAAAGGGACAACATTTACAGGACGGCCCTGTGAAGCACAGAAAAGGATGAACAGCTCGTCCTTTGAGATTGTTGTAATGTTTTCCTCCTTCCCAAAGAGGGTATGGGCTAATATCCTATGGAAATAGCGGAAGGTTGGATTGTGTATCTCGTTGTTGTGCATTTCGTTCGGTTCTGGGTGATAGTTTCCGGTGATGGTACCCCAAAATTGGTCTAATTCGAGATCAATATCCTCTTCAGTGGTGGTAAACACGAAAGGTCCGCTAGGGAAGCCTAGGATGTTAGCTAACGTGGTACGGTTGTGTGTTTGGTCTATTCCAAACATTCTAAAGGTTAATAGCTCTTTAGTGGATCCAAAGCCATATTCAGGTGAGTAACTTAGGGAGCTAAGGAACTCGAATGTCAGTTCGCGGAAAGTAGCAAATCGGGTCTTTAGAGCAGTTTGCTCCCAGCCTAGTTGGTAAAATAAGTACTGAATGCTATCCTGGATTCCTAGCTTGTCCATGGTGGGTGTATCGTAGTACAGATTTGAAGCAAAGTTTCTTTGAGTCAGTGCCTCGAATCTGGCCTGATGAGCTCGTCCTCTAAACACAACAGTCGTAACATCGATGTCGGCCATACTCGTTAGTCGGATAAAACGGAAGAAAAGTAGAATGACTTTTAAAATCCTGGAAAAAATCACATTCACTCAGATCATATTTTTAAGAAATAAAGAGTGATAAAAGAGAAAAATATAAAATAAATATAAATATTGGAAAATAAGATAATAGAAATTTATAGAAAATCATAAATTAACAAAAAGAATATTTTTAATAAATTTAGAAGGAAAATATGGAAAAATTTGGGTTGCCTCCCAATCAGCGCTGTCTTTAACGTCAGAAGCCTGACGATAGCTTGGATATAAGCTATTCGGGAATCTCGAGCAATTTCATATTGCTCACGTGGTCGTTGTGTTCACTTTGATTATAATGTTTCAAGCGCTGTCCGTTTACTATAAACGGTGCGTTGATTTGATTCTTGACTTCAACAGCTCCACTCTTAAGGACTTTGGTGACCTCAAAAGGTCCAGACCATCTAGATTTTAGTTTTCCAGGGAATAGTTTCAATCTGGAGTTGAATAGGAGCACGATGTCTCCCACTCTGAATTGCTTCCGGATTGAACGTTTATCATGCCATTTCTTGGTCCTTTCTTTGTAGATGCGTGCATTCTCGTACGCGTCTAATCTTAGCTCTTCCAATTCATGAAGGTTCAAGATTCGCTTTTCGCCTGCAGCAGTGTAGTTGAAGTTTAGTGTCTTAATAGCCCAGAAGGCTTTAGGCTCTACCTCTACCGGCAGGTGGCATGATTTTCCGTAGACTAGTTTGAATGTTGTGGTGCCTATCGGTGTCTTAAAGGCGGTCCTATAAGCCCATAAAGCTTTGTTCAGCTTTGAGGACCAATCTTTCCTGGAGGTTGCGACAGTCTTTTCTAAAATTTTCTTTATTTCCCTATCCGAAACCTCCACTTGTCCACTAGTTTGTGGATGATACGGTGTGGCTACGCGGTGTTTGAATTCGTATTTGGAGAGGAGTTTGTCAAAGATTCGCGATATGAAATGCAAACCATCGTCGCTAATGACGAGTCTGGGCACACCGAATCTTGGAAAGATTACGTTCTTAAAGAGTTTAACGACTACTCGTGTGTCATTTGTTGGAGCGGCAACGGCCTCTATCCATTTCGATACATAGTCGACAGTGACGAGTATATATTTATTTCCAAAAGAAGATGGGAAAGGTCCCATGAAGTCGATTCCCCAGACGTCAAAGATTTCTACTTCCAAAATTCCTCTCTGAGGCATTTCATCGCGTCGTGAGATGTTGCCAGTGCGTTGGCACCGGTCGCATTTTAGTACAGCAATATAGACGTCCTTCCAGAGACTGGGCCAAAATAGGCCAGATTGTAGAATTTTAGCACACGTCTTCGAGGTGCTAGCATGACCACCATATGGTGCTGAATGGCATTGGGTGATGATGTCTTCTATTTCTTCCTCTGGGACACAACGACGATATAAGTTGTCGGCGCCTCGTCTGAAGAGTAGAGGTTCGTCCCAGTAGTAGTGCTTTAAATCATGGAATAATTTCTTCTTTTGTTGATAAGTCAGGTCCGGTGGAAGGACGCCTGCGGCCAGGTAATTAACGATGTGTGCAAACCACGGCAAAGTGTCTTGGGCATAAACAGCTTCCACGGCTTTTTCCAGTTTCGGTTCTTCCGAAGTAGAGTTAGACATTTCGCTTTCCAATTTGGCTATCAGACGTTCGTAGGGAAAATCGTCGTTGATAGGCACTGGTTCTTGTTTTATACCCTCTATACGGGATAAGTGATCTGCAACTACGTTTTCGGTCCCCTTCTTATCTTTAATTTCTAAGTCGAACTCTTGTAATAATAGGATCCATCTCAATAATCTGGGTTTGGCGTCCTTTTTGCTTATTAGGTACCTAATGGCAGCGTGGTCTGTGTATATGATTATTTTGGCTCCTACCAAGTAGAAACGGAATTTGTCAAGAGCGAACACGACTGCTAAGAGTTCCTTTTCTGTTGTGGCGTAGTTCATTTGGGCAGGGTCTAATGTTCTACTGGCATAGTAGATAGCGTGAAGCTTCTTGTCCTTCCTTTGTCCTAGAACTGCGCCTACGGCATAATCACTCGCATCGCACATGATTTCGAATGGTAGTCGTCAATCTGGGGGTTGCATGATTGGTGCGGTGATAAGTGCTGACTTTAGAGTTTCGAATGCCTCTAAGCATTCTTTGTCGAAGATGAACTCGACATCTTTCATTAACAAACCTGTAAGAGGTTTTGTGATTTTCGAGAAATCCTTTATGAATCTTTGGTAGAATCCAGCGTGTCCTAAGAAACTTCGTATTTCTCGTATGGTTTTCGGAGGTTGGAGATCCTTTATGATCTCTATTTTAGCTTTGTCAACTTCGATTCCCTTTTCAGAGATGACGTGTCCTAAAACAATGCCTTGTCGGACCATGAAATTGCATTTCTCCCAATTAAGGACAAGGTTCACTTTGGCGCATCTTTTGAGTACCATTTCTAAATTTGACAGGCAGCTTTCGAAGCTTTGTCCGCATACAGAGAAGTCATCCATGAACACTTCCATGATGTCGTCTATGAAATCTGCGAAGATTGCCATCATGCATCTTTGAAAGGTTGCTGGAGCATTGCATAGTCCGAACGGCATTCGGCGGTAGGCAAAAGTACCATAAGGACAGGTGAATGTTGTCTTTTCCTGGTCATCGGGGTGAATAGGGATTTGAAAGAATCCCGAGTAACCATCTAGATAGCAGAAGTACGAATGTTTCGCTAGTCTCTCCAACATTTGGTCTATGAAAGGTAAAGGGAAGTGATCTTTCCGAGTTGCCTTGTTCAGTTTTCTGTAGTCGATAAACATCCTGTTTCCGGTCACAACTCTTTGGGTTATCGATTCACCTTTTGCATTCTTCACTACAGTAACGCCTCCTTTCTTGGGTACTACGTGTACTGGGCTGACCCATTGGTTGTCGGAGATCGGGTATATGATTCCTGCGTCTAGTAGCTTTTTCACCTCGTCTTTGACTACGATGCTTAGGATCGGGTTTATCCTTCTCTGATGTTCTCTTGAAGTTTTGCAGTCTTCCTCCAGCATGATACGGTGCATACAGATGGAGGGACTTATGCCTTTTAGATCGCTTATATTATAGCCTAACGCAGTTGGGTATCTCCTTAGGACTTCTAATAATCGCTCAGTTTCTGATTGTCCTAAATTAGCATTTACTATTACTGGTCTTTTGAATTCTGTATCTAGGAATTCGTACCTGAGAGTTTTAGGTAGCTCTTTAAGTTCTAAAGCTGGGTTTTTCGGACCTGGCATGTGATTTGGAGTGAGTGCTAAGATCTCACTCAGACTATCATCTTTGTATGGTGCACGCCAGTTGTCATCTTCATGAATAGCAGGGATCGGGATTTTCATGATTTTAGAATATGTAGTTTCCTCCTTTTCTAATTCTCGTATGCATTCGTCAATGACATCTACTATATAGCATGTGTCATCGATGGCTGGTGCCTTCAAGAATTTAGTAAGGATGAACTCTATCTTTTCTTCTCCTACTTCGAATGTTAGTCGTCCTTTCTTTACGTCTATAATAGCTCCGGCTGTAGCTAGGAACGGTCTTCCTAGGATAATTGGGGTAACAGAGTCCTCTTTGATGTCCATGATTATGAAGTCGGTTGGGATATAGAATTGGCATATGCGTACTGGAACGTTTTCCAATATACCGACGAGGTATTTGACTGATCGGTCAGCCAATTGTACAGACATTTTAGTTGGTCTTAGTTCTCCCATATTCAGCTTTTTGCATATAGATAAAGGCACGGCGCTTATACTGGCTCCTAGATTGCATAGAGCTTTGTCTATAACGAACTTTCCTATGACGCAGGGTATGGAGAAACTACCTGGGTCTTTTAGTTTAGGAGGCATGTGGTTTTGAATGATTGCGCTACATTCGGCAGTAAGTGTCACTGTCTCGTTATCCTCTATTTTCCTTTTATTAGACAAGATTTCTTTAAGAAACTTAGCGTATGACAGAATTTGAGTTATCGCTTCTGTGAAAGGAATAATGATGTTTAGTTGTTTCAGAAGTTCAACAAATTTCTTAAATTGTCCTGAAGTTTTGGAGTTTATTAATCTTTGAGGATAAGGGATAGGTGGTTTATATGACGCTGGAGGCACATATGAGTTTTCATCTTTGGCGGCCTTCTGCTCGTCACATTCCTTCTTTTCTGTTTCAGACTCCTTTTCGGTTGGTTTATCGGATTTCTGTTGCATTACTAAATCTTCGTTCCTAGGATCTGTTGGGCCTTCCAATTCTTTTCGACTTCTCAATATAATAGCGTTTGCGTGACCTTTCGGATTAGGTTCGGGCTGTCCTGAAAATGTTCCAGCTGGGGCAGCTGCAGAGGCTTGTTGTTGAGCCACTTGTGATATCTGCGTTTCGAGCATTTTGTTGTGGGTGGCTAAAGCGTCTACTTTTCCAATCAGCTGTTTAATTTGCTCGCTAGTGTGTATGTTTTGATTTAGGAATTCTTTGTTTGTTTGAGCTTAAGTAGCTATGAATTTTTCCATCATCAACTCGAGGTTTGATTTCTTAGGGGCAGTCTGGGCAGCAGCTGGTTTCTGATATCCTGGCGGAGCACCTGGTGCTTGCAAGGCATTATCGTTCTTGTAGGAAAAGTTTGGGTGGTTCCTCCATCCTGGGTTGTAAGTATTTGCGTAAGGATTTCCTTGAGCGTAATTTACTTGGTCTGGTGGGATTCCGGCCAACAATGGGCACTCGGGCGCATTATGAGTGGCGATTCCGCATAACTCGCAGTTTGGAGTTACAGCAGCGACGGTTGCAGTTGGGTTAACGGTCAGACTGTCGATTTTTTGTGCTAGAGCATCTACTTTAGCGTTGAACTTTTCAAGGCTGCTGATCTCGTACATCCCACCTTTCGCTGCGGGTTTCTCTGCTGGAATGCGTTCACCTCCCCATTGGCAGTGGTTCTGAGACATATTTTCGATTAGTTGATAGGCTTCGTCGTATGGCTTATACATAAGTGCACCGCCCGCGGCGGCGTCTACCGTTAATCTGGTGTTATACAGAAGCCCATTATAGAAAGTATGGATTGTCACCCAGTCTTCTAAACCGTGGTGAGGACATGTTCTCATCATATCTTTGAACCTTTCCCATGCTTCGTAGAGAGATTCAGTGTCTTTTTGTTGAAATCCGTTGATTTGGGCTCTAAGCATAGCAGTTTTGCTTGGCGGAAAGTATCTTGCTAAGAAACGTTCTTCAACTGTTCCCACGTCGTAACGGAGTTGGATGGTAAGGATTGCAACCATGTCCACACTCTATCTCTAAGAGAGAAAGGGAAAAGACGAAGTCTTATTGCGTTTGGAGTTACTCCATTTGCCTTCACTGTGTCCGCGTACTGTACAAACTTCGTTAAGTGTTCATTTGGATCCTCAGTTGCATTTCCCGAGAATTGATTTTGTTGTACAGCTGACAGCAATGACGGTTTTAGTTCGAAATCGGTTCGATTGATAGCTGGGGAAGCTATGCTACTTCAAGGCTCCATTTGAGAGGGTGTAGAGTATGCCTTCAGCGGTTTGTTCTGAGGTCCTTCAGCCATCTTTGCTTCTTCCACAGGAGGATGAGCTAGAAGATCAGGAATGTTGTGTCTTTGTTGATATTCGACGATGCGCCTCCTTAGATGTAAGAAGCGCTCTAGTTCGGCGATTGTAGGTTGTAAGATTTCGCCTTGTGAGCGAGTACTTGGCATACAATCGAAGAAAGAGTAGAGGGAGAGAGAATTTGTTAACCTAGTCTATACTGTGTAGCAAAAGATTACACTATTGACTAAACGGGTCCCCGGCAACAGCGCCAAAAACTTGATCGCGACTTTCTATGTCTAACAAATCTAACTGCAAGTGCACAGTCTATTGCATAGTAATAATAGATATCGATCCTACAGGGACTCGTAATCAATCTAGTATTATCGGGTGTTACTGTGTTTAGCTAGGTCGGTAAGGTTTTAAGTTGAATAATAGCAGAATAAATGCATAAACTAAAGGGAACTAAAGCTTTTACTTAAGATATGAATTTATGAATCAATATGCAATAATTTTGTTCTTCGGGGATTCGACAAATTACTGGCTTTTTAATTGTTTTCAAACTTAGTTTAAGAAGAAAATAGTGATCTAAAGACTTTTGTCTCACGATGGTTGTTGACGCTAGTCGCAACTCTAAGGCGGAATGTATGCTGTCGCTATTCCGTTCGGGGTTAAAGTTACTTTTTGAAAATCTCTAAGTTCTAATCCTTTTTAAAGCGCTTTCGCTATTTTAAATCGAATGCCTAGTTTTTACTATCTGGTCTTAGCCGCAGCTGCCGCTTGTTGGTTCGTACCTTAGTCAATTTCCCACTGTCGTGGCAAAACTATTTTTAAATAAGTTCTCGCTGTCACGACGAACGTTTACTTAGAAATTTTAATTAAAAACTAAAACCATAACTGAGTTTTGAAAAGAGATAGATTACGCTAATTATTATCAAATCCCGTCCGAATTATTATTACATATCGATTACGGTAATTTAGCTAGACATGGAAAAGGAAATGATAATGCATAAATAAAAGCAGTAATTTAGAACATACATCATAATGAAAATAGCGATTACGATTAAAATGAAAACCTGGAAATATCCCAATTGGCTTTTGGGAAGACCCTCCACAATGTTGGCAGGATTCTGGTCTTTGTGCCAATTGATCGTACAAGAAAATGGAAAGTACAAAATACCAAAGAATACAGAGAAGGAAAAGAGAAACAAATAAGAATATGAAAACGGTAAGGTTGCTCTGAAGATAAATTGGCAGCACTTCGTTGTCTTGAATGCGGCTCCCTTTTTCAGGTCCCAACCTCTTCCTTTTATAGAGAGAGAGTATCTAACGGTTTATTCCTTCAGGAAGTGGGTTTGAGGCAGAAAAGTAGGAGTTAGTGGTCACACTTTTGGTCTTTGAGGGGAAATTTTAGCACGTGACCTCATTCTGCACGTTCTGGGTGCATGACGGCCGTCATGGATGTGTGACGGTTGTCACACGCATGACGAGCGTAACGGCCATGTGACGGTCGTCACATCAGTAGAACTCGTATCTGTTGTTTTTCTCTTGGTTTTTCATCTATTTTTCACCTGTTTTTGCTCCTTTTCTTCATATTGCTTTGCTTGGACATGTTTTTTGAATACCTGCATAATACTTAGACAAATAGCATGGAATGCCCCGAATTCAGAGTGAAACCAGTCAAATATTAGTTAAAACACATGTCATTTTATGTATATGATTTCACGTTATCAGGTAGGTGTCAGTTAATTTGACCAAGCGTTCAAATTACAAAAGGAGTGTCCGTTCGAGGGTAGATCACACCTATATAGGTCGTACCTAAAGAACCCACAATGGTTAAGCCTGGTCGATCAGGAGTGAAACAATCACAATCTCTTTTCAAACAAGTCAGACAAGCCGGTGTCCCGCGACTCGTTCAAGAAAAAAAAGAGAAAGAAAAGAAAAGAATCGAAAAGAAAAGAATCGAAAAGAAAAGCCCGCTAAGTCGAATCTTGAAAGCAAGCGACTTAGGCAAAAATTAGGGTACCCCGCTGGACTTCAAAATTGAAGAAACTCTAAAGAGTTAGTCCAAGCAAAAGTTAGGGGGAAACGAAAAAACGAAAAACGAAAAGCGAAAAGGGATCGCGAAAGAAAAGCCACAAACAAGAACGAAATTGTATGGCTCCGGACGCCAAAAGACGAAAAAGGAGCGATTGTCACTTCGAAAAGTGTAATTTCTTGAACTGTCACTCAACCTTTGAAAAGAGAACGCTAAGGTCAAATTAGCTGAACATAGGATCGGAGAACATCACGGAGAATGGGTGGGTTAAAATGAATTTTGAGCCTTTATCTTTTCTTTCATAAACCGTGAACCTAGCCACGTTACAACCTTTAAAAGTCCTAATTGAAATAAGTTTGTTTAGAAAGCATACTTCGGTAAAGATCACATCGGAACTGACTCCTAGAAAGGATTCCCATTACAGCGTTGTATTAATGTTGACATGTTAATGAATGATTTTATACATTTTATGCCACAATTTTTTTTTTCCAGTGAACTGATTGGATTTTGAAAACTGCCATATGCATTGCATTTGATATATCTTTTATGCAGAACAATTTGCTTTACTAGCGAGTAAGCGCTTGACAGCGGGAAAGTTTCCATGATGGAAAGATTTGATCAGGACAGAATGCAGGACGCCAGAATATCCCGGCGAACCGGGACAAATTGTGTCAAATGATCGCGGCATGGGAGTCAGCCATCCATAAATCAGGTAATCCGGGGCAATCAGGTCAAGATTGGATGAATCTCTCGCAGCCAAGGGTACTACTCCCCACAGATCAGCCCATGAGGGGCAAAGTCATGACAAGACTGGGGCAGGTCACCCCGAGAGTGCCAAAGCTATCCTTATCTTGAAGGCGATTAACTTGAAGCACCTCCGTGAGGTTCGAAGTGCCGGAGCCGTTCGTATCAAACCACTAGAGTACAGAGATCTCAGGTTCCCTTTTGAAAGGATATGACGAAGATCCCGCAGGCTTGGGCAAAAGCTGAAAGTGAAGGAGCCGTTCCTCTCCATATCCGCAGAGTTTGTTGAAAGTTGTTATAGATTCTGGGGCAAGCCATTTCGAGTTCGTTTCATGGCATGTTTTTCCAAGCAGGATGACTCATTCTTCCTCAGCAGGTTCGGTCGTGTTTCCCCACCGAATCTGAACACGAGACTGTGAGCATTGATGAGTCTCTCCGAACGGAGATGCATCATAGGCAGGATCATGCTTCCCCATCTAGAGTTCCTTAACGTAGGAGCAGGCTCTATGTGAAATTTATTCCTCCCTAGCAGATGGAATTTGCATGTTATCCCTGGAAGAGTTAGATGCATGCTAGTAAGCAGTCAGGCAGGTATGTGCAGTCCCGGCAGTGGTCATGTGCACATTTAGTCCCCAGTGAAGTCCTCACAGGGTACCACCAGGTTGTCAGTGGTTTGAAAGGCCATTCCCCACGCAGGGTTGTTCTTTCTGTTTCTCCAACAGGTTGTCCTTCCTCCAATAGGTTGATCATCCTCAGCAGAGTTCGTAACTCCGGATACTTCGAGATATCCCCAGCAGGATTGTTCTTCTTCCCCCTAGTGGATGTTTGGTTTCGTTCCTCCAGCATTTATTTTGCTAGAATGCCTCTTTGCATTGGCATCGTGCATAGCATCTACCCAAACACGTAGCATTTCCATTCCGAATGGAGCATTACGCCATATTTCAAACATATGCATTCTGAAACATAAGCCAGGTTGGTTACTTCTTTGTTTTCAGGTGTTTTTCCCTGCAGGAGATTGGAATTCTTGTTCAGGATGGTTTCGGATATTCAAATTCTTGGCATGATATATGTGATGATAACGTTCGTCCTATCATGTGTTCCCTCATCAGAGTTGCTTGGTTAAGTTTCTCTTCTTCCCCAGCAGAGTTTTCCTCAGATTGCTGTTACGTCAGCGCTTTAAAAGGAAAGATTTCATGATTATACCTTCGAAGTTGTTACCCATTTTTGTTCAAGATGGATGTCTGGCAGCTGACGTCAGAATTTCCCCGCAGAGTTGTTTGTTCAAGTCTTCGGATGCTCAGTTCGCACTTTTATTTAGTGCATGCCCGTTTCTGCGGAAATGGAAGGTCAATACCGTTATATTGACAGTTTGCGCTTTTATTTAGTGCATGTCCGTTTCTGCAGAAATGGAAGGTCAATACCGTTATATTGACAGTCCGCGCTTTTATTTAGTGCGATGCTCGTTTCTTCGGAAATGGAAGGTCAAGGATAGTATATTGACAATCCGCACTTTTATTTAGTGCGATGCTCGTTTCTGCGGAAATGGAAGATCAAGGATAGTTTACGTAGCGCATGCTCGTTTCTTCGGAAATGGAAGGTCAAGGATAATATATTGACAATCCGCATTTTTATTTAGTGCGATGCTCATTTCTTCGGAAATGGAAGGTCAAGGATAGTATATTGACAATTCGCGCTTTTATTTAGTGCGATGCTCGTTTCTTCGGAAATGGAAGGTCAAGGATAGTATATTGACAATTTGCGCTTTTATTTAGTGCGATGCTCATTTCTTCGGAAATGGAAGACCCAAGATAGTACATGGATGACGCGCTTTACATAGTGCATGCTCGTTTCTTCGGAAATGGAAGGTCAAGGATAGTATATTGACAATCTGCGCTTTTATTTAGTGCAATGCTCATTTCTTCGGAAATGGAAGGTCAAGGATAGTATATTGACAATCCGCTCTTTTATTTAGTGCGATGCTCGTTTCTTCGGAAATGGAAGACCCAGGATAGTACATGGATGACACGCTTTACGTAGTGCATGCTCGTTTCTTCAGAAATGGAAGGTCAAGGATGATATTTTGATATGGTCCTGTGGCTCGGTGCCCGCTTATTGTAGCGTATATTTGAAGAGTGATTGTTGTTGATATAGTATGTGGATTCAATGCCTGTGGTGTCACACGGGTGGTTGATGTTGAAATCAGGTTCTGTATCAGGTGATTGATCAGTTGTTGCCGTGACAACCAGATTCAATTTTCTGGATTTTGTTCCCCAAGCAGTTTGTGCAGTTTATTTCTTTGGTTGGCAAATTTCCGGGTTCTTGGGTATTCAACCGTCTTTTACCTCGATTATTCGAAAGTAGTTCTCTTTTCACCCAATCGGGTCCAAGCCGCTTGAATAGGGGCAGCTATTGCACCCTAAAATTTTCCTAACCTTTTTCTTACTTGGCTTTTGTTTCATTGTGTTGCACCCCAAAATTTGCTCAACCTATTTCACCTGGTTTATGTTTCAATTGCATTGGCATTTTTCATAATAAGTCATGTACATAGTCTAATCATTTGCATAGCATAGCATAGCAAGGCATCTAACAAGGGATCTAGTGCCATTTTCATCAGAAAGAGGCCCATCAAGGGGTTTTATTCAAGATCAAGACCATCCAAGTAATCAAGAAATGAGTTGAAGCTTTGAGAAGTTTGAAGGTCAACCAGTGGATTTCTCTCCCAAGCTTGGGGATATGTTGAAGATCATCAATGAGTGTGTGAGCCATGGAAGGTGTAAAAAGATCATGGAAGACATAGAGGGTCATTTTGAAGATGAGACAAGTCATTGATACAAGTACAAGAGTCAGAGTTGAAGTACAGTCAACTAGGGTTTCATCTGGGTCAACCCTAGGTCAACTGAGTGATTGAAGAGCATCAAGGCTTAATTGAAAGGTGTGGGATTCATTAATTGATATGTGTAAACATGTGTGGTGTTGTGCCAAGGATAAATCAAAAGGAGTCAAGAAGAAGAGGAGTTACTAACTTAGGGTTTCAGTGTAAAAACCCTAATTTAGGCCTAACTTCTAAGTCAGATAAGTCAAAATGCAAGCTTCAAATGAATTCTTAGTAAACATGAAACTTGTATAGAATCTCAATAGCTTTAATTGGAGTACTAGAAGTCTTCAAGGAGATTTATAAAACTCAAGTTATGGTTCTTGCAAGTTATGGGTCCCCAGAGGATACTGAAATTTATCTGTGAAAGTCACTTGACTTCCAAGCAACTTTTTCCCATCAAGGAGTTTTCAAATGGATTCTTGGCCAACATAAGAGTTGTAGATCTTGATCTTATATTTAATTTTAGTACTAGAAGTCCTCAAGAGGATTTGTAGAACTCAAGTTATGGTGTTGGCAATCCAGGGGTATTTTGGGAAAGTTGAATTACAGGTCATTTTTTAGCATAGGTCAAAATCTTCATGTTCCACTTCTCAAATGAAAAATTGTTCAACATGGAATGTGCTTAAAATGATGTTTTTAGGTCAAATAAGTCATCATGGTGGATTGATCGGCTTATTTCAAAAAAGTCACTTAAAATGGCCTAAAAAAAGGGAATAAGTCAAATAAAGTTTGGTGGAAAAAATCAAATTTTGGGTTAGAGGTCACAAACAAGCCATATGACATACCAATTTGATTGTAAAATGCATTTTAAAGACAATGGCATTGCCACAATTTTGAATTGAGGGTTATTTCAAGGAATTGCTTTGTAAATTGGTTACTTGAACCATAAGGCACAATTGCAAAACCACACTTCCAAGCAAATGCAAGGCTCCTTTTCATCCATACACCTCCAATATCTCATTTGGAGAGAATTTAAACTCATAACCAAGTGAATTGCAAGCCAAAAACATGAGATGGTATGTGCATAGCATAAGAAGAGATTTTCTTGACATGATAAGTTGATTTTCTCCTTGGATCAATCTAGAACTTTCTAGGGTCTTCAAATACATTCTCCTTGGATCAATCTAGAACTTTCTAGGGTCTTCAAATACATTCTCCTTGGATCAATCTAGAACTTTCTAGGGTCTTCAAATACATTCTATATATACTTGTGAAGAGGTTCAAAGCAAGAGTTGGTGATTCATTTGTGCAAAAACCATAGATTGACATTGGAGTTTGGAAGAGAAAAAGTGAGAGATCAAAGCATTTTCAAGAGTTATCAAGAATTTAATCTTCTCCAACAAACTTCAAAGGTTTTCCGCACTTTTTGGCAAGAAAATACGAGCTCCAACTACTCCGTTTCAACGCTCCGAAGCCGGTATGTGAAATTTAATTTAATTCATTTTCGTTCTTTTTTTCTGTTTTAATAGCTGTTTGGATTAATTGCTTTAAAAATAGTAAAATGATCGAAAAGTTATGAAATTTTTTTCTGTAGATCTTGATTGTCTTAAGAAACTGTAGGAGTTGAGTTTGCATTTTTAGGATTTTATTTGAATTAGTTACGAATTTTCTTTTGTGCTAATATCCATTGTTATGCATAATTGATATTGCTGTTTGTTTAATTTTGTTCTCTTTGATGCTTTATGCTTTTGAGCGGATTCTTTCGATATGTTTTAGAGGACATCCATAGGTTTCCCCAGGAGTTTTCTTAGAATTTGTAAAATTGATTAGTTTAGAGCCTTCCCAAATAATGGTTTCCCATGACCAAATTTCATTTAGTAATTGTTTAGATGACCTAGAAATTGATTTAGGTCCTGATTCTGGAATTTTAGAATGTTCAAACATGCATGTTCACATAGGAATTTTATTAGAATTTTACAATTTATTTTGCTATTTTTTTTGGGTTTTGCAAATGATTGTTGCTTTCGGTGTTCTCTCTTGAGTGCTTTGCCTTGTTTGGAGCGTTTGGTGGATTTGGAGCTTGAAGACTTTGGATTCCTTTTTAGAGGAGCTTATGGACATGATGAAGATGATTTGGCTAGAATATTGGGGCTTGGAGTGGAGCTTTCTTTCTCTTTTAAGTTTGTTTTAGGAGTTGGTAGAATTAGGCTTTTAGGGAGAGCTTTTGTAGAATTAGTTCATTTCTTCCATCAAACATAGAATGCATTGTTTGCTTCTATTCTATCCTATGATGCAAAGTCCTCTTAGGGAAGTTCCATCTCTCCTTAGGAGGGAAGTGGGGCATACCCTAGAGAGTAGAACTTTTGAGGATACACTTCCACTTCGATGTTGGTTCTTGTTGAATTCCTTTGGTTTTCAGCAAGTATGCCAACATTGCAACTTGATCTTGATGACAAATCTCTTCTTGGAGTGTGCTTGCTAAAGCTTGGAGATGAAGAGTGAAGAAGCTTGAAGATGGAATCTATCTCAAAGATAAGACCTTTGCTGTCATTTCAACTTTGTTGTTCAGAGCGTGTTGTTGTTGTTTGTTGTAGGAGTTTGTTGCTGCTGCTTGGGCTGCCTCCTCTGTATCTTTTGTTTTTCTCTGTATTGTCTGTTGGCTTGTGCTACTTGCCCTTTAGGCTTGAAGTGAAGTTGATTCACTTTGCCTGTTGCTTTCTTAGGTTTGAGGTTGAGTGGGACTCCCTTGCCTTGCTTGTTTTGCTGCATCTCATGCATACTTACTGTTTATTGTATTTTTGTTGTTTCTTTTCCGTTTATCCCCTAGGATCTCTGATTTCCTCTGTGCAGAAGGGAATTATGACAGACATTAGGTTGTAATCGATGCATGATAACATTAGGGTAGTTTTGATTCCCTTTCAAACCCTAGGATTTTTTAGACTTCTTTCTCTTCTATATCAGAACAATTCAGAACACAGTAATAAGGATAATCGATGTCGTACGCTACGAGCCTTAAGCTAATTGAGAAAGGTTGCTGGAGGGTCACTCTTTAGTAACCTGATTGCTTAGAGTGTCACCCTTAGTGTGACATACGACGTAGTCACCCTCAAATCATAGTCTCTAGTGCGTCAGAGATTGCAAACATCATAAAAGACAGTTCTTGCGTAAAAGACTGATAACAAACATCAAAGTGTCATTTTTGTCCGCTTGGACTCTTAATCAGGAAAAACCCTTTCATAAGGAGATAAAAAAAACATTCAGACAAGCTTGTGTCTTTCATAGCCCGAACTATGTTTGCTCTGATCTTTCATGCTGTATGAAAGTACGTAGGCATAGGATGCGATATCCTAGCGAGCAACCTTCCCCTCCTTTCCAGTAGGTAGGCGAACTACATTGACTCTGATTTCTTGTTCCAGACGGGAATACGTAGGCATAAAGTGCGATACTTTGCCGAGTCATTTTCTTTCTTTTTAACCTCAGACCTGTATAATAGATAGAATAACAATCCGTACCAGAAAACAAGCGTGGATCCCGTCGAGTACGACGGACGTGAGGGGTGCTAATACCTTCCCCTTGCGTAACCGACTCCCGAATCCAGGATTTGGTTGCGATGACCATTCTTTTCCCGTCTTTGCGTGAGGTTTACTTCGAGAGTTTCCTTTCCCTCCTTTGGGATAAATAACGCACGGTGGCGACTCTTCTGTTCAGCCGGCGCCGATTTTCGCAGTAGCGACAGCTGGCGACTCTGCTGGGGACCTTCTTTTTGCAGTCTCGCCCTGTTCTTCCTAGCTGTCTGGGCCTGTCCCCAGCAGTTGGTGACTCTGCTGGGGACAGGAATATCCCCTATGCGAGTCAATCCTAGCGCTTGTTTTCCCGTCAGGAGTGTTGTATAGATTTACTTTTCTGTCTTTACTTTCCGTCTTTTATTATTAGCCTTATACTATTATTGTTGTTGTGGGAAGGGGGTAATCTGTTGAGAGATAAGTCAGACCTGGGCTTGATGTTACACATAGATTTAGAGAGAGAGTAGTGGTTAGCCTGCTTGCTTAGCTCGCACCAGCTAGCCGCAAAATCTCACTCGGACGAGATTCTCTTTGATGCTTCTTGCCTGGCCCTTAGGGCTCGACAAGTTGTCTGACCCGAGGATTGTCGACTCTGGGAACCTATCAATTGGGATTCAACTAAGTGAGGCCGCTTCAAGGGATGATGATGCCACACCTTCTGGGTATCGTATCATCGCTCTTGAAAGTCTGTGACGTTGAACCCGCATAGGATGTCGTACCTCGTCTGCGAGTTAAGTACATACCTGTGATGGGTAGGTGGGTCTGTTTGCAGGAAACCTTTGACCTCAGAATACCTGGTTTATCTCTGTCAGTGAGATGTGGTTACAAGGTTCTTTTAAGTGGTTGGTTTGGTTTGAGATGAAGATTGGATGGTTCTCAAGCTTCAGTACAGAGCAGCCTAGTCTATCAGCATTGCACTTGGTCCCTTGTTTGCATGTGCATGTGCATTTTCATGATTGCATTTCATTAACATGTATTTATGTTGCAGGTGATTGTTCCCCTCTGATTCTAGTATATCTTCTAGCCAGACATAGAGTCCCTGAAGAAGACGGTTGCTTACCGGTTGCATTCACCAGACATCAGTTCATTGCTGGGTTTAGTTGCTCTGGCAGATGAGAGTGTGAGGGTTGAGTTCAGAGTATCTTATGGGAGATTGCTTAGCTTGTTGTACAGACCTTCTGCATTTGAGACGACTGGGGTATATACTTTGTTGCAGTTTTATGAGCCGCAGCTGAGAGGTTTCTTATTTCCTGACTATATTCTGGCACCCACTTTGGAGGAGTATTCTGCAATGTTGGGAGTTCCTGTGTTGGACCAGATGCCCTTGGTACATGTTGATGCTGAGCCTGAGTTATCTGCACTTGCTGAGATCGTCAGTTTGGACGCTTCTAGTTTCCTGGAGGGTTGGTTAAGCCGAATGGAGCCTATGGCTTTCACTTGTCGGTCCTAGTTAAGAAGGCTACGCAATGCGTGAAGAGTGGATGTTGGGTTGCTTTCAGTGCTATTCTAGCTGTCTGCATCTATGGGATTGTCCTGTTTCCTAATGTGCCATATTTTGTCGACTCTGATGCCTTCCTGATTCTTGCCTCGAAGAATCCAGTTCCTACTCTCTTGGGCGATGTTTATCATTCCATTCACTACAAGAATGAGAAACGTTGTGGCAAAAATGTTTCCTGCTGTCTTCCTCTCTTGTATAGGTGGTTCCAGGGGCACCTTCCGAAGACAGGACCTTTTGTTGATGCGGTTGATACTTTGGATTGGCCTTCCTGGTTGATGGGACTGGCTGCTGAGAATATCATCTGGTTTGATCGGAGTATGCTTCGTACTGATGTTATATATAGTTGCAGTGGCTTCCCGAATGTCCCCTTGATTGGACGGAAAGGTTGTATCAACTATAACCCTTCATTGCTGGTACGACAGTTCGGTTACGCTTTGAGGGATGCTCCCATTGAGAAGGAGATACAGGAATCTTTGTATCTCACAGGCTCATTAGACACGGCTGTTTTGATCAGATTGAGACATGCGTGGGCTAACATCCATAGGAGGGGGAAGGCTTTGCTCGGTAAGAGCAACAACAGAGCTTATGATCCGTATTTGGCTTGGGTCTGCGAGAGAGCTAGTACTTCCTTGATGCCTTATCCTGCTGTGGAACCCCTGTATCTTCCATTGATTGAGGTACCTCCTGCAGAAGAGAGTGAGAAATATAACAAATTGTTGGCTGAAAATGAGGAACTGAAGAAAGCCAATGAGGAGTTAGAGAAGGAGATCTTCCAGTTACGTCGTGAGAAGAAGGAAGCCACCTTTACTGTGAAGGAACAAACTGAATTGATTAACAGGTTGGGATCGGAGCTGACAGAAGTAACCAACAAGAAAGAAAAAGTTGGAATGGCCTTGAACGGTGTTAGCAAGGTGCTTACTTCCAAGAAGGAACTTCTAAGCAAAGCTTATGCCCGTATCAGCAAGTGGGAAGCCTTGTGGAATGCCACGCTTGCCAAGCGGAAGGAGCGCGAAGACAAACTGAAGCTGCAGATTGCCACGCTAGAGGCACAGATTAGAGCCCAAGACGCAAAGATTGCTGAAGCAACATCACTTAGGAGCGCTGCTGAGCTCAGAGTAAGCGACATTGACGAGAAGCCGAGAGGTTATGAAGAGAAGGCCGGTTCCAAGAGGTACAGATTTGACGAGAGTTCTGGCAAAGGAACCTACTAGGATGATGCCAAAAAGCTGAGATCCACTACTGAGCGGCATGCTTTACTGATCCAGGAGCTAATCTCCCGACTAGGGCACTCGGAGATGATGAGTATATTGGAGGACGTCAGATCCCGCCATCTGGCCTGATTTATCTTTGTCTTGCCTTTGTTATATGTACTTGTATTTGGACCATCGCCAGGCTTGTTGGCCGAGGTCTCTTCAGTTGTATTCAGTTGTACTCTTATACTCAGCCTCTTGGCATTTGTTATATATGAGGGTTTCCGGATTCCTTGCTTGCTTGAGGGGGACTCCATTGTCGTGATGACCTTCTCTCTGAAACTAGAATCGGGGGGAATGTAACCTGTAGCATATTTATACGTTTGCATCTGCATCCTCATATTGCATGACCGGTATTTTTGAATATGTATCTTATTTCCTGCATCCCAGGTTTTTCAGGATTGGCGACCAGAGAGTCCACCGCTATTCAACCAGAAACAACTGCAAGAAGATAATGGATCAAGTTCAGAATGAGATGCAGGAGATGCGCGGCAACATGACGCAATTTATACAAGCAATGGAAACCATGGCCAAGGGCCAGGAGCAGCTGCAGGCTATTGTACAACCTCTGATTGCACGGGCTAATGATAGTACTGCTGATATTACTCTTCATGACCGTCAGGGTTTCCTCCAGGGTTTTGGACGCCGACTTGCAGAGATAGACATGGAGCATGTTCAAGCTGAGTTAATTGAAGTTCGAGGCCAACTGGGGAAATTCATGAAGGACATGCACGCGTTGCGCTCGAATCAAGAGACGCTCGAAGAGGAGAATTACCGTTTGAAGGCTCAGGTAGGATTGATGGCTGAAATATTGAGGAATGTACTCAGAAGAGAAGGTGAGCAAATGTCCGAAGATGTGGTCGGTTTACTTGCCCCACAGGGGTCGGATGAACCAGGGCCCAGGCATGATAGGCCTAAGAGACCCTCTACACAATTCGAAGCTCGGGATTCTCCTCGTCGACAGTCGCGACTGATTTCTCAGGATAACTCAAGGGGGTATGATAACAGGATGAAGCTCGCTGGCAGGGTATTTGATGAGATTCCGGTAGATTACGATCAATTGGTGCAACTCTTGTTCCAACTTCAACTGATTAAACCCTGCACTTTGGCCCCATTGACTGGGCAGCCACCACCAGGCTATGATGTGAACGCCCATTGTGTCTTCCACTCCGGTGAACCGGGGCATAACATCGCAAACTGCAAGTCGTTCAAGCAGAAGATTCAAGATTTGCTGGATGAGAAGGCAATTGAATTTGTGTCGGGCGGTATAAAGGTCTCAGGGACCGATATTCCTATTTCCCTACCGGAAATTGCAAAAGAATCGAGGCATATCCTGGAATCCTTGGAAACTGAATCTCTAGGTCCACAAAAGTTGCCAATGCCTGGGCTGAATTTGAGGATGACAGTGCATGAGTCTAAGGAACGGGTTGATCAAACCAGCAGTGCATGAAACACCAGCATCCGGCTCAGCGAAGAATTCAGGAGGGGAAGTCAAAGAGAATATTTGAGGCACCCCTATCAACGTATGTTGAACTCCTTCAGACCTTGTTAGGGATGAACCTTGTTGAAAAGAGAACGATGGCCCCACCAACGGGCGCACCTCCATCTGGTTTCGACGCCAGTAAGCATTGTGAGTTTCATTCCGGGGAACCCGGACATGATATTGAGAGTTGCCAAGCTTTCAAGCATAAGGTCCAAGATTTGATTGACAACAAATCTATCAACTTCTCTGATAAGGTCCCTAATATGGTGCAGGGCCACGAACAAGCGAAAGTCAGACTGATGAAAGAGGTTTCTAAGTTTGGTCGGGCCGTGGAAAACAGGTCAAGACAGCAGCATGCTACCTCTAACAATGGTTTCTAAAGATGGTTGACTCACCAATAAGTCAAAATGCAAGAAGTCTGGTTCTGAGACACTGGCATTTTTCATGATTCATGTCTTTGCATTTGTAGTTGCCTTTCTGTTTAATTGAAAATTTCGTTTGTAAAACTTGTTGTTTTTTTCAACTGATATTGATAAATGAAATAAATATGCATGTTTTGAATTAATCCAGTCGTGTTCACTCTTTGTGTTTTCATTTATTTCAAACGCTTGTTAAGTGGAATCCGGGGAGGATGACGAAAACAGATGACGAATAAGCTTCCGATTGTATGCTTTTGGATAAAAACCTGTTGATGATGTACAGACATTATTTCAATCCATAAACACCGGAGATATAAGGAAGATAATCCCTTGTTAACCCTTTTGAGCCTAGTAGTAGGAGTTTCTTTCTGAAAATGAAAAACCCTCAATCTTAACCCGGGGCAGGGTAGGTGTCAGTTAATTTGACCAAGCGTTCAAATAACAAAACGAGTGTCCGTTCGAGGATCAATCACGCCGTTATAGGTCGTACCTAAAAAACCATGATGGTTAAACTTGGCCGATTAGGAGTGAAACAGTCACAATCTCTTTAACAAGTCATACGAGCCGAGGCCATACGATTTGTTCAGAAAAAAGAAAAAGGAAAATCGAAAGGAAAAAGCCCGCTAAGTCGAATCTTGAAAGCAAGCGACTTAGGCAAAAATTAGGGTACCCCGCTGGACTCAAAAAAAAAAACGAAGAAATTCTGAAGAGTTAGTCCAGGCAAAAGTTAGGGGAAAACGAAAAAGCGAAGAAATGAAAAGCGAAAAAGGATCACGAAAGAAAATCCTCGGAAAAGAACGAAATCGTATGGCTACCGGTGCCCAAACAAAGACGAAAAGAGAGTGAATGTCACTTCGAAAAAGAATGATTTCTTGAACTATCACTCCACCTTTAATAGGTGAACGCTGAAGTCAAATTAGCTGAACATAAGATTGGAGAACATCACGAAGAATGGGTGGGTCAAAATAAACTTTGAGCCTATATCTTTTCTTGTTAACCGTGAACCTGACCACGTTACAACCCGAAAAGTCCTAATCGAAACAGGTTTAGTTCAAGAGCATACTCCGGTAAAAATCGCATCGAAACTGACTCCTAAAAAGGGTCCCTTTTATCAGCATTAATATTGACATTTTGATAATTGATTCATTATATGTCACAAATTTTTTCCAGTGAACAGACTTGGGATTTTGAAACTGTCATATGCATTGCGTTTAATATATCTTTTATGCAGAACAACTTGTTTTACTTGCGAGTAAGCGCATGCAGCAGGAAAGTTTCCTACAGTGGGAAGTCTGATCAGGATAGTATGCAGAATGTCTGAATGTTTCGTGAGTCGGGGCAGGATATATCCGTTAATCCCCGTGGGAGTCAGCCACCCAAGAATCAGTTAATCAAGGGGGGCAATTAGGTCGAGATTTGGCAGATCTCTCACAGCTAGGGGGCATTGCTTCACGAATCGACCGATCAGGGGCAAAAGGTTATTGCAAGACCGGGGCAGATCACCCTAAGAACAAAAGTTTTTGTTGGGACATCCTTTTGGGTTTGACGTGCAGAAGCAATTCCTATCTAACCGTCAGGGTACATAAATCGAAGAGTCTTTATCAGGAAATTGGTGTCGGTTCAGGGGCAAGGTATTGTGAGGTAGCACCATGGCTAGCTTTTCCCTTCAAGACGAAGTGTTCAGACTGGGGCATGTTGGTATTTCTGGGGCAAATTTCCGAGAAGGTGGATGGAACTCGTGGTTCCCCAGCCAAAATCTTTTGATGAAGAGCCTGATTTCAGTTGATGCTAATCCCCATGCAGGTCGCGTTTCATCCCCAGAGGGATCAATTTCCCCAGCTAGTCGCAGCTTATCCCCAGAGGATATCCCAGCCAGTTAAAATCAGCATCCCTTGCAGAGGTTGCACTCCCTAGAGAGTCGAGTATGTGAATGATCAATCCCCAACTTGGAGGATTCCTGCAGAGTTTAGCCAAGTCATAGTCGGTTCAGAAGGATTATTCCCATAGAAGATGATTTTCTTCCCGCAGGTCGTCATGCCTTCGTCAGGATGATTATCCCCAGCGGAGTGGTGGCTCCAAGCTTGTAAGCTGTGCCCGGACAGCATCGTTTACTCCATAGGGATTTCATCGTTCCCCAGCTGAGTCGTTTCTTGCTCAGTCAGTTTATTGTCCCCAAGAGAGTCGATTCTTCCCCAGTGGAGTTACTCTCCCCAGCAGGTGTTCTTTCCTCCCAGTGGAAATCAAAGTTTAATCTCCTCCACAGAGTTGGTTGTATGTCCGGCATTTATTTTGTCGGAGGACTGTATGATACCTGTTCATCCCCCAGCATGGGGGTATTTGCTTTCAACAGCCATGGTGAAGCAAGCTTGTCAAAGTTTCCCCAGCAGCTTGAGCCTGCATTTGCATTTGCATATAGTGTCATATTTGCTTCTACCCAAAAACGCGTAGCATATCCGTGTTGTACGGAGCATTACGCCATTGTCAAACATGCGCATTTTGAAACATAGGCCAGGTTGTTTAACCTTTGGTATCCAAGTGTTGTTCCCCTGCAGGTGGAGAGAGCTCTTGCTCAGATCAGTTACCAAATATTAAATATCTCAGCATGAGATACGTGGCGATAAGGTTTGCCTTGTCATTATTCCCCACAAAGTTGCTTGTTCAAGTTTATCTTACCCCTCCAGCGGAGTATTTCTTCAAGATTGTTGTTATGACGTTATCAAAAGGTTTCGCGAATTGATTTTTTGAAGTTGCCACTTATGTCGCAGTAAGTGTCTGGCAGTTTGAGTTCAGAAAATCCCCAGTAGAGTCCTTCTCAGATTTATTGCAGTGTCAGCATTAAAGATTGAAAGATTGGACCATTATGTGATACCCATTTGACTGATGGAGTTAGCTACTACAAAGATGGGCAGAGGAGCTGTATTCAAGAGTTATTTCCCTGTAGTGATAGCAGAGTATTGCCCGTAGTGATGGCGGAGTATTTCCCGCAGTGGTGGCGGTGTTATTTTCCCCGTAGTGATGGCGGAGTATTTCACGCAGTGGTGGCGGAGTATTGCCCGTAGTGATGGCGGAGTTATGTCCTGTAGTGATGACAGAGTATTTCCCGCAGTGGTGGCGGTGTTATTTTCCTGTAATGATGGCAGAGTATTGCCCGTAGTGATGGCGGAGTATTTCCCGCAGTGGTGGCGGTGTTATTTTCCCGTAGTGATGGCGGAGTTATGTCCTGTAGTGATGACAGAGTATTGCCCGTAGTGATGGCGGAGTTATGTCCTGTAGTGATGACAGAGTATTTCCCGTAGTGATGGCGGAGTTATGTCCTGTAGTGAGGACAGAGTATTGCCCGTAGTGATGGCGGAGTTATGTCCTGTAGTGATGATAGAGTATTTCCCGTAGTGATGCCGAAGTTATGTCCTGTAGTGGTGGCAGAGAGTTGTTACCCGTAGCAATGGCGGTGTTGTTTTCCCGTAGCGATGGCGGTGTTGTTTTCCCGTAGCAATGGCGGTGTTGTTTTCCCGTAGTGATGACTGTGTTATTATCCCAGATTATTACCCGTAGCGATGGCGGTGTTATCTTCTCGTAGTAGTGGCGGAGCTCGTTTCCTATATCGTTGGCAGAGTTATGTTTGTTGACATAAGTACTTCCCCAGTGAAGTCGTCCAGGTTCAATGGATGGATGGGGTTCCCCAAGCAGTGGTGCAGTTTACCTCTGCGGGTGGCAAATTTCTGGGTTCTTGGTATTCAACCGTCTCGTACCTCGAGTGTTTGAAGTTCGTTCGCTCTTCACCCAGTTGGGTCCAAGCCGTTTGAAAAGGGGCAGCTGTTGCACCCCAAAATTTTCTCAACCTATTTCACCTGGTTTGTGTTTCAATTGCATTGGCATTTTTCATAATAAGTCATGTACATAGTCTAATCATTTGCATAGCATAGCATAGCAAGGCATCTAACAAGGGATCTAGTGCCATTTTCATCAGAAAGAGGCCCATCAAGGGGTTTTATTCAAGATCAAGACCATCCAAGTAATCAAGAAATGAGTTGAAGCTTTGAGAAGTTTGAAGGTCAACCAGTGGATTTCTCTCCCAAGCTTGGGGATATGTTGAAGATCATCAATGAGTATGTGAGCCATGGGAGGTGTACAAATATCATGGAAGACATAGAGGGTCATTTTGAAGATGAGACAAGTCATTGATACAAGTACAAGAGCCAGAGTTGAAGTACAGTCAACTAGGGTTTCATCTGGGTCAACCCTAGGTCAACTGAGTGATTGAAGAGCATCAAGGCTTAATTGAAAGGTGTGCGATTCATGAATTGATATGTGTATACATGTGTGGTGTTGTGCCAAGGAGAAATTAAAGGAATCAAGAAGAAGAGGAGTTACTAACTTAGGGTTTCAGTGTAAAAACCCTAATTTAGGCCTAACTTCCAAGCCAGATAAGTCAAAATGTAAGCTTCAAATGAATTCTTGGTCAACATGAAACTTGTAGAGCATCTCAATAGATTTAATTTGAGTACTAGAAGTCTTCAAGTAGATTTATAGAACTCAAGTTATGGTTCTTGCAAGTTATGGGTCCCCAGAGGATACTGAAATTTATCTGTGAAAGTCACTTGACTTCCAAGCAACTTTTTCCCATCAAGGAATTTTCAAATGGATTCTTGGCCAACATAAGAGTTGTATATCTTGATCTTAGCTTTAATTTGAGTACTAGATGTCCTCAAGAGGATTTTTAGAACTCATGTTATGGTCTTGGCAATCCAGGGGTATTTTGGGAAAGTTGAATTACAGGTCATTTTTGAGCATAGGTCAAAATCTCCATGTTCCACTTCTCAAATGAAAAATTGTTCAACATGGAATGTGCTTAAAATGATGTTTTTAGGTCAAATAAGTCATCATGGTGGATTGATCGGCTTATTTCAAAAAAGTCACTTAAAATGGCCTAAAAAAAGGGAATAAGTCAAATAAAGTTTGGTGGAAAAAATCAAATTTTGGGTTAGAGGTCACAAACAAGTCATATGACATACCAATTTCATTGTAAAATGCATTTTAAAGACAATTGCATTGCCACAATTTTTAATTGAAGGTTATTTCAAGGACTTGCTTTGTAAATTGGTTACTTGAACCATAAGGCACAATTGCAAAACCACACTTCCAAGCAAATGCAAAGCTCTTTTCCATCCATACACCTCCAATATCTCATTTGGAGAGAATTTAAACTAATAACCAAGTGAATTGCAAGCCAAAAACATGAGATGGTATGTGCATAGCATAAGAAGAGATTTTCATGACATGAGAAGTTGATTTTCTCCTTGGATCAATCTAGAACTTTCTAGGGTCTTCAAATACATTCTCCTTGGATTAATCTAGAACTTTCTAGGGTCTTCAAATACATTCTCCTTGGATCAATCTAGAACTTTCTAGGGTCTTCAAATACATTCTATATATACTTGTGAAGAGGTTCAAAGCAAGAGTTGGTGATTCATTTGTGCAAAAACCATAGATTGACATTGGAGTTTGGAAGAGAAAAAGTGAGAGATCAAAGCATTTTCAAGAGTTATCAAGAGTTTAATCTTCTCCAACAAACTTCAAAGGTTTTCCGCACTTTTTGGCAAGAAAAAACGAGCTCCAACTACTCCGTTTCAACGCTCCGAAGCCGGTATGTGAAATTTAATTTAATTCATTTTCGTTCTTTTTTCTGTTTTAATAGCTGTTTGGATTAATTGCGTTAAAAATAGTAAAAATGATCGAAAAATTATGAAATGTTTTTTTGTAGATCTTGATTGTCTTAAAAAACTGTAGGAGTTGAGTTTGCATTTTTAGGATTTTATTTGAATTAGTTACGAATTTTCTTTTGTGCTAATATCCATTGTTATGCATAATTGATATTGCTATTTGTTTAATTTTGTTCTATTTGATGCTTTATGCTTTTGAGCGGATTCTTTCGATATGATTTAGAGGACATCCATCGGTTTCCCCAGGAATTTTCTTAGAATTTGTAAAACTGATTAGATTCTGTTTTAGTTGTGTAGTTTAGAGCCTTCTCAAATAATGGTTTCCCATGACCGAATTTATTTAGTAATTGTTTAGATGACCTAGAAATTGATTTAGGCCCTGATTCTTGAATTTTAGAATTTTCAAACATGCATGCTCACATAGAAATTTTATTAGAATTTTACAATTTAGTTTGCTATTTTTTTTGGGTTTTGCAAATGATTGTTGCTTTCGGTGTTCTCTCTTGAGTGCTTTGCCTTGTTTGGAGCGTTTGGTGGACTTGGAGCTTGAAGACTTTGGATTCCTTTTTAGAGGAGCTTCCGGACATGATGAAGATGCTTTGGCTAGAAGAGTGGGGCTTGGAGTGGAGCTTTCTTTCTCTTTTAAGTTTGTTTTAGGAGTTGGTAGAATTAGGCTTTTAGGGAGAGCTTTTGTAGAATTAGTTCATTTCTTCCATCAAACGTATAATGCATTGTTTGCTTCTATTCTATCCTATGATGCAAAGTCCTCTTAGGGAAGTTCCATCTCTCCTTAGGAGGGAAAAGGGGCATAACCTAGAGAGTAGAACTTTTGAGGATACACTTCCACTTCGATGTTGGTTCTTGTTGAATTCCTTTGGTTTTCAGCAAGTATGCCAACATTGCAACTTGATCTTGATGACAAATCTCTTCTTGGAGTGTGCTTGCTAAATCTTGGAGATGAAGAGTGAAGAAGATTGAAGATGGAATCTAGCTCAAAGATAAGACCTTTGCTGGCATTTCAACTTTGTTGTTCAGAGCGTGTTGTTGCTGTTTGTTGTAGGAGTTTGTTGCTGCTGCTTGGGCTGCCTCCTCTGTATCTTTTGTTTTTCTCTGTATTGTCTGTTGGCTTGTGCTGCTTGCCCTTTAAGCTCGAAGTGAAGTTGATTCACTTTGCCTGTTGCTTTCTTAGGTTCGAGGTTGAGTGGGACTCCCTTGCCTTGCTTGTTTTGCTGCATCTCATGCATACATACTGTTTATTGTATTTTTGTTGTTTCTTTTCCGTTTATCCCCTAGGATCTCTGATTTCCTCTGTGCAGGAGGGAATTATGACAGACATTAGGTTGTAATCCATGCATGATAACATTAGGGTAGTTTTGATTCCCTTTCAAACCCTAGGATTTTTTAGACTTCTTTCTCTTCTATATCAGAACAATTCAGAACACAGTAATAAGGATAATCGATGTCGTACGCTACGAGCCTTAAGCTATTTGAGAAAGGTTGCTGGAGGGTCACTCTTCAGTAACCTGATTGCTTAGAGTGTCACCCTTAGGGTGACATACGACGTAGTCACCCTCAAATCATAGTCTCTAGTGCGTCAGAGATTGCAAACATCATAAAAGACAGTTCTTGCGTAAAAGACTGATAACAAACATCAAAGTGTCATTTTTGTCCGCTTGGACTCTTAATCAGGAAAAACCCTTTCATAAGGAGATAAAAAAAACATTCAGACAAGCTTGTGTCTTTCGTAGCCCGAACTACGTTTGCTCTGATCTTTCATGATGTATGAAAGTACGTAGGCATAGGATGCAATATCCTAGCGAGCAACCTTCCCCTCCTTTCCAGTAGGTAGGAGAACTACGTTGACTCTGATTTCTCATTCCAGACGGGAATACGTAGGCATAAAGTGCGATACTTTGCCGAGTCATTTTCTTTCTTTTTAACCTCAGACCTGTAGAATAGATAGAATAACAATCCGTACCAGAAAACAAGCGTGGATCCCGTCGAGTACGACGGACGTGAGGGGTGCTAATACCTTCCCCTTGCGTAACCGACTCCCGAATCCAGGATTTGGTTGCGATGACCATTCCTTTCCCGTCTTTGCGTGAGGTTTACTTCGATCGTTTCCTTTCCCTCCTTTGGGATAAATAACGCAGGGTGGCGACTCTTCTGTTTAGCCGGCGCCAATTTTGGCAGTAGCTACACATTGCATTAGCATATCATTGGTCTAGCATTTGCATAACATATAATTATTCATTTGGCAGGGGATCAAGTGTGGTATATCAAGAGGAGCCTATCTAGAGGTCTTATTCAAGCTTGAGAGGTCACCAAAGTCATCAGAAAGTGGGTTGTGTTCTTGAGAAGTTTGGATGCTGGTATGTGGTTCATCTCCTAACTTGGGGGCCAATTGAAGACCATCAGGGGGTTGTAAAGAATTGATCATGGATAGTATATGTGGATAGAGCTCATGGAGTGCCTTGAGGGTCATGGTGGAGCTCAGTCAAGTCATTATGCTAAGTGTGAAGAGCCACAGTTGAGGGTGTGGCAATTAGGGTTTTTGTCTGGTCAACCCTAAGTCAACTATGCAATTGAAGAGGATTAAGACTCAATTCTAAGCCTTTTTGATCATGGGATGTTGTGTTGAGATACATGAGGTGATATTCCAAGATCAATTCAAGAAGAGTTCAAAGTGTGAGGAGTTGCTAAACTAGGGTTCTCAGGGTAAAATTCCCTATTTAATGTCTGGCTTCAATACCACTTATCTCAAGATACAAGTTTCATTTCAACTTTTGGCCAACATGGAACTTGTAGAGCATGTTCGTAGCTTTAATTTGAGTACTAGAAGTCCTTTATTGGATTTATAGAACTCAAGTTATGATCCAGACAAGTTACAGGTCATCAGATGAATGTGAAATTTGTTTGTAAAAGTTCACCAACTTCCAAGGCACGTTTGACCTTGAAGGATGTTTCTCCTCAACTTTTGGACAACATAAAAGTTGTAGGTCTTGATCTTAGCTTTCCAAATTGTACTATAAGTCTTTCATATGATTTGTAGAACTCAAGTTATGAGGTTTACAAGTCAGGGGTATTTTGGGAAAATGAGATTATACGTCATTTTGGACTATGGGTCATTTTCACTATCTTGGGAGCCTCAATTGAAGTTCTGTCCAACACAAAACTTGCTCAAAATGGGATTTTAATGTCAACCATGTATCCATGAGGCATTGATTTAGCTTAGTGCAAGACTTGGTTCATGGAAGCTTGATGAAAGGGGAATTAAAAGGCATTTAAGTTGAAAATTTCAAATTTAATCATATGTGTTCAAACAAGACCAAATGAGAGCATATTTTGAGTGGAAATATCACTTTGACCACAATGGCATCATTGAAAAATCAGTTTGAGGCTTATTGCATTGTGTTTCACATTGTTACTTCATGGTGAAGTTATAAATCAAAACTCCACCCTTGGATGGAATTAAGCACTCAATCTTGTCCATACACTCTCACCAAGCCACAAGCAAGTCAGGTGAAGCTTCTAGAAGGCTGAAACAGCTAGAATTCGTGCAGGCCATAGTTGCATTTTGGAGGAAATTTTGAAAGTTGGATATCCTGAATTGGGCCTCCAATGGGCCTCCAAATCATTCAATCAGCTTCTATTTAAGTTCACAATGAGATTCAGATCAGTTTTTGGTGGTTATTTGGAGCTAGAACCAGAGATTGCAGTTAGAGTTTTTAAGCTTCAAGTGCAAATCGTGTTTTCCATTCCAGAGCAATTCAAGGCAAATCAAGGTTTCCATTAGCTTCAGCATTGATCCTTGAACAAATCTGCACAAGTTGGAGCCAAGAATCACCTTGTAACTGCCTCAATTTCAAGCTACAAACCAGGTTGGTAACTTTCACAATTGCTCTAGTTTTAGGATGATCTAGCATGAATTGAACTGTGGTTAGGACTTAGGGAAGAACGTAGATGGATTTAGGTTCATATTTTTGGAGTTTAGAGACAAATTAGGATGTGATCCAAATTTGAGATCGTAACTGCCTAATCTTAAGGTGTTAGCATGATTGGAATATCTTAAGTTGATCTCTGAAGAGTGAGGAAAAGATTTGTGGCTTTAATTTGAGGATTGGTGATGATCAAGATTATGGCATATTTTCTGTTCACTGTCGTATTCCAAGATTCAGGGAGAATTAACAAGTTTTGATGAGAGATTCATGATCCTCGTGAAAAATCGAGAAGAACGGTACCAATTTCAGTCGTTTTGATGAAGGTTTGAGGCTGTGTCACTGTTTACCTCGCTGAAGAAGACGACCGGAGGTCTTCTCCGGCCACCACACCTTTTCCCTCCCAGTTGCAGGATTCAAACGGAGACGATGAGCCAGAGCCCTTGGATGAGTTGAGATATTTGACTAAGTCTCCAGATCGTACGCCTGTGATTCATTCTGAGTTTTAACCTTTGACCAAGCCAAAACGCAGCGCTTCATTTATGCGCTGGCATGCTGGTGTGTGTTGGATTGATGGACCAGTAATCAGATCTAACAACTCTAATATTTTCTTGGCTTTTGATTTTTGTTAATTCATTTTTAATTTTCTTTAATTATTTTCATCTTCTTTAATTCATAATAAATTGAATAATCATCATAAAAATATAACAAAAATATGTGCATGCTCCTGATTAATTTTCTGGTTTTTTTGATGCTTTTGGATGTTATTTTTGTGCAATTTCCAATTTATTTGCATTTTTTCCATTTTTATTGATTTCATTTAATTTTCAATTTTGTCCTATCTTCCTTCTGATTTTTATGCAAGTTTGGTGTGGAATTTGGACTTAATTCTTTGCTGGTTTGTTATAGACATATTAAGGTACTTTCTTGATTTTTAGGGTAATTTTTAGGTAGCTTTAAGTTCTGTTATGAACTAGACTTTTAGGAGCTTCCCCATTTGACCTCCCTTTGGCCACTTTTTGATTTAGGATTTCTTTAGTGATTCTCCCTTTAGATTCAGTCCCTGACTTTTCTACCATAGGTCCCTAACCCTCTTAGGATCCCTTAGAAAATTCCCTAGAATTTTAGGACTTGATTTCATAATTTTCTTAGAATTAACAATTGGACTAGTTTTATGATACTTCTAACATGACCTTTCCTTTAGAATGACCTTAATGGTGACCCATAGCATGAAATAAATTTCCCATTCCTTTTGGATAGTGCTTTAGACTTGTTAGAGCTTCTGTATGCTTAATTGTAATGCTTGATTTGGTGTTTTGGTTTCCTTTTAGTAGCTTTCTTTGAGCTTGTAAGATTAGGGTTTAGGAAGAGCTTTAGATTTTATCCATCTTTCTCCAATAAACATGGATTGCCTTGATTGCTTTCCATTCTCATCCAATGATTCAAGGTCCCTATGTGGAAGCCTCATCCCTCCTTTGGAAGGATGTGTGGCATATCATAAAAGATGGAACCTTTGAGGATGCCTAGCTTGGATGTATGGTTGAGTGCCATGATGGATTCCCTTGGTTTCCCTCATGCTTCCCATCATCATGAAATCAACTTGATCTTGATTATCATCTCTCTTGGTGGATCATCTGAAGCTTGAAGATGAAGTCTTCTCTTGAAGATAAATTGTACATGAAGACAAGTACAGACTGTTGGGCTGCTTTACTGCTAGAAGACTGCTTTGCTGATTGACTGCATTTGTTTGTCAGGTGTGTTGCATTAGGATAGGCTTTCATATAGTTGGTTTAGGCCTAAGTGCATTGAAATACTGAGCGTGGCTCCCTTTGCTTGTCTGCATTAGAGGTTGAGTCTGTCTCCCTCTGCTTGTCTGTTACTGTTTGGCTTTGCATGTTGGCTGAAGGTTGAGTTTGTCTCCCTTGCCTGTGTTTTGTGTGGCTTGTGCTTGTTTGCTCTAGAAGTTGAGTTTGGCTCCTTCTGCTTGTATTGTTGCATTGCATGCATTTTACTTATAGTTATTTCTTTACAGCTCTTATTTCTTTTGTTGTTGCTTTCCTTTGCCATGTTCCCCTAGGGACTCTGACTTCTCTTGTTCAAGAGAAGTTATGACAGACATTAGGGTTCTAACCATGCATGATAACATTAGATAGTTCCCTCCTAACCTAAATCATAGGATCAACTTTTCATGACAACTTTAGGATTGGATTAGTTCCCCTTTAGTGCGTCCTTTCTCTTCTCATCTTCAAACATCTTTAAAACACTAATAAAGATTAACACGTGTTGTAAGCTACGAGCCTTAAGCACTTGAGAAAGGGTTGTTGGAGAGTTTCTTTTCAACAGCTTGAGTGTTTAGTATCGTACCCTTTGGGTGACATGCGACGCATTCACTCTTAAGTCCAAGTCTTTAGTGCAACATGAGTTACAAACAAAACTCAAAACACTTCTTCTTTAAAAGACTTCAAAAACAAACATTCAAATTCTTTTTTTCCTCTGGGACCTTTAATCCTTGGAAACCATTTTCATAAGGAGAGTTCTGTTAACTCCCGGTTCTACCGCAAACGGTAAACGCCTAAGTCTCCAACGAGCGAGCTGCATACACCAACTGCTGGAACCGTTTGTTAACCCTACTCGGGTAAAACGTTTGAACCAAACCTGTGGTCTTGTTAGCCCGAACTATGTTTGCTCTGATCTTTCACGCCGTGTGAAAGTACGTAGGCACGAGATGTGATATCTCGGCGAGCAACCTTCCCCCATAACTCTTAGTTAGGCGAACTACGTTGACTCTGATTTCTCGTTCTACACGGGAATACGTAGGCATATAACTGATGTGTTTTGCCGAGTCATTTTCTTTCCTTTTCAGACTAGACTTTTAGCGTAGATAGATAAACCAACCCGTCAGATAAACACAACAAGCATGGATCCCATCGAGTATGATGGACGTGAGGGGTGCTAATACCTTCCCCTTGCATAACCGACTCCCGAACCCAAACATGGTTGCGATGACCTTGTCTTATACCTTTTCATTAGGTTTTTTCGATCGTTTCCTTTCCCTTTCTGTGGGATAAATGACGAAAGGTGGCGACTCTTCTGTTATGCCGACACCTTATTTTCGCGGTAGCGACAACATGCTCGATATGCAATAGAACGATGTATGATATGGCGAATGTAGGGTATAAAGGCTAAAGGCGAAAATGAGGGTGTGACAACTGCCCCTATTTAATCCTCTTGGACCTGAATGTCTGGAGGGTAAAGGTGCTCGAACATTCATGGTAGAAGAGAATTAAATACTAGAATACCCGGGATTTTCAACCGGAGAGGTGCGGGGTGAAAGTAGACAGTCAATGAGATGGTTTGAAAAAGGTGTCTTGTTATTGAAGAAGGGGTATGAGGGATATGATGATATGCTTGAGATGCAATGCGGAATGAACATGAGTGCTTTGCCAGCCGGAAGAGGAGGCACCTCGTAATATAGAAACATAATTGGCCAAGAGATATTCCTTCTATAAAAGATAGAGAGGACTCAAGAAATAGAAATGTAAGATATTCCATCCACGAAAGGGAGAAAGGACTCTAGAAATAACAATGAGATATTCCTTCTACGAAAGGTAGAGAGGACTCTAGAAATAACAATGAGATATTCCTTCTACGAAAGGTAGAGAGGACTCTAAAAAAATGGTTTTCCTCTTACAAAAGGCAAGGAGGACTCCCGAACAAAAGGTTTGGAGAAAATGTTTCCTTCTATCAAAGGTAGAGAGGACTCCGAAACAAAAGGTTTGAACACAATATTCCTTCTACAAAAGGTAGAGGAGACTCTCTTGGGAGAATACGATCGTATTTCCTTCTGTCACGGCAGAAAGGACTCCAGAACAAAAGGTTAGGAGAAAATGTTCCTTCTACAAAAGGTAGAGAGGATTCCTAAACAAAAGGTTAGGAGAAAATGTTCCTTCTACAAAAGGTAGAGAGGATTCCTGAAAAAAAGGTTAGGAGAAATATTCCTTCTACAAAAGGTAGACAGGAATCTCCCTTACAAGAGGATGATCGTATTTTCTTCTGCGAAAAGTAGAAAATATTCCTGAACAAAAGGTTACGAGAAAATGTTCCCTCTCCAAAGGTAGACAGGATACTTACGAAAGGTAAGCTGACAAGAACCTGTACAAAAGGTATGAGAGGTCTTATTAAAGGTAAGTTGAATCTGTTGCGAAAGGCAAGGCAAGGATATTTCAAAAAGACTCACAAAAGGTAAGTTGAGGGCAATAACCATCCTCTTGCAAAAGGTAGAGGAAATTTCATAGGGTATTAGAACATCATTTGATCTCACAGGCACAACGGCGGAGATGATATTTCTTAAGTATGGTGACCATTCAGTTCTTGGCCACGCAGGCATTAGGCGTCCAAATTGATCGAAGATACCCGAAACAATGTGTTTTGTCGCATGTAAAAGACAGCGAGGAACGCTTATAAAAGGGAAGCAAAGGGAAAAGGTTTCATGCGAAAGGCAATGAAATCCCTTACGAAAGGTAAGGTGAGAAAATATCTCATGTAAAAGGAACAAAAGGACTTACAAAAGGAAAGTGAATGGATAAACACTCCAAAAGGATCCTGCCAGGATTTCCACAGTAAATTCGCATCCCTGAGAATGACGGGCTAAGCACATGTAATGATGCAGCATGTATGCAAAAATGTCAGGGACGTAAGGACATGAAGGTTAGGGGTGATAATCTATGCCAAGTGATTGGGCTTTGGTTTGGGGCGTCAAGTTTGACTTCTGTAATACCCCAAATTTTACCCTTACATTTAGTCAGTCATTTCGCATAGCATAGCATCCACTAATCACTAACCAGTCATGGAGTGTTGATTTGTTTTGCAGGAACTACACCAGGGGGCATTTTTGTTCATTTTCACACTGACTCTGCCATTTCTCGAAGAGGGATCGTCGCTAGGTCTTGAAGCAATTTTAACATTATTTTTGAGGCATTTATTTGATATGTGGTTTGCTTATACCAAGGCGTCGGTGTAGTTTGGTTGGTATCAGGAAACCTTGTCAGAAATACAACTGGATTTGGGTTGTTCATAGCTCGTGGTCTATTTTAAGTCACTCCCAAACAAATTTGTTTCTGTTAATTCCGAGTGATTTAATTTGGAATACTTGGTTGTACTGAAGCGCCAAAATGTGATTCGAGCGTTTGTAGGATTCTTGTTCATGGATTTTGTTAAAAGTTATTTGATCAGTGGAAATTAATTGAATATTTAATGTTAAGTCGGGCTATGTTAAACACAGGCAAATTGTTACTTAAGAATGGATTTGTTGCGGTTTTGGCGCGTGTCCGCGGTTGGCCCAGAAAGACAATGGGATAATATTAATAAGGGATGTTGCTAGTTGAGGTTCAATCCCATGTTTGGCTGTTGTTTTCATCAAAGTCATGTGAGATACCCATATTTATTTACAAGTTCAATTCGTGGTTTGAGTGCTCACTGGTTATTATAAAGAAAACATGCTATATGTTGAACGAGAGGTTAATACCTCTGTTGGATACTTATTATTCAAATAACCGGCAACATTCATGGTTTGATTCTATATAAAAGGGCGGTACATTTCAAATATGCACAAAGTATTGATTTTATTTATTCAATATAAGGAATGGTGCATTCAAATATACAAAATTCAGTTTGAGCCATAATTCCAAACAATACATTACAAAGCTGATCAACAAGTTTTCCAGAGCACTTTATATGCTAAGATGATAAGAATTTTATCCTAATGGTTCTAGAGTCCTAAAGATCCTATTGTGTCTTCATGATGTTCATCCACTGGACGTTGCTTCATGCTTCTCCGATTAACCTGCACAACCAAAGAGAATACAACACAAAGAAAACAGAAAGGTGTTAGAGGTTGTTTGACACTCTCAGAACAATCGTCATCATCGAGTGCCGGGAGTGGCACGACCGAAGTCGCATCCTACCCCCGTTACCGATCCACGCCATTGGCGTCAGATCAGGTAATATCTGTTCTTATCTAAGGGGCAACCGAGAGAGACAAAGAGTAAAAGAAGTGGGGACCGATTTGATTTGCCGTAATTGGATTCGATTCAAAACCAAACTGAATACCATTTCATCAAGTAAATACCGGATATCCAAACATGTCTGCCATCTAGTAAATAATGCGGATGTCCAAATCCAAAACCGTTCTGAAATCCAGCTTGAATAGAGTCCACACCAAAAAAAATTGGAAATGAAACTGAATTGGAATTCGAACTCAAAGTTCCATCATGTAAAATCAGCACATCAGTTCATATAAAACCACATATCAGTTTTTGAAAATTCAATCCATCTTCAGATCACAAGGAAGCAAGCTCAGATCTTTACGGCAATCCGGTACGTGGACTCAGTTTGAAAAACATCATGGCCCAGTATCATCAAAAAACTGGATAACCGAAAGCTGCATCAGAAAAAAGCAGTACATCAGCAATCCAATTCAGTTTCAAAAATAAACCAAACTCTGTTCACCAGTTCATCAGCAATCAAGAGAAATCGAAACTGAGTTCGAACCCTGCAGCTAGACAACCAAACAAAACCAGCCGAATCCATATCAGAAAAAACCAGTTCAGCAATGTAAACTATGAACCAAACCGCAGCTGCATCAAAAGAAAAACAATCCAATTCGTGAAATCCAGAAAAAATCCAAGCAAATCCGTATCTAAAACACATCAAATCAAATCCAGTTTTTATCAAACAAAATCCAGTACAAGTGAATCCGAAAAAGGCAAGTTCAAATCACATCAGAAAATCCAACAAAATCAAATCGTATCACAAAATCACAATCCAACCTCAGTAAAAATAACGCAAATCCAACAATCAAAAGGCCCAAAAGGAGTCAGAAGAGATTATAAAAAGGAACAGATACAACCTGAAAACGGGGGCGGCCGCGAGATCGAAACGAAGAAGAGAGTCGCGAAACCCTAGACGACCACCATCAAAGCAAATCGCACGATCGCCTTCGTCTCTCGACGGGCAATCGTACCTTGGAGCTCAGTTCATCACATCATCGCCCTCATAATCATCCCATAAATCGCGAACGATCGAACACCGTAAACCTCCGCGAAAATCACCGTCAAAAAACGACGTAAGCTCATGACTAATGGTTACTATATGGTTGTTTTGTTCTTTTCAGGTTCGGAATGAGATAAATCGGAGAGGACAAGATCATGATGAGAGTACGAGAGAAAGAGAGATTATGCGGCGCCGTGGAGGCCAAAGGGGGATTAGGGTTACCCTAATCTCTTCCCTCCCCCCTTTTCCTTTGCATTCGCGGACCGGGTTGGGTCCGGGAGTGATGACCGGCCCAACCCATTTGTTTTAAGTTTGATGTTTTATTTGTTTTATTTTTTGTTTTTTAAACAATAAACTCTTTTTAAAAGTTAATTTCTGTTTTTTTTTTAAAATAAATAACATTTAATTTTTTTTTTAATAATAAATTAATCTTTTTTTTAAAAAAAATATAAAATTAAAAACCTCTGTTTTTTTAAAATAATAAAAACCTTTTTTATAATAATAAATAAAAACCTTTTTTTAAATAAATAACTTAAAATCCTTTTTTAAAAAAAATTAAAATTAAAAACTTTTTCTTAATACAAATTGAAACCTTTTTTAAGATTAAAATTAAAGTATTTTTTTAAACTAACATTATTCTTTCTTTTATAAATTAAATTAAAATCTTTTTTTCAAAACAATAAATTTACATCTTTTTCTGCACTGTCTCATTATCCACTGTATTTATGCCTAACCCTACTAACATCCTCTTGTTTTGTGTTGCTCAACTGATTGTTTTAAATTCGTTTATCATTGGTTAAATTTTTCATTATCATATTGTATCTGCTCCTCTCATGTAACCTCGCGAACCTAACAATCGCTCTTTAAATTCTGCCTTTAAATTTCTGCTTGCATGGTTTAAATTATGACATTATCTCTCTGTTTGCATGATTCAATTATCACACTGCCACCAATATTTCTGCCACACTATACACCTCCGAAGGTTAGGTCTAACTATTTGGTCGCCGCGCCAATAGTCCTCAACTTCAAACCCTTACAACCCTTACAAACCCTAATTTTCACAAATGCCTCGCCGCAGGCAAAATTACAGCTTTACCCTTAGCTTTAGGTCAAAGAGCCGCCGCGCTCATTCTAGGGTTTTCCGCCGCGGAATCCCTAACCTAACTTAACCCTATCAACTTAACAATTCAACGTAGAGATTTAGAGTTTCTACACTCCGCGTAAGCGTGTCCTTAAGATGCGTTTATTCCCCTTGAGACCTTGACCACAGTCAAGAAGTCTCTAACCTCCCTTTTGAGGGGAACTACGATTACTCTGATTCCACTCCCGTAAGGATACGTAGGCACAAGATGCGATGTCTTGTCGAGTAAACTTAGAATTAACCCCTTAGGTCTCTTTTCTCACTTGTAATCCCTTTGTACATATACCTTAAGCAAATAAATAAAGCAAATAGTAAACATCTGAACAAAAGGTTCCTGTAGAGTACTACAGAAGTTTAGGGTGCTAATACCTTCCCTAAATTTAACCAACCCCCGAACCCTAGATCTTTCCCCGCATTGTGTTTATGATGCAAAATAGGTTTTCCCTCTTTTGACCTTTTCCTTCGGATAAATCAAAGAGCGGTTGTGAATTGAATTGCGATTCAAACTCATTAATATTTTGTGATCCTATTTCCATCACAATAGAAAATGGCGACTTCACTGGGGTTGTCTTAACTTTTGAGGGTTATCCCTAATTTGTTCATATTTATTACTATTTGTTTTACTATTCATTTGCATGTATATATTTGTGCTCTGATTTGGGACTGTTCCTCGTGTTGTGAGATAAGTCCTACGCCCGTACTTGAGTGCCATTATTATAGGATGGGGATATATTCGATGAGGCTTATAGGGAGTTGAATCCCGACTAAGTTGATTCGAGAATCACCGCTCAGTTGAGACCTTTTCGAAAATGGTTCGGTTGAACGAGTAATCGTGAAAACTTTTTCCATGGTCGATTGGAGTCTGTGATATTGGGAACCATAGTACCTTAACACCACCTCGGCCTTATTTAGGACGTAGTGCGGGAACTATGTGGGAGTAGTCCTACAACAGTTGCTACGCGATACTACACTCAAAAGAGGTCCTCTTGAGAATATTATTAACCCCGAGTCAGTCGGAAAGTTGATAATATCCGAAAGATGGGCTGATGACTTTGGGCACTTTTTAAAACCTTGTTCTGCAGGTACAACTAACCTATAGTACACTCCTTTTTGGGATGGGTAGACCTTAACTCCGCTCACGTTCCTTTGACCTAGGACTTTGTGTGTTTTCATGCATTGCATAAAGCATCATATTGCATTAAGACTTCATGGAATTCAAACTCTATTTATGAACATTGCAGGATACCATGGATCACTCTAGGAAGCATACTTTGAAATTTACTTTTAAGGGTTTTAATCTGGAAGTCCTAGAGAAGCTAAGGGATTTGGTTCAAGATCAAGAAAAGTTCCAAAACAGATATGGAAGGCTATTGTCTTTGTTGAAGGTTCAAGTAAACGAAGGACTTCTTGCGACTTTGCTACAGTTTTATGATCCAGATTATCACTGCTTCACCTTTCCAGATTATCAGCTTTTACCTACCTTAGAAGAGTACTCTCAGTTGGTGGGATTACCTATCTTGGATAAGTCTCCATTCCCTTTCTTGGAGGAAGACCCTAAGGAACGAGATATTGCTAAAGCCATTTGTCTAAGGATATCCGATGTCAAAAACAATATGATCACTAAAGGGGGGATCTCCGGTTTTCCCAGGGACTTCCTAATGAAGAAGGCCCAATTTTATGCCGGTCATAAAGACATGTTTGCCTTTGAGACAATATTTGCTTTGCTTATTTATGGGTTGCTGCTTTTTCCTAGTTTTGAAGGGTTTGTGGACCTTAATGCAATCAAGACCTTCATGAGAAGAAATCCAGTTCCAACACTATTGGGTAATACTTATCATTCAGTACATCTCCGAAACTTTCATGGTGGAGGAATGATTACATGTTGTGTGCCATTACTATACAAGTGGTTTATTTCTCACTTACCCAAGTCCGGTCCGTTCTGGAGACCTAATCAAGAACGTTGGTCGCAAAAAGTTATGGCTTTAACTCACTCTGATATTGATTGGTATAATCGCATGTACGATGGGATATCGATTATTGATAGTTGTGGAAACTTCAACAATGTGCCTTTGCTCAGTTTCAATGGAGGAATTAGCTACAATTCAGTCTTAGCTCGCCGACAGTTGGGATACCCCTTGAAGGAACCACCTAAAGGTATTCATGTGGAGAAAATCTTTTTCAAAGACGACAAAAAGCTTCAAGATCAGATTCTATCTTCTTGGAATCATCTGCATAGGAAAGACAAAGAAAGTTTGGGCAGACCTAGTTGTGTGTCTATGGAACCATACCTTCAATGGGTTCGAGGAAGAGCTATTGAGTTGAAGATGCCCTACTCTCGCCAAGATCCTTTACCTCAAAGAGAAGAACCTGTCCAGTATTTCATGACTGAAGCTGAGACTTTGAAGATCACTTTGAAGAAATCACAATGCGAAGCAGAATCATGGAAGAACAAATACCATGTGATGGTCAGCAAGTACGAAGAACTTCAAAAGCAGATTCAGTCGAAGAATGATGAGATACAATCCTACAAGAATAGAAGGCTCTACGAATATTTATTTTCCTCCGAATCTCCGTCTGCTCACTGAAGTTGTGGAAGATGCTTCTCTAGGATTTTCTAGGCTTTTATTTAGCTATTTTGGTTGCAAGAATATTATTTGTAATTTGTCTTCAATGAATTAAAAGTTTCCTTGGTATTCCGCGACATTCGTAAATGTTTGAATTCCACGAAATCTTCATTTGCATTCGCATTATAGCACCATATGTTTTCTTGCATTGCATGTGTCTTCCGTTTTCTCATGTTCGGTTCTCTCACCTTCCAGTTTTGTCACCCTAAGTTCTCTGCATCAATACGACCCTTCAAAAGGATGGAAGATCAAAACCAAGAGATCAACCGTGTCAGCCATGAACTCGAAGATCTTCGAGGGAGTGTAGGGCAGATTTTGGAGATGTTACGAGCTCTTAGTGTGAAGGTGGATGCTCAGTCTACTGTTGTTTTTGAGACTACTAATACCGTTAGGGAACCTCAACCAGCTGTTACTGTCGAGAATGTACCTCCTCACAGTCTTCAATCCGGTTTGGTGCCTCCTAGTGCTCAACCAGTTCGACGAGCTACCCCTCCCAAGTGCAAAACTCCTAACTCTGACCATGGTAAAGGACCTGCACGTTCGAGGAACCGCAAAATGGATACTCCTCAACCTTGGCAACATCAGCAGAGTTATGTTCACGGTTATCCGTTTCCATATGTCCAACAACCCTATGTAGCTACTGTTGCACCTCCTTTCGATCAGCAGTTTCCTACATACCATCCTGTGCAGTCAGCTCCAGTATATCAAGCACCGATTTATCAACAACCTTCCGGTTATCCGCCCATGCAAGTTCCTGTCAACAGTCAATGAGTGCCCAACGCTCCTGTTCACCAACAATCACAGAATCAGGTTCCTTATCCCCGTAAAAAGCAGTATAAGCCTTGTCCTCCAATTCCGATAACTTTCACTGAGTTATACCCCCATTTGGTACAACAAGGTCTGATTACCACCCGTGCTTTGGGTCCTCCGCCTAATCCGTTACCTGCAGGTTACAACACGGCCGCTCATTGTTTATTTCATGAGGGTGCGCCTGGCCATGATCTAGAGAATTGTTACGCTCTTAAGAACTGTGTCAGAAATCTGCTAGAAACGAAGAAGTTGTCTTTTGGCGATGCTCAGCCGAAGATCGAGACTCCTCTCGGGGTTCCCCGCTTGTCAAGCCTAAATTCTGCAAAGCATGTGGTTACCTCAGCAAATCAGTCGAATCCAGTAATTATTCAAAGGCCTAGCTCGCTTCATTTCAGTAACCCTCAAGATGATATGACCGAGATCAACAAAGAATCTGGGAAAGTTATTTTGAAGCAACGACTGAAAACTGTTGAAGATGTGACCAGCATAACTGGGGCAAGCCATGACGACTCACAGTGATTGTAAACTAGATGTCCTTTCCATTGAGGCTCCGCCAAAGGAAACTGTTACTCTTGAATGCAAGATTTCATAAACATTTAGAAGGATTTTTTTCCGACAGTTCATTTGTTTATTTATATGCATTTCCCTTTGATTAAGCATATTTAGCATGTACGAACTTGTTTATCTTTGATTAATTAATGCAACGCACATGTTTGTCTTGAATAAATCCATTCGTTTCACTCATTCAAAAAACGTTTTCATAAATCATAATGCCAACTTTACCCGATCTCTTGTTCTGATGGAGAATTGGGGGGAGGATGACGAACCTAAAACGTCAGGTTTCTTGTCGTATGCTTTCAATTAAAACCTGCTGATGATGTAAGGCATTGTTTCAAATCCCAAGCACTGGAGATAGAAGGATGTTAATCAAAAGTCAACCCTTTGAGCTTTGAAGTAGGAGTTTTCTTTCTTTTTTAAGAACCTTTATCCTAACCTGGGGCAGGGTAGGTTTCAGTTAAACCGATCAAGCGCTTAGATCCTCAAAAAGAAAGAGCAAACCTTCGAGAATTTATCCTTAGCATCTTAAGAAGTCCAATACAATGACTATCCCTCAGTTACCTAAGGAGTGGGGCAGTCACGAGCCTTTCAAAAGATTTACACGACTTGTGCATAAAAGAATATTCAAAAAAATAAAAGCCCGCTAAGTCAAAACCTATGAAGGAGATTTAGGCAAAACTGGGGCATCCCGCTGGACTCCAAAGTCAGACCAAAAGACGTTGTCCAGGCAAAAGTTAGGGAATAAGAACAACAAACCAGTAGTTTTAGAATCCCTATAAAGAACAAGGTCGTGTGATCGAATTGCCATTAGAAATAGGCGAGTGACTGCCATGTCCAAAGCCTTGATAAGTTCTCGACCATAGCAAATCCGCTTGAGATATGAGCGTTCGTATCCGATTAACTGAATTAGGATTGGAGAACATCACGAAGAAAGGGTGGGTACAAATATAACTTTGAGCCTATATCCTTTGTTTCTTAAACCGTGAACCGGACCACGATACAACCTTTAAAAGACCTAATTGAAGTAGGACTTCGGTTGAAAGCATACTCGACAAGATCACGTTTCCTGACTCCTACGAGCTATGCTCAGAAAAAATTCATGTTGGCATTATAATTAAAACTTATATCCTGACTAGTGATTCCGGTCACAAGTTATTGCGATATCTTTTTCAAAACAAAAATTCAAGACAAATATATGTGTGCATTGATAAGCTCGGGATAGGCATTTCAGGCATGACGACTTTGCTTGATATCTTAGAGATTTATATATGGACATAACCCTTGGAACTTGAAGATCCTGCTAAACAGGGGCAGGCAGTTTCCCAGTTCGCTTACCAACGTGAGTCTGACGTTCTTAAGAGCTATTTTTCAAAGATTTCGTCGTAACACGATTAATTTGTGCCAGTTACGCCGAGACCTGACAAACCTCTCAAAGAGTTTGAAAACAGTGGGGCAACCAGACTCCGTGTTCTCTATAAAATCCTCTTGAGATGACCATGCCTCACAACACAAGTATCCTGGGGCACCGTGTTTTTTAAAAGAAACAAATGGAGACTACTATAAGGTCCTTCAAGATCAAAACCATGGGGTTTCACGACTCTCTTCATGCACCCGATGGATTTTACTCACGGCGACCTTCATTCCCCAGTAAATCTCAGTGTTGCAACAGGCTCCTAAACTATTGCCTCATCACAGTCCCCAGAGAGACTATAAGCTGACAACTTTTTCTTGGGTAACTCGAAAGTGTCCCTCAGGTTTTCTTCTCCCCATGTGAAGACGTGATACTGTGCACCCAAGCAGACGACCTTCTCCCCCAGAGAATTCAGAACTTTAAAACCAGATTTGGTTCTACCATTGTTTTTTCCTTACCCATGATTAACGTATTGGTTGCAGAGAACGCAGGGTATCTCCGTCGAGATGTTTATTTCATCTCTCGTCCCGTCTCTAGTCTGTTTCGTCAGCATATGCAAGGGCATAAGCATCACATGCCTATTTCGTACATTCATTTCACATACTCTTTACATACTCATTCCACTACATCCTGCATATTTAACTACATGCATAGACATTAACATACATTCACATTAACATATGCATTCACAGGTTCATTGTGTTTCACCATCATTTGGTTGTTACCACCGAGTAACTGGGTTCGTCCATTCTCTCCAAATAGATTGTCAGCCCTAAGCATAAAATACATATGTGTTTCCAGTTTCCCCACAGAGCTCGATCCTCGTGGATGACGGTTACTTCAGCTATCTTTCCTCGCCAGGATAAGATATTTACCCTTCGAGTTCATTCCCTCAATGGAGTCTTGATTGCCATTTTTCTTTCTAGCTCGATCCTAGATTGAATCTCAGTCTTGTCGGTCGTCGAGCCCAACCGGACGTGCATTTATTTTGCACCATCTAAAATTTTTCACCATACCTTGGCGGATATGCGACTGTTCTCGCCCGAGAAGCTTATCACCGTACCCGGATGTGCATTTATTTTGCACTATCTTTCAAGAAAACCAATCACCAATCCTTTACAGATTCACGCCAGTTCATGCCTGGAAATCCATCAGTACATCTTATAGCATCGGTATGCAACTGTTCTCGCCTGAGAAGCTTATCGGTACAACACTTTACAATCCTACAACATCGGTATGCAACTGTTCTCGCCTGAGAAGCCTATCGATATAACAACCTTACACAACAAGATCAGCAACTGTTCTCACAAGAGAAGCTTATTACAATCGATCAGCAACAGTTCTCACAAGAGAAGCTTATCACAATCGATCAGCAACAGTTCTCACAAGAGAAGCTTATCACAATCGATCAGCAACAGTTCTCGGTTAAGAAGCTTATCGTAACATTCTTCAGCAACGGTATGCAACAGTTCTCCGCCGAGAAGCTTATCATCATCTGTTATCACCTCTACAAGCAGTTCTTACATGAGAAGCTTATTATTGCCACTCTTGCAAATAAGCGACATTTCTCGCCTGAGAAGCTGATCCTATCTTCGTTATGACTCGCAGCAAATGGCCATCTCCATCGAGCAGTTGGGCTTCCATTTTTCCTTGTCGTCTTGAAGTATGGGGAGGTTTGAACCAAATCATATTCAGGGAGCAGCAAACCTTGAAATGAAGAAGTTCATTTACCCTTTAGTAAAAGAAGGAGCCGAAGCATATTCAGGGAGCAACAAACCTTGAAATGAAGAAGTTCATTTACCCTTTTAGTAAAAGAAGGAGCAGAATCATATTCAGGAGAGCACAGATCTTGAAGTATGAAGAAGTTCAATTTACCCTTTAGTAAAAGAAGGAGCAGAATCATATTCAGGAGAGCATGAATCTTGAAGTATGAGGAAGTTCAGTTTATCCTTTAGCAAAAGAAGAAGCGGAATCATACCCGACGCGCTGTCCTCGGAAGTATGAAGAAGTTTATTTTATCCTTTAGTAAAAGAAGAACCTGAAACGTATTCCAGGCACCGACCTTAAATACGAGAAGATTTGTATATCAGATAAGCAGCAGCCTCTTTATTTGAGTGCTTATCCGTTTTGGCATGTAAGTCCCTTCCAACGATAAGTGACAGCTCTCCCTCGAGAAGCTTATCAGGGCATTTCCCATCAAAGCCCATTTATTTTGGCATACAGCCGGTTTTTACCCTGTATATCTGATATGGATTTCTGAAAATTCCATTCGATCCCATCACGAAGGATAGTTTATAGAAGCTTGGATGTTATTCTTTGCTCAATGCTCCAGCATTCTGTAATCGATCTTGCAATCGTGTGGATCCAGTTTTATCGTTAGATGTTCCCAAGTGGAGGCCATCTCATAGGCGCCATCTCCATTTAGGATAATGTTCTAACCACTCAAAGTCCATTTGTTTTGGCATACAGCCGGTTTTTACCCTGTATATTTGCTACGGATTCCCGAAAAGTCCGTTTGATCGTGTCACGAGAGATAGTTTACAGAAGCTTGGATGTTATTCTTTGCTCAATGCTCCAGCATTCTGTGATCGATCTTGCAGTCGTACATGATCCAGTTTTACTTTTAGATTCCCTAGTGGAGGCCGTCTCATAGGTGCCATCTCCATTTGAGAATCCCGTTCTTTCTAAAAAAGACAATTGGTCGTGTTCGCACCAGTTCACCATCATTTTTAGAATTCCCCGGTGTTGTGCTGTGTCCCAGCACGTCGTTTTCCCCAGTGTGTTCTTCTCGTAGCGTCTGTCCCTGTGTCGTCGTATTCGTCAACATTTTCGCATTCATCATTCCAGCATACGCATCATATCATATTCATGGCATCGTCTGCATTAGTCTGTTCTCGTTTTGTCTATAGCATTGCATATCGCCACATATAAGGGCAAAATTTTCGGTTATCTATATTTAAATCCCTCCACCATGATTCCTCGAGTCTCCGCCACTCAAATCATCCGGTGTAGCTATTTAAATAGGGGCAACTGTAATACCCCAAATTTTACCCTTACATTTAGTCAGTCATTTCGCATAGCATAGCATCCACTAATCACTAACCAGTCATGGAGTGTTGATTTGTTTTGCAGGAACTACACCAGGGGGCATTTTTGTTCATTTTCACACTGACTCTGCCATTTCTCGAAGAGGGATCGTCGCTAGGTCTTGAGGCAATTTTAACATTATTTTTGAGGCATTTATTTGATATGTGGTTTGCTTATACCAAGGAGTCGGTGTAGTTTGATTGGTATCAGGAAACCTTATCAGAAATACAACTGGATTTGGGATGTTCATAGCTCGTGGTCTATTTTAAGTCACTCCCAAACAAATTTGTTTCTGTTAATTCCGAGTGATTTAATTTGGAATACTTGGTTGTACTGAAGCGCCAAAATGTGATTCGAGCGTTTGCAGGATTCTTGTTCATGGATTTTGTTAAAAGTTATTTGATCAATGGAAATTAATTGAATATTTAATGTTAAGTCGGGCTGCGTTAAACACAGGCAAATTGTTACTTAAGAATGGATTTGTTGCGGTTTTGGCGCGTGTCCGCGGTTGGCCCAGAAAGACAATGGGATAATATTAATAAGGGATGTTGCTAGTTGAGGTTCAATCCCATGTTTGGCTGTTGTTTTCATCAAAGTCATGTGAGATACCCATATTTATTTACAAGTCCAATTCGTGGTTTGAGTGCTCACTGGTTATTATAAAGAAAACATGCTATATGTTGAACGAGAGGTTAATACCTCTGTTGGATACTTATTATTCAAATAACCGGCAACATTCATGGTTTGATTCTATATAAAAGGGCGGTACATTTCAAATATGCACAAAGTATTGATTTTATTTATTCAATATAAGGAATGGTGCATTCAAATATACAAAATTCAGTTTGAGCCATAATTCCAAACAATACATTACAAAGCTGATCAACAAGTTTTCCAGAGCACTTTATATGCTAAGATGATAAGAATTCTATCCTAATGGTTCTAGAGTCCTAAAGATCCTATTGTGTCTTCATGATGTTCATCCACTGGACGTTGCTTCATGCTTCTCCGATTAACCTGCACAACCAAAGAGAATACAACACAAAGAAAACAGAAAGGTGTTAGAGGTTGTTTGACACTCTCAGAACAATCGTCATCATCGAGTGCCGGGAGTGGCACGACCGAAGTCGCATCCTACCCCCGTTACCGATACACGCCATTGGCGTCAGATCAGGTAATATCTGTTCTTATCTAAGGGGCAACCGAGAGAGACAAAGAGTAAAAGAAGTGGGGACCGATTTGATTTGCCGTAATTGGATTCGATTCAAAACCAAACTGAATACCATTTCATCAAGTAAATACCGGATATCCAAACATGTCCGCCATCTAGTAAATAATGCGGATGTCCAAATCCAAAACCGTTCTAAAATCCAGCTTGAATAGAGTCCACACCAAAAAAATTGGAAATGAAACTGAATTGGAATTCGAACTCAAAGTTCCATCATGTAAAATCAGCATATCAGTTCATATAAAACCACATATCAGTTTTTGAAAATTCAATCCATCTTCAGATCACAAGGAAGCAAGCTCAGATCTTTACGGTGTAACAGCCCAATTTTCAATAATTAATTAATTGTGTTAATTAATTGATTTATTTGGATTATTCTAATTATTTGAATAATTAGATGTTTGTTTAATGGATTGATAGATGTTTTGAGAGAGTAAATATATTGGAAAGAAATAAAGAAAAAGGTATTATGGAGGAAATAGAATGGAAATAAATAAAAAGAATAGAAATAGAAGAAAAGGAGATAAGAGTTGGTAAGAAAGAAAGAAAGGGGAGAAAAAGAGAAAGAAGGAAAAGGAGGAGAAAAGAGAAGAAGAAGAGGAAAGTGGAAATCCTCAAGAACCAACTAAAAGCTTCGATTAAACCAAGGTAAGGGTGAGAAACATTGCTATTTAATCATGGTATGATGTTATGTATGTTGGGTTGGGGTTTTGGTGTAGTTTCCATCCTTTTTCATTTAGGGCAAAAGTTGGAATAATCGGTAGAACTGCGATTTAATGGGTTAAAACTGAGTAATAATGCCGTGGAATAGTCGGGTAACATGTATTGATGCTATTTGTACTGATTTGGATGTTTGAGGTTTAGTTGATGATGGATTGATGAAGGAGAGGCAGAATGAAATTCTGTTCTGCGCAGGTTCGCTGGCTCTCGCCAGGCGAGCGAAGGAGAAGCTTCGCCAGGAGAAGCCTAGCGAATGTTGGCGAATAATTATATTTAAGTTCCAGTGGACTTCGCTGGCGAGTTCGCCAAGCGAAGGTGGATAGCGAAGGTTCGCCCGGCGAAGGTGCTGGCGAATGGTGGCGAATGAAGTCAGTAGCTACTGACTTGGGTTCGCTGGGAAGTCTCGCCAGGCGAAGCCTAGCGAGTGTTTGCTGAGAGAGTTCGCTAGGCGAAGGCCAGGCGAAGGTTCGCTGCGAGGGTTCGCCAGGCGAATGAAGGCGAATGTGACAGCATTTTTCTTTTGCTGTGTTGCTCATGTGGTGATTGTTTGGTTGATTCACATAGGTTAATACCTCTATGATATGAATAGGTATGTGATCCATGGTGATGATATGTGTTGTGGGTAGCCTTTGGGCGTGAATCCTAGAGTTGTGATATGAATGATTGATTGTAATCGGTTAAAATACATGAGAGCATAATGATGATTATATGTGTATTAATTGATGAGTTTGTGAATGTTTGATTGTTGTGTACAATTATGTAATAAGTATGCAGGAGAATATTATGGAAATATGTGTGCATAACTTATAATTGTATGATTGGTATTGTGATGTGTATACCTTGTATGAGATGGCATGAGATAAAGAATAAACATACTATGAAAAATGTGTCGTGGATGCATATTGTTTATATGCGATTGTATGTTGAAATACATGAAGAATGCATGAGAGCATAATGATGGATATGCGTGCATTGCTTGCTAAATATGATGTTGTATTGAATCGTGAGAGATGCATGGGAACATATCGTGGATATGTGTGCATCGTTAATAATTGTATGAGATGCATGGGAACATATCGTGGATATGTGTGCATCGTTAATAATTGTATGAGATGCATGGGAACATATCGTGGATATGTGTGCATCGTTAATAATTGTATGAGATGCATGGGAACATATCGTGGATATGTGTGCATCGTTAATAATTGTATGAGATGCATGGGAACATATCGTGGATATGTGTGCATCGTTAATAATTGTATGAGATGCATGGGAACATATCGTGGATATGTGTGCATCGTTAATAATTGTGAGAAATGCATGAGAACATATCGTGGATATGTGTGCATTGTGTGATAGTATTGAATTATGAATACGTTGATGATTATTATGATATGTTGTGTGTGCAATCATGATATAATTCACGAAGGGGTGAATTATTCGAATGCATGGGAATATAATGATGAATGTATGTGTATTGTCTAATGAATTGTGAGTGAATATTTGTATGCGATTGTTGTGTAAATGCATGGGAACATATGTGATATGTGTGCATTGTTGTTGAATATGATGATATGTGAAATGAATACATTGATAAATGTTGATATATGTTGTATGTGCAATCATGATGAAATTCTCGAAGGGGTGAATTATTCGAATGCATGGGATTAAGACGCGGGAACGGTCTTAAGTGCATTTGTTGTGATTGGTTGATTGTACATGCATCATTCAGTCAAGAGGCAATGTCTGTTAGTTTTGTGGAAACTAGTGGCTTGTCCCAAACCTAGAAGGGTGGGTTTGAAGCCTAGGGGACGGGCTTGGTTGTTATCGGTCTAGAAGGGTGGACCCGGTTTAAAGTAAAAACCGAAAAATGATAACAAGTTATCGGTCTAGAAGGGTGGACCCGGTTTAGAGTGAAAACCGAAAAAAGATAACTAATGTCGGTACCGCATTGCATGAGTTGCATTGAATATGTTGAGTCACATTGCATATTATTGTTGTTGTATAAATGTGCTTGTGAATGATTGTGAAATTAAGCATGAAGGGATATGCTTGTGGATGTTCATAATGTTGATATATGTGAACGTGATATGATTATGATTATGAGAATGAAGTGTGGTGAGAAATGTGAATATGTGTTATATGATACCTATATATACATGATTTTGTGCTTTGATTATTATGGTAATATTTCTCACCCTTCTGCTGTTTTATAATGCTCTATGAGGCATTGCAGATTATGTTGCTGGAGGCCTTTATGAAGTTCTGCTTGTAGTTCGAGGTCGCTACGTGTGTAGCGGTTTAGTAATTATTTATGGGTCGAGTCATGCTCTGGTCGTGTAACACGGGGATCGATTGCTTATGTTTTAGGATTACATCATGTAACCTAAGTTATGTTTTCATATTTGAAATAATTGAGATGATGAGATGTTGGCCTTAGTGCCTAGAGATGTTGATTTTATATGATGAAAGTAAATGTTTCTTTTAAAGGATTTTTATTAATCAATCCGCTGCTAAATGGAAAGGTGTTTATGAGCATGACAGATTGTTTTAATGTGGTGCAAGTTTTGTGTGATGCCCTTTTATGGATGCATGTTAACTTTTACTCTGATTATGCATATATTATTTGCGGGGTTTAGAAGGGTGTTACATTAGTGGTATCAGAGCAGGTCGGTCCGTCCGGCCAAGTTGTCTAATGTTATTTGTTCCCTTGTATGCGACATGTGTGTGAAAACACTGTCGATACATGTTGTTGTTTAACCTTGTCTAGAGAAGTGGGAATGATCTAAGTGGGGGAGAAGTTGTGCTTCTCCAAGATGTTGCAGGTGTAGAAGTTGTAGCTCAGTGGGTGGTTAGCACTCTGGTGGTTTGGTAAAGATAGTCTATACTCCATCATGATTTTCAGCTACCTATTGACAAATTGAGGAACTGATCACCCTTAATCTCTTGTTGATAATAGTTGGAGTTCTGTTGGATGGGATGGACGTGTCTTGCAAGCTTAGGTGGCGTGAGCAGAGAATTGTTTGGAGCTAAGCCAGGTGCTTAAGAAGTGTGTTGATGAGTCGGCACGAGACAGTGAGGAGATGGTTAATTTTGATGGGAATTCGGGGTGCTAATGAAAGTGGGAAGATGGCGGTTTTGCCGACTAATTATATCTGTTTGGACAGTCGAAGAATTAAATTGATTGAGTAGTGTTGAGAATTATGTCTGGTGTGTGTGCTACGGCAACAGATTGTGGAGTTGAGTATAAGGGTGGATAATGACTTCTAGTGATTACTAAAGGAAATGAGAGGTGGAATACATGGTTGGTATAATCGGAACCTTAAGCATTTCAAGAGTTGGAGAGGTATTGGATGACCTTTAAGTGTGGAAGGGTTGTTTCCGTGATTTTGTCGTAACGGAAAACCGTAATTCGGAATGACGCAAGATTAGAAGCGTTGGAAGATATTACAATGCTCTATGTGATGGGAAAGTAGTGACATGGAATTAAGTATTTATTGGCGAGAAATGTTTGGATGTTATGGTAAGCGCGGAGAGTGCGGTTTGTGTTATCACCATAAGTTCACAGCTGAGTGTCCGTTTGATATAATGATTTTCCACACTTGATTGAGAGAGTCAATGGTTATGTAACCGATGGTGTTTGGATATGTTCGGAGAATATAGGGGTTCATGTTGAGCGTCGGGAACTTGAGTTATTAGTATTGGGGAAGAGGCAGTGATGTACTACTGTGAAGAGAGTTCAAAGAGTTTTGAGAAAGCTGTCAACAGTTCGTGTATTGGTTTTGCCGAGTCCGACAGGATTGTCGTTGTGTTTTGAGATACTTTGTTGATATGATCAAGAGATGTGTTAAGTACAACATTAATGAGTTTTGGTTATGCATGAAGGCAATATAAAGTACAGAGAGGGATTATCTGACAAGTAAATTGGAGTGGGTTGCTGTTGTGTGTTTGTACCGGAGTTTGGAAGCCTCAATTGTTTAGTTGAGATTTGAGATGGTTACTGACCTTAAGGTGTTTGTTTTAATTGAGAGAGAGTCAAATATGAGACAGAGAAGTAATTGGAACTCCTGAAGGAGTATGGTTTTGGTTAAATTACCATTCGGATGAGACCAAGTGGTAGCTAAGATATCGAATCGGGAATTTTGGTATACACTAATGAAGATGGTAAGGAAGTTAGAACTGATTAAGCAAATTCAGATATGAGTTCGGCCTGTGAAGAGACTTCTTATGGAGTTGAGCCTTGGATGTTGAGATTGACCTTTGGTATTCTGATGAGGTTCGAGGAAATCGGAATTCTGAGTTGAGTTGATAGATTAATTGAATTTAATGGATAAAAGTCAGAGGGCTTATTTTCGGATTAAGGGAAATGGTATTGTGAGATGTCGTGATGAAGTGTGTATTCTGAATAGTGTGAGTTGGATAAGAGTACTCAGGGAGAAGTACATCGAGAAAGATGGAGTATCCGTGCAGGTACTAGGAAGATGCGACCGAATTTGAGAAATAGTTTTGGATAGCCATAGATGGAGAAGGGAATTGAAGTATGGACATTAGAGATGGTTGGATCTGATACAACTGTTGAGTATTTCGAGTGGGATGGGATAGTATTCCCATGGGCTTGTGCCGGGTTTTCTGATGAATTTGAGGAAGTATGATCCGATTTGGACAGTTAAGAATGGATTAACAAGAGTAACTCGTTGCCTACCAGTGAAGATGAATCATTCTGTTAGATGGGAACTCAAGTTTTTCGTTAAGATTATGGGAAAGATTGCGAAAGCGGTTGGGTGCCATGTTGAAGATGAACTCTGACTAGCGTCCGTGAATGAAATGGACAAACGAAGAAGACTATCCAGTATGAATAGGACTCGTTGAGAGCTTGTGTGTTGGACCAAGATGGATCTAAGTGTAGTTAATTGTTGTTGATGGAGTTGCCTACAATAACTGTTGCCATTTCGTATCGGAAACAACATCGTATTAAGTTCGTTAGGTAAGAGGGTATGACTCCTTTGTGTTGTTGCATGTCCAACGGGAGTGTTGTGCTCGGATCAAAGACCGTGCAAAGGACGATGGAAACGATCAAAGAATCCAAGTAAGGCCGTGTTTTGAGAGTTATGGTAGTAATTGGTGTTGGTCGAGCTTGAAGTCTCGTGAGCACCCTGTGTTTTGTTGACCTGTATCAGAGTAGCGCAGCGGAAGCGTGAGGCGGATAGCATGTTAGACTGTTTTACTGCTGTCGCTTGAGAGGATTGCCTGAGGTGTTCATATGTCTAAGTTGAAGAGGTACATTGATTCAGGTGGATGGTGTACAAGTGAGAGAGAATTTGACTTCGGAGGCGTGGCTAGTTCTAGTTGTTGATAAGAAACAACTTCAAAGTATAGAGATTCCTTTGGTGGAAGTGGTTATGGGATAATTGGATTTGGAAGAATTGGAATGCGAGAGTCGTATCCAGAGTTGTTTGGAACAGGTAACATTTTCGAGGACGAAAATTCCTAAGTGGGGGAGAGTTGTAACAGCCCAATTTTCAATAATTAATTAATTGTGTTAATTAATTGATTTATTTGGATTATTCTAATTATTTGAATAATTAGATGTTTGTTTAATGGATTGATAGATGTTTTGAGAGAGTAAATATATTGGAAAGAAATAAAGAAAAAGGTATTATGGAGGAAATAGAATGGAAATAAATAAAAAGAATAGAAATAGAAGAAAAGGAGATAAGAGTTGGTAAGAAAGAAAGAAAGGGGAGAAAAAGAGAAAGAAGGAAAAGGAGGAGAAAAGAGAAGAAGAAGAGGAAAGTGGAAATCCTCAAGAACCAACTAAAAGCTTCGATTAAACCAAGGTAAGGGTGAGAAACATTGCTATTTAATCATGGTATGATGTTATGTATGTTGGGTTGGGGTTTTGGTGTAGTTTCCATCCTTTTTCATTTAGGGTAAAAGTTGGAATAATCGGTAGAACTGCGATTTAATCGGTTAGAACTGAGTAATAATGCCGTAGAATAGTCGGGTAACATGTATTGATGCTATTTGTACTGATTTGGATGTTTGAGGTTTGGTTGATGATGGATTGATGAAGGAGAGGCAGAATGAAATTCTGTTCTGCGCAAGTTCGCTGGCTCTCGCCAGGCGAGCGAAGGCGAAGCTTCGCCAGGCGAAGCCTAGCGAATGTTGGCGAATAATTATATTTAAGTTCCAGTGGACTTTGCTGGCGAGTTCGCCAAGCGAAGGTGGATAGCGAAGGTTCGCCCGGCGAAGGTGCTGGCGAATGGTGGCGAATGAAGTCAGTAGCTACTGACTTGGGTTCGCTGGGAAGTCTCGCCAGGCGAAGCCTAGCGAGTGTTCGCTGAGAGAGTTCGCCAGGCGAAGGCCAGACGAAGGTTCGCTGCGAGGGTTCGCCAGGCGAATGAAGGCGAATGTGACAGCATTTTTCTTTTGCTGTGTTGCTCATGTGGTGATTGTTTGGTTGATTCACATAGGTTAATACCTCTATGATATGAATAGGTATGTGATCCATGGTGATGATATGTGTTGTGGGTAGCCTTTGGGCGTGAATCCTAGAGTTGTGATATGAATGATTGATTGTAATCGGTTAAAATACATGAGAACATAATGATGATTATGTGTGTATTAATTGATGAGTTTGTGAATGTTTGATTGTTGTGTACAATTATGTAATAAGTATGCAGGAGAATATTGTGGAAATATGTGTGCATAACTTATAATTGTATGATTGGTATTGTGATGTGTATACCTTGTATGAGATGGCATGAGATAAAGAATAAACATACTATGAAAAATGTGTCGTGGATGCATATTGTTTATATGCGATTGTATGTTGAAATACATGAAGAATGCATGAGAGCATAATGATGGATATGCGTGCATTGCTTGCTAAATATGATGTTGTATTGAATCGTGAGAGATGCATGGGAACATATCGTGGATATGTGTGCATCATTAATAATTGTATGAGATGCATGGGAACATATCGTGGATATGTGTGCATCGTTAATAATTGTATGAGATGCATGGGAACATATCGTGGATATGTGTGCATCGTTAATAATTGTATGAGATGCATGGGAACATATCATGGATATGTGTGCATCGTTAATAATTGTATGAGATGCATGGGAACATATCGTGGATATGTGTGCATCATTAATAATTGTGAGAAATGCATGAGAACATATCGTGGATATGTGTGCATTGTGTGATAGTATTGAATTATGAATACGTTGATGATTATTATGATATGTTGTGTGTGCAATCATGATATAATTCACGAAGGGGTGAATTATTCGAATGCATGGGAATATAATGATGAATGTATGTGTATTGTCTAATGAATTGTGAGTGCATATTTGTATGCGATTGTTGTGTAAATGCATGGGAACATATGTGATATGTGTGCATTGTTGTTGAATATGATGGTATGTGAAATGAATACATTGATAAATGTTGATATATGTTGTATGTGCAATCATGATGAAATTCTCGAAGGGGTGAATTATTCGAATGCATGGGATTAAGACGCGGGAACGGTCTTAAGTGCATTTATTGTGATTGGTTGATTGTACATGCATCATTCAGTCAAGAGGCAATGTCTGTTAGTTTCGTGGAAACTAGTGGCTTGTCCCAAACCTAGAAGGGTGGGTTTGAAGCCTAGGGGACGGGCTTGGTTGTTATCGGTCTAGAAGGGTGGACCCGGTTTAAAGTAAAAACCGAAAAATGATAACAAGTTATCGGTCTAGAAGGGTGGACCCGGTTTAGAGTGAAAACCGAAAAAAGATAACTAATGTCGGTACCGCATTGCATGAGTTGCATTGAATATGTTGAGTCACATTGCATATTATTGTTGTTGTATAAATGTGCTTGTGAATGATTGTGAAATTAAGCATGAAGGGATATGCTTGTGGATGTTCATAATGTTGATATATGTGAACGTGATATGATTATGATTATGAGAATGAAGTGTGGTGAGAAATGTGAATATGTGTTATATGATACCTATATATACATGATTTTATGCTTTGATTATTATGGTAATATTTCTCACCCTTCTGCTGTTTTATAAAGCTCTATGAGGCATTGCAGATTATGTTGCTGGAGGCCTTTATGAAGTTCTGCTTGTAGTTCGAGGTCGCTACGTGTGTAGCGGTTTAGTAATTATTTATGGGTCGAGTCATGCTCTGGTCGTGTAACACGGGGATCGATTGCTTATGTTTTAGGATTACATCATGTAACCTAAGTTATGTTTTCATATTTGAAATAATTGAGATGATGAGATGTTGGCCTTAGTGCCTAGAGATGTTGATTTTATATGATGAAAGTAAACGTTTCTTTTAAAGGATTTTTATTAATCAATCTGCTGCTAAATGGAAAGGTGTTTATGAGCATGACAAATTGTTTTAATGTGGTACAAGTTTTGTGTGATGCCCTTTTATGGATGCATGTTAACTTTTACTCTGATTATGCATATATTATTTGTGGGGTTTAGAAGGGTGTTACATACAGCAATCCGGTACGTGGACTTAGTTTGAAAAACATCATGGCCCAGTATCATCAAAAAACTGGATAACTGAAAGCTGCATCATAAAAAAGCAGTGCATCAGCAATCCAATTCAGTTTCAAAAATAAACCAAACTCTGTTCACCAGTTCATCAGCAATCAAGAGAAATCGAAACTGAGTTCGAACCCTGCAGCTAGACAACCAAACAAAACCAGCCGAATCCATATCAGAAAAAACCAGTTCAGCAATGTAAACTATGAACCAAACCGCTGCTGCATCAAAAGAAAAACAATCCAATTCGTGAAATCCAGAAAAAATCCAAGCAAATCCGTATCTAAAACACATCAAATCAAATCCAGTTTTTATCAAACAAAATCCAGTACAAGTGAATCCGAAAAAGGAAAGTTCAAATCACATCAGAAAATCCAACAAAATCAAATCGTATCACAAAATCACAATCCAACCTCAGTAAAAATAACGCAAATCCAACAATCAAAAGGCCCAAAAGGAGTCAGAAGAGATTATAAAAAGGAACATATACAACCTGAAAACGGGGGCGGCCGCGAGATCGAAACGAAGAAGAGAGTCGCGAAACCCTAGACGACCACCATCAAAGCAAATCGCACGATCGCCTTCGTCTCTCGACGGGCAATCGTACCTTGGAGCTCAGTTCATCACATCATCGCCCTCATAATCATCCCATAAATCGCGAACGATCGAACACCGTAAACCTCCGCGAAAATCACCGTCAAAAAACGACGTAAGCTCATGACTAATGGTTACTATGTGGTTGTTTTGTTCTTTTCAGGTTCGGAATGAGAGAAATCGGAGAGGACAAGATCATGATGAGAGTACGAGAGAAAGAGAGATTATGCGGCGCCGTGGAGGCCAAAGGGGGATTAGGGTTACCCTAATCTCTTCCCTCCCCCCTTTTCCTTTGCATTCGCGAACCGGGTTGGGTCCGGGAGTGATGACCGGCCCAACCCATTTGATTTAAGTTTGATGTTTTATTTGTTTTATTTTTTGTTTTTTAAACAATAAACTCTTTTTAAAAGTTAATTTCTGTTTTTTTTTAAATAAATAACATTTAATTTTTTTTTAATAATAAATTAATCTTTTTTTTAAAAAAAATATAAAATTAAAAACCTCTGTTTTTTTAAAATAATAAAAACCTTTTTTATAATAATAAATAAAAACCTTTTTTTAAATAAATAACTTAAAATCCTTTTTTAAAAAAAATAAAAATTAAAAACTTTTTCTTAATACAAATTGAAACCTTTTTTAAGATTAAAATTAAAGTATTTTTTTAAACTAACATTATTCTTTCTTTTATAAATTAAATTAAAATCTTTTTTTCAAAACAATAAATTTACATCTTTTTCTGCACTGTCTCATTATCCACTGTATTTATGCCTAACCCTACTAACATCCTCTTGTTTTGTGTTGCTCAACTGATTATTTTAAATTCGTTTATCATTGGTTAAATTTTTCATTATCATATTTTATCTGCTCCTCTCATGTAACCTTGCGAACCTAACAATCGCTCTTTAAATTCTGCCTTTAAATTTCTGCTTGCATGGTTTAAATTATGACATTATCTCTCTGTTTGCATGATTCAATTATCACACTGCCACCAATATTTCTGCCACACTATACACCTCCGAAGGTTAGGTCTAACTGTTTGGTCGCCGCGCCAATAGTCCTCAACTTCAAACCCTTACAACCCTTACAAACCCTAATTTTCACAAATGCCTCGTCGCAGGCAAAATTACAGCTTTACCCTTAGCTTTAGGTCAAAGAGCCGCCGCGCTCATTCTAGGGTTTCCCGCCGCGGAATCCCTAACCTAACTTAACCCTATCAACTTAACAATTCAACGTAGAGATTTAGAGTTTCTACACTCCGCGTAAGCGTGTCCTTAAGATGCGTTTATTCCCCTTGAGACCTTGACCACAGTCAAGAAGTCTCTAACCTCCCTTTTGAGGGGAACTACGATTACTCTGATTCCACTCCCGTAAGGATACGTAGGCACAAGATGCAATGTCTTGCCGAGTAAACTTAGAATTAACCCCTTAGGTCTCTTTTCTCACTTGTAATCCCTTTGTACATATACCTTAAGCAAATAAATAAAGCAAATAGTAAACATCTGAACAAAAGGTTCCTGTAGAGTACTACGGAAGTTTAGGGTGCTAATACCTTCCCTAAATTTAACCAACCCCCGAACCCTAGATCTTTCCCCGCATTGTGTTTACGATGCAAAATAGGTTTTCCCTCTTTTGACCTTTTCCTTCGGATAAATCAAAGAGCGGTTGTGAATTGAATTGCGATTCAAACTCATTAATAGTTTGTGATCCTATTTCCACCGCAACAACTTCCCAACATCCTCGTGAAGAAATTTGGATCATCTCCAGATGGTCTTATTAGACAAGCTGTGCTGGCCAGTCAGGTTGCCCCTGACTTGGTCAAGTCTCGGCGAACTTTATGATCAGACGATACTTAGTGTACACGTGCGCCTACTACAGATCGCTTTTATCCTTCATGCACCTAGGTCGAAGAGCAACTTTATGCTTTCTTTTGTTATTATTATCGTTATCCCATAATTTTCAATGCAATATTTATTAAGAATGAAAATTCCACTTTTTGCAAACATAGAAAAAAATAAATGTGACACACGAATTGATGAAAGAGAATTCTATTGATGATAAAGTGACCCATAAATGGGTAATTTTACATAAGGATACAATTCCTAAAAGAGGTAGTTGCGAAAATATGACAAAAAGCACAGTGGCAATGTGAAAAAGGATCAGATTTCCATTGAGTTCTAATTCTGCTATGATCCCTATGGCTCGAAGCTTCTCGTACATTGCCTCTGAGGAAGGTGGATTGATTGATCTTCCCCATGTGTAGTTCTCTTTATTTTGATGATGAGCTCACAGACTTTTCGCAGATCTCAGTCTTTTCTTTTTTAGATCCCTAACTTTTGCCTAGACCGCCCTTTCGAGTTTTCAGTCTATCGGGATACCCTTTTTTTTTTGCCTAAGTTGCCCCTAAGGGTTTTCAACTTGTCGAGTATTATTATTGTTTTTTATTTTAACCCTAAGTTTTGCCTGGACTTTTTTTTATATGGTCCACCGGCTTTGCTCTCAAGCGTAGTATTTTTTGACTGCGTCTGCATTTACAGGGGATGACAGATCTTCACCGTCCATGTTGGATAATATCAAGGCCCCTCCGGAGAAAACCTTCTTTACAGCATAAGGACCCTCATAGTTAGGTGTCCATTTGCCCCTTGGGTCTGTGTGGATTGGCAGAATCTTTCTCATTACCAAGTCTCCCACTTCGAAATTTCGAGGGCGAACTTTCTTGTCAAACGCCCTTTTCAACCGCTTTTGGTAAAGTTGGCCATGGTAGATGGCTGCCATGCGTTTTTCATCAATGAGATTAAGTTGATAAAATCTCGCCTGCACCCATTCTGCTTTGTCGAGCTTGACATCGGTCAGAATTCTCAGGGAAGGAATTTCTACCTCAACAGGAAGTACTGCATCCATGCCATACACAAGAGAAAATGGAGTTGCCCCAGTAGAAGTGCGCACTGAAGTGCGATAGCCATGCAAAGCAAATGGTAGCATTTCATGCCAATATTTATACGTTTTCACCATTTTCTGAACAATCTTCTTGATGTTTTTGTTTGCTGCTTCAACGACGCCATTCATCTTCGGGCGGTATGGTGATGAGTTATGATGCTCGATCTTGAAGCTTTCACACAATTCCTTCATCATCTTGTTATTGAGGTTTGAACCATTGTTAGTAATGATTTTATTTGGGACCCCATAACGACAAATGATTTCCTTTTTGATGAAGCGAGTGACCACTTGTTTGGTGACATTGGCATAAGATGCGGCTTCCACCCATTTAGTAAAGTAGTCAATGGCCACTAAGATGAAACGATGATCGTTTGAAGCAGTTGGCTCGATGCGTCCAATCACATCTATACCCCACATGGCGAAAGGCCAAGGCGATGTTAAGAAATTTAGAGGAACTGGCGGCACATGTATTTTATCTGCATAGATTTGACATTTGTGGCATGTTTGCACGTGACGATAGCAATCAATTTCCATCGTCAACCAATAATAACCAGCTCTCAAAATCTTCTTAACCATCGTGTGTCCACTAGAATGTGTACCAAAAGATCCTTCATGGATTTCGTTTATGATTCGGTCGGCTTCGTGTCTATCCACGCATCTGAGCAAGACCGAGTCATAGTTTCGCTTGTAAAGCACATACCCACTTAAGAAGAATTTGGAAGAAAACCTTCTTAAATATTTCTTGTCTGTGATGGAAACTTTTTCTGGATACTCTTGCTTTTCTAGATACCTTTTGATATCATAGAACCAAGGTTGATCATCGATTATTACCTCTGCTTCCAAACAGTGGGCAGGCTCATCAAGATATTCAATACGGATAGAGGGTGCCTCATTTTTCCCTTTAACTTTGAACATGGATGACAGCGTGGCAAGAACGTCTGCCAATTGATTTCTTTCTCTAGGAATGTGATTGAAAGTAATCTCATCAAAGTATGGGATTAACTTTAAGACGTGATCCCGATACAGCGCTAATTTGCTGTCACACGCTTCCCACTCTCCTCTGACTTGACTGATGACTAAAGCCGAGTCTCCATACACTTCCAGAATCTTGATTCTGTGGTCAATAGCGGCTTCAATTCCGAAGATATATGCTTCATATTCTGCCATATTGTTGGTGCATTCGAAACATAATCTTGCGGTGAATGGAATATGGAAACCGATTGGAGAGGTGAGGATTTCCCCTATCCTATTGCCTTGAGAATTCGCGACGCCATCGAACACAAGCATCCATCGGGATCCTGGTTCGGGTCCTTCATCTGAGCCTAATGTTTCATAGTCTCTGACAAACATGATATCTTCATCAGGGAAGTTAAAATGCATGGGCTGGTAATCTTCCACAGGTTGGTGGGCAAGATATTCAGATAACACACTCCCTTTGATAGCTTTTTGTGAGACGTACTGCATGTCATATTCTGTCAGTACCATTTGCCAACGGGCTACTCGTCCGGTGAGAGCAGGCTTCTCGAAGATATACTTGACTGGATCCATCTTCGATATCAACAATGTGGTATAGGTCAACATATACCGCCTTAAGCGTTTGGCAGCCTATGCGAGTGCACAACATGTCTTTTCCAACACTGAGTATCTCGTTTCACAGTCAGTGAACTTTTTGCTTAAGTAGTAGATAGCATGCTCCTTTCTACCCGTTTCGTCATGCTGCCCCAACACGCATCCCATGGATCCTTCCAGAACGGTCAAGTACATGATGAGAGGTCTTCCTGGCACGGGAGGCATCAAAATCGGTGGCTCTTGCAGATATTCTTTTATTTTCTCAAATGCTTTTTGGCAATTGTTATTCCACACGATTGCTTGATCTTTGCGAAGCAGCTTGAATATTGGCTCACAGGTGGCTGTTAGGTGAGATATGAATCTGGCAATGTAGTTTAATCTCCCTAAGAAACGACGAACCTCCTTTTCGGTTCTTGGAGCTGGCATATCTTGAATAGCTTTTACTTTGTCAAGATCGACTTCAATCCCTTTTTGGCTCACGATAAAACTTGACAATTTACCAGATCTTACCCCAAAGGTACATTTATTTGGATTGAGCCTTAGCCTGAACTTTCTTAGCCTGGTAAACAACTTTTCCAAGTGGATGAGATGTTCCTCTTCAGTTTGGAATTTTGCGATCATATCGTCTACATAGCATTCAATCTCTTTATGTATCATGTCATGAAAGAGAGTCACCATCGCTCGTTGATATGTCGCACCAGCGTTCTTTAGACCAAATGGCATAACCTTATAGCAGAAGGTTCCCCAAGAGGTAATGAAGGTAGTCTTCTCCATATCCTAGGGAGCCATTTTAATCTGGTTGTATCCGGAGAAACCATCCATGAAAGAGAACACAGAGAATTGGGTCGTATTATCCACTAACACATCAATATGTGGCAGCGGAAAATCATCTTTTGGGCTGGCTCTATTTAGGTCTCTGTAGTCAACGCACATCCGCACCTTACCTCCTTTTTTAGGCACAAGTACAATGTTGGCGACCCGTTTAGGGTATTTTGATACTGCCAAGAATTCGGCATCAAGCTGCTTTTGTACTTCCTCCTTAATCTTAAGGGCCATATCAGGTCTAGTTCGTCTCATCTTTTGCTTTACAGGCGAACAATCTTCCTTGAGTGGCAATTTGTGCACCACGATGTCTGAATCCAATCCGGGCATGTCTTGGTATGACCAAGAAAACACATCTGCATACGCGCGTAGGAGCTCGATCAGTCTTCTCTTCACAGTCTCTTCTAGGGCAGCGCCTACCTTGACCTCTTTTTTATCCTCTTCGGTTCCAAGATTGACCACTTCCAATGACTCTTGATGCGGCTGAATGATCTTCGACTCTTGCTTCAATAGTCTGGCTAACTCCTCGAGGAGTTCACAATCTTCCTCACAATCCTCGTCAGCATGGTAGATTGGGTTATCAAAGTCATATGGAACCGTAGCAGTATCGTTATCAATGGAATCCGGGGTAGATCTGCATGATTGGTGATTTTATGCTTTATTTTGTGAAGATGAAAAAAGAAGAATGCGAGAAAACATTGCCATTTATTTATGCAAAAATAAAAAAATTAAAAAAGAAAGACAGGGAACACAATTGAATGCAAAAGGTTCATTTCATTCATGATAAATATTAATTGAAAACATGGGGGGCCCTACAAAATAATCCTTATGCCTTGGGCAGAGCATATGATTTGAAAGCAAAACAAGGAAAATTACTCTTCGACAAGGGTGACTTCCGGTATCTCCGTAACAGTCCAATTGTTGAGTTGTTGATTCGATGCCCTTGGGTACACCATGCAGACTTCCTTTAGTGCATCATCTTCAGCTTCTACAATAGCCACCTGGTCATCCACCATGTGTCCCCGACTAACAAAGGCAAGTGGAGGAATGAACCCTTTGTCCTTGTCAACGGTTGTCTTCTGCTGAACTTTGTGATTGCCAGGGTAACCCAAACTAGTTCTGTTTTTGTTGATGGGTAGCTCCAACACTCTTCCCCAACCTTCAGGGTGACCGGCCTCAATTACAGTCTTTGCGTCCTTCCAAGTAACTGTTGCACCCCAAATTTTGACCCCTTAGATCCTCATCATCATTGTAGGATCATGTTCATTTGATTAACTAACCTTAACCCATTTTCAGTTTATCTTTGTAGAGATGCAGATGAATTAGGGTTCCGTACCGTCAAAATCGAGGCTTCAGTGGTTTGATCAATCAATGCTTTAGATTGATCCAACTTCAAACAAGATCAAGGATAATACATTGGATCAAGTATGAATTCAATTTGAGGTGATCACCCGGGAATTGAGAACAGTGCAATTTGAGATACCCGATTAGGGTTTCCGATTAGGAAAAGTCAACCGTAGTTTGACTTTTGTTTTAAAGAGTATTTCAATGGTGGTATTTTGGTCCATTAAGTTCCTATGGCTTAGTAAATTCCATCCAAAGAGTTTCAAGTCCTCAAGATGTCCGGATCATCAACGGGCGACTCGGTAGACACCGATCGTTCGAACGGTTGACCGAAAAGTCAACTTTTCAACAATAAAGAATTTGAATTCAAGATGTGAATAAAAAATGTTCCTTATGTCATATTACACCTCCCCATAAAATTTCATGACCATTGGATCAAGGGTTAAGAAGTAATTGCAAAAATCGGGAATTAGGGTTTCGAAAGGGGCAAGACCATAACTCCTCAACCACACATCCAATTGAAGTGGTTCAAAGCTCATTGGAAAGCTCTTGACAAATCATAAAAAAGACTCACAGTGGTCCATGGTTAAAAAATGCATAGAATTGGAGTTATAGTAAAATTCATTTTTTAGGGGGAAATAACTTAGAAAAATTCTAAGTTATTTGGCACTTTCAAGTGGTTTTTTCAGAAACTTTGAAGGGTTTTTCAACCTAGTTCCATCAAGAATTTGGAAATTCCCAAAATATGAAATTTGTAGAGCTACTTAAGGGCTTTCCAAATTTTGGTAGAACTCCTCAATAGCATGGTTGAGCAGGAAGTTATGCACCATAGAAGTTGGGCCTGTCACACTTGAAATCACTTTGTCAAGAATTCTCAAACTTGGATTTTCACAACTTAAGCTACTCTCAACCCTTGGATCTTGATCCAAACTGATAATGTGAGGCATGGATGGAGAGAAAACCAGAAAAAAAGAAGGGATTTGGTGAACATAGCAAGTTGTTGCAACTTGACAATTAAATAATCAATTAAATGAAGAAGAAAGAGAAACGTTTTGGGATGATTTGAAGCAGCTACAATCCCCTACACTCTAAGCTCACCTCATTCACTTCATGTCCACCTCTCCACTTGATTTTCTGATCTTCTTTGGTCCATGGAACTGATGGATAGAGATCTTGGCAAGATATTTCAAAAAACTTCACAAATCTCCCTCCAAAAGTGGAAAATGACCAAGACTGCCCTCATTCTTGTTTGGCTATAAATAGAGGCCTCTTCTATGAGTCTAGACACACCAGAGAAATCTCAGCAAACCAGAGAAAACATAGCTCTCACTCTCCTCTCATTCCTCAAGAATTTCAAAAACACCAAAATCTCCATTTTTACCAAAAAGCTGTCTTGAGCAAACCTCTGCTCAAGACCAGTTCCATCACTTCCAAACCTCTAAAAAGCATCCACACAATCCCTAAATATAATATAGAAGGTGTCTATACCTTTAAACCTCTCAAAAATACCATTTTGCAAAAAGTCAACTTTCACACTAAGAAAGTTTGACCACCACCTTCAAAACTTGCCAAATCCTTGCACAAGCTGATTCTTGCTATCCTAAGCATCCACACACCTCACATATGTCATATTACAACTGTCTAAAGCATTGAAAACCAACTGGAAATCCCCTAACTCCAACTGTCTTGAAGTTTGGTCTTATTGCTTCAAGAGGAAGTAAGCTTCATATCATTGCAAAGGAAGGAGCATCTCTGGGTATCTAAGCTTTTTAGCTTGTTCAAGGCTGGTCAACAAGAGGTATGTGATGTTCTAACTATCTCTAAATCATACATTGTCATGTATTGCCATTTTGTAAAGATTTGTGTGAAAATATACCATGGCTGCCCTATTAGGCTTCTTTGTCAAGAATCCTAGTTTTATGATCATAATGTTTACTTTGTCAAATACATTGTCATTTGTAAATGACGTATGGATGTTAGATTGTAAGTTTGTGCCTTATTGTCATGTTTAGACTTGTTATTGAGATTTTGGATATTTGGTAGTTTTAGGATCCAAACTTGAAAAGTAGTATGCTTGCCCTAGAACTATAAATCTTGGCCCACTATTAGGATAGGTAGATGACTTGTAAGTTTCTCATAGGATCCTCCTGCCCTAGATCATGTTTGGATCTATTGTGGCATTTTGTTTTCACTTATGCTATTTTTGTGTCATCATGCTTATCATTACTATGGAACTGTGTAGTGGACTGTTGTGCCTACCATGATTGCATCTCATTGTTCCAAGTCATTGTTTATTGCTTACTTGATATTGCTCATGATGTTTGATTGGTTGAAATTTGAGAAATATGAGACTTTGCCATTAGGGCCTGTCATGAATTTTTGTTGATTTTGCTGTCAAATTTGGGTAAGCATATCATTTCTGGTTAGGAGCAATTGTTACTTGTTTCTAAGTTGGAGAATACTTTGTCATTATGTTTTGGGATTGTATGAGGTGTTTATGAGTTCAAAATCTCCTTATGTGTTCAAACTGTTTAGTTATGCCTCATTTGTATTTTTTTCAAACCTCACTGATGCCACAGACATACCACTTTCTGTTTCAATCAATTTCTACTTGACCTATGTGCCTAATATCATTCCCTTACTTATTTGAAATGTTTGTGTGATACCAAAACCTCCCATCTGTCATGGACTGGCCAACTGCCCTAATATGTTGATGTTTGTGACTTTCTTGAGCCTCAATGTGCTTCCTTTTGTTTGATGTTGATTTGAACTGGTGTGTAAGCATAGAAATGTCTATTATCATATTTATAATGTGTGTGGATGTTTATTTTGGTTTGAAACTCATCAATTTGAAAAATGCCCTTGCTGCCACATTCTTGCCAAGACAGTTTTTCTCACTAAATACCACAACATGCCAATTTTCATTCCAACTATTGTATGCTTATTTTGTGAGTTGAAACTCATTCCTTGTCATGATAATGATATGTGCACATTGGTTATTTGATCTGTTCTTGCCTGCTTTCACAATTCCACTCACAATTGCATTTTTACACTAAATCTGCCATAAGCATTACCAAATTGTTGTTCTGTTTGCACATGCCTAATCTATGAGTTGTAACTCATCCATATGCTTGATTATAAGGAGAACACATGCTTGGTTTGGTCTGAAGTTACCTACATTTGCATTTCACCACTTAATTGCTTTTTGAGCTAAAATTGTCAAGAACACATGCCAAAACCATGTTCACTTACACAATGATCAATCTTAGAGTGGTAACTCATTTGGTCCTATATTTGTGATGTGTGTATGAGTTTGTTTATCCATGAGAGCTCCATTTCTGGCGTTTGAACTTTGCTTGTATCCAAGTACTGTCAAACTGTTTTGAAAAGAAAAACATTTATGTTTTTTTTGTGTTGCCTACTGCTTAGGGTTGTGAACTTGCAATGAGTCTGATGTTTAGATTGGTATAGGCATCTTTATGCTAGGCTTTATATTTGTGTTAAGAGTATGTTGTTGTTACATCATTTTGCTGTCTTGAACCTTGTTGCACTTGTCTGCCTACCCTGTCCATAATCTAAGCATATCATTGTTATGGTTCTTGCTGTCATGAACTTTGTTTGTAAATTGCCACTTATTTCAAAGGGTTTTTTTTTGTGCTTCAAGCAAAACTTGGTGAACCCCTGTCCTGATGTGCATCCTGACTACCTCATTTGTTTTCCTTCCAAATCATTAACTGTTTTACAATTTGGTAGTCATGCTTTGGTTTGTGTTTTAGCAATGCATCACCATTCTTATTCTAAGATGACATTTGGCATTTTGGTTTTGTTAGAGTTTGGTTGTAACCTTAATAGCATGTTTGACATTGGTTTGATATCCCATACATGTTTGTCATAGCAACTCATGTGCTACTTTTTGAATCAAGATTGTATTGACATACTTTCTTGCTAGAACACTCTCAATATCATGTTTATGTATTGCTCATGCTGTTTAAACCACATTGCCCCCCCCTGATCCACTTCATAATCATCAAAATGCACTTAACCCCCTAAAATGGCAGTTGTCATAGGTTTTTAAAATCCATGTTGTTTGTAAACTTCTTTATGGTTTAGACACATCCTATATATGGTTTTAAGAGTGTATGTGTGGTTTCTTCACTCCAATTTGGCCTGTTTCACAAACTCACTATCTCACTTGCCATGTCTTGATTTCCATCTCATTTGCATATGACAGTTGGACTTTCACCTCATAAGTAGTTTGTTTGAGTGCATGAACATGATATATATGATATTTGAAGTGTGTTTGAGCCTTTTTCCTAACCATAGCATGACTGGTTTAACCTTTTGCTTTGAAAATGCATTTTCATCAAAATTGCAACTACCTATCGTGTTTTTATTCCAAGGCATGTTTTCAAAATTCTACCTGCACCATCTTGTTCCTTGTTTAAAAACACTCAAGTTTGACTAAAATTTCATCTGATTCCATGAAGTATTGACTTAGTTGTGAATCAAAATGCAAATCAGCTTTATTGCCTTGTTCTTGGTTTTTTTCCTTGCCCAGAAATCCTTGAAAGCATGCCATATATATTTATGGGGATGGCTATATCAACGGATGTATAGCCACCCCAGTGGTAGAAGCCTTGCCCATACATACGCCTATCATTGCCTGAACCTGGGTTCGATCCCTGAGGAGGATCAACCCTTTTATTCTTTTTCCTTTTTTCTGCGCGCGCATGTGCAAGCTGGAGGGCGTGGGTTCAACTCCCACACCTTGCATTTTCTTTTAATTTTTACTTGTTAATATTGTTTTGTGCATTTAAATTCATGAAATTTCAAAAAATCACAACTCTCTCATTTTTCATCTTTTTTTCCCATTCTTTTTGCATTGTGTTTGTTATAATGTCTATTTTTATATGATATGAAAATATTACTTGTTGTCATAAATTGTGATATATTTTGCCCATATGGAAATTTGTTCATTTATTGTGATTAGTGATCCTACTTACAGTTGATTTCCTTTAAGCACGTTTGAATTTCTTGTGAGATGTTTATTCCCCTTGTTAGTTAACATGCTAGGACACTCCCCTTTGGTTGCCACCATAATCTTGTCTCATTTATTCCTCCTAAATTATGAGGTTTAAACTGATTTACTTGTGTTCAGTTATCATCTATGCATTTTGTTGTTACATTTGCTATGTTTCGAACTTATGACATGCTTACTTTCAAATTATGATTTGTTCATATGATTGTTATCTTTTATCATGCTTCAATCTTTGTTAAGACATGCCCCAAATCTTTGTTAAGATGTTTGACTATTGGTTGTAACCATTGATATCATTTGAAGTATCTGCTTATTGTAATATGCATGCTTACTTGTCTTAATCTTATTTCATCTTGCTCAATTGTTCATTTGCTTTGTTAAGTGCTTGCTTCCCCAAGTGATGGAACTTTTTAGTTCTTATCCAAGTTCTCTCTCTCTCTCTCTCTCTCTCTCTCTCTCTCTCTCTCTCTCTCTCTCTCTCTCTCTCTCTCTCTCTCTCTCTCTCTCTCTCTCTCTCTCTCTCTCTCTCTCTCTCTCTCTCTCTCTCTCTCTCTCTCTCTCTCTCTCTCTCTCTCTCTCTCTCTCTCTCTCTTTCCAAAGGAAAAGTCTCTCCCTTGACCCTTGTGTCATCGGATAGCTTATTACCCTTCCTTGAATTTGTGAAGTCATCTTGAACATTAGTATAAGCCTTAGACTTTGCCTTAAGTCTAAAAGACCCACCTACACTAGGAGTGTTCTTCAACTAGAACCCTAGGATAGAGTTTGTAAACTCTATATAAGAATCATGGATATGATTACTTCCTCCCCTTTCTTGAGTGTTCAACATAAATCTAGAGAGTTTTGGATAAACTCTACACAAACATTGTTATATTTGTTCCCCTTTGAACCTTGACCATAATCAAGTGTTGTTCAACCCTAGTGAGGTGAACTACGATTGCTCTGATTCTATCCTAATTAGGATACGTAGGCAGAGGACGCGACGTCTTTGCGAGCAAACTTAGAAACTATCTTTAGGTTTTAACCTATACCTTTTTACCTAATCCCAATCCATAGCAAACATTTAGCAAACTTAGCATGCAAACAAACAAAAGGTTCCTGTAGAGTACTACAGATGTTTAGGATGTGAAATACCTACCCTATGCATAACCAACCCCCAATCCCCGAATCTCTTAGTGTTGTTGTTACATCGCGAAAAGGGTTTTTCTTTCTTTATACCTTTCCTTTGGATAAATTAAAGTCCGTTTGTAATTTAAGAATTAAATATTCAAGTTAATTCAATAGCTTGGTATAACGATTCTCACCGCAACAGAAATGGCGACTTCACTGGGGACAATAAACTTAAGGGTTTAGCCTATTTTGTTTAATTGCATCCTATATTTGTAAATATTTGCTTAACATGTATATTTGTCAATATATTTGTTTAATTGTGGATATTGGGTGCTTTGAGTGGTGAGACGGTCCTATACCCGGACTCGAGTGCACTTATGATAGGATGGTGGTATATTCAAGAAGGCTTATAGGGAGTTGATTCCCGACCAAGCTAACTTGAGAAACCACCGCTCAGTGTAGGCCCTCTTAAAAGTTATAGTATTGTTGATCGAGTATTCGTGAAAACAATGCCACTTTCAACGAAGGAGCCCATGACACTGTGGACTTTTAGAATACACTTTACCCCACTTTGGCCTTATTAGGTCGTAGTGCGATGACTATAAAGAAGTATTTCCGAAATAGTTGATACGCGATACTACACTCAGACGAGATTCTCTTGAGAATATTATCGATTACCAAGTAATTTGGGAAATTGATAATATCCGAAAGATGGGTTAATGACTATGGGAACTTTGTAGAACCCGTTCGGCAGGTACAAATCAATCCATAGTACAATCATTGGGGATGGGTAGACCCTTGGACTCATGCTTGTCCTTAAACCTAAGCTTGTGTTGTGTGCATATGCATTTGCTTGTGTTTGTGCATCTTGCATTGATATCATCATATCATCATATCATCATGTGGTTTCTTGGAACTCAGACTTTGTTGTTTGTAAACATCAGAGGTCGTCATGAACAGTGAGAGAAAGAAAACTTTGAAGTACACTTACAAGGGTTTTAACCTAGATGACTTGAAAAGGTTGAGCACCTTAGTGACAGATCCAGAGGGATTTCAAAGCCGGTATGGGAAGTTGTTGCTACTCTTGAAGATAAAGATGGATAGTGGACTCCTTTCTACTCTTCTCCAGTTTTATGATCCGCTCTACCACTGTTTCACATTCCCTGATTATCAGCTAGTACCCACACTAGAAGAGTATTCTCAGTTGATTGGATTGCCCATTCTTGAACTTTCTCCTTTTCCAATTATGGAGAAGGACCCTAAAGAACAGGATATCGCCAAGGCTACACGTTTGAGGGTGGTTGATATAAAAAAGAATCTGATTACAAAAGGAGGAGTCTTTGGGTTAAAAGCAGAATTCTTGGTCGAGAAAGCTCAGTATTATGCAGATCATTTAAGCATGGATGCGTTCGAGGCTACCCTTGCCTTACTCATCTATGGTATCTTCTTGTTCCCGAGCTTTGAGAATTTTGTGGACCTCAATGCCATAAAAATTTTCTTGAAGAAGAATTTTGTGCCTACCTTGTTAGCAGACGCATACCATTCTGTTCATCTGAGGAATTTACATAATGGAGGAATGATCACTTGTTGTGCTCCTTTGTTATACAAATGGTTCACTTCACACTTGCCCAAAGCCAACGTTTTTTGGGATCCAAAGAAAGGATGGTGGTCGCAAAAGATCATGGCTTTTACCCACTCCGATGTTGATTGGTATAGTCGTGACTGTGATGGGATAATGATCATCCGCAATTGTGGGGATTTTGGCAATGTATCTCTTCTCAGTGCTAATGGAGGAATCAGTTATAATGCAATACTCGTCCGCCGACAATTGGGATACCCGTTAAAAGACAAACCCAATAGTGTTCAGATGTTAATTAGTATGATCCCAAAATCAGTGGTATACCCCTGATCCATAACTGTGGGGACTTCCCTAATATACCTCTCATTGGTACAAAAGAGGTTATCAACTATAACCCAATCCTCGCCCAATCCTCGCTCGACGCCAGCTTGGGTATACAATCGGGCCAGAGCCAGAACCAAAGCTGCTAAAGGCCTACTTTTGTGAAAAAGGTAGCAACAGAGAACTAGAATCCCAAGCCAGCTTTGCTTGGGGGCGCCCTAACATACAAGGGATGACCACAGAAGAAAACATAAGTTGTTTGCCTACTATAGCTTATCTGCTTTGGTCCAAGGAAAGAGCTTTAACAATGTTCTACTCTCGTGACTATGAGATCATGATGGAGCCAGAAATTCCTATGACTAGGGAAGAGATGAGGTATACTTTCATCAAAGCTCAACACGAGAATGAAGACTTATGGGAGATCATTTTCCAGTACCAAGCTCAGCCCAAATCTCAAGAAGAAGAAGGGTCATCTATTTAGATCGATCAAATGTTTCACCATTTCCTGCTTCCCCTAAAAAGGATTGTAATCCTGTGTTACATTTACTTTTGTTGCATTCACTTTTGTTGTAAGAAAGGTTTTACTTTTTAGAAAGAGCCATCTATTGTAATAGATTTTGATTTATTAAAGAAAAGTTGCTTTTTAAAGCACGTCGTTACGCGTGTTCCTAATTTTGTTTGTAAACAAAATATGCTTTTTCCTTGAATGGTTGGTTTTTGCATTTGCATTTGCATGTGCATATCATCCTGCATTGGTCTTGCATTGAGTTCTGCAGCTCATCTGTTGTTCTTATTTGCCAGAGAGAGGAGGTCACGCTGAGTTCTCATAGATACAACACCCGAGCTCAAGCTCATAGAAGGATGGCAGACAACGATCATAGGATTGAGCAGATAGACAACGACCTCGAGGGGATTAAGGAAAACGTCAGTCAGATTATGGAGGTTCTTAATGTGATTAAAGCGAAGATGGATACGCATGTTAGAGTGGTTTCTGAAGTCACTACAGCAACAACAAGCCTTCCAACCGCTCTAGCTATGACAACTGAATTCCCATTTGGCATGTCTAGGGATTTCCTGCCACCAATCAACAATCCTCAGCCATCCAGCTTTCAACCACAAGTTGATCCAATGGCGACAAATCCTATCTTCACTCAAGCAGGAGGGACAACTCATGTCCGACCTGTTTTCAACCATCACCCGCCAATCTTCGACATACCAGACGGTTCCAAAGCTAAAGATAAAAAACATGAAAAGCTAAGAGTGGAGATGGATATCATGGCCAAAAGAATGTGCACTATTGAGGGGAGTAACGTCTTTGGGTCAGATGCCAAAGACATGTGTTTGGTATCTGTTAGCTCTCAATTTTCAACGCTAGTTGATTTTAGAATCATCTCAAGTCAAAATGTCAATTTGAAACAGGTGAACTTTTCGACACGATTAGGGAGCAATCCAAGTCGAAGACAAAACACACAGAAGTTACAACCAAGAGTGGACGAACATGGGAACGATTGAGATAGTGGGAAAAGAGACACGTTGAAAAGCCTTAACCGTCATTTAGTAGTTACTTTCTAGTACTATAAATAGTTGTCATTTTTATGTAATAAGGGTGTTCATTCATTTTATACTAGTCACTCCAAACAACTCAAAGTACCCGCGTGTAGAGAAACGAGTTAGCGAGAATGTATGTGATACAACACCAACCCTTTTTCATTAATGCAGTTTACTTGCCTTTACTCTTTATGCGCCTTTACTCATTCTGCATTTTAACTTTCATCTTTTACATTTAAACCATTTTACAAGCTTTTTCTGCATTTTTATTTTCAAAGATCCCCTAGTCAAAACATGGAGTTCATATTAGAGTTATTTTTATGCCATTTAACTTTTCTGCAATTTTAACCTTTCGCCCATTTATTTTTAAAGCTATTTATCTTCCTGCAATTTAACTTCCAAGGATCTCTGGTCGAACGTGGAGTCTAGAGTAGAATCTTTTGCACATTTACTTTCAAAGCACTTTACTTTTTTGCACCTTTATCTTCAACGCCATTTACTTTACAAAGACGTTATAGTCGAACGCGGAGTTTGATTGTAATCTCTCATCCTTTACTTTACATCATTTACTTTTAAAAGCTTTTACATTACTGCACTTTTACATTCTTGCTTTTAATCTTCAACGCATTACTTGCTTTCTTGTAATCTTCAAGTCATCTTACTTTCCAAAAGGTTTCACAGTCGAACGTGGAGTTCAACTTAGGGTCTTTTTGCAGACGTAGCACATGTTCTAGGATTTAGTATGGGCGATCCTGCAAGTTTGTCAATTTCACCCTAAATTGATAGACCAACGGTTGTTTACTAAATGGAAGCAATACCATTAATGAATGTAGGTCAAGAAGACGTCATCGAATTCATCCAAAATCACATCATTTATAGATTTGGTATCCCATATACTATTTCGACAGATCAAGGATCAATTTTTACTGGTCAAAAGTTGCAAGAATTTGCCAAAGAAATAGGTTTTAAGCTCCTAACCACTACGCCCTATTATGCGCAGGCAAATGGGCAAGTCGAAGCTGCCAACAAGGTAGTGATTGGACTCATTAAGAAGCATGTAGGAAAGAAGCCCATAAATTGGCATAAGACGTTAGACCAAATCCTTTAGGCATGTCGAACGTCACCCAAAGAAGCTACCAATACTACGCCATTTCGACTTACTTTTGGTGATGATGCAGTATTACCTGTCGAGATATGCTTACAATCCGTGAGAATACAAAGGCATCATGAAATCCCTTCTCAAGATTATTGGGCTATGATGATTGACGAACTAGTAGATCTGGATGAGGAAAGGCTTAAGGCCTTGGAGTTACTAAGGATACAAAAACGAAGGGTTGAGGAATCCTACAATAAAAGGGTTAAGTCTAAATACTTTCTATATGGAGATTTAGTATGGAAAGTAATTTTGCCTATGGATCGAAGAGATAGAACTTTAGGCAAATGGTCTCCTAAATGGGAAGGCCCATTCCAAGTCATACAAGTATTCTCCAATGGTGCTTATGAAATTGAAGAATTAGACAAAGATAAAAGAATCTTTAAAGTAAATGGCAAATATTTGAAAAAGTATAGACCTATCTTGCAAGAGATTCATGTCAAAACTTAAAATTTCATTAAGAAAGCACAAAGGCCAAAATAGGCTAAATGAGGCTAACAAGGCATACCCAAAACAAAATTCAATACAACAATTCATAATGCAAAACAAGGATCAATCAAAATCCCTCAAATCAATGGACTTGAGGTATTCCATGTAATCCCCATCAGCTTCATCATCAGAATTCCTAGTACGAGGATGTGTTTTCTTAGATACTTTCATTCTGGTTTCTTTCGTCTTCACGCAAGGGGGTGCTCCAGTGGAGGCCTCAGGTTTTGTGGCTTCCCTAGTCGTCGCCACCACCGCAAGTTCCTTTGAACCTTTTTCCTGGTCCATGAGAGAGGGTTTTTCTGAATTGGTGTTCATACTTGCTTTGCTGAGTACAAGATGTGATTCAGGAGAAAGAAGGATTTATAGAGGAAAGACTGGGCATGGATTGGTCAGTCAAATGGTGGAGGTTTATTGGTCTTGGGAGTATGCCTAAAAAGGCTATGCTTTAAATACCATAATAAAGCTAAAATCCTATGCCGTTGGAGCAATAAATGGAACTGGGAAAAGGTGTTTTTCTAGATAAAGGAAGAGGCCTTAATCACGAATTAGACTCAAAATTGAGGCCATAAAAATAACACGTTATCCATGTGCCATAATAAAAAATAAGAAAAAAAAACAACAACGTGTCGAAAGGCATAATATGGCGCAAATAATCAAGTTAAAAAACAAAAGATTGTCATTACATAAAGATGGCTCGAAAGGCCACAAAACCAGTGATAATTACAAAAGCAGAGGTTGAAAGGTGATCAGAAAGGAAGCTTTGATTTGAGTTGAGCAAAAATATTTAGATGATGACTAAGGCGAGCCTCATACAAGGATTTGTCGAGCCTAGCTGCTGCAAGATCTTTTTACAACTTTTGTGTCGCATCAATGAAGTCAATAGTGTTCTTCAGCTCTTGGGACATATCAGGGTCGCCAAAGCGTTGCAACTCAAGGTTACGCTATTCAGAATTAGAGATCTTCGTTTGAAGCTCCTTGATTTGCTGCTTCCATGCATCAATGTCCTTATGATTAGAAATTTATCTCTTCTTGACGCTGTCTGCGGGAAGTTTCCAACTGTTCGACCCTAGCCTCTGACTCTTGTGCACCACTCCAGGCTGCACTTTCTCGACCAGCTGTAGCCTTGATTGTCTTCACGAGAAAGGGGAGCCATCGAATTTCTAAAGATAAATCATCCACCACAACCGTCAACTCTAGCAAGAAACCATGAAATCTGGGCTAAGAGCAGTAAGATACAGTTTCTTGAGTTGATCTTTCAAAAAGAGACGAGATGTGGGGTCTGAAACCAGGATATTTTGGATATATCTTCTGAAGAACTTTTTCTTGATGGATTGGAGAATTGGACCAGCAAAGTCATTTGAAGTAGGATGACTGGGAGGAGTCAAAGAAGCAGAAGCAAAACCACATTTTTGCCCAAGGATCCTCTTAGCATACTCCCTGGGATTCGACCACTTGAGAGCTGCTAAAGAATCTTCAGGGGTCACGATGGGAGGTAAAGTTTTTTTCACCATAGGCGAAGTATGTTGGGATTCAGGACCAGCTTGGTTTTCTTCTTCCACCTCTTCTTCCTCTTCCTCTACATCATTCTCTTCAGATTCTCCTTCATATCCTTCTTCTCCTTCCTCTTCTTGGTCCTGTTCTTCTTCTTCCTTAACTCTCACTGCTTCCCCTTTATCTTCAGCGAATGGAGGATTATTTGGATTTTGAGTAGGTTCAGGATGCATTTCCTATGGCTCTTCGTGAATAGCTGGGTGTCGACTGTCATTTGTTGGTGGGTCTGAAGGAGTATGGGCTTATTCGATAGCCACCTCATCAGTGACCATAGGTTCAGCATGATCGAGAGGTGGGGGACTCGAAGCATCATCCTCCCCAGAGTTGAAACATTCAGTCTGAGCTTGCTGTGTAATGGTTGGTGCCAAAGGGGTATCATTTCCTGCATAAGGAAAATTAGGTTGGTTTACGTCACTTAAGCCAGAGCCAGGATCTGAAGAAGGATGATAAGTTGGCTCACCTTGGCTGTTGAGGGAATAAGTGGCAGAAGCACCTGAAACTGGAGGGGGATTGGTGATCGTGGTATCTACCTGAAAACACAAGTGAAATAGAATAAGGCTAAGAAGGTAAATAACAAATATACATGTGACGAAATGTTGGTACACATACCTGAGCTAGCGTAGCACCAGGGTTAGCATTATCACCCCCATGGTCGCCAGAAGTTGACTTCGAGGTAAGCATAGGAGGATCTTCTTCGACACCACATGAAGTGGATGTCGACCCAAGAATTTTGGCCACCTTCGATTGAGGTGGGCCAGTAGGTCCATATCCCTTTATAGGTTTCTTTCTCTTTTTTACTAGAACCTCCTCAGGAGATTCATCAGCATTTGAGTCCACAACGATGGGAGCGTCCTTCTTACCTTTCTTGGAAGGAGTAGAGGGTTTGCGCCAAGTCTGAGAAAATAAAAAGAGACAATACAAGTGTGAGAAATAAGTCATGCAGTAAGAAAAAGAGGAAAAAGATATGATATATACATGTCTGCCTTCCATTTCCTTGCCAGTTTGAGAAGTAGCAGCCTTAGTGGACGGAGCTTTCCTAGGCACAACTGGAAAACATGAGATGATTTCTAGTTAAATATTGAGAGTTTGTTTGCTTAATCATAAGTAAAAGGCATCAAACCTTCATATATGTCAGATTCTACACGAATGTCCTGAACCCCTATATGAAGATGTCCTTTGAAACTGTCTAAAGTGTGCTTAGTCGGAACCACTCGTCGAGCCTTTTGTTGAGACTGCTGTCGAAGGAGTTTTAAACCCTCACCACAGATAAACCAATCTGGAAATGGAGGGGCAAGTGCCACTCCAAAATCAGCAGTAGGCAAGCGAGGGAATTTAGGGGGGAAAAGTTTAAAAGCTACTTCATAACGTTTCTCATGAGGAACGGTAGGAGGAATTTTTAATGTATCCAGTTTTTGTAAAAAGTTTATTTTTAAAGTAATAGCAGCCTCATGAATGGTTCGACTAAGATCATCTGGTCGATAAACAATTTCAAAGTATTTCTGGAAAGCTTGAATTTTATGGATGTTAGCGAGCTTACTCTTCTTCGTCTTGTCCTGCACATCAAGGAAAGCCTGGTCAAGTAGTGAGGAAAAGGTGGTAACATTAAGAAAATACTCATGATAATGTTTCGACCACCAATGGTGGAAAGAGGAAGTGCATAAAAAAGAAGGTTTAAAGAACACAATCGAAAGTACTCCTCTCTTCTTGCTTAAATCAGCGAAGATGTCAAAAATTGTTTCTTCGTCGAAGCTGGTAGTATGAAGGATGACTTGGCCGTTCTTTTCATACAAGCACCTAGGAAAACTTTGAATCAACCCAAATTGATGATAAACAAGGTTGGGCTGATATGCAATCAAAGATGCCAAACCTTTCCCCAAATTGAGCCTGTTAGCAATAAACCTAGGAATTAAAAAGGCTTACCAGATTGAAACAGATCCATCATCACCCTGCCCATGAGGAGTAGGAAATGGCCTTTTAAACCACGTAGGACCAAAGTTCCTTGCAGCAAAAGGCGCTTGGCAAACATCAGGATGTAACTGGTGAATGCTCCATTGATGGTTTCACCATCATCATTGGTAGTCAGTTGATCCAAACGAGATCCTTCGGTGCTTCTACCCACGATCTCAGCAGAGGTTTTGTCAACTAGACCTTTCCTGGGAAGGCTAGCTTCAAACGTTGCATTGAGCCACAGCTGAAGTGTTGCACCCCAAATTTTGACCCCTTAGATTCTCATTATCATTTTAGGAGCATACTCATGAATTATCTAATCTTAACCCAGTGCAAGTTTGTCTTTGTCAAGTGACAAATGAATCAGGGTTTTGTACAGTCAAATTGAAGCTTCAGGGTTTGCGATCAATCAAAGTTTTAGGATAATTCAATCATGAAACAAGATCAAGGGTATCATATAATGACAATTGAGAATCCAATTTGAGGTTGTTACCCCAGAATCAAGAGCAGTGTATTTCAGGGCACCCGATTAGGGTTTTTGACTTGTAAAAGTCAATTGTAGTTTGACTTTGATGTTGGAAGGTGTTTTAATGGTGATATTATTATCCATGAGGTTCATATAGCTTAATAAAGTTAATTCAAGAAGTTTCCAAGTCTCAGGAGGTCCAGAGTGTCAACAGACGACTCGGTAGTCGCTGATCGATCGAACGGTTGACCAAAACGTCAACTCTTCAAATGTAAGGAATTGGACTTCAAAGTGTGAAACAAAAATGTTCCTTATATCATATTGCACTTGCCTATCAATTTTCATGACCATTGGATCAAGGATGAAGGAGTACTCAAAAAATCGAGAAATTAGGGTTTTAAAAGGGGCTAAACCATAACTCCTTAACCACACATCCAATTGAGTTGGTTCAAATCTCATTTGGAAGCTCTTGACAAATCCTACAAAAGTCCCTAAGTGGTCCATGATCAGAAAATGCATAGATTTGGAGTTATGATCAAATTCATTTCTAGGAGGCAAAAAGACTTGGAGAAATTTCACTTTTAAGTTCATTTTTTAGCAACTTTGAGAGACTTCTTGACCAAGTTCCTTTGGGAAATTGAAACTCATGAAAACATGAATGTTTTAGAACTATTTTAGGGCTTTCTAAAAAGTACTAGCATATCTCAAAAGGATTTGTGAGCTGAAAGTTATGGTTATGGCAAGTTGAGGGTTTTATACTTTAGTCCCACATTGTCAAAATTCAAGAATTCATTCTTTCATCAAAATTGACCAAAATCAGCTGGTGAACCATGTTGTATCTGATATGTGAGGAGTTTGTAGCATGAAAAACTAAGTAATTATGCAGAAGAACTCAAAAGGCCAAGCTTTGCAAGTTGCCTTGCAAACCAACTTGCACCAAAAAGTGAAAAACAAGCATGAGGTGTAAAAGGCAATTCTGAACCAGCCACAAGCTGTACCTCCTAGCCTACAATTAACCACAGTAGCTCATCATTTTTTTGACTATTGAGGCTTGCCTATCAGCCAAGAAAACCCTATTGTGGAGGTTTAATCAAAAAGTGTAAAACCTTTCTTCAAAGTGAAGAAATCTCCAAATCTGTCCCTCCTTTCATTTGCCTATAAAAGGGAGCCCTCGCCACTTCATTTCCTACACAATATCCATTCTAAAAACCAGAGAAAACTCAAGCCCTTGCTATTTCCACTCCTTGCTCCAAAAATCACAAAATCACACTTTTCACAAAAACACCAAAAATTTGTCTTGCTACCAAGGCTGCCAAACTCATTTCTCTACATTCAAACACCCCAACAACAATCCCCACAATCTCTAAATATGGTATAGAAGGTGTCCAAGACCTTAAACCATTCAAAAATCCCACCATTCAAAAAGTCAACTTCCACACTAAGTTACTTTGACCAAAAGCCACAAAATCTGCCATATCTTATTCCATGCATTTCCTTGGTGTTTTAATCACTCAAACACCTCACATATATCATTTCTAAACTGTCTAAGGCATTGGAAACAAGCAGTGGAGTTTATTTCTTCAACTGACTTAGGATTTGCAATTTGGCTTAAAAGAGAAGAAAGGCACAAAACATGGTGGTGGCTTGAAATTCCTCTGGTTTTCTGGGTTATTCTGCTTGCTCAAGGTTATCTGCAACAGGTATGTAGTGTCTAACCTCATTCAATTCATTACAATATCATGAAAATCATTTTGAGTTGTTTTTCCTAGAAGCTTACTACCACTTGTTTTATTTCACATACATCCAATAATGACAAAGCTGTGAGAACTGAGGCATACTTGTTTTATAAGTTTGATTACAATCTGAATCTTGTTTGTCATGTGTATATGTGTTTGGTGTAACATGCATTTGCTTGCTCATTTCATTCTCATTCAAAAATGCCCTGATGTCACAAACATTTTGCCTAGCATCCAACATATCAAACTTTGCCCTGATGTCTTTGTGCCTAACTTTTTGGTGTAGGCATGTTTAGTTTCATATTTATGATGTGTAGGTGTAAGTTATATGGCCTGTTTGCATATGATACATATGCTCACATTCAAAATGCATTAGCCAATATGCCATGAAACTTACCAAAACCTGTTCTGTTTAGAACATGACCAAGTCTTGAGCATGAACACACTTACCTGCATGTATATGACTTGTGTGTGCATTTATTTTGGCCCAAACATGCTTAGAATCTGATTTGAGTATTCTCATGTATGTACAAAACACAAAACCACAAATTGTCTGCAATTTTTCAAAACAGTCCATTTTAAGTTGGCTCTTGAGCATAAACATATCTATTTTCATATGTGCAATGTGTATGTATGTGCCAACTGACCTGATACCACTTTGAACTTGAAATGAACCTTCTTGTACATCATGTTTACCAAATTTGCAGCTAGCATACCATTTCTGAGTACAGGCTGTTTTGAATCCTAATGTTTGTTGGCATTCACTCAATATCATGATTATGAGGTGTGTGTGTGTGATTAAACTGACCTGAAATCATTTTGAACTGAAAATAAGCATGTTCATGCATCTCACAAACACTAAAATGCATTTTGAAAACCATATCTTACCACAGTCTCTTTTTGATCTCAAATTGTTTTCAAACTCACTCAAAATCATGTACATATGCTGTGTGTGTGATTAATTGGATTCGAATGTGCATAGAACTAGAATCCCACATCATCATGCATCATCTTCATGTTATTTACAACTTGAAATACCAGTTTTTATGACAGTCCCTTTTTTGGCTTCAAAATATGTTTGATTTCACTTCATACAATGTATATGATGTGTAAGTGTGTTTTAAATGATTAACTTTTGCATGATACATGAATTTCACATCCTACTGCACCTCACCAATACCAAATGTTGCATTTTGAAAATCACTTTTCATAACAGATTTCCTTCAACTCTTTTCTTAATTTGAATCCATCTCATGGCACATGTGTGAGCTGTTTGAGTGATTGGTTTGGTTAAAATGTGTTTATAACATGATTTCAATTTGCTCATGCCTTGTAAAGCAATCAAAGTGCATTTCAAGAGGCATATCTTGCTACAGTCATCCTGTAACCCCAAGTCAAGTTTGAACACCCTTGGTAATCTATGTTTGATGTGTATATGTGACTGATCCACCAAAACTATGCTTAGAGCTTGAACTGCATTTTCACATGATTGCATCAAAAAGTTACTTTTGCAATTTACATGTCATTTATCATACCAAGCTGTCTTGAAGCTTTGTTATGATTTGAATGTATTCATTATCATTGTTATGTTGTGTGTGCATGATCACTTGGGTTCAAAACTGGTTGGATTGGGGGGTTCACATCAAAATGCATTTTTAAACAACCAAAAGCAACTACTATCGAGTTTTAAAATGGGAGAGAAATTTTAAAAATCTAAAAGAGCCATCTTGTTCCTTGTTCAAAAACACCCAATTTACACTAAAATTTTGTCAAAAAAAATAAGATTTGAGAAAGTTATGCCCAAAATGTAAATCATGATTCTTGCCTTGTTTTTGTGCCCAGCCTGTTTGAAAACACCCCTCATATATTTATGGGGTGGATTCCATCAATGTATGTATAGCCACCCCAATGGTAAGACCATATGCCTAAACGCGCCTTGCAAGCCTTGAACCTGGGTTCGACCCCTGAGGAGGGCAACCCTTTTGATTAATTTTGTCATTTTTTATCCAATCTTAAAAAAATTCATATCTCTCTCAATTTTAATCATTTTTCACCTATTCGTTTTGCAGTATGTTCATCTTGATGTCTACTTTCATGCCATATTTTTTATTTCCATGTTTTCTTAATTTTTCATCTCTTTTGACTATGTGCAAGTTATGTACTGTTTGTGTTTGTTTTCACGTATGCAGATGAATTTCTCTCTTGTTGTAATTGTATATGCTTATGTTCTGCTTGCCCTCATATCCTTAGTTGTTAGTTAACATGCTAGGATTTTTATTTTGGTGGTTACCATGTTCATTTTACTTCATCTGTTAATTTTACTTGAGCTTGATCTGTTGTCACACTTCCTGCTTAAACAACTGCTTTGATTGTCATCAATGCATTTCCATTTTCATTATTTCCCATGTTCATTTAATGGTTGTCACCATGATCTTTATATTTATCATGTTGTTGCTTTGCTTAAAATTTTCCTTCCCCAAGTGATGAAGTTTGTTAACTCATCCAGTTGCCTCTCCTGTCTCCTTCCAAAGGAAAAGTCTGTCCATTTGACTCTCATGTTATGGATACATCCCTCATCCCTCTCTTGACTTTGTTATGTCACTTTAACCCTAGATTAGAAGCCATTGGACTTCGCTTCAAGTCTAAGAAACCCACCTGTACTAGGAGTGTTCTTCAACTAGAACCCCAGGAAAGAGTTTGTCAACTTTGTGTAAGAATCATTGTCATGATTTCTTACTTCCCCTTTTGAATATTACAACTTAGAATAGGGAGTTTTGTCAAACTCCACACAAACATTGTCATGTTTATTCCCTTTTGAACCTTGATCGTAATCAAGTGTTCTTTATCCCTTGTGAGGTGAACTACGATTGCTCTGATTCTATCCTAGTTAGGATACGTAGGTAGAAGATGCGATGTCTTCGCGAGCAAACTTAGTGTATATAACTTTAGGTTTCAACTCATATCTTTTCCCAATCCATAATACATTTTCACAAACTTAGCAAGCAATCAAACAAAAGGTTCCTATAGAGTACTACAGATGCTTAGGGTGCTAACACCTTCCCTAGGTATAACCAACCCCCGATCCCCGAATCTCTTAAGCGTTGTAGTTACATCGCGAAAAAGGTTTTTCTTTCTTTAGACATTTCCTTTGGATAAAATAAAGTTCGGTTGTAAAAGAATTAAGATTCAAGTTAACTTAATAGCTTGATATCCAATTTTCACCGCAACAAAAATGGCGACTGCACTGGGGAAAGGTTTATTGCTTTGAGGGTTTAGCCTATCTTGTTTGAATACTTGCTATATTTGTGAATACTTGTGCTCTGTTGGACCTTGGGAACTTTGAGTGGTGAGACAACACTATACCCGTGTTTGAGCGTACTTATGATAGGATGTTGGTATATTCAAGGAGACTTATAGGGAGTTGATTCCCGACCAAGTTGACTTGAGAAAACCTTCGCTCAGTAGAGGCCCTTCTGAGAGTTAGTATTGTTGATCGAGTATTCGTGAAAACAATGCTACTTTTTACATGGGAGCCCGTGAAACTGAGGACCTTTAGATTACCTTTTCCCCACTATGGCCTTATTAGGATGTAATGCGATGACTATAAGGAAGTAATTCCAAAATAGTTGATACGCGATACTACACTTGGACGAGACTCTCTTGAGAATATTATCGACCACCAAGTATTTGGGAAATTGATAATATCCGAAAGATGGGTCGAGGACTCTGGGAACTATTTTAGAACCTTGCTCTATAGTTTTGAAGGCCTTAGTACATACCTTTAGGGTGGGTAGACCTTGACTCCTTACTCATGTTCTCCAAACCAAAACCTTTATCTGTTTACCCATGTGTATATGTGAATCTGTGCTTACCTGTGTTTGTGCATTCATGCATTCATGAACATCATATCATAAAAGTTTCATGGAACTCAGATCTTTTGTTTGTAAACATTAGGATCATCATGGACAGTGGAAAAAAGAAAATCATGAAGTACACTTACAAAAGTCCTAACTTGGGTGACATAGAAAGGTTGAGCACTTTGATAACAGATCTAGAAGGATTCAAGAGCAGGTATGGGAACTTATTGTCATTGTTGAGGGTAAAAAAGAAGATGGATCTGGGACTTCTCTCCACACTTATCCAGTTTTATGATCCACTCTATCATTGTTTCACTTTTCCTGATTACCAACTGGTACCTACACTTGAGGAATATTCTTGCTTGATTGGTTTGCCTATTCTTGAAGACTCTCCTTTTCCCATCATGGAGAAGGACCCTAAGGAAGAAGAAATTGCTAAAGCTACACGTTTGGGATTGGTGGATATTCAGAAAAATATGGTTACTAAAGGAGGAGTATTTGGTTGTACTGCAGAGTTCTTGGTTGGGAAAGCACAATACGATGCTGATCACTTGAGTATGAATGCATTTGAGGCTATATTTGCCTTGCTCATTTATGGGATCTTCTTGTTTCCAAGTTTTGATAATTTTGTGGATCTCAATGCCATTAAGATTTCCTTGAAGAAAAACCTTGTGCCTACTTTACTAGCTGACGCCTATCACTCTGTTCATCTAAGAATTTTGCATAAAGGAGGAATGATTACCTGTTGTGTCCCTTTGTTATATAAGTGGTTTATTTCTCACTTACCTAAGGCTCATGCTTTTTGGAAGGAAGGTTGGTGGTCTCAGAAGGTTATGGCTCTTACTCACTCTGATATTGATTGGTACAGTCGTAGTTACGATGGGATAAAAATCATTGACAGTTGTGGAAGCTTTGGTAACGTACCTCTCCTGGGTACAAGTGGAGGAATCAATTATAGCCCTGTTCTCGCTCGCCGACAACTTGGATATCCTTTGAAGGACAAACCGAAAAACGCTCATGTGGAGAATATTTTCTTTAAGGGAAGTTCAGAATTGAAAGGAGAAATTCTAAAAGCTTGGGGTCATGTACACAAGAAAGGAAAGGAAGACTTAGGGAAGCCTAATTGCGTCTCTCTCTCGAGCCTTATCTCCAATGGGTCCGAAAGAGAGCTATTCAGCTGAAGATGCCTTATCCTCAGCAGAAACCCATGGTTTTAGAGGAGGAACACACAATGATCTTTATGTCTGAAGAGGAGAAGTTAAAGATTGCTTTGAGGAAATCACAACAAACTGAAGTAGCCTGGAAATACAAGTACCAAGTAGCCATGGAAGAGAATGATGAACTCCGTAAACAAATCCAGGAAAAGGATGAAGAAATGATTGCTTATAAGAAGAGGAAGACACAGGAAGGTTTACCTTCTTCCAGCTCTCAGCCAACTCCATGGAAGCTAGTCGTGGACAAACTCATTCTTGAGAAGACTCAGATGGAAGAAGAAATCAAGAAACTCAAAGCAAAAGAGGACTTTTATTTAGAATACTGTCAGCCTTAGGAATTTTTAAAATGTACTAGATATTTTGTAATGCAATCTTGAAAATCAATGAAATGAAATGATGTTTTGATTTGAGTTCCATGAAACCTTTGCATTTGCATTTTCATTAATTAATCATTCAAGGAACAAAAGATTGTTTTGCAGATATTATAGGATGGATTCTGGAAAGAGAGCAGGGGTTGTGTTCCAGAGACCAAAATTGGAGAACTTAAAGAAACTGGAAAGTTTAGTAGAAGACCCCGATGCATTCAGAGAGAAGTATGGGAATATGCTGTGTTTGCTAGAAGTTCAAGTGTATGAAGAGATGTTATCCGCACTCGTGCAGTTCTATGATTCAACCTATCACTGTTTCACCTTTCCAGACTATCAGTTGCTACCAACCTTGGAAGAATATTCTGCCTTGATGGGAGTAGGCGTCACTCCTAGACCATTTTCTAGAAGAGAAGGGACTCCTAATGAAAGAGCAGTTGCAGAGGCCGCGTATTTGGAGGTGGACGAGGTACGATCTCATATGGTTGCTAAGGGAGGGTTGTATGGATTTCCAGCTATGTTCCTGTATGAAAAAGCTCAGAGCTATGCCTTGTCAAAGAATATTGAAGCATTTAAGGCCATCCTAGTTTTGCTAATTTACGGACTGTTCCTGTTCCCGACTGCTAATGATTTTGTGGACGCAAATGCAATCAACCTTTTCTTAATCAAAAATCCTGTACCTACCTTGTTGGCTGATATGTACTTTACTATCCACCGTAGGAACCGTTATAGAGTTGGACGGATTGAGTGTTGCACCGTTCTCCTGCACAAGTGGTTTATTTCGCACTTGCCAAAAATTCCAGCCCTCTGGGATAAGCAAAATGGGCTCTCGTGGACATAAAAGCTGCTATTGCTCAAACACTCAGATATTAAGTGGTATGACCCTATGTATGGGGGGATTGCCATGATCCAAAGCTGCGGAGATTTCCCGAATGTACCACTTATTAGCATTAATGGTTGCATCAGCTATAATCCTATTTTAGCTCGTCGCCAGTTGGGACACCCTATGGAGGATGAACCAGACCCAGACTTTTTGAGAAGCTTCTACATTGAAGAGGGGAAGAATCCCCCTTACAGGGCTTGAATTGTGTATGCTTGGCGTTATGTCCACACGAGAGGAGTAACTGCCCTAGGTTACCACGACACTACTGTTTCAGAATCTTACTTATCATGGGTAAAAGTGTAAGAGCACAGATTGTGTCTTAGTAATATCTCTATGTTTTGATGATAACATTAATGATAATTTGTATACAAGAATTATACTCTCTAAATTTGTTCTAAACTGTTTTCTACAGGCACAAAAGATTTTAATCTTAAAGAGCAAATTTGATGTGAACAATAAATTCTGAATGGCTCAAGAGCATCTGAAGATTAGAAGAATCTGAAGTATAAGAGCTTAGTCATCAAGATTCTGAAGATACAACACGCTGCATATATTATCAAGAATCTGAATGAAAGAAGACTCTGAGTGAAGAGACTCTGAATGAGAGAAGACTCTGATCTGAGTGAAGACTCTGATCTAAGAGCATGTTACGCTTCAAGCACACAGCTGCACCAGACTCTGATTCATCAACATCTGAAGAACATCTTAGGCTCTGAAGTTTCCAGAAGATTCTGAAGACTGAAGACTCTGATATTGATTGTTGATCTGAACTATCTGAAGAATTATTTGAAGAAGATTATTTTAATATATCCGTTGGAATATGCCAGCAAATCTTTCCTTAATTGGGATAGACAAAAATCTCTGCAAGAAGATTATTCCTCTGATACATTCCATATATGGTAAATTCACAGCTCAACAGACAATTGCTACACCCACATTTTGTGCGCCGTCTCTCTGCTGCAATAGTACAAAGGACAGTACTATTTGATATTGGAAATATCTTCTCCAACGGTAAAATATTCTCTCCAATATTCAAGTGGCTATATAAAAAGGATATCATAGCACTTTCTTTAGTGACGAAAAAGACGAAAACAATTGCAAGAATACTCTCACGCGAAAAGCTCTCATATTCTTTGCTGTTCATACATTGTTCTAAACTTAGAGAAATAACACAGTTGTGTTTATAGCTTTCATAGAAGCAATTTATTACTCTTACATTGTATTACATTAATTTGTAAAGGAAGTTTTCCTTAAGAGGATCTAGGTTAGATCAGTAGCTCTTGAGAAGACTAAGAACAGTTGTTCTTAGGTGTTGCTATTTGTAATCAGTTGATTTGAATAGTGGATTAAGTCCTTGTTGAGAAAGGCAAATCACTCTTGAAAAGGGTGGACTGGAGTAGTTGAGTTCAACGAACCAGGATAAAAATACTTGAGTTTTATCTTTGATTGTTTTCTGTCATACTTATTCAACCCCCCCTTCTAAGTATTTTCTCACCTTCAGTTGGCATCAGAGCTCCGGTTCTGAGTGTGCATTCACTTAACCGTGACAGATAAAGATCAAGTGAGAAGAATACTCTGTTATTTATTTGGTTGCTAATATGGGTGATATTCCTACATCAAGCAACAAATATGAAGGAGACAGAATCAGCACCAAACCTCCAATGTTTGATGGAGAAAAATTTGATTATTGGAAAGATAGACTTGAAAGTTTTTTCTTGGGGTATGATGCTGATCTCTGGGATTTAGTCATTGATGGATATGAACATCCTACTAAGGATGGCAAAAAGATTGATAGAAAATCAATGACTGAGGAGCAGAAGAAAGAATTCAAGAATCATCACAAAGCCAGAACCATACTTCTTAATGCAATCTCTCATACAGAGTATGAGAAGATTACCAACAGAGACACTGCTCATGATATGTTTGAGTCTCTCAAAATGACTCATGAGGGAAACTCTCAGGTGAAAGAAACAAAGGCTCTGGCGCTGATACAGAAGTATGAAGCGTTCAAGATGGAAGAATCTGAGAACATTGAGACTATGTTTTCCAGATTTCAGATTCTAACAGCTGGGTTGAAAGTTCTGGACAAGGGCTACTCAACATCTGATCATGTCAAGAAGATCATCAGAAGTCTTCCTACCAGATGGAGACCTATGGTGACTGCATTGAAGCTGGCCAAGGATCTGAACAAAATCTCATTAGAAGAACTCATCAGTTCTTTGAGAAGTCATGAGATTGAGCTGGAGGAAGATGAACCCCAGAAGAAAGATAAAGGTAAATCCTTAGCTTTTAAATCTAACAAATCTGTTAAAGCTTTGCAGGTAAATGAAGAAAGCTCTGAGGAATCTTCTTCTGAAGAAGAAGATGAACTATCCATGCTGTCCAGAAGGATCAACAAACTCTGGAAGCACAAAGGGAAGAAGTTCAACAACTTCAGAAGATCTGATCAAAAGAGAGAATCTTCTGGACACAGAAGATCTGGCAAGAAAGAGGTCACTTGCTTTGAATGTAAAGAACCTGGACACTACAAGAGTGAATGTCCCAAACTTCAAAAGGAAAAACCCAAAAGGAAGTTTGATAAAAAGAAAAAGGTTCTGATGGCTACATGGGATGACTCAGATGAATCTGAATCATCTTCTGAATCTGAGGAAGAATGTGCAAATGTTGCGCTGATGGCCAACACAAATGATCAAGATGAAGGAACGTCATCATCTGAATCTGAGTCAGAATCAGACTCTGACTCTGAAGAGGTATTTTCTGAACTCTCCAGAGCTGAACTTGTTGAAAGTTTATCTGACATGTTGGAAAGCTACAGCAAGATTAAACTCAAATACAAGAAGCTGAAAAGCAATCTTGAATCTGAGATTGATCTTCTGAGAACAGAACTTGTTGAGCAGAAAGAAATAAATTTAAAACTCAAAAATGATTTAGAAACAACTCAACAAGAATCTGATACTGAAACAGAGTCAAGTGAAAATATTTTAGAAAAATATGACTCCAGTTTTAAAAGATTCCTCACTAAAAGCATAGACAGAAGCAAAATGGCTTCTATGATCTATGGTGTTAGTGGGAACAACAGAAGAGGCATTGGATGTGAATCTTCCTCCGGAAGCAATCCAAAATCTGTTGATAAACTCTTCATCAAGAAGACTCCTCTGTATTCTCATTTTAAGTTTGGTCATCTGAATGATATTAAACATACAAGCTCTGAAAAGAGTACTTATGTGTTTAAGCCAAGGGCTAGCCAGAATAAACACTATGTTGAAAAACAGAAGTTTAGGCAAAACCACAGAACATCTAACCCCAAAGGACCCAAGAAGATCTGGGTACCTAAAAGTAAGATAATACCTGTTGCAGATGTTCTTAGCAGCAAAATCCAGACACCAATCATGGTACCTGGACTCTGGATGCTCACGACATATGACGGGCGAAAGGTCTATGTTCCAAAGCCTGGAACTTAAATCTGGAGGGGACGTGAAATTTGGAGGGAACCAGAAGGGCAAGATCATTGGCTCTGGTACAATAGGTAATGGTAACCTACCCTCTATTTCTAATGTTCTGTTAGTTGAAGGATTGAAACATAATCTATTGTCCATAAGTCAATTAAGTGACAATGGTTATGATATCATCTTTAATCAAAAATGTTGCAAAGCTGTATGTCAAAAGAATGGTTCAATCCTATTCAGTGGAAAGAGGAAAAACAACATTTACAAAATTAACCTTTCAGAACTTAAAGTTCAAAATGTAAAATGCCTTTTATCTGTGAATGATGAGCAATGGGTCTGGCATAGAAGATTGGGACATATTAATATGAGACGTATATCTCAGATTAATAAACTCAATCTGGTCAGAGGACTCCCTAATCTGAAGTTCAATTCAGATGCTCTGTGTGGCGCATGTCAAAAGGGTAAATTTTCAAAATCTCATTTTAAACCAAAAAATGTTGTTTCCACTTCTAGACCATTGGAATTACTTCATATTGATCTGTTTGGACCAGTGAAAACTGCATCCATCAGAGGCAAGAAGTATGGGTTAGTCATTGTAGATGACTACAGCAGATGGACATGGGTAAAGTTTCTAAAACACAAGGATGAGTCTCATTCTGTGTTCATTGACTTCTGCAATCAAGTCCAGACTGAAAAAGAATGCAAAATTATTAAAGTCAGAAGTGATCATGGTGGTGAATTTGAAAACAAATATTTTGAAAAATATTTTTCTGAAAAAGGAATTGTACATGATTTCTCCTGTCCTAGAACTCCACAACAAAATGGAGTTGTAGAGAGGAAAAATAGAACATTGCAAGAAATGGCCAGAACCATGATCAACGAGACAAATCTGGCAAAATACTTTTGGGCAGAAGCAATAAATACAGCATGTTATATTCAGAACAGAGTGTCTGTAAGACCTCTTCTGGAAAAGACTCCCTATGAATTGTGGAGAAACAGAAAGCCCAACATTGCTTATTTTCATCCATTTGGATGTATTTGTTATATGCTTAACACTAAAGATCATCTGAACAAGTTTGATTCCAAAGCACAGAAGTGTTTCATGCTTGGTTATTCTGAACGCTCTAAAGGCTACAGAGTATTCAATACTGAAACACAGATTGTGGAAGAATCTATTCATGTTAGATTTGATGATAAGCTTGGCTCTGAAAAGCCAAAGCAAGTTGAAAGTTCTGCAGATAGAGAAGTTATTCTCACAGACTCTGAAGGCTCAGAGGCAGACAAGACTGAAGACAAAGACTCTGAAGCAAACCCAGATGCTACACCTCTAACTTCCCAACTTGACAATCTGCATATTTCTGAAAGACCAACAGTCAGAGGATCTTCTTCCAGAATGAAAGCTTCTCATCCAGAGGATATGATAATTGGAAAGAAAGATGATCCAATAAGGACAAGAGCATTTCTCAGAACTTCTGAATCTTCCTTCTGTGGCTTAGTGTCAATTATAGAACCAACATCTGTTGATGAGGCTCTGGAAGATAATGAATGGATTTTAGCTATGCAAGAGGAGCTGAATCAATTCACAAGGAATGAAGTCTGGGATCTGGTTCCAAGACCTAAAGGTTTCAATGTCATTGGAACAAAATGGGTTTTCAGAAATAAACTTAATGAAAAAGGAGAAGTTGAAAGGAACAAAGCAAGACTGGTTGCTCAAGGCTACAGTCAACAAGAAGGCATAGACTACACAGAAACATATGCTCCTGTTGCAAGGTTAGAGTCTATACGCTTGCTTATTTCATTTGCTGCACAACATAACATCACTCTTTATCAGATGGATGTTAAAAGTGCTTTTCTTAATGGAATTATAGAAGAGGAAGTGTATGTCCACCAACCTCCTGGTTTTGAAAATGAAAATTTTCCAGATCATGTTTACAAACTGAAAAAATCTCTTTATGGACTAAAACAAGCTCCCAGAGCTTGGTATGAGAGGTTGAGTAATTTTCTTCTGAAGAAAAATTTCATCAGAGGAAAAGTGGATACCACACTATTTTGTAAAACCATTAAGAAAGATTTGTTGATTTGTCAAATTTATGTAGATGATATTATTTTTGGATCAACAAATATTATGCTTGGAAAGGAGTTTGCTAAATGTATGCAGGCAGAATTTGAGATGAGCATGATGGGAGAACTGAGATTCTTTCTGGGAATCCAAGTAAATCAGACTCCAGAGTGCACCTACATACATCAGACCAAGTATGTTAAAGAGCTTCTGAAGAAGTTTAACATGCTGGATAGCAAAATGGCAAAGACTCCAATGCATCCTACAAGCACTCTAGGTAAGGAAGAGGTAAGTAAGAAGGTAGATCAGAAACTCTACAGAGGTATGATAGGATCTCTTCTTTATTTGACTGCTTCTAGACCAGACATTCTGTTTAGTGTTTGTTTATGTGCTAGATTCCAGTCAGATCCTAGAGAATCACACTTAACTGCTGTTAAGAGGATTCTAAGGTATCTGAAAGGTACTGCTAATGTTGGTTTGTGTTACAGAAGATCTGACGAATATTCACTAGTTGGATTCTGTGATGCTGACTATGCTGGAGATAGAGTTGAGCGCAAAAGTACTTCTGGAAGCTGTCAGTTTCTTGGAAGTCATCTGATCTCGTGGTACAGCAAGAAGCAACCAACAATTGCACTATCAACCACAGAGGCAGAATACATTGCTGCTGCTGGATGTTCCACTCAGATGCTCTGGATGAAGAGTCAACTAGAAGATTATCAAATCTATGAGAGTAATCTTTCTATCTTCTGTGATAATACTTCTGCTATATGTTTATCCAAAAATCCAATTTTACACTCTAAGGCCAAACATATAGAGATTAAACATCATTTCATCAGAGACTATGTTCAGAAGGGTGTAATAAATTTAGCCTTTGTTGATACAGATCATCAATGGGCAGATATTTTCACAAAACCCCTTGCTGAAGATAGGTTTAAGTTTATTCTGAAAAATATTTGTATGGATTTTTGTCCAGAGTAATATTTCTCAGAGTCAACTTCTCAGATGCTAAGTGTTTAACACTCTGAAGTATTTCATCTATCTTGCTTGTTTAATTTATCTGATTATTATTTTTTTTTGTGTGAAACTCTGAACTGACCATCTCAGAGGATCTGAAAGTTGAAAACGTTTCATTTCTTAAGAGTTATAGAATCACATGCAAGCAAACACGTGTCACTCAGAATCTGAAAAGATGGAGTACACCTACTGATTATGACGTTTAAGGTGTTGCTTTGAAAATCTCAATCTGTCTTGATTTTCCCCCAAATGTCATATCATAATTAAAAATGATTACTTTTCATTTAATGCAAACGTGCGTATGTGTCCTATGTGTGTCTGTTGTGTTTCCCATGCTTGCTTTATTTGTCTATATAAACCACTCTCATAACACATTCACACTTTTCACATTCTCAAACACATATGCGCTTTTGTTTGTTGTTCTCTCTCTTTGCAAACCCTAAAAGAACTCAGAAACCTTCATCTTCTTCATCATCATCAACAATGGCATCTACTTCAAAAGCTGTTACTACCAAGAATGCTACCACTGTCATAGAACCAGTACGCACTCTCCTAACTGCTGTTGATTCACTAGAAGTACTGTGTGAAAGTTTCGTGGACTTAGAAGATCTTGCTGAAAATGGGTTTGATCTGATTTCTTCAATCAAAGCACAAGGCTGGGACGGTTACTTTGACAGGCTTATGGGTCCTGTGTATCCAAAGTTAGTGAAGGAGTTCTGGATCCATGCATTTGCTACTCCAAAGTTCATTCACTCCTCTGTGCTGGGAAAAAAGATAGTTATCACTGAAAACCTGATAAGGAAACTCATAGGTTTTAAGGCAACTGATGGAGTAACCTCTCTGTCTTCTGCGCGTGAAGACCTGAAAGATGTATGTCAAGAAATCTGTACTACTGGTGAACCTTGTAAGAAGGTTAAGTTCTTGAAACCCACTTACAAGATATGGGCTAAGATTTTCATGAACACCATCTTTCACAGACCCTCTTCAAACTCTTCTGATTATGTTAATGCTGAACAACTTTACTTCATGTATTGTTTACACCAAAACATTCAGATTGATCTTCCATATTTGTTGTTTAATCATCTGGTGTCTCACGTCAAGGAAACAAGGGAAACAGCCAGAGATAAATCTGGAAAAGTCAGAACATGGATTCCTATGGGAAGGCTGATTTAAGATATTCTGATAGAAAACCAACTTGTGGCGCATCTGCAAGAGGCTGGGTTGACAGAAGATCTGACTTATATCATTGGCTCTGAAATAAACGGTTTAACTCTGAGAAGGATGAAACTGGTTGATGATTTATCTGAGAAACCAAGGAAAACTAACTCTGAAGAAGTTAGGGGAAGAAGGATTCCTGTTGAGGATTTTCCTTTATTCACCTCAGATGAACCTAGAGAACTTATTGCTGAGTATGTTGCTCGCTGCCTAAGAGATGGTGTTGAGATTCCTGCCAATCTTGTGCTGAAGGAAGGCCAAGTTCTTCCTGATTTGACAAGGGAAAGAAGACGTAAGAGAAAAGCTGATAGTGAAGGTCATCAGAAGAAAAGGAAGCATTCAGATGCTGAAAAGAAGAAGAAAAGGAAGAAGCTGAAGAAGGTTCAACCAAATCCTCCTGCAGCAACTTTTGAAGAAATTAGAGATACTCTGAAACAGGTATTTAACACTGATTCTAATCCTGTTCATCATTCTGCTACCCCCACACCATCTGACTCACCCCTTATATTTAAAAGATCTAAACCATCTTCTGTCCCCCCTCATACACCACAATCCAAGCAACCAACAAACATACAAACAGAAATTCCACAACAAACTCAACAAACTACACCACAACCACAAAACACTATCCCAGAATATACCATTCCAGAGGATGTTCACCCTGAACACTCTGACCAACCTGAAAATCTCATTGATCCTAATGAGATATTAGATGTCACACCTTTAAACCAGTCTGTAATTTTATCTTCAACTTCTGAAAAATCTAACCACTCTGATACATCATCTGATGATGAATCATCTGGTTACATTAATGAATGCTTGAATGATCTCAAACAACCTCGTTCTGAGAGTGTTTGGAAACAGCTGTTTAAATCTCCAACTTCTGAACATCCACCTTCTCCACAAAATTCCCCAACTCAAACTCTCACTCCACAACCTCTTGAAATCCAAAACACTCCACAACCAACAGAAACCCAACAAATTCCCTCAATACCTCAACCACAACATTCTGACCCACAAACATCTGAACCACAAACCAACCAACCAACATCTGAACCACAAATCAATCCTCAATCTTCTGAACCACAAACATCTGAACATCCATCTTCACAACCTCAACCTTATGAACAAACACCACAAACACAACTAACCCAACCAAGAAAACCCAGAACCCCTGATGAAGCAGAATTGGGATCACGTGTTTATACTCTGTTAAGAGATTTTGATAAGGATAATGTCTCAGACTTTGCTGACATTATGGATGTTTGCATGACTACTATGGACAAAGAGGCTGCTAACGCTGTTTGGAAGAAATATCTTTACAGACTGAATAGGGAGGCTTTGAAAATCAGGACTCAATGTCTTAGATTGTCAAAAGTAAGGTTTGCTGCTTATCAAAAACGGATTAAGAGAAACACTCCTCCTATTCTTCTTCTAGAAGCTCCTCCACCTCCAGAAATTCCTGCACCTGATGTTACTCAGATTGTTTCAGAATCTACTGTTCCAGAATCTACTATTTCAGAATCTACAGATCTTCAGAAGGATGTCAAAGAACTTAAGGATTTTATGGTTGATCAAAAGAAAACAAATGAAGAAATGAAAACTTGGATGGCTAAGCAAGATGAAAATTCAGAAAGGATTACAGCACTGCTGCAACTCATTGCTTCTCAACAAGCCTCATCTGCTAAACCTACTTGATGTTTTGCACAAGTTTTTCATGTTTTGCTTTGTTTTGATTTTCTTCTGATATGTTTTGTTTGCTTTTATCTGAATCTGGATGTTCTCTTGACTTAATGACAATGATCTTTTTGCTTATCTGAATATGTGTTTCTTCTGCATCTTTACTGTCTTTTAAAATTCTTTTTGATTATGAAAAAAAGGGGGAGAAACAAAATAGAATCTGATTGTTCAAATCTATAAGCAATTATCTGAACTAAGTCAGACATGTTACTAACATTCTTTGAATTTAACCAGACTCTGACAAATTTCATTGAAGTTTTTCCTGAGATCTATCTTTTCAGAACCTGATCAAAAATAGCTAAATCTGAGTAGACCAGACTCTGATATCTAACCTTGAGTACTATGATCTAAAAGATAACTCAAGACAGGAAATGGCAAGATAAACAACCAGGCGTTCTGAAGTTGTTCATCTGGCATCAAGCTTTAATATGGCATCAAGCTTTGACTCTAGAAGTCAAACATATGTCAACCAGGCTTCAATCAGGCTCTGAATCTGAAATGCAATCAGGCTCTGAATCTGAAATGTAATCAGGCTCTGAATCTGAAATGTACTCAACCAGAAAGGGAAGTATCTAATTCCATTAGAGTATTCATTTCAGGGGGAGATTGTTAATCTCAGGGGGAGTAATTTTAATTCATATTTTTATTGAACAAATTTCTCATGTTTTGTCATCATCAAAAAGCGGGAGATTGTAAGAGCACAGATTGTGTCTTAGTAATATCTCTATGTTTTGATGATAACATTAATGATAATTTGTATACAAGAATTATACTCTCTAAATTTGTTCTAAACTGTTTTCTACAGGCACAAAAGATTTTAATCTTAAAGAGCAAATTTGATGTGAACAATAAATTCTGAATGGCTCAAGAGCATCTGAAGATTAGAAGAATCTGAAGTATAAGAGCTTAGTCATCAAGATTCTGAAGATACAACACGTTGCATATATTATCAAGAATCTGAATGAAAGAAGACTCTGAGTGAAGAGACTCTGAATGAGAGAAGACTCTGATCTGAGTGAAGACTCTGATCTAAGAGCATGTTACGCTTCAAGCACACAGCTGCACCAGACTCTGATTCATCAACATCTGAAGAACATCTTAGGCTCTGAAGTTTCCAGAAGATTCTGAAGACTGAAGACTCTGATATTGATTGTTGATCTGAACTATCTGAAGAATTATTTGAAGAAGATTATTTTAATATATCCGTTGGAATATGCCAGCAAATCTTTCCTTAATTGGGATAGACAAAAATCTCTGCAAGAAGATTATTCCTCTGATACATTCCATATATGGTAAATTCACAGCTCAGCAGACAATTGCTACACCCACATTTTGTGCGCCGTCTCTCTGCTGCAATAGTACAAAGGACAGTACTATTTGATATTGGAAATATCTTCTCCAACGGTAAAATATTCTCTCCAATATTCAAGTGGCTATATAAAAAGGATATCATAGCACTTTCTTTAGTGACGAAAAAGACGAAAACAATTGCAAGAATACTCTCACGCGAAAAGCTCTCATATTCTTTGCTGTTCATACATTGTTCTAAACTTAGAGAAATAACACAGTTGTGTTTATAGCTTTCATAGAAGCAATTTATTACTCTTACATTGTATTACATTAATTTGTAAAGGAAGTTTTCCTTAAGAGGATCTAGGTTAGATCAGTAGCTCTTGAGAAGACTAAGAACAGTTGTTCTTAGGTGTTGCTATTTGTAATCAGTTGATTTGAATAGTGGATTAAGTCCTTGTTGAGAAAGGCAAATCACTCTTGAAAAGGGTGGACTGGAGTAGTTGAGTTCAACGAACCAGGATAAAAATACTTGAGTTTTATCTTTGATTGTTTTCTGTCATACTTATTCAACCCCCCCTTCTAAGTATTTTCTCACCTTCAAAAAGAAGCAGCGTTGAATATGTTCTATATTCGCTTTGAGCCTGACTCACCCAAACCTACTCTCATAGAAGAATTAAAAGCTGCTTTGGCAAAAGCTGAAAAAGAAAGAAAGAATTGGAGAGATAAGTATTTCAAGGCTATGCAAGAGAAAGAAGAACTTCAAGAGTTGATTCGTCAAGGTGGAAAGAGAAGTCAGCCAGAAGACGAAGGGCCATCCAACCAGAAGATCTAAAATCCTTTTGTTTTCTGTTTTATTTCGTCATGTATTTTGTATTGAAGACTTGTATTTCAGTTTCAGAATCATTGTTGTAAAACTCTCAATTATTAATATATGATGACTTTTTGCTCATTTCCCCATTATTATAATTTCTGCAAATATTTCTTGGGATTCCTTGAATGATTAATTTTGCATTGTTGCATTTTGCATTCATAAGCATCACATGTGCATGTTCTTGTATTGTGTCTCATCTCGCTGTCTTGTCTCCAGAAAGAATCACACTGAATCCTCAACACCGATACAACACCCAAGCCCAAGCTCGCCTAATAATGGAAGTACAGAATTTAGATGTGGACAGAATTGATAATGAACTTGGAGAGCTACGAGGAGGCACGGGGCAGATCATGGAAGCCCTACAAGTCATTCGTGCAAAGTTGGACACTCAAGCCACTGTTGTTTCTGAAATCATTGGCATAGTTGTAGAGCCGATCCCAACAGCAGTCACTATTGCCAATGTACCACCATACGGGTTATCGTAGGGTTTTGTACCTCCACCAGTAGTCAATCAACAAACAGTTCCTTTAGGGCCAGAAGTTCCTCAAGCTATTCCTACTTACACTCAGCCTTCTGTTCAGGTTCAAGCGCGCCCTGTTTTTCATAATCCTCCACCAGTGTACGAAGGTCCTGATGGGTATGAAGAAGAGAGCGGACGACATGATAATTTGAAAGAAAGTGTAGAGACTATCGGAAGGAAAGTCAGAGCAATGGAAGGAAATGACATCTTTGGTACTGATGCTAGAGATATGTGCTTAGTGTCTGGATTGGTAATTCCGCCAAAATTCAAGGTTCCCAATTTTGATAAGTATTCTGGGGCTACTTGCCCTAGGACACATCTGATTATGTATTACCGAAGAATGGCCACTCATGTGGAAGATGACAAGTTGATGATTCACTGTTTCCAAGATAGTTTGAAAGGAGCTCCTGCTAAATGGTATTTGGGTTTGGATCAGTGTCATATTCATAGTTTCCAAGACTTGGCCGATGCTTTTGTGAAACATTACAAGTACAACATGGATTTAGCCCCTGATAGAAGACAGTTACTGAGTATGTCACAGAAGAGTTCGGAATCTTTCAAAGAGTATGCACAAAGGTGGAGGGAAACTGCCTCTCAGGTGGAACCTCCTTTGAGTGAAAAAGAGTTAACGGATTGGTTCGTCGATACAGTGAGATCGGAGTTTTATGAGAAAATGATCAGTAGTGTAACCGCCAGTTTTTCTAATATAGTAGCAGTGGGGGTAAGAGTAGAGTTAGGAATGAAGAATGGAAAGGTGGCTAGCAGTTCCGGCAGTTCTGGTAACAACAATGTCAAGAAGCTCAGCAATAACTTCCATAAAAACAAGGAAGGGGAGACAAATGCAGTAACTGTGGGAAGAAAGAGTCGCACCTGGAGACCACCTTACCAACAATATCAGCAGAGTTATGTTCAACTACCTCAGCAAGGCTTTATTCAGCAGCCTCAAGCAAGTTATGTTCACCAATCCCAGCAACAACGACCAATGTATTCGTTGCAGTATGCCCAACAACCTTATGTGGCAGTTGTAACTCCGACTTTCAGTCATCATGTGCCCAGTTATCAGACAGTGCAGCCAGCACGTGTATATCAGCCAATTCAACAAGGGTATCAACGAGCGCCCAACGCTCCACCCTATCAGCAACATCATCAGCCTAGAGCTCAGGCACCTAGACAAAACTACCAGAATCAGAGACCGACAACAAAACCTCCACTTCCTCAGATACCGATGACTTACACAGAATTGTACCCCTCCTTAGTGCAGCAAGGGTTGGTAACGACACGACCATTAAATCCAGACACTACATCTCCTCACTATAATCCAAATTCTCATTGTGCCTTTCACGAAGGCGCTGCTGGTCATGATTTAGAAGGCTGTCTTGCTTTAAAACATCTTGTTAGGGAGTTGATGGAAAATAAGATCTTGTCTTTTGATGATGTACCCCCAAATGTCAAAAGTAATTCGTTACGAAACCATGGAGGGGTTAATGCTGTAGAAGAAGTTTCAGGTGAAAGGATGGTCCGAGGTGTGTCAGAGATTAGAACCCCGTTGAGGTTACTTCACGAGAAACTACTGAAAGCAGGATTGATAGAGGATACCCATAATGATTGTAAAGAATGTTCTAGTGATTCTAGAGGGTGTGACGTGGTACGAGGAGATATCCTAAGATTGATTGATGAGGGAATGTTGCAAGTGTGTAGTAAGGTAAGGAAAGAAGAAGTTTCAGTAATTGAGCCTGTTTTTAATTTACCAAAGAAAAGTGAGAAAGTTCCGGTGTTCAAAATGACCAACAAAGGTATGAAGCCTATTTTCAACAAGTCAGCTATCAATCAACCTCAACCGGTTATTATTCAGAAACCAAGACCGTTTCCTTTTGAAAGCACAAAGGCCGTTCCATGGAAGTATGACATGACTGTGATAGATCGGGGGTATAGGAAGGTTAGTCAGAAAGAGACAGTAAGAGACGACCAAGTGGACGTGACAAACATTGCAGGTACAAGCAAAATGACCCGTAGTGGTCGCATCTATCAACCAAAAATGATAGTAGCCGCTCCGAAAGAGGTTACCCATGCTGCGACAAAAGAAAAAGAGGTACCAAGTACTGAAGGAGACGACGAGGAATTCTTAAGGATTATTCGAAAAAGTGATTACAGGGTTATTGATTAGCTTCACCAAACCCCATCAAAGATATCGATCTTGTCTCTCTTAATGAATTGTCCAGCTCACAGAGAACCTCTGCAAAAAGTATTAAAGCAGGCACATGTGACAAAAGACATAACTCTCGGACAATTTGATTCAGTAATAGCCAACATTACAGCCTGTAACACCCTGAGCTTTAGTGATGCAGAATTACCGAACGAAGGACGCAATCATAACCGTGCATTACACATATCTGTCAGGTGCCAAGAAGACACCTTGGCACGAGTCTTGGTCGATACTGGATCCTCATTGAATGTATTACCCGCAAGGATGCTCGCAAGGTTAGCATATACAGGGGCGAAAATGAGACCGACATCTTTGATTGTAAAAGCTTTTGACGGTTCAAGAAGAACGGTTGTTGGACAGATAGAATTACCAATCATGATCAGACCTCATGTGTTCGACATTACATTCCAAGTCATGGACATTAACCCAGCTTATAGTTGTTTGTTGGGACGACCATGGATTCACGCCGCTGGGGCAGTAACTTCCACCTTACATCAGAGAATGAAATTTGTTGTGAATGATAAATTAGTGATTGTACTCGGTGAAGAAGACCTAATGGTGAGAAATCTGTCATTGTTCAAGTATATCGAAGTAGATGAGGGCGCATTAGAAACTTCCTTTCAGGCACTCGAGATAGCTAATGTAGTGATGTTGGAAGAAACAGTGGCTAAGAGTGGTCTGTCTTTTGCATCCGCTCAGAGCATCAAGTCTACACTAGAAGAAGGCACTCCTGCAGGTTGGGGAGAGGTTATTGAGGTGAAGCCAAAGATGGATCGCCAAGGGTTGGGTTACAAACCAACTCATGATGAAGCACCGACACATGACAAAGGACGTCCAAAGACTATAAAAGAAGTATTCATCAGTGGAGGTTTCCAAATTAGTGCTGTGGAAGAAGATTCCGAAGATGAAGACCTTGAACAGTTAGTGTATCATTGCAACGCTGCCTTGAGCAACTGGGAAGCTATTGAGATTCCTTTGGTTATTCCTGAGTTAAAGTAATTTGTTTGTCTTTCTTTTCTTGTTTTTGTTTTGAATCTCCATAGCCATGCCCAAGGCTATAGGAATGTTTTGTAAGGGCCCCGAGCTTTCAAGAAAATCAATGAAAATGAACTATTTTGTTAATTTCCTTGTGTTATTTCCTTTACTACTTTTGCTTTCATTTTAAACGAAAAATGGCAATCTTAAAAAACCAAAACAATTTTTCTCTTTTGTATGCTGCATTTGTCTTTGTGTGTTTTAATAAATTAAGCCATTCCAACATGCAGTGATGTCCTAAAACCCATTGAATCCCATGGCTTTGCATTCCCTCCTGACTTTGATTCACCAATATACCAAGCTGAAGATGAGGATGAAGATTTCGAAATCCCTAATGAACTGGTAAAATTGGCACACCATGAGTATGCAGAGCTTCAACCCTACAAAGAACAGGTAGAAGTCATTAATCTTGGCACCGAAGAAGACAAGAAAGAAGTCAAGATTGGGGAAGCTCTAGGGGAAGAAGTCAAGCAGCAACTAGAAGAACTTCTGAAAGAGTATGTGGATGTATTTGCTTGGTCCTACCAAGATATGTCGGGTTTAGACACTGACATAGTGGTTCACAAGTTACCGCTTCGACCAGAATGCCCACCGGTTAAGCAAAAGCTCTGAAGAACAAGACCTGACATGGCTCTCAAAATTCGAGATGAGGTGAAAAAAACATATTGATGCGGGTTTCTTAGCAGTGTCCAAATACCCTGAATGGGTGGCCAATATTGTACCTGTACCGAAAAAAGATGGGAAAGTCAGAATGTGCGTGGATTACAGGGACCTAAACAAGGCCAGTCCGAAGGATGATTTCCCTTTGCCGCATATCGACACGTTGGTGGATAATACGGCTCGTTTTGCAGTTTTCTCATTTATGGATGGGTTCTCCGGTTACAATCAGATTAAGATGGATCCCGATGACATGGAAAAAACTACTTTCATTACTCCGTGGGGGACTTACTGTTACAAAGTTATGCCTTTCGGTCTGAAGAACGCAGGTGCTACTTATCAAAGGGCCATGGTAACTTTATTTCATGATATGATGCACAAGGAGATAGAGGTATATGTTGATGACATGATAGCCAAATCTCAAAGCGAGGAGGACCATTTGGAACATCTTGTGAAACTATTTAAGAGACTCAGAAAATATCAGTTAAGACTGAATCCAGCCAAGTGTACCTTTGGGGTAAGATATGGGAAGTTACTCGGCTTCATTGTCAGCCACCGAGGGATTGAGGTGGATCAAGACAAAGTCCGAGCCATTCAAGACATTCGAGCTCCACAAAGGGAAAAGCAAGTCAGAGGGTTTCTTGGAAGACTGAACTACATATCCAGATTTATTTCCAATATGAATCCTACTTGCGAGCCCATATTCAAATTATTACGCAAGGACCAGACGGTTGTTTGGAATTCAGATTGTCAGCAAGCGTTTGATAAGATCAAGGGTTACCTACAAGAACCTCCAATATTAATACCTCCGGTTCCGGGAAGACCTCTCTTCATGCATTTGACAGTGCTTGAGAATTCAATGGGTTGTGTGTTAGGTCAGCAGGATGAGTCTGGACGAAAAGGACATGCTATTTATTATTTGAGTAAGAAGTTCACTGATTGTGAAAGCCGATATTCACTTCTAGAGAAAACCTATTGTGCTTTGGCATGGGCTGCTAGACGCTTGAGGCAGTACATGATTTGTCATACCACTTTGTTGATTTCAAAAATGGATCCGATAAAATATATTTTTGAGAAGCCTGTTGTCGCTTGCGCGAAAATAAGGTGCCGGCATAACAGAAGAGTCGCCACCTTTCGTTATTTATCCCTCAGAGCGGGAAAGGAAACGATCGGAAAAACCTGACGAATAAGGGTAAGACAAGGTCGTCGCAACCATTGTCTGGGTTCGGGAGTCGGTTACGCAAGGGGAAGGTATTAGCACCCCTCACATCCGTCGTACTCGACGGGATCCTCGCTTGTTTGTTTACTTGGACGGGTTGGTTATAATCTATCTACCTATCAAGGCTGGCTGAAAAAGAAAAGAAGGATGACTCGGCAAAGCGTCGCGCTTTATGCCTACGTATTCCCGTCTGGAACGAGAAATCAGAGTCAACGTAGTTCGGCCTACGAAGGATTACGGGGGAAAGGTTGAAGGTTGCTCACTAGGATATCGCATCCTATGCCTACGTACTTTCATCTGGCATGAAAGATCAGAGCAAACGTAGTTCGGGAAACTACGACTTATTTCCTGAAAGAAGTGTTTTTTATTGTGTTTGCGATTTCAACCGTACTAGAGACTATGACCTGAGAGTGAATGCGTCGCATGTCACCCAAAGGGTACCATACTAAACATCCAGACTGTGGAAAAGAAACTCTCCCACAATCCTTTCTCAGATAGCTTAAGGCTCGTAACGTACGAAAGAAATCATTCATGATTACTGTATCTTAAACTGTTTCGAGATGAGAAGAGAACGCAACTAAGGATTCATCCTAAGGTTGAGAACTGGGAACTCCTAGAAGTTATCATGCATAGGTTTCAACCTAAAAATCTATCATCAAATCCTCATCAGAGGAAATGAGAGTCCTAAGGGATCATGTCAATGATACACCAAAACAGACAAAAGCAACAGCTTTAATAGTAAAATGCATGCAATGCAAGTGAGGGAGGAAATGTGTGTGGGGCTTCAGCCTCCACAAGCTCGTCTCGACCTCAAGCCAGTCATGAAATAACAGTAATCATACTGAAAATAAACAACATGCTATCAAGCAAGAACAGTAAACTGCAATCATACAGACAGAAAATGAAATGCTATCAAGCAAAATAAACACATGGGCAAGGGAGCTGGGCTCTACCGAATACCCGCAAGCAAAGCCAAGCAATAACAATACAATCAGATGCACTCATGCTCTTAGACTGAACTTATTCTAAATGTGCTTAATCTAATGCAGCAGACAAATCAGACAAAACACACAATACATCAAAGAAAACAGAAGAAAGCCTCAGCTCCTCCAGCAGCAACCCAGTCTTCAGACTTCAGAGATCACTTGCTTTCCATGTATCAACCCTACAACATGAGTATCAACTCATCTTCTCCCTTGAGCTTCAGCTCCTTTGATCAGCTCTACCTTCAGGCTTCACTATCTTCAGGGATCTTCGGGCATCAATTTGATCTTCATAGAGTCTTCAGACTTCAATAATCTCCAAGGAATCATCCTCTTCAAGGCCTCAGCTTCTATCTTCAATGACTCCAATGCTCCAGCAAACAAGATTCAGTCAACAAGATGAGTGGGGGATGTTACAGTACTCACTGACTTCCAAAGGATGCCATTGAGGACTTAACATCAAAGGAAAGGCTCTCTCAAAGTTCTACCTTATAGGGCAAGGTCACTAATCCCTCCAAAGGAGAGAGGTGAATACCCTTAAGGGACTCTATGTCACAGAGAAGAAAGGAGGTGAACAAGACACTCCTTGTTTATTGAACAAAGTATTCTATCTAGGGCTCTGCCTATGCACCTATCAACCTATAAACAAAACAACAAAAGCTATGCTAAACTCCTCTGCAAGGTCTTCAAAGCTTCCATGATGATCCACAAAGCTCTTCACAAGGTCTTCACATGATGCCCAAGCTCCTCAAGCCAACAACAAGTCCAAAGCAAGGCAAAACAAAACTAAACTAGCCCTAAAGGCCACACAAACAACATTCAATTCAAAAATCAATGAAAAAATACTAAAATACCATACAAATTCCTAATATAAATTCTAGAGGATCCTATTTAACTACCCTTAGGTCCCATATATTCCCCATACACTAATTTGGCCTAAAAACCCCAAAAATAAAATGTTGAAGTTCAAGTATGCTACTTAAAACCCTAATTAGAGCACCTAAATGTCTAACTATCAAACTACATCAAATTTAATTTCTAAAATCAAGAGATAAATCCTACATGAAACTAGGGTTCAATATCTAATCACACAAAAAAGAATGAATTAAAAAACCTAAGGGAAGGTCCTAAAACAATTCTTGCAAGATAAGGTATCAACCAAAAGAAAATAATTGTCCTATTTACAAGAAAATACCACAAAAAATTCCACATTAAAAAATAAAATTTCATTTTTATTTTTTTATTTTTCTACACAAAATTATCTAAACCTAGAAAAAAGAATGAGTGAAAAATCATTATTTATCAATTTTTAATGAATTTTATAAGATGGCTAAAATATAAAACAAATAAAAATAATTTAAGAGGGAGGGGGGTGGCAATAGAAGGAATAGGCAGTTCATTTCAATTGGGCCAACGCGCTTGGGGGTGCAGGAAGCAAACTGACTTAAGCCCAGACTCAGTCACTAAACCAAACGCAGCGTTTTGGTTTTTGAAAATTCCCTCTGTTTCCTCATTCAATCTGCGTCGTTGGATGCAACGAATTAGTCAAGCGTTCCAGAAATATCCAACGGACGTTGGTCATCGTCCCAGATGGATCCCTAGGGTTTTCAGGCGCAGCTCTTCATGCAAGAACTTCCCCTGGTTCGTTCTCCCTCCACACGCAATGATTCTCAAAAATTCCAAAAGGAAAAAAGGGCTACTCATCAAGAGGAATAAGGTTGGACGAGTAGTTTTCCTTAATTCTCCATGAATCCTTCAAACAAAGAACTTCAAAGCTCGGGTACCACCATACTTCTCTGAAATCAAATCCTCTAAAACTCAAATTGGATGATCCAATCTTGCTCTCTATGTTATGCCTACCATCCTGAGCTATTAATCATGTTCTAAAACCACTAAATCAGCCTGTTCTTGATCACAACAGGTTCTTGCACCTGCTATCAAACCTCATGGAATTGGCTCTAACCTTCAGAATTTCATCACCTAGTCTAGCCTAGCCATTCTAAACCTAACATGCGATCTATCTATGCATAATTACAGTGAAAGAGAGAAGAGAAAAAACCTGTCAAGAGGTTATGGTGGAGACTCGTGTGGTTGCTTTCAGGCCTTGAAACTTCCTCCAAATGGTCCTTGGATGATCAATAGCCTTCTGTTTGCACTTGTGATGAAGGGGAAGATCTACAATGGAAGAACATCAGAATTGCTTCACTTTGAAGAAACCTCTTCAATGGCTGCCTCTCTCTTTCTCTCCCCTCTGAATCCTCTTGCTATCACCAACCTTTTCCTCCTTGTGCTTCACTCTTTTTATAATGATGGATGGAAACAACTAGATCATTCTAGAATCATCTAGAAAGTGTTGAAAATATCACTACATGAGAACTTGAAATATCATGATATCTTCTTTCATACCTTGCCAAAATCCCTTGAATATGTCTTTACATGAGATATTAAGTGTGTATGAAGGAAATCAGCCCTTACATTTGGCTTGTGTAAGGTTTTTCAACATTGCCTTATAATGCAAGTAATAGATTTACAAAGAAAGTCCCTTTTTTAGGCCTCAAATGAAAAATCTATTTGAACCAAAGTTCTCAAAATGATGTTTCCAATCAAAATGATATATTGGATGACCTATTTTGGATTCCTAGATCCTCCAAACCAATTTTCAAATTCAACTTTTCAAACTTATATGCCATTTTTAGTTCATTTTTGACCAATCATGTAACTTCATGCTATGAGCTTTTCCAACAATTTGTGACCTTCTTTCTAGACTTAAAATCACATTTTGAACAACTTTCATGTTTTGAGTTTTTCCATTTGAGGCTTGGAAATAGGAGTTTTAGGCATTGGCTAAAATGACCTATAATTGACAAATGACCAAAATACCCCTGTCTTGTTCAAACCATAAGTTGAGTTCCATAAATCCTATCAAGGACTTCTACCACTAAAATTAAAGCTAAGAAGATGCCCTCCAACATTCATGTTGACCAAGAGATCATAGGAATCATCCTACTAGGGCAAAAGTTGTCTGCAAATTGGGTGACTTTCAAGGACCCAGATTCACACACCTCAGCTGACCTGTAATTTGTCAAAACCATAACTTGAGCTCTGTAACTCCTATCAAGGACTTCCACCACTCAAATTAAAGCTAAGAACAAGCTCTACAACATTCATGTTGTGGGGAAGAGGAGATATCAATCACATCTAGAGCTAAAACTGCCTGGAAAATAGGGATCAAATTAGGGTTTTTGCACTGACAATCCTCAGAAAACCCTAACTCAAAACTTCTCAAACCCTTCAATCATGATGAGTTGGCTTAGGGATCATCTTTATAATATCTCCATACATCACTCCATGATCTCATGGCCCTTGGATTGGGTCTCAATCTTCTCCAAAACTTCAGTTGACCTAGGGTTGACCCAGTCAAAACCCTAATTCTACCATTCATGGTTGAATCTTCTGAACTCCTGCATAGTGACCTCTCTGGGCTTCATGATGGCTATCAAGACATCTCATAGGCTTTCTCCAAACATCAAGTTCATTCTCAAAGTCTCAGAATCATCTGAGGGGCACCCACAACTCTCAAGCTATGAAGCACACAACCCTGGTTCCAACCAATTCCTCTGAAGATCAACTTTCAAACACTAGATGGATAAATAATTATTGGTCAAATTTTGGGGTGCAACACCTGCTCAGACTAGAAAGCTCGCCCATTGGCATATGTTATTATCAGAATACGACATCCAGTATATAGCCCAAAAGTCTATCAAGGGTAGTGTTTTGTCAGAATATCTTGCAGATCAACCAGTGGAAGATTATGAGTCTCTCAAATTTGATTTCCGAGATGAAGACATCATGTTGGTTAAAGATTGTGAAGAGCCAGGTCTTGATGAGGGTCCGCAGGAAGGTCTTTGGTGGAAAATGATGTTCGATGGTTCCTCCAACTACAGTAGGCATGGCGTAGGCGCCGTTTTGATGAATCTGGAGGGTGGTTACACTCCATTCACAGCCAGGTTGGATTTTGACTGCACAAACAATATCGCCGAATATGAAGCATGCATTCTCGGCCTCGAGGCAGCTGTCGACTCAAAATCAAACTTCTTGAAGTCAGTGGGGATTCAGCTTTGGTTATCTATCAAGTTGCTGGAGAATGGGAGACTAGACATGAGAATTTGACCCCTTACAGAGCCTACATCATTAAGATGATTGAGTATTTTGATGAAATCACTTTCAAGCATGTTTCGAGATCTGAGAATCACATTGCCGATGCCCTAGCCATGTTAGCCTCAATGTGGAAAGTCAGGGATGTCAATGATGCCACTCTCATTCGAATTGAACACAAGACTGAGCCCGCCTACTGTCAGATGGTTGAAGAAGAAACTGATGACAAGCCGTGGTTCCATGACATAAAGAATTACCTGTCCAAACAAGAGTATCCAGCAGATGCTATGTCACTTGACAAGAAAACTCTCAAACGATTAGCATCCAAGTTCTTCCTCAGTAATGATGTGCTCTACAAAAGGAATCATGATATGGTCCTACTTAGATGTGTTGACAAACGAGAAGCAGAGTTGTTAATGCAAGATGTTCACGAAGGAATGTTCGGTACTCATGCAAATGGATATGCTATGTCTAAAAATATTTTGAGGGCTGGTTATTACTGGTTGACCTTAGAAACTGACTGTATTGAATATGCCAGGAAATGTCACAAGTGTCAGATTTATGCGGACAAGATGCATGTACCTACGACGTTGCTAAATGTGTTGTCATCACCTTGGCCTTTCTCTATGTGGGGCATCGATATGATTGGGGCAATTGAACCAAAAGCTTCTAACGGACACCGATTTATTCTAGTTGCTATTGACTATTTCACAAAGTGGGTTGAAGCCGCATCCTACACTAATGTTACTCGGCAGGTGGTGGCCCATTTCATAAAAAAGGAGATTATCTGTCGTTACGGAATTCCGAGCCGAATAATAACGGACAATGGTACTAATTTGAACAACAAAGTCATGAAAGAGTTGTGTGATGACTTCAAAATTGAACATCACAATTCTTCTCCTTATGATCCCAAGATGAATGGGGTTGTAGAAGCTGCAAATAAAAACATCAAAAAGATCTTGCAAAAGATGGTGAAAACTTACAAAGATTGGCATGAGATGCTGCCATTCGCCTTGCATGGGTACAGAGCGTCTGTCCGTACTTCAACAGGGGCAACCCCTTTTTCTTTGGTATATGGAATGGATGTAGTACTTCCCATTGAGGTCGAGATACCTTCTTTGAGAGTCATAATGGAAACCAAGCTTGAAGAAGCAGAATGGGTGAAGGAAAGGTTTGATCAGTTGAATCTTATTGATGAAAAGCGCATGTCGGCAATGTGTCATGGTCAGTTATATCAGAAGAGGATCAAGAGAGCTTTTGACAAGAAAGTTCCCGTCTGAGAGTTCCGAGAAGGGGAGCTTGTACTCAAGAAGATTTTACCAGTTCATAAAGATGCACGGGGAAAATGGATGCCTAACTATGACGGCCCGTTTGTTGTGAAAACAGTCTTCTCAGGAGGCTCATTGATTCTCACTACCATGGATGGGGAGCAGCTTACTCATCCAGTAAATTCTGATGCAGTACGAAAATATTACGCCTAAAAGAACTCGATAAGCCGAAAACTCGAAGGAGCGGCTTATGCAAAAGTTAGGGTTGAAAAGAAAAAGAGAAAAAGAAAGAAAATAAGAGCTCGCTAAGTTGAAAACCCGAAAGGGCGGCTTAGGAAAAAATGAGTGTCCCGGTGGATTGAAAACCCGAAAGGGCGGTCCATGCAAAAGTTAGAGACAAAGGTGTTTCACTGCATCAGATGAGTTGTCACTAACGCAGAAATTCCTACAAGAATTCACTCCAACCGCTCTCGTCAGAAGCAAGGATTTCAGGGAATTTTAGTCTTTAGGGATAGTTTGGTCATGGGATTAAATGTAACCTTGTCCACTTTGCCATTTTTCACTTGTAAAACTTCTATGGAATTTTGTCATTTGCAAGATTTCATCCTTGAATAAAATCAGTTTTTGAGCCATTCTTTCCTTTGCAAATTTATCATTTCCTTTATTTTATTTGTTATGCAAAAAATTGTTCGTTAATCAACGATAGTTTTGAAAGCATTAGGGTCAAATTATTTGAATAAAACTTGGAAAGATTAACAAACGTAAAAACTTCAACTCATGGATTTGAGAAATCTCATTTGTTATTTCCCCAGGTTGGTCATAACCATTACCTACGGAAAGTCTAGTGGTTGCTAGCACTGCCTGAGCCATTTGTTAAAACTGGGTGACACCATTATCCCCGGTGAGACCTTTTTACAGACAAGTCTCGGAGATCTAGTCGTCACTGGTATCCCCAATATGTTTTGTCTTTGTTTCTAGTCCATTCCTGAAGATCCCATTTGAACTCTTCACTATAGGAAGCTCCTCATCTGATCATCCTAGTGAGGTTCGTGTTTTAATTTCCCCAGTAAAAAGTCGCTCTTTTCCCTGGTGGAAGTCTATCCCTCTCCCCAGTAGGATGTTTGCTCTTCCCCAGTGAGATTGTCATCTTCATTGGACTTTGTACATCCTCATGTGAAATTTCCCTCTCAGTTATCACTGGTCATGTTTTGAACTATTGATTGTAATATCTCGGTTTTCCCTAGTGTCGGATCCACAAAACCTGGTCCCCATGAGTAATTACTTGTGGTTTGTTTTTCTGTCCTCTGCATATGTCTTGCATCTAAACATCATGAAGCATCATTTAGAATTCATGGCATATCATAACCTGTCCTTTTGCATATCATCGGATCCAAGGGACAAAATTTTCGGTTTTCTATATTTAAATACCTTTCACTACGATTCTACGAGGATTATCGTCTCTCGGTTCCATCTAGTGAAGATATTTAAATAGGGGCAACTGTTGCAACCCAAATTTTGACCCCTTAGATTCTCATTATCATTTTAGGAGCATACTCATGAATTATCTAATCTTAACCCAGTGCAAGTTTTTCTTTGTCAAGTTACAGATGAATCAGGGTTTTGTACAGTCAAATTGAAGCTTCAGGGTTTGCGATCAATCAAAGTTTTAGGCTAATTCAATCATGAAACAAGATCAAGGGTATCATATAATGACAATTGAGAATCCAATTTGAGGTTGTTACCCCAGAATCAAGAGCAGTGTATTTCAGGGCACCCGATTAGGGTTTTTGACTAGTAAGAGTCAACTGTAGTTTGACTTTGATGTTGGAAGGTGTTTTAATGGTGAGATTATTATCCATGAAGTTAATATAGCTTAATAAAGTTCATTCAACAAGTTTCAAAGTCTCAGGAGGTCCAGAGTGTCAACAGACGACTCGGTAGTCGCCGATCGATCGAACGGTTGACCAAAAAGTCAACTCTTCAAATGTAAGGAATTGGACTTCAAAGTGTGAATAAAAAATGTTCCTTATATCATATTGCACTTGCCTATCAATTTTCATGACCATTGGATCAAGGATGAAGGAGTAATCGAAAAATCGAGAAATTAGGGTTTTGAAAGGGGCTAAACCATAACTCCTTAACATCCAATTGAGTTGGTTCAAAGCTCATTTGGAAGCTCTTGAAAAATACTACAAAATTTCCTAATTGGTCCATGATCAGAAAATGCATAGATTTGGAGTTATGATCAAATTCATTTCTAGGAGGGAAAAAGACTTAGAGAAATTTCACTTTTAAGTTCATTTTTTAGCAACTTTGAGAGACTTTTTGACCAAGTTCCTTTGAGAAATTGAAACTCATGAAAACATGAATGTTTTAGATCTATTTGAGGGCTTTCTAAAAAGTACTAGCATGTCTCAAAAGGATTTGTGAGCTGAAAGTTATGGTTATGGCAAGTTGAGGGTTTTATACTTTAGTCCCACATTGTCAAAATTCAAGAATTCATTCTTTCATCAAAATTGACCAAACTCAGCTGGTGAGCCATGTTGTATCTGATATGTGAGGAGTTTGTAGCATGAAAAACTAAGGAATTATGCAGAAGAACTCCAAAGGCCAAGCTTTGCAAGTTGCCTTGCAAGTTGGTTTGCAACTTGCACCAGAAAGTGAAAAACAAGCATGAGGTGTAAAAGGCAACTCTGAACCAGCCACAAGTTGTACCTCCTAGCCTGCAATTACCCACACTAGCTCATCATTTTTTTTGACTATTGAGGCTTGCCTATCAGCCAAGAAAACCCTCTTGTGGAGGTTTAATCAAAAAGTGTAAAACCTTTCTTCAAAGTGAAGAAATCTCCAAATCTGCCCCTCCTTTCATTTGCCTATAAAATGGAGCCCTCACCACTTCATTTCCTACACAATATCCATTCTAAAAACCATAGAAAACTCAAGCCCTTGCTATTTCCACTCCTTGCTCCAAAAATCACAAAATCACACTTTTCACAAAAACACCAAAAATTTGTCTTGCTACCAAGGCTACCAAACTCATTTCTCTACATTCAAACACCCCAACAACCATCCCCACAATCTCTAAATATGGTATATAAGGTGTCGAAGACCTTAAAACATTCAAAAACCTCACCATTCAAAAAGTCAACTTCCACACTAAGTTACTTTGACCAAAAGCCACAAAATCTGCCATATCTTGTTCCATACATTTCCTTGGTGTTTTAATCACTCAAACACCTCACATATATAATTTCTCAACTGTCTAAGGCATTGGAAACAAGCAGTGGAGTTTATTTCTTCAACTGAGTTAGGATTTGCAATTTGGCTTAAAAGAGAAGAAAGGCACAAAACTTGGTGGTGGCTTGAAATTCCTCTGGTTTTCTGGGTTATTCTGCTTGCTCAAGGTTATCTGCAACAGGTATGTAGTGTCTAACCTCATTCCATTCATTACAATATCATGAAAATCATTTTGAGTTGTTTTTCCTAGAAGCTTACTACCACTTGTTTTATTTCACATACATCCAATAATGACAAAGCTGTGAGAACTGAGGCATACTTGTTTTATAAGTTTGATTACAGTCTGAATCTTGTTTGTCATGTGTATATGTGTTTGGTGTAACATGCATTTTCTTGCTCATTTCATTCTCATTCAAAAATGCCCTGATGTCACAAACATTTTGCCAAGCATCCAACATATGAAACTTTGCCCTGATGTCTTTGTGCCTAACTTTTTGGTGTAGGCATGTTTAGTTTCATATTTATGATGTGTAGGTGTAAGTTATCTGTCCTGTTTGCATCTGATACATATATTCACATTCAAAATGCATTAGCCAATATGCCATGAAACTTACCAAAACCTGTTTTGTTTGGAACATGACCAAGTCTTGAGCATGAACACACTTACCTGCATGTATATGACTTGTGTGTGCATTTATTTTGGCCCAAACATGCTTAGAATCTGATTTGAGTATTCTCATGTATGTACAAAACACAAAACCACAACTTGTCTACAATTTTTCAAAACAGTCTGTTTTAAGTTGGCTCTTGAGCATGAACATATCTATTTTCATATGTGCAATGTGTATGTATGTGCCAACTGACCCGATACCACTTTGAACTTGAAATGAACCTTCTTGTACATCATGTTTACCAAATTTGCAGCTAGCATACTGTCGCTACCGCGAAAATCGGCGCCGGCTATGACAGAAGAGTCGCCACCGTGCGTTATTTATCCCTAAGGAGGGAAAGGAACGCTCAGAGAAAACCTAACGGAGGAGGGAAAAGGAATGGTCATTGCAACCAAGTCCTGGATTCGGGAGTCGGTTACGCAAGGGGAAGGTATTAGCACCCCTCACGTCCGTCGTACTCGACGGGATCCACGCTTGTTGTTTATCTCGAAGGGTTGATTAATACTATCTAGCTAAAGGCTTAAGGAAAAAAGAAAAGAAAAGTGACTCGGCAAAGTATCGCACTTTATGCCTACGTATTCCCGTCTGAAACGAGAAATCAGAGTCAACGTAGTTCGCCTAACTACGACCTAAGAAAAGGGGAAAGTTTTCTCGCCAAGATATCGCATCTTGTGTCTACGTACTTTCATCTGGTATGAAAGATCAGAGCAGCCGTAGTTCGACTTACTACGGGGAGCCTAGTTTAATCCTAGCGTTATCATGCCAAGTTCGTCCTAAGGTTGAAGTTTGCAAAGGGGAAGACTACCCTAATATTGTCATACATGGTTGCAAAGCCTAGTGTCTATCACATTCTACCTTGAACAAGGAAGAATGGAGATCCTAAGGGAAAGGCAAAGGAAGCAATAGAAAACAGATGAAATAAACAGCATACAGGAAATGCGGATTCATAACAGTAAACATGGAATGCAAGTGAAGGAGCAAGTCATCTCAACCTCAAGCCCATAATGAATGGAAAAATGGCCTATTCTAAACATACAATCTTGGCCACAAGCGATTACAAAGGGATACGAAGCAATAAACCTACGAATGACATACGTATACTACGATTTGGAATCATAACGCGCTATCATGGAAATATGGAACCTAATGGGCAATTATGTATGATAAAACCATCTAATCAATGATCTACACATCCTATATAATGTCTATAATAAGCAATAGGAACCCTAGCATTCACCACACAAACCAATCAAGGCCGTTGGAGCCGAAAGAAAACCAAAGTCCGTTCGAATGTCCAAATTACAAGTCCGAATACAAAAATACAAGAAAAATAGCAAAAGGTGCTAAAAAATTCAAATAAAAATCTCTAATTCCCTACATCAAGTTACAAACCAGGGGTGAGAGATACCACAAAAATATCCAAAGAGAAATGGTCAAATAAGATGAAAAAATTGCAAGATATCTCATGTATACCAAAGGAAAATTTAAAATGGAGCATGTTAAAGAAAGCATCCAAAACCAATTAAAATGGTACAATAAACTTCCCACAAAAATATATCACAATACCTCAACATTTGTATGAGATCCCTGCAAAAGGTTAGGAAAAAATATGTAATTTTGATGGGTCAAAGAAAATTCACAACATGATAGCACCAGCATTGGCCTTTTTATGACGACCCAAATGTAAAAAATCCAAAGAAAATGTCAGAAAAAGGTAAAATTATAATTCCAGTTCTATAAAATTCTAGGCATTTCAAAGATTCAGCACAAAAAAATGGGGATCAAAAAGATTAATTTTCCTATTTTTTATGATTATTTGAATAAGCATGTAAAAAAGAAAGAAAAATAAAAGGAAATGGAATAGCATGAACACATGAGAAACATAAGAAATAGTGAAAATAAATAAAAGTGGCAGGGGGAGGGATCGAACTCGCGTGTGTGAGGGGGGATTTCGTTGACTTGGCTAAGTTGAAAGGGTGACGTGTCGCGCTGGGAGGCGTTAGATGTGAGACCGGTCAACCAAAACGGAGGGCGAAGATTGTATTTTCTTCGTTGGGATTTTCCTCATGCCGGAACAGTGCCCGTGGCCGGCCGGAAGGAGTGCTTGGCTGGAAAACTTTGGATACTCTTATCTCTCTCAAAACTCCACCAAATGAGACGTTTTTTAGATGAATCTTTTGGGATTTTTCGAGAGGAATCCAAATATACCATTATTTTCCCTTGAAATGGCCTCTAACTCAAAAACCGTATATGAATATCAAACTTTCAAGAAAACTTAATTGTCATAAAAACCATCTTTTTTGTACTAGAATCCATGTAGGAGATGAGAGCAATGTAATGCAACAACAATAATGCAAGAAAGACTCATAAATCATGAGTTATGGTGAATTCTTTATACCTCCGAAAATGACTCTTTTGAGCTTCAATGGAGCACGAATTTCTATGGAAAATTATGTAGAAACATTCAACAATCCATGGTAGAGATATTAGGATGAAGGAGAATGTTTGAATTGGTGAAGAAAATGAAAATCAATTTTCACTTGGAGCTTACTTTTCATGTTACTACAACCATGGTGTTGCACTAAAAACTTCTCAAAAATTGATGGAAAAATTTTATGGAGTACATTGAATATATTTGCAATGAGAAAGGATCAAAAAAGTGGAGAGAAAAAGGAATTGAAAAATCAATTTTTCAAATGTAGAAAATTGTGGGAAAATGGAAAAATGATGGGAGAAATGATCATGGAAAACTTTTTCATGTTACTACAATCATGGAATTGCACTAAAAACTTCTCAAAAATTGATGGAAAAATTCTATGGAGTATATTGAATGTATTGGCAATGAGAAAGGATCAAAAAATGGAGAGAAAAAAAAGGATTGAAAAAAAGTGGAAATTCAAAGTATGTGAAAGTGTGGGAAAATGGAAAAAATGATCATGGAAGAGGATTTTTGCCTTGACTCCATTTGGTTTTATATCTTGCATCATAAGGAAAATTTAAGGCCCAAAATAGTCCTTTGTTTCTAAGCCCAAGCCCAAGATCCATTATGTTACTTGAATTGTAAGAAATCTCGAAATAGGTCATGAAGAAAGCTTCAAATGAAAAATGTAAAAGTGCCATTGTTCTTAAAATGAGGTTTCCACTCAAAATAAGTACAAATATGGACTTGTTTGATTAAATTTTGAAGAAATACCAAACTATGCCTTTTCACATGTTTTCACCAAAGTGACTTTTATCAAACTTCCACCATGAGCTAACCCATTAAAACCTTGAGGTTTAGTTGACCCAATGACGCCATTCGGAGCAACTTTCATGTTGGAAAAAAGTCTATTTGAGTTATGCAAAGTATTGAACTTGACCTGTAATTTTATGACCTGTAATCGTAGTTTCTCAACTCATTGATAATCTTCAGTTGGCCTCTAAGTCAGGGGATGAACCTCACACAAGCATCTGAACTTCTCAAGGGCATGAACCACTTCCTGGTGACTTTAGTGATTCCTCAAGCTCGAATAAAACCTCTAGATAGGCCTCTCTTGATGTATATCACACTTGATCCCCTGCATAAATGCTAATGCAATGCTATGATAATGCTATGATGATGTTATGTTAATGCAAAAACAAGAAGGAAAAGGTTGGGCAAATTTTGGGGTGCAACAGCTGCCCCTATTCAAGCGACTTGGACCTGAATGAGTGAAAAGCGAACAACTTTTAATAAATCAAGGTAAAAGACGGTTGAATACCAAAAGAACCCGGAAATTTGCCAACCGCAGAAATAAACTGCAAACTTTGATTGGGATAGAATCTCCGAAGAAAACGAACATAATGAACATCTTGAACATCCCACCAAGGTAGAGAGAAACTTAATCAACTAGCTCTGCTTCAGGAAACACGTAACTGGCCATGGTCTGAACACCACATGGGCCAAAGAACAATCTTTCGAATCGTCAGAATCTGAATACTCAACGCACTGACCGGAGCCTGGATGCTCGACGTAACTGGTGATTTTACTGGGGATTTACCGGAGCCTGGATACTCGACGGACGAAGCAATAAATCACAAACCGGACATTCACCGGAATCATGACATTCAACGGAGAGAGAGTACTATCGCAACACTTACTAGGATCTGTATACCCAACTGCCTTTATCGGAGTCCGAACACTCAACGGACAAAGCAAAATGCTACAAATTGGAAATTTCACCGGAATCTGGATATTCAACGGAGGAGCCGGAGCCTAAATGCTCAACGTACCACATTGGAGTCTGAACACTCAACGCCAAAAAACCGGAGTCTGACAACTCAACGAAAACACACCGGAGCCTGGAAACTCAACAAAGCGATAAACTGGAGTCTGGATACTCGACGAAACAACAAACCAGAGCCTGGATACTCAACGCAACAAACCAGAGTCTGAACACTCAACGAAAACACACCGGAGTCTGAACACTCAACGAAGCAGCAAACCGGAGTCTGAACACTCAACAAAAACACACCGGAGCCTGGATACTCAATGAAGCTACCAATCAGAGCCTGGATGCTCGGCGAAAACACACCGGAGTCTGAACACAATGAAGCAGCAAACCGGAGTCTGAACACTCAACGAAAACACACCGGAGCCTGGATACTCAACAAAGCTACCAATCGGAGCCTGGATGCTCGACGAAAACACACCGGAGCCTGGATACTCAACAAAGCTACAAACCGGAGTCTGAACACTCAACGAAAACACACCGGAGTCTGAACATTCAACGAAGCAGCAAATCGGAGCCTGGATGCTCGACGAAACACACCGGAGCCTGGATACTCAACGAAGCTACCAATCGGAGCCTGGATACTCAACGAAGCTACCAATCGGAGCCTGGATGCTCGACGAAAACACACCGGAGCCTGGATACTCTACGGACGAAGACGCACTGGAGCCTGGATACTCAACGAAGCAACACACCGGAGTCTAAACACTCAACGCAATAAACCGGATCCTGGATACTCTATGGACGAAGATGCATCGGAGCTTGGATACTCAATGAAGCAACAAATCGGAGTCTGAAAACTCGACGAAAACACAAATCGGAGCCTGGATAGTCAACAAAGATACAAACCGGAAAGAGAATACTACAAATACTTATCAAGATCACCTTACAAAATCTTTACCGGAGTCTGGGTACTCGACGAGAGAAAGAATCAATACAAACTAGAGATTACCGGAGCCTGAATACTCGACGGAAGAAAGAATCAATACAAACTAGAGATTACCGGAGCCTGGATACTCGACGGAATAGCCACGAACACAAATAGGGGTCTGGACCCTTGCTTGATTTTACCGGAGTCTGAACACTCAACGTACTGACCGGAGCCTGAATACTCAACGTAAAACTGATGTCTGAATACCACAGCTTCATGCTGGGGAGAAAAACTCTGAACAACTTTGGAAGATACGATCACAACTCTGCTGAGGGGTATACTAACAAACCTGGAGTTACAAATTTTACTGGAGATGAACAGATCTCTGTTGGGGATGAGCAACTCTTGCTGAGGAACGGAGTAAAGGTCATGCATGACCTCCCTGGAACACACGTTACACTGTTGGGGTCACGTCACGAACGACCTGTCGGAGGATATTCCACACATGCCTGGTGGAGAGAAATCTGATCTCGACTCGCTGGGGAACAAACCCATACTCGTACTCTGTGGGGATTAGAGGTACGCCTGACCAACTGCTGGGGAATGGTCTTTGATTGTTGGAAAAATGAGCTTCATCCGAATCTCTCTGAGAAATCGCCCCAAGCGTAATGCCCCTGCCCCAGTCTGATTCTTGGGAAGGTCTACGCTGAGAAGAAAATAGCTTGCCATGAGACGACCCCGAGATGGCTTGCCCCAGAATCTGGACCGTGAGAGGATCCTTGGTTGAATAGTTCGGATAAGCTCTAGAGGTATGGAGAAGAATAAATTCTTTTCCTCATAGGGTGGCATGCCCCAGCCTTGTAATGGCTTTGCCTCTGATTGACTAGTTTGCGGAGCGGTACCCCCGATTGCGAGAGATTTACCAAATCTCGACCTGATTGCCCCAGATTAACTGATTCTTGGATGGATGACCTTATTGGGGGTTATTTGATAATAGCTGGCCACAACTCAACGGGGTATTCAGGCGTTCTACATTCTATATAGATCAAACTTTCCACTGCGGAAACTTTCCTGCGGTCAAGCGCTTACTCGCAATTAAAACAAGTTGTTTTGCATAAAATATATGTTAAATGCAATGCATATGAAAATTTTTTCAAAAACCCAATCCCGTTCACTGGAAAAATTTATGACATATAATGAACGAATCAATTATCAAAGTGTCAAAATTAATACAACGCTGTAAGAGGAATCCTTTTTGGAGTCAGTTTCGATGCGATCTTTACCAAAGTATGCTCTCGATCTAAACCTGTTTCAATTAGGACTTTTTCAGGTTGTAACGTGGTCAGGTTCACGGTTAACAAGGAAGGATATAAGGCTCAAAACTCATTTTAACCCACCCATTCTCCTTGATGTTCTCCAATCCTATGTTCAACCAATTCGACCTTAGCGTTCACCTTTCAACGGTGGAATGATAGGAGTGATGGTTCAGGAAACCACCTGCTTTCTGAAGTGACAGTCATTCCCTTTCCGTCTTCGTAGTGCCTGGAGTCACACGATTTCGTTCTTGCTTAAGGATTTTTCTATTGTAATCCTTTTCGTTTTTTTTTTCGCTTTTTCCGTTCCCTAATTTTTGCCTGGACTAACTCTTTTGAGTTTCTGATTTTGAAGTCCAGCGGGATACCCTGATTTTTGCCTAAGTCGCTTGTTCCTAAGATTTGACTTAGCGGGCTTTTTCTTTTGATTTTTTCTTTTTGAACAAATCATGTGACACCGGCTTGTCTGACTTGTTAAAAGAGATTGTGACTGTTTCACTCCTTATCGGCGAGGTTTAACCATTGTGGTCCTTTAGGCACGACCTATACAGGTGTGATTGTTCCTCGAACGGACACTTCTTTCGTAATTCGAACGCTTGGTCAAATTAACCGACACCTACCCTGCCCCAAGTTAAGATTGAGGGTTTTTCATTTTCAGAAAGAAACTCCTACTACAAGGCTCAACAGGGTTGACAAGGGATTATCTTCCTTATATCTCCGGTGTTTATGGATTTGGAACAATGCCTGTATATCGTCAACAGGTTTTTCTATCCAAGAGCATACAATCGACAGCTCATGCATTCTTCGATTTCGTCATCCTCCCCGGATTCCACTTAAACAAGTGTTTGAAATAAAAGATAGCAATAAATTGAACATGAATGGATTAATTCAAAACATGCATATTTATTTCATTTTCAATATCAATTGAGAAACGACAAGCTTTACAAGCAAAAATTGCACATAGATAGGAAAGAAACTACAAATGTAAAGCAATGACATGCAAAATGCAGATTGCCAGCTTCTGAGGACTGGGCTTCTTGTATCTTGATTTGTGGGCGACTCAACCGCTTCCGGCTTGTCCGTGGTTTGGCAGAGGATCCTGTACCATGTTGGGCGCTTCATGCGAGAAGTTTATGGCTTTGTCAATTAAATCTTGCAGCTTGTGCTTAAAAGCCTTACAATCGTCAATGTTGTGCTCGGGTTCCCCCGAGTGGAATTCGCAGCGGGCATTTGCATCATAGCCAGGTGGTGGTTGGCATGTCAGAGGGGCCAAGGTTCTCTTCTGGATTAACTGCAGTTGTAGTAATGCCTGAAGCATATGGGAGTACGGCATTGGCGACGTATCGAATACTCTATTTGCTCCCCTCAAATTCTGGTACTTCCTGTAGCCCTGTTGATTCTGATGCTGTTGTGGTTGTTGTTGTTGTGGTGGTATCGGAATGATAACACTTGTAGCCTGATGATGATGACACTGATCTTGATATCTACCTCTGCCTCTACCCCGAGAGCTTGATACAGAATTAGCGTCGCCTTCACGCTTTTTATTTCCGAACACTTTCTTTCCTCCACCTGACGAAGGTACTTCTACGACCTGAATTTTCCCAATCTTGATGCCGTTTTCTATACGCTCACCAGTGATGACAAGGTCAGAGAAACTCCCGAACATACAGTTGACGAGCTTTTCATAGTACATCCCAGATAACGTTGATACAAACAAGTCAATCAACTCTCTCTCTACCATTGGGGGTTGCACTCTGGCTGCAAGCTCACGCCACCTCTGGGCGTACTCTTTGAAAGATTCCCCGCTATTTTGGACGACATTCTGAAGTTGGACCCTGTTGGGAGCAAGGTCACTATTGTACTGGTAATGCTTCACGAATGCTTCAGCCAAACCCTTCCAACTGCGAACCTGAGAGGGTTCCAAACCCATATACCACTCGAGTGACGGCCCTGACAGGCTATCCTGGAAAAAATGCATGAGCATCTTCTCATCATTTGAATAGGCTGACATTTTTTTGTAGTACGAATGTATGTGCACCTTAGGACAAGTGACACCTTTGTATTTATCGAAGGTAGGAACTTTGAACTTGTACGGCACTCGTAAATCAGGGATCAACCCTAAATTGGCCATGTCGAGCCCCACGGAGTCCTGATTTGTTATGTTCCTCATCTGTTCCTCCAGCATTCTGAATCTACGATCAGCTTCAGCAGGCAACTCAGCGCCTACATCCCTCATAGAGAACACGTCGTCCTGATGATCTTCATTCCATCGTTGGTCCCCATTGCCATACCCTGCGTAGGCACCCTCCGGACCATAGACGTTTCGATTGACGGTGTAACCATACCCAGCGCTACCAAGACCATGGTTAGCAGCACCAGGTCCAAACCTAGCATTATGAGTACCATTACCACAACCCAAGTTAACAGTATTACCAAGACCTGCGTTACCAGCATTACCCAAACCTGCATTACCAGCAGCATTACCCAGACCAGCGTGGCGGATGCCAACATCACTACCATTCCCGGCCCCTGCAGCAGTTGGGGTGCATCCGGTAGGCACAACAGTGGCATTAGGAATTTCTGTATCGTTGCGGGGAGTATTGTCGCTTGCACAAAAATAAGGTGCCGGCACAACAGAAGAGTCGCCACCTTTCGTTATTTATCCCTCAGAGCGGGAAAGGAAATGATCGGAAAAACCTGACGAAAAAAGGGTAAGACAAGGTCATCGCAACCATTGTCTGGGTTCAGGAGTCGGTTACGCAAGGGGAAGGTATTAGCACCCCTCACGTCCATCGTACTCGACGGGATCCACGCTTGTTGTGTTTACTTGGACGGGTTGGTTTTATTCTATCTACCTATCAAGGCTGCCTTAAAAAAGAAAAATGACTCGGCAAAGCGTCGCGCTTTATGCCTACGTATTCTCATCAGAGAATGAGAAATCAGAGTCAATGTAGTTCGGCCTACGACGGGTTATGGGAAGGTAGCTCGCCAAGACATCGCCATCTTGAGCCTACGTACTCTCAACAGGTATGAGAGATCAGAGCTCACGTAGTTCAGGAAACTACGGTTTATTTCCTGTCTTTTACGAAAGAAGTGTTTTTTATTGTGTTTGCGATTTCAATCGCACTAGAGACTATGACCTGAGAGTGAATGCGTCGCATGTCACCCAAAGGGTACCATACTAAACATCCAGACTGTGGAAAATAAACTCTCCCACAATCCTTTCTCAGATAGCTTAAGGCTCGTAACGTACGAAAGAAATCATTCATGATTACTGTATCTTAAACTGTTTTGAGATGAGAAGAGAACAGGCCCAACTAGGAGGGAGACTATCAAGTCCTACTGTTGTCATGCCATGGATTCATCCTATGGTTGAGGTTTGAACAGGGAACTTCTAGAAGTTGTCATGCATAGGTTTCAACCTAAAATTCTATCATCAATTCCTTATCAAAGGAAATGAGAGTCCTAAGGGATCATGTCAATGATACACCAAAACAAACAAAGCATCAGCTTAAACGGTAAAATGCATGCAATGCAAGTGAGGGAGGAAATGTGTGTGGGGCTTCAGCCTCCACAAGCTCATCTTAACCTCAAGCCAGAATGGATAACAGTAATCATACTGAAATATAAAACATGCTATCAAGCAAAAACAGTAAACTGCAATCATACAGATAAAATGAAATAAAATGCCATCAGACAAACAAACCACATGGGCAAGGGAGCTGGGCTCTACCGAATACCCGCAAGCAAAGCCACACAGTAACAGTACAAGCAGAGGGAGCAACTCAACCTCTAGTGCAATCATGCTCCTAGATTCTACTTATTCTAGATATGAACATATTCTAATGCATCAAACAAGTCAAACAAAACACAGCAATACAGAAAAGAAAAAGATGAGACCAACTCCTCTCTCAGCCTCAAGCTTCAGCTCTTCCAACAGCAACTCAGTCCTCAGACTTCAATCACTCTTGACAAATATCAATTTGCTTTTCCTGGTTTCAACCTTTCAACATAAGTTTCAACTTATCTTTTCCTTTAAGCTTCAACTTCTTGATCAGTTCCACCTTCAGGCTTCACCCAATCTTCAGGGATCTTCAAGTATCAACTTGCTCTTGTTGCTCTTCAAGCTTCAGCTGGAATGGCAATACTCAAGGATTCATCCTCTTCAATACTCTTCATTGAAGTCTTCATCTTCACACTCAAGCTCTGCACCTCTCAAGATAATCAAACCAGATGAAATCACTTAACTGGATAAGCTGGGGATATTGAACTGCTTACTGACCACCAAAGGTGACCTATAAGGGTTCAACATCAAAGGAATGGTTCCCTCAAAAGTTCTACTTCCTAGGTACATCACTTATCCCTCCAAAGGAGAGAGGTGTATACCATGGAAGGACTTTGAATCATAGGGAGGAATGGAGGTGAAAGATACCATCCATGTATAAGAAAGAAGTTATCTAAGTCTAAACTCTTCCTATTCCCTAACCCTAAAACAATCTACAAAACAAACAAGATCAAGCTCTCAAGCTCCTCAATCCATCTTCAAGTCTTCTACTATGCTCCTCAATGCTCCTCATAACAATACCAAGCTCTCCAAGCCCACAAAGCAAAGCAAACAACAATACAAGCCCACAAGGGCAACATAAACAATCACCAACTACAAAAATCATCTAAAAATAGCATACTACTATATTAAAACCTAATATAAATTCTAAGGGATCCTACATACCTACCCTTAATACCCTTATATGTCCCATAGTCTAATTTGTCCTAAAAACCCAAAAATCTAAGGTTATTGTGGACCTATGTTGAAGTTTGACCTAATTCTACACAACCTAATGTCATCTAATCAAAACTATCCTAAAAATCATCACAAAATTTTGGAATAAATCCAGGGGGAAGCTAAAGCTTATATCTAACTATCCTAAAAAGAATGGCCTAAAAATGTTAAGGGAACTACCTAAACAAATTCTACAAATTCATGGACCAACATAAAAGAAATAAAATGCATTAAAAGTAGAAAATATAGAAAAAATACTAAAAATGCATGAAAGGAAAATATTTTTATTTGATAATTTTCTAGACATTATCATGAAGTGGGAGCAAAAATTCCCATTAAAAAATCTTTAATTTTCAATTTGATATGAATTTTCAAAGTTTGAAAGAAAATGGAGAAAATAAAATGAAAATATAAAAGGATGGGTGCAGCTAGCAAACAGATCTAGTTCAAATCATCACATGGGCTAAAGTGGGGGGTTCAGATAGTATACGCGCTAAGCCCAATTCACTCAGAAAATCAAATAATAAATCATTCAGAAAAATGGAAAATACACGGTGCCAATAGAAATGAAATTCAGTTCAAAAATGATTGGGCCTCGCGAAGGGGGTGTGGGGAGCAATCCAGCCCAAGAAACCTTTAATGAAACGCCGCGTTTCATTGTAGTTCAGATTCCCTCCCAAAATGCAATTGAACACGGGCCGTTGGATTAGTGAGGAGTCAACTGGTCAAGCTAGCATCTGATGGCTGGGAAGTTATCTTCTTCCTTCAGCTAGGGTTTGCTGAAACTCCATGGAAATGCAGAACATGAAGCTTCATCTTCCTCAACTCGTGCTTTCTCATTTCTACATCAAAACTCAAAGTTTAAAACCCTAACATGCTCCATTTTTCATGCTGAACACAATCATCATCTCAAACTCCATTGAATCTCCCTCAAACTTGAAACCCGATAGCAACTTCAAATTATTGATCAAGAACCAATCTTAACAATTCTCAAAATTAATGGTCCTAATCTCATCCTCATGCTTCCCTGAACATTTCTTGCTATTAAACTAGACTTATCCCTCAAGATTCAGCAAGATACAAGGTCAAACAGAAATGGTGTCCCTAATCCAATCTTCACCAATTGCCTTCTAACTCTCCAAAATCCATCACCTATTGGTCTCTAACATTTCTACACTAAAAAATTAACCTAATCATGCCTAAAACATGGTGTAGGGAAGAATTTGCAAACCTGGTTAATCTTGATGAACAGATGATGAAATCCTCCAATTCAGACCTTGAAACTCTTCAGAAAGTTTCCCTAGATGCCAATCTTGCTACTGTTTGCAACAATTTTGATGGAGGAAGCCTCAATCTCAGATTTCGATTCTGACTTGCCACCTTGAAATTTCAATCACCAAATCTTGAATTCACCATGGATTTGACCTCAATTCAATCTGCACAGCTTCACTATGATGTATGGAATGTGTTTGAATGGAAAGAATGAATGGAAATGAAGGAGAATGAAGAAATGAAACTTGACTTGCAATGGAAGATTCTTGATCTCACTCTCTCTTCTCTGCACCAATTCTCACCAACCTTGCATCTGAGCAAGTTATACATGTTATATAGAGTGGTTTAGAATCATCTAGAACCATCTAGGATCATCCAATGAGTATTTGAACTTCTCATGTCATGACATTTTGATTTCAATTCTCCTTATGTGCTATCTCATGCCAAGCTTCTTGTAACCCTTGTAACTGACTTGAAATTCTCCCCATATGAGATTTAGGATGTGTTACAATGCATAACCAACTTGCTTATTGAGTTTTGTTGAGTTTTGCTTTGGTACCTTAATATGCAAGTAAGCCTTTTCCAAAGCAGCCGTATAATCTAAGCCCCAAATCAAAATTGTGGCTGAACCATTGTTCTTAGAATGTCATTTGGAGTCAAAATTAGCTATTATATGACATGGTTTGGATTTATAGCTTGTGATTTCCAATTTTCAATTTCACCTTATTTAACTTATGCCTCCATTTTAGGCCATTTTTATCACTTTTTGATACAAGCCTTTTCAACATCTCATGACCTCCCTACTAGCCTTAAAACATCATTCTAAGCAAGTTTTATGTTGAAGATTTTTCCATTTGAAGCTTGGAAATAGGAGATATGGCCTTATGCTTGAAATGACCTATAACCTCCAAATGACCAAAATGCCCTTGACTTGTCAAAGCCATAAGTTGAGTTCTACAAATCCTATCAAGGACTTCTAGTACTCTATAGAAAGCTACGAAGATGCTCTACAACATTCATGTTAACCAAGAATCCATAGGAATCATTCTACTAGGGAAAACGTTGGATGCAATTTGGGTGACTTTCAAGGACCCAGATTCACATACCTCAGATGACCTGTAATTTGTCAAAGCCATAACTTGAGCTCTACAAATCCTATCAAGGACTTCTAGTATTCAAATTAAATCTAAGAACAAGCTCTACAACATTCATGTTATGGGGAAGATGAGATGACAATCACATCTTGAGCTAAACTGCCTTGAAGATAGGGATCAAACTAGGGGATTTTACACTGTCAATCCTTAGAAACCCTAGCTTAAAACTTCTCAAACTCCTCAATCATGATGAGTTGGTCTAGGAATCATCCTTATATCATCTCAATACATCATTCCATGCTCACATGGCTCTTGGATTAGGTCTCAACCCTCTCCAAATCATCAGTTGACCTAGGGTTGACCCAGTCAAACCCTAATTCCACCATTCATGGTTGAATCTTCTGAATTCTTGTACAATGACCTCTCTAGGCTTCATGATGGCTTTCAAGACATCTCACAAGCTTTCTCAAAGCTTCAAGTCCATCTTCATAGTCTCAGAATCATCTGAGGAGCTCCCACAACTCTCAAGTTATGAGACACACAACCTTGGTTTCAACCAATCTCTCTGAGGATCTCTTGAGTTCTCTGACAAGGATATCAACCTTTGAACACTTGAACAACTTCCTTGGCTAACTTCAAAGTCTCATATAGCTCTTGATGGGTAAATAAATGTTGGTCAAATTTTGGGGTGCAACAGCTGCCCCTATTCAAACGGCTTGAACCTGACTGGGTGAGGAGCGAACGACTCTCAGCCAATCAAGGTGCGAGACGGTTGAATACCAATAAACCCGGAAATTTGCCAACTGCACAAGTACACTGTACTCTGGCAGGAACGAATCTTCGAACACTGAAATAATAGCTGCACGGCAACTAGCTGGAGACATACTGATCTGAACCTTGTCGTCAGTTATCCACATTAAATTCCTCTGACATTGTCATCAGACACCTGACCTCGCCGTCAGGCATTCGTGAAAATAAATCGTCTGACATTGCCGTCGGACAACCAAAACACCCAACATTGCCGTTGGAAAACTAAATCACCTGACATCGCCGTCAGAAATAAACATCCAACATCGCCGTTGGAGAACTAAGCCGCCAGAAACGAACATCCCACATCGCCGCTGGAGCTACAAAGGATCTGACATCGCCGTCGGACAACCATAACTCTGAGAAACACCTGACATCGCCGTCAAGTAATCAACATAATCTGACTTCGCCGTCAACTCTCAACATCGTCTGACCTCGCCGTCAGGGTGAAGAAACTCCATTGGGGAATTGGTCCAATGGTAACCTGTAATACATAGTCGATCATGCCATCAGGGATTCAAAGAACACTATCGGGCATCAACCGGACATCAACCATCAGGTTGATCATGCCATCAGGCATCCAAAGAAATTGTCGGGCATCAGCCGGACTTCAACCATCAGGTTGAGCATGCCATCAGGCACCCAAAGAAATTGTCGGGCATCAGCCGGACTTCAACCCTCAGGTTTATCATGACATCAAGCATTCAAAGAAACTGTCGGGCATCAGCCGGACTTCATTAGCAAGTCGGGAATAGAATTCTTGGTCAATCATGAGCCAATTGGGAATATCTAAACCTCTGCCATCAGGCACTCCGCATCAGCTGAGAGAACTGCTTCATTAACACGGTCAGACTTCAGTCATGGAGTCTTCAAGGGAGATTTCAACTTCGCCGTTAGAAACCTGCTGGGGATGACGCTTCGTTGCTGGGGATTCTGGAGAAACTATCAAGTAACTCCGCTCCGGAGGTCCAGAAATCATTCTGGATGAATCAACTCTGCTGAGGACTTCAAGAATCATCTTGGACAAATAACTCCATCGGGGACCTTCAAGAATCATCTTGCACCGGTGACCATTCTGGAGATTTCAGGAATCATCCTGAGCGAACACTCTGTTGGGGATTTCGAGAATCATTCTGAACTGAAGACTTCGCTGGGGAGAATGTCAGGAATCATCCTGAGCAATCAATTCTGTGGCGAAACACCTGCAAAACAAGAACGGTAACAACCTAGATCATGTTTATTATGCGTATGCTTCGGCAACGGCGCAATGCTCCACACGGTGGAAATGCTATGCGTTTATGATAAATGCTATGCAATCATGCACAATGATGCGATCCCGTTAGCAAAATAAATGCCGAAGGGAGAATCCTCCTGTCCAGGAGAACGAACTACTCAGATAGGGGAATCATCCTGCTGAGGAGAACATGGTCACGCCAATCTCAATTGGACTCCGCAGGGGACACAACTTCAGTTGACTGTTGCGGGGGAACGAAGCTCTACGAGAACCTGGACCTGCTGAGGGAAAGCGATGTCAATCGCGGGAATAAACTGCGCGGCCTCCTCGGCTGCTTCTCTGGAGATGACGACTTTGTGGGGAAACAACTTCAGCTGTTCAAAACTCTACTGGGGAAAACCAATCATGGCTTGAGCGTCTTCCAAGGATTAGGCTCTCTTGGGGTCTGCAAACCCGGCTGAGGAAGGAGAAATCATTCTGCTTCGCTGGAGAGAGCACGACTTTACGGGGGAATTTCAATTCCGTTGGGGAAGAAGGAATCATCCGACTTCGGGGGAGAGTACGACTCTGGTGGGGAATTTCAATTCCGCTGGAGACTTCAGTCTGGCACCATCAGTTGCTGCATACTTCAGCGTACGAATAGTTTCCTACGAAACCTGCACTTGTGACCCGGTGCTGGGGGGAAGAATTCACGCTTCGGCGCTTGACTCAGCTGAGGGGATGCCGCTCCTTCAGGATGCATCTGCTTGGGGAGAGAATCATCTCTGCCTGGGGAGACATATCAATGCTCATTATCTCGTGTTCAGACTCTGCGGGGAGAGGCTGTTGAACTCTGCTGGAAAAGGAGGAATCATCCTGCTTCGGGATGCGCACGACGCACTGTCTGGAATATGCTACACCTGTAACAACACAAACAAACTGACAAGATACCCTTCTCAAAGGGACCTATCAAGGTTATTATCTCGTGACAATATTCAGGTAATTCATTGTTTCAACAATCAATGGCCTAGGCCAGTGAGTTTATGTATGCGCATTTTATCAAAAACATTGGCGTTCTCTTTCGCAAACAAAACAGATAAATGCTAAACAGACAAACAGAATTGCTGAATAGTATACATTTTATTGATAGCGAACCCCTGAATGGGTAAAAATGTTTTACAACAGATGCAAGCTCCTGGAATGAGGAAGCCACACAAAAATACAACATAAATATACATCAGTATATACAAATGTCGGCAACGAGGCATAGACGAACACCATGAGTTGATCCCTCTATGACCCACTCGACTTCGATACTTCTCCGACGCTTCAGCTTCGGAAGAGATTGATTCAAATAAACGGCCCTCAGGTCCTCCAAACCACTAAACAATGAAAGTCCACACGCGAAACGCAGTCATTTGCTTTTTTCAAATCCCTAACTTTTGCGTGAACCGCCCTTTGTGGGTTTTCAGCTCACCGGGATACCCTTTTTTGCCGAAGCCGCCCAGTGTAGGTTTTCGACTTCGCGGGTGTACCTTTTTTCAATTTATATCCCTAATTTTTGCCCGAACCTTTTATTCTGTTTTTGGTTCGCCAAGATGCCCCATTTTTGCCTGGACTCTCCTTTTTTGTCCAGCGGGTCACTTTCAAGCAAAGTATTTTTTAACTGCATCCGCGTTCACCGGGGATGCAAAATCTTCACCATCCATCGTGGATAACAACAAAGCTCCTCCCAAGAAGACCTTGCTGACGACATACAGACCTTCGTAATTCGGTGTCCACTTGCCCCGGTGATCGGAGTGTGGCGGAAGAATCTTCTTCAGGACGAGATCACCCATCTGAAAGCTTCTAGGACGCACCTTCTTATCATAAGCTTTCTTCATTCGGCTTTGGTACAGACGACCAAACGCAATCGACGCTAACCTCTTCTCATCCATCAGGCTGAGTTGGTTCAGTCGGTTCGTAATCCATTCTGCCTCGTCGAGTTTCACATCAACCAAAACTCGCAAAGAAGGGATCTCCACCTTCTAACGGTAGGACAACTTCCATACCATACACTAAGGAGAAAGGAGTTGCCCCGGTTGACGTACATACCGTTGTACGATAACCGTGCAGTGTTAACGGCAGCATCTCGTGCCAGTCTTTGTAGGTCACAACCATCTTCTGAACAATCTTCTTTATGTTCTTATTATCCGCTTCAACAGCGCCATTCATCTTCGGCCGGTAAGGAGATGAGTTGTGGTGTTTAGTCTTGAAACTCTGGCACAGCTTCTTCATCATCTTGTTATTCAGATTCGAACCATTATCGGTAATGATCCGTTCGGGAATTCCGTAACGCCAGATGATGTCCCTCTTTATGAATTTAGCCACCACCTTCTTGGTCACATTAACGTACGAGGCTGCCTCCACCCACTTGGTGAAGTAGTCAATAGCTACTAGAATGAAGCGATGACCGTTAGATGCAGTGGGCTCGATCTTGCCTATCATGTCGATGCCTCACATGGAGAACGGCCACGGGGAGGACATGACATTCAATGGGCACGGCGGCACATGAACTTTATCAGCATAAATCTGGCATTTATGACATCCCTTCGCGAATCTAAAGCAATCCGACTCCATCGTTAGCCAGTAATATCCTGCTCTCAGGATCTTCCTCGTCATAGCATGCCCGCCGGTGTGCGTACCAAATGTGCCTTCATGGACTTCTTCCATGAACATACTCGCCTCTTTCTCATCTACACATCTGAGTAGCACGAGATCGTGGTTTCTCTTATACAACACTCCATCAGGATTGAGATAAAAGTTTCCAGACAGCCTCCTCAGAGTCTTCTTATCCTGGGTTGACGCACCCGCAGGATACTCCTTAGTCATAAGGAAAGTCTGGATGTCATGGAACCATGGCTTGCCGTCGGCGGCTTCCTCGATTGCAAAGACAAACGCAGGTCTATCAAGACGAGATAGTACAATTCTTGGAGCCTCATTCTGAAAATTGACTTTATACATTGAAGCCAACATGGCTAAGGCATCGGCCATCTGATTTTCCGCTCTGGGCACATGATGGAGTTCCACTCGATCAAAGAACGGAAGTAGCCTTCTGGCATAATTCATGTACGGCACCAAATTCGATTGACGAGTCTCCCACTCCCCTTTAATTTGGTTGATCACAAGTGCTGAGTCACCATATACGTCTAGGTTCTTGATTCTCAAATCAATAGCCTCTTCTAGACCCATGATGCATGCTTCGTACACCGCCTCATTATTGGTGACTGGAAACGTCAGTCTCGCAGTAAACGGGATGTGGGATTCGTAGGGAGTCGTGATGATAGCCCCGATGCCACTTCCATAGGAATTAACCGCCCCATCGAATATCAATTTCCACTGGGATTTCCTATCTGGCCCCTCGTCGGGCAACGACTCATCGCAATCCTTCGCTTTGAGAAACATAATATCCTTGTCGGGGAATTCAAACTTCATCGGCTGGTAATCCTCGATCGGCTGCTCGGCAAGGTAATCAGACAATACGCTGCCCTTAACGGCCTTCTGGGACACGTACTGAATATCATATTCTGTTAACACCATTTGCCATCTGGCAATCCTACCCGAAAGAGCCTGCTTCTCGAAGACGTACTTGATCGGATCCATCTTCGAAATTAGCATGGTGGTGTGATTGAGCATGTACTGTCATAAACGTTTGGCAGCCCAGGCTAGTGCACAACACGTCTTCTCCAGCATCGAGTAACGAGATTCACAGTCAGTGAACTCTTTACTCAAATAGTAAATGGCATGCTCCTTTCTGCCCGTCTCGTCGTGCTGACCGAGAACACACCCCATACTATTCTCAAGAACTGTCAAGTACAAGATTAATGGTCGTCCAGGCACTGGGGGTATCAAGATTGGAGGTTATTGGAGATACTGCTTTATCTTGTCGAATGCCTTCTGGAAATCCTCATTCCAAGTAATTGCCTGATCTTTCTTTAAAAGCTTGAACATCGGTTCATAAGTGGCCGTGAGCTGAGAGATAAACCTTGCAATGTAGTTTATTCTGCCCAAGAAACCACGAACTTCTTTTTCTGTTTTCGGCGCTGGCATTTCTTGAATGGCTTTTATTTTTGCAGGATCAACCTCGATGCCTCGTTCGCTCACGATAAACCCCAGTAACTTTCCGGACCGTACTCCGAAGGTGCATTTGTTAGGATTCAGCCTCAATCTGAACTTCCTAAGCCTCTCAAAAAGCTTCAATAAGTTGACCAGATGCTCTTCCTCCGTTTGGGACTTCGCAATCATGTCATCAACATAGACCTCGATCTCATGATGAATCATGTCATGAAACAAAGTTACCATTGCTCGTTGGTAAGTGGCCCCTGCGTTCTTCAGGCCGAAGGGCATTACCTTGTAGCAGAATGTTCCCCAGGGGGTGATAAATGTCGTTTTCTCCATGTCCTCCGGCGCCATCTTGATCTGATTGTACCTGGAGAAGCCATCCATGAATGAAAACACGGAGAACTGGGCTGTGTTGTCGACCAACACATCGATATGAGGCAACGGGAAATCATCTTTAAGGCTCGCCCTATTTAAATCCCGATAATCGACGCACATGCGCACCTTACCGTTCTTCTTCGGTACAGGTACTATGTTGGCGACCCACGGAGGGTAAGTGGTGACCGCTAAGAAGCCAGCATCAAGTTGTTTCTGCACTTCTTCTTTGATCTTAACGGCCATATCTGGTCTCGTCCTCCTAAGCTTCTGCTTGACGGGAGGGCAATCTTCTCGTAGCGGCAAGTGGTGGACCACGATGTCCGTGTCAAGTCCGGGCATATCTTCGTATGACCAAACAAAGATGTCACTATACTCTCTCAGCATCTCGACTAATCTCTGCTTGATATCATTCTGCAACGCAGCCCCTATCCTGACATTTCTGACGAGCTCTTCAGAACCCAGATTCACGATTTCGATCTCCTCTTCATGAGGCAGAATAACTTTTTCCTCTTGTTTCAATAAGCGGGCCAACTCTTCAGGAAGGTCTTCGTCTTCATCAATCTCTTCTTCGGCTTGATAGATCGGGCAATCGAAGTCGAAGTGAGCCATAGAAGGTCCAGAGTCGATGTCATCTGTTATGTGGATCCTGCAATAACAAGGGTTAAGTTTAAAACAAGAATATGCAGGTTAGCACAAACCCCATTGCCATTTTACTGTTTTTCAAAACAAATATAAAACAGGAATAACAGAGATCACAATATTTGAATACGAAGAAAACGCCTTTGATTTATTAACAAAACGCATGTACATAATCCAACAAGGCCCTGACAATAAAATCACTATGCCCCGGGTAGGACATAGGGTTGTACAATGATTGGAAAAAGTAAATCATTACTCTTCACTTGTCATCTGGATGATATCCTTGATGGTCCAATTGTTGAGGCCCTCGCCCGACTTACTTGGCTGAATCCAAGAGTCGAGGTCACAATCGCTATCCCCGCTGCCTTCAGACGCCGCGTTGATGCTTTTGAAAATCACTTCGCCACTGGTAAATTGGATCGGCCCTTTACCTCGAGACGCACTGCTAGACGAAGAAGAGGAAGCTTCAGCTCCAGGAGAATACCCCAACCCAAACTTATCCTGCTTGTTCGGTATCTCCAAAATTCGCCCCCAGCCTGGGGTAGATCCAGCTTGGACAACGGCCCGAGCTTCCTTGAACGAAGAGAGATTCATCTCTGGCTTTTCTGTGACTACAAAAGCTACTTCCTTCACCTTGACAGCCTCGAACGCTTGACAAAGAGTTTCATGGATTTCGCCATCCATTTCAACATACTTAAAGGATGACAAATGGCTCACCATTATGTCCTCCTCGCCGCACACGGTTACGATGCTTCCTCCGACAGCATATTTGAGCTTTTGGTGCAACGTGGAGGTCACGGCACCAGCAGCATGGATCCACGGCCGGCCCAAGAGGCAATTGTAGGCAGGCATGATGTCCATAATATAAAAGACCGTGTCGAACGTTTCCGGACCGACTTAGACCGGCAGGGTCACCTCCCCGAAAACGTGGCGTTTAGTCCCGTCGAACGCCTTCACCACCAGATCACTGGGTGTGCAGATCACTCCACGAGTATCCAACTTCATTAAGGCCTTCTTCGGAAGCACATTAAGTGACGAACCCGTGTCCACCAGAACGTGCGACATGATTGTGCCCCTACACTCTATCGAGATGTGCAGGGCGCTATTGTGATTCCTCCCTTTTGGCGTCAGCTCTAAGTCTGTGAAACCTAGCCCATTGCCAGCATTAACGTGGGCTACCACCTCTTCTAGCTGGTTTTCCGATATCTCTTGTGGTACGTAGGCAGCGTTCAACACCTTCAGCAGCGCATTACGGTGTGCTTCAGAACACAGCAACAAGTTGAGAATAGAAATCTTCGAAGGCGTCTGATGGAGATGGTCTACAATCTTGTAGTCGCTCTTCTTAATCAGCCGCATAAACTCCTCGGCATCTTTGACAAGCAAATCCTTCTCTACCCCACACGGGACTTCTTCGACGACTTTGCTTTTCCCTTTATCGGCCGCATCAGCTCTGACCGCTTTCTCTGCCACGACCTCCGGCGGTGCAAATACTCTTCCACTGCGAGTAATACCACTGATTCCTGCAAGATTCTCCACAGTCGACCCATACGGCTCTAACTCCAACCTTTGTCCGTTGCAATAGACTTCAGCCCCATAATGCCACGGAACGGCGTTAGTACTCTCGAATGGTATCGGCCCAGCTTTGGTAATAGTAATTATAGGCGGTCTGGGCGCAGAAATAGTTATTGGTCGGCGAGGGATGGTGATGATGGCGACTTCATCGGCCTGCTTCAACACTACCTCTCCTGATACACTTTCAGCCTTCCGGCTAAACTGCAGAATCCCTTCAGTCATCAGACTTTGAATTCCTTCTACCAACTGCTCACATCCATCAGAATGTGTGGCACAGTCCATGCATAGTTCTCCGCATCCTGGAAAGAACCCTTTCTTCAGCAACTTAGCCTTAACGAAGCTAAGCGGCGTCTTTAGGTCTCTGACATCAGTCAACAGATCTGCACTCTCTTCTTCGATAATGGCGTTTACTCCGCCTCCCCTATGATTCGGCATAGGATTTTTCGTGACATTGGGCACATTATCGGAGAAGTTGATGATCTTGGCATCTACCAAGTCCTGCACCTTATGCTTGAAGGCTTTGCAGTTCTCGATTGTGTGGCCTGGTGCCCCTGAGTGGAAATCGCAAGTGGCATTTGCGTCGTACCCTGGTGAGGGTGCCCCTGTCAAGGGAGCCATCGTCCTCTTCTGGACCAACTGAAGCTGAAGCAAGGTCTGCAAGAGTTGCGCGTACGACATGGGCGGTGCCTCGAAGTGACGGTTTGCCAAAGATGCCCGATTCTGGTACTTTCTATATCCCTGTTGATTCGGTTGCTGCTGCTGCTGCGGATGCGGCTGCGGGGCTGCTGGGATATTTATACTGGCTATCTGCTGTTGAGGGCCTTTGCCCTTCTTTCGAGCGTTGGTCACAGCGCTCACTTCTCCTTCTCGTCGTTTGCCAGCATAAGGTTTCTTTCCACCTCCTCCGGCTGAGGACGACTCACCTTGAATTTTCCCGATCTTGATTCCATTCTCGACGTGCTCACCCATGATAATGAGAGCTGAGAACGTCCCAGACATACTGCTGACATACTTTTCATAGTAAACCCCTGGGAGGGTAGCCACAAACATCTGCACGAGCTCGCGTTCAACCATCGGCGGCTGAACCCGGGCTGCCAACTCACGCCACCGCTGGGCGTACTCCTTAAATCCTTAATTATTCCTCTGCGACAGGTTCTGGAGCTGGACTCGGTTCGGGGCCAAGTCGCTATTGTACTGGTAATGGTGCACAAACGCTTCAGCGAGATCCTTCCATATGCGCACGCTAGTGGGCTCCAAACCCATGTACCACTCGAGGGATGGCCCGGAAAGACTGTCTTGGAAGAAGTGCATCAGCAGCTTCTCGTCTTCGGAATAGGCAGACATCTTCCTGTAGTACGATCTCAAGTGGACACGAGGGCAAGTGGTGCCCTTATATTTCTCAAAGTCAGGCACCCTGAACTTAGGAGGTACCTTGAAATCAGCAATTAATCCCATCTTGGACATATCAACGCCCAAAGTATTCTGATTTTCAATATCTCTCATTTTATCTTCAAGTGCTTTGAATCTGAGTCGCGCTTCAGCATTCAGCTCCCCTTTAGCACCTCTTTGAGAGAACACATCATCCTGATGATCCTCAAGCCACGGTTGAGGCACCAACAGATTCCCGACGCCTGCATTGCCGTTGCCCGGCCCGATGTTGACATTAGCTCCCAGACTCCCATTACCGACGCCCGTCGTATTGAGTCCGATGTTGGCCATCACATTGCCATTAGCACTGCCGTTGCCCCCGGCCACGGGGACACCATTCTGTGGAGTATCAACTGGTGGAGGAGTAGGCACAACCCCGCCATGGAGTATGCCGTTGCTATCAACCCTGGAGATCAAAGGCTAAACCAAAGTCCCGAGCTGGTCCTGGCCATTGGCGACCACTTGCATGAGCTCCATGAAGCGATTCAACCTCTTGCGGAGCTCCCGAACGCCTGTTTGCACTTGATCCATGATCCTGGTCTGATTAGCTCTAGTCGGATAACAGTGAATTAGTCTCTGATCAATCCTGGAACCACCGGGAACAGCCTGGGACCTGTAAACCTGAAAAACCTGGTAAACACAGAAGGGTTAGGAAAAACAACAAAATGCTCATCATGCAAATGCTTCATGCAAATGCATGCGCGTGTCTGTGTGTTAGGGAGATCTCCCCCGATCCTAGTGCCTGAGTGCCAGTGCTGATAATAATAAGAAGAAGAAGTCCGGATCCAATCATGGAAACAACAATCTCATATATAAAGAAAGCCTATCAAGGCAGTACATAGCATCAGCGAGTACAAGACGAATCAACAGCGTGACTTCAGCCAACAAGCCTGGTGATGGTCAGCATACAACAATGATCAAAACAAAAGGAATACAAATAGTCAAGTACGGCCACGGGCGCGATACTCTTCTAACAACTCCTTCGTTTCTAGATGATCCGACAAAGTGAGCAACCCCTCGACGAGTAATTCCCTCTGCACAATGGTATACCGAAGTCCTTCAACCGAACTTTCCCATGCTCCTTCGTTGAAGCAGTCTTCTAACTTCCGCTTTTTGGACTCAAACGTCAGCTTGCGCTCCTTCAGGTTAGCGAGAGCTTTGTTGAGCTGGCCTTCGGCGGCGTATCTGCGGGCGGTTTCTTCATCAAACCTCTTCTCACTGTCCTTCACCTGGGCTTCCAGCTTGGAGATCTATAGCATCAACTTATCCTCCCGCTCTTTCCTGGTGGCTAGGGAAGCCTTCCAGTGCTGGTTGAACTTAGATATCCTCCGATATGCCTCGTCCAAATGCTGCTTCTTCGTAGCCAGTACGTCGTTGACAGCTTTGAAGTCTCGACCCATGCGTTCACGCTCGGCTATCTGTTTTGTCAGGTCTGTACCTAGCTGGTTCACCAACTCTGTCTGCCTTTTGAAAGAATGAACGGCTTCGTTCCTCTCACTTCGGAGCTGAGCTAATTCCTTCTCCAGTTCTTCGTTCGCCCGCTTCAATTCATCTCGCTCAGCCAACACCTGATTATGCTGCTGAATGGGCACAGTAGTAGGCTCTTCGATCATTGGAGGAATTTCTGGCTTGGCATGAGGGAACGGCATCCCTATAGCATTTACTCTGGCTCTGATCCAAGCCAAATACGGAGGGTAGGCTTGATTGTTGCTTTTTCCCAGCAATGGCTTTCCTCGCTTACTGATACCATTCCACGCGCGCTGAAGCTTGGACAACAAATCCCCCTCTAGAATACCAGTGAGGTACAGAGATTCCTGTACCTCTTCATCCTTCGGCGGAGTTCTCAGAGCATACACGAACTGTCGAACCAGCAACGACGGATTGTAGTTTATACAACCCTTCCTACCTATCAAAGGCACATTTGGAAACCCGCTGCAACTGAAGATCACCTCAGTACCCAACCTATCTCTGTCGAACCAGTCAATATCCTCTGCAGATAAACTCATCAGACGCTCAGGCCACTCAGCTATGGCTGCAGACAAGACAAAAGGACCCCTCTTGGGCAGATGACTATCAAGCCATTTATACAGCAAGGGTACACAGCACGAGACATTCTTCCCTCTCCTGTTCTCGTTTTTGTAGTGGACTGAGTGATAGACATCTCCGATCAAGGTGGGGACTGGATTCCCTGAAGCAAAGATGTGAAACGCATCAAAGTCTACAAAATCAGGCATGTTAGGGAACAGGATGATGCCATATATGCACAGAGCGAGGATGGCATTGAACGCGACCCAACATCCGTCCTTGGCACACTGCTGAGCCTTACCCACCAGAAACTGCAAGGAGAACCCAGGAACCTTGTTCCAACTAGTCAATACTAACTCGGAGGCATCCAGGTGAAGTGAAGGAGCTAAACCAGCCAGATCAGGCTCAGCATCCATGTGAACAAAAGGCATCTGCCTCTTGATAGGCACACCTAGCAAATCAGCATACTCTTCCAGCGTAGGCGCGAGAACAAAGTCCTGAAAAGTAAAGCATCTCAGCGGAGGGTCGTAGAACTGCAGTAGAGCGTGCAACCCATTCAACTCGAACACAGAAGGCTTATGAACCAAACTGAGCAACCTTCCGTAAGACTTCCTGAACTCATCCTTCACAGAATCATCTGCTAGAGCTATCAAACCAGTCAACTTAACCACATCAGGGGTAGGGAACTTGTAAGCCACGGTCTTCTTCAGAGAGCCCATAACAATACAATAGGAGGCAAGAAATCCTGGATCGGGGAAAACGGTACCTGCAACACAGACACACGTTAATGAAATGCAAATGAATATGCAAACTAATGCAAAATGCAATCATGCAATAGGAGGCCAAAGCAACTGTGCTGCGGAGATTCGGTATCAACAACCACTGATAAGAAGAAAACCCTGGTGTAGGACCACAAATCTGATCTGTCGAGAACAACCATCTGATAGGACCATATACATAGGATCATAATTCTGCTCTGTCAAGAACAAATGTCTGATAATAAGGACCTCTGATGTATGATCAAGAAATATTTGCTGATGAGATCTTCAGACCCCAAAAATCTGCTTTGTCAAGAACAAACAACCTCTGCTGATGAGATCTTCAGACCCCAAAAATTTGCTCTATCAAGAACAAACAACATTTGCTGATGAGATCTTCAGACCCCAAAAATCTGCTTTGTCAAGAATAAACAACTGATGACAATACTCTGCTCTATCAAGAACAGCCATACACCTGATGACAAGATCCTCTGATCAAAACCTGCTCTTTCAAGAACAGAAAAATGTGCAACTGAGAAACCCTGGTACCAACAAAACTGATCCACTGTCAAGAAAACCAGGTGGTCTGAAGGTTAAGGTTTCCTGCAATGAACCCAACCCTGCTCACAGGTATGGACCTAAACTGACACAAGTTCGGCATCCTATGCGTTCATCAGCGTCACAGACATTCAAGAGGGGTGATACGATACCCAGAAGGTGTGGCATCACCAGCTCATGAAGCGGCCTCACTCAGCTGAATCACAAATGATCGGTCCCCAGAGTCGACAATCCACCAAACCAGCAATCGTCTCAACCCAAAGGGTTGAAAGAGAAGCCAACCGGATGAACCTCGTCTGAGCATGGATTTCATGAGACACTAGTGCCTGCAAAGCAAGCACGCGCCCACTAATTTCCACTCTAAGTCTATAGTGCACTCAAGCCTGGGTCTGGCTTCTCACTCATCAGAACTCCCATCCCACAACAACACAGATAATCATATTATACTGAATATAAAATGCAGGAAATAAAGTGCGAGAAGTAAAATGCGAAAAATAAACGCAACCCAACAAGTAAACATACAAGCGTTAGGATTGACTATCGCAGGGAACCGCTGAGTTCCCAAACTGACTCGCTTTCGGGACGTTGGATCCCTAGGAAACTAGAAATTCCCCAGCAGAGTCGCCAGCTGTTGCTTGCGCGAAAATAAGGTGTCGGCACAACAGAAGAGTCGCCACCTTTCGTTATTTATCCCTTAGAGCGGGAAAGGAAACGATCGGAAAAACCTGACGAAAAAAGGGTAAGACGAGGTCATCACAACCATTGTCTGGGTTCGGGAGTCGGTTACGCAAGGGGAAGGTATTAGCACCCCTCACGTCCGTCGTACTCGACGGGATCCACGCTTGTTGTGTTTACTTGGACGGGTTGGTTTTATTCTATCTACCTATCAAGGCTGGCTTAAAAAATAAAAATGACTCGGCAAAGCATCGCGCTTTATGCCTACGTATTCTCATCAGAGAATGAGAAATTAGAGTCAACGTAGTTCGGCCTACGACGGGTTATGGGGAAGGTAGCTCACCAAGACATCGCCATCTTGTGCCTACGTACTCTCAACAGGTATGAGAGATCAGAGCTCACGTAGTTCGGGAAACTACGGTTTATTTCCTGTCTTTTACGAAAGAAGTGTTTTTTACTGTGTTTGCGATTTCAATCGCACTAGAGACTATGACCTGAGAGTGAATGCGTTGCATGTCACCCAAAGGGTACCATACTAAACATTCAGACTGTGGAAAAGAAACTCTCCCACAATCCTTTTCAGGCTCGTAACGTACGAAAGAAATCATTCATGATTACTGTATCTTAAACTGTTTTGAGATGAGAAGAGAACAGGCCCAACTAGGAGGGAGACTATCAAGTCCTACTGTTGTCATGCCATGGATTCATCCTATGGTTGAGGTTTGAACAGGGAACTCCTAGAAGTTGTCATGCATAGGTTTCAACCTAAAATTCTATCATCAATTCCTTATCAAAGGAAATGAGAGTCCTAAGGGATCATGTCAATGAGACACCAAAACAAACAAAGCATCAGCTTAAACGGTAAAATGCATGCAATGCAAGTGAGGGAGGAAATGTGTGTGGGGCTTCAGCCTCCACAAGCTCATCTTAACATCAAGCCAGAATGGATAACAGTAATCATACTGAAATATAAAACATGCTATCAAGCAAAAACAGTAAACTGCAATCATACAGATAAAATGAAATAAAATGCCATCAGACAAACAAACCACATGGGCAAGGGAGCTGGGCTCTACCGAATACCCGCAAGCAAAGCCACACAGTAACAGTACAAGCAGAGGGAGCAACTCAACCTCTAGTGCAATCATGCTCCTAGATTCTACTTATTCTAGATATGAACTTATCCTAATGCATCAAACAAGTCAAACAAAACACAACAATACAGAAAAGAAAAAGATGAGATCAACTCCTCTCTCAGCCTCAAGCTTCAGCTCTTCCAACAGCAACTCAGTCCTCAGACTTCAATCACTCTTGACAAATATCAATTTGCTTTTCCAGGTTTCAACCTTTCAACATAAGTTTCAACTTATCTTCTCCTTTAAGCTTCAGCTTCTTGATCAGTTCCACCTTCAGGCTTCACCCAAACTTCAGGGATCTTCAAGTATCAACTTGCTCTTGTTGCTTTTCAAGCTTCAGCTGGAATGGCAATACTCAAGGATTCATCCTCTTCAATACTCTTCATTGAAGTCTTCATCTTCACACTCAAGCTCTGCACCTCTCAAGATAATCAAACCAGATGAAATCACTTAACTGGATAAGCTGGGGATATTGAACTGCTTACTGACCACCAAAGGTGACCTATAAGGGTTCAACATCAAAGGAATGGTTCCCTTAAAAGTTCTACTTCCTAGGTACATCACTTATCCCTCCAAAGGAGAGAGGTGTATACCATGGAAGGACTTTGAATCATAGGGAGGAATGGAGGTGAAAGATACCATCCATGTATAAGAAAGAAGTTATCTAAGTCTAAACTCTTCCTATTCCCTAACCCTAAAACAATCTACAAAACAAACAAGATCAAGCTCTCAAACTCCTCAATCCATATTCAAGTCTTCTACTATGCTCCTCAATGCTCCTCAGAACAATACCAAGCTCTCCAAGCCCACAAAGCAAAGCAAACAACAATACAAGCCCACAAGGGCAACATAAATAATCACCAACTACAAAAATCATCTAAAAATAGCATACTACTATATTAAAACCTAATATAATTTCTAAGGGATCCTACATACCTACCCTTAATACCCTTATATGTCCCATAGTCTAATTTGTCCTAAAAACCCAAAAATCTAAGGTTATTGTGGACCTATGTTGAAGTTTGACCTAATTCTACACAACCTAATGTCATCTAATCAAAACTATCCTAAAAATCATCACAAAATTATGGAATAAATCCAGGGGGAAGCTAAAGCTTATATCCAACTATCCTAAAAATAATGGCCTAAAAATGTTAAGGGAACTACCTAAACAAAATTCTACAAATTCATGGACCAACATAAAAGAAATAAAATGCAATAAAAGTAGAAAATATACAAAAAATACTAAAAATGCATGAAAGGAAAATATTTTTATTTGATAATTTTTTAGACATTATCATGAAGTGGGAGCAAAAATTACCATTAAAAAATCTTTAATTTTCAATTTGATATGAATTTTCAAAGTTTGAAAGAAAATGGAGAAAATAAAATGAAAATATAAAAGGATGGGTGCAGCTAGCAAACAGATCTAGTTCAAATCATCACATGGGCTAAAGTGGGGGGTTCAGATAGTATACGCGCTAAGCCCAATTCACTCAGAAAATCAAATAATAAATCATTCAAAAAAATGAAAAATACACGGTGCCAATAGAAATGAATTTCAGTTCAAAAATGATTGGGCCTCACGAAGGGGGTGTGGGGAGCAATCCAGCCCAAGAAACCTTTAATGAAACGCCGCGTTTCATTGTAGTTCAGATTCCCTCCCAAAATGCAATTGAACACGGGCCGTTGGATTAGTGAGGAGTCAACTGGTCAAGCTAGCATCTGATGGCTGGGAAGTTATCTTCTTCCTTCAGCTAGGGTTTGCTGAAACTCCATGGAAATGCAGAACATGAAGCTTCATCTTCCTCAACTCGTGCTTTCTCATTTCTCCATCAAAACTCAAAGTTTAAAACCCTAACATGCTCCATTTTTCATGCTGAACACAATCATCATCTCAAACTCCATTGAATCTCCCTCACACTTGAAACCCGATAGTAACTTCAAATTATTGATCAAGAACCAATCTTAACAATTCTCAAAATTAATGGTCCTAATCTCATCCTCATGCTTCCCTGAACATTTCTTGCTATTAAACTAGACTTATCCCTCAAGATTCAGCAAGATACAAGGTCAAACAAAAATGGTGTCCCTAATCCAATCTTCACCAATTGCCTTCTAACTCTCCAAAATCCATCACCTATTGGTCTCTAACATTTCTACACTAACAAATTAACCTAATCATGCCTAAAACATGGTGTAGGGAAGAATTTGCAAACCTGGTTAATCTTGATGAACAGATGATGAAATCCTCCAATTCAGACCTTGAAACTCTTCAGAAAGTTTCCCTAGATGCCAATCTTGCTACTGTTTGCAACAATTTTGATGGAGGAAGCCTCAATCTCAGAATTCGATTCTGACTTGCCACCTTGAAATTTGAATCACCAACTCTTCAATTCACCATGGATTTGACCTCAACTCAATCTGCACAGCTTCACTATGATGTATGGAATGTGTTTGAATGGAAAGGATGAATGGAAATGAAGGAGAATGAAGAAATGAAACTTGACTTGCAATGGAAGATTCTTGATCTCACTCTCTCTTCTCTGCACCAATTCTCACCAACCTTGCATCTGAGCAAGTTATACATGTTATATAGAGTGGTTTAGAATCATCTAGAACCATCTAGGATCATCCAATGAGTATTTGAACTTCTCATGTCATGACATTTTGATTTCAATTCTCCTTATGTGCTATCTCATGCCAAGCTTCTTGTAACCCTTGTAACTGACTTGAAATTCTCCCCATATGAGATTTAGAATGTGTTACAATGCATAACCAACTTGCTTATTGAGTTTTATTGAGTTTTGCTTTGGTACCTTAATATGCAAGTAAGCCTTTTCCAAAGCAGCCCTATAATCTAAGCCCTAAATCAAAATTGTGGCTGAACCATTGTTCTTAGAATGTCATTTGGAGTCAAAATGAGCTATTATATGACATGGTTTGGATTTATAGCTTGTGATTTCCAATTTTCAATTTCACCTTATTTAACTTATGCCTCCATTTTAGGCCATTTTTATCACTTTTTGATACAAGCCTTTTCAACATCTCATGACCTCTCTACTAGCCTTAAAACATCATTCTAAGCAAGTTTGATGTTGAAGATTTTTCCATTTGAAGCTTGGAAATAGGAGATATGGCCTTATGCTTGAAATGACCTATAACCTCCAAATGACCAAAATGCCCTTGACTTGTCAAAGCCATAAGTTGAGTTCTACAAATCCTATCAAGGACTGTAGTACTCTCTAGAAAGCTAAGAAGATGCTCTACAACATTCATGTTTACCAAGAATCCATAGGAGTCATCCTACTAGGACAAAAGTTGGATGCAAGTTGGGTGACTTTCAAGGACCCAGATTCACATACCTCAGATGACCTGTAATTTGTCAAAGCCATAACTTGAGCTCTACAAATCCTATCAAGGACTTCTAGTATTCAAATTAAATATAAGAACAAGCTCTACAACATTCATGTTATGGGGAAGATGAGATGACAATCACATCTTGAGCTAAACTGCCTTGAAGATAGGGATCAAACTAGGGGATTTTACACTGTCAATCCTTAGAAACCCTAGCTTAAAACTTCTCAAACTCCTCAATCATGATGAGTTGGTCTAGGAATCATCCTTATATCATCTCAATACATCATTCCATGCTCACATGGCTCTTGGATTAGGTCTCAACCCTCTCCAAATCATCAGTTGACCTAGGGTTGACCCAGTCAAACCCTAATTCCACCATTCATGGTTGAATCTTCTGAATTCTTGTACAATGACCTCTCTAGGCTTCATGATGGCTTTCAAGACATCTCACAAGCTTTCTCAAAGCTTCAAGTCCATCCTCATAGTCTCAGAATCATCTGAGGAGCTCCCACAACTCTCAAGTTATGAGACACACAACCTTGGTTTCAACCAATCTCTCTGAGGATCTCTTGAGTTCTCTGACAAGGATATCAACCTTTGAACACTTGAACAACTTCCTTGGCTAGCTTCAAAGTCTCATATAGCTCTTGTTGGGTAAATAAATGTTGGTCAAATTTTGGGGTGCAACAGCTGCCCCTATTCAAACGGCTTGAACCTGACTGGGTGAGGAGCGAACGACTCTCAGCCAATCAAGGTGCGAGACGGTTGAATACCGATAAACTCGGAAATTTGCCAACTGCACAAGTACACGGTACTCTGGCGGGAACGAATCTTCGAACACTGAAATAATAGCTGCACGGCAACTAGCTGGAGACATACTGATATGAACCTTGTCGTCAGTTATCCACATTAAATTCCTCTGACATTGTCATCAGACACCTGACCTCGCCGTCAGGCATTCGTGAAAATAAATCGTCTGACATCGCCGTCGGATAACTAAAACACCCAACATCGCCGCTGGAAAACTAAATCACCTGACATCGCCGTCAGAAACAAACATCCAACATCGCCGTTGGAGAACTAAGCCGCCAGAAACGAACATCCCACATCGCCGCTGGAGCTACAAAGGATCTGACATCGCCGTCGGACAACCATAACTCTGAGAAACACTCGACATCGCCGTCAAGTAATCAACATAATCTGACTTCGTCGTCAACTCTCAACATCGTCTGACCTCGCCGTCAGGGTGAAGAAACTCCATTGGGGAATTGGTCACACGGTAACCGATAATACATAGTCGATCATGCCATCAGGCATTCAAAGAACACTATCGGGCATCAGCCGGACTTCAACCATCAGGTTGATCATGCCATCAGGCATCCAAAGAAATTGTCGGGCATCAGCCGGACTTCAACCATCAGGTTGAGCATGCCATCAGGCACCCAAAGAAATTGTCGGGCATCAGCCGGACTTCAACCCTCAGGTTGATCATGCCATCAGGCATTCAAAGAAACTATCGGGCATCAGCCGGACTTCATTAGCAAGTCGGGAATAGAATTCTTGGTCAATCATGAGCCAATTGGGAATATCTAAACCTCTGCCATCAGGCACTCCGCATCAGCTGAGAGAACTGCTTCATTAAGACGGTCAGACTCAGTCATGGAGTCTTTAAGGGAGATTTCAACTTCGCCGTTAGAAACCTGCTGGGGATGACGCTTCGCTGCTGGGGATTCTGGAGAAACTATCAAGTAACTCCGCTCCGGAGGTCCAGAAATCATTCTGGATGAATCAACTCTGCTGAGGACTTCAAGAATCATCTTGCACCGGCGACCATTCTGGAGATTTCAGGAATCATCCTGAGCGAACACTCTGTTGGGGATTTCGAGAATCATTCTGAACTGAAGACTTCGCTGGGGAGAATGTCAGGAATCATCCTGAGCAATCAATTCTGTGGCGGAACACCTGCAAAACAAAAACGGTAACAACCTAGATCATGTTTATTATGCGTATGCTTCGGCAACGGCGCAATGCTCCACACGGTGGAAATGCTATGTGTTTATGATAAATGCTATGGAATCATGCACAATGATGGGATCCCGTCAGCAAAATAAATGTCGAAGGGAGAATCCTCCTGTCCAGGAGAACGAACTACTCAGATAGGGGAATCATCCTGCTGAGGAGAACATGGTCACGCCAATCTCAATTGGACTCCGCAGGGGACACAACTTCAGTTGACTGTTGCGGGGGAACGAAGCTCTACGAGAACCTGGACCTGCTGAGGAAAAGCGATGTCAGTCGCGGGAATAAACTGCGCGGCCTCCTCGGCTGCTTCTCTGGAGATGACGACTTTGTGGGGAAACAACTTCAGCTGTTCAACACTCTACTGGGGAAAACCAATCATGGCTTGAGCGTCTTCCAAGGATTCGGCTCTCTTGGGGTCTGCAAACCCGGCTGAGGAAGGAGAAACGATCATGGAAGACTTTTTCATGTTACTACAATCATGGAATTGCACTAAAAACTTCTCAAAAATTGATGGAAAAATTCTATGGAGTATATTGAATGTATTGGCAATGAGAAAGGATCAAAAAATGGAGAGAGAAAAAAAAGGATTGAAAAAAAGTGGAAATTAAAAGTATGTGAAAGTATGGGAAAATGGAAAAAATGATCATGGAAGAGGATTTTTGCCTTGGCTCCATTTGGTTTTATATCTTGCATCATAAGGAAAATTTAAGGCCCAAAATAGTCCTTTGTTTCTAAGCCCAAGCCCAAGATCCATTATGTTACTTGAATTGTAAGAAATCTCGAAATAGGTCATGAAGAAAGCTTCAAATGAAAAATGTAAAAGTGCCATTGTTCTTAAAATGAGGTTTCCACTCAAATTAAGTACAAATATGGACTTGTTTGATTAAATTTTGAAGAAATACCAAACTATGCCTTTTCACATGTTTTCACCAAAGTGACTTTTATCAAACTTCCACCATGAGCTAACCCATTAAAACCTTGAGGTTTAGTTGACCCAATGACGCCATTCGGAGCAACTTTCATGTTGGAAAAAAGTCTATTTGAGTTATGCAAAGTATTGAACTTGACCTGTAATTTTATGACCTGTAATCGTAGTTTCTCAACTCATTGATAATCTTCAGTTGGCCTCTAAATTAGGGGATGAACCCCACACAAGCATCTGAACTTCTCAAGGGCATGAACCACTTCCTGGTGACTTTAGTGATTCCTAAAGCTCGAATAAAACCTCTAGATAGGCCTCTCTTGATGTATATCACACTTGATCCCCTGCATAAATGCTAATGCAATACTATGATAATGCTATGATGATGTTATGTTAATGCAAAAACAAGAAGGAAAAGGTTGGGCAAATTTTGGGGTGCAACACATACCATTTCTGAGTACAGGCTGTTTTGAATCCTAATGTTTGTTGGCATTCACTCAATATCATGATTATGAGGTGTGTGTGTGTGTGTGATTAAACTGACCTGAAATCATTTTGAACTGAAAATAAGCATGTTCATGCATCTCACAAACACTAAAATGCATTTTGAAAACCATATCTTACCACAGTCTCTTTTTGATCTCAAATTGTTTTCAAACTCACTCAAAATCATGTACATATGTTGTGTGTGTGATTAATTGGATCCGAATGTGCATAGAACTAGAATCTCACATCATCATGCATCATCTTCATGTTATTTATAACTTGAAATACCAGTTTTTGTGACAGTCCCTTTTTTGGCTTCAAAATATGTTTGATTTCACTTCATACAATGTATATGATGTGTAAGTGTGTTTTAAATGATCAACTTTTGCATGATACATGAATTGCACATCCTAATGCACCTCACCAATACCAAATGTTGCATCTTGAAAATCACTTTTCATAACAAACTTCCTTCAACTCTTTTCTCAATTTGAATCCATCTCATGGCACATGTGTGAACTGTTTGAGTGATTGGTTTGGTTAAAATGTGTCTATAACATGATTTGAATTTGCTCATGCCTTGTAAAGCAATCAAAGTGCATTTCAAGAGGCATATCTTGCTACAGTCAGCCTTTAACCCCAAGTCAAGTTTGAACACCCTTGGTAATCTATGTTTGATGTGTATATGTGACTGATCCACCAAAACTATGCTTAGAGCTTGAACTGCATTTTCACATGATTGCATCAAAAAGTTACTTTTTCAATTTACATGTCATTTATCATACCAAGCTGCCTTGAAGCTTTTTCTGATTTGAATGTATTCATTATCATTGTTATGTTGTGTGTGCATGATCACTTGGGTTCAAAACTGGTTGGATTGGGGGGTTCACATCAAAATGCATTTTTAAACAACCAAAAGCAACTACTATCGGGTTTTAAAATGGGAGAGGAATTTTAAAAATCTAAAAGATCCATCTTGTTCCTTGTTCAAAAGCACCCAATTTACACTAAAATTTTGTCAAAAAAAATGAAGATTTGAGAAAGTTATGCCCAAAATGCAAATCATGATTCTTCCCTTGTTTTTGTGCCCAACCTGTTTGAAAAGACCCCTCATATATTTATGGGGTGGCTTCCATCAATGGATGTATAGCCACCCCAATGGTAAGACCATATGCCTAAACGCGCCTTGCAAGCCTTGAACCTGGGTTCGACCCCTGAGGAGGGCAACCCTTTTGGATTAATTTTGTCATTTTTTATCCAATCTTCAAAAATTCATATCTCTCGCAATTTTATTCATTTTTCACCCATTCTTTTTGAAATATGTTCATCTTGATGTCTAATTTCATGTCATATTTTTTATTTCCATGTTTGCTTAATTTTTTATCTCGTTTGACTATGTGCAAGTTATGTACTGTTTGTGTTCGTTTTCACGTATGTAGATGAATTTCTCTCTTGTTGTAATTGTATATGCTTATGTTCTGCTTGCCCTCATATCTTTAGTTGTTAGTTAACATGCTAGGATTTTTATTTTGGTGGTTACCATGTTCATTTTACTTCATCTGTTAATTTTACTTGAGCTTGATCTGTTGTCACACTTCCTGCTTAAACAACTGCTTTGATTGTCATCAATGCATTTCCATTTTCATTATTTACCATGTTCATTTAATGGTTGTCACCTTGATCTTTATATTTATCATGTTGTTGCTTTGCTTAAAATTTTCCTTCCCCAAGTGATGAAGTTTGTTAACTCATCCAGTTGCCTCTCTTGTCTCCTTCCAAAGGAAAAGTCTGTCCATTTGTCTCTCATGTTATGGATACATCCCTCATCCCTCTCATGACTTTGTTAAGTCACTTTAACCCTAGATTATAAGCCATTATACTTCGCTTCAAGTCTAAGAAACCCACCTGTACTAGGAGTATTCTTCAACTAGAACCCTAGGAAAGAGTTTGTCAACTCTGTGTAAGAATCATTGTCATGATTTCTTACTTCCTCTTTTGAATATTACAACTTATAATAGGGAGTTTTGTCAAACTCCACATAAACGTTGTCATGTTTGTTCCCCTTTGAACCTTGATCATAATCAAGTGTTCTTTATCCCTTGTGAGGTGAACTACGATTGCTCTGATTCTATCCTAGTTAGGATACGTAGGCAGAAGATGCCATGTCTTCGCGAGCAAACTTTGTATTTAAACTTAGGTTTCAACTCATATCTTTTCCCAATCCATAATAAATTTTCACAAACTTAGCAAGCAATCAAACAAAAGGTTCCTGTAGAGTACTACAGATGCTTAGGGTGCTAACACCTTCCCTAGGTATAACCAACCCCCGATCCCCGAATCTCTTAAGCGTTGTAGTTAAATCGCGAAAAAGGTTTTTCTTTCTTTAGACCTTTCTTTTGGATAAAATAAAGTTCGGTTGTAAAAGAATTAAGATTCAAGTTAACTTAATAGCTTAATATCCAATTTTCACCGCAACATGAAGCAACCATAGAGGACAAGTCAAAGACACTGAATCATGGGCCTCCATGCGCTTAAGTCGAGAAGCTGTTTCACTCAGGGATTCATAAAGGTTCGCCAGAATGAGTTTGCTCAAGCAGACACCTTTGTTGTGATGGAGCTGGTTAGCAAGGGGCAGGTATTTTTGGCTACCTGCAAAGATTTAGTACAGAACACGTATCTCGACAGCCATATGGCAAGAAAAATCACATGTTCTTCATCAGATACACCGTCAGTAGTTTAGTCGAAATGGTGTTTGATGAAATGAGTATAACTGAGTTTGGAGTTGGGGATATGTATATAGTCTTCAGCGTCAACGTCAGGTTGGTATGAGACACCATCAGGACGAACACCGGTGATAACGACTATGTCGGAAAGGGTTGGGGAAACCATCCCACTTGGTAGGTGGAAGGTATAGTGAGTACTATCCCAAAAGTATAAGGATGCCATCAGCAGGTTCAGACAATATGGAATGTTAGTCTTCGACAGCATTAGAAGGTCATAAATCCCCACAGATTTCCAATGATCGGCTTTAACCTTCTCCATCTTTGCCATCCAAAGGTCAAAGTCTTTAAGAGGACTAACGACTCTCACCAGTCGAGTACCGTCAGAAAGATATCCAAGGTTGAAAGTTGGCAATGGAGTTTCTTCAGCAGTATTGGTAAGGAGTGTAGGGAAGCTTTTTTTTCCCTAACGGTCTGGTTCTCCGGTAAGACGGCAAAAATTCACTCAGCTTTGCGTCAGAAATATCAACCTGTGCTAAAGGACCAGAGAGCGCGTACGGTTTACCCGAACAATTAAAGGAATCATTACCTGAGAGTGGTAGAGGCTCCTTGCAGCTTCAGAGGTGGGTTCTGGCACACGTTGACGATTCTCCATCAATTGAGGGCCAGCTATGTCCCTGAAAGGACGAATGGCTTGCTTGGATTGAGTAACCCGTCCCTTCTGGGTTTTCTTCATCTGAACGGTAGATTGGGAAGATGCCATTGTTGTTGAAAGAAGTGAAATGGTTTTTTCTCTAAGATTGGATGAAGGAGGCTGAAGAAGGATATAGGATTCTTAAGATTCTAGAGAGTGTAAAAAATTCATAAGGTGGTGAAGGGAGATATTTATAAGCATTTAGAAATCCCAAAGGACTAAATCCACCATTGAAGACAATCGGATAGTGGGACGCGTGTCTTTTTTTTAAGAGAAGATACGTATGGGTAGTTATGGTCAGACTGTAAATTTACGTTTTCAAGACAAAGTAATGATAGAAACGGCTGTAAAGAAGTTTAAGAATTTATAATAATGACATGATGTCATAAGCGTGGAAGAAAAAGAAATGAACAGTTAACCACTAAAACAAGTAGTGGGTGGTTCAGTCAAAGCCATGCAAGATTAACACGCGTCGAGACGGTGAAGGAAAAAATGACCTTCCTACCAAAACTGGTGAAAGGACATTATTTGGGGGCAATTTGTTAGCTCTCAATTTTCGACGATAGTTGATTTTAGAATCACCTCAAGTCAAAATGTCAATTTGAAGCATGTGAACTTTTCGACACGATCAGGGAATAATCCAAGTCGAAGAGAGGTGGACAAAGCTACTAAAAAATGCTAACTGTTGGAAAGTGCTTGACAAGGGTCACGCTGAAGAGAATGTGCAGAAGTTACAACCAAAATTGGAGGGAAATATTATGTGTTAAAATTTCAAACGAAGAGTGGACGAACGTGGGAACGGTTGAGATGGTGGGAAAAGCGCCAAAAGAGACACGTTGAGAAGCCTCAACCGTCATTTAGTAGTTACTTTCTAGCACTATAAATAGTTGTCATTTTCATGTAATAAGGGTGTTCATTCATTTTATCTAGTCACTCCAAACAACTCAAAGTACCCACGTGTAGAGAAACGAGTTAGCGAGAATGTATGTGATACAAGACCAACCCTTTTTCATTAATGCAATTTGCTTGCCTTTACTTTTTATGCACCTTTACTCATTCTGCACTTTAACTTCAGCTTTTTCATTTAAACCGTTTTACAAGCTTTTTCTGCATTTTTACCTTCAAAGATCTCCTAGTCGAACGTGGAGTTCAGATTAGAGTTATTTTTATGCCATTTAAATTTTCTGCACTTTTAACCTTTCGCCCATTTATTTTCAAAGCTATTTATCTTCTTGCAATTTAACCTCCAAAGAGCTCTGGTCGAACATGGAGTTCAGAGTAGAATCTTTTTCACATTTACTTTCAAAGAACTTTACTTTTTACACCTTTATCTTCAACGCTATTTACTTTATAAAGACGTTATAGTCAAACGCGGAGTTTGATTATAATCTCTCGTCCTTTACTTTACATCATTTACTTTTAAAAGCTTTTACATTACTGCACTTTTACATTCTTGCTTTAAATCTTAGACGCATTACTTGCTTTCTTTTAATCTTCAAGTCATCTTACTTTCCAAAAGGTTTCACAGTCGAACGTGGAGTTCAACTTAGGGTCTTTTTGCATACTTAGCACATGTTCTAGGATTTAGTATGGTCGATCCTGCAAGTTAGTCAATTCTACCCTAAATTGATAGATCAGCGGTTGTTTACCAAAATTCACAGTAAACAGTATCAGGACTAATATTCCCGCCGAAATTCAAAATGCCTATGTTTGACAAATATGAGGGTACTACTTGTCCCAAGGTGCACCTAATCATGTATTACAGGCGGATGGCTCCGCATATCGAGAACGACAAGTTGTTGGTGCATTCCTTTCAAGATAGCCTCAAAGGAGCATCAACCAAATGGTACTTAAGCTTGGATCAGGCAAAGATACATGGTTTTCAAGACTTATCAGATGCTTTCATCCAGCAATACAAATATAATATGGATCTGGCTCTAGATCATCGTCAACTTCTCGGTATGATGCAAAAAAACATCGAATCTTTTAAAGAGTATGCGCAAAGATGGCGCGGGACTGCAGCTGAGGTTGAGCCACCCCTCACATAAAAAGAACTAGAAGATTGGTTTGTAGACACAGTCAGGCCGGAGTTTTATGAAAGGTTAATCAGCAGTGTTACCACCAATTTCTCTGACATTGTCGTTGTAGGAGTAAAGGTCGAAGCAGGGCTGAAAAGTGGAAAGGCGACAACTTCAACTGCCAATTCTAGCGTCAGTGCTGCCAAAAAGCCAACTAGTAACTTCCACAAGAAGAAGGAGGGCGAAGTAAGTGCCGTAACATATGGAGGGAGGCACAAAATCCAAAGAATCAACGACAACAATATCATCAACAATCCTATGTAGCAGCTGTGACGCCTGTTTTTCAACAGCAAGCTCATCAGGGTCCTCAACAAGGGGCACCTAATCAACATCAGCAGTACCACCAACAAGGCCAACAACCTCAAGCTCAAGCTCCGAGGAACAATTACCAAAATGATAGGCCAAAGATACATCCCATCCCTATGCGCTACACTGAATTGTTCCCTATGCTGATGGAGAGAGGACTTGTCAAAACAAGGAAATTTGGCGCTCCACCTAATTCTCTGCCATACTACTACAATGCTAGTGCACATTTCTCGTTCCATGAAACCACTCCCGAACACGATTTGGAAGGATGCTTCGCGCTCCAACACATTGTTTGTGAGCTGATTGAAAAGAAGATTCTGTCTTTTGAAGATAACCACCCAAATGTGAATGATAACCCCCTACCAAACCATGGTGGAGTAAATGTTATCACTGAAGAAAGTGAGGGTTCTGAGACAAAGACTGTTACCACTATTGAGGAAATCAAAGTGTCGTTGTCAGAATTGCACAAAAGGCTCGCTCAGGCCTGGATGCTCAAGACTTCTCACGAGAGCTGTGAGCAATGTATGTTGAACCCATAAGGTTGTGACCTTGTACAAAAAGATGTTCGAGCATTACTCGATCAAGGAATGCTAGAAATCACCAGCAGGAAGAAAAAGGAAGACATAGCGGTAATTGAACCCGTATTCAATATACCCAAAGAAGTCAGCAAGAAGGCTATCTTCAGAGATTACGAAAATAATACAACCAGGAACAAAATTGTCCGGCCAGTGTTCCGTGATGATATAGCACCCAGATTTGGAAGAGATCAACCTAGGTTTGAACTAAGGAGAGGGTCCAGACCTCACCCGAGGGCCATAACACCAAAAGATGATTACTCATGGTGTGATGAGATATTCAAAGACACGAAGTGGTCGTGTGTATATTCTCAACCAACAGTCCCTATTCCTAAGGTCGCTGTCGCTAAGTTATCCGAACTGTTTGTTATGAAAGTGGACTACCAAAATATTTTTGGGCCGACACCATAAGTACGGCTTGTTATGTTTTGAATAGGGCGCATTCTAAACAAAACACCTTACGAGCTTTTAAAAGGGCGCAAGCCAAACGTGTCTCACCTACATGTTTTCGGTTGCAAATGTTTTGTCTTAAATAATGGAAAGGAAAATTTGGGTAAATTTGACTCTAAAGCTGACAAAGGTATTTTCCTTGGATACTCTCAGTCGAGTAAGGCATATAGGATCTATAATAAAAGATTACTTATTGTCGAAGAATCGCTATATGTAACATTTGATGAATCTTATCCGAGAAATGTCGGAAAAGGTTGTGTTATTCATAGTGCAGGTACATCTACTGAAGACATACTCAAAGATGAAGAGCCGAGAATTGATCAGCCCGACAAAGCAAAAGTTGAGGAGGAAAAAGATGTCCAACATGAAGAAACTGAGGTAGATCATCCATCTATAAGTGATGCTCTCCCTCAAGCTTGGAAGTCTTCTAAAGATCATCCAATAGACAACATTCTCGGAGATATCTCAAAGGGTGTTACAACACATTCCCAGATAAGTAATTTTTGTTATCACTTCGCTTTCGTTTCACAAATGGAACCTAAAAACCCTAAAGAAGCCTTACTCGATGAACACTGGTTTTTGTCAATGCAAGATGAACTCAATCAGTTCACGAGAAATGAGGTTTGGGACCTTGTCCCTCCTCCGCGAGGACATCGAGTAATCGGTACCCGGTGGGTGTTTAGGAACAAGTTGGACGAAAATGGGGGTAATAACCCGTAACAAGGCGCGTTTGGTTGCGCAAGGGTATAACCAAGAGGAAGGCATCGAGTATGAGGAAACTTATGAGCCGGTTGCCCGACTCGAGGCTATACGCCTTTTGCTTGCCTTTGCTTGTGCGAAGAATTTTAAGTTATTTCAATTGGATGTTAAAAGGGTGTTCCTTAACGGATACATAAATGAAGAAGTCTATGTTGCACAACCTCCGGGTTTTGAGTCTCATGAGTATCCTGATCATGTCTACAAACTAAAAAGGGCTTTATATGGACTCAAACAAGCTTCTAGAGCTTGGTATGAGCGACTAAGTAAATTTTTACTTGATCAAGGTTACTCAAGAGGAAAGGTTGACACTACTCTCTTCATTAAACGTCAAGGAAAGCACTTGATATTAGTACTAATTTATGTTGACGATATTATATTTGGATCTACTAACATAAATCTCGTGAGAGAGTTTTCTGACCTTATGCAGGGTGAATTCGAGATGAGTATGATGGGTGAACTCACATACTTTCTCATAGGGGACGTTGGATATACTAAACACGCAAGACTAGGATTGACTCACATAGCGGACGTTGGATCCCCAGCAGAGTCGCCAGCTGTCGCTACTGCGAAAATAAGGTGCCGGCAAAACAGAAGAGTCACCACCTTTCATTATTTATCCCCATAGGAAGGGAAAGGAAACAATCGGAAAAACCTGACGAAAAGGTATAAGACGAGGTTGTCGCAACCAAGTCTAGGTTCGGGAGTCGGTTACGCAAGGGGAAGGTATTAGCACCTCTCACGTCCATCGTACTCGATGGGATCCACGCTTGTTGTGTTTATCGTACAAGTGTTTCCCTTGAAAATCGGAAAACAACCGCTGATCTTCCAAATTTGACTTTGGTGACTCACAGGATCGATCAGATTGATCCTAGGACATGTGCTAAAGTATTCTTCGTTTAGAATTAGATTTAAAGTACTTGTAATAACGAATTGGTAAATGTGTTTGTAATGAAAAAGACTTCGACTTGGTATTTTAAAGTGCATAAAATTAAAGAAACGCTGTAAAAGATTTGTAAAAGGCTGATCGAAGAAGGTAAAAAGTTTAAAGAAAAAGAGGAATTGGAGTAAAGGATGCAGGAAAGGTAAAGGCAAAAAAGGTAACACTTGCACAAGTGGTTCGACAGAGGAAATATAAATGTTGCTGAAATTGTAAAAGACTTTATTGAAAAGTTGGTGATTTTACATAACGTACATTCTTCGTGAAAATACTATTTTCTCACACTCGGGTACTTTGAGTAAATTTGATTGGAGTTTCTTTGTACAAATGGTAAAACACACAGAAATCTGTCTAACAAATCCCTATTTATAATGCTAATAATTAACTGCTAATAACTTCCTAGTATCTCCTCGATCTAACAAGTGTCAATTGCATGTAACTTCCTACTCTAGAACTCGCCACGTGTCTTATGAACAGAACCGCTCCCTCCAAATTTTGAATTTCAAAACGACGTAGCAATCCTCCTGCAGAATTTCGGTCGAACTACCTCTGACACGGTCGAAATGCTCATAACTTTAGGTTTCTTAATTTTTCTAAGTTATTTCAACCGTTTAGCTTAGAAGATTCCTTAGAGGTTGTCAAAACCTCTTTGCTTCATGTTACTTAGACATTAATTACGTCTTAATGTTTAGCAACCCAAGGCAGTGTCGAATTTGGGAGCTAACAAATTGCCCCCAAAGAATGTTCTTTTCGACCTTATTGTAGGAAAAGGACATTTTTTGATAGTATCCCATTCGACACCATCTTTTCGATACTATCATACCCTTTAGTTTTGCTCTTATCCTTTGGAAGATAAAACAGAAGAAAGAGAAATGTTTATATTAAAAACCACGCCACTTTGCACGCTTCTGACGTCGTCATCATCATGGCAGGTTTCTTAGAACTCACAAAAATTCAGAAAACATCATCACCCTTTTAGCGCCTAGGGGTATAAGTTACAACCGCCCCTTACTTCTTCCACTAGGTCGCACACGTGGCCCACTAATTTCAACCACGTAAGAATTCTTAATTTTCTGAATCCTTATAAAATCACCAAGAGTTTTTTCATAAAGACTTTCTACTCTTTACCAACCTTTACTCTTCTCCTCTTTGCTGAAGAAACCCGTTTTTTCCAACACAAGAAAAATCTCCTTTTTCTCTGAAAACCTTCAATCATGGCTGAACAACAGAAGAAAACTCAAACTAGGAGACCATCTTCTTCGTCTGCATTGCCACCTTTCGATACCTTGAGCGGACCAAAAATCACGTAGAACCAACAGCTCATCAGGGAGCCGTTAGCAGAAGAAAAACGACACATCTACGAATCTCAGGTAATCATCCCCGTTGATGTGTCTGGAAAACCCTTAGCCATGTCTGGCCCATTGTCACCCCCAGACCTTGATTATTCCACCTTGAGTGACTTTTTCCCTTCTTATCGAAAAACCAAACCCTTAGGGCAAAAAGATGCTAGCAAAATCCCTTCTGATAACCCAAATGACCTTTCTCTCTTCAATGTGGACCTCAAATATTTGCATGATGGAGCACGACTCTTTAGAGCTATGCCGTACTTTAAAGATTCTGAACTTTACCTTAACTGGTTGGCAAAAATAGAGAAAGCAAAGGCACAACATTGGAAAGAAATAGGTATTTATGACCTAATCATGCTGTCGAAGGTTGGGCCACCTTACTGTCCGTTAATGCTGGCCTCCTCTTTGTATTTCTGGGACAACATTCACCATACCTTCCATCTTCCATGCGGAATGGTGGCTCCCACGCTCTTCGACATGGCTGCTATTGTCGGATTAAGACCATGTGGATTGGCTTACAATCCTGAAATTGATGCATGGGACACCATAGGTTTTGGTAGTACGAAACATACTTACACACCCTTCATAAATCGTTATCATAAGAAAGACACCGACGTAGTCGAAGACGAGGAGCACATAGCCTTTCTGGCCATGTGGTTGTCTCGTTGTATTTTTTGCACAAAGTCCTTGCAGGTGGTGAGGAAGTACCTTACCCTGGCGAATCAGTTACACCTTAATAGGGACGTATGTCTCAGTGAAATGATACTAGCCAGCCTGTATGAGGCTTTGGGAGAAGGCGCTGATAAACTAAGGGATCCAAAAACCCATGGCACTCTTATAATGGCGGGGCCATTTTGGTTACTTCAATTATGGTTGAACGCTACCTTCGAGCACAACCTTCCCTTCAAAGGAGAGGTCGACGAAGCCCAGGTATCTGAACGCCGGGTCGAATGGCCACGCTTGGTTCAGTTGACACCAAGTGGAGAGGGTCGAAGCCTTCGTGCCAACCTTACCAGCTTCATCCACTTGTTTGCAAAAAGGCATGAATTCACTCCCAGGATGGCCCCTTTTGCTCATAGGCTGTATGGCCCTGAATGGTTCACCAGGTCATTTCCTCCAGTTTCGCAAAAACAAGAAGCAGAATCCAACCTCATATGGGAGAGATTCTTGACGCCACGCTCGATTGTTCATAAGCTTAATCTTGTTAGAGGACAAGCAACATTAGTCGCTTATCAACCTAACTTAGTGTCGAGGCAATTTGGGTTAATTCAATCATTGCCTAGGTGCTTGTATGATAAGAAGTCTCATGTTATCCTTCTCTCCACTATCTTCAACCCACTTGAGTGTTCGACTCAAACGGCCCGTTATGCCCATAAGTCCCATTTTACTCCAATCTATTTTGAACCCTCTCACCTTTGTACCCCTGATTTTTATAACTGGTGGACCAACCATTACTCCAACAATTTTCTTGATGTTTCAAGTTTTTCACGCTTGATTGACCATGCTTTTATTGATGTGCAGGAAAAGGTCAAGAAAGGTACGTCTACTCATATCAAAGAGATACAAGCCTTCCAGAAGTACTTCGAAACTGCCTATCGACCAAATGATGTTAGTCGAACCATCCGCGAGGCTGCTGTCACTTTAAAAGAAAAGTTTTCTAAATGAACGGAGAATCTGAAAATCCCCTCATCTATCCCTTACAATAGACGATATGAGGTCTCATTTAAACTCTTTCCCCCAAAGACCCCTCGATTACCATCCGCTGATTTTGGCGTGGCTCTTGCCCCTCCATTTCCAGATTGGTTTATCTGTGAGGATAGTATAAAAATACTTCGACAGCAGTCGAAGCCTAAGGCGCAGCGGGTGGTTCCGACTAAACATACACTTGATACCTTTAGAGGGCACCTTCATGTCAGTATCGAAGATGTTCACATCGAGACTGAAATCCTTGAAGGTCATCTCCCTTCGATTTGGCTTCCTCTCACGGAGCTTCAACGTTACTAACCTATACCTTCTATATTTATTTATTCGCAGCTGCTCCCAAAAGAAACGCTCCGACCAATAAAACAGAAGGAAAGATCGAAAGTTCAAAGGTAAATTCTTACATGCTCTTATTTACCTGAAGCTTTTCTGTCCTTTGTTGATCACTTCGATCTTCCCAGGTTAGCCGCAAACCTCCAACCCCTCAAAAAAGAAGAAAAGTTGCAGCCCAAGTCATCATAGACTCCGACGATGATGAATCCCCTCGTGAAGATACTTCCCTAAAAAGAAAACAAAGGGTAACTCATGGGCTAGAGAGCGTCGAATCTTCTCTGTCTCCCGCAAAAATACAAAAACAAAACACGCCTCCTGAATCTCCTGTCAAAGCTCGCACAACAAATGATCCAAATCCTTCTGCCGTTCCCATAGAGAGTGATAACTCTAGTCCGGCTGAGGAAGCCTCGAAGGTATTGTGAAAGAATCTCTGACCTTTCTATATCAAGCTCTTGTCTCTTTCATCTCGCGTCTCATGAGGTTTATTTTCCCAACTGCAGACTACTACCGAGGCCTCCAAGCCTTCGATGCAACCGTCTCCCTTGCCTATTTATCCATTGAGCAGCCAAGGTGAACCCACTTATATCCCTACATCTGATTTGGGTTCTGGTGTGAGTTCTCTTGGTGAAATTAACAAACCTGAATTTTATGCATCCCCTTCGCCCCTAAAAACTACTACCCAACAATCACAAACTGATGGGTCTGACCCCGAGGAAGAGAAAGCTCCTGAGACAATAGTCGTGGCAGATGAAGACGAAAACCCCAAACCTGAGGACACCAACCCTGCCACCATGACAAGTTCCCCTCTTGATCAAACAAAACCCACTAATGATGACGTTGATGCAAACGAAGCCAACACATGTGAGGAAGAAGCCATGCACCAGTCTGAGCTAGGTGAGTCAGATGGTGAGGAAAAAGAAGCTACCTTGGCTCAAGACTCCACAAAAACTGCCTCTGTAGAAGGGGAAATAATTACAAAAGGAAAATCTGATGATCCTGCTTGTATTGATGCTACCAAAGTTACTTTCGTCGAGGTGCCACAGGCAATGCCTCTTCAAAGCGAAACGGTCCTCTCTAAGGAAGAAATGGCTGCGCTAAAAGAAAGCAATCCTCGTCGATACGTTCAATTACTGCTGCGCAGTCGAGGCAGTTCTTCTGGAAAAACTCGGAGTGCTTCAACTTCTGAGGGCCATGTCTCTAGCAAACCTTCAGATGACATTTTGGCTAAGATCAAAGCCAAAATCTTTAAAGGAGACCTTTTCATGTTGCTGCAGACGGATTTCGCCACCCATCTATCTTTGAAAGCGCTTCTTCAACAAGTGAGACTTGATTCCATATCCCCTGAAGCTGCTAACATCATTCAAGAGGTGGGGATTTTGATAGATCAAGTCTACAAAGACCTTACGTTGCTGCCCCACCTCGAAGGTGACATTTCGACGAAATCTGGTTGTGAAGCAGCTGCCTGGACAAGTGCAGCAGAATCAGAACAAAGGATCAAAGAGCTAGAGGAAGAGAAAAAGAGAGACCAACTAGAGATTGCTTCCAGTAAGGAAAACATGGTCTGTTGGAAACGCAAGATCAAGAAACTTCAAAGCAAGATCAAGAAAGAATAAAAGAAGATTTCTCAACTGTCTTCCAAAGATGATTCGACCCTTGCTGCTGAACTCGAACATGCTATCACTTTTGCAGAAGAGGCTCGAAGCTTAGAAGAAGAAGTTGCCAGATTAATTGACAAAAGGGCCTCGTTCCAACAACGTATTGAATCTCAGAAGGCGAACTACCTTAAAATGAAGGCCAATCTTCCTTTCTAATTTACTGACATATTGTAACAGACTATATTTTGCTGGCCTTTGAATCCATCTTTGTTATTGTAACTTATCGCGCCATTTTGGCAAATATTAATACCATTTGTGGCTTTGCTTTATACTTTCTGTTACTCTGTTGTTATCTTAACTTCTTGCAGCATAAGCCTGTACTTTTTCAAGTACTTACCATTTACTTTTAATATCCTCTTATCTTCGCCCAATTCTTCCACTTCATAGGATCCATTAAAGAAAACCCTCGACACTTGGAAGGGTCCCTCCCACTTTGGGGACCATTTACCCAGCGTCTTGGCCTTTTGATCCATAGGCAGAATGACTCTCCAAACTAAGTCTCCAACTAAAAAGGTTCTTGCTTTAACCTTCTTATTGTATGACTTTTCCACTCTCTTTTTCTGCCTTCTCAACAATTCTAGAGCTTTCAATCTTTCTTCGTCTAAGTCTATGACCTCATCGAGCATCATATCCCAATAGACTTCTCTAGGAATTTCGTGTTTCCTTTGAACCCTAATCGACTGTATGTGGATTTCGACTGGCAACACTGCATCATGACCAAAGGTCAAACGATATGGGGTGGTATTGGTCGCCTCTTTGGGTGACGTTCGACATGCCCATAGAACCTGATCCAACACTTTGTGCCAATTCTTTGGCTTGGTTCCTACTAGCTTCTTTATCATGCCAATGACCACTTTATTTTCTGCCTCGACTTGCCTGTTAGCTTGCACATAATAAGGGGTCGAAGTTAAGAGTTTGAACCCCATCTCTCTGGCGAAATCCTGCATCTTTTTACCCGTTAAGATCGACCCTTGATCCGTTGTTATTGTCTCTGGCAGTCCAAACCTAAAGATGATATTTTTCTGAATGAATTCAATCACATCTTCCTGATCCACTTTAGGTAAAGGCACTGCTTCGACCCACTTGGTAAAGTAATCTATCCCCACTAAGATATACTTTTGGTTTTTTGAGGATGCTGGTCGAATTTCTCCAATCAGGTCTAAAGCCCAACCTCTAAACGGCCATGGTTTAATTATGGAATGTAATTCGCTTGCTGGGACATGTTGTATGCCCGCATGAACTTGGCACTCCTGGCACCCCTTGGCGAACTCGATGCAATCCTTTAGCATCGTAGGCCAGTACAAACCTTGTCGAAATAATAACCATTTCATTTTATGGCCAACTTGGTGTGCACCACATGCCCCACTGTGGACTGTTGACAAAGCCAAGTATGCCTCTGATTCACTCAGGCATTTCAGCAAAACTCCTTCAGGGGTCTTTTTGAACAATTCGTTGCCCATCAAGATGTAGCTCAGTGCTTGATATTTTATCTTTCGATCTGAGGCTATTGATGGATTCTGGAGATATTCGACTAAAGGCTTTCTCCAGTCATTGTCCTACAATTCTCCGATGATAAAGACTTCGAAAGTCTCTTCATCCATATATCCAAACTTTGTAGCCTCTAAGTCTGATGGCTTCAACCCAACCGACACTACCTTGCCTCTAGCTTCGATTACTTCCTGCAAGTCTTCCTTCGAGACCCTATATCCCGAGGCAATCTGTGCTAGATCGTTGGCCACTTGGTTCTGTATTCTCGGTATATGTCGAATAGTTGACGCTTTGAATTTTTTAAGCAGCCTATTGGCCACTACGAAGTACATGATGAGATTTTCTTTAACACATTTGTACTCTTTGGTCAACTGTTTTATCACTAATTCCGAATCGCCCATTATTTCGACCTGGGTTGCCCCCAATTCTAACAAAATTTCAAGTCCAACTATTAAAGCTTCATATTCAGCCTCGTTGTTGGAACACAACCCTTCGACTTTATACTTGAATTTTGTTGGAATTTTATCTGGCGAAATAATCAACAGACCAATACCCGTGCCATGTTTGTGGCTAGAGCCATCAAAGTATAATTTCCATGGTTCCACTTCAACTATATTCAGGGCATTCTCGTTTGTAGAGTGGTCGACGATAAAGTCTGCCACTATTTGCCCTTTGGTTGCTTTTAGCGGTCTATAAGTCAAAGAATGTTCTGTCAATGCCAGTGCCTATTTTCCAATTCGACTGTGCAAAATAGGTTTGGATAACATGTGTTTAATAACATCAAAGTGCGAAGAAACACAAACATCTACTGGTTTAAAATATTGCTTTAACTTTGTACATGAGAAATATAAACATAGATATAGCTTTTCGATTTCACTATATCTAGTTTCTACGTCATTTAAAACTCTACTGAGGTAGTAAATAGCCCTTTCGGCGCCATTCTCATCCTCCTGAGCCAACATGCTCCCTAAAGTTCTATCTGACGCTACTATGTACAATCGCATACTCCTGCTTTGACACGGAGGCGAAAGGACTGGGGGGTGAGCCAAGTAGTCTTTGATTTTGTCGAAGGCTTCCTACTGCTCTTTGCCCCACTCGAATTTGTCCCTAGTAATTCGAAGCAAAGGTGAGAAGGCTTGCGTCTTGCCGCTTAAGTTGGAGATGAACCTCCTTAGAATGTTAATTTTCCCTAGCAGCGATTGCAACTCTTTTTTGTTTGACGGCGCTTTTGTTTCTAAGATAGCCTTCGTCTTATTCTGGTTGATTTTGATTCCCTTCTTATGGACAACAAAACCCAAGAAGTCTCCCGCCTGTACACAAAACACGCACTTCAACGAATTCATTTTGAGGCCGAACCTCCTCATTCTGGCGAACGATTGTCGCAGATGATCCAGATGGCTTTTTCCTGAAACAGATTTCACCATAATATCGTCAATGTATATTTGCATAAAAGATTCAATGAAATCATGGAATATAGAATTCATCGCTCGCTGATACGTTGCCCCAGCGTTCTTTAGGCTAAATGGAATTACTACCCATTCGTAAGTGCCTAAGGCCCCTGGACAACGAAACGCTGTTTTGGGAACGTCATCTTCCGCGATAAAAATCTGGTTATATCCAGAATAACCATCCAACATACTAAGGTACTCATGGCCAGCGGCTGAATCAACTAACATTTCCGCCACTGGCATCGAATATTCGTCCTTGGGAGTGGCTGAGTTCAAATCTCTGAAATCAATACACACTCTTAGGGACCCGTTCTTCTTGATGACTGGGACAATGTTGGCCAGCCATTCGACATACCTCGTTGTGCGAATGAATCTGCAACGAATGAGCCTTTCGATTTCCTCCTTGATCTTCGACATGATCTTTGGAGCAAAACGCCTTGGGCCCTGTTTGACTGGCTTCTTTCTAGGTTTTATTGGTAGTTTATGTTCCACCAAATCCCTTTGCAACCCAGGCATTTCGTCATAGTCCCAGGCAAAACAATCCTTATACTCCCGGAGCAACTGGATGACTTAGATCTTCAGTTGAGGGTCGAGGTTAGCACTAATGTACGTTGGCCTCCTGGTTGGACCCTCTCCTAAATCAATTTCCTCCAATGGATCCTGTGCGAGCATTTTGATGCCGTTCTCCAAAGGATCTCTTTCGAACCCCAGAGGTTCGTCATCATAGATGGCGTCGAGCCTCTGGCTCTCCCGCTGCATTTTGGTGGCTTCTTCAGCCATTTTTTCATGGGCTGCCATTACGGCCGTTTGTAATTTGGTTTCAGCCACATAGGCCGAAATTCCTTGCAGCACCGTTGCTTCAGTCATCAAACTCACTGCCCCACCCAGTGGGGTCAACTGGGGCTGCCCCCAGGTATGGGAGTCTCTCCCCAGGTATTTCGCTATCCCAACAAAATCCGTCGACAGGGTGGAGGTATAGTAAGTAGTACACCTCGTCATTTGGTGCGAACTCAAAGTCCACTGGAGCACAAGGGCCTATGCTGGCCAAGTGCTTGTCGAATTGGAACTGATCTACTTGCCTTCTTGGCACCCTGAAGTATCCTTGATCAGCTTCAATATTTTCAACTATGCCATCTGGCCTCCAGATGGCAATCCTTTGATGCATCGATGATGGCACTGCTCCAATGCCATGTATCCATTCTCGGCCAAGCAATAAATTGTAGTTGGTCGTGGTTTCAACCACCATGAATACCGTTGGTCTTGTAATTGTTCTGACGGTTACGTCCAACTGAATCACACCCCTGGTGGTTCCTACTTTTCCTTCATAATTCGACAAAACCATATTGTGTGGCTTTGTATCAGCGTCATGCTTTCCTATTTTTGTCAGCAAAGAATGTGGCATCAGGTTTACCGTAGCGCCACAATCCACCAGTATTTTGTTGATGGGGATGTTCTCCACTTTTGTTGTAATATACAATGGTTTCAGGTGGGTCCTCATTTCTTCAGTGGGCCGTTCGAAGAAAGCGTTTTGCTCTTCGACACAGCCGTTGTTCATCACGTAATAGCATACAGGTTTATGTGCTGCCATTTCCCATTCAGCGTCTGCGCCTGGTTCTTCGACCTCTGAAACCCTATCGAACTCCCGGGGCATCACCGACACCACGTTGACCACCAGGTTCAAAGAGTCATTGGAGTTGGAGTCAAAGTTATCTGTCATGTCTTCGTCCCCTTCCGTTGGTCTGTCTTGTTTAGGCGAAAACAGCCTTCGCCCAACTGGTAACTTTTCAGCTATCTTCGACTGCTGTCCTTCTTTTCTGGGGGGGTTTGAACTATTCTTTGACTGATTTTTCTCCATCTCTTCTCTGAGAGCCTTTCTTCTTCTTTGCTCTCTCCTCCATTGAGATCTAGTCATAGGATTCTTACCTTTATAGTTTTCAGATACGTGTGCTGTTTTTGAGGATTGATACTCCTTGCTGTAGGAGACCGAAGATCCTCGATTCACTTTGAAGTTCTTCCACCTTTGCTGCCCTTGCGCCCTTTCTTCATTAGGTTTCCTCCACTTTCCATCAGCGAAATCGACAACAGGTTTGAAACTGGCGGGCCTAGCACTTGGTGGCCTGATTCGAGGTTCAGACCGTTTGTCTTCTGTCCTCCTGTGGTAGCTCTTTCGTTGATCAAAACCATGGCCACCTCTGTTCAGTCGACGTCGACGTTCTCCCTCTAACTTCTCTGCTGCTTTTCTATCAAAAATGGCGCTGCACCTGGGGCACAGCATCACACTCGATCCATTGTCTTTGCACCGATGTAAAAAACCAACGATTGACTCTTCTGTCTCTGGGTATGCTAACCTACTACATCCCTCATGGTACTTTGATTCTTTCTTATCCATGGTCTCCGATGGGTTAATGTCGACCATATTAACTTCGACCGTCCCAGCCAGCTCCATTCTTTCCAAGCCCTCAGTGGCCTGGTCCATTATGACGAAATGGTCAGCTGTTTCCTTGGTTACCATGGCGTAATTTGGATGACTTTGAACCCTTGACTTGAATCGTTATCGTTTCAACGAGTATTCTCCTTGACTGTGACTGCCGCATCGTCCAAACCGAAACCCATGACAAATTTCGCCATCACTGGTGTTGAAATGAGGTCCTCAGTGACCTCCATCATGTTAGCAGAAAACTCGATGCCCTCAGTAGCATCTATCATGTTTGCTTCCATAAGTTCAGCATAAAGAGCATCAGCCAATTGCAGCGGATCAGCATCCACCTTCATCTGGCCCTTTGCCTTATCTCCAAACTTCAAGCGTCCCTCTTGTATCGCATTCTGGACGAGATCCCTGAAAAGAAAACATTGAGATGTTTTATGACCCAGAAAATTATGGTACTTACAAAAACCTCTCTTTTTCCGCTGCTCTAAGGGCGGTGTTTTAGCACCAGGCGGCACTATCATCTGCCCATCTTTTACTAGCAAATCGAAGATTTCATCACATTTCGTGATGTCAAAGGTGTAAGTTTTCTTAGGGAAACTGTCGTTCTTTTCTGATTCGACAAAGCCCTTTCCTTGAGGAGGGGCCAGTACTCGACAAGAATATGGGGGACCCAATTTTAATTCAGCAAGATCGACTTCGTTCTCCTCGAAGTAGGGGGACTCTTCGCAAGCCCCTTCACTACTTTCGTTGAGTTCGACAAAAGATACTTTCTTGCCTTTGTTAAATCTCGCCTTTTCGTCTTTTAGCCTTTCTAGCTGTCGGACTCTGTCGGCCAATTGGGCCATATCTCTCAGATACTGCGTATCTAATTTCTTCCTAATAGAGTAATCTAAACCTCCTGCTGCCATTTCGACCAACTCATGTTCAGGCACCTGTGTAAAACACCTTGCCTTAAGTAGTCGAAACCTATTGAGGTATTCTTCGATTGGCTCTTAAAACTTACGCTTTACACTGGCCAACTCTTTCAAACTAATCTTCGTCTGGCCCATGTAAAACTGTTCATGGAAGAGTCGTTCTAACTGCGTCCAGTTACATATTGTACTTGGTGGTAAAGTGGTAAACCACGTGAAGGCGTTCTTTGTAAGAGAACTTGGGAAGTATTTTATCCTAAGGCTTTCGTCATTGGCTATCTCCCCAGCCTCAATTATGTAGCGTGCTACGTGTTCGACGGTGGACTCCGTCGTGTCCCCTAAAAACTTAGTGAACTTAGGCACCTTGGTCCTAGGGGGTAATTCCGCTCGAAGGATGTAGTCGACTATTGGTGAAGTATAATTTGGCCTAGTAAACCCAGTGTTTAGGCCATTTCGAGTCATGATTCTTTCTACCATCGTAGCCAAGTTGTTTTCGACCGCGAGGTTGTTGCGTCGTACTTGCTGGACCACATTGTCTGCATCCTGGTTTCAATTCACCATAACTATTTCTGGGTTTCCCTCGACCAGGACTCTGGGAGTTTCGACAACATAAGGGTTTATTCCTCCTTGGTTCTCTAAATTGGCTTCTGGCGCCACTCTTGGAATTTGTTGTGGAGTATTCTCCACAGGAGCTTGGTTCCTTTCTAACGGAGGTACCCCTATAAATTCAGTCAAGCGTGTTAACTGTGTCGCCAGTTGTTGGTTAGCGTGAGTCGTGTCTCGAATTAATGGCTGAAAGATCTCACCCATAGTATGGGAGAGGGTTTGAACCATCTGTAAGTTACTCTCATCCATCTGCTGCCTCAAACAGGCAACAGACGTATTGGTTAGATTAGGACCTTGAGTCGAATATCCTAGACTTAAACTCTGAGGGTTTCGACCAATGTTTGAACCAGGTCCTGATCCTTGCAAAGGTGACGCCATTGTGTTTTCAGAAAATATTGGGGGCGCATTTTGCAGCCCCTGCATTACAGTCGTCGGCATCCCATACGGGGGATTCCTTGGCAACTGTGAAAGACCAAAAGGGGCAAACTGCCTTGACACTGATGGTCCTGCTATTGGAGTTTGGGGATTCGACACTGGTTGCCTAATATACTCCAATACGGGTTGTGTGTAAGGCCTAACTATCGTTGTCCCAGATCCTACTGGGGCGAAGGTTTGTTCTGACATTATGGGAGGCGCTACTTGCTCTCCTGTCTATGGTATAGGCGGTGGGACCATGTTGTTAATGGTTCCTTCGCCAGAACCTTCGACTTGTGGGTTAGGATTGTTTGGCTAGTTCGTTTCCGTCGCCATATTCCTAAGGATTGTTCGTCTTTCTTCGTTAGCAGCGGTAATTCTACCACTTCTTAGTAACATATAATGTACTTTCTACGAAGATTATTAAGACTTTTAAATGAGAATCTTTTAATTCTAAATGGCGGGGATATTTAGCATGGTCCCACTGGGCGTGCCATTTTGTTTCCCTTGAAAATCGAAAAACAACCGCTGATCTTCCAAATTTGACTTTGGTGACTCACAGGATCGATCAGATTGATCCTAGGACATGTGCTAAAGTATTCTTCGTTTAGAATTAGATTTAAAGTACTTGTAATAACGAATTGGTAAATGTGCTTGTAATGAAAAAGACTTCGAGTGGGTATTTTAAAGTGCATAAACTTAAAGAAACGTTGTAAAAGATTTGTAGAAGGCTGATCGAAGAAGGTAAAAAGTTTAAAGAAAAAGAGGAATTGGAGTAAAGGATGCAGGAAAGGTAAAGGCAAAAAAGGTAACACTTGCACAAGTGGTTCGACAGAGGAAATGTAAATGTTGCTGAAATTGTAAAAGACTTTATTGAAAAGTTGGTGATTTTACATAACGTACATTCTCCGTGAAAATACTCTTTTCTCACACTCGGGTACTTTGAGTAAATTTGATTGGAGTTACTTTGTACAAATGGTAAAACACACAGAAATCTGTCTAACAAATCCCTATTTATAATGCTAATAATTAACTGCTAATAACTTCCTAGTATCTCCTCGATCTAACAAGTGTCAATTGCATGTAACTTCCTGCTCTAGAACTCGCCACGTGTCTTATGAACAGAACCGCTCCCTCCAAATTTTGAATTTCAAAACGACGTAGCAATCCTCCTGCAGAATTTCGGTCGAACTACCTCTGACACGGTCGAAATTCTCATAACTTTAGGTTTCTTAAATTTTCTAAGTTATTTCAACCGTTTAGCTTAGAAGATTCCTTAGAGGCTGTCGAAACCTCTTTGCTTCATTTTACTTAGACATTAATTATGTCTTAATGTTTAGAAACCCAAGGCAGTGTCGAATTTGGGAGCTAACAACAGGTTGGTTTAACTATCTACTTATCAAGGCAGGTCTGTAATCAGAGCGAACGTAGTTCGGGTAACTACGGAACACTGGTTGATTCATCTGTTTTTCCGAGTAAGGTTAACAAACAGTTCCAGCAGTTTGGTGTATGCAGCTTGCTCGTCGGAGACTCGTGCATTACCGTTTGCGGTAGAACTGAGAGTTAACAACACTCTTTTTTCTGAAAGTGTTTTCCTCGAGTTAAGAGCCCACGGGGCAAAAGATAGGTTTGGAGTTTGTTTTTTGAGTCTTTTAAAGTAAGAAGTGTTTTTTGTGGATGTTTGTAGTTCGTACTGCACTAGAGACTATGACTTAGGAGTGAATGCGTCGCATGTCACCCAAAGGGTGCCATACTAAACATCCTGGTTACTGGAAGGAAACCCTCCATTAACCATTTCCTAAGTGGCTTAAGGCTCATAATGTACTGTATCAACTTGCCTTTATTACGTATTTTACTATTGTTTTGGAGATGAGAAGGAGAAAGGACTATAGTGGAGACTATCAAGATTCCTTACTGTTGTCGTGCAATGGATTCATCCTATTGTTGAGTTTGAAACAGGGAACTCCTAGATGTTATCACGCAAAGGTTTATCATCACTTCCTTATCAAAGGAAGTGAGAATCCTAAGGGATCATGTCAATGGGAAACACAAACAAACTGCAAAAATCATTAAAGCAGATAAAACAGAACAGCAAACAGTAAAGATGCAAATGGAATGCAGCAATACAAGCAGAGGGAGAAACTAAACCTCTAAGCAAAAAAAGAAAAGAGAACAAACAAAAACAGACAAGCAAAGGGAGGGTCACCTCAACCTTTCAATGCAAACACATCAGTTAGTAAAGGGAAAATAACACACAAGCAGAGGGAGAACACTCAACCTCTAAGCAAACAAGCAAATGGAGCTCAGCTCAACCTTTCAATGCAGTCATGCACCTAGCCTAAAATACTCTACACATGAGACTATCCTAATGCATCAAGCAATGCTCAATCAATCATGATGAAAGAAGAAGGGAAGAACAATATGACATGTAAGGAAATCATTCCAAGATAATCAAACAAGGCATCTAATCCTAGAGAGAAGGAAATTGATGGATGGATGCATGCATGATGTAAACCAAAGGAATACATCAAGGCATTCAACCAAAGATGAAATTTAATGATGGGAAGCATGATGTATACCAAAGGTATCCATCATGACACTCAACCAGTCATGGAAGAATGAATCATGGGAAGCATGATGTATACCAAAGGTATCCATAATGACACTCAACCAACCATGGATGAATTGAATGAATGCAAAGCATTCAAGGAAGAGTCATCTAATGATTAACTCTAAGGATCACCTAACCAAATGGATTTGGAAGCTCTATCAAGGCTTAGCAAATGTTCTAAATAGGTATCAACCTAAGCTTTATTCTATCAAAAAGGAATTTGAAGCCTAAAGTTAGCTAAAGTTCACCTTAAAGCTTAAACTATGAGGCAAGCTAAATTAGGGTCACCCTAATCACAATCAACTTGTAAAATCTAATTAAAATACTAAAATCAATCCTATAAGGCTAGGAAAAATTATAAGGCTTCCTAAGTGTGTTAAGGAATCATAGTACAAAATCCAGAGCCAAGACCTAAATCTAAAGGGTCTAAACAATTTCTACACTTAAAGGTATGCTTAAGGAACCCACAAGGGGAAGGTTCTAGAAATATATCTCAAACCTATACCTAAAAGCTTCTAAAAAACCAAAGAAAAATCATACAACTCTATCAAGATCTCTAAAACAATCATGCAAAAATTCAGAACTAAATACAAATCCATGAGCTAGTATAAAAATCAGAAAGAAAGTCATGCATTTTTAACATTTTTAATCATCTAATAAAAATGGAAAAATGATATTAAATGGAAATTTTATCAAAAATTCAATTAAATTGCACACAAAAATCAGGGACATGCCAAAGATCAATCATGATTTTTTTCATATATTTCTAACCAATATTCCTATTTTTAAAGCATTAAAAATGATTACAGAATAAGAGAAATTCAAAAAAAATGAAATAAAAGAAATCAAAAGCTGAGAAAATATCATGGCCCTTGGATCACTATACCAGTCAACTGATCTAAAGCTTCCTAATGCGCCATTTATCAAACTGATCCCCTAAATGAAACGTCGCGTTTCATTAAATGGGCTGAAACCAAATCCTGGCCACACAAGCAGCATACCAGTCCACTCATCCAAAGCTCCCTGCGCCACGTATGCTAGTCAATTTCAGTTCGAAATGAGGCTCAACGAAGGCCACACGATGGGGATACCGGTCAAGGCTTTCAAACAGATCAAGCAGTCACAATTTAAATTAAGAACTGGAGGGATCTTTCACAGCTCGCTGGAGAAGATGAATCCACAGTGGTTCCGGTTGTCTTCTCCGGCCACCCAAAGTTGCAGAGGTTCACGACCTTAACCAAAACCTATGATTTCTTATACCAAAACGCTCTCCTTTCCTAGTAGATCACAAATCTACACTCCATTTCCACTTTTATCCAAGATCAAGCCTAAACCGAAGCCCTAAAGTTTTGGCACCACATCAAGAATCATCCTAATCAACCACGATTTTAATCCTAAAATCATCTATGTAACATTAGCAACCTAACCACATACAAGAATTACTCTAATTCATCATCAATTGAGAGTAATGGTGAAAAGTAAAAAAACCTGGTAAAAGCTTCAATAGAGGATGATTCAGCCACCAATCTTTATCCAAAGCTGTGCAAAATCACTCAGTGATGATGGTGAAAGCTTCTTCAACCCTCAATTTCCTCAGAAATGCCTCCAATTGTGAAATTCGATTTTCACTTGTAACTAACTTTTTCCAACTGTTTCTTACCTCTGCAAGCTCATTCCATCACCAAAATTTATCTGAACTCATTCATGAGCTTATATAGAACTGATCTGGGCTGAAATTGGGGCCCAAAACTTGCTTGAAAGTCCAATTCCATTTTCACATTTTCTCCATTTTTGCTTCATGGTAGAGCACGCATACAACTCTGTTTTTCCTTCCAAATTGCTCAAATTCATTGCTTGTATGGTGGTGAGGATGAAGGGCTGAGATTACTTCATTAATTCCAATCAATTGTGTGTGTTGATCATGTAACTTCAATCTTAAGAAACCTTGAATTTTGCCAAGAAACAGACTTTAATTTGGAAATCCAACTATGCCAATCTATTCCAAATGTCATTTACCTTCAAAAAATGCACAAACTTGCACTAATTTGAACAAACGTGAATTATTTTGGAATTTTCTTATTTTAATGCCTTTGATGGTTCATTCATGAAAATTTCTTCATATACTTCTCGTTCTAATCCATATTAATGAATTCCTGGGTCATGGTTGGAAAAATAACACCATTTTGAACAACTTTCAAGTTGAACAAAATTCCATTTGAGGTGTGTAAGATGGTGAAATTGACCCATAATATAAAATGGCCTATAATCTTAACTTCCCAAAATACCCTTGTCTTGCAAAGCTCATATCTTGAGTTCTACAAATCCAATCATGGACTTCTAGTACTTTTTGGAAAGCTAAGAAGATAAGGAACAACATTTATATTGGCCAAAAGGTCATGTGAAACATCCTTCTATGGAAAAAGTGTCATGCAAGTTGGTTGACTTTCAAGCTCCAAATTCACATTCATCTGATGACCTGTAACTTGTCTGACTCATAACTTGAGTTCTATAAACCCTATCAAGGACTTCTAGTACTCAAAATAAAGTTATGATCATGCTATACAACAATCATGTTGGGGTCAAGGTGAGGTGTGTCGCTACCGCGAAAATAAGGCGCCGACAAAGCAGAAGAGTCGCCACCTTTCGTTATTTATCCCTCAGAACGGGAAAGGAAATGATCGGAAAAACCTGATGAAAAGGTATAAGACAAGGTCATCGCAACCATTGTCTGGGTTCGGGAGTCGGTTACGCAAGGGGAAGGTATTAGCACCCCTCACGTCCATCGTACTCGATGGGATCCATGCTTGTTGTGTTTATCTGACGGGTTGGTTTTACTATCTACTTATCAAGGCTGGCTTAAAAAAGAAAAGAAAATGACTCGGCAAAGCGTCGCGCTTTATGCCTACGTATTCTCATCAAAGAACGAGAAATCAGAGTCAACGTAGTTCGCCTAACTACGGGTTACGGGGAAGGTGGCTCGCCAATACATCAGTATTGTGCCTACGTACTCTCAACAGATATGAGAGATCAGAGCTTACGTAGTTCGGGATAATACGGATTATGGGGATTCAGATTCATCTGTTTTCCGAGTAGGGTTAACAAACAGTTCCAGAAGTTTGGCGTACGCAGCTCGACCCTTGGAGACTTAGGCGTTACCGTTTGCGGTAGAACTGAGAGTTAACGACACTCTTTTCTTCAGAAAAGCTTCTTTTAAATTACGGGCCCACGGGGCAAAAAGGTTTGAGGTTTGTTTTCTGTCTTTTACGGAAGAACTGTTTTTTATGGATGTTTGCAACTAATATCGCACTAGAGACTATGACCTGAGAGTGAATGCGTCGCATGTCACCCAAAGGGTGCCATACTAAACATCCAGACTGTTGAAAAGAAACTCTCCAACAATCCTTTCTCAGATAGCTTAAGGCTCGTAACGTACGACGTCCGTTAACCTTTAATATTGTATTTTAATTTGTTTCGAGATGAGAAGAGAGAACAGGCTCAACTAAGGGGAGACTATCAAGTCCTAACAGTTGTCATGCCAAGGATTCATCCTATGGTTGAGGTTTGAAGCAGGGAACTCCTAGAAGTTGTCATGCATAGGTTTCAACCTAAAGTTCTAATCATCACTTCCTTATCAAAGGAAGTGAGATTCCTAGGGGATCATGTCAATGATAAACAGAAACAGATAAAGCATCAGCTTAAACAGTAAACAGATATACAGTAAAGTGCATGCAATGCAAGTGAGGGAGGAAATGTGTGTGGGGCATCAGCCTCCATAAGCTCATCTCAACCTCAAGCCAGATATGAATAACTGCAATCATACAGAAAACAAAATAAAATGCCATCAAGCAAATAACAGACCACATAGGCAAGGGAGTTGGGCTCTACCAAATACCAGCAAGCGAAGCCATACAGTAAAAATACAAGCAGAGGGAGTAACTCAACCTCTAGTGCAATCATGCTCTTAGCTTAAATCAATCTAAATATGAACTTATTCTAATGCATCAAGCAAATCAAACAAGTCACATCAATACAGTTGCATAGAAAGCAAACAGACAGGGAAGGAAACAGATCAACAGCCCCCACAGCTTTACAGCAAAGCAATCTTTTGACAGTAGTTCAGTCCTCAGTCTTCCACTGTTCCTCAAGTCTTTCATCTTTAATAGCAAGTGTCAACTTGCTCCTTCAGGCTTCTAATACATCAAACATAAGTATCAAATTATCCTTTCTTCTTCAGGCCTCAGCTCCAAAGTAAACTCCACCTTCAGGCCTCAATCCCACTAGTAAGCATCAACTTGTTCCTTCAGGCACTCCAAGCATTGAACTCACAAGCAAGAACTTGCTTTCCAACCTCAAGCTTCAGCTTCTTCATTCAATCTCCAATGGATTCCCCTCACAAGTATCAACTTGTTCTTCATCTTCTTCAAGCTTCAGCTCTTTCTTCAATCTCAGCTTGATCTTCTTCCCACAAGTGTCAACTTATTCCTCTTGATCTTCAAGCTTCAGCTCCAAGGGTAGTCTTCAAATACAGAGAAGTGGCAAATTCTAGCATCTTCAATCTTCTAAAAAGGAACTCCATCCTCTAACAAGGGAGAAAGATTCATCTAAAAAGAGCAAGATTTGGATGATTGACAGCAGAGTGAAGACCAAAGGTCACCACTAAGCATTCCATCACCAGAGAAAGGGACCCTCAAAGGTTCTACCAACTTGTGAAGAGCCACACATCCTACCAAAGGAGGGATGAGGCCTTCACAAGGGGACCTTACATCATAGGGAAGAATGGAAGTGATCAACACCTTCCATGTTTATGAAGGAAGAGAATCTTTCTAGAAGCTCTACTTACAAACCCTAATCTTAACACCTAAACAAAACTACACCAAAAGAAGGGGAAGTATTCACATCCAAGCTTCTTCATTCAATCCATGGTATCCCAAGCTTGGCTTAATCATCAACCAAGAGCAAGCAAAGCAAAACCCTAATCTAAGGGAACTAAAGAAGTCATTCTAGTTGAATTAGCAAGTTAGGATCACCTAAAACCTAGTACCAAAGTTAATTCTAACTAAAATACTAAAACCAATTGTAAAATCCTACAAAAATAACTATGGGACCCTAATTCAATCATGAATCTACCATACAAAATTCAGAGGTTGAATCATCCACCAAGTCCTAAAAATAAAACCTAGGTCACAAGGTACTAAGCATAAAACCTAAAAATAGAGCACCTAAAGTTTCAACTTAAAACTACCACCTACATTCATCACAAAAATGTGAGAAAAATCTAAGGGGAACATGCATATCTATGATAGCTACACACAAAAAATCAAGGCATGAATCATCACCAAATGCTCAAACCAAATTCATCAAAACAAGGTATCAACCATGACCATTTTAATATCAATTAATATTCAAAAAATGAAAATAAAATCACAAATGCATGAATTCCTAATATTTTTTATCTACAAAATTCTAGATTCAATCATGAATCAGGGGAAAAAAGTTTGGAATTAATTGAGTTAATCTTCTATTTTTTATGAATTAATTTCTAAGTCATATGAAACAATGAAAAATAAAAGAAAATAAAAGAAATTAATAAAAGATGCGTGTCAAATAGCAAAAATAATCAGTTCAATTCTTGGGTTGGGCCAGAAAGGGGGTGTGGATATCAATCTGAGTCCTAAGCCCAAAACAATTCAATTAATGAAACAGTGCGTTTCATTCTAAATTTCTCTTCAGAGCTTGAGGTGCAATCGTGGCCGTGTATCCCTTGCCTGAGTCAAAGTCCAAACCATCATCCAATGGCCCATGTTCATCGTCCCCAATTCAAACTGAGATGGAGGGAGTTCTCAGACGGTGGCCTGAACAGTGGCGCCACTGTCTTCTCTGGTGAAGTGGTACACACAGGTCAACAAAAATAGTGAAACAAATTATCATCCCACTCCATTTTTCATCCTGATCACGAATCCAACCTCAGAATTTCCTAATTCCTTCTCTAACTCAAAACACGATCACATTTTCAGAGTTCATCCAAATCTTGATTTTCACCATTCTTTAAATTAAAGGTCTCAAGTTAATCACCACTCTTCACTGATCAATTTCCACCATCCAATCATGAATAATCCTTCAAGAATCGTGAGATATTATCCTCAACAGAAAATGGTCACATGCCTAACTTGTCTCTAATTCGCCAACTTATGATCCTAAATCCAACTACAGGTTGCAAGGATCTTAACCACATATACATTTCTAAGTTTCTCCTCCTAAATCATGCATAGGGATGAAAAGTACCAACCTGAGTTCAGAGGTGTAACAGATGCAGTTTTTGATCACTTTAACTTCCAAGATGATGCAGACACGTTCCAAATTCACTCTCCAAGCCTTTGCACACCTTGATTTGGCTTGATTCTCCCTTGAATTGAAAACCCGGTTTCAACTTGAACCTTCAAAATTTCAATGGCTCCTTCTCTTACCAGCTTCAATTCCTTCCAAAAAAATGGCTGAGCTCACTCACTAGCTTATATAGAAATGATTGGGATCATCTAGAAACTTCTGGATCCATCCAAATGAGATTTTGGATTTTCAATTTCTCTTCAAAATATCACCCATGGCAACCACCATTCTGACTCCTTCTTGGCATGGCTATGTGTGTAATCAAGTTCTCATGAGATATTGAATGAATTTAGAGTGTTATTTTCCTTGTTTGCAAGCCAAAGGTATGCATTTGATTATGTTGCTTCATCATGAAGAAATGAAATGGAATGCCATTCAAATGACCTCAAATAAAAATTCTAACATTGCCATTGTTTCTAGAATCATTTTTCCAATCAATTTGACCTATAATTTTGTTTCCTTTGGTCACAAAATGAATTATTTCAATTTTTCACCATTAAATCCTTTTAATTCTTCCTTTTTCAAAATTTCTTGAACCAAGTCTCTCCTTGAGCCATTTCAATGCCTCCTTGATACATGGTCAAGGTTAAAATCCCATTTTGAGCAACTTTCTAGTTGAACAAAATTTCATTTGAGACCTCTAAGTTGGTGAAAATGGCCCATGATCACAAATGACCTATAATCACCAAATGTCCAAAATACCCTTGACTTGTCAAAGCCATAACTTGAGTTCCACAAATCCTATCAAGGACTTCTAGAACTCTCTAGAAATCTAAGAGGATAAGGAACAACATTCATGTTGACCAAAAGTTCATAGGAATCATCCTTCTAGGGCAAAAGTGTCATGCAAGTTGGGTAACTTTCAAGCTCCAAATTCACATTCCTCAGATGACTTGTAACTTGTCAAAGCCATAACTTGAGTTCTACAAATCCTATCAAGGACTTCTAGTACTAAAATTAAAGCTAAGATCATACTCTACAACAATCATGTTGGGGGCAAGATGAGATGACAATCACATCTTGAGCTAAATTGCCTTGAAGATAGGGGTCAAACTAGGGGATTTTACACTGTCAAGCCTTAGAAACCCTAGCTTGAAACTTCTCAAACTCTTCAATCATGATGAGTTAACCTTGGAATCATCCTTATAACAACTCAATTTATCAATCCATGATCACATGGCTCTTGGATTAGGTCTCAACCTTCTCCAAATCATCAGTTAACTTAGGGTTGACCCAGTCAAACCCTAGCTGCACCACTCATGGCTGAGCCTTGTTAATCTTGCACTATGACCTGTCTAGGCCTCAAAGTGATCTTCAACACTTCACATGAGCTCTCTCAAGACCTCAAGTCCATCCCCATAGCCTCAGAATCATCTAATGACTTCCCACAACTCTCAAGTTAGGAGACACACCCTTTTGGCTTCAATCATTCTCTCTGAGGATCTTTTAACTTCTCTGACAAGGATGTCAACCCTTGAACACTTGAATAACCTTCTTAGCTAGCTTCATAGTCTTGTGTAGCTCTTGATTGGTAATCATACCTCTTGATCTCTTGCATACATGTCAATGAAATGCAAATGATAATGCTAATGTGAATGAAATGAAACATAAGCTAGGTGAAGAAATGTTGGGCAAAATTTGGGGTGCAACAAGGTGAAAATCAAATCTTGAGTTATGTGTTCTTGAAGTTAGGCACTAAACCAGGGGATTTTACACTGTCAAGCTTAGAAACCCTAGCCTAGGAACTCCTCACACTCTTGATTCATGACGAGTTGACCTTGGAATCATCCCTTGGGAATCTTAATACATCAATTCATGATCACATGGCCTTGAAATTAGGTCTCAACCTTCTTCAAATCATCTGTTGACCTAGGGTTGACCAGATGAAACCCTAGTTGTACCAATCTTGGTTATAGCTTCTTATCCTTCACATAATGACTTGTCTAGGATTCAAAATGACTTTCAATACTTCTCATGAGCTCTCTCAAGGCTTCAAGTCCAACTTCATGGACTCAGAATCATCTAATGAACTCTCACAACCTTCAAGTTAGGAGGCATACACTCTTATATTCAACCCCTTCTCTAAGGATCTTTATCTTTTTTGATGAGGATATCAACCCTTGAATACTTGACTAAGGACTCTCATATAAATTCATAACCTTGGTATCTTTTTGTTGGTATTCATACCTCTTGATCTCCTGCACACATGTCAATGCAATGCAGATGATAATGCTAAAATGAATGCAATGAAACACAAGTTAGGTAAAGAAAAGGTTAGGCAAATTTTGGGGTGCAACAGCTGCCCCTATTCAAACGGCTTGGACCTGACTGGGTGAGAAGCGAACGACTCTCAAACAATCAAGGTAAAAAGAAGGTTGAATACCAATAAACCCGGAAATTTTCCAACCGCACGAGTAAACGATACTCTGATGGGGACAAATTCTTCGGAAAATGAAATGACAGTTGCACAACAACTTGCTGGTGAATGAATAACTTCAAATCTCCGTCAGGATGATCATCTGATTTCGCTGTAGAACTTCGTCCCCAAGTCATCAAGGGATCACCTGTTACACGGTAACTGGTGAAGGATATCGGATTTTGCCGTCAGGCATTCTGCGTCACGGCAGAAGAATTCCTTTGGACTTCTCAAGTCATTAGGAACATTTGACAATCTCTGTCGGACTTCGTCAGTAAGTCAATAAGGATCACTGGTTACACGGTAACTGGTGAAGGATATCGGATTTTGCCGTCAGGAATTCTGCGTCACGGAAGAAGAATTCCTTGGACTCCTCAGGTCATTAGGAACGTTTGACAATATCTATCGAACTTCGTCAGTAAGTCAATAAAGATCACTGGTTACACGGTAACTGGTGAAGGATCGCTGATTATGCCGTCAGGCATTCTGCGTCACGGCAGCAGAATTCCTCTGGACTCATCAGGTCACTAGGAACGTTTGACAATCAAGTCAATTATGTCGTTGGGCATTCAAGGAAATTCTCGGGCGTCAGCCGGACTTCGTCATTCAGTCAAAAATAGAATCCTCAGTCAATCATGAACCAATAAGGATACCTAATCTTTTGCCGTCAGGCACTCTGCGTCAGCTAGAGGACTCTTCATCGACATCATAGTCGGACTTCATCAGTAAGTCAGGAAATAGAACCTTTGGTCAATCATGAACCCATAAGGATATCTAATCTTTTGCCGTCAGCCACTCCGCATCAGCTAGGAGAGCTCCTCGACATCACAGTCGGACTTCATCAATAAGTCAGTAAATAGAACCCTTAATCAATCATGAACCAATAAGGATATCTAATCTTTTGCCGTCTGGCACTCCGCATCATCTAGGAGAACTCCTCGACATCACAGTCGGACTTCATCAGTAAGTTAGGAAATAGAACCCTTAATCAATCATAAACCAATAAGGATATATAATCTTTTGCCGTCAGGCACTCCGCGTCAGCTAGGAGAACTTCTTCGACCTCACAGTCGGACTTCATCAGTAAGTCAGGAAATAGAACCCTTAATCAATCATGAACCAATAAGGATATCTAATCTTTTGCCGTCAGGCACTCTGCGTCAGCTAGGAGAACTTCTTCGACCACACAGTCGGACTTCGTCAGTAAGTCAGGGGGAATTTGGCACTATTGTCGGACTTCAATCATCAAATCTTCAAGGAAATTTCAACTTCTCTGTCTGAAACCTACTGGGATGACAAATCTCCGCTGGGAATTCTGGAGAACTATCAAGTAACTCTGCTTTGGGGATTCAGGAATCATGCTGGACGAATAAACTCTGCTGAGGAATTCAAGAATCATCCTGAACAAACAACTTCACTGGGGACTTCAAGAATCGTCTTGAGCAAACAACTCTGCTGAGGAATTCAAGAATCATCCTGAACAAAGAACTCTGCTGAGGAACACCTTCACACAAGAACGGTAATGACCTAGCTCATGTTTCACATGCATATTCTCCATACGATGGAAATACTACGCGTTTAGGGTAGATGCTATGCAATCATGAAAAATGCTACGAAACTAAATCAAAAAAATAAATGCTGAAGAGAAACCCCCCTGCCAAGGAGAAGGAAACGTCCTGACGAGGAGAAGGAATCAACCTGCTGAGGATTAGAAATCACACCAATCTCAATTGGACTTAACCTGGGGAAACGAACCTCAGACGACTTTCCACTAGGAAACAAAGTTCTACGAGAACCTGTACTTACTCAACTGGGAATACAAACCGCAAACTGATGAGGAAACGATGTCAATCGCCGTAATAAACTGCACAGCCCTCACAGATAGAATCTTCTTGGAGATACGGACTCCGATGGGGAAGTACAGCAACAACTATTCAAACACTCTCCGCTGGGGAAAACCAATAATGGCTTGAACGGCTTCCAAGGACTCGGCTCTCTTGGAGGACTGCGAACTCGGCTGGGGATATGCAACCAGACGCTGGAATAACTCCTATCTGCCAGGGAGAACACCACTCTGTGGGGCATTTCAACTCTGTTGGAGACTTCAGTCTAGACTATCGAGAGCTGAAAACTTACGGATAGTCTTCTACGAGAAAACTGCACATTGACCCACTGCTGGGAATGAATACACCTCTACGCATGACTCAGCTGGGGATATGATGATCCTTTCTAGGATGCATCTGGCATACTTCTTGGAGGGTGACAGCCCTGCAACAAAGTGAACAAACAGACAAGATACCCTTCACAAAGGGACCTATCAAGGTTATCATCTGTGACAATGTTCAAGTAATTCAATGTTTTAATAATTATCGGCCTAGGCCAGCAAGTTTACGTATGCGCATTTTAACAAAAACATCGGGCGTTTTTCCGCAAACAAAACAGATAAAAGCTAAAACAAGCAAACAGAAATACTGAATAGTATGTGTTTATTGATAAACGAGCCTGTAAATAGGCAAAATGTTTTACAACAAATGCAAGCTCCTGAAATGAGGAGGCTGCGCAAGTATATACATAAATATACAACAATATATACACAAATGTCGGCAATGCTGTGTAGACGAACACCATAGGTTGATCCCTCTAAGACTCACTCGACTTCGATACTTCTCCGATGCTTCAGCTTTAGAAGAGATTGATTTGGATAAATGGCCCTCAAGTATCCCCAAACCACCAAACAACGAAAGTTTACACGTGGAACGCAGTCATTTGCTTTCTTAATCCCTAACTTTTGCCTGAATCGCCCTTTTGGGTTTTCGATTCACCGGGATACCCTTTTTTTCCAAAGCCGCCCTTTCAGGTTTTCGACTTTGTGGGTGTACATTTTTTTTATTTATATCCCTAATTTTTGCCCGAACCTTTTTCCTTTTTTATGGTTCGCCGGGATGCCCCATTTTTCCTGGATATTCTCTTTCTTTCCAGCGGGTCATTTTAAGCAAATTATTTTTTGATTGCGTCCGCGTTCACAGGGGATGCAAAATCTTCGCCATCCATCGTGGATAACAGTAAGACTCCTCCCAAGAAGACCTTGCTGACGACATATGGACCTTCGTGGTTAGGAGTTCACTTGCCACTATGATCGGAGTGTGGTGGAAGAATCTTCTTCAGGACGAGATCACCCGTCTGAAAGCTTCTAGGACGCACCTTCTTATCATAAGCTTTCTTCATTCGGATTTGGTACAGATGACCGTAAGCAATCGATGTTAATCTCTTCTCATCCATCAGGCTGAGTTGATTCAATCTATTCTTGATCCATTCTGCCTCATCGAGTTTCACGTCAACCAAAACTCGTAAAGAAGGAATCTTGACCTCCAACGGTAGGACAACTTCCATACCGTATACTAGTTAGAAAGGAGTTGCACTGGTTGATGTGCGTACCGTAGTACAATAACTGTGCAGAGCAAATGGCAACATCTCATGCCAATCTTTGTAGGTCACAACCATCTTCTGCACTATCTTTTTAATGTTCTTGTTGGCCGCTTCAACCGCACCATTCATCTTCGGCCGGTAAGGCGATGAGTTGTGATGGTCAATCTTAAAGTTCTGGCATAACTCCTTCATTATCTTATTGTTCAGATTCGAACCATTGTCAGTAATGATCCGCTCGGGAATTCCATATCAACAGATGATGCCCTTCTTTATGAATCTGGCTACCACTTGCTTGGTCACGTTAGCGTACGAGGCTGCCTCCACCCACTTGGTGAAGTAGTTGATGGCTACCAAAATGAAGCAGTGTCCATTAGGTGCAGTGGGCTCTATCTTGCCAATCATATCAATGCCCCACATGAAGAACGGCCACGAGGATGACATGACATTCAACGGGCACATCGGTACATGGATTTTATCAGCATAAATCTGGCATTTGTGACATCTCTTCGCGAATTTGAAACAATCAGACTCCATCGTCAGCCAGTAATATCCTGCTCATAATATCTTTCTAGTCATAGCATGCCCACCGGCGTGCGTACCAAATGTGCCTTCATGGACCTCCTCCATAAGCAAACTAGCTTCTTTTTCGTCCACACATCTTAGTAGCACTAAATCGTGATTTCTCTTATACAAAACTCTATCAGAATTGAGATAGAAATTTCCAGACAGTCTCCTCAGAGTCTTCTTATCCTGGGTTGACGCTCCCACAGGATACTCCTTAGTCATAAGGAAGTTTTGGATATCATGGAACCATGGCTTGCCATCAGAGGCTTCCTCAATTGCAAAAACGAATGCAGGTCTGTCAAAACGGGAAATGACAATTCATGGAGCTTCATTCCAAAAATTGACTTTATACATTGAAGCCAACGTGGCTAAGGCATCAGCCATCTGATTTTCAGCTCTAGGCACATGATAGAGCTTCACTCGATCAAAGAAAGGAAGCAGCCTTCTGGCATAATTCATGTAAAGGACCAAATTCGACTGACGAGTCTCCCACTCCCCTTTTATTTAGTTAACAACGAGTGCCAAGTCACCGTATACATCCAGGTTCTTGATTCTCAAATCAATGGCTTCTTCTAAACCCATGATGCATGCTTCATATTCCGCTTCATTGTTGGTGACCGGAATGTTAATTTGGCAGTGAACGGGATGTGGGATCCTTGGGGAGTCGTAATGATTGCCCCAATTCCGCTTCCACACGAATTAACTGCACCGTCGAATATCAATTTCCGCTGAGACTTCCTGTCTGGCCCTTCATCTAGCAACGGTTCATCACAATATTTGACTTTGAGAAACATGATATCCTCGTCAGAGAATTCGAATTTCATCGGCTGATAGTCTTCGATAGGCTGTTCGGCAAGGTACTCAGACAAAAAACTTCCCTTGATGGCCTTCTGGGAAACATATTAAATATCATACTCCGTCAATACCATTTTCCACCTGGCAATCCTCCCAGAGAGAGCCTGCTTCTCGAAGACGTACTTGATCGGATCCATCTTCAAAATTAGCATGGTCGTGTGATTGAGCATATACTGTCGTAAACGTTTGGAAGCCCACGCGAGTGCGCAACATGTTTTTTCCAGCATTGAGTAACGGGACTCACAATCTGTGAACTTTTTACTCAAGTAATAAATGGCATGCTCCTTTCTGCCAGTCTCGTCGTGCTGACCGAGAACCCAACCCATGCTATTCTCAAGAACTGTCAAGTACATAATTAGGGGTCTTCCGGCCACTGGGGGTATCAAAATTGGAGATTCCTGCAGATACTGTTTTATCTGGTCAAATGCCTTCTGGAAATCCTCGTTCCAAGATAATCGCCTGATCTTTTTTCAACAGCTTAAACATTGGTTCGCATGTGGCTGTGAGTTGAGATATGAACCGAGCAATGTAGTTCAATCTCCCCAGGAAGCCACAAACTTCTTTTTCAGTTTTTGGCGCTGGTATATCTTGTATTGCTTTTATCTTAGCAGGATCAACCTCAATGCCTTTTTCGCTCACAATAAACCCCAGTAGTTTTCCAGACCGTACTCCGAAAGTACATTTGTTAGGATTCAGCCTCAACCTGAACTTCCTAAGCCGCTCAAATAGCTTCAGCAAATTGACGAGATGTCCCTCCTCCGTTTGGGACTTCGCAATCATGTCATCAACATAGACTTCAATCTCATGGTGAATCATGTCATGAAACAAAGTGACCATCGCCCGATGGTAAGTTGCCCCTGCGTTCTTCAGACCGAAAGGCATTACCTTGTAGCAGAACATCCCCCATGGTGTAATGAATGTCGTTTTCTCCATGTCTTCCGGCGCCATCTTGATTTGGTTATAGCCGGAGAAGCCATCCATGAACTAAAACACGGAAAATTGAGCAGTATTGTCAACCAATACGTCAATATGAGGGAGCGGGAAATCATCTTTAGGGCTCGCCTTATTCAAATCCATATAATCAACGCACATTCGCACCTTACCGTCCTTCTTCGGTACATGTACTATGTTGGCGACCCACGGAGGGTAAGTAGTCACGGCCAAGAATCCGACATCCAACTGCTTTTGGACCTCTTCTTTAATCTTGATGGCCATGTCTGGTCGCATCCTTCTAAGCTTCTGCTTAACAGGAGGACAATCTTCTCGCAGTGGCAGATGATGAACCACAATGTCAGTGTCGAGCCCGGCCATATCTTCATACGACCAAGCAAAGATGTCATTATACTCTCGAAGCATCTCGATCAGTCTTTGCTTGACGTCACTTTGCAATGTGGCCCCTACTCGGACATTTCTGACAAGTTCTTCAGAACCCAGATTAATAATCTCAATATCTTCCTCGTGAGGCAGAATGATCTTATCTTCGTGTTTCAACAATCGAGCCAACTCTTCCGGAAGGTCTTCATCCTCATCAATCTCTTCTTCAGCTTGATATATCGGGCAATCAAAGCCGAAGTGAGTCATAGAAGGTTCAAGCTCGATGTCATCTATAGCGTGAACCCTGCAATAACAAGGGTTAAGCTTAAAAAGAGGATATGCAGGTCAGCACTAACCATATTGCCATTTTATTACTTTTCAAAACAAAATTAAAACAAGAATAACAAAGATCACAACATTTGAATGCAAAGAAAACGCCCTTTGATTTATTGATAACATGTACATGCATAAGCAATCAAGGCCCTTACAATAAAATCGTTATGCCCCGGGTAGGGCATAAGGTTGTACAATAATTGGAAAAGACAAAGCATTACTCTTTCCACGTCACTTGGATGACATCCTGGACGGACCAATTGTTGAGGCTCTATCCTGGCTTGCATGGTTGAATCCAGGAGTCCAGGTCACAGTCATTATCCTCGTCGTCTTCAGACACGGCGTTGACATTCTCAAATATTACTCCACCTTTTGTGAACTGAATCGGGCCCTTGATGCACAGCGTACTGCGAGAAGATGAGGCAGTAGAAGAAGGAGAATACCCTAACCCAAACCTATCCTGCTTGTTAGGGATATCCAGGACTTGCCCCCAGCCCGGGGCAGAACCAGCTTGAACCACAACTTGAGCTTCCTTAAAGGAAGAGAGGGTCACCTCAGGTTTTTCGATCATCGTCGGAATCACATCCTTGACTTTAACGGCCTCAAACGCTAGGCACAAAGTTTCATGGATATCGCCATCCACCTCAACATACTTAAAAGATGACAAATGGCTCACCATTATGTCCTCTTCTCCACAGACGGTCATGATGCTGCCACCGACAACATACTTCAGTTTCTGGTGCAATGTGGAAGTTACTGCGCCCGAAGAATGGATCCATGGCCGACCCAACAGGCAACTATAGGCAGGCATGATATCCAGGATATAGAAAACTGCATAAAAGGTTTCTGGCCCAACCTGAATGGGCAGATATACTTCTCCAAAGACGGCCCACTTAGTCCCATCAAAAGCTTTCACCACCAGATCACTGGGTGTACATATCAGCCCTCTTGTATCCAACCTCATCAGAGCTTTCTTAGGGAGAACGTTCAGAGATGATCCCGTGTCCACGAGCACATGAGACATGACTGTTCCTCGACATTCTATCGAGATATACAGGGCGCTATTATGGTTCCTTCCTTTTGGCTTCAACTCTAAGTCAGTAAACCCTAATCCGTTCCCAGCATTCACATGAGCAACCACTCCCTCTAGCTGGTTGACGGAGATCTCTTGCGGTACATTTGCTGCATTCAGAACCTTCAGCAAGGCGTTGCGGCGTGCCTCGGAATACAACAACAGATTCAGAATAGAGATCTTAGACGACGTCTGATGAAGATGATCAACTATCTTATAATCGCTTTTCTTGATCAGTCTCATAAATTCCTCGGCGTCTTTCATAAGCAAGTCCTTTTCTACCTCATGGGAGGTTTCTTCGACGGCCTTACCTTTACCTTTGTCAGTCTTCTCGGCCTTATCAGCTCTGTCATCTATAGCCTCCGGTGGAGCGAACACTCTTCCACTACACGTTATTCCCCCAGTCCCTACTAGGTTGTCAACAGATTACCCGGATGGCTCTAACTCCAACTTTTGTCCATTGCAGTAGACATCTACTCCATAGTGCCATGGAACAGCATTAGTGCTCTCGAACGGTATAGGGCCAGCCTTCGTGATAGTGATCGTAGGTGGTGTTGATGCAGAAATGGTAATTGTTTTACGGGGAATGGTGATAGTGGCAACCTCATCCTTCTGTTTCAGCATTACTTCCCCTGATTCATTCTCAATCTTCCGACTGAACTGCAGAATTCCTTCGTTCATCAAGCTCTGGATCCTTGCTACCAACTGATCACAGCCGTTTGAATGGTTCGCACAATCCATACAGAACTTCCTACAGCCCTGGAAAATACCTTTCTTCATCAACTTGGCTTTAATGAAACCGAGTGGTGTCTTCAGGTCTTTGACATCAGTTAATAGGTCTGAATCTTCCTCTTCAATGATGGCGCTAACCCCGTCTCCCCCATGGTCAGGCATAGGGTTCTTCGTAACATTCGGAACATTATCAGAAAAGTTGATTATCTTGGCGTCAACCATATCCTGCACTTTGTGCTTAAATGCTTTACAGTTGTCAATCGAGTGGCCAGGTGCCCCCGAATGAAACTCGCATCTCGCATTTGCATCGTAGCCAGGTGGAGGTGCCCCTGTCAAGGGAGCCAAAGTTCTCTTTTGAATCAGCTGCAACTGAAGCAATGTCTACAGTAGCTGAGCGTACGACATAGGTGGGGTTTCAAGAGGACGACTTGACAATGGAGCTTTACCCTGGTACCTCCGGTACCCTTTCTGGTTTTGTTGCTGCTGCTGCTGAGGTTGCTGGATAGCAGGAATAGTAATGCTAGCGACCTGCTGGCACTAGCCTTTTCCTTTTTCCCGAGCACTAGATATTGAGCTTGTCTCACCTTCACGTCTCTTACCACTTTAAGGCTTCTTTCCCCCTCCAGATGAAGGTACATCTACACCCTGAATCTTTCCGAGTTTGATGCCATTCTCCACATGTTCTCCAGTGATTATGAGGTTGGAGGAGCTTCCCGACATACCACTCACAAGCTTCTCGTAATAAACACCTGGAAGAGTAGCCACGGACATCTCGACAAGTTCTCGCTCAACCATCGGTGGCTGAACTCTTGCTGCCAGTTCACGCCACCTCTGGGCGTACTCTTTAAAGCCTTCGTTATTCTTCTGAGACAAATTTTGTAGCTGAACCCGGTTGGGAGCCAGATCACTGTTGTACTGATAGCGGCATACGAATGCTTCAGCAAGGTCTTTCCAACTATGTACACTTGTGGGCTCCAAACCCATGTACCACTCCAACGAGGGACCTGACAGTCTGTCTTGGAAGAAGTGTATCAGCAACTTCTCATCTTCAGAATGTGCAGACATCTTTCGATAATAGGACCTCAGATGGACACGGGGGAAAGTGGTGCCCTTATACTTCTCGAAGTCAGGTACCTTAAACTTTGGAGGCACCTTGAGGTCTGGGATCAGCCCCAGCTTGGTCATATCGATGCCCATGGAATTCATGTTCTCCAAACTCTTTATCTTGTCTTCGAGCGCTTTGAACCTTAAACGAGCTTCAGAATTCAGTTCACCCTCGACTCCTTTCATCGAGAATAAGTCCTATTGATGATCCTCATGCCAAGATTGATGGCTATTACCAGCAAAAAAACCGAGCAGCATCAAGACCATACTGATTACCAACACCAGCGTTCCCAGCATTACCTGTTCCACCAGTATTGCCATTGCCCATACCAACATTACCATTTGCTTCAAAGTTGCCATTTCCAGCTCCAGTCGTATTCCCATTAGCTCCAACATTAGTAACAACATTACCATTGTCACTCCCATTCCCTCCAGTAACAGGGATGTTAGCATGAGAGGTCTCAACAAACGGAGGGTTTGCAGCATTCCCACCGTGTAGCACACCGTTGCTGTCAATGCGTGCAATCAGAGGTTGCACCAGAGTTCTGAGTTGATCCTGGCCATTGGCGACCACTTTCATGAGATCCATAAAACGATCCATCCTCTCCCTGAGCTCTTGAATGTCAGTCTGAACTTGTTCCATTACTTTGACCTGATTTGCTCTGGTAGAATACCGGTGAATCTGCCTTCTTTCAATCCTGATACAAACCTGCAAGCACAAAGGGTTAGAAAAACAACTCGAGGTACCTATTATTCAAATGATTCATGCAAATGCAAACGTGTGTCTGTGCCTTAGGGAAATTTCTCCCCCGATTCTAGTGCCAGAGTGCCAGTGATGATAATAAGAAGACCAGATCCAGTCGTGGAGATAACGTCTCGTATATATATAAAGCCCAACAAGGCAGCATACAATGTCACTGAGTACATGTGGAATCAACAACGTGACCTCGACCAACAAGTCTGGTGATGGTCAACATACAACAATGATCAGAAAATACAAAGGATTACAAGGTAGTCAAGTGCGGCAACGGGCGCGAAACTCTTCTAGCAACTCCTTCATTTTGGGATGATCAGGTTGAGTGAGTAACCCTTCGACAAGTAACTCTCTCTGCATAACAGTGTACTATAGACCTTCAACGGAGTCCTCCCACTCTTTTTGGCCAAAACAGTCTTCTAATCTTCGCTTCTTAGACTCAAAAATCTGCTTGCGATCCCTCGGGTTTGCAATAGCCTTGTTCAACATGTCTTGAGTGGCGTACCTACGAGCAGTTTCATCATCAAACTTCTTATCATTGGCCTTCAACTGAGCCTTCAACTTGGAGATCTGTTGCTTCAGCTTGTCCTCCCGCTCTTTGCTGTTGGTCAGAATGGCATTCCACTGCTGGTTGAATTTGGAGATTTTCAAGTAAACATTATCCAGGTCCTGCTTTTTGGTGGCAAGCACATCGTTGACAGCCTTGAAATCCAAACCTAAATGTTCACGCTCAGCCCTCTATTTGGTCAAGTCTGTGCCTAGCCAGTTCACCAGCTTCGTATGTTTTTTGAAGGAATAGACAGCTTCGCTATTCTCGCTTCTAAGTTGAACCAATTCTTTTTCCAACTCCTCATTGGCCTTCTTCAACTCTTCCTTCTCAGCCAATACTTGGTTTTATTTCTGAATGGACACTGTAGTAGGTTCTTCAACCACTGGATGGCAATCTTGCTTAACAGGTGGAAAAGGCATCCCTAATGTTTCTGCCATACTTTGAATCCAAGTCACATAAGGAACATAAGCCTGGTTGTTGCTCTTACCCAACAGTGCTTTCCCTCGCCTGCTGATGTCATTCCAAGCATGCTTAAGCTTGGCTAACATATCCCCCTCTAGAAGCCCCTGAGGTACAGAGATTCCTGCACCTCCTCTTCCTTCGGCGGACCTCTCAAGGCGTACGCAAACTGCCTGACAAGTAATGAGGGATTGTAGTTAATACAACCTTTTCTTCCAATCAGGGGAACATTAGGAAAACCACTACAACTGTAGATGACTTCAGTACCCAGCATATCCCGATCAAACCAGATGATGCTCTCCGCTGATAAACCCATCAGGCTATCAAACCATCTGTAGAGTAAGGGCGCACAACACGACACATTTTTACCCCTTCTGTTCTCATTCTTGTAATGAACAGAATGATATAAATCACCAAGGAAGGTGGGAACTGGATTTCCCGATGCGAAGATATGGAAGGCGTCCAAATTTATAAAGTCAGGCATGTTGGGAAACAAGACGATGCCATAGATGCAAAAGGCGAGAATAGTGTTGAATACGATCCAACAACCGTCTTTAGCATACTGCTGGGCCTTCCCAACCAGAAACTGTAGAGAAAAACCAGGAACTCCATTCCATTTGGTCAGAAGCAGCTCTGAAGCATCTAGGTGAAGAGCAGCAACTAGGTTAGCCAGATTAGGCTTAGCATCCATGTGAACAAACAACATCTGATCCTTAACAGGCACACCCAACAACTCAGCATACTCTTCTAAGGTAGGCGCAAGAATGAAATCTGGAAAAGCGAAGCATCTCAACAGAGGGTCGTAGAAATGTAGCAATGCATACAACCCGTTCAACACATAGATGAAGGTTTGCGGACCAGACTAAGCAACTTCCCATAAGATTTTCTGAATTCTCCTCTTACTGTACTATCTGCCAAGGCAGTCAAACTAAGTAGCAGAGCAATATCTGGGGTAGGGAGCTTGTAAGCCACATTCTTCTTCAATGATTCCATGCTAGCAAACAGAGGGCAAGATTACTGGAACTGGGGGATAGGATATGCACCTGCAACACAGATACACGTTAATGACATACACATGGGTATGCAAAAAATGCAAGATGCAATCATGCAGCAGGAGATCAAGAGTGTGTTATTTAGGAGACCAAGGCTCTGTTTCAACATAATAACAACATTGTTCTGACAATAAGACCCCAATATTAATAATGCTGATTCACACTGTCAAGAAAACCAGGTTGTCTGAAGGTCAAAGTTTCCTGCACAACCCAACCCCGCTCATAGGTATGAATCCTATCCACTGATAAGGTATGGCATCCTATGCGTTTCCCAGCGTCACAGACTTTCACGAAATGATGATACGTTCACCATTTCTGGTTTGGCATCATCACTCCCTGAAGAGGCCTCACTTAGCTGAGTCAGAAATGATTGGTCCCCAGAGTCGACAACTCTCTAGACCAACAACCCCTCAAGCCCAAAGGGCTGGAAAAGAAGTCAACCAAGAGAATCTCGTCTGAGCATGGATTTTGCGGGACACTAGTACATGCAAAGCATGCACGCGCTCATTACTTTCCACAACTAATGCTAGATATACACTCAAGCATTGGTCTGGCTTATCACTCATCAGAGCCCCCCGCCCACAACAGCATATCAAATAATCATATTATACTGAAAGTAAAGTGTAGGAAAGTAAAGTGAGATAAATAAATGCAAACCCAACAGATAAACACGCAAGTGCTAGTATTGACAAGCATAGGGGACGTTGGATCCCCAACAGAGTCGCCAGCTGTCACTACTGCGAAAATAAGGTGTCGGCAAAACAGAAGAGTCGCCACCTTTCGTTATTTATCCCCACAGGAAGGGAAAGGAAACGATCGGAAAAACCTGATGAAAAGGTATAAGACAAGGTCATCGCAACCAAGTCTGGGTTCGGGAGTCGGTTACAGAAGGGGAAGGTATTAGCACCCCTCACGTCCATCATACTCAATGGGATCCATGCTTGTTGTGTTTATCTGACGGGTTGGTTTAACTATCTACCTATCAAGGTTGGTCTGAAAAGAAAAGAAAAATGACTCGGCAAAGCATCGCGCTTCGTGCCTATGTATTCTCGTCAGAGAACGAGAAATCAAATCCAACATAGTTCGGCTAACTACGGGTGAAGGGAAGGTTGCTCGCCAAGACATCGCGTCTTGTGCCTACGTATTCTCATCAGAGAAATCAGAGCGAACATAGTTCGGGTAACTACGGAAAACGGGTTGATTCATCTGTTTTTCCGAGTAGGGTTAACAAACAGTTCCAGCAGTTTGGTGTATGCAGCTTGCTCGTCAGAGACTCGTGCGTTACCGTTTGCGCTAGAACTGGGAGTTAACAACACTTTTTTTTCTGAAAGCGTTTTCCTCGAGTTAAGAGCCCACAGGGCAAAAGAGAGGTTTTAAGTTTGTTTTTTGAGTCTTTTACGGTAAGAAGTGTTTTTTGTGGATGTTTGTAGTTCGTACTGCACTAGAGACTATGACTCAGGAGTGAATGTGTCGCATGTCACCCAAAGGGTGCCATACTAAACATCCTGGTTACTGGAAGGAAACCCTCAATTAACCATTTCCTAAGTGGCTTAAGGCTTGTAACGTACTGTACCAACTTGCCTTTATTACCTATTTTACTGTTGTTTTGGAGATGAGAAGGAGAAAGGACTACAATGGAGACTATCAAGATTCCTTACTGTTGTCGTGCAATGGATTCATCCTATTGTTGAGTTTGAAACAGGGAACTCCTAGATGTTATCATGCAAAGGTTTCAACCTAAAAGTCTATCATCACCAAAGGAAGTGAGAATCCTAAGGGATCATGTCAATGGGAAACACAAACAAACTGCAAAAATCATTAAAGCAGATAAAACAGAACAACAAACAGTAAAGATGCAAATGGAATGCAGCAATACAAGATGAGGGAGAAATTCAACCTCTAAGCAAAAAAAGCAAAGAGAACAAACAAAAACAGACAAGCAAAGGGAGGGTCACCTCAACCTTTAAATGCAAACACATCAGTTAGTAAAGGGAAAATAACACACAAGCAAAGGGAGAACACTCAACCTCTAAGCAAACAAGCAAAGGGAGCTCAGCTCAACCTTTCAATGCAGTCATGCACCTAGCCTAAAATACTCTACACGTGAGACTATCCTAATGCATCAAGCAATGCTCAATCAATCATGATGAAAGAAGAAGGGATGGACAATATGACATGTAAGGAAATCATTCCAAGATAATCAAACAAGGCATCTAATCCTAGAGAGAAGGAAATTGATGGATGGATGCATGCATGATGTAAACCAAAGGAATACATCAAGGCATTCAACCAAAGATGAAATTTAATGATGGGAAGCATGATGTATACCAAAGGTATCCATCATGACACTCAACCATTCATGGAAGAATGAATCATGGGAAGCATGATGTATAGCAAAGGTATCCATCATGACACTCAACCATGCATGGAAGAATGAATCATGGGAAGCATGATGTATACCAAAGGTATCCATCATGACACTCAACCAACCATGGATGAATTGAATGAATGCAAAGCATTCAAGGAAGAGTCATCTAGCCAAAGGTTCTAGTGAAAACCTAATGATTAACTCTAAGGATCACCTAACCAAATGGATTTGGAAGCTCTGTCAAGGCTTAGCAAATGTTCTAAATAGGTATCAACCTAAGCTTTATTCTATCAAGAATGAATTTGAAGCCTAAAGTTAGCTAAAGTTCACCTTAAAGCTTAAACTATGAGGCAAGCTAAATTAGGGTCACCCTAATCACAATCAACTTGTAAAACCTAATTAAAATACTAAAATCAATCCTAAAAGGCTAGGAAAAAATCTAAGGCTTCCTAAGTGTGTTAAGGAATCATAGTACAAAATCCAGAGCTAAGACCTAAATCTAAAGGGTCTAAACAATTTCTACACTTAAATGTATGCTTAAGGGAACCCACAAGGGGAAGGTCCTAGAAATATATCTCAAACCTATACCTAAAAGCTTCTAAAAAACCAAAGAAAAATCATACAACTCTATCAAGATCTCTAAAACAATCATGCAAAAATTTAGAACTAAATACAAATCCATGAGCTAGTATAAAAATCAGAAAGAAAGTCATGCATTTTTAACATTTTTAATCATCTAATAAAAATGGAAAAATGATATTAAATGGAAATTTTATCAAAAATTCAATTAAATTGCACACAAGAATCAGGGACATGCCAAAGATCAATCATGATTTTTTTCATATTTTTCTAACCAATATTCCTATTTTTAAAGCATTAAAAATGATTAAAGAATAAGAGAAATTCAAAAAAATGAAATAAAAGAAATCAAAAGCTGAGAAAATATCATGGCCCTTGGATCACTATACCAGTCAACTGATCTAAAGCTTGCTAATGCGCCACGTATCAAATTGATCCACTAAATGAAACGCCGCGTTTCATTAAACGGGCTGAAACCAAATCCTGGCCATACAAGCAGCATACCAGTCCACTCATCCAAAGCTCCCTGCGCCACGTATGCTAGTCAATTTCAGTTCAAAATGAGGCTCAACGAAGGCCACACGATGGGGATACCAGTCAAGGCTTTCAAACAAATCAAACGGTCATGATTTAAATTGAGAACTGGAGGGATCTTTCACAGCCCACCGGAGAAGATGAACCCACGGTGGTTCCGGTTGTCTTCTCCGGCCACCCAAAGTTGCAGAGGTTCACGACCTTAACCAAAACCTATGATTTCTTATACCAAAACGCTCGCCTTTCCTAGTAGATCACGAATCTGCACTCCATTTCCACTTTTATCCAAGAACAAGCCTAAAACGAAGCCCTAAAGTTTTGGCACCACATCAAGAATCATCCTAATCAACCACGATTTTAATCCTAAAATCATCTAGGTAACATCAGCAACCTAACCACATACAAGAATTACTCTAATTCATCATCAATTGAGAGTAATGGTGAAAAGTAAAAAACCTGGTAAAAGCTTCAACAGAGGATGATTCAGCCACCAATCTTTATCCAAAGTTGTGCAAAATCACTCAGTGATGATGGTGAAAGCTTCTTCAACCCTCAATTTCCTCAGAAATGGCTCCAATTGTGAAATTCGATTTTCACTTATAAGTAACTTTTTCCAACTGTTTCTTACCTCTGCAAGCTCATTCCATCACCAAAATTGATCTGAACTCATTCATGAGGTTATATAGAACTGATCTGGGCTGAAATGGGGGCCCAAAACTTGCTTGAAAGTCCAATTCAATTTTCACATTTTCTCCATTTTTGCTTCATGGTAGAGCATGCATACAACTCTGTTTTGCCTTCCAAATTTCTCAAATTCATTGCTTGTATGGTGGTGAGGATGAAGGGCTGAGATTACTTCATTAATTCCAATCAATGGTGTGTGTTGATCATGTAACTTCAATCTTAAGAAACCTTGAATTTTTCCATGAAACAAACTTCAATTTGGAAATACAACAATGCCAATCTATTCCAAATGTCATTTACCTTCAAAAAATGCACAAACTTGCACTAATTTGAACCAACATGAATTATTTTGGAATTTTCTTATTTTAATGCCTTTAATGGTTCATTCATGAAAATTTCTTCATATACTTCTCATTCTAATCCATATCAATAAATTCCTGGGTCATGGTTGGACAAATAACACCATTTTGAACAACTTTCAAGTTGAACAAAAGTCCATTTGAGGTGTGTAAGATGGTGAAATTGACCCATAATCAAAAATGGCCTATAATCTCAACTTCCCAAAATACCCTTGTCTTGTAAAACTCGTATATTGAGTTCTACAAATCCAATCATGGACTTCTAGTACTTTTTGGAAAGTTAAGAAGATAAGGAACAAGATTCATGTTGGCCAAAAGGTCATGTGAAACTTCCTTTTAGGGAAAAAGTTTCATGCAAGTTGGTTGACTTTCAAGCTCCAAATTCACATTCATCTGATGACCTGTAACTTGTCTGACTCATAACTTGAGTTATATAAACCCTATCAAGGACTTCTAGTACTCAAATTAAATCTATGATCATGCTCTACAACAATCATGTTGGGGTCAAGGTGAGATGAAAATCACATCTTGAGTTATGTGGTCTTGAAGTTAGGCACTAAACCAGGGGATTTTACACTGTCAAGCTTAGAAACCCTAGCCTAGGAATCCTCACACTCTTGATTCATGATGAGTTGACCTTGGAATAATCCCTTGGGCATCTTAATACATCAATACATGATCACATGGCCTTGAAATTAGGTCTCAAATTTCTTCAAATCATCTGTTGACCAGATGAAACCCTAGTTGTACCAATCTTGGTTGTAGCTTCTTATCCTTCACATAATGATCTGTCTAGGCTTCAAAATGACTTTCAATAATTATCATGAGCTCTCTCAAGGCTTCAATTCCAACTTCATGGACTCAGAATCATCTAATGACCTCTCACAACCTTCAAGTTAGGAGGCATACACTCTTATATTCAACCCTTTCTCTGAGGATCTTTATCTTCTTTGATGAGGATATCAACCCTTGAATACTTGACTAAGGACTCTCAGATAACTTCATAACCTTGGTAGCCTTTTGTTGGTATTCATACCTCTTGATCTCCTGGACACATGTCAATGCAATACAGATGATAATGCTAAAATGAATGCAATGAAACACAAGCTAGGTAAAGAAAAGGTTAGGCAAATTTTGGGGTGCAACACTCATTGGTAGGTATCTCCGATTCCAACTTTGCCGGTTGCAAATCAGATAGGAAAAACACTAGTGGTACTTGTCATTTATTTTCAAACTCCTTGTTCAGTTGGCACAGCAAGAAACAAGTTTCAGTTGCTTTGTTAACCGCCGAAGCGGAATACGTTCCCGCCGATAGTTGTTGCGCTCAAGTCCTATGGCTTAAGCAGCAATTATTGGATTTTAACCTAAAACTAGATCGTATTCCCATTTTCTGTGACAATACAAGTTCTATTAATCTCACCAAAAATCCTTTGTTACATTCTGGCACCAAACATATCGAAATTCGACACCATTTTCTTAGGGATCATGTAGAGAAAGGTGATGTTGTTTTTGAACACGTTGACACCAAAAATCAACTAGCGGACATTTTCATAAAGCCTTTAGCCATTGAACCATTCTTTCATATCCGCCGAGAACATGGCATTCTCGACATTTCGGATCGGGTGTAATAATTTCTTGTTTTGTCTTACTTCATTTACAATTATATTCTTGTACTTCTAACAAGTTAAGTTTTGTTGCAAGCACAAGTGTATTGTTATCAAGCCTTTCCGGTATAGAGGTGATGTTGTTCCATTTTTTTCTCTCAAAATACTCATGATTCAATAATTGTATCGTTTGACATATATATATATATATATATATATATATATATATATATATATATATATATATATATATATATATATATATATATATATATATATATATATATATATATATATATATATATATATATATATATATATATATATATATATATATATATATATATATATATATATATATATATATATATATATATATATATATATATATATATATATATATATATATATATATATATATATATATATATATATATATATATATATATATATATGACATTTGCTACGTGTGTTATTCGTTTGGATGCAAATTGTTTTGTGGCATTGTAGGTAGGCATCAAATGTGGCATTGTATGTGACATTAATTAAAAATCTGCATTTTTGCTTACCTTGAGTCGACCACAACAAGGCAGAGGTCGACGCACGCTGTATACTTTTGTATTTGTCAAAAATCAAACAGTATGCGTCGACGCATGCAGAGGTATGGTCGACGCTTCGCGCAAAAGTTCAGTTTTTCCTTTAAAAATCGTTCCATCTTCCTGCATTATACATTCTTTCTCTCATTAATTGTGCATTTACTCACATTTCTAGTAAGTTGCATCTACTCATTCCTAATGTCCCTTGTCTCTTCCACTTCTCCAAAACCCTTATCTCCATCCATAAAAGAGTAATCATCATCTCTTCCAAATTACTTCAACAATCTTCTCCAAATCCTTGCTTCCTACCTCTACCAAATCTCCAAATCATCATCCATGGCTTCATTATCTGTTTCCCTACCCATTACTGCTGTGTCTTTGCTTCCACCATCTTTTGTTGACAACTTCAACAAAGATATTGGTCTTTTATTTCAGAGGTTCTCACCGTGGCTAACATCATGTATCCATCATTTCCATGTGTCTCCATCTCTTCCGACAAAGAATTCAGCACGAAAACTTTTTTCATGATGGGCTACTTTTGGTGTGATCAGCGACGAACCTACAAGTTTGCTCGCAGAGCAAATATTCCTCGGGTTGTTGAAGAACTTGATGGAAATCCTGAAAGGGAGGACGAAGAACAAGAGGAATAGGTAGAAGAACACGAAAACGAAGTGGAACAGGTAGAAGAACCAGCATATGAGGCACATGACAATTATCACCAACCAGACCAACATGAGTTCACAAATACTGATTGGCTTCCTCACACAACTCAACCTGGAGAAGAAGAAGAAGGATACAACAATCAAGGATGGGGTGAGTGGCAGTACACAGGCTGGACCACTCTGGGAAAATATTATAACCCATATCATGGATATCCTCAAGCACATCAATCTCCTCAATCTTCACCATCTCCTCCGCAGTCAGACAACTCTGAACTTCTCAACATGCTGTTGTCCATGCAATTGGGACAACAAAACTTTATGAGAAATCAAGATGAGCGGATGGAACAAATTCGAACTGAGCTACAAACACAAAATGAACGGTTCAATTCCTTTTCCACAAGGATGGATGCCCGTTTTGAGGCTCTCGCTGCATCGAACGAAGGCCAGGAAATGGCCATATCTAACAGCCTCAATTGTCTTAATTTGTCTGTGGAAGCATTTGTCGACTACTCTGATCCTTACCGCAATCCGGATGTTTGGTTCAAGGGGAACGACCGAGGATATTAGATGCATGCTTGCTTATTCTCCTTGTCCATGATGTGTTACTTTTATGTTGTTATGGTTTTTGGAATGTTATGCCCATTTGAGTTTTTCAATATACTTTCTCTATTAATTGCTTTACTCTTTCATTATCAATATTATGTGTGAATATTGGTAAATGATTACTTATTACCTACTGAGTGTTTTGTTATTTGTTATTCTGTCAACCTTTACCTTTTCCATCTCTTTTTGATGTTGTCAAAGGGGGAGAAAAGCCAAGTAGATCACAACAACTCTTCCACATTATTCTTCCATGAAAGTACATGATTGCAAAAGAAAAGGGGAGTTTATGCTACTATGTTAATAATATTGCAATGTTGTTCTCACTAGCTTCGTGCAGGTTGTCATCATAAAAAAGGGTGAGTATGTGAGAGCAAACTATCACACAACATATCTTTTCAAGTTTCGATGATGACAAAGTACAACCTCGGACCAATCGGAGCTGTCAGTTCTACCCAGAAGACAAATGCAATACTTAACATATCATAGCCTTCCTATATCTCTTTAACTCGTCATATTATCATTGGCAATACATGTGATTGATGTTTAGTCGTGACAAAACGCACGAAACAACAAATATATCATTTTTGCAGATTTTGGAGCTATGAGTCGACCACCAGTCAGCGCATAAAATAGTTCACTTTTCCACAGATCAGCGCATGGCAACCTTGAGTCGACCATCAGTCGGCGCATGAAGTCTTTACATTTCCCACGGGTCAGCGCACGCCAACCTATGGTCGATGCATACTGTTGGGTTTTTCATATTGCCAAAAACTGCAGGCTATGCATCGACGCATAGACCTACTATGGTCGACCGTTCGCACGTTGGTACAGTTAATGAAGTATTTCCACTGTGTCTGAAATTCTGTTGTGTTGGTTGATTGGCTTATTACTATAAATAGAAGGTTGTTCATTTTAACACACTAACAATTGAATATTGAGTAAATTGTGAAAACAAGAAAAGTGAAATAGGTGCCTACATATCTCTTCATCTTCATCCTCAAACAACACACAACACTACAATTACACACAACCATTCTTGGAGTGCTTTGTGTCTCGTTCAAGGTGATAAGGTTCGAATCCGTTGATTGGAGATCCGGTTCGGGTGGAGAATTGTGGCAGGTTTTTCTTGAATAAAACCTTGAAGGTTTTGCCCTCCAAGATTCTACGAATTTGGGGGTTTTTGGTACGGATCGTCTCTACCAACATTCAGCGGTGCGAAGGTGATTGAGAAACGGAAGATTTCATCAATCTAGTAACTGGGGCTGTGAAGTGTTAAAGGGAGTTCCGTGTTCGATTTGTTGGTGTCTAAGATCATCCGGGCCGAGGGTTTGAAGAACTGAAAGTTATTCAACAAAGGGGCTGGAATCGGAGGTCAATTCACAACAAACCGAAGGTCTTGATTCAACTCGAATCAAGGAGCAAGAAGTGATAGCATTATCAACATCGATAGGGAGTGTTTGTATCATTGCTTATCATCTCTTGTATAAACTACTACAACTCTACAGGTGATATCTATTATAATTCATCATAATTCTATTTTTAGAATTGAGGGAAGACGTACCCCGAAGCGAGGACGGTGGGGGAACTGCCTCAACAAATCTTTGTCTCCTTTATTTTTCAGCATTTTCATTTTCAGCTTAAAAATTAAGTAATTTTAGTATAAGCAATTATATCAAATTTGAACATAGAATTGAGTAAGTAACTGGTACTGTTTACACTTTAGTACAAAAAAAAACTTTGTACAAGGATTTTCAAATTACTTACTTAAGTCAAAGTTCACCTGGAGTGTTTCGCACACCAAGTGTTCAATAAATTGCCTAAACCAAAGCTTACTTAGTTTACTTGTTGTGTTTTGTGGGTTGTGTTAAGCATTGGAACTAGCACTACTAATTAGTGGTGAAATGAATTGATTAGTGTGACTAGTGTGTCGAATCTAATAGTTCATTATCTTAATCCATAGGCTAGACGTATATCTGGCCTTCTAATAACGGTTCGTTATAGACGTGATTTTTCCTTGGCCGCTTCCGCAGTTTTTTTTTAACAAATTTTTTTAACCAAATTTAATTGGTAAGCGCCAACTCAATTTTTTAAATAGGGATCTATTCAACCCCCCTAGATCCGCCTTCTAGATCCGCGCCATCGTCTAAAATCCTCGCCGTCAAGCCTCGACAACAAGTCGGTAAAAGCATCTGACCTCGCCGTCAGGCCTCGACATTAAGTCGGTAAAAGAAACTGACCTCGCCGTCAGGCCTCGACATCAAGTCGGTAAAAGCATATGAACTCGCCGCCAGGCCTCGACATCAGGTCGGTAAAAGCGTATGACCTCGCCGTCAGGCCTTGACATCAAGTCGGTAAAAGAATCTAACCTCGCCGTCAGGCCTCAAAATCATCTAACTTCACCGTCAGCTCTCAAAATCATCTGACTTCGCCGTCAGTTCCCAAAATAATTTTACTTCGCCTACAGTTCTCAAAATCATTTGACTTCGCCGTAAGCTCTCAAAATCATTTGACTTCGCCGTCAGTTCCCAAAATAATTTGACTTCACCGTCAGTTCACAAAATCATCTGACTTCACTGTCAGTTCTCAAAATAATTTGACTTCACCGTCAGCTCCCAAAATAATCTGACTTCGCTGTCAGTTCTCAAAATAATCTGACTTCGCCGTCAGTTCTCAAAATAATCTAACTTTGCCGTTAGCTCCCAAAATAATCTGACTTCGCCGTCAGTTCTCAAAATAATCTGACTTCGCCGTCAGCTAAAAATCATCTAACTTCGCCGTCAGTTCTCAAAATAATCTGACTTCGCCGTCAGCTCTCAAAATCATCTGACTTTGCCGTCAGTTCTCAAAATCATCTGACTTTGCCGTCAGTTCTCAAAATCATCTAACTTCGCCGTCAACTCTCAAAATAATCTAACTTCACCGTCAGTTCTCCAAATCATCTGACTTCACCGTCAGTCATCAAAATCATCTGACTTCATCGTCAGCTCTCAAAATAATCTAACTTCGTCGTTAGTTCTCAAAATCATCTAACTTCGCCGTTAGTTCCCAAAATCATCTGACTTCGCCGTCAGTTCCCAAAATCATCTGACTTCGCCGTCAGCTCACAAAATCATCTGACTTCGCCGTCAGCTCACAAAATAATCTGACTTTTCCGTCAAGCATCTGTTAAACAAACAGGCATCGAACCCGAAGGCCGGCCCAATAATAATTGAGAAGATAATCTGTCGATTCACCATCTGGGTGAAAAAATCCGTTGAGGAAATATAAAATTGAATAAATAGAATCTGTTGGAGAGAATGATAAGATGAGCACATCCGTCAAATACCTTGCTGGAGGTCTGGATACCACACAACCCGGAGAAATATACTGATAATTGCTGGAGATACACCTGAAAACAAAGAGGTAGCAACCTGGCTTATGTTTCAAATGCACATGTTTGAATATGGCGTAATGCTCCATACGAAATAGAAATGTTTCGCGTTTGGGAGGATGCTATGCACGATGCAAATGCAAAGGAACCGCCCTAACAAAATAAATGCTAAAGAGAGGCAACCAAACTCCGCTGGGGAAAGACTAGATGCATCTAGTACAAACAGACTCATGCTGGGGAAAATAAGCTCTGAATGGCTTTTGAAAACTTCTGGGTAACAGTGCTTTGCTAAGAACAAATCCACTCCGCTGGGGATCAAATCAAACTCCTTCGAGGAAAACGCTCTGAATGGCCTACCAGAATACAACTCTTCTGGGGAACAAACAACTTGGCTGGAGACAATAACTCCACTCTACCAGGGAAATCAGCCCTGGAAGGTCTTCCAGAATATAACATTCCGAGGAACAGACAACTCTGCTGGGGAATCAAGGTAGACTGCTGAGGGATGGCTCTATTCTGCCAGAGATTCCGCTCTGCTGAAGATTTAATCTTCTATCTGTTAGGGCTTATGAATAAGATCTATTGGGGAACTGTCCCAAGCTCTTTCTGCTGAGGATGGAGATAAACAATCTCGGGGAAGAAAACTACTCCACTGACTTGGCTGGGGATTAGGCAGTGAGGGAATCAACATCGACCTCTACTTGGGGAGAGTGAGAAATAAACTCAACAAATACGACTTCCGCTTGAGGAATGAGTCAATGACCTAGACTCTAAGGGAAATGAGCTAGTTGTTCAGAATTCGTGGGGAAAACGAAACTCCGAATTCGTTCAACTGCTGGGAATAATCCCATTCTACTTGCTGGAGATGATCCTACTCTGTCGGAGATATCAATCTTGACTTGCTGAGGATAATCTTGACTGTATGAAGTTTCAACATGTTGAGGACGAGAACACACTTAAACTACACACCTCCTTTAGATGCAGGACCTCTGGAAAAGTCCCGAGGATGAGGGTCCTGTGAATAACAAACAAACAAACATATTTTGTGCAGCAAGTGTCATCTTAATTATCACCTGTGACATTATTCAAGCAAAAACATTGTTTCGATTATGGTTGGCAGAGCCCACAAAATTATGTATGCAAAGTTTTATCAAAAACATTAGGCGTCTTTTGCAAACAAAACGGTAAAAGCTGAATCAAAAACAAAAGTTTTCTAAATAGTACGTTTTATTGATAAATAGCCTGTAAATAAGCAAATTTACAATAGATGCAACTCTTGAAATGAGAGAGCTGCGTAAGAAAAAAATAGAAATGCACAAGAATATACAAAAATGTCACCAATGTGGCACAGGCAACCACCATAGAACGACTCAACTATGACTCGCGTGACTTCGACGCCTTTCCGATGCTTCATCTTCTGAAGAGATTGATTTGAATGATTGACTCTCGAGTTCTCCCATAATCCACTATGCTCTGAAGATCAACGCGCGGACCGCAGTCGTTTGCTTATCAAATCCCTAACTTTTTCCTGAATCGCCTTTTGCGGGTTTTCGATTCACCGGGATACCCTTTTTTGCCAAAGTCGCCATTTCAGGTTTTCAACTTTGCGGGCTTACATTTTTTCTTTTTATCCCTAATTTTTGCCCGGACCTATCCTTTTATGGTTCGCCGGGATGCCCCATTTTTGCCTGGATTTTCTTTTTCTTTCCAGCGGGTCTATTTTTAAGCAAAGTATCTTTTGACTGCGTCTGCATTCACAGGGGACGTGAAATCTTCACCGTCCATGGTTGAAAGTAGTAAGTCTCCTCCAGAGAAGACTTTCCTCACCCATTCTGCCTCATCTAGTTTGACATCAGCCAAAACTCTTAAAGAAGGGATCTCAACCTCCAATGGCAGGACAACTTCCATACCATATACCAACGAGGAAGGAGTTGCCCTAGTTGAAGTACGCACCGAGGTACGATATCCATGTAAAGCAAAGGGCAACATCTCGTGCCAATCTTTACAGGTCACAACCATCTTCTGCACTATCTTCTTTATGTTTTTGTTGGCCGCTTCCATAGTGCCATTCATCTTTGGACGATAGGGAGACGAATTGTGATGCTCAATCTTGAAGCTCTGGCACAGCTCCTTCATCATCTTGTTATTTAGATTGGAACCATTATTAGTAATGATCCTCTCAGGTATCCCATAGCGGCAGATGATGTCCCTTTTGATGAACCGGGCTACAACTTGCTTGGTGACATTAGCATAGGAGGCTGCTTCGACCCACTTGGTGAAATAGTCAATAGCTACTAAGATGAAACAATGCCCATTGGATGCAGTCGGCTTGATCTTGCCAATCATATCAATTCCTCACATGGAGAAAGGCCACAGGATGACATGACATTCAAAGGACACAGCGGCACATGAATCTTGTCGGCATAAATCTGACATTTGTGGCATTTTTTGGCGTACTTGAAGCAATCATACTCCATAGTTAACCAATAATACCCTACTCTCAACAGCTTTCGAGACATGGCGTGCCCACTTGCATGTGTTCCAAAGGCTCCATCGTGGACCTCTTCCATAAGCAAATTCTCTTCTTTTTTCTTGACCACACATCTTAGCAGCACTAAGTCAAAGTTCCTTCGATAGAGTACATCGTCTGGATTCAGATAGAAGTTACCAGATAACCTCCTCAAGGTCTTCTTATCCCGGGCCGATGCCCCAGGCAGATACTCTTGATTCTCGAGAAAGTTCTGGATGTTGTAATACCATGGCTTGCCATCAGAAGCTTCTTCTATTAAGAAAATGAATATCGACCTATCAAGGCATGAGATGACGATTCTTGGTGCATCGTTCCAAAAGTTCACTTTGTACATTAAAGACAATGTAGCCAAGGCATCTGCCATCTGATTTTCTGCTCTCGGCACATGGTGAAACTCTACATGTTCAAAGAAAGGTAGCAACCTTCTTGCGTAGTTCATATAAGGGATCAGATTTGGTTGGCGGGTCTCCCACTCTCCTTTGATCTGGTTGACCACTAAAGCTGAAATCGATTGCTTCCTCGATACCCATGATACACGCTTCATATTCGGCTTCATTGTTGGTGCATGGAAATGTTAACCTTGTAGTGAACGATATATGAGAGCCATGGGGAGTCGTATTGATTGCCCCAATCCCACTACCGTAGGAGTTAACAACACCGTCAAAGATCAATTTCCACTGGGAACCCAACTCAGGACCTTTGTCAAGCAACGACTCATCACAATCTTTCATCTTCAAGTACATAATGTCTTCGTCGGGAAAATCAAACTTCATTGGCTGATAGTCGTCAATTGGTTGCTCTGCGAGATACTCTGATAGAACACTCCCTTTAATAGATTTTTGAGACACGTACTGAATGTCGTATTCTGTCAGAACCATCTGTCATCTAGCAGTCCTTCCTGACAGTGCTTGCTTTTCAAATACGTACTTAATCGGATCCATCTTCGAAATTAACATGGTTGTATGGTTTAGCATATACTGCCTCAGGCGTTTGGCGGCCCAAGCGAGTGCACAACAAGTTTTCTCCAAAATTGAGTATCTCAACTCACAGTCTGTGAACTCTTTACTCAAGTAGTAAATTGCATGCTCTTTTCTTCCAGTCTCGTCATGTTGACCGAGAACACAACCCATGGAATTCTCAAGAACCGTTAAGTACATTATCAACGGTCTTCCAGCCACCAGGGACATCAGTATTAGAGGTTCTTGCAGATACTCTTTTATCTTCTCGAACGCCCTCTGGCAATTTTCGTTCCAGACGACCGCCTGATCCTTCTTCAACAGTTTAAACATTAGTTCACACGTGGCTGTGAGGTGAGATATGAACCTCGCAATGTAGTTCAATCTACCCAGGAAGCCACGAACCTCTTTCTCAGTCTTTGGTGCTGGCATTTCTTGAATTGCCTTGATCTTTGCAGGATTGACCTCAATACCTTTCTCACTGAAAATGAACCCCAACAGCTTTTCGGACCGTACGCCAAAGGTACACTTGTTTGGATTCAGCCTTAGTTTGAATTTCCTTAACCCTTCAAACAGTTTTAGAAGATTCACCAAATGCCCCTCCTCCGTCTGAGACTTTGCAATCATATCATCAACATAAACCTCAATCTCATGATGAATCATGTCGTGAAAAAGAGTTACCATAGCCCGCTGATAAGTTGCCCATACGTTCTTCAAACCAAAAGGCATTACTTTATAGCAGAACGTCCCCCATGGTGTGATAAAAGTCGTTTTCTCCATATCCTCTAGTGCCATCTTAATCTGATTGTAGCCTAAAAAACCGTCCATGAAGGAAAACACTGAGTATTGTGCGGTGTTATCAACAAGCACGTTAATATGAGGGAGCGGGAAATCATCCTTTGGGCTCGCCCTATTCAAGTCTCTATAGTCAACACACATCCTGACTTTTCCGTCCTTCTTAGGCACGGGCACGATGTTTGCGACCCACGAAGGGTAATTGGTCACAACAAGAAATTCAGCGTCCAATTGCTTCTGGACTTCTTCTTTGATCTTCACTGCCATATCCGGCCTGGTTCTTCTAAGCTTCTGTTTGACGGGAGGACACTCTTCTCGAAGAGGCAGGTGATCAACTACAATATCTGTGTCGAGTCCAGGCATGTCTTTGCATGACCAAGCAAATACATCCTTATACTCTCAGAGCAATTCAACCAATCTTTGTTTGACATCACTTTGCAGCGCAACCCCTATTCTGACTTCCTTCTTATCCTCCTCTGTTCCCAAATTGACGACTTCAACTTCCTCCTGATGAGGCAGGATGACCTTCTCCTCTTGTCTTAACAATCTAGTAAGCTCTTCGGGCAGGTCTTCGTCTTCTTCGATCTCTTCTTCCGCTTGAAAGACCGGATTGTCAAAGTCACACCGAGTCATAGACGAGTCTGAGTCGGTGGTATCTGAAATGCGTAAGCTGCAATGATGATAATTTTATGCTTAAATTATATGCAAACAAACAAACACAAACCACATTGCCATTTTATTGTTAGAAAATAAGAACAAGAAAAACAAGGATCAAAAATTTTGAATGAAAAGACACCTTTTTTATTAATGATAAAAAAATATTGTTCACACACATAACAGATAGAGCGTGTTTATTTTCTTGTGATTTTCATTATTTTTTCATTTTATTCATGGTTCTTGATAAAATCATAAAAAAATGGAAAAATACTTCAATTAACCCCATTCTTTTTGCATTGGATTCATGAGTGGATCTAGTATTTTTTAGATAAAAAATATTTTTATTTCATGCATTTTCTGACTTTATGGGAATTTTTACATTTTAATTGATATTAAAATGATCATGCTTGATAGTTGATTTTGTGGAATTTTGTGTGATCATGTGATGATGATTTTAGTCTTGATTTTTTGTGAGTAGTTAGCATAGATATGCATGCTCCCCATATATTTTTCTCACATTTTTGTGATGAGCATAAGTGGTAGTTTAGGTTGAAACCTTTAGAAGCTCCATTTTTAGGGTTTATGGTTGATACCTTGTGGTTTAGATTGTATTTTTAGTACTAGGTGGATGATTCAACCTTTGATTTTTGTAGGGTAGATTCATGATTGAATTAGGGTCCCTTAGGAATTTTTGTAGGATTTTTCAAGGTAGTTTACTATGTTTGATTGATTTTAGTTTAGTTGCTAGTTTTAGATGATTCTAAGGCACTAACTCAACTAGATTAACTTCTTTAGTTCCCTTAGATTAGGTTTTTGCTTTGCTTGTTCTTGGGTGATGATGAAGACAAGTTGAAGATGCATTGGATTGCTTGAAGAGGCTTGGATGTGAAGATCTTCCCTTCTTTTGGTGTAGTTTTGTTTAGGTGTTAAGATTAGGGTTTTGTAGGCAGAGCTTCTAGATAGATCCTCTTTCTTCATAAACATGGAATATGTTGATCAATTCCATTCTTCCCTATGATGCAAGGTCCCCTCGTAAAGGCCTCATCCCTCCTTTGGTAGGATGTGTAGCCCTCTACAAGTTGGTAGAATCTTTGAGGGTCCCTTTTTCTGATGATAGAAGGCTTAGTGGTGACCTTTGGTCTTCACTCTGCTACCAATCATCCAAACTTTGCTCTTGATAAATGAATCTTTCTCCCTTGTTAGAGGATGAAGTTCCTTGCTTGAAGAAGATTGAAGGATGGAGTTATTACTTCTTTGTGTTTGAAGATTACTCTGAGAAGCTGAAGCTTGTAGATGAAGAGGACCAAGTTGATATTGATAAAGAAGAGAGAGCTGAAGCTTGAAGGCCAAGAAGAACAAGTTGATACTTGTGAAGAAGATCCAATTGAGATTGAGTGAAGAGCTGAGGCTTGAATATTAAAGGATGAGTTGATACTCATGTTGAGACATTGAGAGCCTGAAGGAGTCAAGTTGGTATTTGCAGTTAGGAGTGAAGCCTGAAGGTGGAATTGACTGAAGAGCTGACGCTTGTAGAAGAAGAACAAGTTGATACTTATGTTTGATGTATTGAAACTTGGAGAAGCATGTTGATACTTGCTATTGAAGATGATAGCCTTGAAGGGTGGTTGAAGACTGAGGACTAAGCCAGTGTCAGAAGTTTGCTTTGCTGTGAAGCTGGGGAGCTGTTGATTTGTTTCCTTTCCTGTCTGTTTGCTTTCTGTGCAACTGTGTTGATGTGACTTGTTTGATTTGCTTGATGCATTAGAATAAGTCCATATCTAGACTGATTTAATCTAGGAGCATGATTGCACTAGAGGTTGAGTTGCTCCCTCTGCTTGTATTTTTACTGTATGGCTTTGCTTGCAGGTATTCGGTAGAGCCCAGCTCCCTTGCCTATGTGGTTTGTGTTTGCTTGGTAGCATTTTATTTCCTCTGTATGATTGCAGTTATCCTATTTTGCTTGATAGCATTTTATTTCCTCTGTATGATTGCAGTTATCCTATTTTGCTTGATAGCATGTTACTTTCCTCTGTATGATTGCAGTTATTCATATCTGGCTTGAGGTCGAGATGAGCTTGTGGAGGCTGATGCCCCACACACATTTCCTCCCTCACTTGCATTGCATGCATTTTACAGTTGTTTACTGTTTATTGTTTAAGCTGATGCTTTATCTGTTTCTGTTTATCATTGACATGATCCCCTAGGAATCTCACTTCCTTTGATAAGGAAGTGATGATAGAACTTTAGGTTGAAACCTATGCAAGACAACTTCTAGGAGTTCCCTGTTTCAAACTTCAACCATAGGATGAATCTTTGACATGAAAGCATTAGGACTTGATAGTCTCCCCTTAGTTGAGCCTGTTCTCTTCTCATCTCAAATCAAATTAAAATACAGTAATAAAGGTTAACTGACATCGTACGTTACGAGCCTTAAGCTATCTGAGAAAGGATTGTTGGAGAGTTTCTTTCCAACAGTCTGGATGTTTAGTATGGCACCCTTTGGGTGACATGCAACGCATTCACTCTCAGATCATAGTCTCTAGTGCGATATTGGTTGCAAACATCCATAAAAAACAGTTCTTCCGTAAAAGACAGAAAACAAACTTCAAACCTTTTTGCCCCGTGGGCCCATAATTCAAAGGAAGCTTTTCTGAAGAAAAGAGTGTCGTTAACTCCCAGTTCTACCGCAAATGGTAACGCCTAAGTCTCCAAGGGTCGAGCTGCGTACGCCAAACTGCTGGAATTGTTTGTTAACCCTACTCGATAAAACATATGAATCTGAATCCCCGTAATCTGTATTATCCCAAACTACGTAAGCTCTGATCTCTCATACCTGTTGAGAGTACGTAGGCACAATACTGACGTATTGGCGAGCCACCTTCCCCGTAACCCGTAGTTAGTCGAACTACGTTGACTCTGATTTCTCATTCTCTGATGAGAATACGTAGGCATAAAGTGCGACGCTTTGCCGAGTCATTTTTCTTTTCAGACCAGCCTTGATAGGTAGATAGATAAAACCAACCCGTCCAGTAAACACAACAAGCGCGGATCCCATCGAGTACGATGGACGTGAGGGGTGCTAATACCTTCCCCTTGCGTAACCGACTCCCGAACCCAGGCAATGGTTGCGATGACCTTGTCTTATACCTTTTCGTCAGGTTTTTCCGATCGTTTCCTTTCCCGTTCCGAGGGATAAATAACGAAAGGTGGCGACTCTTCTGTTTTGCCGACACCTTATTTTCGCGGAAGCGACAGCTGGTGACTCTGCTGGGGAATTCATAGTTTCCTGGGATCCAACGTCCCGTATGCGAGTCAGTTTGGGGATCCAACATCCCCTGCGAGAGTCAATCCTAGCGCTTGTATGATTACTTGTTGGGTTGTGTTTATTTATCGCACTTTATTTCCCGAACTTTACTTTCAGTATGATATGATTATCTGTGCTGTTGTGGGAGGGGCATTCTGATGAGTGAGAAGCCAGACCCAGGCTTGAGTGAACCTAGCATTAGTTGTGGAAATTAGTGGGCGCGTGCTTGCTTGGCAGGCACTAGTGTCTCATGAAATCCACGCTCAGACGAGGTTCTCCCGGCTGACTTCTTTTTCAACCCTTTGGGTTGAGGGGGTTGTTGGTTTGGAGGATTGTCGACTCTGGGAACCGATCATTTGGGATTCAGCCGAGTGAGGCCGCTTCATGAGCTGGTGATGCCACACCTTCTAGGTATCGTATCACCCCTCTTGAATGTCTGTGACGCTGATGACCGCATAGGATGCCAAACTTGTGTCAGTTTAGGTCCATACCTGTGAGCAGGGTTGGGTTTGTTGCAGGAAACCTTAACCTTCAGACTTCCTGGTTTTCTTGATAGTGAATCAGTTTTGTTGGTATTAGAGGTTCTCATCATTAGATGATTGTTCTTGACAGAGCAGAGTTATGGTCCTGTATCAGAGGACCTTATCTTCAGAGATGTACGTTTGTTCTTGACAGAGCAGGTTTATGATTGAGATCAGAGGATCTCATCAGCAGATGTGTATTCGTTCTTGACAGAGCAGGTTTATGATTGAGATCAGAGGATCTCATTATCAGATATGTGTTTGTGCTTGACAGAGCAGATTTAGGGTCTTGTGACGGAGGTCCTTATTATCAGATGTGTGCTTGTTCTTGACAGAGCAGATTTATGGTCCGATATCTGGGTTTTCTTCTCATCAGATCTATGGTTGTTCTTGACAGAGCAGTATTGTGGTTTTGTTGATACCGAACCTTCATATCTTCAACAGCACAGTTGCCTTGATCTCCTGCTGCATGATTGCATTTTATATTGCGTTGCATACTCATTTGCATTTCATTGACGTGTGTCTGTGTTGCAGGTACTGTTTCCCCCGATTCAGGTTTTCTTGCCTTCTATTGTGCTATTATGGGTTCTCTGAGGAAGATCGTGGCTTACAAGCTCCCCACTCCTGATGTTGCTCAGCTGACTGGTTTGATCGCTTTAGCAGATGATTCTGTGAGAGACGCATTCAGAAAGTCCTACGGTAAACTGCTTAGTTTGGTTCATAAACCCTCTGTGTTCGAGTTGAATGGGTTGCACGCCTTGCTGCAGTTCTACGATCCTCCGTTGAGATGCTTTACTTTCCAGGACTTTATTCTCGCACCCACACTAGAGGAGTATGTTGATTTGTTAGGTGTGCCTATCAAGAGTCGGATGCCTTTTGTTCACATGGATGTTGAGCCTGACCTGGCTAGTCTAGCCCCTTCACTTCATCTGGATGCCTCCGAGTTGGTATTGTCTAGTTGGAACAGGGTTCCCGGTTTCTCCTTGCAGTTCTTAGTGGGAAAAGCTCAGCAGTGCGCCAAAGACGGATGTTGGGTCGTTTTCAACGCCATCCTCACTCTGTGCATATATGGCATCATTCTGTTCCCCAATATGCCGGACTTTGTAGACTTCGATGCCTTCCACATCTTTGCTTCAGGGAATCCAGTCCCTACCTTGATAGGAGATGTCTACCATTCCATCCACTACAAAAACGAGAACAGAAGGGGTAAGAACGTCTCGTGTTGTGTGCCCTTGCTTTATAGATGGCTTGATAGTCACCTACCCAAGAGGGGTCCCTTTGCTTGATCTGCAGCCACAGCTGAGTGGTCCGAGCGTTTGATGAGTCTGTCAGTGGAGGATATTGCCTGGTTTGATAGAGAAAGAATTGGCTCGACTCAGAAGCGAGAGAAGCGAGGCCGTTCATTCCTTCAAGAGGCAGACAGAGCTGGTGAACCAGCTGGGGACAGATTTGACTAAGCAGATAGCCGAGCGCGAGCGCATGGGTCAAGACTTCAAAGCTGTCAATGATGTACTGGACACTAAGAAGCAGCACTTGGATGAAGCGTATCGGAGGATATCCAAGTTTAACCAGCATTGGAAGGCCACCCTAGCCAACGGCAAAGAACGGGAGGACAAGCTGAAGCAACAGATCTCCAAGCTAAAAGCCCAGGTGAAGGCTAGTGAGAAGAGGTTTGATGAAGAAACCGCTCGCAGATATGCCGCTGAAGGCCAGCTCAACAGGGCTCTTGCTAACCTAAAGGAGCGCAAACTGACGTTTGAGTCTAAGAATCGGAAGTTAGAGGATTGTTTCGGCGAAGGAGCATGGGAAGACTCCGTGGAAGGTCTCCAATACACCATTATGCAGAGGGAGTTACTCGTCGAAGGGTTGCTCACTCGGCCTGATCATCCAGAAACGAAGGGGTTGCTAGAAGAGTTTCGCGCCCGTGGCCGTGCTTGACTATTTGTATTCCTTTTGTTTTGATCATTGTTGTATGCTGACCATCACCAGGCTTGTTGGTCGAGGTCATGCTGTTGATTCTGCCTGTACTCAGTGACGTTATGTACCGCCTTGATGGGCTTTCCTTATATATATATGAGATGTTATTTCCATGACTGGACTCGGACTTCTTATTATCAGCACTGGCACTCAGGCACTAGGATCGGGGGATACCTCCCTAACGCACAGACACACGTTTGCATTTGCATGAAGCATCTGCATAACGAGCACTTTGTTGTTTTGTCTAACCCTTTTGTGTTTTCAGGTTGTTTCAGGTTGTTCCAGGATTGATCAGAGACCTATCCACCGCTATTCAACCAGAGCAAATCAAACCAGAATTATGGAGCAAGTGAAAACTGATGTTCAAGAACTCCGGGAAAGAATGGACCGCTTCATGGAGCTCATGCAAGCGGTCGCCAATGGCCAGGATCAGCTCAAAACCTTGGTTCAGCCTCTGATTTCAAGGGTTGATAGCAATGGCGTACTCCATGGTGGGACCGTGCCTACCCCTCCACCAGTTGAAACTCCTCAGAATGGCGTCCCCGTGACCGGGGGGAATGGCAGTGCCAACGGCAATGTGATAGCTAACAGGGGACCCAACGGTAATACGACGGGCGTCGGTAATGGGAATTTTGAAGCTAACGTCAATGTTGGGCTGGGCAACGATAATGCAGGTGTTAGAAATCTGTTTGGGCCTCAGCCATGGTTAGAAGACCGACAAGACGATGTGTTCTCACAGAGAGGTGCTGAAGGGGAGCTGACTGCTAAAGCACGGCTTAGGTTTAAGGCACTCGAGGACAAGATGAGGAATATCGAGAACTAGAACACCATGGGTGTTAATATGTCCAAGTTGGGACTGATTTCTGATTTCAAGGTGCCTCCCAAGTTCAAGGTACCTGACTTTGAAAAGTACAAGGGCACCACTTGCCCTCGCGTCCATCTGAGATCATACTACCGGAAAATGTCGGCTCATTCTGAGGACGAGAAGTTGCTGATGCACTTCTTTCAAGACAGTCTGTCCGGGCCCTCCCTCGAATGGTACATGAGTCTGGAACCTACCAGTGTGCGCACGTGGAAGGAACTTGCTGAAGCATTTGTGCACCACTACCAATATAACAGTGACTTGGCTCCGAGCCGAGTCCAACTGCAGAATCTGTCGCAAAGGAACAACGAAGGGTTCAAGGAATACGCCCAGCGGTGGCGTGAGTTGGCAGCCAGGGTTCAGCCGCCGATGGTTGAACGCGAGCTGGTGGAAATGTTTGTAGCTACCCTCCCAGGGGTCTATTATGAGAAATTGGTCAGCAGTATGTCTGGAAGCTTCTCAGATCTCATTATCACGGGTGAGCACATTGAAAATGGGATCAAACTGGGGAAAATTCAAGGTGATTCATCCTCAGCTGGAGGAGGCAAGAAACCTTATGGTGGCAAAAGACGGGAAGGAGAGACGAGCGCCGTGTCCAACGCTCGAAGGAAGGGTAAAGGCTCTCACCAGCAGGTGGCCAGTATAACTATCCCCGCTGTCCAACAACCCCAGCCACAGCAGCAGCAGCAGCAGCCGAACCAACAAGGGTACAGAAAGTATCAGAACAGGGCACCTCTGTCGAGCCGTCACCTCGAGACACCGCCCATGTCGTATGCTTAGTTGTTACAAACTCTGCTTCAGTTATAGCTGATCCAGAAAAGAACCCTGGCTCCCTTGACAGTGGCACCTCCGCCAGGTTATGATGCAAATGCGACTTGCGAATTTCACTCAGGGGCACCAGGCCACACAATAGAGAATTGCAAAGCCTTCAAGCACAAGGTGCGGGACATGGTGGATGCCAAGATCATCAACTTCTCAGATAATGTTCCAAACGTCACGAAGAACCCTATGCCGAATCATAGGGGAGGTGGAGTAAATGCCATTATTGAAGACGAGATCTTGGATTTGTTGACTGATGTCAGAGATCTGAAGACACCGCTTAGCTTCGTTAAATCTAAGCTGATGAAAAGGGGTTTCTTTCCAGGTTGTGGAGAGCTGTGTATGGGTTGTGCGACAAGTCTGATGGATGTGAATAGTTGATAGAGGGGATTCAAAATCTGATGACCGAAGGAATCCCGCAGTTTAGCCGAAGGGCCGAAAGCGGATCGGGAGAGGTAATGCTGAAGCAAGGTAATGAGGTTGCCACCATCACCATCCCTCGTCGGACGATAACTATTTCTGCACCTAGACCGCCCACGATCACCATCACCAAAGCCGGGCCGATACCTTTCGAAAGCACCAATGCTGTCCCATGGCACTATGGGGCAGAGGTCTACTGCAACGGACAGAAGTTGGAATTGGAACCCTCAGGGTCATCTGTGGAGAACCTAGCGGGTGTTAGCGGAATTACTCGCAGCGGAAGAGTATTTTCACCACCAGATGTCGTGGCGGACAAAGTGGACAGAGGTGACGCAACTGATAAAGGGAAGAGTAAAGTCGTTGAGGAAACCCCTCGTGGGGTAGAAAAAGACTTACTTATTAAAGACGCTGAGGAATTTATGAGATTGATTAAAAAGAGTGACTACAAGATCGTGGATCATCTCCATCAAACACCCTCAAAAATTTCCATCCTGAATTTGTTGTTATGTTCTGAGGCACACCGCAACGCGCTGCTGAAGGTGTTGAATACCGCGTACGTACCGCAGGAAATATTGGTCAACCAGTTGGAAGGGGTCGTAGCCCACGTGAATGCTGAAAATGGGTTAGGGTTCACTGACCTAGAGCTGACGCCGAAGGGGAGGAACCACAATAGCGCCCTGAACATCTCGATAGAGTGTAAGGGAACGATTATGTCTCACGTGTTGGTGGACACGGGGTCGTCACTCAATGTTCTTCCGAAGAAAGCATTGATGAAGTTAGATACTCGTGGATTGATTTTCACACCCAGTGATCTGGTGGTGAAAGCATTCGATGGAACCAAACGCCATGTTTTCGGAGAAGTGACCTTACCAATCCAAGTCGGGCCGGAAACGTTCGACGCAGTCTTTTACATTATGGACATCATGCCTGCCTATAGCTGTCTCCTAGGCCGGCCATGGATCCACTCTGCGGGTGCCGTGACCTCCATGTTGCACCAGAAGCTCAAGTATGCTGTCGGAGGTAGCATCGTGACTGTGTGTGGCGAGGAAGACATAATGGTGAGCCATTTGTCGTCCTTCAAGTATGTTGAGATGGATGGGGAAATCCACGAAACCCTATGTCAAGCGTTCGAAGCTGTCAAAGTCAAGAACGTAGCTCCTGTAGTCACTGAGAAGCCAGAGATGACTCTCTCTTCCTTCAAGGAAGCCCAGGCCGTTGTCCAAGCCGGATTTACCCCAGGCTGGGGGCGAATTCTAGAGATACCTAACAAGCAAGACAAGTTCGGGTTGGGATACTCTCCGGCGGCTGAAGCCTCCTCTTCTTCTAGCAGTGCTTCGCGAGGTAAAGGGCCAATCCAGTTTACCAGTGGCGGAGTGATATTTGAAAGCGTCAATGCAGTGTCTGAAGACAGCGGAGACAGCGACTGTGACTTAGACTCTTGGATCCAGCCAAGCAAGCCAGGCGAGAGCCTCAACAACTGGTCCGTCAGAGATATCATCCAAATGACAAGCAAAGAGTAATGATTTACTTTTTCCAATCGTTGTACAACCCTATGTCCTACCCGGGGCATAATGGTTTTATTGTCAGGACCTCGTTTGATTATGTACATGCATTTTATCAATAAATCAAAAGGCATTTTTCCTCGTATTCAAATATTGTGATCTCTGTTATTCCTGTTTTATATTTGTTTTGAAAAACAACAAAATGGAAATGGGGTTTCTGCTAACCTGCATATCCTTGTTTTAAGCTTAACCCTTGTTATTGCAGGATCCACATAGCAGATGACATCGACTCTGGACCTTCTACGACTCACTTCGACTTCGATTACCCGATCTATCAAGCCGAAGAAGAGATTGATGAAGATGAAGACCTTCCCGAAGAGTTGGCCCGCTTGTTGAAACAAGAAGAGAAAGTTATTCTGCCTCACGAAGAAGAGATCGAGATCGTGAATCTGGGTTCTGAAGAACTAGTCAGGAACGTCAGGATAGGGGCTGCATTGCAGAGTGATGTCAAGCAGAGATTGGTCGAGATGCTAAGAGAGTATAGTGACGTCTTTGCTTGGTCATACGAAGACATGCCCAGACTCGACACTGACATCGTGGTCCATCACTTGCTACTGCGAGAAGATTGTCCTCCCGTTAAGCAGAAGCTTAGGAGGACGCGACCAGATATGGCCGTTAAGATCAAAGAAGAAGTGCAGAAGCAGCTTGATGCTGGCTTCTTAGCGGTCACTACTTACCCTTCGTGGGTCGCCAACATAGTGCCTGTACCGAAGAAGGACGGTAAGGTACGAATGTGCGTCGATTATCGGGATTTGAATAGGGCGAGCCCTAAAGATGATTTCCCGCTGCCTCATATTGATGTGTTGGTCGACAATACAGCTCAGTTCTCCGTATTTTCGTTCATGGATGGCTTCTCCGGTTACAATCAGATCAAGATGGCGCCGGAGGACATGGAGAAAACTACGTTTATTACGCCTTGGGGAACGTTTTGCTACAAGGTAATGCCTTTCGGTCTGAAGAACGCAGGGGCCACTTACCAACGAGCAATGGTTACTTTATTTCATGATATGATTCATCATGATATTGAAGTCTATGTTGATGACATGATTGCGAAGTCCCAAATGGAGGAGGGGCATCTGGTCAATCTGCTGAAGCTTTTTGAGAGGCTTAGGAAGTTCAGGTTGAGGCTGAATCCTAACAAGTGTACTTTTGGAGTACGGTCGGGAAAACTACTGGGGTTTATCGTGAGCGAAAGAGGCATTGAGGTCGATCCTGCGAAAATAAAAGCAATACAAGAAATGCCAGCGCCAAAAACAGAAAAAGAAGTTCGTGGTTTCCTGGGCAGAATAAACTACATTGCAAGGTTTATCTCTCAACTCACGGCCACGTGTGAACCGATGTTCAAACTGTTAAAGAAAGATCAGGCGATTATCTGGAACGAGGATTGCCAGAAGGCATTCGATAAGATAAAACAGTACCTGCAGGAACCTCCGATCTTGATACCCCCAATGGCTGGACGACCCTTAATCATGTACTTGACAGTTCTTGAGAATAGTATGGGGTGTGTTCTCGGTCAGCACGACGAGACGGGCAGAAAGGAGCATGCCATTTACTACTTGAGTAAAAACTTCACAGACTGTGAATCTCGTTACTCGATGCTGGAGAAGACGTGTTGTGCACTAGCCTGGGCTGCCAAACGTTTACGACAGTGCATGCTCAATCACACAACCATGCTAATTTCGAAGATGGATCCGATCAAGTACGTCTTCGAGAAGCAAGCGCTTTCGGGCAGGATTGCCAGATGGAAAATGGTGTTGACGGAATATGACATTCAGTACGTTTCCCAGAAGGCCATTAAGGGCAGCATATTGTCTGATTACCTTGCCGAACAGCCGATCGAAGATTATCAGCCGATGAAATTTGAATTCCCTGGTGAGGATATCATGTTTCTCAAAGCGAAAGATTATGATGAACTGTTGCCCGACGAGGGTCCAGATAGGAAATCCCAATGGAAATTGATATTTGACGGGGCGGTTAATTCTTACAGAAGTGGCATTGGGGCGATCATCACGACTCCCCACGGATCCCATATCCTGTTCACTGCGAGACTGACGTTTCCGGTCACCAATAAAGAGGCGGAGTACGAAGCATGCATCATGGGTCTAGAAGAAGCAATTGATATGAGAATCAAGAACCTAGATGTATATGGTGACTCGGCAGCTTGTGATTAACCAGATTAAAGGGGAGTGGGAGACTCGTTAATCGAATTTGGTGCCGTACATGAATTATGCCAGAAGGCTTCTTCCGTTCTTTGATCGAGTGGAACTCCATCATGTTCCCAGAGCGGAAAATCAGATGGCTGATGCCTTAGCCACATTAGCTTCGATGTATAAAGTCAATTTTTGGAATGAAGCTCCAAGAATTGTCCTTTCTCGTCTTGATAGACCTGCATTTGTCTTTGCGATCGAGGAAGCCTCCGACGGCAAGCCGTGGTTCCATGATATCCAGACCTTCCTTATGACCAAAGAGTATCCTGCGGGAGCGTCAACCCAGGATAAGAAGACTCTGAGGAGGCTGTCTGGAGGTTTTTATCTCAATCCTGATGGAGTTTTGTATAAAAGAAACCACGATCTCGTGCTACTCAGATGTGTAGATGAGAAAGAGGCGAGTATGCTCATGGAAGAAGTCCATGAAGGCACATTTGGTACGCACGCCGGCGGGCACGCTATGACGAGAAAGATCCTGAGAGCAGGATATTACTGGCTGACGATGGAGTCAGATTGCTTTAAATTCGCGAAGAAATGCCATAAATGCCAGATTTATGCTGATAAGATTCACGTGCCGCCGTGCCCGTTGAATGTCATGTCCTCCCCGTGGCCGTTCTCCATGTGGGGCATCGACATGATAGGCAAGATCGAGCCCGCTGCATCTAACGGTCATCGCTTCATCCTAGTAGCTATCGACTACTTCACCAAGTGGGTGGAGGCAGCCTCATATGCTAATGTGACCAAGCAGGTGGTGGCTAAATTCATAAAGAGGGACATCATCTGTCGTTACGGAATTCCCGAGCGGATCATTACTGATAATGGTTCGAATCTGAATAACAAGATGATGTAGGAGTTGTGCTAGAGTTTCAAGATTGAACACCACAACTCATCTCCTTAGCGGCCGAAGATGAATGGCGCCGTTGAAGCGACTAATAAAAACATTAAGAAGATTGTGCAGAAGATGGTTGTGACCTACAAAGATTGGCACGAGATGTTGTCGTTCGCATTGCACGGTTATCGTACAACGGTACGTACATCAACCGGGGAAACTCCTTTCTCCTTGGTGTACGGTATGGAGGCTGTCCTACCGTTGGAAGTTGAGATCCCTTCTTTGCGAGTTTTGGTTGATGTAAAACTCGACGAGGCAGAATGGATTAAGAACCGACTAAACCAACTCAGCCTGATGGACGAGAAGAGGTTAGCATCGATTGCATATGGTCGTCTGTACCAAAGCCGAATGAAGAAAGCTTATGATAGGAAGGTGCGTCCTAGAAGCTTTCAGACGGGTGATCTCGTCCTGAAGAAGATTCTTCCTCCACACTCCGATTACCGGGGCAAGTGGACTCCCAATTACGAAGGTTCGTACATCGTCAGCAAGGTCTTCTCGGGAGGAGCTTTGTTGTTATCCACGATGGATGGCAAAGACTTGGCATCCCCGGTGAACGCGGACGCAGTTAAAAAATACTTTGCTTAAAAATGACCCGCTGGAAAGAAAAAGAATATCCAGGCAAAAATGGGGCATCCCGGCGAACCATAAAAAAGGAAAAAGGTTCGGGCAAAAATTAGGGATATAAAAGAAAAGAATGTACACCCGCAAAGTCGAAAACCCGGAAGGGCGACTTTGGCAAAAAAGGGTATCCCGGTGAATAAAAAACCCGAAAGGGCGATTCAGGAAAAAGTTAGGGATTTGAAAAAGCAAATGATTGCGTTCCGCGTGTGGACTTTCATTGTTTAGTGGTTTGGAAGACCTGAGGGCCGTTTATCTGAATCAATCTATTCTGAAGCTGAAGCATCGGAGAAGTATCGAAGTCGAGTGGGTCATAGAGGGATCAACTCATGGTGTTCGTCTACGCCTCATTGCCGACATTTGCGTATATACTGATGTATATTTATGTTTTATTTTTGCGCGGCTTCCTCATTCCAGGAGCTTGCATCTGTTGTAAAACATTTTTACCCATTCAGGGGTTCGTTATCAATAAAATGTATACTATTCAGCAATTATGTTTGCCTGTTTAGCATTTATCCGTTTTGTTTGCGAAAAAGAACGCCGATGTTTTTGACAAAATGCGCATACACAAACTTACTGGCCTAGGCCACTGATTGTTGAAACAATGAATTACTTGAACATTGTCACAAGATGATAACCTTGATAGGCTCCTTTGAGAAGGGTATCTTGTCTGTTTGTTTGTGTTGTTGCAGGTATAGCCTATACCAGGCAGTATGCCATATGCGTCCCCAGGCAGGATGATTCCTTCTTCTCCAGCAAGTTCAGCAGCCTCTCCCCACAGAGTATGAACATGAGATCGTAGGCATTGATATGTCTCCCCAAGCAGAGAAGGTTCTCTCCCCAACCAGATGTACCCTGAAGGATCGTCGTCTCCCCAGCTGAGTCATATACTGAAGTGTGCAGCACCCGATAGTTCCCGACTGAAGTCTCCATCGGAATTGAAATTCCCCACAGAGTCGTACTCTCCCCTGTAAGCAAGATGATTCCTTCTTCCCCAGCCGAGTATGCAAATTCCCAAGAGAGTCGAGTCCTTGGAAAGCGTTCGGGCCATGATTGGTTTTCCCCAGTAGAGTGTTGAATAGCTGATGCTGTATTTCCCCATCGGAGTCGCTATCTCCAGGAAAGTTTTAGTCGCGAAGGTCGTGCAGTTTATTTTTGCGATTGACATCGTTTTCCTCAGCAGTTGTGGTCCGTACACCCAGATGAGCAGGTTCAGGTTCTCGTAGAGCTTTATTCCCCTGCAGCAGTCAACTGAAGTTCATCTCCCCAGGCGGAGCCCAATTGAGATTGGTGTTCCCCGACAGGGTGTTCGCCCAGGATGATTCCTGAAATCTCAGGAGAGTGGAGAGGCTCAGGATGATTTTTGAATTCCCCCAGCAATGTCGCTTGCCCAAGATGATTCTTGAATTCTCCAGCGAAGGTGTTTGTGTAAGATGATTCTTAAAATCCCCAATGAAGTCGCCAGGGAGGGTTGCTCAAGTTGATGCTCGGAGCCCCCGGCAGAGTGTTTGCTCAGGATGATTCCTGAAATCTCCAGCAGAGTTATTGGTTCAGGATGATTCTTGAAGTCCCCGGCGGAATTATTTGTCCAGGATGATGCTTGAAGTCCTTAGCAGAGTTGACTCATCCAGAATGATTTCTGAAGCCCAGAAGCAGAGTTACTTGATAGTTCTCCAGAATCCCCAGCGGAGATGCGTCATCCCCAGCAGGTTTCTGAATAGAGAAGCTGAAACTTCCCTTGAAGACTTGATGATTGAAGTCCAACCGTATTAACGAGGTAGTTCTCTCAGCTGATGCGGAGTGCCTGAGGGAAGAAGTTTGGATATCCCCAATTGGTTCATGATTGACTGAGAATTTTATTCCCGACTTAGTGACGAAGTTCGCCTGACGCCCAAAAATCTTCTTTGAGTGCCTGATGGCATGATTAACTTGATTGTTGACCTGATGAGTCCCGAGGAATTCGGATGCCTGATGGCATGGTCGACCGTGTAGCACCAGTTACCGTGTGACCAATTCCCCAGCAGAGTTGTCGTGCAACTGGCATGCTCAGTTTTAAAGATGTGCCTACCAATCCAAGTATTGTCTACCTGTGCGGTTGGCAGATCGCCAGTTACCATGTAATCGGTGATCCCTTGATGATTTGAGGATGCAATGATATCAAATAAATCCGAGAATCATCCTGACGGAGGTTCAGATCAGTATTTCTCCAGCTAGTTGCCGCGCAACTATTGTTTCAGTTTCCGAAGGTTTGTCCCCATCAGAGTACCGTGTACTTGTGCAGTTGGCAAATTTTCGGGTTTGTCGGTATTCAACCGTCTCGCACTTTGATTGTTTGAGAGTCGTTCGCTTCTCACCCAGTCAGGTCCAAGCCGTTTGAACAGGGGCAGTTGTTGCACCCCAAAATTTGCTCAACTTTTCTTCACCTAGCTTATGTTTCATTTCATTCACATTAGCATTATCATTTACATTTCATTGACATGTATGCAGGAGATCAAGAGGTATGATTACCAATTAAGAGCCATACAAGACTCTGAAGCTAGCTAAGAATGTTATTCAAGTGTTCAAGGGTTGATATTTTTGCCAGAGAAGTTAAAAGATCCTCAGAGAGAATGGTTGAAGCCAAGAGGGTGTGTCTCCTAACTTGAGAGTTTTGGAAACCCATCAGATGATTCTGAAGCCATGAAGATAGACTTGAGGTCTTGAAAGAGCTCATGAGAAGTGTTGAAGATCACTTTAAGGCCTAGACAGGTCATGGTGCAAGATTAAGAAGGCTCATCCATGAGTGGTGCAGCTAGGATTTAAAGAAGGTTGAGACCTAATTAAAGAGCCATGTGATCATGGATTGATACATTGAGATGTTATAAGGATGATTCCAAGGTCAACTCATCATGATTGAAGAGTTTGAGAAGTTTCAAGCTAGGGTTTCTAAGGCTTGACAGTGTAAAATCCCCTAGTTTGACCCCTATCTTCAAGGCAATTTAGCTCAAGATGTGATTGTCATCTCATCTTACCCCCAACATGAATGTTGTAGAGCATGATTCTAGCTTTAATTTGAGTGCTAGAAGTCCTTGATAGGATTTGTAGAACTCAAGTTATGACTTTGACAAGTTACAGGTCATCTGAGGTATGTGAATTTGGGGGCTTGAAAGTTGTCCAACTTGCAGGAAACTTTTGCCCTAGAAGGATGATTCCTATGAACTTTTGGTCAACATGAATGTTGTTCCTTATCCTCTTATCTTTCTATAGAGTACTAGAAGTCCTTTATAGGATTTGTAGAACTCAAGTTATGGCTTTGACAAGTCAAGGGCATTTTGGTCATTTGGAGATTATAGGTCATTTCAAGCATAAGGCCATAACTCCCATTTCCAAGCTTCAAATGGGAAAATGTTCAACATCAAACTTGTTCAAAATGATGTTTTAAGGCTATTAAAGAGGTCATGAGATGTTGGAATTGCTTGTAGCTCAAAGTTGCAAAAATGACCTAAAATAAGGGTATAAGTTAAATGAACCAAAGTTGGAAATTGATATTTTTGATCTACATGTCCAAACCAAGGCATGTAATAGGTCATTTTGATTCTAAAAAACATTTTAAGAACATTGGTTTAGCCACATTTTTGGATTGAAGTTTAATTTGTGGACTTGCTTTGAAAAGTAGTTACTTACATCTTAAGTAACATTTGCAAAACCTAAATTCAAGGCATAATCAAGGTCCCTTGCAAGCCAAACACTTCCAAAATGTCATGAGGGGAGAAATTGGAAGGAATTGAGAATGATTTCAAGCTGTTAGCAGAAGGGAGCATACTATGGCATGTGATGGAAATTCTCATGACATGAGAGATTGAACTTCTCATTAGAAGGATCTAGAGGCTTCTAGATCACCCATACATGGCCTATATATGATGTTGAAGAGGTTCAGATGAAAGGTTGGTGATGATTGAAGGAGAGAGCAGAGATTGAGATTGAAATTTCATTGCTTGCAACTGAATTCGGTTACATCATTTCACTCACTTTCCATCCATTTTCTTGATTGCAATCTCTTCCATGGATGCTAGGGAATGATTCCAGATCATAATCAAGGGAAATTAGTGGCTGATTGGTGTTCTTGAGCTCAGATTTTTCCACCTGCAACTCAGATTCGAATCCAAGAATTGAAGCCATTTCAATCAATTCTATTGCATACAGAAGCTTGGAAGTGATTCACTGAAGGAGTCTGGAGCATTAGAATGCTTGATTTGAAGGTTTGCTACTTCTGTGCACACGAATGTTTCAGGTTGGTAACCTTCAATCTCTAGCTTGTTTTAGTTAGAATTAAGAGGAATTAGGGTGTTAGATGCATTGTAGAATGGTGTAGGAAGGATTTCAGATCATTAATTTGAGAATTAGTGACCAATTAGGGATGTTACCATTTTCGGTTGAGAGTTGGTTCTTGCGAATCTTGAGGTTTCAGAGAGAATTAATGGTATGATTGAGTTCCTTGTGAGATTTGGGACATGTTTCATTAAGGGATCGTGGCCTATGGTGGACTCTATGGCAAACTAGGGTTGTGGATTGGTGACCGGAGAAAGTCACCGGTGATGGTTTTGGGCGCGCAGGTGACCTGAGTTGCAGACGTTTGAATTAGGGAAGATGATCCCTGAGCCCTTGGATCATGGTTTGACTTGGACAGGGGACCTCATCCAACGGCCACGCGTGCTCCTCAATTTGTGAAGAGTATGAACTAAAATGAAACGCAACGTTTCATTTAAGTTGTGTTTTGGGCTTAATGAAATGGTTGATACCTGCACCCCCCTTGTGGCCCAAATGTGAAAATGAACTGCTTTCTCTTGCTATTCACACCACACGCGTGTTTATTTTCTTGTGATTTTCATTATTTTTTTTCATTTTATTCATGGTTCTTGATAAAATCATAAAAAATGGAAAAATAATTCAATTAACCCCATTCTTTTTGCATTGGATTCATGAGAGGATCTAGTATTTGTTAGATAAAAAATATTTTTATTTCATACATTTTCTGATTTTATGCGAATTTTTACATTTTAATTGATATTAAAATGATCATGCTTGATAGTTTATTTTGTGGAATTTTGTGTGATCATGTGATGATGATTTTGGTCTTGATTTTTTGTGAGTAGTTAGCATAGATATGCATTCTCCCCATAGATTTTTCTCACATTTTTGTGATGAGCATAAGTGATAGTTTAGGTTGAAACCTTTAGAAGCTCCATTTTTAGGGTTTATGGTTGATACCTTGTGGTTTAGATTGTATTTTTAGTACTAGGTGGATGATTCAACCTTTGATTTTTGTAGGGTAGATTCATGATTGAATTAGGGTCCCTTAGGAATTTTTGTAGGATTTTTCAAGGTAGTTTACTATTTTTGATTGATTTTAGTTTAGTTGCTAGTTTTAGATGATTCTAAGGCACTAACTCAACTAGATTAACTTCTTTAGTTCCCTTAGATTAGGGTTTTGCTTTGCTTTTTCTTGGGTGATGATGAAGACAAGTTGAAGATGCATTGGATTGCTTGAAGAGGCTTGGATGTGAAGATCTTCCCTTCTTTTGGTGTAGTTTTGTTTAGGTGTTAAGATTAGGGTTTTGTAGGCAGAGCTTCTAGATAGATCCTCTTTCTTCATAAACATGGAATATGTTGATCAATTCCATTCTTCCCTATGATGCAAGGTCCCCTTGTAAAGGCCTCATACCTCCTTTGATACTTCTTTGTGTTTGAAGATTACTCTGAGAAGCTGAAGCTTGTAGATGAAGAGGACCAAGTTGATATTGATAAAGAAGAGAGAGCTGAAGCTTGAAGGCCAAGAAGAACAAGTTGATACTTGTGAAGAAGATCCAATTGATATTGAGTGAAGAGCTGAGGCTTGAAGATTAAAGGATGAGTTGATACTCATGTTGAGACATTGAGAGCCTGAAGGAGTCAAGTTGGTACTTGCAGTTAGGAGTGAAGCCTGAAGGTGGAATTGACTGAAGAGCTGACGCTTGTAGAAGAAGAACAAGTTGATACTTATGTTTGATGTATTGAAACTTGGAGAAGAAAGTTGATACTTGCTATTGAAGATGATAGCCTTGAAGGGTGGTTGAAGACTGAGGACTAAGCTCGTGTCAGAAGTTTTCTTTGCAGTGAAGCTGGGGAGCTGTTGATTGGTTTCCTTTCCTGTCTGTTTGCTTTCTGTGCAACTGTGTTGATGTGCCTTGTTTGATTTGCCTGATGCATTAGAATAAGTTCATATCTAGACTGATGAAAGCTAGGAGCATGATTGCACTAGAGGTTGAGTTGCTCCCTCTGCTTGTATTTTTACTGTATGGCTTTGCTTGCGGGTATTCGGTAGAGCCCAGCTCCCTTGCCTATGTGGTTTGTGTTTGCTTGGTAGCATTTTATTTCCTCTGTATGATTGCAGTTATCCTATTTTGCTTGATAGCATTTTATTTCCTTTGTATGATTGCAGTTATCCTATTTTTCTTGATAGCATGTTACTTTCCTCTGTATGATTGCAGTTATTCATATCTGGCTTGAGGTCGAGATGAGCTTGTGGAGGCTGATTCCCCACACACATTTCCTCCCTCACTTGCATTGCATGCATTTTACAGTTGTTTACTGTTTACTGTTTAAGCTGATGCTTTATCTGTTTCTGTTTATCATTGACATGATCCTCTAGGAATTTCACTTCCTTTAATAAGGAAGTGATGATAGAACTATAGGTTTAAACCTATGCATGACAACTTCTAGGAGTTCCCTGTTTCAAACTTCAACCATAGGATGAATCCTTGACATGACAACATTAGGACTTGATAGTCTCCCCTTAGTTGAGCCTGTTCTCTTCTCATCTCAAATCAAATTAAAATACAGTAATAAAGGTTAACTGACGTCGTACGTTACGAGCCTTAAGCTATCTGAGAAAGGATTGTTGGAGAGTTTCTTTCCAACAGTCTGGATGTTTAGTATGGCACCCTTTGGGTGACATGCGGCGCATTCACTCTCAGATCATAGTCTCTAGTGTGATATTGGTTGCAAACATCCATAAAAAACAGTTCTTCCGTAAAAGACAGAAAACAAACTTCAAACCTTTTTGCCCCGTGGGCCCATAATTCTAAGGAAGCTTTTCTGAAGAAAAGAGTGTTGTTAACTCCCAGTTCTACCGCAAATGGTAACGCCTAAGTCTCTAAGGGTCGAGCTGCGTACGCCAAACTGCTGGAACTGTTTGTTAACCCTACTCGATAAAACAGATGAATCTGAATCCCCGTAATCCGTATTATCCCGAACTACGTAAGCTCTGATCTCTCATACCTGTTGAGAGTACGTAGGCACAATACTGACGTATTGGCGAGCCACCTTCCCCATAACCCGTAGTTAGTCGAACTACGTTGACTCTGATTTCTCATTCTCTGATGAGAATACGTAGGCATAAAGTGTGACGCTTTGCCGAGTCATTTTTCTTTTCAGACCAGCCTTGATAGGTAGATAGATAAAACCAACCCGTCCAGTAAACACAACAAGCGCGGATCCCATCGAGTACGATGGACGTGAGGGGTGCTAATACCTTCCCCTTGCATAACCGACTCCCGAACCCAGGCAATGGTTGCGATGACCTTGTCTTATACCTTTTCGTCAGGTTTTTCCGATCGTTTCCTTTCCCGTTCCGAGGGATAAATAACGAAAGGTGGCGACTCTTCTGTTTTGCAGGCACCTTATTTTTGCGGAAGCGACAGTGTATATATGTGTTTATGTGCACTATGTGTTGTATTTCCATTTTTATTTTAGCATTTTTATATATCATATTGTTGTGCTGTGGGTGGGATGTTCCTTTGAGAGATAAGCCAAAACTTAGGCTTGAGCATAACCTTAGCATTAGAAATGGAAAGTAGTGATGGACCTGTATGGCAGCATGCACTAGTCCTCACGAAATTCGTGTTCAGACGAGGTTTTCTTTGAAGACGTCTCATCCTGCTGGTCAGGACGAAGATGTTGGATCTGAAAGCTGTCGACTCTGGAGACCGTTCGTTCGGGAGTCAGCTAAGTGAGGCCGCTTCGTGAGACAATGATGCTAAACCAGAAATGGTGAACGTATCATTGTTTCTCGAAAGCTTGTGATGCTGACGACCGCATAGGATGCCAGACCTTGTTGGAGACAAGTTAATACCTGTGAGTGGGAGGGTTTTGCAGGAAACCTTGACCTTCATCCTACCGGTTTGTCTTACCAGTATGAACAGTTACAGTGGGATCCTTGTACTAGTACTATTGGTGATCTCGCCAAAGCGAAGCGCTGGTTCATCTCCGTCAACACCACAACAACTTGATCCTCTATTGCATTTGCATATCCATTTGCATTTTTACATTAACATGTATCTGTGTTTTAGGTGTGTACTTTCTCCTTGATTCTAGTCATCCCAATCCACTGCTAACATTGAAGCTTACCTGAAGAAAATAGTCGTGTACAAGTTCCCGACTCCAGAGATAGTATCCCTGCTTATGTTAATCTCCATGGCTGATCACAGAGTGATGGGAGACTTCAAAAAGGAATATGGAAGACTTTTGAGCTATGCCTGCAAAGCCTCAGTCTTTGAAGTAGAGGGTCTTCATACTTTGCTTCAATTCTATGATCCTCAACTGAGATGTTTCACTTTTCCTGGGTATGTGTTGATGCCTACTGTCGCTTCCGCGAAAATAAGGTGCCGGCAAAACAAAAGAGTCGCCACCTTTCGTTATTTATCCATCAGAGCGGGAAAGGAAACGATCGGAAAAACCTGACGAAAAAGGTATAAGACAAGGTCATCACAACCATTGTCTGGGTTCGAGAGTCGGTTACGCAAGGGGAAGGTATTAGCACCCCTCACGTCCATCGTACTCGATGGGATCCACGCTTGTTATGTTTACTGGACGAGTTGGTTTATCTATCTACCTATCAAGGCTGGCCTGAAAAGAAAAGAAAATGACTCGGAAAAGCGTCGCACTTTATGCCTACATATTCTCATCAGAGAATGAGAAATCAGAGTCAACGTAGTTCGGCTAACTACAGGTTACGGGGAAGGTGGCTCGCCAATACGTCAGTATTGTGCCTACGTACTCTCAACAGGTATGAGAGATCAGAGCTTACGTAGTTCGGGATAACACGACTTACGGGGATTCAGATTCATCTGTTTTTATCGAGTAGGGTTAACAAACAGTTCCAGCAGTTTGGCGTACGCAGCTCGACCTTTGGAGACTCAAGCGTTACCGTTTGCGGTAGAGCTGGGAGTTAACGACACTCTTTTCTTCAGAAAAGCTTCCTTTGAATTATGGGCCCACGGGGCGAAAAGGTTTGAAGTTTGTTTTCTGTCTTTTACGAAAGAACTGTTTTTTAGGTTTGTTTGCAACTAGTATCGCACTAGAGACTATGACCTGAGAGTGAATGCGTCGCATGTCACCCGAAGGGTGCCATACTAAACATCCAGACTGTTGAAAAAGAAACTCTCCAACAACCCTTTCTCAGATAGCTTAAGGCTCGTAATGTACAACGTCAGTTAACCTTTATTACTGTATTTTAATTTGTTTTGGGATGAGAAGAGAGAACGAACAGGTTCAACTACGGGGAGACTATCAAGTCCTACTGTTGTCATGCCAAGGATTCATCCTATGATTGAGGTTTGAAACAGGGAACTCCTAGAAGTTGTCATTCATAGGTTTCAACCTAAAGTTCTAATCATCATTTCCTTATCAAAGGAAATGAGAGTCCTAAGGGATCATGTCAATGATAAACAGAAACAGATAAAGCATCAGCTTAAACAGTAAACAGTAGACAATAAAATGCATGCAATGCAAGTGAGGGAGGAAATGTGTGTGGGGCATCAGCCTCCACAAGCTCATCTCAACCTCAAGCCAAATATGAGTAACTGCAATCATACAGAAGAAATAACATGCTATCAAGCAAGATATAATAACTGCAATCATACAGAGGAAATGATAACATGCTATCAAGCAAGATACAATAACTGCAATCATCCAGAGGAAATGATAACATGCTATCAAGCAAGATACAAACCACATGGGCAAGGGAGCAGGGCTCTACCGAATACCCGCAAGAAAAGCCACACAGTAAAAATACAAGCAGAGGGAGCAACTCAACCTCTAGTGCAATCATGCTCCTAGCTTTCATCAGTCTAGATATGAACTTATTCTAATGCATCAGGCAAATCAAACAAGGCACATCAATACAGAAAAGAAAACAGACAGGAAAGAAAGCAGATCAACCCCTCTTTCAATAAAGCCCTCTTCTGACAGCAGTTCAGTCTTCAGACTTCAACTTCTCTTCAAGGCTATTGTCTTCAATAGCAAGTATCAACTTGCTTCTCCAAGTTTTCAAACACATCAAACATAAGTATCAACTTGTTCTTTCTTCTTCAAGCTTCAGCTCTCCAGTCAATTCCACCTTCAGGCTTTACTCCTAACTACAAGTATCAACTTGATTCCCTCAGGCTCTCAATGCATCAACGTAAGTGTCAACTTGTCCTTTATTTCTCAAGCCTCAGCTCTTCACTCAATCTCAATTGGATCTTCTTCACAAGTATCAACTTGGTCTTCAAGCTTCAGCTCTCTTTGCTTCACCAGTATCAACTTGGTCTTCTTCATCTACAAGCTTCAGCTTCTCAGAGTAGTCTTCAAACACCAAGAAGTATCAACCCCATCCTTCAATCTTCTTCAAGCAAGGAACTCCATCCTTTGACAAGGGAGAAAGATGCATCTATCAAGAGCAAAGTTGGGATGATTGGTAGCAGAGTGAAGACCAAAGGTCACCACTAAGCATCCTGTCATCAGAGAAAGGGACCCTCAAAGGTTCTACCAATTTGCAAAGAGCCACACATCCTACCAAAGGAGGGATGAGGCCTTTACAAGGGACCTTACATCATAGGGAAGAATGGAATTGATCAACATATTCCATGTTTATGAAGGAAGAGAACTATCTAGAAGCTCTGCCTGCAAAACCCCAATCTTAACCTAATCAAAACTACACCACAAGAAGGGAAGATCTTCAAATCCAAGCCTCTTCAAGCAATCCAATGCATCTTCAACTTGTCTTCATCATCACCCAAGAGCAAGCAAAGCAAAACCCTAATATAAGGGAACTAAAGATGTTAATCTAGTTGAGTTAGTGCCTTAGAATCATCTAAAACTAGCACCTAAACTAAAATCAATCAAAAATAGCAAACTATCTTATAAATTTCTACAAAAATTCCTAAGGGATCCTAATTCAATTAAGAATGCCTCATACAAAAACCAGGGACTAAATCATCTATTAAGTCCTAAAATTAAGTCCTAAATCCAAAGGTATCAATCATAAACCCTAAAAATGGAGCTTCTAAAGGTTTCAACCTAAACTACCACCTATGTTCATCACAAAAATGTGAGAAAATTCTATGGGTAGCATGCATATCTATGATAACAACTCACAAAAAATCAAGATCAGAATCATCATCACATGATCACACAAAATTCCACAAAATCAAGTATCAAACATGACCATTTTAATGTCAATTAAAATGTAAAAATTCCCATAAAATCAGAAAATGCATGAAATAAAAATATTTTTTATCTAAAAAATACTAGACCCTATCATGAATCTAATGCAAAAAGAATGGGATTAATTGGGTCATTTTCCCATTTTTTATGATTTTATCAAGAACAATGAATAAAATGAAAAATTAAAAGAAAATAATGGAAATTAATAGGCGTGTGTGGCAAATAGCAAGAAAACCCAGTTCATTTCAATGCTGGGCCCAAAAGGGGGGTGTTGGTATCAACCAGTCCAAAGCCCACGCTCCAATTCTCAATTCAGTTCACAAATTGATCAAAAGAAAAAAAGCCAAGCGAAGTCTCGAACCCACGTTTCCTAGGATGCACGCCTCTCATAAGTGAAACGCAGTGTTGAGGGGAGGGGGGTACGTGGCGCCACACACACGCTTGGATTGATGCCTGAGTCAAAGTCCTCATCACACATGAATGGAGGAGATTTCATCTTCTTCGTTTTGAATTCTCTGCAAGTTGGGAAACCTCTTGATTCTCCAAAACGCATTTCCAACTTTCAAGCTTTTTCTTCACTTCACATCAATGGATTCTCAACATAATTTTGCTCCAGAACCTTCCAAATTCGTTCTAATTCATATTTATAGTGTGTTCTGATGGATATCAAGCCTAAACTAGGCCCAATTATGGATTTTGGATATTCACTTTTCCTTCCAAATTTCAACATGGATGTGTGCCTCCAAGCCTTACTCATGCTCTAAACTCAATCCAAACCATTCACTTAATCATTAAGGAGTGTGATGTAATGGTTTTCTTCCTTTGGTTTTAACATATGGAATGTATAAGATATGTTTCTTACTTGTGAAGTAACTATCCAAATGACTATTTTATGGACCTCAAATCCAAAATGTGGCAATGCCAATCTTTCTAAAACATTAATTCCATTCAAAATGACCACAAATTTGACTTGGAAACATGTTAATCTCATTTATTTTGAATTTTCTCATTTTAATTCATTAAAATGGCTTTCATGTGAAGTTTCTTCAACCAATGCTTGATATAATCCATATCAACGGACACTTGATGTTAGGCAAGCTAAAAACATCATTTTGAACAACTTTCATGTTGAACAAAATCCATTTGGAGCTTGGAAATAGGAGTTATGGCCTTATGCTTGAAATGACCTGTAATCTCCAAATGACCAAAATGCCCTTGACTTGTCAAAGCCATAAGTTGAGTTCTACACATCCAATCATGGACTTCTAGTACTCTCTAGACAGCTAAGAGAATAAGGAACAAAATTCATGTTAACCAAAAGTTCATAGGAATCATCCTTCTAGGGCAAACGTTTCATGCAAGTTGGATAACTTTCAAGCTCCCAAATTCACATACCTCAGATGACCTGTAACTTGTCAAAGTCATAACTTGAGTTCTACAAATCCTATAAAGGACTTCTAGCACTCAAATTAAATCTAAGATCAAGCTCTACAACATTCATGTTGGGTGCAAGATGAGATGACAATCACATCTTGAGCTAAACTGCCTTGAAGATAGGGGTCAAACTAGGGGATTTTACACTGTCAAGCCTTAGAAACGCTGGCTTGAAACTTCTCAAACTCTTCAATCATGATGAGTTGACCTTGGAATCATCCTTATAACATCTCAATGTATCACTCCATGATCACATGGCCTTGAATTAGGTCTTAACCTTCTCCAAATCATCAGTTGACTTGGGGTTGACCCAGTCAAACCCTAATTGCACCATTCATGGCTGAGCCTTTTTAATCTTGCACAATGACCTGTCTAGGCCTCAAAGTGATCTTCAACACTTCTCATGAGCTCTCTCAAGACCCCAAGTCTAACTTCATGGCTTCAGAATCATCTGAGGACTTCCCATAACTCTCAAGTTAGGAGGCACACACTCTTGGTTTCAACCATTCTCTCTGAGGATCTTTTAATTTCTCTGACAAGGATATCAACCCTTGAACACTTGAATAACCTTCTCAACTAGCTTCATAGTCTTGTATAGCTCTTAATGGGTAATCATACCTCTTGATCTCCTGCATACATGTCAATGAAATGCAAATGATAATGCTACTGTGTATGAAATGAAACATAAGCTAGGTAAAGAAGAGTTGGGCAAATTTTGGGGTGCAACAGCTGCCCCTATTCAAACGGCTTGGACCTGACTGGGTGAGAAGCGAACGAATCTCAAACAAACAAGGTAAAAGACGGTTGAATACCAACAAACCCGAAAATTTGCCAACTGCACAAGTACACGGTACTCTGATGGGGACAAATCTTCAGAAACTGAAATAATAGCTGCACGGCAACTAGCTGGAGAAATACTAATCTGAACCTCCATCAGGATGATTCTCTGATTTATCTGATATCATTGCGTCCTCAAATCATCGAAGGATCACTGGTTACACGGTAACGGGTGATTTGCCAACCCTCACAGGTAAACGATACTCTGATTGTTAGGAACATCTTCAAAGACTGAGCATGACAGTTGCACGGCAACTCTGCTGGGGAATTGGTCACACGGTAATTGGTGAAGGGTCTAAGCTCAAATCTCCGCCAGGGTGATCATCTGATTTTGCTATAGATCTTCGTTCTCAAGTCATCGAGGGGTCACTGGTCACTCGGTAACCAGTGATACATAGCTGGTATTGCCATCCTGCATTCTGCGACACTGCGGCAGAAGAATTCCTTGGGACTCAACAGGTCATTAGGAACTTTTTAACAATCAAGTTAATCATGCCATCGGGCATTCAAATAAATTTTCGTGAGTCAGCCGGACTTTGTCAGTAGGTCGGGAATAGAATCCTCGGTCAATCATGAACCAATAGGGATGCCTAAACCTCTGCCATCAGGCACTCCGCATCAGCTGAGAGAACTGCGTCGACCTCACAGTTGGACTTCGTCGATAAGTCTTAAAATGAAATCCTCAATCAATCACGGACCAAGTAAGGATAGACAATCTTTTGCCATCAGGCACTCCGCGTCAGCCGAGATAACTGCTTCGGTCTTGTAGTTAGACTTCATCAGTAAGTCTGGGGTTTTGGCACTGCTGCCGGACTTCAATCATCAAGTCTTCAAGGGAAGTTTCAACTTCGCCATTTAGAAGCCTGCTGGGGATGACACATCGCCGCTGGGGATTCTGGAGAACTATCAAGTAACTCTGCTCCGGGGATCCAGAAATCATTCTGAACAAGAATCATCTTGAACAATCAACTCCGCTGGGGACTTCAAGAATCATCCTGAACCAATAACGCTGCGGGAGATTTCAGGAATCATCCTGAGCAAACACTCTGTCAGGGACTCTAAGCATCAGCTTGAGCGACCAACTCTTGCGACTTCCCTGGGGATTTTAAGAATCATCTTAAGCACACAACTTCGCTGGGGAATTCAAGAATCATCTTGAGCAAACCATTCTGCGGAGGAACACCTGCAAAACAAGAACGGTAACGACCTAACTCATGTTTCATATGCATATGTTTGACAATGGCGCAATGCTCCACACGGTGGAAATGCTACGCATTTTTAGGGTAAATGCTATGCAATCATGCAAGATGCTACGACCCCATCAGCAAAATAAATGCTGAAGGGAGAATCCTCCTGTCAAGGAGAAGGAACCACTCTGGTGGAGAGGAGGAATCCTCCTGCCGAGGAGAAGAAGTCACACCAATCTCAATCGGACTCCGCCTGGGGAAATGAACTTCAGTCGACTGCTGTAGGGGAACGAGGTTCTACGAGAACTTGGACCTGCTCATCTAGGTGTACGAACCACAACTGTTGAGGAAAACGATGTCAATCGCAGAAATAACTGTGCAGCCTTCGCGGCAAAACTTTTCAGGAGATAACGACTCCGATGGGGAAATACAACATCAGATATTCAACATTCTACTGGGGAGAACCAATCATGGCCTGAACGGCTTCCAAGGACTCGGCTCTCTTGGGGATTTTCAGCTCGGCTGTGGTAGAAGGAATCGTCCTGCTTGCCGGGGGGAGTACAGCTCTGTGGGGAATCTCAATTCTACTGGAGACTTCAGTCTGGAACTTCCGAGTACCGCACACTTCAGTATACGACTCAGCTGGGGAGATTGACATTCTTTCAGGATACCTCTGATTGAGGGGAGAATCTTCTCTTCCTGGGGAGACATATCAATGCTTTACGATCTCCGGTTCAGACTCTGTGGGGAGAGGCTGCTGAACTTTGCTGGAGAAGAAGGAATCATCCTGCTTGGGGACACGTAAGCCGTACTGCCTGGAATATGCTACACCTGCCACAACATAAACAAACAGACAAGATACCCTTCCCACAGGGACCTATCAAGGTTATCATCTTGTGACAATGTTCGAGTAATTCATTGTTTCAACAATCAGTGGCCTAGGCCAGTAAGTTTATGTATGCACATTTTATCAAAAACATCGGCGTTCTTTTTCGCAAACAAAATAGATAAGTGCTAAACAGACAAACATAATTGCTGAATAATATACATTTTATTGATAATGAACCCCTGAATGGGTAAAAATGATTTACAACAGATGCAAGCTCATGGAATGAGGAAGCTGCACAACATAAGCACATAAAATATACATCAGTATACACAAATGTCGGCAACGAGGTGTAGACGAACACCATGAGTTGATCCCTCTATGACCCACTCGACTTCGATACTTCTCCAACGCTTCAGCTTCAGAAGAGATTGATTCAGATAAACGGCCCTCAGGTCCTCCAAACCACTAAACAAATACAGTCCACACGCGGAACGCAGTTATTTGCTTTTCTAAAATCCCTAGCTTTTACCTAAATCGCCCTTTCGGGTTTTCGATTCACCGGGATACCCTTTTTTGCCAAAGTCACCCTTCCGGGTTTTCGACTTTGCGGGTGTACACTCTTTTCAATTTATATCCCTAATTTTTGCCCGAACCTTTTTCCTTTTTTATGGTTCGCCGGGATGCCCCATTTTTGCCTGGATATTCCTTTTCTTTCCAGCGGGTCATTTTTTTTAAGCAAAGTATTTTTTAACTGCGTCCGCGTTCATCGGGGATGCAAAATCTTCACCATCCATCGTGGCTAACAACAAGGCTCCTCCCGAAAAGACCTTGCTGACGACGTACGAACCTTCGTAATTGGGAGTCCACTTGCCCCGGTGATCGGAATATGGAGGAAGAATCTTCTTCAGGATGAGGTCACCCGTCTGAAAGCTTCTAGGATGCACCTTCTTATCATAGGCTTTCTTCATTCGGCTCTGGTACAGACGACCATATGCAATCGATGCTAACCTCTTCTCGTCCATCAGGCTGAGTTGGTTTAGTCGATTCTTAATCCATTCTGCCTCGTCGAGTTTCACGTCAACCAAAACTCGTAAAGAAGGAATCTCAACTTCTAACGGCAGGACAACTTCCATACCGTACACCAGTGAGAAAGGAGTTGCCCCGGTTGATGTACGTACCGTTGTACGATAACCGTGCAGTGCAAACGGCAACATCTCGTGCCAGTCTTTATAGGTCACAACCATCTTTTGTACAATCTTCTTGATGTTCTTATTGGCCGCTTCAACGGCGCCATTCATCTTCGGCCGGTAAGGAGATGAGTTGTGGTGTTCAATCTTGAAACTCTGGCACAGCTCCTTCATCATCTTGTTATTCAGATTCGAACCATTATCAGTAATGATCCGCTCGGGAATTCCGTAACGACAGATGATGTCCCTCTTTATGAATTTAGCCACCACCTGCTTGGTCACATTAGCATATGAGGCTGCCTCTACCCACTTGGTGAAGTAGTCGATAGCTACTAGGATGAAGCAATGACCGTTAGATGCAGCGGGCTCGATCTTGCCTATCATGTTGATGCCTCACATGGAGAACGGCCACGGAGAGGACATGACATTCAACGGGCACGGCGGCACGTGAATCTTATCAGCATAAATCTGGCATTTATGGCATTTCTTCGCGAATTTAAAGCAATCCGACTCCATCGTCAGCCAGTAATATCCTGCTCTCAGGATCTTTCTCGTCATAGCGTGCCCGCCGGCGTGCGTACCAAATGTGCCTTCATGGACTTCTTCCATGAGCATACTCGCCTCTTTCTCATCTACACATCTGAGTAGCACGAGATCGTGGTTTCTTTTATACAAAACTCCATCAGGATTGAGATAAAAACCTCCAGACAGCCTCCTCAGAGTCTTCTTATCCTGGGTTGACGCTCCCGTCGGATATTCCTTAGTCATAAGGAAAGTCTGGATATCGTGGAACCATGGTTTGCCATCGGAGGCTTCCTCGATCGCAAAGACGAATGCAGGTCTATCAAGACGAGAAAGGACAATTCTTGGGGCTTCATTCCAAAAATTGACTTTATACATCGAAGCCAACGTGGCTAAGGCATCAGCCATTTGAGTCTTGGCCCTGGGCACATGATGGAGTTCCACTCGATCAAAGAACGAAAGCAGCCTTTTGGCATAATTCATGTACGACACCAAATTCGATTGACGAGTCTCCCACTCCCCTTTAATCTGGTTAATCACAAGCGCCGAGTCCCCATATACATCTAGGTTCTTGATTCTCAAATCGATTGCTTCTTCTAGACCTATGATGCACGCCTCGTACTCCGCTTCATTATTGGTGACTGGAAACGTCAGTCTCGCAGTGAACGGGATATGGGATCCGTGGGGAGTCGTGATGATCGCCCCGATACCACTTCCATAAGAATTAACCGCCCCGTCAAATATCAATTTCCATTGGGATTTCCTATCTGGCCCCTCGTCGGGCAACGGTTCGTTGCAATCCTTCGCTTTAAGAAACATGATATCCTCATCAGGGAATTCAAATTTCATCGGCTGATAATCCTCGATCGGCTGTTCGGCAAGGTATTCAGACAATACGCTTCCCTTGATGGCCTTCTGGGAAACGTACTGAATGTCATATTCCGTCAACACCATTTTCCATCTGGCAATCCTGCCCGAAAGCGCTTGCTTCTTGAAGACGTACTTGATCGAATCCATCTTCGAAATTAGCATGGTTGTGTGATTGAGCATGTACTGTCGTAAACGTTTGGCAGCCCAGGCTAGCACACAACACGTCTTCTCCAGCATCGAGTAACGAGATTCACATTCTGTGAAATTTTTACTCAAATAGTAAATGGCATGCTCTTTTCTGCCCGTCTCGTCGTGCTGATCGAGAACGCACCCCATACTATTCTCAAGAACTGTCAAGTACATGATTAGTGGTCGTCCGGCCACTAGGGGTATCAAGATTGGAGGTTCCTGCAGATACTGTTTTATCTTATCGAATGCCTTCTGGCAATCCTCGTTCCAAATAATCGCCTGATCTTTCTTTAGCAGTTTGAACATCGGTTCACACATGGCCGTGAGCTGAGAGATAAACCTTGCAATGTAGTTTATTCTGCCCAGGAAACCACGAACTTCTTTTTTGGTTTTTGGCGCTGGCATTTCTTGTATTGCTTTAATCTTCGCAGGATCAACCTCAATGCCTCTTTCACTCACGATAAACCCCAGTAGCTTTCCAGACCGTACTCCGAAAGTACACTTGTTAGGATTCAGCCTCAACCTGAACTTCCTAAGCCTCTCAAAAAGCTTCAGCAAATTGACCTGATGTCCCTCCTCAGTTTGGGACTTCGCAATCATGTCATCAACATAGACTTCAATCTCATGACGAATCATGTCATGAAACAAAGTGACCATTGCTCGTTGGTAAGTGGCCCCTGCGTTCTTCAGACCGAAAGGCATTACCTTGTAGCAAAATGTTCCCCAAGGTGTAATAAACGTAGTTTTCTCCATGTCCTCCGGCGCCATCTTGATCTGATTGTAACCGGAGAAGCCATCCATGAACAAAAACACGGAGAACTGAGCTGTATTGTAGACTAACACATCAATATGGGGAAGCGGGAAATCATCTTTAGGGCTCGCCCTGTTCAAATCCCGATAATCGACGCACATTCGCACCTTACCGTCCTTCTTCGGCACAGGCACTATGTTGGCGACCCACGGAGGGTAAGTAGTGACCGCTAAGAAGCCAACATCAAGCTGCTTCTGCACTTCTTCTTTGATCTTAACGGCCATGTCTGGTCGTGTCCTCCTAAGCTTCTGCTTAACGGGAGGACAATCTTCTCGCAGCGGCAAGTGGTGGACCACGATGTCAGTGTCAAGTCCAGGCATATCTTCGTACGACCAAGCAAAGACGTCACTATACTCTCTTAGCATCTCGACCAATCTCTGCTTGACATCACTCTGCAATGCAGCCCCTATCCTGATATTCCTGACTAGTTCTTCGGAACCCAGATTCACGATCTCGGTCTCTTCTTCGTGAGGCAGAATCACTTTCTCTTCTTGTTTAAACAAGCGGGCCAACTCTTTGGGAAGGTCTTCATCTTCATCAATCTCTTCTTCGGCTTGATAGATCGGGCAATCGAAGTCGAAGTGAGTCGTAGAAGGTCCAGAGTCGATGTCATCTGCTATGTGGATCCTGCAATAACAAGGGTTAAGCTTAAGACAGGAATATGCAGGTTAGCACAAACCCCATTGCCATTTTATTGTTTTTCAAAACAAATATAAAACATGAATAACAGAGATCACAATATTTGAATACGAAGAAAAACGCCTTTTGATTTATTGGTAAAATGCAAGTACATAATCAAACGAGGCCCTGACAATAAAACCACCATGCCCCGGGTAGGACATAGGGTTGTACAATGATTGGAAAAAAGTAAATCATTACTCTTTGCTTGACATTTGGATGATATCCCTGACGGACTAGTTGTTGAGGCTCTCGCCTGGCTTGCTTGGCTGGATCCAAGAGTCTAAGTCACAGTCGCTATCTCCGCTGTCTTCAGACACCGCGTTGACGCTTTCAAATATCACCCCGCCACTTGTAAACTGGATCGGCCCTTTACCTCGCGACGCATTGCTAGAAGAGGAGGCTTCAGCTCCAGGAGAATATCCCAACCCAAACTTGTCTTGCTTGTTAGGTATCTCCAAAATTCGCCCCTAGCTTGGGGTAGATCTGGCTTGAACAATGGCTCGGGCTTCCTTGAAGGAAGAGAGAGTCATCTCTGGCTTTTCAGTCACTGCAGGAGCTACGTCCTTGACTTTAACAGCTTCGAACGCTTGGCATAAGGTTTCGTGGATTTCCCCATCCATCTCAACATATTTGAAGGACGACAAATGGCTCACCATTATGTCTTCCTCGCCACACACAGTCACGATGCTACCTCCGACGGCATACTTGAGCTTCTGGTGCAACGTGAAGGTCACGGCGCCAGCAGAGTGGATCCATGGCCGGCCCAAGAGACAGCTGTAGGCAGGCATGATGTCCATAATGTAAAAGATTGCGTCGAACGTTTCCGGCCCGACTTGGATTGGCAACGTCACCTCCCCGAAAACATGGCGTTAGGTTCCATCGAACGCTTTCACAACCAGATCACTGGGTGTGCAAATCACTCCGCGAGTATCTAACTTCATTAATGCCTTCTTCGAAAGAACATTGAGTGACGACCCCGTGTCCACCAATACGTGCGACATAATTGTTCCCCTACACTCTATCGAGATGTGCAGGGCGCTATTGTGGTTCCTCCCCTTCGGCATCAGCTCCAGGTCAGTGAACCCTAACCCATTTCCAGCATTCACGTGGGCTACGACCTCTTCCAAATGGCTTACCGTTATTTCCTGCGGTACATATACGATGTTCAACACCTTCAGCAGTGCGTTGCGGTGTACTTCAGAACACAGCAACAAATTCAGGATGGAAATCTTCGAGGGTGTTTGATGAAGATGATCCATGATCTTGTAGTCACTCTTTTTAATCAACCTCATAAATTCCTCGGCGTCTTTAACAAGTAAGTCTTTTTCTACCCCATGGGGGATCTCTTCAACGACTTTACTCTTCCCTTTATCAGTTGCATCAGCTCTGTCCGCTTTATCCGCCACGACCTCAGGTGGTGCAAATACTCTCCCGCTGCGAGTAATTCCGCTAACGCCCGCTAGGTTCTCCACAGACGACCCAAACGGTTCTAGTTCCAACTTATGTCCGTTGCAGTAGACCTCTGCCCCATAATGCCATGGGACAGCATTAGTGCTTTCGAACGGTATTGGCCCAGCTTTGGTGATGGTAATCGTGGGCGGCCTGGGTGCAGAAATGGTGATCGTCCGACGAGGGATGGTGATGGTGGCAACCTCGTCATCTTGCTTCAGCATTACCTCTCCTGATCCGATTTCGGCCCTTCGGCTAAATTGCAGGATTCCTTCGGTCATCAGACTTTGAATCCCCTCTCTCAACGGTTCACATCCATCAGGACTTGTCGCACAGACCATACACAGCTCTCCGCAACCTGGAAAGAAACCCCTTTTCATCAGCTTAGCTTTAACAAAGCTAAGCGGCGTCTTCAGATCTCTGACGTCAGTCAACAAATCCAAACTCTCGTCTTCAATAATGGCGTTTACTCCACCTCCCCTATGATTCGGCATAGGGTTCTTCGTGACGTTTGGCACATTATCGGAGAAGTTGATGATCTTAGCGTCCATCATGTCCTGCACCTTATGCTTGAAGGCTTTGCAATTTTCTATTGTGTGGCCCGGTGCCCCTGAGTGAAATTCACAAGTTGCATTCGCGTCATAACCTGGCGAAGGCGCCCCTGTCAAGGGAGCCAAGGTTCTCTTCTGGATCAACTGTAGCTGGAGTTGAGTCTGCAATAGTTGAGCGTACGACATGGGCAGTGTCTCGAGGTGACGGCTCGACAGAGGTGCCCTGTTCTGATACTTTTTGTACCCTTGTTGATTCGGTTGCTGCTACTGCTGCGGCTGCTGCTGCTGTGGCTGTTGAACTGCTGGGATAGTTATGCTGGCCACCTGTTGGTGAGGGCCTTTACCCTTCCTTCGAGCGTTGGTCACGACACTCGTGTCTCCTTCCCGTCTTTTGCCACCATAAGGTTTCTTGCCTCCTCCAGCTGAGGATGAATCACCTTGAATTTTCCCCAGTTTGATCCCATTTTCAATGTGCTCACCCGTGATAATGAGATCTGAGAAGGTTCCGGACATACCGCTGACCAATTTCTCATAATAAACCCCTGGGGGGGGGGGTGGCTAGGAACATTTGCACAAGCTCACGTTCAACCATTAGCGGCTGCACCCTGGCTGCCAACTCAAGCCATCGCTGGGCGTATTCCTTGAACCCTTCGTTGTTCCTTTGCGACAGATTCTGCAGCTGGACTCGGTTCGGAGCCAAGTCACTATTATATTGGTAGTGGTGCACAAATGCTTCAGCAAGTTCCTTCCACGTGCGCACACTGGTAGGTTCCAGACTCATGTACCATTCGAGGGAGGGTCCAGACAGACTGTCCTGAAAGAAGTGCATCAGCAACTTCTCGTCCTCAGAATGAGCTAACATTTTCCGGTAGTATGATCTCAGGTGGACGCGAGGGCAAGTGGTGCCCTTGTACTTTTCAAAGTCAGGTACCTTGAACTTGGGGGGCAGCTTGAAATCAGCAATCAATCCCAACTTGGACATATCAACACCCAAAGTGTTCTGGTTCTCGATACTCCTCATCTTGTCCTCGAGTGCCTTGAACCTAAGCCGTGCTTCAGCAGTCAGCTCCCCTTCAGCACCTCTCTGAGAGAACACATTGTCCTGACGATCTTCTAACCACGGCTGAGACCTGAACAGATTCCCAACACCTGCATTGCCGTTGCCCAGCCCAACATTGACGTTAGCTTCAAAATTCCCATTACCGACGCCTGTCGTATTGCTGTTGAGTCCCATGTTAGCGATCACATTTCCGTTGGCACTACCGTTCCCCCCAGTCACAGGGACGCCATTCTGAGGAGTTTCAACAGGTGGAGGGGTCGGAACAGTCCCACCATGGAGTACACCATTGCTGTCGACCCTTAAAATCAGAGGCTGGACGAAGGTTCTGAGCTGATCCTGACCATTGGCGACTGCTTGCATGAGCTCCATGAAGCGGTCCATTCTTTCGCGGAGTTCCTGAACATCAGTTTGCACTTGCTCCATGATTCTGGTTTGATTTGCTCTGGTCGGATAGCGGTGGATTGGTCTCTGATCAATTCTAGAACAACCTGAAACAACCTGCATACACAAGAGGGTTAGGAAAAACAACAAAGTGCTCGTCATGCAAATGCTTCATGCAAATGCAAACGTGTGTCTGTGCGTTAGGGAGGTATCCCCTGATCCTAGTGCTTGAGTGCCAGTGCTGATAATAAGAAGTCCGAGTCCAGTCATGGAAATAACATCTCATATATATGAAGAAATCCCATCAAGGCAATACACAACGTCAGTGAGTACAAGATGAATCAATAGCATGACCTCGACCAACAAGCCTGGTGATGGTCAGCATACAACAATGATCAAACAAAAGGAATACAAATAGTCAAGCACGGCCACGGGCGCGAAACTCTTCTAACAACCCCTTCATTTCTGGATGACCCGGCCGAGTGAGTAACCCTTCGACGAGTAACTCCCTCCGCATAATGGTGTATTGAAGACCTTCGACCGAATCTTCCCATGCTCCTTCGCCGAAACAATCTTCTAGCTTCCGCTTCTTGGACTCAAACGTCAGTTTGCGCTCCTTCAAGTTAGCAAGAGCCCTGTTGAGCTGGCCTTCAGCGGCATATCTGCGAGCGGTTTCTTCATCAAACCTCTTCTCACTAGCCTTCACCTGGGATTTCAGCTTGGAGATCTATTGCATCAGCTTATCCTCCCGCTCTTTCCTGTTGGCTAGGGTGGCCTTCCAATGCTGATTAAACTTGGATATCCTCCGATATGCTTCGTCCAAGTGTTGCTTCTTCGTGGCCAGCACATCGTTGATAGCTTTGAAGTCTCGACCCATGCGCTCGCGCTCAGCTATCGGCTTAGTCAAGTCTGTCCCCAGCTGGTTCACCAGCTCTGTCTGCCTCTTGAAGGAATGAACGGCCTCGCTTCTCTCGCTTCTGAGTTGCGCCAATTCTTTCTCCAATTCTTCATTTGCCCTCTTCAATTCATCTCGTTCAGCTAGCACCTGATTATGCTGCTGAATAGGCACGGTGGTGGGCTCTTCAATCATTGGAGGGCTTTCTGGCTTGTCAGGAGGAAACGACATTCCTATAGCGTCTGCTCTGGCTCTGATCAACGTCACGTACGGAGCGTAGGCTTGACTATTACTTTTTCCCAGCAATGGTTTTCCCCTCTTATTGATACCATTCCAAGCGCGCTGAAGCTTGGATAACATATCCCCCTCTAGAAGACCAGTGAGGTACAGAGATTCCTGTACCTCTTCATCCTTCGGCGGAGCTCTCAAAGCATAAGCAAACTGTCGGACCAGCAGAGATGGATTATAGTTTATACAGCCCTTCCTGCCTATCAAAGGCACGTTCGGAAACCCGTTGCAGTTGAAGATAATCTCAGTGCCCAACCTATCTCTGTCAAACCAATCAATATCCTCCGCTGATAGACTCATCAAACGCTCGGACCACTCAGTTGTGGCTGCAGACGAAGCAAAGGGACCCTTCTTGGGTAGATGACTATCAAGCCATCTATAGAGAAAGGGCACACAGCACAAGACATTCTTACCCCTTCTGTTCTCGTTTTTGTAGTGGATGGAATGGTAGACATCTCCTATCAAGGTAGGGATTGGATTCCCTGAAGCAAAGATGTGGAAGTCGTCGAAGTCCACAAAGTCGGGCATATTGGGGAACAGAATGATGCCATATATGCATAGAGCGAGAATGGCGTTGAACACGACCCAACATCCTTCTTTGGCGCACTGCTGAGCCTTTCCCACTAAGAACTGCAAGGAGAAACCGGTAACCTTGTTCCAACTAGACAATACCCACTCGGAGGCATCCATATGAAGTGACGGAGCTAGACTAGCCAGATTAGGCTCAGCATCCATATGAACAAAGGGCATCTGACTCTTGATAGGTACACCTAACAAATCAACATACTCCTCTAGCGTGGGTGCGAGAACAAAGTCCTGGAAAGTAAAGCATCTCAAGGGAGGATCGTAGAACTGCAGCAGAGCGTGCAACCCATTCAACTCAGACACAGAGGGTTTACGAACCAAACTGAGCAGTTTACCGTAAGATTTCCTGAATTCATCTCTCAAAGAATCATCTGCTAGAGCAATCAAACCAGTCAGCTGAACAACATTAGGAGTGGGGAGTTTGTAAGCACTGTCTTCCTCAGAGAACCCATAATAACACAATAGAAGGCAAGAAATCCTGAATCGGGGGGAAACGGTACCTGCAACATAGACACACGTTAATGAAATGCAAATGAGTATGCAAAGCGATGTAAAATGCAATCATGCAGCAGGAGATCAAGACAACTGCGTTGTGGAGATTCTGCATCAACAAAACCATAACCCTGCTCTATCAAGAACAACCACTATCTCTGATAATAAGAAAACCCTGGCATCGGACCACAAATCTGCTCTGTCAAGAACACATATATCTGATAATAAGGACCTCTGATACAGGACCAAAAACTCTGCTCTGTCAAGAACAAACATCTGATAATAAGGACCTCTGATACAAGACCAAAAACTCTACTCTGTCAAGAACAAACATCTGATAATAACGACCTCTGATACAGGACCAAAAACTCTGCTTTGTCAAGAACAAACATCTGATAATAAGAACCTCTGATACAGGACCAAAACTCTGCTCTATCAAGAACAAACATATATCTGCTGATGAGATCCTCTGATCCCAACCAAAACTGATTCACTATCAAGAAAACCAGGTAGTCTGAAGGTTAAGGTTTCCTGCAACAAACCCAACCCTGCTCACAGGTATGGACCTAAACTGACACAAGTTCGGCATCCTATGCGGTCATCAGCGTCACAGACATTCAAGAGGGGTGATATGATACCCAGAAGGTGTGGCATCACCAGCTCATGAAGCGGCCTCACTCGGTTGAATCCCAAATGATCGGTCCCCAGAGTCGACAATCCTCCAAACCAACAACCCCCTCAACCCAAAGGGTTGAAAAATAAGTCAACCGGGATAACCTCGTCTGAGCGTGGATTTCATGAGACACTAGTGCCTGCCAAGCAAGCACGCGCCCACTAATTTCCACAACTAATGCTATGTTCACTCAAGCCTGGGTCTGGCTTCTCACTCATCAGAATGCCCCTCCCACAACAGCACAGATAATCATATCATACTGAAAATAAAATGCGGGAAATAAAATGAGATAAATAAACACAACCCCACAAGTAATCATACAAGCGGTAGGATTGACTCTCGCAGGGGACGTTGGATCCCCAAAATGACTCGCATACGGGACGTTGAATCCCAGGAAACTATCACGTCCCCAGCAGAGTCGCCAGCTGTCGCTTCCGCGAAAATAAGGTGCCGGCAAAACAGAAGAGTCGCCACCTTTCGTTATTTATCCCTCAGAGCGGGAAAGGAAACAATCGGAAAAACTTGACGAAAAAGGTATAAGACAAGGTCATCGCAACCATTGTCTGGGTTCGGGAGTCGGTTACGCAAGGGGAAGGTATTAGCACCCCTCACGTCCATCGTACTCGATGGGATCCACGCTTGTTATGTTTACTGGACGAGTTGGTTTATCTATCTACCTATCAAGGCTGGCCTGAAAAGAAAAGAAAATGACTCGGCAAAGCGTCGCACTTTATGCCTACGTATTCTCATCAGAGAATGAGAAATCAGAGTCAACGTAGTTCGGCTAACTACAGGTTACGGGGAAGGTGGCTCGCCAATACGTCAGTATTGTGCCTACGTACTCTCAACAGGTATGAGAGATCAGAGCTTACGTAGTTCGGGATAATACGACTTACGGGGATTCAGATTCTTCTGTTTTTATCGAGTAGGGTTAATAAACAGTTCCAGCAGTTTGGCATACACAGCTCGACCTTTGGAGACTCAAGCGTTACCGTTTGCGGTAGAGCTGGGAGTTAACGACAATCTTTTCTTCAGAAAAGCTTCCTTTGAATTATGGGCCCACGGGGCGAAAAGGTTTGAAGTTTGTTTTCTGTCTTTTACGAAAGAACTGTTTTTTAGGTTTGTTTGCAACTAGTATCGCACTAGAGACTATGACCTGAGAGTGAATGCGTCGCATGTCACCCGAAGGGTGCCATACTAAACATCCAGACTGTTGAAAAGAAACTCTCCAACAACCCTTTCTCAGATAGCTTAAGGCTCGTAACGTACGACGTCAGTTAACCTTTATTACTGTATTTTAATTTGTTTTGAGATGAGAAGAGAGAACGAACAGGTTCAACTACGGGGAGACTATCAAGTCCTACTGTTGTCATGCCAAGGATTCATCCTATGATTGAGGTTTGAAACAGGGAACTCCTAGAAGTTGTCATGCATAGGTTTCAACCTAAAGTTCTAATCATCACTTCCTTATCAAAGGAAATGAGAGTCCTAAGGGATCATGTCAATGATAAACAGAAACAGATAAAGCATCAGCTTGAACAGTAAATAGTAGACAGTAAAATGCATGCAATGCAAGTGAGGGAGGAAATGTGTGTGGGGCATCAGCCTCCACAAGCTCATCTCAACCTCAAGCCAAATATGAGTAACTGCAATCATACAGAAGAAATAACATGCTATCAAGCAAGATATAATAACTGCAATCATACATAGGAAATGATAACATGCTATCAAGCAAGATACAATAACTGCAATCATCCAGAGGAAATGATAACATGCTATCAAGCAAGATACAAACCACATGGGCAAGGGAGCAGGGCTCTACCGAATACCCGCAAGCAAAGCCACACAGTAAAAATACAAGCAGAGGGAGCAACTCAACCTCTAGTGCAATCATGCTCCTAGCTTACATCAGTCTAGATATGAACTTATGCTAATGCATCAAGCAAATCAAACAAGGCACATCAATACAGAAAAGAAAACAGACAGGAAAGAAAACAGATCAACCCCTCTTTCAATAAAGCCCTCTTCTGACAGCAGTTCGGTCTTCAGACTTCAACTTCTCTTCAAGGCTATTGTCTTCAATAGCAAGTATCAACTTGCTTCTCTAAGTTTTCAAACACATCAAACATAAGTATCAACTTGTTCTTTCTTCTTCAAGCTTCAGCTCTCCAGTCAATTCCACCTTCAGGCTTTACTCCTAACTACAAGTATCAACTTGATTCCCTCAGGCTCTCAATGCATCAACGTAAGTGTCAACTTGTCCTTTATTCCTCAAGCCTCAGCTCTTCACTCAATCTCAATTGCATCTTCTTCACAAGTATCAACTTGGTCTTCAAGCTTCAGCTCTCTTTGCTTCACCAGTATCAACTTGGTCTTCTTCATCTACAAGCTTCAGCTTCTCAGAGTAGTCTTCAAACACCAAGAAGTATCAACCCCGTCCTTCAATCTTCTTCATGCAAGGAACTCCATCCTCTGACAAGGGAGAAATATGTATCTATCAAGAGCAAAGTTGGGATGATTGGTAGCAGAGTGAAGACCAAAGGTCACCACTAAGCATCCTGTCATCAGAGAAAGGGACCCTCAAAGGTTCTACCAATTTGCAAAGAGCCACACATCCTACCAAAGGAGGTATGAGGCGTTTACAAGGGACCTTACATCATAGGGAAGAATGGAATTGATCAACATATTCCATGTTTATGAAGGAAGAGAACTATCTAGAAGCTCTGCCTGCAAAACCCCAATCTTATCCTAATCAAAACTACACCACAATAAGGGAAGATCTTCAAATCCAAGCCTCTTCAAGCAATCCAATGCATCTTCAACTTGTCTTCATCATCACCCAAGAGCAAGCATAGCAGAACCCTAATCTAAGGGAACTAAAGATGTTAATCTAGTTGAGTTAGTGCCTTAGAATCATCTAAAACTAGCACCTAAACTAAAATCAATCAAAAATAGAAAACTATCTTATAAATTTCTACAAAAATTTCTAAGGGATCCTAATTCAATTAAGAATGCCTCATACAAAAACCAGGGACTAAATCATCTATTAAGTCCTAAAATTAAGTCCTAAATCCAAAGGTATCAATCATAAACCCTAAAAATGGAGCTTCTAAAGGTTTCAACCTAAACTACCACCTATGTTCATCACAAAAATGTGATAAAATTCTATGGGGAGCATGCATATCTATGCTAACAACTCACAAAAAATAAAGATCAGAATCATCATCACATGATCACACAAAATTCCACAAAATCAAGTATCAAACATGACCATTTTAATGTCAATTAAAATGTAAAAATTCCCATAAAATCAGAAAATGCATGAAATAAAGATAGTTTTTTATCTAAAAGATACTAGACCCTATCATGAATCTAATGCAAAAAGAATGGGATTAATTGGGTCATTTTTCCATTTTTTATGATTTTATCAAGAACCATGAATAAAATGAAAAATTAAAAGAAAATAATGGAAATTAATAGGCGTGTGTGGCAAATAGCAAGAAAACCCAGTTCATTTCAATGCTGGGCCCAAAAGGGGGGTGTTGGTATCAACCAGTCCAAAGCCCACGCTCCAATTCTCAATTCAGTTCACAAATTGATCAAAAGAAAAAAAGCCAAGCGAAGTCTCGAACCCACGTTTCCTTGGATGCACGCCTCTCATAAGTGAAACGCAGCGTTGAGGGGAGAGGGGTACGTGGCGCCACACACACGCTTCGATTGATGCCTGAGTCAAAGTCCTCATCACACACGAACGGAGGAGATTTCATCTTCTTCGTTTTGAATTCTCTACATGTTGGGAAACTCGCGCGCGACCATGCCATCTCCGGCGACTTCTCCGTCCAGCCCTGCTCAACCCTAACTCACTCTACGTTCCACCATTTCACATGATGTCTTGATGAAAGTTGACCAGAATTTCCTCAGGAACTCAATCATTCCACTAGTTTATGCTAAAAATGCAAGATTCGCCAAAACAAGATCTCAAACGAAAATGGAAGGAACCCTAACTTGTCTCTAACCCTCAAATTAACCAACCAGAATTCATCTACATGCTAAGGGGAACTTAACCACATGCTTCTAATGGATTAAAAGTGCATAATCAAAGAGATATTTCAAGAACTTAGAACCAACCTTGAAGCTTGGATTGCATTGGTTATGCGCCTCAATTCTCTTCCAAACTATGCAGAATCCTTCAAGGAGTAATGGTGGACAATTCTTGATGCTCAGTTCTTGCTGAAACCTCTTGATTCTCCAAAACGCATTTCCAACTTTCAAGCTTTTTCTTCACTTCACATCAATGGATTCTCAACAGAATTCTGCTCTAGAACCTTCCAAATTCGTTCTAATTCATATTTATAGTGTGTTCTGATGGATATCAAGCCCAAACTAGGCCCAATTATGGATTTTGGACATTCACTTTTCCTTCCAAATTTCAACATGGATGTGTGCCTCCAAGCCTTACTCATGCTCTAAACTCAATCCAAACCATTCACTTAATCATTAAGGAGTGTGATGTAATGGTTTTCTTCCTTTGGTTTTAACATATGGAATGTATAAGATATGTTTCTTACTTGTGAAGTAACTATCCAAATGACTATGTTATGGACCTCAAATCCAAAATGTGGCAATGCCAATCTTTCTAAAACATTAATTCCATTCAAAATGACCACAAATTTGACTTGGAAACATGTTAATCTACTTTATTTTGAATTTTCTCATTTTAATTCATTAAAATGGCTTTCATGTGAAGTTTCTTCAACCAATGCTTGATATAATCCATATCAATGGACACTTGATGTTTAGACAAGCTAAAAACATCATTTTGAACAACTTTCATGTTGAACAAAAATCCATTTGGAGCTTGGAAATAGGAGTTACGGCCTTATGTTTGAAATGACCTGTAATCTCCAAATGACCAAAATGCCCTTGACTTGTCAAAGCCATAAGTTGAGTTCTACACATCCAATCATGGACTTATAGTACTCTCTAAAAAGCTAAGAGAATAAGAAACAACATTCATGTTGACCAAAATTTCATAGGAATCATCCTTCTAGGGCAAAAGTTTCATGCAAGTTGGATAACTTTCAAGCTCCCAAATTCACATACCTCAGATGACCTGTAACTTGTCAAAGTCATAACTTGAGTTCTACAAATCCTATCAAGGACTTCTAGCACTCAAATTAAAGCTAATATGAAGCTCTAAAACATTCATGTTCGGGGCAAGATGAGATGCCAATCACATCTTGAGCTAAACTGCCTTGAAGATAGGGGTCAAACTAGGGGATTTTACACTGTCAAGCCTTAGAAACCCTGGCTTGAAACTTCTCAAACTCTTCAATCATGATGAGTTGACCTTGGAATCATCCTTATAAAATCTCAATGTATCACTCCATGATCACATGGACTTTGAATTAGGTCTTAACCTTTTCCAAATCATCAGTTGACTTGGGGTTGACCCAGTCAAACCCTAATTGCACCATTCATGGCTGAACCTTTTTAATCTTGCACAATGACCTGTCTAGGCCTCAAAGTGATCTTCAACACTTCTCATGAGCTCTCTCAAGACCTCAAGTCTAACTTCATGGCTTCAGAATCATCTGAGGACTTCCCACAACTCTCAAGTTAGGAGGCACACACTCTTGGTTTCAACCATTCTCTCTGAGTATCTTTTAATTTCTCTGACAAGGATATCAACCCTTGAACACTTGAATAACCTTCTCAACTAGATTCATAGTCTTGTATAGCTCTTAATGGGTAATCATACCTCTTGATCTCCTGCATACATGTCAATGAAATACAAATGATAATGCTAATGTGAATGAAATGAAACATAAGCTAGGTAAAGAAGAGTTGGGCAAAATTTGGGGTGCAACACCTACCTTGGAAGAATTTTCCATGCTGCTAGGGATCCCAGTCTTGGCACACATGCCCTTCTACCACTCTGAGATATAGCTTGACTTGACGAAGCTTGCAAACTCTCTTCATTTGGAAGCCTCAGAGTTGAAAGGGAAAGTGAGTTGGAGGAATGGAATGCCCGGTTTCACATTTCCTTTCTTAGTGGAAAGAGCCTAACACTAAGAAGGATGCTGGGTTGTTTTCAATGCCATTTTAGCTCTTTGTATCTATGGCATAATATTGTTCTCGAATGTTCCAGATTTCGTTGACTTGGATGCTTTCCATAGCTTCGTCTCCAAGAACCCCGTACCAACGCTCCTAGGAGATGTGTATCATTCTGTCCACTACAAGAATGAGAACAGGAGAGGAAAGAGTGTTCTTTGTTGTGTTCCTCTTTTATATAAATGGTTTGTTTCGCACCTACCCAAGTCTGATCCTTTTATTGACATCTCTGGCACTGTTGATTAGTCAGAAAGGTTAATGGGTCTAACTTCTGAAAACATTGTATGGTTTAATAGGGATATCTTAGGCGTGGATTTTATTTAAAGTTACGGTAATTTCCCCAATGTGCCTTTGATCGGGAGGAAGGGAGGCATTAACTACAATCCCGCTCTCGCCGTCATGCAATTTGGCTACGCTCTAAGAGGACCTCCAATAGAAGAGGAGATACAAGAATCCATGTATTTCACTTAATTTAATCGACAATGAGACTCTTATCAGAGTAGAGAAGGCTTGGAGAAAAGTTCTTCGTGAAGGAAAATCCTCCATGGGCAAGAGCAATTCTAGAGCCTACGAACCTTACATGGAATGGATTCAGGAGAGAGTCGAGAGATTGTTGCTCCCCTTTCCAGTAAGAGATCCTTTGTATCCCACAGTAGTTGTAGAGCCTACGACAGTTGACGTGCAGAAATATGATCGACTATGGGCCGAGAAGGAAGAACTGCATAGGGCTAATGAAGAGTTAGAAAAAGAGATTGTTGAGCTTAGGGGTGAAAAGAATCAAGTTGTCCAGTCATCCAAGAAGCAAACAAAGTTGGTTAACAAGATGGGTGCGCAATTCACAAAGGAGATCAGCACCTGAGAACGAATAAGTAAAGATTTGAAAAGCGTCAGTGATGTCCTCTCAAGCAAAAAGAAGGAGTTAGAGAAAGCTCATCTGAACATATCCAAGTTTGAAGCCCAATGGAATGCTCTTTTAACCAACAACAAAGAAAGAGAGGATGGACTCCGTCTGCAGGTTGAGAGTTTGAAAAATCATCTTCGAGTCAGAATCAAGAATAGTCCAGGTAATGCAATGCATCTATTTGAGACTGAATGAAAAGTCCACGAAGCTCTTGCAACGTTGGAGGAATACAAATTAAGGATCGACCTAAAGAAGCCCAGGTTAGAAGATGTTTTTGGAGAGGATGCTTGGGAAGACCATGTTCAGAGTCTGCAAGATACTATCAAGAAGAGGGACTCACTCATTCAAGGATTGATTGACAGGCCCGATCATCCAGACACAAAGGAGTTGCTAGAAGAGTTCCGGAATCGACACCGCTTCTGACGCTTTTTCTGTTATTTGTTATTATTTGTATTCTGACCATCACCAGGGTTGTTGGATGAGGTCACGATGACTCTTTTTGTATTCCTTTGGTGATGTATGATGATACTCTATGGTTCATTTTATTTATGAGATGTTTTTCTGGCTACCTCTGTGGTTCTTCATTCTCCTACCATGACTGTGGAACTAGAATCAAGGGGAGAAATTTCCATGAAATACATTTGCATATTTGCATTTTTTGCATCATTCTTCATTTGCATTACAGGTGTTCTGTTTCTGTTTACCTTACCCCGTCCTGTGGTTTTCTCCACTAATTTGTTTCAGGATTGAAGGCCATCTGATTCACCGTTATTCTACACGAGGAAACCAACAAAGAGTTATGGATCAAGTTCAGCTCGAGCGTCAATAATTCCGTGATAGGATGGCACAGTTCATGGAAATGATGCAAGGGGTCGCCAACAGCCAAGAATAGTTAAGGACGCTGGTCCAGCCTTTGGTATCAAGGTTTGATGGAAATTGGGTTTTACATGGTGGAACCGCTGCTATACCTCAAGTGGACAACAGTATGCCACAGGCAGATGCTATCCCAACAGTAGTTCTCCCTCCGGGCGGAGGAAACCAAACTGGATTTCATGTCCCAGGTCCAATGGGCGTTGTACAAGGTAACAATGCTCCCCATTGGGAACACGATGAGAAAGATGACGTCTTCTCCATGGGAGACCTTGGGGCAGGATTGCAATCTGACTCTGATAGAAGGTTCAAGGCAATAGAAGAAAAAATGAGGAGCCTTGAAAACCAGAATGCTATGGGTCTTGACATGTCTAATCTGGGACTGATTCCGGGACTTAGAATTCCTCCGAAGTTTAAGGTGCCGGACTTCGACAAGTATAAAGAGACGACTTGTCCCATGGTACACCTTCGGTCCTACTATAGGAAGATGTCGGTATATTCAAATGACGAGAAGTTGCTTATGCACTTCTTTCAAGACAGCCTGTCTGGTCCTTCATTGGAGTGGTACATGGGGTTGGAGCCAGCTCAAATCAAAAGTTGGAGGGATCTAGCAAACGAATTCGTAAGGCATTACCAATACAATAGCAACTTGGCACCAAACAGAGTGCAGTTGCAAAATCTATCACAAAGGAACAACGAGTGTTTCAAAGAGTATGCCCAGAGGTGGCGTGTGTAGCACCCCAAAATTTGCTTTCCGTTTTAGCAGCATCTGGCTTTTGTTTCTTTGCATTTTCGCATTTGCATAGCATTTTTTCTTGAGATAGAGGATCAAGGTTTTCCCGTGGCTCAGTTTTCATCTCGGTGCATGAACCTGAACAGCGAGCATCAGAGGCTCTGGCATTTATTTTGCCCAGCGGTCGGGCGACCGATTTTATTTTATTTTGCAGGATGTTTTCAGCTCAGAAAGTAGCATTCAGGCTATCACAAGCAGTTTCATGGTTGTGATATTCAAAAGCAAGTTTCAAAAGTTGAACAGAGCTCAAAACAGTTGGAAACGGGCAAACAGGCAGATTTCCCTCCAAAAGGCGCCAAAATTCAAATTTTAGAGGTGTTAATCAGTTAACCTATATAATTAATCGATTAACCAAGGCAAAATTAAGGCATATTGGGATTTTTAAAGGTGTTAACCGATTAACCTATATGGTTAATCAATTAACCAATGCAGATTTTGCCTCTACACGTGAATTTTCAGTTCAAGCCACTTTGGGGTCCAATTTTGGTCATGTGCAAGCTTGATTTTCACTTTGGGAAGGATCTAGAACCTATTTGAAATTTGTTTGATTTCATTTTCCCTCCAAATTCTCATTCCTCATTCCAAACCTAATTTTCCAAACCATTATCCAAACCTTTCATTTGGATCCAAGCCTAATTGGCATTTAAGTGATCCACTCCAAACCACACACATCTAATCATTCATAATTCACTCTTTTTCAGAATTGATCTCAATTCTCTCTCAATTTTCCAATCTCCAAAACCCTCACCAAAGCTTTTCTCATTGAGATCATTGATTCTTCATTGGAATTCTTGATCTCTAAGAGCTAAACCTTCATCCATTCTCTCCATTGAATCAATTTCTTCATCCAATTTTTGTGCAAAATTGGATATGAACTTGGAAGTGATTTTGGAAGTGATTATTTGGCTTGATTTGGTTTAATCTTGAAGGATCTTCATTGATACTACAAGAATTGGTGTGGATCTTGAAGTATTCCAGACTTCTAGCATTGGATCTATTCAATTACAGTTGAATCATTAACTGGAGCAAATCTCCGCTCTAAAGGTTGGATCTGAATCTGTTTTTAGCTTATTTTACATAATCATGTGGATTTTCATCTTCGATTGAATTTTGGTTAATTTGATCTGTTTGATTCATGATTTGGTTTTGTTAATCTGTTCACATGTTGTTTGAATCATGATTTGATGGTTTAATTTCGTGATTAAGTGATTATGCGATCATCCGGTTGATAGGATAAGTGCTTATTTGCTGAAAATGTTGTTCGTTGTTGTTTTTCTGCTGTTGGCACAGTGTTAATCGGTTAATGCATACGGTTAACCGATTAACCATTACAAATTTTCAAATTTTTCAAAGTTTTCAGAGTGTTAATCGGTTAACGCATATGGTTAACCGATTAACATGTACAAATTTCCAGATTTTCAGCTATTTTTAAGTGGTTAATCGGTTAACGCATATGGTTAACCGATTAACACTGTGCTAGTGGGTCTGTTTTGCTGGTTTTCTTGCATTTTGAGTACTGTTTCGCGTCGAATAATCGTAATTCAATACGATACATTAGAAGTGAAATGTTTTGGAATTTTGTCGCTGGTTTGGAATCGTCGACAAAATTAATAAAGGTCGAGATGTTTTGGAATTTTGTCGATGTTTTGGAATCGTCGACTTGTTTTTGTTTTCCACTTGGACGCACACTTGTGTGTTGTTGTTTATAGTGATGATGTTCATGTTTGCATTTTCTCTTATGCTTGCATCTTTATTTCTTGCATTAATAAAGGTCGAGATGTGCTTGTGGTGGTATTTACCCCACACTTTGTTCCTCCCTTTGCTTGTGTGTTGCATTCCATGTTTGCATCTCTTACTTGTGATGGAATTTACTTGGTGCTTTCTTGTGCTTTTGTCCATGATCCCCATAGGGTTCCTAGTCCCTTTGTTTAGGATGGGAGTAGGAGAGACATTAGGTGTTCAATCCAAGCATGCTAACATTAAGATAGATGTTTCCCCCTTTTAATCCAAACCTTAGGACCACTTTGCATGACAACGTTAGGGCCGAGTTTCCCTTAGACTTTTTGTGCGTCTTTCTCTCTTCTCATCTCAAAACAATTCTAACTCATCTAATAAATACGATGAACGTTGTGCGATATGAGCCTTGAGCTACTTGAGAAATGGTGATTAGGGGGCTTTCTCTCAATGGCCTAGAGTGTTTAGTGTACACCATTTGGGTGATATGCGACGCATTCGCTCCTAGGTCATAGTCTTTAGTGCAACGCGAATCAAAAACCGAATTAATTCACTTCACTAAAAAAACACAAACAAACTTCAAACCTTTTTTCCTTCGGTATTAATCGGAAACCTTTTTTCGCAAAAAGAGTGTTGTTAAGCTTCGGTTCTACCGCAAACAGGCTTTGTCCCTAACTGCTGGAACGGAGGTTTAACCCTACTCGGTTAAAACACTTAATCAACCTGTGTTCTCGTTATCCCAAACTACGTTTGGTCTGATTTCTCATACCAGATGAGAATACGTAGGCACAAGACGCTATGTCTTGGCGAGCAACCTTCCCCCTTTTTTCGCCCGTAGTTAGCCGAACTACGTTGACTATGACTTTCCCATTGCACGAGGGAATACGTAGGCACAGAGCAGCGATGCTCTGCCGAGTCACTTTCCTTTTCTTTTGTCCTGAGACCTTAAGCGTAGATAGTTTAAACACACCCTTAGATAGACAACAAGCGTGGATCCCGTCGAGTACGACGAACGTGAGGGGTGCTAATACCTACCCCTCGCGTAACCGACTCCTGAATCAAGGACTTGGTTGCAATGACCTTGTCTTTTCCCTTTTTCGTTAGGTTTTTCCGATCGTTTCTTTTTCCTCTCTTTGGGATAAATAACGAAAGGTGGTGACTCTTCTGTTTTCCGCCGGGTGTTTTTCGCAGTTGCGACAGCTGGCGAATCTACTGGGGACAAGCGATGGTTCCCTATGCGAGTCAATCCTAGCGCTTTCTTATTTATCTTTGAGTGTTGTATATATGTGCTTTATTTTTACCGCATTTATTTTCAATATTATATATCATTGTTGCTGTGCTGTGGAGAGGGAATGTTCCATTGAGTGATAAGCCAGACCCAGGCTTGAGTACAAACCTAGCATTAGTAGTGGAGACTAGTGGGGGGCCTGTTTTCTTAGAAGACACAGTTCCCCATGAAATTTGCGCTCAGACGAGATTCTCTTTGATGATTTCCCTTCCGATCCTTAGGATCAGTCGGGATTTTGGATTTGAGAGTTTTCGACTCTGGGGACCGATCATTTGTGATTCAGTTAAGTGAGGCCTCTTCGGGGAATTATGATGCCAAACCAGAAATGGTGAACGTATCATCATTTCTTAAAAGTCTGTGACGCTGATGAACGCATAGGATGTCGAACCTTATCAGTGGATAGGTCCATACTTGTGAGAAGGATTGGGTTGTGTAGGAAACCTTGACTTTCAGACTACCCGGTTTTCTTTACGGTGTGAATCTGTATTCTTTGTATCAGAGGTTCCTATTATCAGAGCTATGCTATGCTCTTAAGCGGAACGCTGGTTCTTCTCGATCTACAACACATCAATCTTGATCCCCTGTTGCATTTGCATTTGCATAATCATCCTGCATGTAACATTTCATGTCTATGTGTTCAAAAGGTTCCCGTCTTTCCCTTGATCCTGGTACTGATTTGCTGTAAAGAGGGAAGTGGACAGAAAGATGATTGAGCTAGGACCTTTATTTGGTCTGATTTCCATGGCTGAGCCTGGCGTCTTTGAAACCTTTAGGAAGAATCTTACCTGATATAGGAGAAGATTATTGTGGTGTTCGTATCCATATCTGCTACTCTTGTTTATTGAAACTTGGATCAAGGGAGAGATCTCCATGTGCATACATAGACATGTTTGCATTTTGCATTTTCATTTGCATCGCAGGTGTTCTCGGTGGCCTTTTGTTACTAACTCTGCTTGGTTTTCGAAGGTAATAGGATTGAGGAGTTCAGTTTCCACGGATATCCAACTCGGGGGAATCGGCAAAGAGTAATGGATCAGATTCGGGCAGAGCTGAGGGAGGTCCAAAGCCAGATGGGCGATTTACGGTGGACATGCAGGGCTTGTGTCAGGGTCAGAAGACGCTAAGGGAAGAAGTTCATCAGCTGAAGACCCAGATGAGCCTGATCACAGAAGTGGTAAGGAATGTGCTAAGGAAGGAGGGTGATCAGGTGCCTAAAGATGCAGTAGAGATGCTTGTTCCACTTTTGCCCGTGGAACCTCTCCCAAGTCGTGATGTGCTTCGAAGACCTGCTGCACAACCTGAGATCCCATATTTTCCAAGTCAGCAGTTACCTCTTGCTTCCCAAGACAATCTTAAGACTAGGAGGTATGCTCAGAGACTGAAGCATCCCGACCAAATCTTTGACCAGGTCCCAATGACTTATACTCAGTTGCTGCAAGTCTTGCTTCAGCTTCGGTTGGTTGAACTACGAAAGTTGTCTCCACTAACTAGTGAGCCACCACCAGGCTAAGATGTAAGTGCCCATTGTGATTTCCATACTGGGGCACCAGGGTATAACATCGAGAATTACAAAGCTTTTAAGCACATAGTTCAGGATTTAATTGAATCCCCGTGCCCACAACTATTGCCAGTTCTTGGGCCAAGCCTGAGGATAAAAGTACCTGAAAAAAGGAGTCTCTGATAATTCATACTCAATATCCAGATGTTTCAGCTATTCCTGGTCAACGATCTTTTGGATCTTCACAACACGTATCAGTTTCTCGCCAGAGTCATCGGTCAGGCTGTTATCAGCCACGTCAGCATGCCAGGCAAAAACCAAGGAGGCTAAAGAGACATTTTACTCAGTTGTCGATATCATACAGCCAGTTGTTGCCGAATTTTATCAGGGGTGGATTGATAATGCCAAAGAAGGTTAATCTCGTGATTCTGCCGTATCCGCCAGGTTTTGATGTCAACGCCCACTGTGAGTACCACGTTGGGGCATAGGGGCATTCAACTGAGGACTGTAAGGTGCTTAAGAGCCAATTTCAGACTTTGCTGGACTCCAACATGTTCTCGATCACGCCTCAGGGTATTTAGATTAACAATCTCCCTTCATCCAGCCAGGTGGGTGTATCAGTTCATGTCACAGAAGAATCCACTAAGGCCAGAGGTTCGGAAGAACAGCAAATTGACTTTGATGAGAAATTCTGAAGATGGCTGACTCAGCAGCAAGTCAAGATTTGAAAGCCCAGTCCGCTGAAGCTGCCAATCTTTGATTTATCATGTCATTTATTTGCATTCGTAGTTTCTTTTCTGTTGATGTGCAAAAATCATTTGTAAAACTTGTTTGTTTTTGATTGATATTGATAATGAAATGAATATGCGTGTTTGATTAAATCCATTTATGTTCACTTATGTTTTTAATTGATGTCTCACGCTTGTTTAAGCGGAATTCGGGGAGGATGACGAAGTTGAAAGACGCACAAGCTTTTGATTGTATGCTTTCGAATGAAACCTGCTGATGATGTACAGGCATTGTTTCAAATTCCTAAACACCGGAGATATAAGGATGATAATCCCTTGTCAAGCCCTTTAAGCCTAGTAGTAGGAGTTTCTTTCTAAAAAACGAAAAAGCCCTCAATCTTAACCCGGGGTAGGGTAGGTGTCAGCTAATTTGACCAAGCGTCCAAATGGCAAAAGGAGTGTTCCCGTTTGAGGATCAATCACACCTCTAGAAGCCGTGCCTAAAAAGCCTCAGTGGTTATCCCTCACCGACCAAGGAGTGAAACACTCACAATTCCTTCAATGAGTTAGACAAGCCGGTGTCATACGATTTCTTCAACAAAAAAAGAGAGAAAAGAATCAAGAGAAGAAGCCCGCTAAGTCGAATCTTGAAAACAAGCAACTTAGGCAAAAATTAGGGCATCCCGCTGGACTTTGAAATCAAAAGATACTCGAAAGAGTCAGTCCATGCAAAAATTAGGGAAAGTAGAAGAGTCAAAAGGATTGCAAAAGAAAAATCCTCGAAAAACAAGTCGTGTGACTCCAGGCACTAAAAGACAAAAAGCGAGTGATTGTCACTCCCAAAACTTGTGGTTTCCCGAACCATCACTCCTGTCACTCAACCTTTGAAAGGTGAGTGCTAGTGTCGAATTGGCTGGACTTAGGAGTGGAGAACATCAAGGAGAATGGGTGGGTTAAAATAAACCTTGAGCCTTTATCCTTTCTTTCAAACCGTGAACTTGACCAAGTTACAACATTCAAAAGTCATAATTGAATCATGGTGGTTTTGAAAGCATACTTAGGTAAAGATCGCGTCGAAACTCACTCCTAAAAGAATTCCTCTTGTCAGGTTGGTGCTAAAATGGACATTCTGATGAATGATTCGCTCACTATATGTCGTAACAATTTTTTTCCAGTGAACAGACTTGGATTTCAAAACTGTCATATGCATTGCATTAATGTATCTTTTGTACAGAATAATTTGTTTTACTTACGAATAAGCACTTGACATCAGGAGAGTTTCCACAGTGGGAAGTTTGATCAGGATAGAATGCAGAGCACCCACTCCGTTGAACCAGAGCAAGCTATATCAAATGATCATATCATGGGAGTCAGCCATCCGAAAGCCATTTAATCTGGGGCAATCAGGTCAAGATTCATTAAACCCTTCGAAGATTAGCCAAGGATACCGCTCCATAAATCAGTCATTCAGGGGCAAGGTCGTTGCAAGGCTGGGGCAGACTACCCCGAGAGCCCAAGACTCTTACCCAGAAGCCAACATCGTTTCAAAGTTCAAAGTGCTGAGGCAGTTCAACCCATAAGGTACCTAAATTTTAGGTCTTCTCGTAAGGAAGTTTTTGTAGAGATCCCACAGGCTGGGGCAAAATTGGAAATAAAAGATTTGTTCCTCTCCATACCTTCAGAATTTATCAGGGTTGGTCAACCAGGGATGAATCCTTTCGTGGTACAGATGCTGGGGCAAGCTATCCCGAGGTAGTTTCATGGCAAGCTTCTTTGTTCAAGATGAACTATCCCAGAGATCAGACTGGAGCAAGTTGAACTGCACTGGGGCAGTTAGCCCAGCGAGTCTTTGAAAGGACAATTACTTCGGATGGAATGTAGGTGGGAATTTTGTTCGTTTCCCCATAGTAGAGGATTTGGATTTTCACGCAGAGTCTTGTTACTAAATCAGAAGTACTATCACCAGCGGGGGTGCGTGGTGTATCTCCAACAGAAGAAATTTGTCTCCCTATAAAGGCTAGTCTCCAATAGGGTGAATTCGTTCGCAGCATATTCCCAGCAAATAGGTGGAAAGATAGTCCCTCGGCGGTAGGGTAGATTGCAATCCAGTATTATTCTCCAGCGAAGGCGACGTTTTAAACGCCCTCTCCCTAACGGAGTCGACGTTCTCGTGTCTTTCCAGTAATATTGGTATTCAAGATTTTCTTCATCGAGCAGAGTTCAGTGCTGATTCCCTCGATATAACAATGTTTGAGCAGGGCGTGATCCCTTCCCCAGTAGAGTGGAGTTCTCAGTAGAAGTCTCTGATGTTGCCAAGTAGGGTGGATTGTTACTTGTATAACCCCAACATAGTGGGTTCCTTTCCAAAGCAGAGTGGAACTCTCGACAGTGTTCTGGATTCCCCACTCAGGGGAGTTGTTGGTGTTTCCCCCGGTAGGGTTGGATGTGTTTTCTCCAGCGGGTGAAGTTTGTCAAGGAAGGCCATCCAGAGCGTTTCCCCAGTCGAGTTTTTGTTCCCCATAATGGTTTATTTTGTTGGGCCATCAAGGATGTTTCCCTCAACGGAGTTTGATTTCATCCTCAGTGGAGTTGGTGTCTTCTCTCTAGCATTTACTTTGCTAGAGTGGTACCTCTGCATTTGCATTTTGCATAGCATCCTGTAACACTCAACTTCCCAAAACAAATAAAATATAAACATTATAAATAAACATCAGAGTTTTCACCTCCCAAGTGGGATATCACATCACAAAATCCAACATACTCTTCATTCGAAGGTTTTCACAATAAAACAGCGGAAAAATGTTCATTAATGAAATACATCAAAGTCATGATACGTCACAGGAAAATAAAACAAGTTCAACATAAAACAACTAAACGCCCAAGTCTCGTGCTACGTATCAGAGCATCCTAAGACTCGACTTGCACACCACAGTCCAAGCTAGCTAAGTACCTAGATTATCTGTACCTCCGAGGAAGCACAAACCACAACAACAACTAAGGGGTGAGAAAACATGATCAAAATATATCGGTAAATACATACATGAAATAAAGGTAGTAAATACACCAATCACATAGTTTATCACCCAACATTCAACAAACACGACATATAGTCCACCATCCACACAATACACCATAATGCAATTATGCAACGCGACACCATGCATGCGGTACCGACTCATTGGTTCATTCTATGGAACCCGTATAGATCACATACACCCGCCCTTGGCTATGATCCGTCCTCACCATTCCCCACTCAAAGGAATACGTATGAATCACATACACTCCCCTGAGCAATGACTCATCCCACCACTACACCATGATATGCATAACACCAAATGCATACAAATTAACATAAGCATACATTGTGCATACGATTCTCAGATCAAACCACCATACATCACATATACATAGATATGTCATACACCAATCAATCAGACACTTACATAAAGTATTAAGGAATTCACTTCCTATCACCAAATACACACTCTTCATCATTCAATCACCATCCCTACAATTATCATGATCAAAGGGATCCTACAAGGCTAATGCACAAGGAAAAACAGTACAAAAAACCACATTTTGTTGTCACGTTCGCTGGTTCATTTGCCAGACGAAGCCCCGCAGCGAATGCTCGCTATGGCTCGCCAGGCAAACCTGCTCGCGAAGCCCCTCTCAACTATCGTGCATTCGCCAGGCGAACTTTATACTCTTTAGGTCTGGGAGTTTATTTGAAATTACTCGCCACTGCTCGCTAACATTCGCCAGGCGAACCCTCGCCAACACTCGCCAGGCGAAACACAACTAATACTACGATACCCCAAAATCCCCACTGTTCTACAATGCTATCTGAGCCAATTCCAAGCCTAACATGCTACCTCCAACTTCTATCCTATTAACAGTACAAATATTACATACTACCCTCATCGATTGCTCCCTAATTTCCACTACAGAACCCACCGTCAAGTATACCTCCAATACCTCTGAAGTCACCCAGAACTTCACTAAAACCGTAACCTCAGCCTATACCCCCCAAATTCAACAATATCAACAAAAATTCATCAACATCAAGCATCAATTTATCATTATCAACAACAATTACAAGCATGCCAATATACAACTTCATACATCGACAAATCCCTACGGGGTTAAGGAATCCCCTCTACCCAATTCATGTATATACCATCCCAATCAGTTTCTCCCCCCTTACCTCGATAGTTGTTCCAATTGGTGAAGAATTCCTCCAAAGTTGGACAGCTCTGACCTTCCCTCTTCCTCTCTGTTCTTCGCTCTTCTCCTTTCTCCCAATACTCTTCTCACGATTCTATTGTGAATTTTTACTTTCCTCTCTCTCTCTCTCTCTCTCTCTCTAACTCTAACTCCCTATTATCTCCCGAACTCCCATTCTATATTCTTAATCCCAATATTAATAATATTATTACTAATAATAATTATAATGATAATAATACTAATATTACCACCAATACTAATAATAATAATAATAATACCACCAATATTACTATATATTATTAAATCATTATATTATTATATCAACTCCACATTTATCAAATAATCCTTATAAATCAAGGATACCCACCAACATACTATATCACACCCCCACCTAAGGGCACACCAAAATACAATAATTAAAATAACACTATAATGACTAAATAATTAAAATGGGTGTTACAACTCTCCCCCACTTTAATTATTTTCGTCCTCGAAAATTACCTGATGGAAACAATTCTGGATACGCTTCTCGCATCCTGCTTTCCAACTCCCAAGTCACACTGCCTCCTGCAGCACCTCCCCAAGCTACCTTCACCAAAGATATCTCCTTCCCTCGGAGCTGTTTCATCTTACAATTCTCGATCCTCAACGGTAAGATTCTCTTGAACTTGAACCTCATCTCTCTAAATCACATGAGATGGATCTGAGACATACTTTTGCAGTTGCGACACATGAAACACATCATGTAAATTCGACAGTTCAGGCGGCAATGCCACACTATAAGCCACAACACCAATTCTCTGCAAAATCTGATACGGTCCAATAAATTTAGGATCCAGCTTCTTGGACTTCAACGCACGACCCACACCGGTTACCGGGTTAACTCTTAGGAATACGTGATCACCTTCACTGAATTCCAGCTCTTTTCTCCAGTTATCATGATAACTTTTTTGCCTACTCTGAGACACTTTCATTTTCTCACGAATCATCTGAATTGTCTCAGTAGTCTGCTGTACAATCTCTGGCCCAAGTACTACATTCTCACCAGTTTCATACCAACATAGAGGAGTCCTACATCTCCTCCCATACAAAGCCTCAAACGGTGTCATTCCAATACTAGAATGGTAACGGTTATTGTACGTGAACTCAATCAATGGTAAATGAGTATCCCACACACCACCCTTTTCCAACACACAAGCTCTCAGCAAATCCTCAAGCAACTGAATAATCCTCTCTGACTGACCATCAGTTTGCGGATGATAAGCTGAGCTCAATTTCAACTTAGTACCAAAAGCTTCCTGTAAGCCCTTCCAAAATTCCGACGTAAACCTCAGATCTCTATCCGACACAATACAGGACGGGACACCATGTAACTTCACAATTACCCGAATATAAATCTCTGCCAGCTTCGTCAACGGGAAACTAATATTAATTGGCACAAAATGTGCAGACTTCGTAAGTCTATCTACAATCACCCATATAACATCAAACCCTCTCTCCGTATTCGGCAAACCCGTAACAAAATCCATAGTTATACAATCCCATTTACAAACCAGAACTTCCAACGGTTGCATAAATCCAGACAGTCTCTGGTGCTCCACCTTCGATTTCTGACACGTCAAAGAAGCATAAACAAATTGAGCAATATCTCTTTTCATACCAGACCACCAAAATAACTTCTTTAAATCATGATACATCTTCGTAGTTCCCGGATAGATACTCAGACTACTACGATGTCCTTCACTTGAAATTGACCTTTTCAGCTCGTCATTATCCGACACATAAATCCTGCCTCTAAATCTCAACACACCTGTACTATCCAATTTAAAATCACTATCGGAGTCACTTCCGACTCCAGGCATCAAATCCATTAACTTCACATCTAGCCGTTGGTTCTCTCTAATCATATCCAAGAAATCATTATTCACCTGCAACATACCCAACATCACACCATCCGACGTAGTTTCACAAACCATACTCAAATCTCTGAACTGCTCAATTAGTTCCATCTCTTTCACCATCAAAGCCGACATATGAATCGCTTTTCTACTCAACGCATCTGCCACTACATTGGCCTTACCTGGATGATAACATAAACTGAAGTCATAATCCTTCAGGAATTCCAACCATCTTCGCTCTTTCATATTCAACTCTTTCTAATCAAACAGATATCTCAGACTCTTATGATCACTAAACACCTCAAACCTCGAACCATACAAGTAGTGCCTCCAGATCTTTAACACAAAAACAACCGCAGCCAATTCAAGATCATGAGTAGGATAATTTTGCTCATGCACTCTCAATTGCATCGAAGCATACGCTACCACCTTACCATTCTACATAAGAACTCCGCCTAATCCCATCTTAGACGCATCACAGTACACCATAAAAGGTTCACTCGGAGTCGGCAACACTAACACCGGTGTCGTAGTCAATTTGTTTTTCATCTCTTCAAAGCTTTCTTCACAAGCAGCATCCTATACAAACACTTGGTTCTTTCTCGTCAACTGAGTCAATGACAATGCCAAATCAGAGAACCCTTCAATAAACCTTCGGTAATAACCTGCCAAACCCAAAAAGCTTCTAATTTCCGTTGCTGTCTTCGGCGGTTCCCACTGCAATACTGCACTCACTTTTGATGGGTCCACCGCTATATCATCACCAGATATTACATGCCCCAAGAAACTCACCGTCTTCATCCAAAAGTCACACTTCGCCAGTTTAGCAAACAACTTATTATCCTTCAGCACCTGCAAGGCAATTCTCAAATGTCCTGCATGCTCTTCATCACACTTAGAATAAATCAGTATATCATCAATAAATACAACAATGAACTGATCCAAATAAGAATGGAAAATTCGGTTCATGTACTCCATAAATACTCCAGGCGCATTAGTCACTCCAAAAGGCATTACTGCATATTCATAATTTCCATATCGAGTCCTAAAAGTTGTCTTCTGAATATCACCTTCTTTTACTCTAATTTGATGATAACCCGACCTCAAGTTGATCTTACTGAACACACGAGCTCCCACCAGCTGATCCATCAAATCATCAATCCTTGGAAGAGGATACTTATTCTTAATGGTCACCTTATTCAATTGACGGTAATCGATGCACAAACGCATACTACCATCCTTCTTCTTTACCAACAACACTAGAGCTCCTCACGGCGATACACTCGGCCTGATAAACTTCCTATCCAACAATTCTCCAATCTGAGATTTCAACTCGGCCAACTCCACTGCCGACATCCTGTACGGTGCCATAGAAATGGCTCTCGTACCAGGAATAAGATCAATACTAAATTCAACTTCTCTCTTCGGAGGTAATTTCGTAATATCATCAGGGAACACTTCAGGAAATTCATTCACCACTGCCAATTCTTCTATCGACGCTTTGCTGTCACCCGACAATGCCGTAAATAAAGCAAACACTTTCGCTTCGTCTTCCAACAAGGTCCTCAATTCTTTATTGGATAAAGAACTCACCAACGCTTCCTCTTCCAGAGTAAGGAACAACAACACTTTCCGAAAACAATCGATGTAAACTCGGTTGAACTCCAACCAGTTCATACCCAGAATAACATCCAAATTACCAAGTGGTAGACAAATCAGATCCACTCCAAAGTCTCTACCGAAAATGGTCAGTGGACACTTCAAACACACCAAAGAAGTAGTCACTGAACAAATAGAGGGTGTCTCAATAGTCATCCGTCCCTCAAGAGTAGACGACACCAATCCTATTCTCTTCACACAATCAACAGAAATGAATGAGTGGGTTGCACCCGTATCAATAATAGCAGTCAAAGGAATATTATTGATAATACAAGTACCTTTGATAGCACGTTCCTTACTGACAGCTTGAGTCCCTACCAAAGCAAACACCTTACCACCAGCCGGAGACGCCTGAGACTTCTTCGACTTCTCACAATGCGTACTGATATGACCTTTCTCACCACAGTTATAACAGGTCGACATAGCGGCTCTGCAATCAGCTATCACATGTCCTGGCTTACCACCCTTGAAACACTTCTTTACTCCCTCCTTAGGAAAATCCTTAGCACGATGACCTACACCACCGCACCAGAAACATTTCACATCAGCAGACGCGCTCCCTTCTCTGGGCTTATTATCAGTAGCTGCCTTATGTTTTCCTTTATCAGCAGAAACACTGTAAGGAGTACCACTGAACCTCTGCTTACCCTTACGGTCATTCGCAGCCTTATAATGTGCAATCATGGCCCTGTTATCATTGTCATAGATTATGCTCCTGCTTACCAGCTCAGGATAGTTCCTGATCTTCTGACAAGCAATCCCTAACTTAACTTCTGGATGCAGTCCATTCTCAAATTTTAAACACTTAGAGGTCATCGCATCTTCAGTATTGTAATGAGGACAATACTGCACCAGCTCTTCAAATTTTGCAGCATATTCTGCTACGGTCAGATTACCCTGCTTCAGTTCCAAGAACTCTATCTCCTTAGCACTTCGAATATCTTCTGGAAAATACTTCTCTAGAAAACCTTTACGAACTACATCCCAAGTGATTGCAGTTGCTGCAGTCATCCATCTCTGGCGACTGTTATCCCACCAAGCCTCAGCTTCACCTTCCAGCATGTGAGTACCAAACCTCACCTTTTGCTTATAACTGCAATTCATAGTCCTGAAAATCTTTTCAATTGCCTTCAGCCACTTCTGTGCAGCTTCAGGGTCTAAAATTCCTCACTAAAAAATCGGCGGCTTGTTGCTCCGAAACTGCGCCAAATCTCTAAATTGCGCACCCGCAGCTTGGTTCTGGTTAGCAACTGCCTGTGCTATCGCTTGCATAGTAGCAGCCAAAGCAACATCACTCCTTCCTGCCATACTGCTCAACAATAACACCACCAGGTTAAACGATACACAAACTCTATCCTAAGGACAGACTCAACTCAACTACACTGGCCGGACGGACGGACCTGCTCTAATACCAATTGTAACACCCCACTTCCCAAAACAAATAAAATATAAAGATTATAAATAAACATCAGAGTTTTCACCTCCCAAGTGGGATATCACATCACAAAATCCAACATACTCTTCATTCGAAGGTTTTCACAACAAAACAGCGGAAAAATGTTCATTAATGAAATACATCAATGTCATGATACGTCACAGGAAAATAAAACAAGTTCAACATAAAACAACTAAACACCCAAGTCCCGTGCTACGTATCAGAGCATCCTAAGACTTGACTTGCACACCACAATCCAAGCTAGCTAAGTACCTGGATTATTTGTACCTCCGAGGAAGCACACACCACAACAACAACAAAGGGGTGAGAAAACATGATCAAAATATATCGGTAAATACATACATGAAATAAAGGTAGTAAATACACAAATCACATAGTTTATCACCCAACATTCAACAAACAAGACATATAGTCCACCATCCACACAATACACCATAATGCAATAATACAACGCGACACCATGCATGCGGTACCGACTCATTGGTTCATTCTATGGAACCCGGATAGATCACATACACCCGCCCTTGGCTATGATCCGTCCTCACCATTCCCCACTCAAAGGAATACGAATGAATCACATACACTCCCCTGAGCAATGACTCATCCCACCACTACACCATGATATGTATAACACCAAATGCATACAAATTAACACAAGCAAACATTGTGCATACCATTCCCAGATCACACCACCATACATCACATATACATAGATATGTCATACACCAATCAATCAGACACTTACATAAAGTATTAAGGAATTCACTTCCTATCACCAAATATACACTCTTCATCATTCAATCACCATCCCTACAATTATCATGATCAAAGGGATCCTACAAGGCTAATGCATAAGGCAAAACATTACCAAAAACCACATTCTGCTGTCACGTTCGCTGGTTCATTCGCTAGGCGAAGCCCCGCAGCGAATGCTCGCTATGGCTCTCCAGGCGAACCTGCTCGCGAAGCCCCTCTCAACTATCGTGCATTCGCCAAGCGAAGGGATCATTTTCCAGGCGAACCTTCGCTGGCCATACTCGCCAGGCGAACTTTATACCCTTTAGGTCTAGGAGTTTATTTGGAATTACTCGCCATTGCTCGCTAACATTAGCCAGGCGAACCTTCGCCAACACTCGCCAGGAGAAAACCAGCGAATACTGCGATACCCCAAAATCCCCACTGTTCTACAATGCTATCTGAGCCAATTCCAAGCCTAACATGCTACCTCCAACTTCTATCCTATTAACAGTACAAATATTACATACTACCCTCATCGATTGCTCCCTAATTTCCACTACAGAATCAACCGTCAGGTATACCTCCTATACCTCTGAAGTCACCCAGAACTTCACCAAAACCGTAACCTCAGCCTATACCCCCCAAATTTAACAATATCAACAATAATTCATCAACATCAAGCATCAATTTATCATTATCAACAATAATTACAAGCATGCCAATATACAACTTCATACATCGACAAATCCCTACGGGGTTAAGGAATCCCCTTTACCCAATTTATGTATATACCATCCCAATCAGTTTCTCCCCCCTTACCTCGATAGTTGTTCCAATTGGTGAAGAATTCCTCCAAAGTTGGACAGCTTTGACCTTCCCTCTTCCTCTCTGTTCTTCGCTCTTCTCCTTTCTCCCAATTCTCTTCTCACAGTTCTATTGTGACTTTTTACTTTCCTCTCTCTCTCTCTCTCTCTCTCTCTCTCTCTCTCTCTCTCTAACTCCCTATTATCTCCCCAACTCCCATTCTATATTCTTAATCTGAATATTAATAATATTATTACTAATAATAATAATAATAATGATAATAATACTAATATTACCACCAATACTAATAATAATAATAAAAATAATAATACCACCAATATTACTATTTATTATTAAATCATTATATTATTATATCAACTCCACATTTATCAAATAATCCTTATAAATCAAGGATACCCACCAACATACTCTATCACACCCCCACCTAAGGGCACACCAAAATACAATAATTAAAATAACACTATAATGACTAAATAATTAAAATGGGTGTTACACATCCTCCCAAATGCATAGCATTTTCATTTCGTATGGAGCATTACGCCATCTTCAAACATATGCATTTGAAGCATAAGCCATGTTTGTTGCCTTCGAAGAGGTTTGCCTTTGATGGTAGGAATCGTTTGATTCTTTTGCTGCCTATTCCAGATGTGTTATTCCAACTTTTGGTTGGTATTCCTCAACATAGTTTGAATCGTTGTGTTTGGTTTTCCAACTTTTGGTTGTTAATTCGCGGTGTTATCCCAACTTTTTGTTGGTAGTCTTTTGGTTTCCCTCGCGAAGTCCTTATTCCAACTCTTGGTTGGTAATCTTTGTTTCATTCCAACTTTTGGTTGGTGACTTGTTGGCGTTTGGATGCTATTCCAACTTTTGGTTGGTAATTTCTGATTTCCCCTCGCAGAGTCTTCGTTCCAACTCTGGGTTGGCAATCTTTGTATTCTAACTCTTGGCTAGTAGCTTTTATTCTAACTCTTGGTTAGTAGCTTTTATTCTAACTCTTGGTTAGTAGCCTTTTATTCCAACCCTTGGTTGGTAATTTTGGATGATCATCCCAACTTTTGGTTGGTAGTCTTCTATGGTGGAGTCAGCTTCGTTTAGCATCCCCAGCGATCCTAACTCTTGGTTAGTAGCTTTTGTGCCGACTTTTGGTCGATGAGGATTTTTCCTGGCAATCCTAACTCTTGGTTAGTAGCTTTGTGCCAACTTTTGGTCGATGTTGATCCTTCCCCGGCGATCCTAATTCTTGGTTAGTAGCTTATGTTCCGACTTTTGGTCGATGATAATCTGTCCTGGTGATCCTAACTTTTGGTTGGTAACGTTGTTTCCCAACTTTTGGTTGGATGTTATCCCCTGCAGTCGTTTTTCCAACTTTTGGTTGGTAGCTTGTCGTTCGCAGTCGTTTTTCCAACTTTTGGTTGGTAGCCTGTTGTTTGTTGGTCGTTTTATTCCAACTATTGGTGGGAACCCAAGATCGTTGTTTCCCAACTTTTGGTTGGTATTCATGGTTGTTATCCCAACTTTTGGTTGGTATGCATGGTCATTATTCCAACTCTTGGTTGGTAGTCCTCCCTGATTGGATGTTTATCCCAACTTATGGTTGGTAGTCTGTCGCTTGATTGGATGCTTATTCCGACTTTTGGTTGGTAGTCTTCCTTTGTTGGATGTTTATCCCAACTTTTGGTTGGTAGTCCTCCTCTATTCATCAGCGGAATCATTATCCCAACTTTTGGTTGGTAATTGGGAACTCGGCAAGTGTTTGTTTCCAACTTTTGGTTGGTAATCTTCGGTGTGTGGCAGTTATCTCAACTTTTGGTTGGTATTCTTTTGGTATTGTTTACCGGCAGATTTGATTCCAACTTTTGGTGGTTAGCTTTGGATGATCTCAACTCTTGGTTGGTAGTCCTTGGTCTTTCCCGTGGAGTGTTATCCCAACTTTTGGTTGGTAATTTGTGGCTTGTCAGGGTTGTTATCCCAACTTTTGGTTGGTGAAGTTTTGTTGATGTTTATTCCAACTTTTGGTAGGTGACCGTCGGTTTGAGGGGGTCATTCCAACTCTTGGTTGGTAACTTTGGTTGCAATTCCAACTTTTGGTTGGTAGTCTTTGATTCCCCAGTAAGGTCGTCATATATGATTTGGTCGTCTGGTCGACGTTATTCCGACTCTTGGTTGGTAACCTTTGTTTTCTGGTTGATGATTCCGACTTTTGGTCAGTATACCTTCCCAGCGAAGTTGCCTCGCCATTTGAATTTCGGTTAGTGTTGTGGTGATTCCAACTCTTGGTTGATAGTGTTTGGTTTTTATACCCAGAGAGTAACATTTATCCCATCTTTTGGATGGTATCCTTTGATTGTTATCTTTTGGTAGAGGCTTGTTCCCTAGCATGGTCGTTATCCCAACTTTTGGTTGGTGTCGCTACTACGAAAAAAGGTGTCGACAAAGACAGAAGAGTCGCCACCTATCGTTATTTATCCCAAGGGAGGGAAAGGAAACGATCAGGAAAAACCTAGCGAAAAGGGATAAGATCGGTCATCGCAACCAAATCTCTGGGTTCGGGAGTCGGTTACGCAAGGGGAAGGTATTAGCACCCCTCACGTCCATTGTACTCAACGGGATCCACACTTGTTTGTTTATCTAATGGGTTGTTTATCTATCTACCTATCAAGGCTGGTTTAGAAAAAGAAAAAGAAAGGACTCGACAGAGCATCGCAGCTCTGGGCCTACGTATTCCCTCGTGCAATGGGAAAGTCAGAGTCAACGTAGTTCGGCTAACTACGGGTGAAAGGGGGAAGGTTGCTCGCCAAGACATCGCGTCTTGTGCCTACATACTCTCAACAGGTATGAGAGATCAGAGCGAACATAGTTCGAGATAAAATGGAATACAGGTTTGTTCAATTGTTTTTACCCGAGTAAGGTTAAACTACAGTTCCAGCAGTTAGGGACAACACCTGTTTGTGGTAGAACCGAAGCTTAACATTACTCTTTTCATCAGAAAAAGTTTTCCTTGAATTAAAGGGCCCTAAAGGGAAAAAGAAGTTTGAATGCTTGTTTTTGTCTTTTATCGAAGAAAAAGTGTTTTGGTGAATGTTTGTAATTCATACTGCACTAGAGATTATGACTTAGGAACGAATGCGTCGCATATCGTCCTAAGGACGTATACTAAACACTCTAGGTAGTCGAGGAGAAGCCCCCAATCACCACTTCCTAAGTGTTGCACCCCAAATTTTGACCCCTTAGGTCTTCATCATCAGTTTAGGATCATATTCATTTGTTTATCTAACCATAACCTATTTCAAGTTTGTCTTTGTTAAGATACAGGTGAATTAGGGTTCCGTACAGTCAGGAATTGAGGTTTCGATGGTTTAATCAGTCAATGTATTGGATTTATTCTCCATGAAACAATTCTCCACATCATCAAAGATACTACATTGGGTCAAGTATGAGTCCAATTTGAGTTTGTCACACAAAGATCAAGAACAGTGCAATCCAGGACACCCGATTAGGGTTTCTATTTAGGAAAAGTCAACTGTAGTTTGACTTTTGATTTAAAAGGTGTTCCAATGATGGATTTATGGTCCATGAAGCACATATGTATTAGGGAAGTCCAATCAAGAAGTTTCAAGGCCTCAGAAGACCCACGACACCAACAGTCGATTCAGAGGTTTTCGACCGTTCGGTTCGTCTGACTGAAAAGTCAACCCATTGACCAACAGGGTTTTAACCCAAAATTGAAGCCAAATATGTTCCTAACATCATTTAATATCTAATCATTAAGTTTTGTGACCAATTGATCAAGAATTGAGAAGTAATCGAAAAGTTGGGGAATTAAGGTTTTGAAAAGGGCAAAGCCATAACTCCTTAACCACACGAGGGTTTTTGACCTAGTTTCAAGAGGAATGAGTTCCTAAAACAAACATTAATATTTTATTACCTAATTTGAGCTTTCTAAAAAGTACAAGTGTGTTCCATAACTCTTCCTGGTTAGAGAGAACCGAGGTCCACAAGTTGGCAAAAACTCGCATTGGCAAAACCAGGTCAACATGAGTTTTTTGATTCCAAAACCTCTCCAAATCGATGCTAATCAAAGATTAAGCCTCATTTATGATGTTTATATTGATAATGAACATTTATACATCAATTCCCACGAAAATGGCACAAAGATCAAAGGAAATCATTATTTAATGCAAGTTGCAAAAGTGAATAGTGAAGAAAGAGAAAAAAGATGGCTACCCTTGTCAAATCATCAACTTTAATTCAACAAGTCACCTCCTATCCTATCAATCATGATGAAAAAAATCTATGGGGAATGGAGAATATCTTAGTAGAGTGGCTTAAAGACAAAGATGAAGATTGCATTGGAAAATTCAAAGATTTTCATGATGAAAGGTTAAATATAATTCAAAGATTGCATTGCTTCACTTTTACCCATACCTTGATCCAAGGCTTTTGGCTATAAATATAAATCACTTCCTACATAAAAAACACACAAGTTTCATGCTATAAACCAGCTAGGAACTTCATTTCTTACACAATCACAAGTTCTTGCAAAATTTCATTAAGTTTCCAAAATCCCTCAAAATCTACTTTTGCAAAACACCTTTCAAAACCATTTCCAAACTTCTTCCAACTCAAGAAACACTTCAAACACATCAAATATGATGTATTTAAGCTATCCAAATCATTTCCACACTTATGTAACAAGTTTCTACTGAGTTGGTCTTTGAAATCTTTGAATTTTGGAGATTTTCCTTCATTTACAAGGCATTTTGTCCAATAGTTTGCTTGGAGGTTGTTTGGAGCATCTATTCATCATCCTAGGAACATTTGAAGATCTTGGAAGAGCTTTCAAGATCTCTGGTTTTCTTATTGCTTGATCTTTCTTCAAGAGGTAAACCTAAAGCTCATAAATGTGAACTTTCCATTTGCATTTCACATGCTACCATGACTGTTTTTAGGGTTTTTACCATTATGTTCTTAAACTTTTTCAATTTGTAACTTGATTTTTCTTATGATATTGATCTTGTATTATTTATACATGTTTGTTAACATGTTTAAATAATCAAATTTGTTTGATCCATTGTCTTACCATGTGCATTTTATTCTTTTTATCACTTAGATTTTCATGTTTTGTTCACAAACTTAAAAACAACATAACTTCTCCATTTTAAATCATTTTTAAGTGGTTCTTTTTGCAAAATTTTTGTGCTGTAACATCTTTTCATATAATGTTTAAATAATTATAAAAAATCCTATTTTAGAAACACTTTTCATTATGAGCAAGTTATAACCCATTTTAGAGTTTTCACCCTCCTATCATTCCTTATTTATTTCAAACATTTGGATTTCATTCTCTTTGAGTTTTTAATTTGAGATTATGAACATGGATTTTTAGCTTCCTTGGGCAATTAAATTTACCTATGTTTGTACGCATTTAAGTGGTTCACCTTTAAAATTTGTTGACTATCCCCACGAGATTTTGGACCGTTTTGTTTACATCGTTGTGACATTATTGGTTTATATGTAATAACTTGTTAGTTACATTTACCCTTTTATCCTAACCTTAGGATTTGAGTCGTCGTGCTCACTTTTAGCGTCCCGCCGTGGACATCCTTCCCCTTTATCCTAACCTTAGGATTTGAGTCGCCGTGCTCACTTTTAGCGTCCCACCATGAACATCCTTTAACCTTTATCCTAAACTTAGGATTTGAGTCGCCGTGCTCACTTTTAGCGTCCCGCCGTGGACATCCTTTAACCTTTGTCCTAACCTTAGGATTTGAGTCGCCGTACTCATGTTTAGCGTCCCGCCGAGGACATTCTCTACCATAACAATCTCAACTTAGATTCACGAGTCGCCGCACTCCATGTAAGTACTTCCCTATAAATGCTTACACCCCCTGGAACCTTGTCCACAATCAAGAGTTCCTCCCCCCCTAACAAGGGGAACTACGAACACTCTGATTTCTCGTTGAGAATACGTAGGCCTAAGATGCAATTTCTTAGCGAGCCAACCTTTTCTTTCTCCCTCACTAACAACTAAGTTCCTATTAACATTTACAACTTAGGATTGGAGTCGCCGTGCTCTATTTAGTCGTCCCGCCATGGACATTCCCCGTGTTTACCTTTGCAACTTAGGCTTGGAGTCGCTGTGCTCTATTTAGTCTTCCTGCCGTGGACATTCCCTTCTTTTCTAACTTAACCTAAGTTTAGAGTCGCCGCACTCTATGTAGGTGTCTCGCTGCAGACATTTACTTTTCCTTTGGAACCTTGACCATAGTCAAGAGTTCTTCACCCCTAGTTAGGGGAACTACGGTTGCTCTGATTCCATTCCCGTCAGGATACGTAGGAACGAGATGTGATGTCTTCGCGAGCATATTTTATAAACTTTGTACATACTTTATACTTTATATCTTTACCCTTAGCACTTTCCCTTTAGCAAGCAAACTTTAGAAAACACAAATATTAACAAGAGGTTCCTGTAGAGTACTACAGATGTTTAGGATGTGAAATACCTACCCTATGCATATCCAACCCCCGAACCTTTAGATCTCTCTTTGCTTAGCTTTAAGCCTTGCTTTTTGCTTTGCATTTTTATAGGTTTTTCTTTCTTTAAACCTTTCCTTTTTGGATAAATTAAAGTCCGGTTGTGAATTTAAGAATTAAAGATTCAAGTTAATCAATAGCTTGGTATCACGATTCTCACCGCAACAGAAATGGCGACTTCACTAGGGACATCCCCTAAGAGGGTTAAGCCCACCTTGTTTATATTTGTGTTTGCTTAATGTTTTCTTGCTTTTATGCTTGTATATTTGTATATATCTGTACATATATCTGTCTGTGCCTGGGTTTTCTGTATGCAGGGTTGTTATCTTGAGTGGTGAGGATAAAAGTCCTATACCCGGATTTGAGTTCGCTTATGATAGGAAGGTGGTATATTTAAGAAGGCTTATAGGAAGTTGATTCCCGACCAAGCTAACTTGAGAAAGCACCACTCAGTGGAGGCCCTCTTGGGAGTAGTTTTGTTGAACGAGTATTCGTGAAAACATTACTACTTTTAACCTATGAGCCTGTGACACTGAGGACTTTTAGTTACCTTTTACCCCCACTTGGCCTTTTAGGACGTAGTGCGATGGCTATGAGGGAGTATTCCTGAAGTAGTTGATACGCGATACTACACTTAGACGAGACTTTCTTGAGAATATTATTGATTTCTAAGTAGTTAGTATGTCGATAATATCCGAAAGATGGGTCGAGGACTTTGGGAACTTTGTTAGAACCCGTCGTGCAGGTGTTTTACCCCTAGTACACACATTATGGTTGGTTCTTTACCCAGACCTCATATTGTGATCTTGAACCTTTGATCCTATTATGTGTGTTTTGCATCCAGTCTTGCACAGCATTGCATTGCATTTGCATCTTTGCACAGTTTGTTGCATACCTCTGTTGGTCCAGTCGCTCATCTCTAGTTGTGTCCATCTTCCAGTGTGCCTTCGAGTCGTCAAGCTGATTCCTCGACACCGATATCGGACTAGAGCTAATTATAGACGTCGAATGTCCAGAACAATCCCTTGCCAGTACATCAAAGGTGAAGCTTCAAACTGACTTCGGCAGGTTGTCTTCCTAAACGCCAGTGTTTCAGACAAGACGATTCATCCTTGTCCTGATTTAGTCACTAGGCCTTTTGTTTCTCATTGTTTGTACTTTCCTTCATTTTGTTTAAGATGTTTGCTTTTAATTAGTGTTTGTACTTTCATACCAATGAAATGAGCATTGTGACTTTTGATTTCAAATTCACTTTGTCTATTACTTGCACTTTTATACTTTATATTTAAATTATTTACTCTTTGTCCAAATTTTTGATTATGCAAATATTTTAGGGAGGATGATGAAAACGTTATACCCATAGCTGTTGTCAGTATGCTTTCAATTAAACTTTGTTGATGATGTAAGGCATTGTTTCAACTCCCAAACACTGGAGAAATAAGGAAGATAATCCCTCGTCAACCCCTTCGAGCCTAGAAGTTGGAGTTTCTTTGTTTACAAAAAACCCACAATTTTAACCTTGGGATGGGTAGTTTCTCAGTTAACTTGGTTGTGCTTTCCTGCAATACACCCTTCATATAAAGGTTGCATTCACAAGTTTTCCTTCGCACGCCGAAAGTAAGTGTCGAAGATGTTTTTCAAGCCAAGAAGCCGATCATGGTTCACCGTAATCATTAAAGCCAGATAGTCACTCTCTTTCTTTCAAAAAAATCAATCAAAAGAAAAGCCCGCTAAGTCAAAACCTATGAAGGAGACTTAGGCAAAACTGGGGCATCCCGCTGACTGTAATCTTCGCAAGAAACAGTTCAGGCAAAAGTTAGGGATAATAAAAAGAGGAGGTATTTAAATCTTTACCCTGAAAATCCTCAATGTCAGATGTTATAAGGAAATAGTGACTCCCGTCTCAAGAGTCCTTAGACTTCTGAACCATCATCATGGCTATAATCAGTGCAATTCCTATAGGAACCTGAGTGTATATTCTGAGTTATCTGAGCATAGGACTGAAGATCATCACGTAGATTGGGTGGACACAAATAAACTTTGAGCTTTTATCCTTTGTTTCTTAAACCGTGAACCAGGCCACGCTACAACCCTCAAAAGACCTAACTGAAGCAAGGTTGTTTTGAAAGCATACTACAGCAAGGTTGCGTAAACTGACTCCAATAGATCTTTGTAGATCATTTGTTTTGGCATCATACCTTTTTGCTTTACCTTTCACTTTTAAGTGTCTTGAACCACCGTGTTCTGACCAATGACTCATTTATGTTGCATCTTTCAAAAATTATTTTGATTTCAAAAGTTGCATGAACTTTACATTACCATGTTTGTATGAATACTTTTGTTTGCAAACTGGCTTTCCTCTCAAGGAATTTTCAAACAGTTGAGAAACTTGGTCGGTGATCCTATCAGGGGCAAGTTCTTTTCACATCCTATCGAAGAATCAGTTCAATATTTGTTCAAGGCAAGGTCTTCTCAGATGTGGTTTATCCAAAAGTTATTTCAAGACTCAGACTGGGGAAAGCTTTTCAAGCACACAGTGGATCAATCATCTTCAACAAGCTGAAGCGATTATCAGTTTACCTACAACAGACAGCTAAACTAGGGCAGTTTACTTGAAGAATCCCCAATCAATTATTCATCCTTCCTGCAAGGATCATCAATTTGACACAGTTTACTAGTGTGGCAGAGATGTGTTCAGCGGTAGCATCTTTAGTCCCCAAGAAGAATGGAAGTGATCTCCGTGTTAAGGAATTAGTCTTCCAATCTTGTCTTCTCACCAAAAGAGTCGAGCCTTGTCGTCTTCATTTGCATTTGCATTTGATCATATACCATCTGCATAATTTATATACATATGCATAACATGGGTGTTTCATCCTCATTTGCATTTCTCCCGAGGTCGTGTTTTATCCACGTCTTACCTTGTGGTCAAAGTCCAACTCACTTGGCACCTACCAAACAGATTTTTGTGTCGTGTCTATCTGATGTTCTTCCAGATCTGACATTTCTTATCCAATTGTCCTTCCGGATATATCTGTTCCTATATACATCCAATACTATTCTCAGATACTATGTTTATACCTTTCATTCAAAGCCATTATTAGGTGTCTGGTTTTCGTTTATCCAACGCTGTTCTTGAATGTCACCTTTGTTTGTCTCTCTCTAATGTTTTTCCAGATTGAGTCTTTGTTCTGATGTTTTTACAGAACTTATCTGATGGTTTTCTAGATATTTACCTTGATTCTGATGTTTTTCCAGAATCTATCCGATGTTTTTCCGGATATGTTTCTCTCTGTGATGTTTTTCCATATTGAGTCTTTGTTCTGATGTTTTTCCAGAACTTATCTGATGGTTTTCCAGATATTTACCTTGATTCTGATGTTTTTCCAGAATCTATCCGATGTTTTTCCAGATTGAGTCTTTGTTCTGATGTTTTTCCAGAACTTATCTGATGGTTTTCCAGATATTTACCTTGATTATAATGTTTTTCCAGAATCTATCCGATGTTTTTCCGGATATGTTTCTCTCTCTGATGTTTTTCCATATTGAGTCTTTGTTCTGATGTTTTTCCAGAACTTATCTGATGGTTTTCCAGATATTTACCTTGATTCTGATGTTTTTCCAGAATATATCCGATGTTTTTTTGGATATGTTTCTCTCTCTGATGTTTTTCCAGATTGAGTCTTTGTTCTGATGTTTTTCCAGAACGTATCTGATGGTTTTCCAGATATTTACCTTGATTCTGATGTTTTTCCAGAATCTATCCGATGTTTTTCCGGATATGTTTCTCTCTTTGATGTTTTTCCAGATTAATTCTTTGTTCTGATGTTTTTCCAGAACTTATCTGATGGTTTTCCAGATATTTACCTTGATTCTGATGTTTTTCCAGATTCTATCCGATATTTTTCCAGATATGTTTCTCTCTCTGATGTTTTTCCAGATACTCCCTTTAAATTCTGATGTTTTTCCAGAATCTTTCCGATGTTTTTTCGGATGTATATATCTTTTGTTCTGATGTTCTTCCAGAACTCCTTTGTTGCTTATCTGATGTTCTACCAGATATGTCTCCAAACCTCTTCCCGTACATTTGCATACCCTTCTAAAATGTTTCAGATGAACCTTCAAAATATATGTCTTCAATATGCTTCTTTGGATATGTTCCGTAGTTTATTCGATGTTTTTCCGAGTATCTCTGGTATATTTCAGAGTTCATTCGATGTTCTTCCAAATGTCTCTAATGTTTGTTTCTATGTCCCTGTTATATTTCTCAGGTTTCTCCTCACCTTATTCATTGATATTTTGAATGTTGTGACTCTTTTCCATCCAGTTCCGTTCATGGATGATGTTTATTGCTTCCCCGGTGTTGTTGTCTTTCCCCTATGAGTAATTACTCGTCGTATTCCCGTTCTTTTATTTTTACTCGTGTGTCTGCATTTATCTTGCATCCAGGCGTCATAAAGCATCATTTAGTTGTCATTGCATTTCAGAATTTGTCCTTTTGCATACCATAGGATCTAAGGGACAAAATTTTTGGTTTGCTATATTTAAATACCTTTCACTACGAGGATTATCATCTCTCATTGCCATCTGGTGAAGATATTTAAATAGGGGCATCTGTTGCACCCCAAATTTTGACCCCTTAGATCTTCATCATCAGTTTAGGATCATATTCATTTGTTTATCTAACCATAACCTATTTCAAGTTTGTCTTTGTTAAGATACATGTGAATTAGGGTTCCGTACAGTCAGGAATTGAGGTTTCGATGGTTTAATCAGTCAATGTATTGGATTTATTCTCCATGAAACAATTCTCCACATCATCAAAGATACTACATTGGGTCAAGTAAGAGTCCAATTTGAGTTTGTCACGCAAAGATCAAGAACAGTGCAATCCAGGACACCCGATTAGGGTTTCTATTTAGGAAAAGTCAACTGTAGTTTGACTTTTGATTTAAAAGGTGTTCCAATGATGGATTTATGGTCCATGAAGCACATATGGATTAGGGAAGTCCAATCAAGAAGTTCCAAGGCCTCAGAAGACCCACGACACCAACAGTCGATTCAGAGGTTTTCGACCGTTCGGTTCGTCTGACTGAAAAGTCAACCCATTGACCAACAGGGTTTTAACCCAAAATTGAAGCCAAATATGTTCCTAACATCATTTAATATCTAATCATGAAGTTTTGTTACCAATTGATCAAGAATTGAGAAGTAATCGAAAAGTTGGGGAATTAAGGTTTTGAAAAGGGCAAAGCCATAACTCCTTAACCACACAAGGGTTTTTGACCTAGTTTTAAGAGGAATGAGTTCCTAAAACAAACATAAATATTGTATTACCTAATTTGAGCTTTCTAAAAAGTACAAGTGTGTTCCATAACTCTTCCTGGTTAGAGAGAACCGAGGTCCATAAGTTGGCAAAAACTCGCATTGGCAAAACCAGGTCAACATGAGTTTTTTGATTCCAAAACCTCTCCAAATCGATGCTAATCAAATATTAAGCCTCATTTATGATGTTTATATTGATAATGAACATTTATACATCAATTCCCACGAAAATGGCACAAAGATCAAAGGAAATCATTATTTAATGCAAGTTGCAAATGTGAATAGTGAAGAAAGAGAAAAAAGGTGGCTACCCTTGTCAAATCATCAAATTTAATTCAACAAGTCACCTCCTATCCTATCAATCATGATGAAAAAAATATATGGGGCATGGAGAATATCTTAGTAGAGTGGCTTAAAGACAAAGATGAAGATTGCATTGGAAAACTCAAAGATTTTCATGATGGAAGGTTAAAATTGGCAATTTGCTTCACTTTTACCCATACCTTGATCCGAGGCTTTTGACTATAAATATAACTCACTTCCAACATAAAAAACACACATAAATGCTAGAAACCAGCTAGAACTTCATTCCTTACACAATCACAAGTTCTTGCAAAATTTCATTAAGTTTCCAAAATCCCTCAAAATCTACTTTTGCAAAACACCTTTCAAAACCATTTCCAAACTTCTTCCAACTCAAGAAACACTTCAAACACATCAAATATGATGTATTTAAGCTATCCAAATCACTTCCAGACTTATGTAACAAGTTTCTACCGAGTTGATCTTTGAAATCTTTGGATTTTGGAGATTTTCCTTCATTTACAAGGCATTTTGTCCACTAGCTTGCTTGGAGGTTGTTTGGAGCATCTATTCATCATCCTAGGAACATTTGAAGATCTTGGAAGAGCTTTCAAGATCTCTGGTTTTCTTATTGCTTAATCTTTCTTCAAGAGGTAAACCTAAAACTCATAAATGTGAACTTTCCATTTGCATTTCACATGCTACCATGACTGGTTTTAGGGTTTTTACCATTATGTTCTTCAACTTTTTCAATTTGTAACTTGATTTTTCTTGTGATATTGATCTTGTATTATTTATACATGTTTGTTAACATGTTTAAATAATCAAATTTGTTTGATCCATTGTCTTACCATGTGCATTTTATTCTTTTTATCACTTAGATTTTTATGTTTTGTTCACAAACTTAAAAACCACATAACTTTTCCATTTTGAATCATTTTTAAGTGGTTCTTTTTGCAAAATTCTTGTGATGTAACATATTTCCATATAATGTTTAAATAATTCTAAAAATCCTATTTTAGAAACACTTTTCATTATGAGCAAGTTATAACCCATTTTAGAGTTTTCACCCTCCTATCTTTCCTTATTTATTTCAAACATTTGGATTTCATTCTCTTTGAGTTTTTAATTTGAGATTATGAACATGGATTGTTAGCTTCCTTGGGCATTTAAATTTACCTTTTTTTGTACGCATTTAAGTGGTTCACCTTTAAAATTTGTTGACTATCCCCACGAGATTTTGAACCGTTTTGTTTACATCGTTGTGACATTATTGGTTTATATGTAATAACTTTTTGGTTACATTTACCCTTTTATCCTAACCTTAGGATTTGAGTCGCCGTGCTCACTTTTAGCGTCCTGTCATGGACATCCTTCCCCTTTATCCTAACCTTAGGATTTGAGTCGCCGTGCTCACTTTTAGCATCCCGCCGTGAACATCCTTTAACCTTTATCCTAACCTTAGGATTTGAGTCGCCGTGCTCACTTTTAGCGTCCCGCCGTGGACATCCTTTAACCTTTGTCCTAACCTTAGGATTTGAGTCGCCGTACTCATGTTTAGCGTCCCGCCGTGGACATTCTCTACCATAACAATCTCAACTTAGATTCAGGAGTCGCCGCACTCCATGTAAGTACTTCCCTATGAATGCTTACACCCCCTGGAACCTTGTCCACAGTCAAGAGTTCCTCCCTCCCCCCTAACAAGGGGAACTGCGAACGCTCTGATTTCTCGTTGAGAATACGTAGGCATAAGATGTGATTTCTTAGCGAGCCAACCTTTTCTTTCTCCCTCACTAACAACTAACTTCCTGTTAACATTTACAACTTAGAATTGGAGTCGCCGTGCTCTATTAAGTCGTCCCGCCATGGACATTCCCCGTGTTTACCTTTGCAACTTAGGCTTGGAGTCGCTGTGCTCTATTTAGTCTTCCTGCCATGAACATTCCCTTCTTTTCTAACTTAACCTAGGTTTAGAGTCGCCGCACTCTATGTAGGTGTCTCGCCGCAGACATTTACTTTTCCTTTGGAACCTTGACCATAGTCAAGAGTTCTTCACCCCTAGTTAGGGGAACTACGGTTGCTCTGATTCCATTCCCGTCAGGATACGTAGGAACGAGATGTGATGTCTTCGCGAGCATATTTTATAAACTTTGTACATACTTTATACTTTATATCTTTACCCTTAGCACTTTCCCTTTAGCAAGCAAACTTTAGCAAACACAAATATTAACAAGAGGTTCCTGTAGAGTACTACAGATGTTTAGGATGTGAAATACCTACCCTATGCATAACCAACCCCCGAACCTTTAGATCTCTCTTTGCTTAGCTTTAAGCCTTGCTTTTTACTTTGCATTTTTATAGGTTTTTCTATCTTTAAACCTTTCCTTTTTGGATAAATTAAAGTCCGGTTGTGAATTTAAGAATTAAAGATTCAAGTTAATCAATAGCTTGGTATCACGATTCTCACCGCAACACTAAGTAGCTTAAGGCTCGTAAGTACGATACAAATTAGCCTTTATTAAGTGTATTACTATTGTTTTGAGATGAGAAGAGAGAAAAGGACTTTACAAGGGACTAAATCAAAACCCTAATGTTATCATGCAAGATGGTCCTAGTGTTGAGTTTGAAAGGGAATCTATCTTATATGTTTGCATATGTGGATTCAACCTAAAGTCTATCATCACCATCCTTGAACAAGGAAGTGAGAGCCCTAAGGGAACATGCCAAGGGGAAAGAGAAACACAACTATCAAGCAGATGAAATGTAAAGTAACTGGATACAGATGCAATGCAACAGTACAAGCAAGGGAGACAAGCTCAACCTTCAATGCAAACAGGGAATGCAAACAAAGATGCACAAAGAAAGCACACAGGCAAAGGGAGATTAGCTCAACCTTTAAATGCAAACATGATAAAAAGGAAAAGAAACAATCAAGCAAAGGGAGACTAGCTCAACCTTTAAATGAAATCATGCACCTAAGCCTAAGGGTATCTACACATGCAAGTCTATCCTAATGCATCACAACAAGCAAGCAATGAAATCAATCCATCAGGAGAGAAATAAACTAGATGAGCAACAAGGACATCATCCCAAGGCTACATCGGGTTTAGATGTGTATCAACACAAGAGTCCATCTCAGGCTCAACCTCTTTATGGAATGCACAGAGTACTTCCTAAGGAAGACCAGGCTCTAACAAGAGGGATCCTGAGATAATAGGACAGATGAAAGTAAGTGTATGTACAAGGTACTTGAGTCCTCAAGGCTCAATCTTCTCATGGAATGCACAGAGTACTTCCTAAGGAAGACCAGGCTCTCACAAGAAGGATCATGTGTCATAGGACTCGGAGGAGAAAAGGAGAATAGTGTGAACCTAAGGGACTCACCATGTCATTGAATGTCCATCAGAGGCTCAAACTTCTCATGGAATGCACAAAGTACTTCCTAAGGAAGACCAGGCTCTCACAAGAAGGATCCTGAGAATGTAGGACTTGAGAAATGAAAATAATAATGATGGGAGAAATAGTGAAAACCTAAGGAATTCACCATGTTCTCAACCAAACTCATCATTCAGGGATAGTCCTCAATGGTTTAACTCCTCATGGAATGCACAGAGTACTTCCTAAGGAAGACCAGGCTCTCACAAGAAGGCTCCAAATATCATAGGACTATGATTTATGAAAATCAAGAAGAAAGAAAATCATTCACAAGCATCCAAGGAATCCTAAAAGCAAAGCTCTAAAGGAAATCTATCCGAATGGAGCTATGGATATGATAAGGATTTAAAACTACCCTACAAAGGTATCAACCTAGGTACTAAGGGTTCATGTAGTGATTGGGTGTCTAAGGTTTGCTAAAAGTTCACTTAAAGGCAAAACTAGGTGGAATGCTAAATTGGGAACACCCTAATATCAACCAGAATGTAAAATCTAGGGAAAATAGGAAAACAAGTCCTAAAATCCTAATAAAACTCCTAAGGGATCACAAATGTGTTAGGGGGCTATGGTCAAAATTTCAGGTCAAGATTCTAAGTCTAGATACACTAACAGAAAGCTAAACCATGAAGTGTTCTTTGGGAGATGCAAATGGGAAAGGTGCTAAAAACCTAACTGTAACCCTAATCAAACAGCTCCTAAAAATTAGAACAAAAATACTACAACACTCTTCAATGTGTCTGGAATCAGCATGCAAAATATTAGACAATTATTCTAAGCATCTATCAAGAAATAAAATCAGCAAGATGAACATACAATTTTTCACATTTTAAAAGCACGTAATATGGAAAATATGCAATTAAATTGAAAAATGAATTAAAAATGGAATTAAAAAATACACAAAATTAAAAGACATCTCAGTTTATGTTCATGATTTTTTTCAGCATCTATTGGCATTTTTTACTATTTTTAATTAATTAAAATGATCATGGAATAAAATATAAAAGATAAAGAAAATGAAATGAAAAAGAATAAACTGGCGTGGCAAATAGCAACTAATCCATGTTAAAATATCCTGTGGTCCCTAAATGGGGGGTGTGAGTATCAACTCTGGGCCCAAGTCCATCAGGACTCCACACAATCCGAAGCACCTCAGTCAACTTTGGCATACGGTGGGTCTTAATCCTATCCACTCAATGATTAAGTAACTTAATCTTACACTCTACATGCTGCCACGCCAACAAGTGAAGTCAAACTAATTTGAAACCAAGCCACAACCATTGGATGAGGGGAACAAGTCAAGGATCCATCAAGATCTAACGGTCAACCATGCATTTGGCAATTCAAAAGGGAGAAAGGGGGGAAACACATCAGCGGTGGGGAGGTGAGCGCAAACGGCGGTCAGACCTGCTCTGGTCGTCTTCAACCTCACGACTGGCATTGTAGCTAACTAGAAAATGGACCAAAATCCATAATTTTTTAGCCTAAAGTGATCTACATTTCACGCTGATCATGAAGCTATCATTTATTTTTGTTTTGAAGTCTAAATCAACTAAAACGCAAGCTTGCAAGATTTGGAGCTCTATCAAGAATTGTTGCAAACAGCCATGAAAACTATCCTAAATTCATCTATGAGCCTAGGGGAGTGTAAATCTATAAAAATAGTGTGTGATTGCATCAAGAACAGTGAGTATGAGTGAAAAATAAATTACCTATTGGAGCACCTCTATGGGTCTTCAAATGGCTTGGAAACTTGAAGAAAAATGTCCAGATTCACTCAAGGATCATCAATGAAGCTTCTGCAATGCTCAATTTCTCTTGAAAATTGCTCAATCCTCAAATTCAATTTTCCATTTTTTCACCATTTTTTTCTAACAGATTTCTTTTATTCTTGGCTCCAAAATCCTTTTTTTCTGTTGGGAATGATCAGAGGATTATATACAATGGATCTTGATCAGTTTTAGGCCCAGTTGAAGCCCATGGAGTCCAATTGAGAAATCCAAATTTTCACTTTTGAAGCTTTGTGATATGGATGAAAACAGAGCTTGAATCTTTCTAATTGTGCTCATTTCACTTGCTTGTAGTGTAAGGAATATGGAGGGCTGAGATTGAAGCCTTAGAATTGCATCAATGGTTGATTTGAATTATGTTACTTTAAAGTGAAGTAACCTTGAATTTGGCCATGGAAATAAATTCAAACTTGATTTGTAATGTTTCCATTGTTCTTAAAACATTCTTTGGACTCAAAAAATGCACCAACATGACATGAATTGATTTAAATTGAATTGGATCCAAACTAGCCCTTTTCAAGCTTCCTTTCATGAAAATTTCTTCACCCATTCTCCAATCCAAGCCATATCAATGAATCCTTGTTGTTTGGTTAAGTAATTAACCCCATTTTGAGCAACTTTCAAGTTGGACAAATTTGCATTTGAGGTATGCAAAGTGGTGAAATGGACCTATAACCAAAATGGCATGTAATCTTACCTTCCCAAAATGCCCTTGCCCTGCAAGCTCCATATCTTGAGTTCTACAAATACAATCAAGGACTTATAGTACTCTTTGGAAAGCTAAGAAGATAAGGAACAATATTCATGTTTGGGTCAAGGATAGGAGAGACATCTTTCTAGCTCAAAAATGTCTTGGAAGTTGGTTGACTTTCAAGTACCAAAATCCCATTCATCTGATGACCTGTAAATTGTCTCCTTCATAACTTGAGTTCTACAAATCCAATCAAGGACTTGTAGTACTCAAACGAAAGCTAAGAACATGCTTTACAAGTCTCATGTTGATATCAAGATAAGATGAAACTTGTATCTTGAGTTATGTGGTCTTGAAGTTAGGCATTGAGATAGGGGATTTTACACTGACAAAGCTTAGAAACCCTAGCTCAATAACTTCTCACATTCTTGAATATTAATGAATTGATCTTGAAATGATATATGACATGTCTCAACATAACATTCCATGATCATAGTTTCTTGGAATTGAGTCTTAATTTCTTCCAATTTCACGGTTGACTGAGGGTTTACCAGGTGGAAACCCTAGCTGCACCACCTTTGGCTGTGGCTTCTTGTACTTTGCATAATGACTTGAATAAGCTCCATAATGACTCTCAAGACATCCCATGACCTCTTTCAATGCTTTAACACCCATAACCATGGATTCAAAATCACTTGATGACCTTTATAGACCCCAAGATAGGAGGTGAACCACATACTTTCCTCTGTTCTTTTTTGATGGGGATAGGCTCTCGAACAGCTTGAATACAACCTCTTAATATGGCTTAAACCTTGATATCCTTGTTGATAAGAACATCCCTCTCAATCCCCTTCAAATGGGCCATGATATGCAAATGCTAATGCTATGAATGCAATGAAACAAAATCCAGTTAAAGAAAAAAGGTTGGGCAAATTTTGGGGTGCAACAGCTGCCCCTATTCAAACGACTTGGACCTGACTGGGTGAAAGCGAACGGCTTTCAAACAATCAAGGTAAAAGACGGTTGAGTACCAACAAACCCGGAAATTTGATAACCGCAGAAATAAACTGCAAAATAATTGGTAAAACTCTCTGGAGAAGGGCTGAAGGGTATCATGTCAAATGGTCAGAATATGGATATTCAATGAACGCAACGAATTAGCGAAACCTGTCGGAGCCTATATACTCAATGAATCGAGGAATACATCATCAATTGGAACTGGCCAGAGTATAGACACTCAACAAGATAAACTGGAACAAACCGGAGCCTAAACACTCAACGCAAGAACGAACGAAACAAACCGGAGTCAGGGCACTCAACGCGATAAATGAGCGAAACAAACCGGAGTCAAGACACTCACGTGAGAAATGAATGATACTAACCGGAGCCAAGATACTCACGTGATAAACGAACGAACAAACCGGAGCCAAAACGCTCAACGAGAAAGAACGAACAAACCGGAGCCAAGATATTCAATGCGATAAACAAACGGAAAAACCGGAGCCAAGACACTCAACGTGATAAACAAATGAAACAAACCAGAGTCAAGACACTCAACACGATAAACGAACGAACAAACCGGAGCCATGATACTCACGCGAATGAACGAAACAAACCGGAGTCAAGACACTCAACGCGATAAACAAACGAAACCAACCGGAGCCATGATACTCACACGAGAAACGAACGAACAAACCGGAGTCAAGACACTCAACGCGATAAACGAATGAACAAACCGGAGTCAAGATACTCAACGCGATAAACAAACGAAACAAACCGGAGGTAAGACATTCAACGCAATAAACGAACGAACAAACCGGAGCCATGATACTCACGCGAACGAACGAAACAAACCGGAGTCAAGACACTCAACGCGATAAACGAACGAACAAACCGGAGTCAAGACACTCAACGCGATAAACAAACGAAACCAACCGGAGCCATGATACTCACACGAGAAACGAACGAACAAACCAGAGTCAAGACACTCAACGCGATAAATAAACAAAACCAACCGGGGCCATGATACTCACACGAGAAACGAACGAAAAAACCGGAGTCAAGACACTCACGCGATAAATGAAAGATACGAACCGGAGCCAAGACACTCACGCGATAAATGAACGAACACACCGAAGCCAAAACATTCACGCGAGAAACAAATGCTACGACCCGGAGCCAAGACACTCAACGCGATAAACGAACGAACAAACCAAAGTCAAGACACTCAACGCGATAAACAATTGAAACCAACCGAAGCCATGATACTCACATGAGAAACGAACGAATAAACCAGAGTCAAGACACTTAACGCGATAAACAAACGAAACTAACCGGAGCCATGATACTCACACGAGAAACGAACGAACAAACCGGAGTCAAGACACTCACGCGATAAACGAATGATACGAACCGGAGTCAAGACACTCAACGTGATAAACGAACGAAACAAACCGGAGCCATGATACTCACGCGATGAACGAATCGAACTGGAGTCAAGACACTCACACGAGAAACGAACGATACGACCCGGAGCCATGATACTCACGCGATACATCAGAGTCGGGGTACTTAATGAAGCAAACTCAGAGACGGAACACTCAATGAAACAAATCAGAGGCGGAACCCTCAATGAAACAAATCAGAGGCGGAACCCTCAATGAAACAAATCAGAGGTAGAACACTCAATGAAACCATGTCAGAGGCGGAACACTCAATGAAACAAATCAGAGGCGGAGCACTCAATGAAACACATCAGAGGCGGAGAACTCAATGAAACATATCAGAGCCTGGACACTCAATGAAACACATCATAGGCGGAACACTCAATGAAACAATTTAGATGCAGAGCCCTCAATGACACAAATCAGAGGCGGAACACTCAATGAAACAAATCAGAGGCAGAGCCCTCAATGACACAAATAAGAGGTGGAACCCTCAATGAAACAAATCAGAGGCGGAACCCTCAATGAAACATATCAGAGCCTGGATACTCAATGAAACAAATCAGAGGCAGAGCCCTCAATGAAACAAATCAGAGGCGGAACCCTGAATGAAACAAATCAGAGGCAGAGCCTTCAATGACACAAATCAGAGGCGGAACCCTCAATGAAATAAATCAGAGGCGGAACCCTCAATGAAACATATCAGAGCCTGGACACTCAATGAAACAAATCAGAGGCGGAGCACTCAATGAAACAAATAAGAGGTAGAGCCCTCAATGAAACAAATCAGAGGCAGAAGCCTCAATGAAAAAAATCAGAGGCAGGACCCTCAATGAAACAAATCAGAGGCAGAACCCTCAATGAAACAAATCAGAGGCGGAATCCTCAATGAAACAAATCCTTACTGGGGATTTACCGGAGTCTGGATAATCAACGGATACAGGAATATGTCATGAACTAAACATTCACCGGAATCTAACTACTCAACGGAGCTGAAATACCATCACAAGTTTCATTAGGGTCAACATAACCAATCGAAGGCTGGACAATTCACGGGTAAAGCATGAAGCCATACTTTGAAAAATTCACCGGAATCTGGATATTCATTGGAGAAGTCGGAGTTTGAAGATCACACATGGGAGATAACAATTACCTGAAATCAGAAAGGTAACAATCTAGCTCATGTTTCACGTTGCAGATGTTTGAAAATGGCGTAATACTCCATATGAAATGGAAATGCTACGTGTTTAGGTAGATGCTATGCACAATGCAAATGCAAAGAAACGGCTCCAGCAAAATAAATGCTGGAGAGACGAAGCCAACTCCGCCGGGGAAAGAAATGATCCCGCTGGGAATAGCTTACACATGCCAACTATGATTGGACTTATGCTGAGGATCGAAACCTGAATAGCTAACTCAACTAGGGAAAATGCCATGAACGGCTTTCCAAAATACGAACTCTTTTGGGAATATAGACGAATCCACCGGGGAGACAAAACAACTTGGTAAACAGCCACTCTCACCTACTAAAGAGAAAACATTCCCACGACTGGCCTTCCGAGATACGGCTCTCTCGGGGGCTATAAATTCGGCCGAGGATAGACAACCAGACGCTGGAATTGATCTTACTTGTCGGGAAGAATACGACTCTACGGGGAAATCAACTCTGCCGAAGCCCTTGGTCCGAACTACAGACAATCTGCTGGAGAAAACCACGTGTTAATTCACTGCTGGGAAAAATACCACCCCTACCTGGTGGAAGGAACCCTGATCTCGACTTGCTGAGGAGTAAGCATATACCTGCAATCTGTCGGGATTGGTTGTGTACCGACCAACTGCCGGGGACAAAGGGTACATACTTGACTGCTCTTGCCATCTTGCACTTAACTCGACTGGGAGTATGAGATGCAAACTCCAATTGCCGGTGAATGGACTCTGGTTGGGGATGATTTGTCTCTGCTTGGGGAGACAACTCAATGCTCACAGTCCAATATTCGGACTCTGTGGGGAGACACAACTAAACCTGCTGAGGAGACTTTACTTAGGCTCGGAAAGAAATTCAATCCTGACTTGCTGGGAAGTGGGCCCAATACTCTGTATATACCACTACTGAGCATATGACGATAATGCTTTTGTTGGATGCCCCAAGGGTAATGACCTTGCAAAAATGATCTCTGTGACATTGTATCTTGAACCAAAAAAGTTTTCCATGAAACAAACTCGAGATAGCTTGCCCCAGTTTCTGTAACAACTTTTGATAAACCCTGCATATATGGAGAGGAACAATTCCTTCATCTTTGATTTTGCCCCAGCCTATGGGATCTCCGTAACATATTCCTTGAAAGAAACTCTGAAATCTTTGTACACTGATGGTTTGACATGAACGGTCTCAGCGCTTTGAGCCTCACAGAGGTGTTCTGCGTTAATTTCCCTCTTGGTCGAGAATGGATTTTGTGCTCCTAGGGTCATCTGCCCCAGACTTGCAATAGCATTGCCCCTGATTGGCAGATTTGGGTAGTACCCTTGGCTGCGAGAGATTCACCAAATCTCAACCTGACTGCCTCGGATTAACTAACTTTTGGATGGCTGACTCCCGTATTGTGATCATAGCTTTCCCCGGTTCACCGGAATACTCAGGCGCTCTGCATTCTATCCTGATCAAATCTTTCCATTGTGGAGACTTTCCTGCTGTCAAGCGCTTACTCGTTAATAAAAAAAATTGTTCTGCATAAAAGATATATGAAATGCAATGCATATGACAGTTTTCAAAATCCAATTCGGTTCACTGGAAAAACTTTTGTGACATAAAATGTCTGAATCATTCATCAACATGTCAACATTAATACAACGCTACAAGAGGAATCCTTTCAGGGAGTCAATTTTGATGCGATCTTTACCCGAAGTATGCTCTCGAAACAAACCTGCTTCAATTAGGACTTTTTCAGGTTGTAACGTGGTCAGGTTCACGGTTAACAAGGAAGGATATAAGGCTTAAAATTCATTTTAACCCACCCATTCTCCTTGATGTTCTCTGATCCTATGTTCAGCTAATTCGACCTTAGTGTTTACCTTTCAAAGGTTGAACGACAAGAATGACAGTTCGGGAAACCACACATTTTCGGAGTGACAGTTACTCGCTTTTCGTCTTTGGGGACCTGGAGTCACACGACTTGTTTTTTGAGGATTTTTCTTTTGTGATCCTTTTCACTTTTTGCTTTTTCGTTATTCCCTAACTTTTGCCTGGACTAAGTCTTTTGAGTTTCTTTTTCGATTTTGAAGTCCAGCGGGGTGCCCTCATTTTTGCCTAAGTCGCTTGTTCTCAAGATTCGACTTAGCGGGCTTTTTCCTTTTGATGTTTTTCTTTCTTCTTCTCTTTTTTTTGAACAAATCATGTGACACCGGCTTGCCTGACTTGTTAAGAGCTATTGTGACTGTTACACTCCTTATCGGCAAGGTTTAACCATCGTGGTTTTTTTTAGGTACGACCTATGCAAGTGTGATTTATCCTCGAACGAGAACACTCCTTTTGCAATTTGAACGCTTGGTCAAATCACCTGACACCTACCCTGCCCCAGGTTATGATTGAGGGTTTTTTTTTGTTTTCAGAAAGAAACTCCTATTACTAGGCTCGAACGGGTTGACAAGGGATTATCTTCCTTATATCTCCGGTGTTTGTGGATTTGAAACAATGCCTGTACATCATCAATAGGTTTTTATTCAAAAGCATACAATCAGAAGCTTACTCGTCTTTCGATTTCGTCATCCTCCCCGGGTTCCACTTAGACAAGCGTTTGAAATAAATGAAAGCAATAGAGTGAACACGAATGGATTAATTCAAACATGCATATTTATTTCATTATCAATATCAATTGAAAACAACAAGTTTTACAAGCGAGATTTTCATGTAGACAGGAAAGAAACTACAAATGCAAAGAAATAACATGATAAAATGCTGATTGCCAGCTTCTAGGAACTGGGCTTCTTGTGTTTTGACTTGTTGGTGAATCATCCATCTTCAGAATTGTTTGTTGGAGGTAGTCCGATACCCTTCCGATCTGCTCCCAGTGACTTTTTCCACAACATGAATTGTTGAGTTCCCACGACTAGATGAAGAAAGATCATTAATCTTGAATTCCTGACGTGCAATAGAGATCATACCAGAGCCTAGCAGGGCCTGAATCTTGCTCCTGAGCACTTTACAGTCTTCGGTCGAGTGCCCCTGCGCCCCAGCATGGTACTCGCAATGGGCATTGATATCAAAACCTGACGGATACGGAGGGACCACTGGACAAATCTTCTGTGGCACTATCAGCCTGGCTCGGATTAAATCTGGCAATAACTGACTGTATGACACCGACAACTGAGTAAAATGCCTTTCTGGCTTCCTTGGTCTTTGCTTGGCGTGTCGTCCCTGTTGATGATAATATGACTGTTGGCTCTGACGTGTGGACCTTGGAGATTGCTGACCCTGACCAATTGAAATGTCTGGAGGATGAGTCTGAGATATCAGGGACTCCTTTTGCTCAAGCACTTTCATCCTTAGGCTCGACCCAGGCAACGACAACAACTTCGGGCACGGGGATTCGGAGATTGTAGATTGCAACATATACTCTTGACCCGATGCAGCTCGAGGTGAGGGAGTAGGAGTATCCACCTCTTTCGTAATGCATGGACCAACACCTCCTGGTATGCTTACGCCGCCCGGTGTGAATTCAATCGTCTTTGAGTCAATCAAATCCTGGACCTGGTGCTTAAAAGCTTTACAGTCCTCAATGTTATGCCCCGGTGCCCCAGAGTGGAAACCACACTGGGCATTTGCATTATAACCTGGTGGTAGGGTCCCAGTAAGCGGAGACCGGGTTCGGAGCTCAACCAAACGAAGCTGAAGCAGTGATTGCAACAGTCGAACATAGGTCATGGGTATCTGATCAAAGATTCTGGCAGCCTGCCTCAGTTTCAGAGCATACTTTTTAACCCTGGGACCATCCTGGGAGACAGGACGTAGCTGCTGACGGGAAGAGTCTTGAACCCTCAATTGTACAAAGGATCTCTGACACACATTGTGCTCTGGTATAGGTTCCACGGGCAGAAATGGAACAAGCATTTTGGCTGCAGCTTCAGGCACCTGATCATCTTCTTTTCTGAGCACCTTCCGTGTCACTTCCATGATCAAACACACCTGAGTTTTCAACTACTGGTTCTCCTCTCTGAGCATCTCCTGACCCAGACGTAACGCTTGCATGTCCTTCATGAACTGCCTTATTTGGCCTCAGACCTCTCTCAGCTCTGCTCGAACCTGTTCCATGACCAACTTCTTGATGTCTGAAATTCTAAAGAGAAATACGGATCAGGATAACGTACCCAGCCTCGAACACCTGTTATGCAAATGAAATGCGCATGTCATGTTCAAGTATTTCCAAGGAACCTGTCTGCTTCAATTCATGCTTTATACAGACGAACCACAAGGAAAAAGATTTAACGTTCAGCGGCGAGTTTCAAAGTCAAGATCCTTGGAAATACTAGAACACGTATTTTAAAATGCAAACATGTTAGGATGATGCAAATGCGAATGAAAAGATGCAACAAGGGATCAAGATTGCTGTGCTTGTTGACTGAGAATAACCAAAGTTCTGCCTTGGCAAGAACATATCACTGCTTCGATAGGAACCAACGGATACCAATAAATTGGATTCAAACTATAGAGAAAACTGGGTAATCTGAAGGTAAAGGTTTCCTGCATAACCCCAACCCCGCTCGCAGGTATGGACCTAATCCATTGATAAAGATAAGACATCCTATGCGTTCCTCAGCGTCACAGACTTTCAAGAAATGATGATATGTTCACCATATCTGGATTAGCATCATCATCCTCTCAAAAGATCTCACTTAGCTGAGTCACAAATGATCGGTCCCCAGAGTCGAAAATCCTCAGATCCAAAATCAATTCCAATCCCAAGGACCAGAAAAGAAATCATCAAAGAGAATCTCGTCTGAGTGTGAATTTAATGGGAACTGGTGTTTGCTAAGCAAACATGTCCTCCACTAATCTCCACAACTAATGCTATGTTTGCACTCAAGCTTAGGTCTGGCTTGTCACTCATCAGAATCAATCCCCCCCACAACAACACAATAATGATAATATAATGCTGAAAATAAAATGCGGGAAAATAAAGTGCGGAAGTAAATAAAGTACAACACGCATGTAAAAAACCCAAAAAGATAACCAAACAAGCGCTAGGATTGACTCGCATAGGGAACCAGATTCCCCAGCAGAGTCGCCAGCTGCCGCTACTGCGAAAAAAGGTGTCGGCAAAGATAGAAGAGTCGCCACCTATCGTTACTTACCCCAAGGGAGGGAAAGGAAACGATCAGGAAAAACCTAGTGAAAAGGGATAAGATCGGTCATCGCAACCAAATCTCTGGGTTCAGGAGTCGGTTACGCAAGGGGAAGGTATTAGCACCCCTCACGTCCGTTGTACTCAACGGGATCCATGCTTGTTTGTTTATCTAATGGGTTGTTTATCTATCTACCTATCAAGGCTGGTTCAAAAAAATAAAAAGAAAGGACTCGACAGAGCATCGCAGCTCTGGGCCTACGTATTCCCTGGTGCAATGGGAAAGTCAGAGTCAACGTAGTTCGGCTAACTACGGGTGAAAGGGGGAAGGTTTCTCGCCAAGACATCGCGTCTTGTGCCTACGTACTCTTCAATTCAAACAGGGAATGCAAACAAAGATGCACAGAGAAAGCACACAGGCAAAGGGAGACTAGCTCAACCTTTAAATGCAAACATGATAAAAATGAAAAGAAACAATCAAGCAAAGGGAGACTAGCTCAACCTTTAAATGGAATCATGCACCTAAGCCTAAGGGTATCTACACATGCAAGTCTATCCTAATGCATCACAACAAGCAAGTAATGAAATCAATCCATCAAGAGAGAAATAAACTAGATGAGCAACAAGGACATCATCCCAAGGCTACATCGGGTTTAGATGTGTATCAACACAAGAGTCCATCTCAGGCTCAACCTCTTTATGGAATGCATAGAGTACTTCCTAAGGAAGACCAGGCTCTAACAAGAGGGATCCTGAGATAATAGAACAGATGAAAGTAAGTGTATGCACAAGGTACTTGAGTCCTCAAGGCTCAATCTTCTCATGGAATGCACAGAGTACTTCCTAAGGAAGACCAGGCTCTCACAAGAAGGATCATGTGTCATAGGACTCGGAGGAGAAAAGGAGAATAGTGTGAACCTAAGGGACTCACCATGTCATTGAATGTCCATCAGAGGCTCAAACTTCTCATGGAATGCACAAAGTACTTCCTAAGGAAGACCAGGCTCTCACAAGAAGGATCCTGAGAATGTAGGACTTGAGAAATGAAAATAATAATGATGGGAGAAATAGTGAAAACCTAAGGAATTCACCATGTTCTCAACCAAACTCATCATTCAGGGATAGTCCTCAATGGTTTAACTCCTCATGGAATGCACAGAGTACTTCCTAAGGAAGACCAGGCTCTCACAAGAAGGCTCCAAATATCATAGGACTATGATTTATGAAAATCAAGAAGAAAGAAAATCATTCACAAGCATCCAAGGAATCCTAAAAGCAAAGCTCTAAAGGAAATCTATCCGAATGAAGCTATGGATATGATAAGGATTTAAAACTACCCTACAAAGGTATCAACCTAGGTACTAAGGGTTCATGTAGTGATTGGGTGTCTAAGGTTTGCTAAAAGTTCACTTAAAGGCAAAACTAGGTGGAATGCTAAATTGGGAACACCCTAATATCAACCAGAATGTAAAATCTAGGGAAAATAGGAAAACAAGTCCTAAAATCCTAATAAAACTCCTAAGGGATCACAAATGTGTTAGGGGGCTATGGTCAAAATTTCAGGTCAAGATTCTAAGTCTAGATACACTAACAGAAAGCTAAACCATGAAGTGTTCTTTGGGAGATGCAAATGGGAAAGGTGCTAAAAACCTAATTGTAACCCTAATCAAACAGCTCCTAAAAATTAGAACAAAAATACTACAACACTCTTCAATGTGTCTGGAATCAGCATGCAAAATATTAGACAATTATTCCAAGCATCTATCAAGAAATAAAATCAGCAAGATGAACATATGCACATAATATGGAAAATATGCAATTAAATTGAAAAATGAATTAAAAATGGAATTAAAAAATACACAAAATTAAAAGACATCTCAATTTATGTTCATGATTTTTTTCAGCATCTATTGGCATTTTTTACTATTTTTAATAAATTAAAATGATCATGGAATAAAACATAAAAGATAAAGAAAATGAAATGAAAAAGAATAAACTGGCGTGGCAAATAGCAACTAATCCAAGTTAAAATATCCTGTGGGCCCTAAAGGGGGGTGTGAGTATCAACTCTGGGCCCAAATCCATTAGGACTCCACACAATCCCAAGCTCCTCAGTCAACTTTGGCATACGGTGGGTCTTAATCATATCCACTCAATGATTAAATAACCTAATCCTACGCTCTACTTGCTGCCACGCCAACGAGTGAAGTCAAACTAATCTGAAACCAAGCCACAACCATTGGATGAGAGGAACAAGTCAAGGATACATCAGAATCTAACGGTCAACCATGCTTCTGGTAATTTAAAAAGGAGAAAGGGGGGAAACACATCAGTGGTGGGGAGGTGAGCGCAGACGGCTGCCGAACCTGCTCCGGTCGTCTTCAACCTCACGACTGGCTATGTAGATAACTGGAAAATGGACCAAAACCCATAATTTTTTAGCCTAAAGTGATCTACATTTCATGCTGATCATGAAGCTATCATTTATTTTCATTTTGAAGCCTAAATCACCTAAAACGCAAGCTTGCAAGATTTCGAGCTCTGTCAAGAATTGTTGCAAACGACCATGAAAACTATCCTAAATTCATCTATGAGCCTAGGGGAGTGTAAACCTATAAAAATAACGTGTGATTGCAACAAGAACATTGAGTATGAGTGAAAAATAAATTACCTATTGGAGCACCTCCAATGGGTCTTCAAATGGCTTGCAAACTTGAAGAAAAATGTCCAGATTCACTCAAGGATCATCAATGAAGCTTCTGCAATGCTCAATTTCTCTTGAAAATTGCTCAATCCTCAAATTCGATTTTCCATTTTTTCACCCCTTTTTTCTAACTGATTTCTGTTATTCTTGGCTCCAAAATCCGTTTTTTCTGTTGGGAATGATCAGAGGATTATATACAATGGATGTTGATCAGTTTTAGGCCCAATTGAAGCCCATGGAGTCCAATTGAGAAATCCAAATTTTCACTTTTGAAGCTTTGTGATATGGATGAAAGCAGAGCTTGAATCCTTCTAATTGTGCTCATTTCACTTCCTTGTAGTGTAAGGAATATGGAGGGTTGAGATTGAAGCCTTGGAATTGCATCAATGGTTGATTTGAATTATGTTACTTCAAAGTGAAGTAACCTTGAATTTGGCCATGGAAATGAATTCAAACTTGATTTGTAATGTTTCTGTTGTTCTTAAAACATTCTTTGGACTCAAAAAATGCACCAACATGACATGAATTGATTTAAATTGAATGGGATCCAAACTAGCCCTTTTCAAGCTTCCTTTCATGAAACTTTCTTCACCCATTCTCCAATCCAAGCCATATCAATGAATCATTGGTGTTTTATTAAGTAAATAACCCCATTTTGAGAAATTTTCAAGTTGGACAAATTTGCATTTGAGGTATGCAAAGTGGTGAAATGGACCTATAACCAAAATGGCCTATAATCTTATCTTCCCAAAATGCCCTTGCCTTGCAAGCTCCATATCTTGAGTTCTAAAAATCCAATCAAGGAATTCTAGTACTCTTTGCAAAGCTAAGAATATAAGGAACAACATTCATGTTTGGGTCAAGGATAGGAGAGACATCCTTCTAGATCAAAAATGTCTTGGAAAATGGTTGACTTTCAAGTACCAAAATCCCATTCATCTGATGACCTGTAAATTGTCTACTTCATAACTTGAGTTCTACAAATCCAATCAAGGACTTCTACTACTCAAAAGAAATCTAAGAACATGCTTTACAGGTCTCATGTTGATATCAAGATGAGATGAAACTTGTATCTTGAGTTATGTGGTCTTGAAGTTAGGCACTGAGTTATGTTGATATCAATAACTTCTCACATTCTTGAATATTGATGAATTGATCTTGAAATGATATATGACATGTCTCAACAGAACATTCCATGATCATAGTTTCTTGGAATTGAGTCTTAATCTCTTCCAATTTCACGGTTGACTGAGGGTTGACCATGTGGAAACCCTAGCTGCACCACCTTTGGTTTTGGCTTCTTGCACTTTGCATAATGACTTGAATAAGCTCCATAATGACTCTCAAGACATCCCATGACCTCTTTCAATGATTTACCACCCATAACCATGGATTCAAAATCAGTTTATGACCTTCATAGACCCCAAGATAGGAGGTGAACCACATACATTCCTATGTTCTTTTCTGATGGTGATAGGCTCTCGAACAGCTTGAATACAACCTCTTGATTAAGCTTAAAGCTTGATATCCTTCTTGATAAGCACATCCCTCTCAATCCCCTGCAAATGGGCCATGATATGCAAATGCTAATTGTTGCACCCCAAAATTTGCCCAGCATTTCTTTACCTAGCTTATGTTTCATTTCATTCACATTAGCATTATCATTTGCATTTCATTGACATGTGTGCAGGAGATCAAGAGGTATGATTACCAATAAAGAGCTACACAAGACCTTGAAGCTAGCTAAGAAGCTTATTCAAGTGTTCAAGGGTTGATATCCTTGTCGGAGAAGTTAAAAGATCCTCAGAGAGAGTGGTTGAAACCAGGAGTGTGTGTCTCCTAACTTGAGAGTTATGGGGAAGACCATCAGATGATTCTGAAGCCATGAAGTTAGATTTGAGGTCTTGAGAGAGCTCATGAGAAGTTTTGAAGATCACTTTGAGGCCTAGACAGGTCATTATGCAAGAATAAGAAGCCTCAGCCATGATTGGTGCAGCTAGAGTTTGACTGGGTCAACCCTAAGTCAACTGAAGCCTTGGAGGAAGTTGAGACCTAAGCCAAGAGCCATGGTTATCATGGATTGATGCACTAAGATGCTATAAGTATGATTCCAAGGTCAACTCATCATGATTGAAGAGTTTGAGAAGTTTCAAGCTAGGGTTTCTAAGGCTTGACAGTGTAAAATCCCCTAGTTTGACCCTTATCTTCAAGGAAGTTTAGCTCAAGATGTGATTGTCATCTCATATTACCCCCAACATGAATGTTATAGAGCATTATCTTAGCTTTAATTTCAGTGCTAGAAGTCCTTGATAGGATTTGTAGAACTCAAGTTATGACTTTGACAAGTTACAGGTCATCTGAGGTATGTGAATTTGGAGCTTGAAAGTTGTCCAACTTGCATGAGACTTTTGCCCTAGAAGGATGATTCCTATGAACTTTTGGTCAACATGAATGTTGTTATTTATTCTCTTAGCTTTATAAAGAGTGCTAGAAGTCCATGATTGGATTTGTATAACTCAAGTTATGGCTTTGACAAGTCAAGGGTATTTTGGTCATTTGGAGATTATAGGTCATTTCAATCATAAGGCCATAACTCCTATTTGCAAGATTCAAATGAGAAAATGTTCAACATCAAACTTGTTCAAAATGATGTTTTAAGGCTATACAAGAGGTCATGAGATCTTGGAATAGCTTGCTTCACAAAATCACAAAAATGACCTAAAATAAGGGTGAATTTCAAATGAACCAAAGATGGAAATTGGGATTTTTGATATACATGTCCAAACCAAGGCATGTAATATGTCACTTTGATTGTAAAACATATTTTAAGAACATTGGTATTGCCACAATTTTGAATTAAGGGTTAATTTGAGGACTTGCTTTGAAAAGTGGTTACTTACATTTAAGTAACAATTGCCAAACCAAAATTCAAGGCATAACCAAGGTTCCTTTCAATCCAAACACATCAAAAATACCATTAGGAGAGAAATTGGAAGAGAATGAGTGTGAATACAAGCTGCCAACATGAGCTGTTATGAACACACCATGAGATTGAACTTTCCATGACATGAGATATTGAATTTCTCATTAAAGGGATCTAGAACTTTCTAGATCATCCATACATGTTCTATATATGATTTAGAAGGGGTTCAGAGTGAAGGGTGGTGAGAATTGAGAGAGGAGAGTGATATTTCACTTTGAAATTTCTCATTGCAAATCAAGATCGGTTACAAGGTTTGAAGCCATTTCAATCCAAGATTTTGATCTCAGAAGCTTGCTCTAGCATTGGTGGATGATTCCAGATGGAGAATTGAGAAAGATTGGTGGAGAATCGTGTGATAGACATTGAGATTTTTCATCTGCAACTCAGAATTGGTTTCAAGAATCCAGAGCATTTCAACTCTTTTCATTGCATACAGAAGTTTGGTTAGAGGCTAGTGAAGGGTTCTGCAAGCTCTTGAAGGTTGATTTGAAGATTCAACCACTCTGTTTGCTCGAGTTTACCAGGTATGCAGTTCTTATCCCATGGCTTGATTTAGGTAGAATCCAGAGGAATTGTTATGGTAGATGCATAGTAGAATGATGTAGGAAGGTTTATGGATCATAAATTTGAAGATTAGTGACCAATTAGGGTTGTTGCCATTTTCGGTTGAGATGGTGTTCTTGCGACTCTTGAGGTTTTAGAATGAATTAAGGGCATGAATGAATTCTTGAGGAAATTTTGAACAAGATTATTCAAGGAATCGTGGCCTATGGTGGATTCTATAGAAAGTTAGGGTTGTGGAATGTTGATCGGAGAATGTCACCGGCGGTGACTCTGGCGTGCAGGTGAACTAAACTCATAGATTCAAATTGGGGAAGATGATCCCAGAGCCATTAGATCTTAGGCTGACTTGGACTGAAGACCCCATCCTACGGCCACGCGTGAAGGAAATTTGTGAAGGACTCTGAATGAGGTGAAACGCAGCGTTTCACTTAAGTGTTGGTTTTGGGCTTAGTCAGTAGTTGATAACCACACTCCCCTTATGGCCCAATCACTAAAATGAATTGATTTCTTATGCTATCTGCACCGTGCACTTATCATTTTTCTTTTGATTTTCATTTTATTTTTCATTTTATTCATGGTTATTGATTAATTCATAAAAAATGGAAAAATAACTCAATTAATACCATTCTTTTTGCCATGGATTCATGATTGAATTTGGTTTTTTTAGACAAAAAATATTAATATTCCATGCATTTTCTAATTTTATGGGATTTTTTACATTTTAATTGACATTAAAATAATCATGTTTGATGCTTGATTTTGTTGAATTTGGTTTGATCATGTGATGATGATTTTGGCCTTGATTTTTTGTGTGTAGCTAGCATAGATATGCATGCTCCCCCTAGATTTTTATCACATTTTTGTGATGAATGTATGTGGTAGTTATAGGTTGAACTTTAGAAGCTCCATTGTTAGGGTTTATGGTTGATACCTTGTGATTTAGATTTTATTTTTAGAACTTGGTGGATGATTCAACCTCTGATTTTTGTAAGGTAGATTCATGATTGAATTAGGGTCCCTTAAGAATTTTTATAGGAATTTACAATGTAGTTTACTATTTTTGTTAGATGTTAGTTTAGATGCTAACTTTAGATGATTCTAATGCACTAATTCAATTAGATTGGCTTCTTTAGTTCCCTTAGATTAGGGTTTTGCCTCTCTTACTCTTGGATGATGTTGAAGACAAGTTGAAGATGCAATGGATTGCTTGAAGAAGCTTGGATGTGAAGACCTTCCCTTCTTTTGGTGTAGTGTTGATTAGGTGTTAAGATTAGGGTTTGCAGGCAGAGTTTCTAGATAGATTCTCTTCCTTCATAAACATGGAAGATGCTGACCACTTCCATTCTTTCCTATGATGTAAGGTCCCTTTGTAAAGGCCTCATCCCTCCTTTGGTAGGATGTGTGGCTCTTTACAAGTTGGTAGAACCTTTGAGGGTCCCTTTCTCTGATGATAGGATGCTTAGTGGTGACCTTTGGTCTTCACTCTTGTCGCTACTGCGAAAATCGGCGCCGGCTGACAGAAGAGTCGCCACCGTGCGTTATTTATCCCTCAGAGCGGGAAAGGAAACGCTCGAAGTAAACCTCGCAAAAAACGGGGAAAAGGTATGGTCATCGCAACCAAAACCTGGGTTCGGGAGTCGGTTACGCAAGGGGAAGGTATTAGCACCCCTCACGTCCGTCGTACTCGACGGGATCCACGCTTGCTTGGGTTGTCTACTGGATGCAAAACAATCTATCTACGGCTGCTAAATCTAAACGGAAGGGAATTGACTCGATAGAGCGTCGCACTCTATGCCTACGTATTCTCAAGAGAGAAAGTCAGAGTCAACGTAGTTCGGGACTACAGGGAAAATTGGCTCGCCAAGACCTCGCGTCTTGTGCCTACGTACTTCCACACTGCATGGAAGATCAGAGCTTTACGTAGTTCAGACTAACTATGGCTAAACAAACATTCTCACACAGCAGTGAGAAAAACAACTGGTTTCACAGGGTCGGGAACCTATGGGCAAAACTATGGCTTGGTCTCAAATGCACTCGAGCAAGAGAGAAAAAGGGTATCAATTAGTCGTCAGCGGGAAAGTCTCGATCGCACAGCCGCGAGAGAACAACAGGTTAGTCGTTAGTGTGCTCGCTAGGATATCGCATCCTATGCCTACATATTCTCGTCTGGTACGAGAAATCAGAGCAGCTGTAGTTCGGCTACTATCGGGACCACAGCTCAAATCTCGTTTTATTAATCTCTGAAAAATGATTACAATGATTGCATACTGAAAATAAATCTCCTAGGAAACGCTATCCTATTCTATCCTAAAAAATCGAACGAAAAAGTCCCCTAACAAGTGGACGTCTAATTCTATCCCTAAAAAGAAAATAAATCCTAAAAGAAAAATATGCTTTAAAAATATTAAATCTACTTTAGTATTTTTTCCTTTTTTCTTCTTTTCTTTTCAACATATTTTTCCATACTTTTCTATATTTTTCTATGTTTTTCTCTTCTCAATATTTTTCAAATATTTTTCTCTTTATTTCTTCTCTATTTTTTTCCACATTTCTTTTCATCTCTTTTTCAATATAATTTTCTATTGAATATTTTCTCCCCTTTTCTTCTTTCTACTATTTTTCTCCTTTTCAAATATCTCTTTTCTCTTTATTTTCAACAATATTTCTTTTTTCACTTTTCTTTATTTCTTTTCTTTTTCTATATTCTTTTTCTTTTCAAATTCTTTTTCCTAAAATGTATTTTCTTTTATATACTTTTTCTCTTTTTCCTCTCATATGACTATATAGAAAAAAATAAAGAAAGAAAATAAAAGGGAGGGGGGTGCTTGTAGTTTACAGGGGGTTATGCAAGTAAATAAAATAACAGCAATGCAGGCCCAGCCCAATAACTGGCTTCAGCCAGAAAAAAACGTGGGAGGGGGGTGCGAAATTGAACAGAGTGTGTAGGCACTTGATTTCGTTGGGCCTGAGCCCATTCCCAGCAAAAACGAGAGGCACGGTATCCTCCAAAAAAATGACTGGGCCTGGACCAGCCCAATCTCTTCACCTTCCTCTCTTCCCTTTCCCCTTTCTGAACCCTAGAATCCTTCCTCTCAGCCGTCGCCGCCGTTCCCTTCTCCTTCTCCTTCATTCACTCTCTCAACCTTGTTCCCTCTCGTTCTTCACCTTACAATCCAACGTCTTCTTCTCACCAGATCGCTCACCATCGAATCAAACGCGCTCTGACCCTTGTAATCCCCAACGATCTCAATCAATACAAACCGGCTTGATGATTCTCAGAGTTCTTGAAGAGTTTCGCTGAATCTGAAGCAGGATGAACACCTTGAGTGATGACGATGACGAATCTGAAGATTCTGAGGGCTCTTGTTGAAACTGAGTTTCTTGGAGATTGTTCGTGGATGAATGCTTGAAGATTCTTTGGATGTTGAAGATGCTGAAGGTTGAAGAATCTACGAGGAACATGGACGAAATCCTTGGAACTTTCTGGAAAAGTTGAGGGAATGATGAAGATGCAACCAGATCTTGATGAGTGATGATTCTGACGATGAGAGTTGAATGAAGACGATGTTGTTGATCTGAAGTTCGTTGATGCGTGTTGATCAGAGATGTTGTTAGATGATGATGACTGGACTTCTTGATGTGTTGATCATGGAAACTGAAAAGATCTGGAAATATGATGAACGGTTGAAGGTTGACGATGAAGTTTTCTGGATTTTTCTGGTGAGTTTGGTGGGTTTTCTGGGCGTTTTGGGGTTGAGAGTGATGAATGTTGGAGGAAGCTATGGAGGTTGGATCGGATTCTGGGTTTCTCATGGTGGCCGGAGGTTGGATGAGAGGAGGTTATGGAGGTGGGAGATGAAGATGACCGGATTCTGGGTTTTTGGTGGGTTTCCGGTGAGGGTGCGGTGGCCGCCGGCCATGCAGGCCCGCCGGTGGGTAACTCAGGCGGGAGGCTGTGGTGTACCGGTGTGGGGACACGTGGGTGGAGTAGTGGTGAGGAGAGATGCATGTGGGACGCGTGTCCCCATGCGTGGCAGAGAGAGAGGTGACGAACTTGTGATGTGGCGTGGTGTGACGTGAAAATGTGGGACCATCCCCCTTTCTTACACGTGGCGTGCAGGCTTTTATAGCTGAGGATATTCTGGAAGCTTCCAGAACTAACTGGAAAAACCTGGACAAAACTGGAAATATCTGGACGAATTGGACAACATCTGGACAAAAACTTTGCATTGGGCCTTTACCTGATAATTGGGCCTGCGAAAAACTGAAGAAAAACTCACAAAAAAACTGCATTAGAGTGGATTAAAAAGCTGATAAAAAATGAATTAAACCTAATCCTAATTAACTATTAAAAATTCAATTAATCCTAAAAATGCTAATTAACTCCTAACTAATAATACTCTAAAAAATCCTAACTATATTATTTTCTATGAAAAAACTATATTATTTATTATTAAAAGAAACTCTATTACTCTAATAAAACTAAAAAAACTATATTAATATTTTAAAAATTCTATTAAATTCTAATTAAAAATTCTAAAAACTATATTACTCTATATTATCTAAAAAATATTAAAATCTACCTAATATCCTATAAAATGCTAAAAATGATTAAAAATCTATTTAAAAAGAATTAAAACTATTAAAAATCCTATTAAATCCTAAAAATGATTTAAAAGCTATTTAAACCCTAAAAATTCTATGAATGGCCAATAAAATCCAGAAAAATCACAATAAATCCCAGAGAAACAAAATAAGCCCCGAACGACGCAAAACACCGCGAGAGCGCACCAAAATAGCCGGTAAAAATAAACGGACACCAAAACGCACTCAAAAACACGATTCTACTGATAAAAACACCTGAAACACGAGACGAGAGCTGTGATCCCTGATAAAATCAAAACAGATGAAAAATGCAATGTATGCAATATGCAGATGCGAATGCGATTATGCGTCGAAACCTCGAGCCAGATACGAGACCCGGTTGGTCAAATTTTAGGGTGCAACAACTCTGTTGTCAATCATTCAAACCTTGCTCCTGTTAGATGAATCTTTCTCCCTTGTTAGAAGATTGAAGATGCTAGAAGTTTCCACTTCTTTGTATTTGAAGACTGCCATTGAAGCTGAAGCTTGAAGATCAGGAAGAGCAAGTTGATACTTGCAAAGAGGGGAGAGCTGAAGCTTGAAGGTCATGGAAAGCAAGTTGATACTTGTGAGTTCAATGCTTAGAGGGCCTGAAGGAACAAGTTGATGCTTGCTATTGGGATTGAAGCCTGAAGGTGGAGTTTACTTTGGAGCTGAGGCCTGAAGAAGAAAGAATGAGTTGATACTTATGTTTGATGTATTAGAAGCTTGAAGAAGCAAGTTGACACTTGCCATTGAAGATGGTAGCCTTGAAGAGCAGTGGAGGACTGATGACTGGACTGCTGTCAAAAGGTTTTGTTGTAGGAAGCTGTTGATTTGCTTTCTTTCCTGTCTGTTTGCTTGTTGTGCAACTGTATTGATGTGACTTGTTTGATTTGCTTGATGCATTAGAATAAGCTCATATGTAGAGTGAATTAAGCTAGGAGCATGATTGCATTAGAGGTTGAGTTTCTCCCTCTGCTGTATTTTTACTGTATGGCTTTGCTTGCGGGTATTCGGTAGAGCCCTGCTCCCTTGCCTATGTGGTTTGTTATTTGCTTGATGGCATTTTACTTCATTTCTTCTGTATGATTGCAGTTGCTCCTATCTTGCTTGATAGCATGTCATTTCTTCCTGTATGATTGCAGTTATTCATATTTGGCTTGAGGTTGAGATGAGCTTGTGGAGGCTGATGTCCCACACACATTTCCTCCCTCACTTGCATTACATGCATTTTACAGTTATTTCCTGTACTGTTTACTATTTAAACTGATGCTTTATCTATTTTTATCATTGACATGATCCCATAGGAATCTCACTTCCTTTGATAAGGGGTGATGATTAGAACTTTAGGTTGAAACCTATGCATGATAACTTCTAGGAGTTCCCTGTTTCAAACCTCAACCATAGGATGAATCCTTGGCATGACAACATTAGGACTTGATAGTCTTCCCTTAGTTGAACCTGTTCATTCTCTCTTCTCATCTCAAAACAAATTAAAATACAGTAATAAAGGTTAACTGACGTTGTACGTTACGAGCCTTAAGCTATCTGAGAAAGGGTTGTCGGAGAGTTCTTTTCGACAGCTTGGATGTTTAGTATGGTACCCTTTGGGTGACATACGATGCATTCACTCTCAGGTCATAGTCTCTAGTGCGATATTAGTTGCAAACATCCATCCATAAAAAACAGTTCTTCCGTAAAAGACAGAAAACAAACTTCAAACCTTTTTGCCTCGTGGGCCCGTAATTCAAAAGAAGCTTTTCTGAAGAAAAGAGTGTCGTTAACTCCCAGTTCTACCGCAAACGGTAACGCTTAAGTCTCCAAGGGTCGAGTCGCGTACACCAAACTGCTGGAACTGTTTGTTAACCCTACTCGATAAAACAGATGAATCTGAATTTCTGTAATCCGTATTATCCCGAACTACATAAGCTCTGATCTCTCATGTCTGTTGAGAGTACGTAGGCACAATACTGATGTATTGGCGAGCCACCTTCCCCCATCCGTTACCCGTAGTTAGTCGAACTACGTTTACTCTGATTTCTCATTCTCTGATGAGAATACGTAGGCATAAAGTGCGACGCTTTGCCGAGTCATTTTCTTTTCTTTTTTTAGACCAGCCTTGATAGGTAGATAGATAAAACCAACCCGTCTAGTAAACACAACAAGCGTGGATCCCGTTGAGTACAACGGACGTGAGGGGTGCTAATACCTTCCCCTTGCGTAACCGACTCCCGAACCCAGACAACGGTTGCGATGACCTTGTCTTATACCTTTTCGTCAGGTTTTTCCGATTGTTTCCTTTCCCGCTATGAGGGATAAATAACGAAAGCTGGCGACTCTTCTGTTTTTCCGGCACCTTATTTTCGCGGAAGCGACAGCTGGCGACTCTGTTGGGGACTTCATAGTTTCCTGGGATCCAACGTCCCTTATGCGAGTCAGTTTGGGGATCCAACGTCCCTTATGCGAGTCAGTTTGGGGATCCAACGTCCCCTGCGAGAGTCAGTCCTAGCGCTTGTATGATTACTTGTTGGGTTGTGTTTATTTATCGCATTTTATTTCCCGCATCTTTATTTTCAGTATGATATGATTATCTGTGCTGTTGTGGGAGGGGCATTCTGATGAGTGAGAAGCCAGACCCAGGCTTGAGTGTACTTAGCATTAGTTGTGGAAATTAGTGGGCGCGTGCTTGCTTTGCAGGCACTAGTGTCTCATGAAATCCACGCTCAGACGAGGTTCTCCCGGTTGACTTCTTTTTCAACCCTTTGGGTTGAAGGGGTTGTTGGTTTGGAGGATTGTCGACTCTGGGGACCGATCATTTGGAATTCAGCTGAGTGAGGCCGCTTCAGGAGCTGGTGATGCCACACCTTCTGGGTATCGTATCACCCCTCTTGAATGTATGTGACGCTGATGACCATATAGGATGCCGAACTTGTGTCAGTTTAGGTCCATACCTGTGAGCAGGGTTGGGTTTGTTGCAGGAAACCTTAACCTTCAGATTACCTGGTTTTCTTGATAGTGAATCAGTTTTGTTGGTATCAGAGGTTCTCATCATCAGATGTATATGTCGTTCTTGACAGAGCAGATTTTTGGTCCTGTATCAGAGGTCCTTCTTATCAGATGTGTGTTTGTTCTTGACAGAGAAGATTTTTGGTCCTGTATCAGAAGTCCTTATCATTAGATGTATTTGTTCTTGACAGAGCAGATTTGTGGTCCTGTATCAGAGGACCTTATTATCAGATGTATATGTGTTCTTGACAGAGCATATTTATGGCCCTGTATCAGAGGTCCTTATTATGAGATGTGTGTTTGTTCTTGGCAGAGCAGATTTATGGTCCGATACCAGGGTTTTCTTCTTATCAGAGATAGTGGTTGTTCTTGACAGAGCAGTGTTGTGGTTTTGTTGATACAGAACCTTCATATCTTAAACAGCACAGTCGTCTTGATCTCCTACTGCATGATTGCATTTTACATTGCTTTGCATACTCATTTGCATTTCATTAACGTGTGTCTGTGTTGCAGGTACCGTTCCCCCCAATTCAGGATTTCTTGCCTTCTATTGTGCTACTATGGGTTCTCTGAGGAAGACTGTGGCTTACAAGGTCCCCACTCCTGATGTTGTTCAGATGACTGGTTTGATTGCTTTGGCAGATGATTCTGTGAGAGATGAATTCAGGAAGTCTTACGGTAAATTGCTCAGTTTGGTTAGTAAACCCTCGGTGTTTGAATTGAATGGGTTGCACGCCCTGCTGCTGTTCTACAATCCTCCATTGAGATGCTTTACTTTCCAGGACTTTATTCTCGCACCCACACTAGAGGAGTATGTTGATTTGTTAGGTGTGCCTATCAAGAGTCAGATGCCCTTTGTTCATATGGATGTCGAGCCTGACCTGGCTAGTCTAGCTCCCTCACTTCATCTGGATGCCTCTGAGTTGATATTGTCTAGTTGGAATAGGGTTCTCGGTTTCTCCTTGCAGTTCTTGGTGGGAAAGGCTCAGCAGTGCGCCAGAGACGGATGTTGGGTCGTGTTCAACGCCATCCTTGCTCTGTGCATATACGACATCATTCTGTTCCCCAATATGCCCGACTTTGTAGACTTCGACGCCTTTCACATCTTTGCATTAGGGAATCCAGTCCCTACCTTGATAGGAGATGTCTACCATTCCGTCCACTACAAAAACGAGAACAGAAGGGGTAAGAACATCTCGTGCTGTGTGCCTTTGCTCTATAGATGGCCTGATAGTCACCTACCCAAGAAGGGTCCCTTTGCTTCGTCTGCAGTCACAGTCGAGTGGCCTGAGCGTTTGATGAGTCTGTCAGCGGAGGATATTGTCTGGTTTGATAGAGATAGGTTGGGTACTGAGATTATTTTCAGCTGCAGTGGGTTTCCGAATGTGCCTTTGATAGGCAGGAAGGGCTGTATAAACTATAATCCATCTCTGCTGGTCCGACATTTTGCTTATGCTTTGAGAGCTCCATCGAAGGATAAAGAGGTGCAGGAATCTCTGTACCTCACTGGTCTTCTAGAGGGGGATATGTTATCCAAGCTTCAGCACGCTTGGAATGGTATCAGTAAGCGGGGAAAACCATTGCTGGGGAAAAGTAATAGCCAAGCCTACGCTCCGTATGTGACCTGGATCAGAGCCAGGGCAGAGATCATAGTGATGTCGTTTCTTCCTGCCAAGCCAGAAAGCCCTTCAGTGATTGAAGAGCCTACCACCGTGCCTATTCAGCAGCATAATCAGGTTTTAGCTGAGAGAGATGAGCTGAAAAAGGCAAATGAGGAACTGGAGAAAGAATTGGCTCAGCTCAAAAGCGAGAGGAGCGAAGCCGTTCATTCCTTCAAGAGGCAGACAGAGCTGGTGAACCAGTTAGGGATGGATTTGACTAAGCAGATGGCTGAGCGTGAGCGCTTGGGTCGAGACTTCAAAGCTGTCAACAATGTACTGGCCACTAAGAAGCAGCACTTGGATGAAGCGTATCGGAGAATATCCAAGTTTAACCAACACTGGAAGGCTACCCTAGCCAACGGGAAAAAACGAGAGGATAAGCTGAAGCAACAGATCTCCAAGCTGAAAGCCCAGGTGAAGGCTAGTGAGAAGAGGTTTGATGAAGAAACCGCTCGCAGATATGCCGCTGAAGGCCATCTCAACAAGGCTCTTGCTAACCTGAAGGAGCGCAAACTGACGTTTGAATCCAAGAAGCGGAAGTTAGAAGATTGTTTCGGCGAAGGAGCATGGGAAGACTCAGTTGAAGGTCTTCAATACACCATTAGGCAAAGGGAGTTACTCGTCGAAGGGTTGCTCACTCGGCCTGATCATCTAGAAACGAATGGGTTGTTAGAAGAGTTTCGCGCCCGTGGCCGTGCTTGACTATTTGTAATCCTTTTTGTGTTGATCATTGTTGTATGCTGACCATCACCATGCTTGTTGGTTGAGGTCATGCTATTGATTCAGCTTGTACTCAGTGACGTTGTGTACTGCCTTGATGGGCTTTCTTTATATATATGAGATGTTATTTCCATGACTGGACTCAGACTTCTTATTATCAGCACTGGCACTCAGGCACTAGGATCGGGGGATATCTCCCTAACGCACAAACACACGTTTGCATTTGCATGAAGCATTTGCATAACGAGCATGTTGTCGTTTTTTCTAACCCTTTCGTGTATGCAGGTTGTTCTAGGTTGTTCCAGGATTGATCAGAGACCTATCCACCGCTATCCGACCAGAGCAAATCAAGCCAGAGTTATGGAGCAAATGCAAACTGACGTTCAAGAACTCCGAGAAAGGATGGACCGCTTCATGGAGGTCATGCAAGCGGTCGCCAACGGCCAGGATCAGCTCAGAACCTTGGTTCAGCCTCTGATTTCAAGGGTCGACAACAATGGTGTACTCCATGGTGGGACTGTGCCCGGGGGGAATGGCAGTGCCAACGGCAATGTGATAGCTAACATGGGACTCAACGGTAATACGACTGGCGTCGGTAATGGAAATTTTGAAGCTAACGTCAATGTTGGACTGGGCAACGGCAATGCGGGTGTTGGAAATCTGTTTGGGCCTCAGCCGTGGTCAGAAGACCGTCAAGACGATGTGTTCTCGCAGAGAGGTGCTGAAGGAGAGCTGAATGCTGAAGCACGTCTGAGGTTTAAGGAACTCGAGGACAAGATGAGGAATTTCGAGAACCAGAACACCATGGGTGTTGACATGTCCAAGTTGGGACTGATTGCTGACTTCAAGGTGCCTCCCAAGTTCAAGGTACCCGACTTTTAAAAGTACAAGGGCACCACTTGCCCCCGCGTCCATTTGAGATCATATTACAGAAAAATGTCCGCTCACTCTGAGGACGAGAAGTTGCTGATGCACTTCTTTCAGGACAGTCTGTCCGGGCCCTCCCTGGAATGGTACATGAGTCTGGAACCTACCAGTGTGCGCACGTGGAAGGAACTTGCTGAGGCATTCGTGCACCATTACCAATATAACAGTGACTTGGCTCCGAACTGGGTCCAACTGCAGAATCTGTCACAGAGGAACAACGAAGGGTTCAAGGAATACGCCCAGCGGTGGCGTGAATTGGCAGCTAGGGTTCAACCGCCGATGGTTGAACGAGAGCTGGTTGAAATGTTTGTAGCCACTCTCCCAGGGGTTTATTATGAGAAATTGGTCAACAGTATGTCTGGAAGCTTCTCAGATCTCATTATCACGGGTGAGCACGTTGAAAATGGGATCAAACTGGGGAAAATTCAAGGTGATCTGTCTTCAGCTGGAGGAGGAAAGAAACCTTATGATGGCAAAAGGAGGGAAGGAGAGATGAGCGCCGTGTCCAACACTCGAAGGAAAGGCAAAGGCCAGCACCAGCAGGTGGCCAGCATAACTATCCAGGCAGTCCAACAACCACAGCAGCAGCAGCAGCAGCCGAACCAACAAGGGTACAGAAAGTATCAAAACAGGGCACCTCTGTCGAGCCATCACCTCAAGACTCCGCCCATGTCTTACGCCCAGCTGTTGCAGACTCTGCTTCAGTTACAGCTGATCCAGAAGAGGACCTTGGCTCCCTTGACAGGGGCACCTCCGCTAGGTTATGACGCAAATGCAACTTGTGAATTTCACTCAGGGGCACCAGGCCACACAATAGAAAATTGCAAAACCTTCAAGCACAAGGTGCAGGATATGGTGGACGCTAAGATCATCAATTTCTCATATAATGTGCCAAACGTCACGAAGAACCCTATGCCGAATCATAGGGGAGGTGGAGTAAATGCCATTATCGAAGACGAGAATTTGGATTTGTTGACTGATGTCAAGGATTTGAAAACACCGCTTAGCTTCGTTAAAGCCAAGCTGATGAAAAGAGGTTACTTCTCGGGCTGTGGAGAGCTGTGTATGGGCTGTGCGAGTCGTCCGGATGGATGTGAACAGTTGACGGAGGGTATTCAGAGTCTGATGACTGAGGGAATCTTACAGTTTAGCCGAAGGGCCGAAAGCGGATCGGGAGAGGTAATGTTGAAGCAAGATGATGAGGTTGCCACCATCACCATCCCTCGCCGGACGATCACTATTTCTGCACCCAGGCCGCCCACAATTACCATCACCAAAGCTGGGCCGATCCCTTTTGAAAAACCAATGTTGTCCTGTGGCACTATGGGGCAGACATCTACTGCAACAGACAGAAGTTGGAACTGGAACCATCTGGGTCGTCTGTGGATAACCTAGTGGCCATTGGCGGAATCACTCGCAGCGGAAGGGTGTTCGCTCCACCTGAGATTGTGGCAGACAAAGCGGACAAAGTTGATGTAACTGATAAAGGTAAGAGTAAAGTCGTTGAAGAAACCTCTCGCGGGGTAGAGAAGGATTTACTTGTTAAAGACGCTGAAGAGTTTATGAGATTGATTAAGAAGAGTGACTACAAGATCGTGGATCATCTCCATCAAACGCCTTCGAAAATCTCCATCCTGAATCTGTTGTTGTGTTTTGAGGCACATCGCAACGCGCTGCTGAAGGTGTTGAATGCCACGTATGTACCGCAGGAAATATCGGTCAACCAGTTGGAAGGGGTCGTAGCCCACGTGAATGCTGGAAATGGGTTAGGGTTCACTGACCTGGAGCTGACGCCGAAGGGAAGGAACCACAACAGCGCCCTGCACATCTCGATAGAGTGTAGGGGAACGATTATGTCTCATGTGTTGGTGGACACAGGGTCATCGCTCAATGTTCTTCTGAAGAAAGCATTGATGAAGTTGGATACTCGCCGATTGATTTGCACACCCAGTGATCTGGTTGTGAAAGTGTTCGATGGAACCAAATGGCATGTTTTCGGGGAAGTGACCTTACCAATCCAAGTGGGGCCGGAAACGTTCGACGCAGTCTTCTACATTATGGACATCATGCCTGCCTACAGTTGTCTCCTAGGCCGGCCATGGATTCATTCTGCTGGCGCCGTGACCTCCACGTTGCACCAGAAGCTCAAGTATGCTGTTGGAGGTAGCATCGTGACTGTTTGTGGCGAGGAGGATATAATGGTGAGCCATTTGTCGTCCTTCAAATATGTTGAGATGGATGGGGAAATCCACGAAACCCTATGTCAGGCGTTCGAAGCTGTTAAAGTCAAGAACGTAGCTCCCGTAATCATTGAGAAACCAGAGATGACTCTCTCTTCCTTCAAGGAAGCCCGGGCCATTGTTCAAGCCGGATCTACCTTAGGCTGGGGGCAGATTCTAGAGATACCCAACAAGCAGGACAAGTTCGGGTTGGGATATTCTCTTGCGGCTGAAGCCTCCTCTTCTCATAGTGCGTCGCGAGGTAAAAGGCCGATCCAGTTTACCAGTGGCGGGGTGATATTTGAAAGTGTCAACGCAGTGTCTGAAGACGGCGAAGACAGCGACTGCGATCTGGACTCTTGGATCCAGCCAAGCAAACCAGGCGAGAGCCTCAACAACTGGTCCATCAGGGATATCATCCAAATGACAGACAGAGAGTAATGATTTACTTCTTTTCAATCGTTGTACAACCCTATGTCCTACCCGGGGCATAGTGGTTTTATTGTCAGGGCCTTGTTTGATTATGTACATGCATTTTATCAATAAATCAAAAGGCGTTTTTTCTTCGTATTCAAATATTGTGATCTCTGTTATTCCTGTTTTATATTTGTTTTGAAAAACAACAAAATGGCAATGGGGTTTGTGCTAACTTGCATATCCTTGTTTTAAGCTTAACCCTTGTTATTGCAGGATCCACATAGCAGGTGACATCGAATCTGGACCTTCTACGACTCACTTTGACTTCGATTGCCCGATTTATCAAGCCGAAGAAGAGATTGATGAAGACGAAGACCTTCCCGAAGAGTTGGCCCGCTTGTTGAAACAAGAGGAGAAAGTTATTCTGCCTCACGAAGAAGAGATTGAGATTGTGAATCTGGGTTCTGAAGAACTGGTTAGGAATGTCAGGATAGGGGCTGCATTGCAGAGTGATGTCAAGCAGAGATTGGTCGAGATGCTAAGAGAGTATAGTGACGTCTTTGCTTGGTCATACGAAGATATGCCCGGACTTGATACTGACATTGTGGTCCATCACTTGTCGCTGCGAGAAGATTGTCCTCCCGTTAAGCAAAAGCTTAGGAGGACACAACCAGATATGGCCGTTAAGATCAAAGAAGAATTGCAAAAGCAGCTTGATGCTGACTTTTTAGCGGTCACTACTTACCCTCCGTGGGTCGCCAACATAGTGCCTGTACCGAAGAAGGACGGTAAGGTGTGAATGTGCGTCGATTATCGGGATTTGAATAGGGCAAACCCTAAAGATGATTTCCCGCTGCCCCATATTGATGTGTTGGTCGACAATACAGCTAAGTTCTCCGTATTTTTGTTCATGGATGGCTTCTCTGGCTATAATCAGATCAAGATGGCGCCGGAAGACATGGAGAAAACTACGTTTATCACTCCTTGGGGAACATTTTGCAACAAGGTAATGCCTTTCGGTCTGAAGAACGCAGGGGCCACTTACCAACGAGCAATGGTTACTTTGTTTCATGATATGATTCATCATGAGATTGAAGTCTATGTTGATGACATGATTGCGAAGTCCCAAACGGAGGAAGGGCATCTGGTCAATTTGCTGAAGCTTTTTGAGAGGCTTAGGAAGTTCAGGTTGAGGTTGAATCCTAACAAGTGTACTTTCGGAGTACGGTCCGGAAAACTACTGGGGTTTATCGTGAGCGAAAGAGGCATTGAGGTTGATCCTGCGAAGATAAAAGCAATACAAGAAATGCCAGCGCCAAAAACAGAAAAAGAAGTTCGTGGTTTCCTGGGCAGAATAAACTACATTGTAAGGTTTATTTCTCAGCTCACGGCCACGTGTGAACCGATGTTCAAACTGCTAAAGAAAGATCAGGCGATTATCTGGAACGAGGATTGCCAGAGGGCATTCGATAAGATAAAACAATATCTACAGGAACCTCCAATCTTGATACCCCTAGTGGCCGGAAGACCCTTAATCATGTACTTGACAGTTCTTGAGAATAGTATGGGGTGTGTTCTCGGTCAGTACGACGAGACGGGCAGAAAGGAGCATGCCATTTACTATTTGAGTAAAAAGTTCACAGACTATGAATCTCGCTACTCGATGCTGGAGAAGACGTGTTGTGCACTAGCCTGGGCTGCCAAACGTTTACGACAGTACATGCTCAATCACACCACCATGCTAATTTCGAAGATGGATCCGATCAAGTACGTCTTCGAGAAGCAAGCGCTTTCGGGCAGGATTGCCAGATGGAAAATGGTGTTGACGGAATATGACATTCAGTACGTTTCCCAGAAGGCCATCAAGGGAAGCGTATTGTCTGAATACCTTGCCGAACAGCCGATCGAGGATTATCAGCCGATGAAATTTGAATTCCCTGATGAGGATATCATGTTTCTCAAAGCGAAAGATTGTGATGAACCGTTGCCCAATGAGGGGCCGGATAGGAAATCCCAATGGAAATTGATATTTGACAGGGCGGTTAATTCTTACGGAAGTGGCATAGGGGCGATCATCACGACTCCCCACGGATCCCACATCCCGTTCACTGCGAGACTGACGTTTCCGGTCACCAATAACGAAGCGGAGTACGAAGCATGCATCATGGGACTAGAAGAGGCAATTGATTTGAGAATCAAGAACCTAGATGTATATGGTGACTCGGCACTTGTGATTAACCAGATTAAAGGGGAGTGGGAGACTCGTCAATTGAATTTGGTGTCGTACATGAACTACGCCAGAAGGCTGCTTCCGTTCTTTGATCGAGTGGAACTCTATCATGTGCCCATGGCTGAAAATCAGATGGCTGATGCCCTAGCCACGTTGGCTTCGATGTATAAAGTCAATTTTTGGAATGAAGCTCCAAGAATTGTCCTTTCTCGTCTTGATAGATCTGCATTCGTCTTTGCGATCGAGGAAGCCTCCAACGGCAAGCCATGGTTCCATGATATCCAGACTTTCCTTATGACTAAGGAGTATCCTGCGGGAGCGTCAACCCAGGATAAGAAGACTCTGAGGAGGCTGTCTGGAAATTTTTATCTCAATCCTGATGGAGTGTTGTATAAAAGAAACCACGATCTCGTGCTACTTAGATGTGTAGATGAGAAAGAAGCGAGTATGCTCATGGAGGAAGTCCATGAAGGCACATTTGGTACGCACGCCGGCGGACATGCTATGACAAGAAAGATCCTGAGAGCAGGATATTACTGGCTGACGATGGAGTCGGATTGCTTTAAATTCGCGAAGAGATGCCATAAATGCCAGATTTATGCTGGTAAGATTCATGTGCCGCCGTGCCCGTTAAATGTCATGTCCTCCCCGTGGCCGTTCTCCATGTGGGGCATCGACATGATAGGCAAGATCGAGCCCACTGCGTCTAATGGTCATCGCTTCTTTCTAGTAGCTATCGACTACTTCACCAAGTGGGTGGAGGCAGCCTCATACGCTAATGTGACCAAGCAGGTGGTGGCTAAATTCATAAAGAGGGACATCATCTGTCGTTATGGAGTTCCCGAGCGGATCATTACTGATAATGGTTCGAATCTGAATAACAAGATGATGAAGGAGTTGTGCCAGAGTTTCAAGATTGAACATCACAACTCATCTCCTTACCAGCCGAAGATGAATGGCGCCGTTGAAGCGGCCAATAAAAACATCAAGAAGATTGTACAGAAGATGGTGGTGACCTACAAGGATTGGCACGAGATGTTGCCATTTGCGCTGCACGGTTATCGTACAACGGTACGTACATCAACCGGGGCAACTCCTTTCTCCTTGGTGTACGGTATGGAAGCTGTCCTACCGTTAGAAGTGGAGATTCCTTCTATGCGAGTTTTGGTTGACGTGAAACTCGATGAGGCAGAATGGATTAAGAACCGACTAAACTAACTCAGCCTGATGGACGAGAAGAGGTTAGCATCGACTGCATATGGTCGTCTGTACCAAAGCCGAATGAAGAAAGCTTATGATAAGAAGGTGCGTCCTAGAAGCTTTCAGACGGGTGATCTCGTCCTGAAGAAGATTCTTCCTCCACACTCCGATCACCGGGGCAAGTGGACTCCCAATTACGAAGGTCCGTACATCGTCAGCAAGGTCTTCTCGGGAGGAGCCTTGTTGTTGTCCACGATGGATGGTGAAAATTTTGTATCCCCGGTGAACACAGACGCAGTTAAAAAATACTTTGCTTAAAAAATGACCCGTTGGAAAGAAAAAGAAGATCCAGGCAAAAAGGGGCATCCCGACGAACCATAAAAAAGGAAAAAGGTTCGGGCAAAAATTAGGGACATAAAGGAAAAATGTACACCCGCAAAGTCGAAAACCTGGAAGGGCGACTTTGGCAAAAAAGGGTATCCCGGTGAATCGAAAACCCGAAAGGGCGATTCAGGCAAAAGTTAGGGATTTGAAAAAGCAAATGACTGCATTCTGCGTGTGGACTTTCATTGTTTAGTGGTTTGGAAGACCTGAGGGCCGTTTATCTGAATCAATCTCTTCTGAAGCTGAAGCATCGGAGAAGTATCGAAGTCGAGTGGGTCATAGAGGGATCAACTCATTGTGTTCGTCTACGCCTCGTTGCCGACATTTGTATATACTGATGTATATTTATGTTTTTATATTTGCGCAGCTTCCTCATTCCAGGAGCCTGCTGTCGCTACTGCGAAAATCGGCGCCGGCTGACAGAAGAGTCGCCACCGTGCGTTATTTATCCCACGGGAGGGAAAGGAAACGCTCAGAGTAAACCTCGCACAACATGGGAAAGGTATGGTCGTCGCAACCAAAACCTGGATTCGGGAGTCGGTTACGCAAGGGGAAGGTATTAGCACCCCTCACGTCCGTCGTACTCGACGGGATCCACGCTTGTTTTCGGGTATGGATTGTTATTCTATCTAAACTATAGGTCAAGGGTGAAAAAGAAAATAAAATGAAAACAAAAATGACTCGGCAAAGTATCGCACTTTATGCCTACGTATTCCCGTCTGGAACGAGAAATCAGAGTCAACGTAGTTCGCCTACCTACGGGAAAGGAGGGGAAGGTTGCTCGCTAGGATATCGCATCCTATGCCTACGTACTTTCATACAGCATGAAAGATCAGAGCAAACGTAGTTCGGGCCACGGAAGACACAGGCTTGTCTTGGTTGATTTTATTCCTTCTGAAAAGGGTTTTCTGATTAGCGGTCCAAGCGGACAAAAATGACGTTTTGATGAGTTCACATTCTTTTACGGAAGAAGTGTCTTTTATTGTGTTTGAAATCTTTATGTGTTTTTCTGTTTGTTTTGAGAAAGAAAGAGACAGAACTCTAACCTACGGTTGCGAAGGGAATCAAACTATCCTAATGTTATCATGCATGGGTTAAGACCTAGTGTCTATCATGCTCCTCTCTTGCACAGAGAGAAACAGAGATCCTACGGGATAAGCGGAAACAGAAACAATATTAGATATATACAGTAAAGCAGTAAAATGCATGGATGCAACAGTACAAGCGAGGCAAGGGAGTCCCACTCAACCTCGAACCTAGAAAACAATAGGCGAAAGTGAACAGGCTTCACTTTCAACCCCACAGGGTAAACAGCAAACAATACAGTCAGGAAAACCAATCAATACATCAGCAATAAAATACAACAACAAAAGAAACAGCATCAGCAGCTCTGAATCAACATCTGGCTTCAAGTAATCTCCAATCAGTTACAGGCTTCAACAAGCATCAATCTCCATCTTCATGACCTTCAGGCAAGGGTTTTGATCATCAGTCTTCTATCTGCAATGGCTTTTCTTCAAGCTCAAACCTCCAGGATGAGGGATTAGTCACAAGAGTGAATTGGGTGTTAAGCAATCAGTTGACTACCAAGGGTGGTGAACAGACTGCTTCTAACACAAGAGACATTTTCTCTCAAGAGTTCTATCTCATAGACACTATCACCAAGCCTTCCAAAGGAAGGGGGTGAGTGTCTTAGAGAGACTCTGAATCACAGAGAAGAATGGATGCAGACAAGGCAATCCATGTTTGAGGAACAAACTTTCTAACCTAGAGCTCTGCCTAGCTCCTAAACCCTAGTTCCTCAGCATCTGCTAGCAAGAATCTTCTCTTCAACTCTGGAAGTGGATCTTCAACATCTGGATCTCCAGTGGCCTTCATCTTCTCAAGTCTTCATCTCTCCTAAGTTCCCAGACAATCCCAATACCCACACAAGCAAGCAATAATCCCCTGAGGGCACACCACACCAGTCAATCAGATATATACAGTACATTAATAGCAGTAGGGGAATCCTGACTTTTCTAAGGGGATCTAATAATTACCCATAGCCCCTATAGTCCCATAACTAATCTAGTTAAACCCTAAGTCCTAAGGGAAAGAATCAAACTTCTTAAGTCATCACCTAAAAACCCTAATTTGTTCATGTTGTTCACACCTACACTAAGCACCTAAATTTAACTTCTAAAAATGGGAACTAAATTGTATCTACAAGTTCAATGTCTAATCTAAACAACCTAAAAAGAATGAACAAAAAATATGAAAGCATCTAGTAGAACAAAAATTAACAAAATCATGCATGAAATGAAACTATTTAAAATGCTATTTATTTAGAAAATATGGGAAAAATATCAAATAAAAAATAAAATGCAATTTTTATTTTTTATAATTTTCTTGACTTTTTAAAGAAAATGTTAAAAAAAGAATGAATTGAAAATATGCAATTTCTGATTTATTATGAATTTTCAAAAATGAATGACAATAAAAAGAAATTGAAAAAAAAGAAATAGAAAGAAATAAAGGGAGGGGGTACTAATAGCAGATGCGCTCAGTTATGTTTTTGGATGGGCCAGAAGGGTGGGGTGCGCGTAGCACTTTCTTACTAAGCCCAGCTTGAGTCTGAATTAATAAAAAACGAAAAAACCATCAAGGAGGTGGGAGGTGTATTCAGTATGGTTTTCACGTGTATTTCCTGATGGGCTTGCGTTTGGGTGGTGTCTTTAGCAATGTTACTGGAGCCCAGCATGCTTCATTAAAAGAAACGCTGCGTTTTGCTTCGTTTGAATTTCCCTCCGTTATTTGATTTAATCGTGGCCGTTAGATAAGGTCTGGGGTCAATGGTCCACATGGAATTGGACGGACAAGATTGTATCTTCTTCCTTGGATCTATGCTAGGGTTTCAACTTCCATAACCATGCATTCAACGTGCCAGCTTCCTCCTCTCAGTACTCTCTCATCAAGCCATGAATCAACACGATGTAAACACGAAAAATACTCTAAATCTCTCCCTCTATACGTCTATGTCATTAGCTCATTCCAAATCTCAATGAATCGTTCAAACCGATCGAGACAAGCTCTTGACTCCATGAAAATACTCTGGTATGCATCATCAAGATTCTCACTCAAACCTGTACTAATCTACTCTATGCCTAATGGTGATTATTCTAATTTATCAAACTAACATTATAACGCACCCTACTACAAGTTCCAAGTCTAAAAAGCTTTGAGCACCTGTTAACAATTATCACTAAACAGCACCAAACTCATCCTAATTGTTCTACTAACAACCTAGATCACATCTAAACTAATAAAACTATGCAACTCTAACTAAATTGAGCAAGTTAGAGCAATTTGCACCTTGAGCAAGTTCTTGTGGATGATGATGAATCTTGTGAATCCAAGCCTTTGGATGCTTCAATCTGGATCTATTCTCGCAGCAAGTGATTCTGTATGCACTATCTCGATGGATCTTGCACTGTATCTTGATCTTCACATGAAATTGCAAATTGTGTATGGTTGATGGAAGCACACGAAATTGAGCAAATTACACTATGTTCTTGGCTGAATCCTATGGCATGATGATGAATCAGTATGATGAAATTGATTTTGATGGTGATTGGTGAAGAATTCGTGGAATTGAAATGAATTTGCAAATTGGAGGATGAGAGAAAAATGAGAGAATTTGGTGGAGTTTTTGCACAAATGAGGATTCAACCCTTGCTCAATTCTGATTTCATGAATATATAGTGCTCAACTGAACCTTCTAGAACCATCTTGCAACTTCCCTTGCATTCCAAATTGAATCCATTTTGGTTATGTTTCTTCAAATGCAAGTAACCATAAATAACTTTTCTTTTTCCTTCTAAACTCAAAAAAGTTCTTGAACCATTGTCTTTGAAATGTATTTTGGACCCAAAATTATATATGGGAAGTCTCCATTTGGACTTATAAATCTCTCAAACCATTTTTCACTTTGACTTTATTTAAGTTATAAGCCATTTTAGTTCAAATTTGACCAATCATGCAACTTCATGTTATGAGCTTTTCCAACAATTTGTGACCTTCTTTCTAGACTTAAAATCACATTTTGAACAACTTTCATGTTTTGAGTTTTTCCATTTGAGGCTTGGAAATAGGAGATATGGCCTTTGCTTAAAAATGGCCTATAACTGACAAATGACCAAAATACCCTTTGCTTGCCAAGACCATAATTTGAGTTCCACACATCATATGAAGGCATACTATACCATTCTAGAAAGCTAAGACAATGAGGAACAATTCTTATGTTGACCAAGAATTCATTTGAAATCTCCTTGAGGGGTAAAAATTGCTTGGAAGTCAAGTCACTTTCACAGACAAAATTTCAGATACCTCAGATGACCTGTAACTTGCAAGGACCATAACTTGAGTTCTATAAATCTCCTTGATGTATTCCACCACTCAAATTAAAGGTCTTGAGATCCTCTACAAGTTTCATGTTGGCCAAGGATCCATTTGAAGCTAGCATTTTGACTTATCTTGCTTGGAAATTTGACCTAAACTAGGGGATTTTACACAGAAACCCTAATTTAGAAGCTCCTCTTCTCCTTGATTTCTCTTGAATTCTTCTTGGCATATCTCCATATCCTTCTTTATATGTCCAATGATGAACCCCACATCTCTCCACTAGACTTGAATGCCCCTTAAATCAGTCAATTGACCTAGGGTTGACCTAGGGTTGACCCAGATGAAACCCTAGTTGACTGCCTTCAGCTATAGCTCTTGTGCTCTCATCAATGACTTGTCTCCTTCTTTAAATGACTTTCTAAGTCTCTCATAATGTCTAGATACTCTCCATGCCTTCAACTCACAGCTCACAACCCTCTTGTTGACCCTCAGATACCCTCAGCTAGGAGATGGACTCAAGGCTTGATCTGCTGAACTCTTTGCTTTCAAATTCTTTCCTGATGACTTGAATGAGATTGAATTGGGATAATAACCTCTTGATAGGCTTCTAGAGATGAGAATAATGATTGGTCCCCCTGTTGTATGACTTGCTATGCTTATGCTATGCAGATGATTAGACTATGCACATGACTCTATATGCAAATGCTAATGATATTGAAACATAAACCAAGTGAATAAGGTTGGGCAAATTTTAGGGTGCAACAGCTGCCCCTATTCAAGCGGCTTGGACCCGATTGGGTGAAGAGCCCGGAGCCTTCAGACATTCGCGGTACGAGACGGTTGAATACTAGGAACCCAGAAATTTGCCAACCGCAGAAATAAACTGCGCCACTGCTTGGGGAACGACATTCATCAGCTGAATTTAACTGTTACGGCAACCCACTGATCTCGTGCGGCCGTGCTGGGGATTCTTCTCATCATCCTGAAAAAGATTGAATCATCGGAAACTTCGTCCTTTGCTTGTCCACGTCAGGACTCTATCTGCTGTCAACTCAGAAAAACTTCAACAACTTTGCTGGGGACGGCTCGTCTGCCTTCTCGTCAGAGATAAATCGTCCACGTTAGGAATAAACTCTTCCACGTTAGGAATACCACCGTCCACATTAGGACTCACCTTTCCACGTAAGGAATAACCGTTCCACGTAAGGAATAACCGTTCCACGTTAGGACTCACCTTTCCACGTAAGGAATACATCGCTTTTCCCCGTCAGGGGTGACTTTTCTCTGCTTTGTCAAACTCTTCCACGTAAGGAATACGTCTTCTTTTGCTTTGTCCACGTAAGGACTCTTTCTTTTTCCACGTTAGGAATCACAAATTTTCCACGTAAGGAACCCCAATCTTTCCACGTGAGGAATACTATATCAATCTTTCTTTCCACGTTAGGAATGCTTCTTCTTTCCACGTAAGGAATACCGTTTCTTCTTTCCGTCCACGTCAGGACTAAACTCTCCACGTAAGGAATCTATCTCTTTCTTTCCACGTCAGGAATCAATCTTGATATGTCCGCGTGAGGACTCAATCTTTCCACGTAAGGAATCTCCATCTTTCCACGTTAGGAACACAATCTTAATCTGTCCACGTAAGGACTCCAATCTTTCCACGTAAGGAATATGATCTTTTTCCCATCTGTCCGCGTCAGGACTAAACTTTTCCACGTAAGGAAGTACAATCTTTTTTCCACGTAAGGAATACCTTTTGATGTGTCCACGTAAGGACTCCAATCTCTGATCTGTCCACGTCAGGACTAAACTTCTTTCCACGTAAGGAATAAATTCGTCCATGTCAGGACCCATGTTTCGCCTTGATTTGTCCACGTCAGGACTCAGGCATCTTCGACCCGCTGGGGAAATACAACTTGTCCACGTCAGGACTCACTTCTTCATTGGTCCCGACCCACAAACTTCTTAGCACTGACGTGACAGCGACTTTGAGGCGGACTCTACTGGGGATATCTGGAAACCAAACTACCGGATGCCTGTTCTTATGCCCGGAGGCCACTTCTGAAATTCTGGTTCATGAAACCTTTTGATGACAAATAACTCTGCTTGGGAATAAAGAGAGACTTATCCTGGTAACTCTGTGGGGAATACTGCCGAAACTGACATTATCATTGGATGTCTCATGCCGAGATCTTGAACATTTGGTTGTTCATTTAAGCAAGAGTTCTCTCCACCTGAACTGCTAGAGTACAGAAATTGCTTCAGCAAAATAAACGCTGAAGATAATGCCGACTCCGTCGGGGATAGCCAGATGCTACAGAATTATTCCAGCAAAATAAATGCTGGAAGGGTGAAGTCAACCCTGCTGGGAAATTGGGAACTCAAACCAAACACCCTATTGAGGTAACCCCCTGCTGGGGAATATAACTTTGCTGGGGAATAGCAGATGTGCACAGTATGATCGGACTTTCTGCTGGAGAGTGAACTGATATTACACAGTATCCCTGACAAAATAAATGACAGGAACCACCATCAGCTCTTGGGAGAGCCTTGATCTTCGAATTCCGCAGGGAGGAAAGAACACTTGCTGAAAAGAGAACTCCGCTGGGGATAGGACGATTCTCTCGGGGTGAAATCCACTGACTCCGCTGGGGGAGAGTGCATGACCCTGTGGCGAAAGATGAACCTGTCTGAATACAGCCTTACGATCTTGGAATCGCCAAACGCTATTGAGGGTGAATAACTTTTCTGCTCCCTTTGGGTAAGCTACGGCTAGCTGGGGAATTCTATCCTTCTTCAGGAAGAACATGCATGACCTGCGTGGGGATTAAGTCTTTCGTTATCGCAATCTTTTGATCATCTTCCTCGTATGGTTATGAAACCTGTAACAACACAAACAAGACACGACAAGCCTATGCAATCAAATCAATTCAGGTTAGTGACGTTACACTCAGTTAATTCAAAGCTTTAACAATTGTTGGCAAGGGCCAGTGATGTTATACTCATGCTAGCTTCACTAAACTTAGGCGTTTTATCATGCACAAAACAGTAAAGAACCAGCATCAAGTACTGAATAACATATTTTATTGATCGGGCCCCTGAATGGGCGGAGTTTTATACATGGGATGTAACTCCTGAAATGAGGAAGCTACGCAAAGCAAATACATAAGTATGCACAAGAAGCATGAATATTTTGACAAATTAAATTTTGTACACATGTCGGCAACGGGATGCAGATGAACACCACGAAATGATCCTCCTATGACTCATCCGACTCTAATGCTTTCCCGGTATCCCCACTTCTGAAGAGATTGTATCCGATAACTGGCTCCTTAAACATATTCTCCCGCATTGATGCTCATTGAATTCGGACCGCAGTCATTTGCTTTTCAAATCCCTAACTTTTGCGTGAACCGCCCTTTACGGGTTTTCAGTTCACCGGGATACCCTTTTTTGCCGAAGCCGCCCAGTGTAGGTTTTCAACTTCGCGGGTGTACATTTTTCAATTTTATCCCTAACTTTTGCCCGAACCTTTCATTCTGTTTTTGGTTCGCCAGGATGCCCCATTTTTGCCTGGACTCTCTTTTTCTGTCCAGCGGGTCTATTTTAAGCAAAATATTTTTTAACTGCGTCCGAATTCACAGGCGACGTGAAGTCTTCTCCGTCCATGGTGGACAATAACAACGCTCCTCCTGAAAAGACTTTACTGACAACGTATGGCCCTTCGTAGTTGGGGGTCCACTTGCCCCTGTGATCTGCTTGCGGCGGGAGAATCCTCTTCGGCACAAGGTCGCCCGTCTGAAAGCTTCGCGGGTGTATCTTCTTGTCGTACGCTTTCTTCATTCGGCTCTGGTACAAACGACCGTATGCTAGGGAAGCTAGTCTCTTCTCGTCCATTAAGCTCAATTGGTTCAATCTATTCGTTACCCATTCTGCCTCGTCCAGCTGAACGTCTCGCAATACCCTCAGAGAAGGGATCTCAACTTCCAATGGTAATACCGCTTCCATTCCGTATACCAACGAGAACGGAGTTGCCCCGGTTGATGTGCGTACCGTCGTACGATAACCGTGCAAAGCAAAAGGTAGCATTTCATGCCAATCCTTATAGGTCACCACCATCTTCTGGACGATCTTCTTTATATTCTTGTTGGCCGCTTCAACAGCGCCATTCATCTTGGGTCGGTAAGGGGAGGAGTTGTGATGTTCGATCTTGAAATTCTGACAGAGCTCCTTCATCATTTTGTTGTTCAGATTTGAACCATTATCCGTGATTATCCGCTCGGGAATCCCATATCGGCAAATGATATCTCTCTTGATGAATCTGGCCACCACTTGCTTCGTTACATTTGCGTAAGACGCCGCTTCCACCCACTTGGTGAAATAATCGATTGCTACTAGGATGAACCGATGCCCGTTAGAAGCCGTCGGCTCGATCTTCCCAATCATATCGATTCCCCACATCGAGAATGGCCATGGAGATGACATCACATTTAGAGGACTCGGAGGCACGTGTATCTTGTCAGCATAGATTTGGCACTTGTGGCACTTCCTCGCGAACTTGAAACAATCAGTTTCCATCGTCAGCCAAAAGTAACCTGCCCTCAGCAGCTTTCTCGTCATAGCATGCCCACCAGCATGCGTACCAAAGGTACCTTCGTGAATTTCCTCCATGAGAAGCTTTGCCTCTTTCTCGTCTACACAACGCAACAACACCAAATCGTGGTTTCTTCTGTACAAGACGCCATCCGGATTCAAGTAGAAATTGCCCGCTAATCTCCTGAGAGTCTTCTGATCTTGACTGGATGCCCCAGCCGGATACTCTTTATTCTTCAGGAAATTAAGGATATCAAAATACCATGGTTTGCCATCAGATGCTTCATCAATAGCAAATACATAAGCTGGCCTGTCTAGCCGAGAGATAATGATTCGGGGAGCTTCGTTCTAGAAGTTGACCTTGTACATGGAGGACAAAGTGGCAAGGGCGTCAGCCATTTGATTTTCTGCCCGCGGTACGTGATGCAATTCAACCTTGTCGAAGAAAGGCAACAATCTCCTTGCATAATTCATGTAATGTATCAAATTAGGCTGCCGTGTCTCCCATTCCCCTTTTATCTGATTCACTACCAGAGCTGAGTCTCCGTATACATCTAGATGTTTGATTCGCAAATCAATGGCTTCTTCAAGCCCCATTATACAAGCTTCGTATTCGGCCTCATTGTTGGTAACGGCAAAGGTCAATCGGGCAGTAAACGGGATGTGCGACCCGTGTGGCGTGGTGATGATTGCTCCTATTCCGCTACCGTAAGCATTCACGGCTCCGTCAAATATCATCTTCCATTTGGACCCCAACTCTGGTCCCTCGTCTGGCAACGGTTCTTCACAATCTTTCATCTTTAGGTACATGATATCCTCGTCAGGAAAATCAAACCTCATTGCTTGGTACTCTTCAATAGGCTGCTCCGCCAGATACTCAGACAGCACACTCCCCTTTATAGCCTTTTGCGAGACGTATTGAATATCGTATTCAGTCAAGACCATCTGCCAACGGGCAATTCTACCTGACAACGCCTGCTTTTCAAATACATATTTGATAGGATCCATCTTCGAGATGAGCATGGTTGTATGATTCAGCATGTACTGCCTCAAACGCTTGGCGGCCCAGGCTAGCGCGCAACACGTTTTCTCCAGCATTGAGTATCGAGATTCGCAGTCTGTAAATTTCTTACTCAAGTAGTAGATCGCATGCTCTTTTCTTCCTGTCTCGTCGTGTTGACCGAGAACACAACCCATGCTTCCCTCAAGAACCGTCAAATACATGATCAAGGGTCTACCTGCCACCGGGGGTATTAAAATAGGAGGCTCCTGCAAATACTGTTTTATTTTATCGAACGCCTTTTGACAATTTTCATTCCATGTTACAGCCTGATCTTTCTTCAACAGCTTGAATAATGGTTCACACGTGGCCGTTAGGTGAGATATGAACCGGGCAATGTAGTTCAATCTCCCTAAAAACCCGCGCACCTCTTTCTCTGTTTTAGGCGTCGGCATTTCTTGAATTGCTTTTATTTTAGCAGGATCGACCTCTATTCCTCTTTCGCTTACGATAAACCCCAGGAGCTTACCCGATCTCACCCCGAAGGTGCATTTGTTAGGGTTCAGCCTTAGCCTGAACTTCCTAAGCCTTTTAAATAACTTCAGCAGATTCACCAGATGCTCTTCCTCTGTCTGGGATTTGGCAATCATATCGTCAACATAAACTTCGATCTCTTTATGCATCATGTCATGGAAAAGAGTCGTCATCGCACGCTGATATGTTGCCCCAGCATTTTTCAAACCGAAGGGCATCACTTTGTAACAAAATGTTCCCCAAGGTGTTATAAAAGTAGTCTTCTCCATATCCTCTGGCGCCATTTTAATCTGATTATAGCCTGAAAAGCCATCCATGAAGGAGAATACAGAGTATTGAGCAGTATTATCAACTAACACGTCAATGTGAGGAAGTGGAAAATCGTCTTTTGGGCTTGCTTTGTTCAAATCTCGATAATCCACGCACATCCGAACCTTGCCGTCTTTCTTTGGCACTGGTACGATGTTAGCAACCCATGAAGGATACTTCGTCACAGCCAGGAACCCAGCGTCCCACTGTTTCTGAACCTCCTCTTTGATCTTCATTGCCATATCTGGTCGAGTTCTGCGAAGCTTTTGTTTGACCGGCGGGCAATCTTCTTTCAGTGGCAGGCGATGCACGACCATATCTGTATCGAGCCCGGGCATATCCTCATACGACTAAGCGAATACATCACTATACTCTTGGAGCATTTCAACCAGTCTCCGCTTGATATCTTCCTGCAGCGCGGCTCCGATACGAATGTTTTTCTCAACCCCTTCCGACCCCAAATTGATAATTTCGATGACCTCGTCGTGAGGCAGAATGGCTCTTTCCTCTTGCTTTACTAACCAGGACAGTTCTTCAGGAACGTCGCTATCTTCGACAACCTCTTCTTCGGCCTGAAACACCGGGTGCTCAAAGTCGGGACGAGTCATAGGTGGTTCAAGGATGTCATCTGAAAATGTTATCCTGCAAAAGGAATGGTTAAGTGCTTCAAAATGCGTATAAAGCGAGTAACCACGTTGCCATTTTATTGAAAAATATAAAACAAGAAGGACAGAGATTACAGTATCGGCACATGAAAAACGCCATTTATTTAATGATTAACGCGCAATGTTTATAACAACACAACCCTAAGCAAATTCTGATGCCCCGGGCAAGACATCAGATTATTCAACAATTAATAAAGCAAAGCATTACTGTTTAAAAGTCACAGGAACAAGCTCCTGAATAGACCAGTTGCACAGTCCTTGTCCTGGCGTGCTTGGCTGAATCCAGGCATCCATATCACAGTCGCTGTCTCCTTCATCAGACTCCGAAGCAGCATTGACAGTTTCATGACACACTCCACTGGCAGAGATGGTAATCGGCTTTCTGAAACGGGGGGCTCTCACGGAAGGAGTTGATGACGACGGTTGGTACCCCAGTCCGAACCGGTCCATCTTCACAGGAATGTCCAGCACTTTGCCCCAGCCCTTGGCTTCTCCTGCTTCCACTAGAGCTTGAGCTTCCTTATACGATGAGACAACTATCTCTGGCACTTTGCTCGGCCTGGGACCTTTGTCCTTGATGCGCAAACCTTCGAATGCCTGGCAGGGCGTTTCATGGATCTCTCCGTCGACTTCCACATATTTAAATGACGATAGATGGCTGACCAGGATGTCCTCTTCCCCGCACACGGTGACTACGCTGTCTCCGACCATATATTTTAACTTCTGATGCAGGGTAGACGTGACGGCCCCTGCCCCATGAATCCAGGGTCTTCCAAGCAAGCAGCTATACGCAGGCTGTATATCCATGATATAAAACTCCGTTGCAAACACTTCCGGCCCCACTTGCAGAGGCAAGGTAATCGATCCGAAGACTGTTCTCCGCGTGCCGTCAAATGCTCTGACTACCAAATCACTGGGTGTACACAAAATCCCTCGAACATCCAGCTTCATCATCGCCTTCTTGGGCAACACATTCAAAGATGATCCGGTGTCAACCAATACGTGCGACATTACTGATCCTCTACACTCAACAGATACGTGTAATGCCATATTATGATCTCTCCCTTTCGGAGTCAAGTCAAAATCGGTAAAACCCAAGCTGTGGCCGGCATTCACATGTGCCAATACTCCTTCTAGCTGATTTACGGAGACATCTTGGGGTACAAAAGAAGTGTCCAGGACTTTCAGCAAAGCATTTCTGTGAGCTTCCGAACACAACAGCAATGATAGGATAGATATTTTGGACGGTGTCTGCTGCAGATGCTCCACAATCTTATAATCACTTTTTCGAATTAAGCGCATGAACTCTTCTACATCCTTCGATGCTGCTTCTTTTTCACTTGCTTGTACCCGAACATTTTCAACCACTTTCCCTTTTCCTTTCGCTAGTCTTTCAGCCTCCACTTCAGGAGATATAAAGATCCTGCCACTCCTCGTCATGCCTCCTGAACCAACAACATTATCCACAATCTCCGCTGGCTGCTTGTTAACATCAATCTTTATCCCATCACAATACACCTCTAACCCATATGACCATGGGACTGCTTTCGTGTTCTCGTACGGGATTGGCCCGGCCTTAGTTATGGTGATCGGTGGCCGTTGAGCTGGTTCTGCAATAGTGATCGTCTTCCGAGGAATCGTTACCGTGGCCACATCACTCCGATTATCCACTACTGCCCCCGCAGGCTCGTCAGTTGCCATTCGATCAAACTGCAATGTGCCGCCATCTATTAAAGCCTGAATGCCTTTCTTCAAATCCTCACACCCCCCAGCTAGGGTCCAACAGTCTAAGCAATACTCGTTACATCCTGGGTAAACACCTCCTTGTAACAGTCGACTCTTTATCTCGCTCAGCGGCGTCTTTAAATCTTCAACATTCATAATAAGATTCAGACCCTCCTCAGTCAGAATGGCGTTAGCCCCATGATTGGGCATGGGTTTCTGGACTATATTCGGACCTGCCGTTCCGAAATTGATAGTCTTGTTGTCTAAAAGATCCTGCACAACGTGCTTAAAAGCATGGCAACCTTCTATATCGTGACCCGGGGCTCCAGAATGAAACTCGCAGTGTCTATTTGCATCGTAGCCGAACGGGGGAGCTCCCGTTATTGGTGCCAGAGTTCTTTTCTCTACCAGATTCAATCCCAACAATGTCTGCAACAAATCGGCATATGTTGAGGGAGGCTTCTCAAACACTCTTCTCGGTTTACTACCCTGGAATCTTCGTTGAGCCTGCTGTGCCCCCTGCTGAGGCTGCTGCTGCTGTGGCATTGGCTGTTGCTGAACCGGTTGTTGTTGCTGGAGTGGTTGTTGTTGGTATGGGATAGTAACACTCGCCACCTGCTGCGGCTGACGATATTGACCTCGTCCCCTGCCTCGGCCCCGGCCTCGGCCTCCAAATACTGCGCTTGCCTCGCCCTGACGGCGTCCACCATAAGCTTTCCTATTACTGCCAGATGCAGTTGATTCCTCGACTTGGAACTTTCCTTGCTTAATGTTACGTTCAATCTTTTCTCCCATTAGAATCAGGTCTGAAAAACTGGCCAGAGACGTATGAAACAGCATATCATGAAACAGCCCTGTGAATGTGCCGACAAACATGTCATTCATTTCCTTATCTTCTACAGGAGGACGGACCCTGGCAGCCATATCGCGCCACCTTTGCGCGTACTCTTTAAAGCTCTCCCCCTTCTTCTGCGACAGTCCCGCCAATTGGACCTGATTGGGCGCCAAGTCGCTGTTATACTTGTAGTGAGCTACGAACGCCTCCGCCAATTGGTTCCATGTCTTGATATCAGTTGGCTCCAACCCCATGTACCACTCTAGGGAAGGGCCCGATAGACTATCCTGAAAGAAATGCATTAGCATTCTTTCATCAGTGGAGTATGCAGACATCTTTCTGTAATAAGCTCGTACATGCACTTTCGGACATGTGTCTCCTTTATACTTATCGAACGCAGGAGCTTTGAATTTAATTGGCACCCTCAAACCAGGTACCAGACCCATGGTTGCCATGTCCAATCCCACAGCACTTTGATTTAAGACTCCCTTCATCTGCTCTTCCAGCATTCTAATCTTTTGGGAATCATCCATCGGCCCTTCAAAACCTCCTCCGGAGAAGGCGTCCTCCTGCTGATCTTCTTGCCACATACCGTTTCCAGCTCCGTACCCATCATATCCATTATTACGTCCAGCTCTGATCTGATTCATCCCCGGACCTCGGCCTCTGTTGCCGTACCCTTGAACACCTCCAGCAGGACCAAAAGCCATAAATCCAGTTCCGTTTCCGTTTCCAAAGCCTCCGTAACCCTGATTGACCATACCATAACCATCTTGCCCAAAGCCTTGAGCATTAAAGCCATACTTCCCAGTGTTATCGAATCCCTGATCGTTGAATCCGAATCCAGTATTGACAAAGCCATTGCCCCCTAGATTATCTCCCAAATTGACATCACCCAGCCCAACATTATGGACAGCGGTCTCATTCCCCACTCCAACGTTACCATTCACAGCAGCGGTAGCGTTGTTGATATTAGCAGCAGGTGTATTGACTACAGGCGGAGCCACTGGCGTGGGAGTGCCGTCTCCATGAACAGTATCGACCCGTACAGACTGATGATCTTCATTACCATGACCAGCGTTTCGGGCCAACAGAGGCTGGACCATGGCCTGCAAATTCTCCTGCCCTTTTGCTATAGCTTCCATGGTCTGCATGAAGAGAGCGAGCTTCTCGCGCACATCTTGCATCTCGTTCTGCATTTGGTCCATGATTTTTCGATAATTGGAGCGGGTAGAATAGCGATGCGGATGTTGATCTGCAATCCTGTTAAGTACCTGTTAAAAGCGGGAAATAAGACACTATTCAAAGATTACCTGTAATGCAATATGAATGCAATGCAATGTGTCTGTGCATTAGGGAAGTTCATTCCCCCAGTTCTAGTGTGAAGGTGCCGGTGCAGTGACAGTGTTGACAGTAGGAATATCGGAGCCGAATCATAGAAAGCCTCATATATTGCAGGGAAAATCAATAAGCCGAGAGTACAATATCACTGAGAGTACAATAAGAAGGCGTGACCTCAACCAACAATCCTGGTGATGGTCAGCACTATGCAAATAAAGCATACAAGTTACTACATGAAATGATCAAATCCTCCCAAAAGTCTGGTACTCTTCTAGCAATTTCTTGGTTTCCGGATGACTTGGTCGATCAAGCAGCCCTTCAACAAGTTGGTTTCTCTTCTTAAGAACACGGCGCACGTCTTCAGCAGTTTCTTCCCATGTTGCTTCTCCGAAGCAATCTTCTAACTTTCGCTTCTGAGACACTGCTTCATCTCTGGATTTGATTGCCTTGTTCAGTGCATGCTGGACACTATACCGGGTTATCACTTCTTCCTCACACTTCTTAATGCTAGACCTCAACTTCTCCTCGAGGTCGGAAATTTGCTGCTTTAGCTTATCTTCCCTCTTCTTGTTGTTAGTGAGTGTAGCATTCCAAGTCTTATTGCAAGAAGAAATCTCTCGGTGAGCGATGTCAAGCGCCTTCTTTTTGGCTTCCAGCATGTCATGGGAGCTTCTGAACTCTTGCCCCAGACGTTCGCGCTTCTTCTTTTCTTCAGTCAACTCAGCCCCTAACCTGTTTAACAGCTCGATCTGTTGTTGGAAAGCATATACGGCCTTGTTTTTCTCACTGCGTACTTGAGCTAGCTCTTGCTCTAACCCTTCGTTGATCTTCATCAAGGCTTCCTTTTCTCTCACAATTTGCTCGTACGCCTCCCTAGAAACAGTAGTTGGCTCTTCTGCCGGAATAAGAACGAGGATTGGTGCGTCTGGAAATGGCATCTTCAACTGACTTGCTCTTTCCTGGATCCAAACCCTGTAAGGTGCATAGGCCTGGCAATCGTTCTTACCTAACAGTGGTTTCCCTTTGCGGTTAATACGCATCCAGGCATGCTGCAGCTTGGCTAGTAACTCCCCCTTCAAATCCCCTGTGAAGTACAGAGATTCCTGTACTTCTTCCTCCTGAGGTGGATTCTTCAGTGCATATCCGAACTGGAGAATGAATAGAGAAGGGTTGTAATTGATACACCCTTTTCTTCCGATCAACGGCACATTAGGGTACCCAGAACAACTGAAGATGAGCTCAGATCCCAACAGGTCTCGATCAAACCACTCCATATCTTCCGACGATAGCCTCATCAGGCGCTCTGGCCAACCAGCTGGGACTGTAGTCTCTGCAACAGATCTTCTCTTAGGAAGGTGACTCTCAAACCACCTACTCAACAAGGGTACACACAGATGAACATTCTTCCCTCTTCCCTTCTCATTCTTGTAATGCAGTGAGTGGTAGAGATCTCCGAGTAAGGTAGGTACAGGATTACCAGCGGCAAACAAGTAGAAGGCGTCGAAGTCCACAAAATCCGGTATATTGGGGAACAGTACTATGCCATAAATGCACAAGGCCAACACAGCATTGAAAGCAACCCAGCACCCGCTCTTGGCATACTCTTGGGCTTTACCAACTAAGAATTGGAGTGAGAAGCCTGGAACTCCACGGGAGACAGTAGTCACAAGTTCAGAAGCATCAATATGCAAGGCTTTTGCCAAATCCTCCGGCTTGGGCTTGGCGTCATAATGAATGAATGGAACCTGGTTCTGCACGGGCAGCTCAACATACTCAGCGTATTCCTCCAGGGTTGGTCCCATAATAAAGTCAGAGAACGTAAAGCACCTCAAAGCAGGGTCGTAGAATTGCATCAGAGCATACAGCCCATCTAACTCTACCTCTGTAGGTTTGCACACCAATCTCAGTAGTCTACCATAGCTCATCCGGAAGCTCCTACGAACACCCTCATCAGCAAGAGAGATCAACCCAAGTAGAGGAACAATATCAGGCGTAGGAAATTTGTAAGCGACTGTTCTCCTTAAGCTAGTCATGATCAAACACTCAGAAGTCTGGGCACTAGAACTAGGGAAATGCAAATGCACCTGCAGCACAGACACACGTTAGTGAAATGCAAATGGTAATGGATATGCAGTGATGCAATGCAAGTAACATGCAACAGGGACCAAAGCTGTAGCTGAATAGCCTGAACCCAATCAAGAAAAGTCTCAGATAGACCATCCAGAAGTCCTCAAGCCCTGGTCTCAGATATACCTCAAACAAAGCTCCAATATTGGTCTCTGATAGACCCCATAATCATAACCTGAATGGTCTCTGGCAGACCTCAAATCATTTCCCCCACTGGTCTCTGATAGACCTCAGAACACATCTCCAAATAGTCTCTGACAGACCTCGGAACACACCAACTGGTCTCTGACAGACCTTAGAACACATCTCTACCTAGTCTCTGACAGACCTTAGAACCCTCCATAAATATCCAGGATCCTGATCAAGAAACAAACCGGTGGTCTGAAGGTCTAGTTACCTGCATAACCCTGAATCCCCTCACAGGTGGGTGGCCCTATAACTGGCACAAGGTACGGCATCCTATGCGGTCGTCGGCGTCACAGACTTTCAGGGTTGATGATACGATTCCCAGAAGGAGTGGCATCATCAATTCCTGAAGAGGCCTCACTTAGCCAACTTCCAAATGATCGGTCCCCAGAGTCGACAATCCAACTAACCAGCAACCCACGCCAACCAAAGGAAGGGGCAGGAGGCCAACCAGAGGAACCTCGTCTGAGTGTAGATTTCATGGGACACCAAAGCAAGCAAAGCAAGCGGGCGCCCACTAATTTCTACTCTAATTCTAGGTGCACTCAAGCCCAGGTCCGGCTTCTCACTCAATATCAGAACACCCGTCACACCCCAGATACAGCAATAATAATCAATATATAAAGCTGAAAAATAGAAGGTTAGAAATATAAAATAACTCCATACAAAATCCTCGACGGGAAAACAAGCGTTAGGATTGACTCTCTTAAGGGACGTTGGATCCCAAATGCATAAGAACCATCGCAGTCCTTAGCAGCCAGGGGACGTTGGATCCCCAGCAGAGTCGCCAGCTGTCGCTACTGCGAAAATCGGCGCCGGCTGACAGAAGAGTCGCCACCGTGCGTTATTTATCCCACGGGAGGGAAAGGAAACGCTCAGAGTAAACCTCGCACAACATGGGAAAGGTATGGTCGTCGCAACCAAAACCTGGATTCGGGAGTCGGTTACGCAAGGGGAAGGTATTAGCACCCCTCACGTCCGTCGTACTCGACGGGATCCACGCTTGTTTTCGGGTATGGATTGTTATTCTATCTAAACTATAGGTCAAGGGTGAAAAAGAAAATAAAATGAAAATAAAAATGACTCGGCAAAGTATCGCACTTTATGCCTACGTATTCCCGTCTGGAACGAGAAATCAGAGTCAACGTAGTTCGCCTACCTACGGGAAAGGAGGGGAAGGTTGCTCGCTAGGATATCGCATCCTATGCCTACGTACTTTCATACAGCATGAAAGATCAGAGCAAACGTAGTTCGGGCCACGGAAGACACAGGCTTGTCTTGGTTGATTTTATTCCTTCTGAAAAGGGTTTTCTGATTAGCGGTCCAAGCGGACAAAAATGACGTTTTGATGAGTTCACATTCTTTTACGGAAGAAGTGTCTTTTATTGTGTTTGAAATCTTTATGTGTTTTTCTGTTTGTTTTGAGAAAGAAAGAGACAGAACTCTAACCTACGGTTGCGAAGGGAATCAAACTATCCTAATGTTATCATGCATGGGTTAAGACCTAGTGTCTATCATGCTCCTCTCTTGCACAGAGAGAAACAGAGATCCTACGGGATAAGCGGAAACAGAAACAATATCAGATATATACAGTAAAGCAGTAAAATGCATGGATGCAACAGTACAAGCGAGGCAAGGGAGTCCCACTCAACCTCGAACCTAGAAAACAATAGGCGAAAGTGAACAGGCTTCACTTTCAACCCCACAGGGTAAACAGCAAACAATACAGTCAGGAAAACCAATCAATACATCAGCAATAAAATACAACAGCAAAAGAAACAGCATCAGCAGCTCTGAATCAACATCTGGCTTCAAGTAATCTCCAATCAGTTACAGGCTTCAACAAGCATCAATCTCCATCTTCATGACCTTCAGGCAAGGGTTTTGATCATCAGTCTTCTATCTGCAATGGCTTTTCTTCAAGCTCAAACCTCCAGGATGAGGGATTAGTCACAAGAGTGAATTGGGTGTTAAGCAATCAGTTGACTACCAAGGGTGGTGAACAGACTGCTTCTAACACAAGAGACATTTTCTCTCAAGAGTTCTATCTCATAGACACTATCACCAAGCCTTCCAAAGGAAGGGGGTGAGTGTCTTAGAGAGACTCTGAATCACAGAGAAGAATGGATGCAGACAAGGCAATCCATGTTTGAGGAACAAACTTTCTAACCTAGAGCTCTGCCTAGCTCCTAAACCCTAGTTCCTCAGCATCTACTAGCAAGAATCTTCTCTTCAACTCTGGAAGTGGATCTTCAACATCTGGATCTCCAGTGGCCTTCATCTTCTCAAGTCTTCAGCTCTCCTAAGTTCCCAGACAATCCCAATACCCACACAAGCAAGCAATAATCCCCTGAGGGCACACCACACCAGTCAATCAGATATATACAGTACATTAATAGCAGTAGGGGAATCCTGACTTTTCTAAGGAGATCTAATAATTACCCATAGCCCCTATAGTCCCATAACTAATCTAGTTAAACCCTAAGTCCTAAGGGAAAGAATCAAACTTCTTAAGTCATCACCTAAAAACCCTAATTTGTTCATGTTGTTCACACCTACACTAAGCACCTAAATTTAACTTCTAAAAATGGGAACTAAATTGTATCTACAAGTTCAATGTCTAATCTAAACAACCTAAAAAGAATGAACAAAAAATATGAAAGCATCTAGTAGAACAAAAATTAACAAAATCATGCATGAAATGAAACTATTTAAAATGCTATTTATTTAGAAAATATGGGAAAAATATCAAATAAAAAATAAAATGCAATTTTTATTTTTTATAATTTTCTTGACTTTTTAAAGAAAATGTTAAAAAAAGAATGAATTGAAAATATGCAATTTCTGATTTATTATGAATTTTCAAAAATGAATGACAATAAAAAGAAATTGAAAAAAAAGAAATAGAAAGAAATAAAGGGAGGGGGTACTAATAGCAGATGCGCTCAGTTATGTTTTTGGATGGGCCAGAAGGGTGGGGTGCGCGTAGCACTTTCTTACTAAGCCCAGCTTGAGTCTGAATTAATAAAAAACGAAAAAACCATCAAGGAGGTGGGAGGTGTATTCAGTATGGTTTTCACGTGTATTTCCTGATGGGCTTGCGTTTGGGTGGTGTCTTTAGCAATGTTACTGGAGCCCAGCATGCTTCATTAAAAGAAACGCTGCGTTTTGCTTCGTTTGAATTTCCCTCCGTTATTTGATTTAATCGTGGCCGTTAGATGAGGTCTGGGGTCAATGGTCCACATGGAATTGGACGGACAAGATTGTATCTTCTTCCTTGGATCTATGCTAGGGTTTCAACTTCCATAACCATGCATTCAACGTGCCAGCTTCCTCCTCTCAGTACTCTCTCATCAAGCCATGAATCAACACGATGTAAACACGAAAAATACTCTAAATCTCTCCCTCTATACGTCTATGTCATTAGCTCATTCCAAATCTCAATGAATCGTTCAAACCGATCGAGACAAGCTCTTGACTCCATGAAAATACTCTGGTATGCATCATCAAGATTCTCACTCAAACCTGTACTAATCTACTCTATGCCTAATGGTGATTATTCTAATTTATCAAACTAACATTATAACGCACCCTACTACAAGTTCCAAGTCTAAAAAGCTTTGAGCACCTGTTAACAATTATCACTAAACAGCACCAAACTCATCCTAATTGTTCTACTAACAACCTAGATCACATCTAAACTAATAAAACTATGCAACTCTAACTAAATTGAGCAAGTTAGAGCAATTTGCACCTTGAGCAAGTTCTTGTGGATGATGATGAATCTTGTGAATCCAAGCCTTTGGATGCTTCAATCTGGATCTATTCTCGCAGCAAGTGATTCTGTATGCACTATCTCGATGGATCTTGCACTGTATCTTGATCTTCACATGAAATTGCAAATTGTGTATGGTTGATGGAAGCACACGAAATTGAGCAAATTACACTATGTTCTTGGCTGAATCCTATGGCATGATGATGAATCAGTATGATGAAATTGATTTTGATGGTGATTGGTGAAGAATTCGTGGAATTGAAATGAATTTGCAAATTGGAGGATGAGAGAAAAATGAGAGAATTTGGTGGAGTTTTTGCACAAATGAGGATTCAACCCTTGCTCAATTCTGATTTCATGAATATATAGTGCTCAACTGAACCTTCTAGAACCATCTTGCAACTTCCCTTGCATTCCAAATTGAATCCATTTTGGTTATGTTTCTTCAAATGCAAGTAACCATAAATAACTTTTCTTTTTCCTTCTAAACTCAAAAAAGTTCTTGAACCATTGTCTTTGAAATGTATTTTGGACCCAAAATCATATATGGGAAGTCTCCATTTGGACTTATAAATCTCTCAAACCATTTTTCACTTTGACTTTATTTAAGTTATAAGCCATTTTAGTTCAAATTTGACCAATCATGCAACTTCATGTTATGAGCTTTTCCAACAATTTGTGACCTTCTTTCTAGACTTAAAATCACATTTTGAACAACTTTCATGTTTTGAGTTTTTCCATTTGAGGCTTGGAAATAGGAGATATGGCCTTTGCTTAAAAATGGCCTATAACTGACAAATGACCAAAATACCCTTTGCTTGCCAAGACCATAAGTTGAGTTCCACACATCATATGAAGGCATACTATACCATTCTAGAAAGCTAAGACAATGAGGAACAATTCTTATGTTGACCAAGAATTCATTTGAAATCTCCTTGAGGGGTAAAAATTGCTTGGAAGTCAAGTCACTTTCACAGACAAAATTTCAGATACCTCAGATGACCTGTAACTTGCAAGGACCATAACTTGAGTTCTATAAATCTCCTTGATGTCTTCCACCACTCAAATTAAAGGTCTTGAGATCCTCTACAAGTTTCATGTTGGCCAAGGATCCATTTGAAGCTAGCATTTTGACTTATCTTGCTTGGAAATTTGACCTAAACTAGGGGATTTTACACAGAAACCCTAATTTAGAAGCTCCTCTTCTCCTTGATTTCTCTTGAATTCTTCTTGGCATATCTCCATATCCTTCTTTATATGTCAAATGATGAACCCCACATCTCTCCACTAGACTTGAATGCCCCTTAAATCAGTCAATTGACCTAGGGTTGACCTAGGGTTGACCCAGATGAAACCCTAGTTGACTGCCTTCAGCTATAGCTCTTGTGCTCTCATCAATGACTTGTCTCCTTCTTTAAATGACTTTCTAAGTCTCTCATAATGTCTAGATACTCTCCATGCCTTCAACTCACAGCTCACAACCCTCTTGTTGACCCTCAGATACCCTCAGCTAGGAGATGGACTCAAGGCTTGATCTGCTGAACTCTTTGCTTTCAAATTCTTTCCTGATGACTTGAATGAGATTGAATTGGGATAATAACCTCTTGATAGGCTTCTAGAGATGAGAATAATGATTGGTCCCCCTGTTGTATGACTTGCTATGCTTATGCTATGCAGATGATTAGACTATGCACATGACTCTATATGCAAATGCTAATGATATTGAAACATAAACCAAGTGAATAAGGTTGGGCAAATTTTAGGGTGCAACAGCTGCATCTGTTGTAAAACATTTTTGCCCATTCAGGGGTTCGTTATCAATAAAATGTATACTATTCAGCAATTATGTTTGCCTGTTTAGCATCTATCTGTTTTGTTTGCGAAAAAGAACGCCGATGTTTTTGATAAAATACGCATACATAAACTTACTGGCCTAGGCCACTGATTGTTGAAACAATGAATTACTTGAACATTGTCATAAGATGATAACCTTGATAGGTCCCTTTGAGAAGGGTATCTTATCTGTTTGTTTGTGTTATTGCAGGTGTAGCACATACCAGGCAGTACGCCGTATGCGTCCCCAGGCAGGATGATTCCTTCCTCTCCAGCAAGTTCAGTAGCGTCTCCCCGTGGAGTCTGAACTTGAGATCGTAAGCATTGATATGTATCTCCCCAGGCAGAGAAGAGTCTCTCCCCAACCAGGTGCACCCCGAAGGATCGTCATTTCCCTAGCTGGGTCATATACTGAAGTATGCAGCTTTCAACAGTTCCAGCCTGAAGTCTCCAGCGGAATTGAAATTCCCCACAGAGTTGTACTCTCCCTTGTAAGCAGGATGATTCCTTCTTCCCCAGCCGAGTCCTTGGAAGCCATGGGGGCCATGATTGGTTTTCCGCAATAGAATGTTTAATAGCTTATGCTGTATCTCCCCGCCGGAGTCGTTATCTCTAGGAAAGTTTTAGCCGCGAAGGTTGTGCAGTTCATTTCTGCGATTGACATCGTTTTCCTCAGCAGTTAGTGGTTGGAATACCCAGGTGAGCAGGTTCAGGTGCTCGTAGAGCTTTATCCCCCTGCAGCAGTCGACTGAAGTTCGTTTCCCCAGGCGGAATCCAATTGAGATTGGTGTGACTGTTTATCCTTGGTCGGATGATTCCTCCTCTCCACCAGAGTGGTTCTGTCTCCTTGACAGGAGGCTTTGCTCGTCAGCATTTATTTTGCTGATGGGGTCGCATCATTTTGCATGATTGCATAGCATTTATCCTAAACGTGTAGCATTTCCACCGTGTGGAGCATTGCGCCATTGTCGATCATATGCATACGAAACATGAGCTAGGTCGTTACCGTTCTTGTTTTGCAGGTGTTCCCCGACAGGGTGTCTGCTCAGGATGATTCCTGAAATCTCGGAAGAGTTAAGTGGCTCAAGATGATTCTTGAATTCCTCAACAAAGTCGTTTGCCCAAGATGATTCTTGAATTCCTCAGCGAAGTTGTTTGCTTAAGATGATTCTTAAAATCCCCAGTGAAGTCGCCAAAGCTGGTTGCTCAAGGTGACGCTGGAAGCCCCGGCAAAGTGTTTGCTCAGGACGATCCCTGAAATCTCCAGCAAAGTTATTGATTCGGGATGATTCTTGAAGGGCCCGGCGGAGTTGATTGTCCAAGATGACTCTTAAAGTCCTCAGCAGAGTTGATTCATCCAGAATGATTTCTGAAGCCCCGAAGCAAAGTTACTTGATAGTTCTCCAGAACCCCCAGCGGAGATGTGTCATCCCCGACAGGTTCTCAAACAGCGAAGTTGAAATTTCCTTGAAGACTTAATGATTGAAGTATGGCAGTAGTGCCAAAACCCCTGACTTACCGATGAAGTCTAACTACCGACGAGGAATGTCTGATGGCAATGGCTTAGATACCCCTAGTTGGTTCACGATTGACCGAGAACTCTGTTCCTGACTTACTGACAAAGTTCGGCTGACGCCCAAAAATTTCTTTGAATGCCTGATGGCATGATTAATTTGATTGGTGACCTGATGAGTCCCGAGGAATCCTGATGCCTGATGGCATGATCGACCGTGTATCACCGATTACCGTGTGACCAATTCTCTAGCTAGTTGTCGTGCAGCTACTGCTTCAGTTTTCGAAGATTTGTCCCCATCAGAGTACCGTGTACTTGTACAGTTGGAAAATTTCCGGGTTTGTTGGTATTCAACCTTCTTTTACCTTGATTGTTTGAGAGCCGTTTGCTTCTCACCCATTCAGGCCCAAGCCGTTTGAATAGGGGCAGCTGTTGCACCCCAAAATTTGCCCAGCATTTCTTTACCTAGCTTATGTTTCATTTCATTCACATTAGCATTATCATTTGCATTTCATTGACATGTGTGCAGGAGATCAAGAGGTATGATTACCAATCAAGAGCTACACAAGACCTTGAAGCTAGCTAAGAAGCTTATTTAATTGTTCAAGGGTTGATATCCTTGTCAGAGAAGTTAAAAGATCCTCAGAGAGAGTGGTTGAAACCAGGAGTGTGTGTCTCCTAACTTGAGAGTTATGGGGAAGACCATCAGATGATTCTGAAGCCATGAAGTTAGATTTGAGGTCTTGAGAGAGCTCATGAGAAGTGTTGAAGATCACTTTGAGGCCTAGACAGGTCATTATGCAAGAATAAGAAGCCTCAGCCATGATTGGTGCAGCTAGGGTTTGACTGGGTCAACCCTAACTCAACTGAAGACTTGGAGGAAGTTGAGACCTAATCCAAGAGCCATGTGATCATGGATTGATTCATTGAGATGCTATAAGGATGATTCCAAGGTCAACTCATCATGATTAAAGAGTTTGAGAAGTTTCAAGCTAGGGTTTCTAAGGCTTGACAGTGTAAAATCCCCTAGTTTGACCCATATCTTCAAGGCAGTTTAGCTCAAGATGTGATTGTCATCTCATCTTACCCCCAACATGAATGTTGTATAGCATGATCTTAGATTTAATTTGAGTGTTAGAAGTCCTTGATAGGATTTGTAGAACTCAAGTTATGACTTTGACAAGTTACAGATCATCTGAGGTATGTGAATTTGGAGCTTGAAAGTTGTCCAACTTGCATGAAACGTTTTCCCTAGAAGGATGATTCCTATGAACTTTTGGTCAACATGAATGTTGTTCTTTATTCTCATAGCTTTCTAAAGAGTGCTAGAAGTCCATGATTGGATTTGTAGAACTCAAGTTATGGCTTTGACAAGTCAAGGGTATTTTGGTCATTTGGAGATTATAGGTCATTTCAATCATAAGGCCATAACTCCTATTTGCAAGCTTCAAATGAGAAAATGTTCAACATCAAACTTGTTAAAAATGATGTCTTAAGACTAGCCAAGAGGTCATGAGAGCTTGGAATAGCTTGCTTCACAAAATCACAAAAATGACCTAAAATAAGGGTGAATTTCAAATGAACCAAAGATGGAAATTGGGATTTTTGATCTACATGTCCAAACCAAGGCATGTAATATGTCACTTTGATTGTAAAACATATTTTAAGAACATTGGTATTGCCACAATTTTGAATTAAGGGTTAATTTGAGGACTTGCTTTGAAAAGTGGTTACTTACATCTTAAGTAACAATTGCCAAACCAAAATTCAAGGCATAACCAAGGTTCCTTTCAATCCAAACACATCAAAAATACCATTAGGAGTGAAATTGGAAGAGAATGAGGGTGAATACAAGCTGCCAACATGAGCTGTTATGAACACACCATGAGATTGAACTTTCCATGACATGAGATATTGAATTTCTCATTAAAGGGATCTAGAACTTTCTAGATCATCCATACATGTTCTATATATGATTTAGAAGGGGTTCAGAGTGAAGGTTGGTGAGAATTGAGAGAGGAGAGTGAGATTGCACTTTGAAATTTCTCATTGCAAATCAAGATCGGTTACAAGGTTTGAAGCCATTTCAATCCAAGATTTTGATCTCAGAAGCTTACTCTAGCATTGGTGGATGATTCCAGATGGAGAATTGAGAAAGATTGGTGGAGAATCGTGTGATAGCCATTGAGATTTTTCATCTGCAACTCAGAATTGGTTTCAAGAATCCAGAGCATTTCAACTCTTTTCATTGCATACAGAAGTTTGGTTAGAGGCTAGTGAAGGGTTCTGCAAGCTCTTGAAGGTTGATTTGAAGATTCAACCACTCTGTTTGCTCAAGTTTACCAGGTATGCAGTTCTTATCCCATGGCTTGATTTAGGTAGAATCCAGAGGAATTGTTATGTTAGATGCATAGTAGAATGATGTAGGAAGGTTTATGGATCATAAATTTGAAGATTAGTGACCAATTAGGGTTGTTGCCATTTTCGGTTGAGATGGTGTTCTTGTGACTCTTGAGGTTTTAGAATGACGTAAGGGCATGAATGGATTCCTGAGGAAATTTTGAACAAGATTTATCAAGGAATCGTGGCCTATGGTGGATTCTATAGAAAGTTAGGGTTGTGGAATGTTGATCGGAGAATGTCACCGGCAGTGAATCTGACGCGCAGGTGAACTGAACTCAGAGATTCAAATTGGGAAAGATGATCCCAGAGCCTTTAGATCTTGGGTTGACTTGGACTGAAGACCCCATCCTACGGCCACACGTGAAGGAAATTTGTGAAGGACTCTGAATGAGGTGAAACGCAACGTTTCACTTAAGTGTTGGTTTTGGGCTCAGTCAGTAGTTGATAACCACACCCCCCCTTATGGCCCAATCACTAAAATGAACTGATTTCTTATGCTATCTGCACCGTGCGCTTATCATTTTTCTTTTGATTTTCATTTTATTTTTCATTTTATTCATGGTTATTGATTAATTCATAAAAAATGGAAAAATAACTCAATTAATCCCATTCTTTTTGCCATGGATTCATGATTGAATCTGGTTTTTTTAGACAAAAAATATTAATATTCCATGCATTTTCTGATTTTATGGGATATTTTACATTTTAATTGACATTAAAATAATCATGTTTGATGCTTGATTTTGTTGAATTTGGTTTGATCATGTGATGATGATTTTGGCCTTGATTTCTTGTGTGTAGCTAGCATAGATATGCATGCTCCCCCTAGATTTTTCTCACATTTTTGTGATGAATGTAAGTGGTAGTTCTAGGTTTAACTTTAGAAGCTCCATTGTTAGGGTTTATGGTTGATACCTTGTGATTTAGATTTTATTTTTAGAACTTGGTGGATGATTCAACCTCTGATTTTTGTAAGGTAGATTCATGATTGAATTAGGGTCCCTTAAGAATTTTTATAGGAATTTACAATGTAGTTTACTATTTTTGTTAGATGTTAGTTTAGATGCTAACTTTAGATGATTCTAATGCACTAATTCAATTAGATTGGCTTCTTTAGTTCCCTTAGATTATGGTTTTGCCTCTCTTACTCTTGGATGATGTTGAAGACAAGTTGAAGATGCAATGGATTTCTTGAAGAAGCTTGGATGTGAAGACCTTCCCTTCTTTTGGTGTAGTGTTGATTAGGTGTTAAGAATAGGGTTTGCAGGCAGAACTTCTAGATAGATTCTCTTCCTTCATAAACATGGAAGATGCTGACCACTTCCATTCTTCCCTATGATGTAAGGTCCCTTTGTAAAGGCCTCATCCCTCCTTTGGTAGGATGTGTGGCTCTTTACAAGTTGGTAGAACCTTTGAGGGTCCCTTTCTCTGATGATAGGATGCTTAGTGGTGACCTTTGGTCTTCACTCTGCTGTCAATCATCCAAACCTTGCTCCTGTTAGATGAATCTTTCTCCCTTGTTAGAAGATTGAAGATGCTAGAAGTTGCCACTTCTTTGTATTTGAAGAATGCCATTAAAGCTGAAGCTTGAAGATCAGGAAGAGCAAGTTGATACTTGCAAAGAGGGGAGAGCTGAAGCTTGAAGGTCAAGAAGAGCAAGTTGATACTGGTGAAGGGAATCCATTGGAGATTGAATGAAGAAGCTGAATCTTGAGGTTGGAAAGCAAGTGTATACTTGTGAGTTCAATGCTTGGAGGGCCTGAAGGAACAAGTTGATGCTTGCTATTGGGATTGAAGCCTGAAGGTGGAGTTTACTTTGGAGTTGAGGCCTGAAGAAGAAAGAATGAGTTGATACTTATGTTTGATGTATTAGAAGCTTGAAGAAGAAAGTTGACACTTTCTATTGAAGATGGTAGCCTTGAAGAGCAGTGGAGGACTGATGACTGGACTGCTGTCAGAAGGTTTTGTTGTAGGAAGCTGTTGATTTGCTTTCTTTCCTGTCTGTTTGCTTGCTGTGCAACTGTATTGATGTGACTTGTTTGATTTGCTTGATGCATTAGAATAAGCTCATATGTAGAGTGACTTAAGCTAGGAGCATGATTGCATTAGAGGTTGAGTTTCTCCCTCTGCTTGTATTTTTACTGTATGGCTTTGCTTGCGGGTATTCGGTAGAGCCCTGCTCCCTTGCCTATGTGGTTTGTTATTTGCTTGATGGCATTTTACTTCATTTCTTCTGTATGATTGCAGTTGCTCGTATCTTGCTTGATAGCATGTCATTTCTTCCTGTATGATTGCAGTTATTCATATTTGGCTTGAGGTTGAGATGAGCTTGTGGAGGCTGATGCCCCACACACATTTCCTCCCTCACTTGCATTGCATGCATTTTACAGTTGTTTCCTGTACTGTTCACTGTTTAAGCTGATGCTTTATCTGTTTTTATCATTGACAGGATCCCATAGGAATCTCACTTCCTTTGATAAGGGGTGATGATTAGAACTTTAGGTTGAAACCTATGCATGATATTGCTCGCCTAGCGAGTTCCTAGCGAACACTCGCTACCTGTTCGCCTAGCGAACAAGTTCGCGAAGGCAAACAGAAGCTACTATAAGGCTTCACTACCTACTCGTTGGGGTTCGCCTAGCGAGTTCCTAGCGAACACTCGCTACCTCGTTCGCTACCAGCGAAGAGGGTCAATTACATTCTGTCCAGGTCTGGGACCATTCGCTACTAGCTTGCTACAGTATGTTAGACTATGGCACGGATCTAGAAGGGGGGGGGGTTGAATAGATCCCAATTAAAATTTTGAGTCGGCGCTACCAATTTAAAAATTGGTTTTGAAAATATGTTTTAAGTGCGGAAGCGGCCGAGGAAAATATAGTCTAAAACGAACGGTTATTGGAAAACCGGATATGTGATAAGCCTTTGGATTAATGACAATATGGAAGAGAGAATCACAACACTAATCACACTTATCAATGATCTAATTCACTTGTTAGGATTCCTAGTTCCAATGATTTAAAGAGCAAACCAAAACTAGATACACAAATAAGATAATTTTGGTATAGGCAATTTGTCGAACACTTGGCGTGCAAAAACACTCCAAGTGATATTTATGTTGAGTAAGTGATTCCAAATAGCCTAGTACAATGTATTATTGTACTTTGGATTCAAAAACAGAGTTTTAACCTCTTACTCAATTGATATCACAATTTGACAATAGTGCTTAAACAAAAATCACTTATTTTTAAGCTAATACGAATATGCTGAAAAATAGAGAAGACAAGTATTTGGTGAGGCAGTTCCTCCGTCTTCCTCGCTTCGGGGTACGTCTGCCCTCAATTCTAAAACTAGAATTGAGATAGATTTAATAGATATCACTTGTTGAATGTAACAGTTTATACAAGGATTGAACAACAAATATACAACAGAAATCTCAAGACGTTGAATGTTGCTTTCACTCCTTGCCCCTTGATTCAAGATGAATCAAGTCCTCCGATCGTTGTTGATAGACCTCCGATTCCATTCACCTTATTGAATAACCCTTAGTTCTTCAAACCTTCGGCTCTGGCTGATCTCAACTGCAACGAATCGAACCCGAGATCTTCCCCTCAATATCACTGAATCCGCTACTAGACTGTTGAAGAACACCTTTTCACAATCACCTTCGCTCAGTTGACCCTTGATGAAGAAGCTCGTCCAAAAACCCCTAAAATTCAAACCAATCTTGGAGGATAAAACCCTAACGGTTTTATTCAAGAAAGAACCTGTCACAAGCTTCAACCCGAACTAGATTACCCAATCTAAGCTTCGAACCTGATCACCTTTAATCACTCACAATGCACTTCAAAAATGGTTGTGTGTAATTGATGTGTTGTGAGAAGTTGAAGATGAAGATGATGAATCTTGGACACCTATTTCACTCTTTCTTATTCTTGAACACATGAATTAGTTTTTATCAAATGTTAAAATGACATAAGTGGTTGAACTTGTATATATAGTACCAGACCAACCAAAGACATAACAACTTTTCAAATAATAGAGGGAATCACTTAAAAACTGCATTTCCGCGCGAACCGTCGACCACAGCAGGTCTGTGCGTCGACGAATAGCCTGCACTTTTGGAAATTTGCAAAATGTACCAGTATGCGTCGACCATACAGTCGGCGTGCGCTGACCCGTTGAAGAGTATTTTCTTCATGCGCCGACCCTATGTTCGACTCAAACCTTCATGCGCAGACCAGTGGAAAAATGCACTGATGCATGCGCCGACCCTATGGTCGACTCATGCCCTGCAAACCTGCAAAAATTGATATTCTTGTGGTTTTTCATGCCTCTTGTCACGACCACATTTTATCTACACATATTATATTTATTATAACAGTTTTTAGACAAATATAAAAGGATATGGTAGGTGATACGTTGCATTTTTTTGGTAGAGTTGGAATTTACAATTGCCAATTCATCCATGGTTGTAATTCATTATCATCGAAACCTATATCGAGTGATGTCTTGCAGACTCATGTGATGTGTGGCGATTTGCCTTCACATTCTCCCCCTTTTTGATGATGACAACCTGTATACAACCAAAACAACAAAAAACACAACAATATGCAATGTATACACAAGCTCCCCCTTTCTTTTGTAATTTGAGGCTGCAAAACAAACAACCATCAACTGTTGTGAACATCCTGGCTTGGCTTTGGTGCTTGCTACATGTTCTTCTCCCCCTTTGACAACATCAAAAAGAGAAAGAGAACTCGTCAATTAACAAAAAAACATACAGTAGGTGATAGCTAGTCAATTACCAAACTTCACACATAAGAGTGATAATGAACAAAAGCTGGAATTAATAGATAATGAAGTGAATACATGCAAATCGGCGAAATATTCAGACAAACATTACATGAAATAACGGAAAATACATAGTGAAAACATGCAACTATGTAACTAATATCCCCGGCCCCGACCTCGGCCCCTCCCCCGGTATGCAACATCTGGATTGCAGTGAGGATCCGAGAAGTCCACAAACGCTTCCACCGACATGTTGAGGTGATGGAGACTGTTAGTGATTTCCATGTCTTGCCTTTCATTGGATGCAACAAGAGCTTCAAAGCGGGCATCCATCCTAGTTGAAAATGAATTTAACCTTTCATTTTGAGTACGAAGCTCAGCTCTGATCTGTTCCATTCGCGTATCTTGACTCCTCATAAAGGTCTGTTGATCTAACTGCATGGACTGCAGCATATTAAGTATTTCAGAGTTGTCCGATGGTGGAGGAGGTGACGAGTGCTAAGAAGGTTGATGATCTTGAGGGTAGCCATGGTATGGATCATAGAATCTACCCAGGGTGGTCCAGCCTGTGTACTGCCAACACCCGGACTAAATCCTCACTGTATTTAGTGTTGCACTCCAGAAAGTTGAAAAACCCCTAAAACTCCAGCAGAGACATAATTTGGGTGAGATGCATGCGCTCTTCCGTTGCCTTGTAGAAAGCATTCTGCGGAACGACTGCTCTTTTGCTGATATTCTTGTTGAAGTTTTCAACCGCAGGTGGAGGAACTAGTGAGACAGCGGTAACGGGTACTGAAGCGGATGATGAGGCCCTTGATCTCTTTCCGGTATTTTTGCGAAATAGGGAAGCCATTGATGATGATTTTTGGAGATTTTGTAGAGATTAACTGCAATGCCTTTGGAGAGAGTAGTTGGAGATGAGTTTGGAGAAGATGAGAACTATCCCTTTTTATAGAAGAAGGTTTAGGGTTTTGGTAAGAGGGAGGAGACAAGGGGACACAATAGATGTCTAGATGCAAGTTACAAGAAAATGCACTTTCAAATCATAGTAATTGTTGACTGCACATTTAATGGAGAAGTGAAGAGATGGAACGGTTTTCAAAAGCAAAAAAAAATTCAGGGTTTTTGCGCGAGCCGTCGACCATAACCCCTGTATGCGTCGACACATACTGTGTGATTTTTGATAATTTTGAAAGTATACAGCATGCGTCGACCGCTGCCCTGTTTTGGTCGACTCATAGTGATCAAAAACTCAGTTTTTCATTTTATGTCATGTAGAATGCCACACTTGATGCCTATTTACACTTTCACAATACAATTTGCATCCAAAACACATAGTATTTGCAGCAAATGTCATATATATAAATACCATGATAGTCAAACGATATACTAGTTTAAGTCATGAATGTTTAGAGAGAGAGAGAGAGAGAAGGAGCAATATCACCTCTATACCGACAACACTTGATAACAACATACTTGTGCTTGCAACAAAACTCAACTTGTTAGAAGTACAAGAGTATAGTTGTAAACCGAGTAATATGAAACTAGCAATCATTAAACCCGATCAGAAATGTCGAGAATGCCAAGTTCTCGACGGATATGAAAGAAAGGTTCAGTGGCTAGCGGCTTTGTGAAAATGTCCGCTAGTTGATTTTTTGTGTCAACGTGTTCAAAAACAACGTCACCTTTCTCTACATGATCCCCCAGAAAATGGTGTCGAATTTCTATATGTTTGGTACGAGAATGTAACACCGAATTTTTGGTAAGGTTTATAGCACTAGTATTGTCACAAAATATTGGAACACATTCTAGTTTTAAATTGAAATCCAATAGTTGCTGCTTAAGCCATAGGACTTGCGCACAACAACCACTGGCGGCTACGTATTCCGCTTTGGCGGTTGACAAAGCAACAGACACTTGTTTCTTGTTGTGCCAACTGACCAAGGAATTTTAAAATAAGTGACACGTACCGCTGGTGCTTTTCCTATCCGATTTGCAACCGACAAAATCGGAATCGGAGAAACCTACCAATGAGCAGTCATTACCTTTGGAATACCACAGTCCATACTTCGGAGTACCAGATAGGTATCAAAGTATACGTTTGACAGATTTTAGGTGGGATTCCTTAGGACATGATTGGTATCTGGCACATATACACACGCTAAACATAATGTCGGGACGAGAAGCAGTAAGATAGAGAAGAGAGCCAATCATACCTCTATACCTTTTTACCTCAACGTCCTTACCACTTTCATCTTTACTCATATTTACACATGTTGGCATAGGAGTGTCTATGGCTATTGAATTTGCCATGTCAAATCTCTTGAGAAGCTCCAAACAATATTTTGTTTGGCTCACGAATGTTCCTTCTTTCAGTTGCTTGATTTGCAAACCGAGAAAGTATGTGAGTTCACCCATCATACTCATCTCGAATTCACCCTGCATAACCTCAGAAAACTCTCTCACGAGACTCATGTTAGTAGATCCAAATATGATATCATCAACATAAATTTGTACAAGAATTAAGTGTTTTCCGTGACGTTTAATGAAGAGAGTAGTGTCAACCTTTCCTCTTGAGTAACCTTGATCAAGTAAAAATTTACTTAGTCTCTCATACCAAGCTCTAGGAGCATGTTTGAGACCATATAAAGCCCTTTTCAGTTTGTAGACATGATCAGGATACTCATGAGACTCAAAACCAAGAGGTTGCGCAAGATAGACTTCTTCATTTATGTACCCGTTAAGGAATGCACTCATAACGTCCATTTGAAATAACTTAAAATCCTTTGCACAAGCGAAAGCAAGCAAAAGGCGTATAGCCTCGAGTCGGGCAACCGGCGCATAAGTTTCCTCATAGTCGATGCCTTCCTCTTGGTTAGAGCCTTACGCGACTAATCGCGCCTTGTTGCGAGTTATTACTCCGTTTTTGTCCAATTTATTTCTAAACATCCATCGGGTGCCGATTACTCGATAACCTCGTGGAGGAGGGACAAGGTCCCTAACCTCATTTCTAGTGAACCGATTTCGTTCCTCCTGCATTGACAAAAACCAGTGTTCATCGAGTAGGGCTTCCTTAGGGTTTTTAGGTTCCATTTGTGAAACGAAAGCGAAGTGATAACAGAAATTACTTAGCTTCGATCGAGTCGTTACACCCTTTGTGATGTCTCCTAGAATGTTGTCAATTGGATGGTCTTTGGGAGACTTCCAAGCTTGAGGGAGATCATCGTTTGAAGGCGGATGAACTTCCTCGGTTACCTCATGGTGTACATCTTTATCCTCCTCAACTTTGGCTTTGTCAGGTTGATCAATCCCCGTCTCGCCACCTTTGAGTATGTCTTCCGTAGATGTACCTGCACCATGAACAACACTATCCTTTCCGACATTTCTCGGATAGGACTCATCAAAAGTAACATGCACAGACTCTTCTACAGCAAGTAATCGTTTATTATATATTCTATATGCTTTACTCGATTGAGAGTATCCGAGGAAGATACCTTTGTCAGCCTTGGAATCAAACTTGCCCAAGTTTTCCTTTCCATTGTTTAATACAAAACATTTGCATCCAAACACATGCAGGTGAGAAACATTTAGCTTTCTCCCTTTTAAAAGCTCATACGGTGTTTTATATAGAATGGGGCGAATAAGCACCATATTCAAAACATAACACGCCGTACTAATGGCGTCGGCCCAAAAATATTTCGGTAAGCCACTTTCATTAATCATTGTTCTTCCCAGTTCTTCTAAAATTCGGTTTTTACGCTCCACAACCCCATTTTGTTGAGGGGTGCATGGAGCGGAGAAGTTATGATCTATACCATGGTTACCGCAATATTCTTCAAATAAGTGATTTTCAAACTCACCTCCATGGTCGCTTCTAATTGATACAATGTTTGTATTTAACTTATTTTGGGAAAGCTTAGCAAACCTTTCAAAAGCGGCGAATGTATCACTCTTACTTACTAAAAAGATGGTCCAACAAAACCTAGAAAAGTCGTCCACTATTACGAACCCGTAATAGTTTCCTCCTAGAATTTTAATCCTAGACGGCCCAAATAAGTCCATATGAAGAAGTTCGAGAGGTCTCGTTGTTGAAACGATCTTTTTGGATTTAAATGAGATCCTCGTTTGCTTCCCTTTTTGATAAGCATCACAAAGGTGATCCTTGGTGAACTTTATTTTGGGAAGTCCTAAGACTAAGTCTTTTGAGACTACCTTATTTAGTAAGTCAAAGTTAACATGCGCTAAACGCCTATGCCATAGCCATGAGTCTTCACTCATTGTTATGAGGCATTTGTCGCTTGTTAATGATACTTCATTTACGTCAAGCATATATACGTTGTTTACTCTAAAACCATTAAACATGTTCTTCTTGTCATTATCATGCACAATTTTGCAACAATCTTTTGAAAATGATACATTGTATCCTTTGTCGCATAATTGGATAATGCTAAGCAGATTATGTTTAAGGCCCTCGACAAGCAACACGTCGGAAATCGTAGTAGAAGAGGGATTACCTACACTACCTTTACCTAGTATTGATCCACGGTTATTATCACCATAAGTTACATACCCTTTCTTCTTAGCCACGAAGTCTATGAATAAGGATATGTCTCCAGACATGTGTCTTGAGCATCCACTGTCGAGAACCCATCTTCTCTTGGTGGTCTCGACACATTTTACCTATCAAAATATAATTAGCAAAAGGAGGTACCCAATGGCTTATTGGGTTCTAATATGTTAGCGACAAGATGGTTGCGTTTGGGCAACCATTGATAGATGCCTTTAGGAACCAGAAATCTCCTAAATCGACATTTAACAATGGAGTGGCCTTTCTTGCAACAATATAAGCATGCAAAATCGACTTTAGAATCATTTTTCCTTGCTTGATCCCTAATTACATATGCGTATTTTTGATATGGGTTTATCATACTTTTTATAAAATCCTTTCTATCAATAGCAAATGTAATTTTAGGCTCAAGTGCCTTGTTTAATTTGGCCTTAAGGTTTCTAACTTCACCTTGCCAAATATGACAAGTATCACATCCAAAGTCGAAAGGATTTCTATGGTCCTCACAATCCGATTTATTACCTTCCATAATGGAAGCCTTAAGGTCCTCTAGTTTCTTTTCGGACTCTTTAACTTTGTACTCTAAGTAAGTAAAAATTATTTTATTAGAGGCAAGTCTCTTAAAGGCTTCAGTTGCTTCATTGTGTAAAGCATTAAATGCGGTTTGTAATTCTGAATGCGACATATTTGAGGACTTCTCATATTTAGAGTGACATACCTGCTTTTTCTTATTTTTCTGATGTGCGGAAAGGCATAGATTCACGGACTCTTCTTCATCACTAGAGCTTTCATCAGAGGAGGAAGAGTCGCTATCGCTTTCCCAAGCTATGTACGCTCTCCTTGGCTTTGATGATTTCTTGTATGACTTTGATGATTCCTTTTACTTTGCCTTTTTGTTCATCAGACAGTCCGGTTTGTAGTGACCGGGCTTCCCACACTTGTAGCACGTCCCTCTAGTCTTTTTACCTTTTGAGTCATCATCTTTGGAGTACCTCGATTGTTTCCGGAAGTTTACCAAGTTCTTCTTGGAATGTTGGATTCCGTTCTTTCTCACGTAACGGTTGTACCATTTAACGAACAACCCCATATCTTCTCTCTTGTCCTCTTCTTCTTCGTCGCTTGAGGAATAATCACTTTGCTCTTTTGCTTGAGACTTCGAGGAGGAAGTCTTAAGAGCTATCGATTTCTTTTCACTCACCTTCGTTTTGTCTTTCTTTTCCATCTTTTCGCGTTGGTCTAGGCTCAAGAGTACCTATTCATGCTCTTGTAGTTTTCCAAACAATGTTGTCAAGTCTAATAAGGTAAGATCATGTGCTTCTTTGATGGAGGTCACTTTTGGCTGCCATTCCCTGTTAAGACATCTCAAGATCTTATTAGTAGCAACATCATTGGAAACAGGCCTACCTAATGAATATAAACGATTGATGAGATGAGTAAATCTCTTTTGCATGTCAGCAATAGTTTTCCCTTGCTCCATGAAAAAGAGATCAAACTCTTGTGTTAATGTGTTGATTCCAGCCAACTTAACATCGTTCGTCCCCTGATAGGCGATTTATAGTGAATCCCACATGGCCTTAGCAGTAGGACAATGGGATACACGATAGTATTCATCTACACCTAATGAGGAGATTAAGATATTTTTTGGCTTTCCAATCATCATTGTATTTTTTCTCATCGTCATCGGTCCATTGTGCTTCGGGCTTTGGCACAACTACATTATCCGCATTGGTCATAGTAATTTCTATTGGACCATTGAGGATAACGTTCCATATTTTTCTGTCTATGGAGTTTATGTGCACCCGCATACAGTCTTTCCAATAACTATAATTTTCACCGTTGAAAACGGGAGCTCTATTGTACGCCCCTTTTGGTTCGTTAGCCATTTTCTATCAACGTTGTATTTGAAGCACCGAGTAATCGGAGCTCTAGATACCACTTGTTAGACTATGGCACGGATCTAGAAGAGGGGTTTGAATAGATCCCAATTAAAATTTTGAGTCGGCGCTACCAATTTAAAAATTGGTTTTGAAAATATGTTTTAAGTGCGGAAGCGGCCGAGGAAAATATAGTCTAAAACGAACGGTTATTGGAAAACTGAATATGCGATAAGCCTTTGGATTAATGACAATGTGGAAGAGAGAATCACAACACTAATCACACTTATCAATGATCTCATTCACTTGTTAGGATTCCTAGTTCCAATGATTTAAAGAGCAAACCAAAACTAGATACACAAATAAGATAATTTTGGTTTAGGCAGTTTGTCGAACACTTGGCGTGCAAAAACACTCCAAGTGATATTTATGTTGAGTAAGTGATTCCAAATAGCCTAGTACAATGCATTATTGTACTTTGGATTCAAAAACAGAGTTTTAACCTCTTACTCAATTGATATCACAGTTTGACAATAATGCTTATACAAAAATCACTTATTTTTAAGCTAAAACGAAAATGCTGAAAAATAGAGAAGACAGGTATTTGGTGAGACAGTTCCCCCGTCGTCCTCGCTTTAGGGTACGTCTGCCCTCAATTCTAAAACTAGAATTGAGATAGATTTAATAGATATCACCTGTTGAATGTAACAGTTTATACAAGGATTGAACATCAAATATACAACAGAAATCTCAAGATGTTGAATGTTGCTTTCACTCCTTGCCCCTTGATTCAACATGAATCAAGTCCTCCGATCGTTGTTGATAGACCTCCGATTCCAGCCACCTTATTGAATAACCCTTAGTTCTTCAAACCTTCGGCTCCAACTGATCTCAACTGCAACGAATCGAACCCGAGATCTTCCCCTCAATATCACTGAATCCGCTACTAGACTGTTGAAGAACACCTCTTCACAATCACCTTCGCTCAGTTGACCCTTGATGAAGAATCTCGTCCAAAAACCCCCAAAATTCAAACCAATCTTGGAGGATAAAATCCTAACGGTTTTATTCAAGAAAGAACCTGTCACAAGCTTCAACCCGAACTAGATTACCCAATCTAAGCTTCGAACCTGATCACCTTTAATCACTCACAATGCACTTCAAAAATGGCTATGTGTAATTGATTTGTTGTGAGAAGTTGAAGATGAAGATGATGAATCTTGGACACCTATTTCACTCTTTCTTATTCTTGAACACATGAATAAGTTTTTATCAAATGTTAAAATGACATAAGTGGTTGAACTTGTATATATATTACCAGACCAACCAAAGACATAACAACTTTTCAAATAATAGAGGGAATCACTTAAAAACTGCATTTCCGCGCGAACGGTCGACCACAGCAGGTCTGTGCGTCGACGCATAGCCTGCGCTTTTGGAAATCTGCAAAATGTACCAGTATGCGTCGACCATATAGTCAGCATGCGCTGACACGTTGAAGAGTATTTTCTTCATGCGCCGACCCTATGGTCGACTCAAACCTTCTTGCGCTGACCAGTGGAAAAATGCACTGATGCATGCGCCGACCCTATGGTCGACTCATGCCCTGCAAACCTGCAAAAATTGATATTCTTGTGGTTTTTCATGCCTCTTGTCACAACCACATTTTATCTACACATATTATATTTATTATAACAGTTTTTAGACAAATATAAAAGGATATGGTAGGTGATACGTTGCATTTGTTTGGTAGAGTTGGAATTTACAATTGCCAATTCATCCATGGTTGTAATTCGTCATCATTGAAACCTATATCGAGTGATATCTTGCAGACTCGTGTGATGTGTGGCGATTTGCCTTCACACGGTATTCTTATTCTAACAATCCTCGACTAATCTACATCATTTAATCCAACTTCTAACCGATCAAACATCGATTCTACCGATTAAACTCATTTCTGCCCTAAAATGGAAAATGGAGAAAAACATCCAAACAATCCATACATAATCATATACATTGACAAGATAATGATATTTCACACCCTTACCTTGATTAAATCGAAAGCTAGAAGTTGTTCTTGAGCTTTCCAAGCTTTTCCTTCTTTTCCTTCTCTTTTCTCCTCTTCCTCTTTCTTTCTCTTCTCTTTCTCTTATGTTTCTATTATTTCCTTTTCCTTCCACTTTTCCTTATATGTCTTTCTATTCTATTTCCTTCCATCATATTTATTCACTCAAATTATCTACCAATAATTCCAATAAATAAACAATCCAAATAAATCAATTAATTAATGTAAGTAATTAATTATTGAAAATTGGGCTGTTACACAACCCATTTCACTTTGGTATATGGAATGGATGCCGTCCTCCATATCGAAGTAGAGTTACCTTCCTTACGGGTATTGATGGAAACCAAACTTGATGAAGCCGAATGGGTTCAAGACATATTTGACCAGCTGAATCTCATCGACGAGAAGCGCATGACAACTATGTGCCATGGTCAGTTATACCAGAAACGGATGAAAAGAGCCTTTGACAAGAAAGTATGAATCTGTGAGTTCTATCAAGGAGAACTTGTACTCAAAAAGATCTTGCCAGTTCATAAAACATGTGTGGGAAATGGATGCCCAACTACAAAGGCCCATTTGTTGTGAAGATAGTCTTCTCCGGAGGATCGCTAATTCTTATAACAACGGATGGTGAAGAGCTTGCACATTCTGTGAACTCTGATGCAGTCAGAAAATATTATGCCTAAAATAACCTGCTAAGTCGAAAACCTGAAAAGGCGACTTAGGCAACAATGGGTATCCCGGTGGATCATAACCTACAAAGGACATCCAGGCAAAAATAAGGGTTGAAAATACAAAAAAAAAAATACATAGCTCGCTAAGCTAAAAACCTGAAAAGGCGGCTTAGGAAAAAATGAGCATCCCGGTGGATTGAAAACCCGAAAGGGCGGTCCAGGCAAAAATTTGGGACAAATGTATTTCACTATATCAGATGATGCTGATCATCAAAGAACATTTTACATATGAGATCAACTCCAATCCAATCGCTCTTGTCAGAAGCAGGATTTTGGGTAGTCTTAGTTATTAGGGTTAGTAGAAGTCGTTGGATTCAATGTAACCTTTCCCTATTGCCAATTTCATTTGTAATTTGGCTGGAGCTATGCCATTAGCGAGCTACCATTCTTCAATAAATTAAACCTTTTACTTATTCAAACTTTTTGCCATTTACGCTATCTCTTTTTCATTTTTGTTATGCAAATTGCTATTTGTTAAAAATTTTGAAAGTGGAAAGTTTTGAAAACGCTTTTGAAAAGAAAAAGTTGTTTTGACTTGTGGAAATATCTGAAGGACATATTCGTTCCCCAGTAAGTCTCAATGTTGCAGAAGCAGTTTTAAACCATTGCCTCAGCGTGAGTCCCTAGTGAGACTATAATCTACAACACTTTTGGATTGATCCAGTATCTCCAGCGACTTTCAAGACTACAGAGATCTCCCCAGTATCTTCCAAGCGATGCCTATTATTTGAGGACCCACTTCTAGTGGAATCATCTTTTCCTCACTGAAGTTGCTATACTTTCCTCAAGAAGTTTTCCCCAGGAGATTGCCACATTCTCCACAAGAAGTCAAGATACGTTCCCAGGGAATAAGCTGAGATGTACTTTCCCTAGGAAGTTGATGTAATTTTTCCAGGAAGCTACTACAGTTTTCTCCATGAAGCTTCCTAGCTTCACACTTCCCCATGAAGCGGATATTTATTTTATCCCCAGAAATCTCCACTCCTAAGATGACTCTCCCAACGAACAGGTGTTCTTTGAACAGATTTCAGACTCATGATGGTAATCCTCTCCAGTGAAATCATGATATCTTATCCCCAAGTAGAATTTTGTTCTCCCCAGAGAATTTGGAACTTTGAAGCAAGATTTAGTTCCATCATAAACGTTTCCTATCTCCTGATAGATGTACTTTTTCAGAGGTCTCCGGGTATCCCCGTCGAGATGTTTATTTCATCTCTTGTTTCCTCCTCTCGTCTGTTTTGTAAGCATGTGCATCAGCATAAGCATAAGCATGAGCATTAGCATACGCACTGCATTTTCGCTTTGGCATACGCATTAGCATCTCTATGTATTCTATCCTCGTTGTCTTTTGTCGTTACTTTGGCTATGGTTATTGCCGAGTAATTGGGTTTGTCCGTTCTCTCCAAGTAGATCGTCAACCTTAAGCATTAAAATACTTACTATTTTTAGTTTCCCCACAGAGTTCAACCCTCGTGGATGATGGTTATTTCAGTTATCTTTTCCATGCCTGGATAAGATAATTCCCATTTGAGTTCATTCCCTCAATGGAGTCTTGTTTGATAGCTTCTTTCTAGCTCGATTCTAGATTGAACTTCGGTCCCCGTCAGTCGTCGAACTAACCCAGACGTGCATTTATTATGCACTATCTACCAAGATGAGCCTTTTACAACGCCTCATTGCAGATAAGTGGCAGTCTCTCCTGAGAATCTTATCATGCTTTGCCCCAAGATAAGTGGCAGTCTCTCCGGAGAAGCTTATCGTTTCATCAGTTGACTTACCAGCAACAAGTGACCATCTCCCCTGAGAAGCTTGTTTACCATTACCTCTTGCAGATAAGTGACAATCTCATCCTGAGAAGCCTATCATTGCCACATTTACAGATAAGCGACAGTCACATCTTGAGAAGCTTATCATTGCCACATTTGCAGATAAGCGACAGTCTCATTCCGAGAAGCTTATCATGGTATCTTTACTCTCTAGTTAAGCGACAATCTCATTTCGAGGAGCTTATCGTCACCTTTTACAACACACTTAAGTGACAGTCTCATTCCGAGAAGCTTATCATGGTATCTTTACTCCCCAGTTAAGCAACAATCTCATTTCGAGGAGCTTATCATCACCTTTTACAACATAGTTAAGCGACATCCTCATCCGAGGAGCTTATCATCACCTTTTACAACACATACAAGCGACAGTTCTCGCCTGAGAAGCTTATCATTATATCCGACAAGCGACAGTTCTCGTCTGAGAAGCTTATCACTACATCTTACAACCCTAGTTAAGCGACCGTCTCATCCGAGAAGCTTATCACCACCGTTAAGCGGTAGTTCTTGCCTGAGAAGCTTATTCCTATCTTCATTATGACTAGAAACAAGTGTCCGTCTCCCTCGAGAAGCTTGTTTCCATTGCCCTAAACCTTAAGACGTTAAGTCGTCGTACTCATGCTTAGGCGTCCCGCCGTGGATAATTTTACCCTTTTCAAGTAAAATAAGAAACTGAGACCCGTTCATGGCATAATAACCTTGGAGGCGTCGGGAGGTTTATTTACCCTTTCTAAATGAATCATTTAGTTAAAGAAGAAGCTGTATCATATTTTGATCATGGAAGCTTATCTTTTTATCCTAGTGTGTCAACCGGTCATGCCTGAACCTGTTGAGCAGCTATTCTGGATATTTCCCTAGTGGAGACCGTCTTGCCGGTGCCATCTCCATCAAGGATCCCATTTTACCTTTCTATCCTAGAGTGTCAACCGGTCATGCTTGAACCTGTTGAGCAGCTAATCTAGATATTTTCCTCAGTGGAGGCTATCTTGCCGGTGCCATCTCCATCAAGGATCTCTTTTTTGTTTTATCCTAGAGTGTCAACCGGTCATGCCTGAACCTGTTGAGCAGCTACTCTTGGATATTTTCCCCAGTGGAGGCCGTCTCGCCGGTGCCATCTCCATTGAGGATCTCTTCTTGTCTTTCTTTCTAAAGTGACAACTAGTCATGTTTGAACATGTTGGTCCATCACTTTAGATTTCCCCGGTTTTGTGGTATTTCCCCGTGTCGTCGTTCCGTCTGCATTTTTCATCCTTTTCATCATACGCATCACTTTAGATTCATAGAATTGTCAGCATTTTTGTTTTGTCCATAACATTGTATATCACTGCATCTAAGGGCAAAATTTTCGGTTATCTGTATTTAAATCCCTTTCACCAAGATTTCTCGAGCCTTCGTCGCTCAAATCATTCGGTGAAGTTATTTAAATAGGGGCAACTGTCATACCCCAAATTTTACCCTTAGATCACTGATCATTTTGCATTTCATTTTGTTCTGTTTTTTTGTTTTAACTAACCGCTGACCGATTTGCTCAGTCTAGTTGTTTTGCAGTAGGATAACAGCGTTTGCGCTTTAATTCATGAAGGGCAAAAGGGTCATTAATTTATAGTCTGTTGGCGATTACGAGGCAAAGTCATTATCAGAGATTCCTCAAACAACTAGGGTTTCTACCTCCGAATCATGCAATTTTTATTTGAGAATGTGTTGAATTTTATGACAATATTAACGTCAGACTCCTCTCGACACAATACATCTTTATTCAAGAACCGGGATTTGGTCGTCAGTTGGATTTTGAAATGATGTTTGATTCATAAACCATATGGAGCTGAGGACGTTGAAATATAAATGAATTTGGGTTAAATCGGTGCGAGAATCGGCTTCAAGGAATTTATTCTAGCCCGTGCACATTTTCCTGTTTTTCTAACTGGTTACAAATTAATTTTTGGAGGAACAGGAAATTATGGTTCGCATCGAGTTTATAATAAATTTCAGTTTGTTTGATCATGATTATAAGTCAATTTAATTCAGGTTACAAAGTCAGATTATTCAAGACACAATCGGGATTTTAAATGCGGAGTAAAGTTCGTTTTGTCGTTAATTTGGATTTCTCTATTTATTTGTTCAAGGTCGTATTCACCAATTTTATTATCAAGTGAAAATTAAGTTTCAAGGGGTCCGGTTAAATTCAGAAGTGTTTTGGATGTGATTTAATATTCAAGTATTGTGCAAAATGGTAAATATTTTGGATTTTAAATTGAAAATGTCAAGCATTCAAGAGAAAATAAGGATTGAATTTAATCAGAAAATAAGAGCTCATTTTATTGAATTTATTTTTCATTCTTTGTACAATTTTAGATTACCTCATGTTCAAGATTACAAATTAAGTCCTAAGGTCCTAATTGTTCTAAACCCTAATTTTTCCTAAGAATTCTTCACGCCCGATCTTTAATCTTCGAATCTTCGAAACTGCAAAATAGAGAACGGAAGACAAATCGTCAATTGGGTTAGAATTAATTTAATCAAAAAGTTGGTTTTTAATTGTTGTGATACCCTCAGGAAATTATCATCATCGGGTACGTCGGGAGGGGCAACAAATGAATGCCGCCACATCCCCCGACTTCACTTTCCGACCTCGGCAAATCTAGCAATAATCTGTTCAAAATTATTCCGAGAGAGAGAGAGAGAGAGTTTTTGAATGATTTTTCTGTTCAGCCAAACAAGTCATAAAAAAAGTCCAACAAATCCAATTCCGAAAAACCATTAACACCTCCAACAGTAAAGGCCAAAACAAAAATGGCAACATGAGCCATCACCATTAAAAAATCCGACAGGATCAAAAAGGTCATCAAAGTCCAAAATTCGAAAATAGAAAAACATCAAACCTGCCAAAACATGTTCTGCTCGGAAAGGAAAGTGGCGTTAAGGCGTTTAAATCTCTTCAAGAGGAAGAAGAGATTATAAGAAGAGGAAAAAACATAAGTTCTGGGACGAAAAATCATCACCAAAAAACAAAAAATCAAAGATCAACACTAAAAGCTTCACCCAAAACTGATCTGAAAAAACAGCATTTGAAGGTCTCAACAAAAATCCAGAAATCGTCTTTAAGAAGACTTCAACGGATCCGGAAACCAACGTCAACCCGTACGAAAATCACAGATTCTAACCGCCAAATAACGAATCCCACAAACCGTCAACCAAACTTAAAAGGCTCAGTCATCAACATCATCGTCGTTTTTCACAAACCAACACTAAAGCCAAACCGTGAAGAACACAAAAAAAATCGTAAGATTGTTTTAACATTTTTGTGTGGGTTTTATTTTTTTATAGCAAAAGCTAACATAGAAGAAGAAAACAAAGCAAATCGCATGGTCAGAGAGAAGAAGGAGGAATATTCAAAAGAAGGAGAGATTGGGAAAGATGAAGAAGGAAATTTGGCAAAGAAAGCCAAAAGTAGAGGTCGTTGCGACTCCTTGTGAAATTAGGGTTTAAAGCCCTAATTTCTGTCCAACTCCCCCCTTTTATATTAAAATGGGTCGGGTCTAGGGCCTGACCACCCAGCCCGACCCAATCTCTTTTTTTTTTCTTTTTTTTTTATTTTTCTGTTTAATGATTTTATTTTGTAATTGTTAATAATAATAATACTAACATCTAACATATACTAACTCTATTAACTATTAACCAACAAACATTAAAGGTCTCGAAAAAATTTAATTTAATAAAATAAAATAAAAATGATTTTTAATTAAAAAAAAAGTAATAGCAACTAAACATTTTTTTAGGTTTGACTTTTAAGCTAATTTCCCCGTTAATAAAAAAAAAATAATAATATTTAGTTTCAAGAATTTAATTCAAACTGAAATGTTCAATTTAGTATTTTATTTTTAAAAAAAACTCTTTTCCATAGTAAACTGTAAAAAATATATCCATTTAAAATCAAAATCAAAAGAATTTTTATAGATAACTTGAAACTTTTAAAGAAAAAAAAAATAAAACTTTTCTTTTGTATATTTTAAGATCAATTAATTTTAACCTATCATTTTAAACTTAGAGCTAATTTTAATCGCAAATGTAAATTCTCAAAACTCACAAAAATAAATAATCTATTTAATTTAAATTAATTAGCCTAGCACATTTATTTCTAATCTAATTTTCTAACATTTTCTTAATTACAATAATATCTCCCTAAAATCATAAACAACTCAATTTCATTTCATTATCACACTTAACCATTACCCATTCGCTTCTAACTTCGCTTCTCAAAATTATCTATCTAAAAATAATCCTTAACTACGCTTATCACTGATACTTGTATCTCCATATTCATCATCTTTATTCACATTTTCAATTATCCATTGTGCTTTATTTTAACGTTATTCCCCTCCGAAGGAAAGGTTCACCTGTTTGACCGCCGTGTCAATATTCCCTTACCCTCACCCATCCTAGCCTTAGGATCTGAGTCGTTGTACTCGTGCTTAGGCGTCCTGCCGTGGACACACCTTTACCCTTTCAAACATAAGACTTTGAGTCGCCGTACTCATGCTTAGGCGTCCCGCCGTGGATATCCATCCTTTTATCCTAGCCTTAGAATCAGGAGTCGCCGCACTCCATGTAAGTGAAGGTGAGAAAATACTTAGAAGGGGGGTTGAATAAGTATGAATATAAAAACTTAGAAGTAAAAACTCAAGTATTTTTATCCTGGTTCGTTGAACTCAACTACTCCAGTCCACCCTTTCTAGAGTGATTTGCCTTTCTCAAACAAGGACTTAATCCATTATTTAATCAACTGATTACAATAGTAAGCACTAAGAACAACTGTTCAAAGTCTTCTCAAGAACTACTGATCCTAACTGGATCTTCTCAAGGTTTTCTTACAATCAAATGTAATAATATATACAAGTGTTAAGATGCTTCTAATAAAGCTTTATCACAACTGTGATTTTTCACTTAAGATTAAGAACAAAGAAATAATTCTAGCAATAATATATGAGTTGTATGAGAGCTTTGATAATGAATTCTTTTTCAAGTGATTCGCCAACTGAACAAGATGAGTGGAGACTTGCTTTTATAGGCACAGTGATCCAAGAGTATTTCACGTTGAGAAGTGTGTACCAAAAGGTCTGAGCCTTTTTGTCTTCACATCAAGTGACCTTTCCTAGAAGAAGAAAGCATAGAGAAATCCTTTTTGTCTGTGTTCTTGTGTCTAGCATAAATAAGGAAAGAGTCGTTTGGATATTCCAACGGACATAATCTTTGAATTCTTCTTCAATAATTTTCAGCAAGAATCATCAGAGTGTAATTTAATCAGAGCCTTCTGATGTTGATCAGAGTTTTGCTGAATCAGAGTCTTTGCAGCAAGTATGCTTTTAGCGGGTATAAGTTCAAAGCAGAGTTTTGGGTCAGATCCTCAGTACTGACAGCGTTAGTACTATCAGAGTCTTCTGAAGTAACTATGCTTGAAAACTCTTCATACAGAATTCTTCATTGGTTCAGATGCTTCTGGATTGCTTCAGATTCTTCTGGAGCTTCTGCTTCAGATCCTTCTGGAGGCAATGCTCAGGATCTTCTGATGGCAGCGTTCAGAATCTTCTAATGGGTGCATCTGATGCTTCAATGCCTTGCAAATTTCTTATGTTCAGATCTGATTTGCTTCTGGAGTGATATTTATTTTAATATCTGCAGCAAACATTCTTAAGCAAATTTTAGAGTACATAATTCTTAACTACAAAATTTCATAATAGTTATCATCAAAACATAGAGATATTACTAAGAACCAATCTGTGTTCTAACAATCTCCCCCTTTTTGATGATGACAAAAACATCAGAAATTTTGTTTAATTGTAAAGAGAATAATTATAACTCCCCCTGAGATGATGAATCTCCCCCTGAATTAAATATTAATAAGGAATAGAAACTTCCCTTTTTGTCTTGAGTATTTTTCAGAGTTAGAGCTTGATTGTTCTAAACATTTGAGAGTCAGAGTCTCTTGCATATTTCAGAGTCTGAGTCTGATAAATTAAATATGATCAGGGAGTCTCAGAGTTTCTTTTAAAGAGTATATCAGATTTATCAAATGTTCTGAAACACTCAGATTTTATGTTATATAAAATTGATATGTCTGAAGTTTCATTCTGGTAGAATTTAATTAAACAGTTCAGATCTATTTTCTCCCCCTTTTTTGTCATAAGCAAAAAGTAAGAACTTTTAAAAGACAAATAAAAGGAAAAACAAACGAGATAAATCATGTAGAGAAAACATTGAGACATCCATTCATTCAGAGCAAAAAGAATACAAACATCAGAAAATATTCAAGTACATGTGCAATCATCAGATGCAAACATCAGAAAAAAAATAAACTAAGATTGTTTTGACAAAATCATCTTCAACAGATCAGTAATCTCAGAAGAGGACTGTTCTTGTTTTGACATCCACTTAGCCATGGTTTCATTCTTCTGATCTTGTTTGGACATCCACTGAGCCATGTCTTCAGACTTTTTATCTTGCTTAGCCATCCATGACTTAATCTCTGATTGACCAGTGTTGCACCCCAAAATTTGTCCAACATTTCTTTACCTAGCTTATGTTTCATTTTATGCACATTAGCATTATCATTTGCATTTCATTGACATGTATGCAGGAGATCAAGAGGTATGATTACCAATTAAGATCTATACAAGACTATGAAGCTAGATAAGAAGGTTATTTAGATGTTCAAGGGTTGATATCCTTGTCAGAGAAGTTAAAAGATCCTCAGAGAGAGTGATTGAAGCCAAAAGGGTGTGTCCCCTAACTTGAGAGTTGGGGGGAAGCCATCAGATGATTCTGAGGCCATGAAGATGGACTTGAGGTCTTTAAAGAGCTCATGAGAAGTGTTAAAGGTCACTTTGAGGCCTAGACGTGTCATTATGCAAGAATAAGAGGGCTCAGCCATGAGTGGTGCAGCTAGGGTTTGACTGGGTCAACCCTAAGTCAACTGATGATTTGAACAAGGTTGAGACCTAACCCAAGAGCCATGTGATCATGGATAGATACATTGAGATGTCATAAGGATGATTCCAAGGTTAACTCATCATGATTGAAGAGTTTGAGAAGTTTCAAGCTAGGGTTTCTAAGGCTTGACAATGTAAAATCCCCTAGTTTGACCCCTATCTTCAAGGAAATATAGCTCAAGATGTGATCGTCATCTCATCTTTCCCCCAACATGATTGTTGTATATAATGGTCTTAGATTTAATTTGAGTTCTAGAAGTCCTTGATAGGATTTGTAGAACTCAAGTTATGACTTTGACAAGTTACAGGTCATCTGAGGTATGTGAATTTGGAGCTTGAAAGTTGTCCAACTTGCATGAAACTTTTGCCCTAGAAGGATGATTCCTATGAACTTTTGGTAAACATAAATGTTGTTCCTTATCCTCTTAGATTTCTAGAGAATACTAGAAGTCCTTGATAGAATTTTTAGAACTCAAGTTATGGCTTTGACAAGTCAAGGGTATTTTGGTCATTTGGAGATTACAGGTCATTCCAAACATAAGGCCATAACTCCTATTTGCAAGCTTCAAATGGGAAAATGTTCAACATAAAACTTGTTCAAAATGATGTTTTAAGGCTAGCTAAGAGGTCATGAGAGGTTGGAATTGCTTGTAGCTCAAAATCACAAAAATGGCCTAAAATAAGGATGAATTTCAAATGAACCAAAGATGGAAATTGGGATTTTTGATCTACATGTCCAAACCAAGCCATATGAGATACCATTTTGATTGTAAAACATATTTTAAGAACATTGGTATTGCCACAATTTTGACTTGAGGGTTAATTTGGAGACTTGCTTTGAAAAGTGGTTACTTACATCTTAAGTAACAATTGCCAAACCAATATTCAAGGCATAACCAAGGCTCCTTTCAATCCAAACACATCCAAAATACCATTAGGAGAGAAATTGGAAGAAAATGAGGGTGAATACAATATGCCAACATGAGCTGTTATGAACACACCATGAGATTGAACTTTCCATGACATGAGAGATTGAACTTCTCATTAGAGTGATCTAGAACTTTCTAGATCATCCATACATGTTCTATATATGATTTAGAAGTGGTTCAGAGTGAAGGTTGGTAAGAATTGAGAGAGGAAAGTGAGATTGCACTTTGAAATTTATCATTGCAAATCAAAATCGGTTACAAGGTTTGAAGCCATTTCAATCCACGATTTTGATCTCAGAAGCTTGCTTTAGCATTGGTGGATGATTCCAGATGGAGAATTGAGCAAGATTGGTGAAGAATCGTGTGATAGCCATTGAAATTTTTCATCTGCAACTCAGAATTGGTTTCAAGAATTCAGGGCGTTTCAATTCTTTTCATTGCATACAGAAGGTTGATTAGAGGCTAGTGAAGGATTCTGCAAGCTCTTGAAGGTTGATTTGAAGATTCAAACACTCTGCTTGCTCAATTTTACCAGGTATGCAGTTCTTGTCCTATGGCTTCAATTAAGTAGAATTAAGAGGAATTGTTATGGTAGATGCATAGTAGAATGGTGTAGGAAGATTTATGGATCATAAATTTGAAGGTTAGTGACCAATTAGGGTTGTTCCAATTTTTGGTTGAGACGGTGTTCTTCCGAATCTTGAGGTTTTAGAACTAATTAAGGGCATGAATGGATTCCTGGGGAGATTTGAGGCGAGATTTATCAAGGAATCGTGGCCTATGGTGGATTCTATAGAGAGTTAGGGTTGGGAGTGATGACCGGAGAACCACCGGCGGTGGCCATGGCTGCGCGCGAGTTTCAGAGATTCAAAAGGTTGAAGACAACCTTAGAGCCATTGGATGGGGCTGAGACCTTTGACCAGATGAGGATCCAACGGCCACGTATTGATTTGAGTTTGTGAAGGACTTTGAATAATTTGAAACGCAGCGTTTCACTTAAGTGTTGGTTTTGGGCTCAGTCAGTAGTTGATAACCACACCCCCTTATGGCCCAATCACTAAATTGAACTGATTTCTTATGCTATTCACACCACGCGCTTGTCATTTTTCTTTTGATTTTCATTTTATTTTTCATTTCATTCATGGTTATTGATTAATTCATAAAAAATAGAAAAATAACTCAATTAATCCCATTCTTTTTGCCATGGATTCATGAGTGAATCTAGTATTTTTTAGATAAAAAATATTAATATTCCATGCATTTTCTGATTTTATGGGCATTTTTACATTTTAATTGACATTAAAATAATCATGGTTGATGCTTGATTTTGTTGAATTTGGTTTGATCATGTGATGATGATTTTGGCCTTGATTTTTTGTGTGTAGCTAGCACAGATATGCATTATCCCCCTAGATTTTTATCACATTTTTGTGATGAACGCAAGTGGTAGTTTTAGGTTGAAACCTTAAGAGCTCCATTTTTAGGGTTTAGGGTTGATACCTTGTGGTTTAGATTTAATTTTTAGAACTTGGTGGATGATTCAACCTCTGATTTTTGTATGGTAGATTCATGATTGAATTAGGATCCCTTAGGAATTTTTGTAGGAATTTACAATGTAGTTTACTATTTTTGTTTGATTTTAGTTTAGGTGCTAGTTTTAGATGATTCTAGGGCACTATTTCAACTAGAATGACTTCTTTAGTTCCCTTAGATTAGGGTTTTGGCTCTCTTGCTCTTGGATGATGTCAAAGACAAGCTTGGGCTACCATGGATTGAATGAAGAAGCTTGGATGTGAAGATCTTCCCTTCTTTTGGTGTAGTGTTGATTAGGTGTTAAGATTAGGGTTTGTAGGCAGAGCTTATAGATAGATTCTCTTCTTTCATAAACATGGAAGATGTTGATCACTTCCATTCTTCCCTATGATGTAAGGTCCCTTTGTAAAGGCCTCATCCCTCCTTTGGTAGGATGTGTGGCTCTTTACAAGTTTGTTAGAACCTTTGAGGGTCCCTTTCTCTGATGATAGGATGCTTAGTGGTGACCTTTGGTCTTCACTTTGCTGTCAATCATCCAAACTTTGCTCTTGATAGATGACTCTTTCTCCCTTGCTAGAGGATGGAGGTCCTTGCTAGAAGATTGAAGATGCTAGGAGTTGATACTTCCCTGTGTTTTAAGATTGCCCTTAAGAGATGAAGCTTGTAGATCAGGGAGAGCAAGTTGATACTGGTAAAGAGGAGAGAGCTGAAGCTTGAAGACCAAGTTGACTTTTGTGAAGGAGATCAAATTGAAATTGGGGAAAGAGTTGAGGCTTGAAGTTGGAGAACAGGTTGATACTTGTGTAGGATGCATTGAGAGCCTGAAGGAGCCAAGTTGATACTTGATATTAGGAGTGAAGCCTGAAGGTGGAATTGACTGGAGAGCTGAAGCTTGAAGTTGAAGTAGAGGGAATAAGTTGATACTTATGTTTGATGTGTTGGAAGCTTGAAGAAGAAAGTTCCCACTTGCTATTGAAGATGATAATCTTGGAGGAGCTGTTGAAGTCTGAAGACTGGAATGCTGGCAGAAGGTTGCTTTGCTGTAAAGTTGTAGGGGTGGTTGATCTGCTTTCTTTTCTGTCTGTTTGCTTGCTGTGCAACTGTATTGGTGTGACTTGTTTGATTTACTTGATGCATTAGAATAAGTTCACATCTAGACTGATGTAATCTAGGAGCATGATTGCACTAGAGGTTGAGTTGCTCCCTCTGCTTGTATTTTTACTGTGTGGCTTTGCTTGCTGGTATTCGGTAGAGCCCTGCTCCCTTGCCTATGTGGTTTGTGATTTGCTTGATGGCATTTTATTTCCTCTGTATGATTGCAGTTATTGTGTTTGCTTGATAGCGTGTTATTTCTATTGTATGATTGCAGTTATTCATATATGGCTTGAGGTTGAGACGAGCCTATGGAGGCTGATACCCCACACACATTTCCTCCCTCACTTGCATTGCATGCATTTTACAGTCGTTTACTGTTTACTGTTTAAGCTGATGCTTTATCTGTTTCTGTTTATCACTGGCATGATCCCTTAGGAATCTCACTTCCTTTGATAAGGAAGTGATGATTAGAACTTTAGGTTGAAACCTATGCATGATAACTTCTAGGAGTTCCCTGTTTCAAACCTCAACCATAGGATGAATCCTTGGCATGACAACAGTAGGACTTGATAGTCTCCCCGTAGTTGAGCCTGTTCTCTCTTCTCATCTCAAAACAAATCAAAATACAGTAATAAAGGTTAACTGACGTCGTACGTTACGAGCCTTAAGCTATCTGAGAAAGGATTGTTGGAGAGTTTCTTTTCAACAGCTTGGATGTTTAGTATGGCACCCATTGGGTGACATGCGACGCATTCACTCTCAGGTCATAGTCTCTAGTGCGATATTGGTTGCAAACATCCATAAAAAATAGTTCTTTCGTAAAAGACAGAAAACAAACTTCAAACCTTTTTGCCCCGTGGGCCCATAATTCAAAGGAAGCTTTTCTGAAGAAAAGAGTGTCGTTAACTCCTAGTTCTACCGCAAACGGTAACGCCTAAGTCTCCAAGGGTCGAGCTGCGTACACCAAACTGCTGGAACTGTTTGTTAACCCTACTCGATAAAACAGATGAATCTGAATCCCCGTAATCCGTATTATCTCGAACTACGTAAGCTCTGATCTCTCATACCTGTTGAGAGTACGTAGGCACAATACTGACGTATTGGCGAGCCACCTTCCCCGTAACCCATAGTTAGTCGAACTACGTTGACTCTGATTTCTCATTCTCTGATGAGAATACGTAGGCATAAAGTGCGACGCTTTGCCGAGTCATTTTTTCTTTTCTTTTTAAGCCAGCCTTGATAGGTAGATAGATTAAACCAACCCGTAGACAAACTAACAAGCGTGGATCCCATCGAGTACGATGGACGTGAGGGGTGCTAATACCTTCCCCTTGCGTAACCGACTCCCGAACCCAGACAATGGTTGCGATGACCTTGCCTTATACCTTTTCGTCAGGTTTTTCCGATCGTTTCCTTTCCCGCTCTGAGGGATAAATAACGAAAGGTGGCGACTCTTCTGTTTTGTCGGCACCTTATTTTCGCGGTAGCGACAACCAGCTTCCAGAACTACAATCTTATCTTCAAGATCTGGATACTCTTTCTTGATCTCAGATGAAGAAGGTGGGACAGATTCTGAAGCATGAACAAAGTCAATTTCCATAGGGGATTTGGAGTCAGGAGCAGCAGATCCAGAAGGATGTTCTACAAGAGTCATAGCCAGAGGGTTGTCTTCAGATGCAGATTCAGTATTCTCTTCTGATGATGAAGAAGCATCTATAAGAAGCAATGGTGCAGATCTTTTAATAGTCCAGAACAAACTTCTAGTAGTTTCAGCAAATCTGAGCTTCGCATCATCAGAACATACGTTCTTCAGATTTGATGCTACAGTATTGAATCTGTTGATGAAGCTATTCCAAATAGCATCAGATTCATTTGCATCCATTATTGATGAACACTTCCTATGTACAGAGCCTAAATACATCTCTATTTCTTTCAAAAAACTTGTAAATAAATGATCAACATTCAGCCTAGGTTTAGGGTTTAGAAAGGTTTCCAATGTGATTGGCCTGGGTTGGGGTGAAGGTGGAATGATGAATTTTGGAATGGTGATCAGAGGACGAGGGTAGAAGGGTATGAATGGAGGATCAGATGAATTGTCAATTTTTGATCTGGTTAAAACATTCAACAGATATGGTTTTGCATTTGATGCATAGGAAACAACATCAAATGGGGTATCAGAGTAAGGAGTGAACGCAAATTTATCAGATAAAATGGGTTCTGATGAGATCATTTCTGGCAGTTCTTTAATATACCTTTGAAGAACAGATGGTAGAATGATGGTAAGTTTGGGTTTAATAGGAGTGATAATGTCAGATGGTTCAATTTTGGTGTATAAATTTTTGAATTTGAAACCAGAGGGAAGTTTGTCAGATGAAAACAGTTTACACGAAGCAGAGGGTACACACTCAGATGTCCTTGGCTTAGGTGTTGGGATAGGATTGGGAATGAGAATTTCAGAAGAAACAGGTGGTTCTGGTTGGTTAACTTCAGGATTTCTGAGAGAGGGAGATATCAGAAAATCTGGGTGTATATCAGATTCTAATGAATTTGAGGATGTGGTTGGAGTATAAGACGTTGAGGACACTTCAAAAATAGTTTTGAGAGATGTAATGTTTAGAACCTCTGTCTCAGGGATATTTGTTTCAGATGGGTTGGTTGATTCTGATGGATTCTCAGGAAGTTTTTATGGAGGTTCAGATGTAGGTGGTTCAGATGTAGGTGGATCAGATTGTATAGGTTCATAAATAACTTGTGCAGATGCAATAGGTTCAGGTGTGTTTGATTGTGATTTTTCTGGTTGTGGTTGTTTTTCTGGTTGTTGTTGTTGTTCAGATTGTTCTGTTGGTTTTGTTATAGGTGGTGGAGTTTGATTTGCTGGTGTTGTTATTGTTGGTGTTGGTGCAGATGATTGATTAGTATAAGGTTTTACAGGAGTGGTGGAAACAAGATCAGATGATTTTTGTGGGGAAGGAATTTTTAATGGTTCAGAATTATGAGATGGAGCAGGAACAGATTGTTTCTGAGTAGGAGGTTGTTTTGGAATAGACTTGAATGTTGATTCATTCAAAACAATATTATTGAAAGAGGATACAAAAGATTTGGTACCTTTAATCTTGATACGCTTTGTGGGAACAGAGGGAGCGTCTCCAGATGCTTTCCTCTTGATCAGCTTCTGAGGCTTGTCAGCAACTTTGGGCTTCTTCTGAACAACAACTTCTTCTGCTTCTGATTGACCTCTTTTCCTTATGTTCTCATTTCCTCCATCAAGCATTGGTTCCCTTGCTCTTTTTATAATATCTGCAGGAGTGGGCGTTCCATCTGCCTTGCAAGAATCAATATATCTCACAATAATTTCCCTTGGTTCTTCAGCACAGAACAGTGGGTAGTTTTCAACTGAAATTCTCTTCTGACTGAGTTCAGAGATATTCAGCTTCTTGGGTGCAGATGTGAGTTCCTCTACAATTTTTAGCCTCTGAAGACTCTTGGCATTCATAGGTTTCCCAACAATAGATTCAAGTTCCTCCTTGACTCCAGCAGCATATAGAGCAGTCACCAGTCCATTTTCTGTCAGAATATCTGAAATTAACCTTCCAAAGGGAATCCATGTTCTGATCTTCTGACCCTTATCTTTTACAGATTCTCTTGAAGCATTGATATGATTCCATAAATGCATGAACAGAATGTAAGGAAGATCTACCTTAGTGCTCTGACTTAAACAGCACATGAAGTAGAGTTGTTCATTGTTCACATAGTCTGGAGAATTTGTAGATTTTTTATGATGAATGCATCCCATAAAAGTCTTTGCCTAGATTTTGTAGTCAGGCTTCAGATCATTAAACTTGTTAGAGGCCTGTCCAGAAGTCATGACTTCCTCATAGACTTCTTCCATGTCTACACGCCCAGCTGGCAGATGAGATACTCCATCAGTCTCCTCATACCCTATGAGTTTCCTGATTAAATCTTCTATAATTATAATCTCCTTACCCAGAACAGAAGACAAGATGAATTTGGGGTATACAGAAGCATGTATCCAGAATTCTTTCACCAGATGAGGGTAAACTGGTCCAAATAATTTGTCAAAGTATTTTACCCAGCCTTGAGCATCAATTATTGAACGAAATTCAAATCCATTTTCATCTAATGAATCAAATTCCACCATTGATTCACAGATGTTGCACCCCAAAATTTGACCAACATCTCTTTACCTAGCTTGTGGTTCATCTCATTCACATTAGCATTATCACTTGCATTTCATTGACATGTATGCAGGAGATCAAGAGGTATGAGTACCAATCAAGAGTTTGAAGCTAGCCAAGAAGGTTATTCAAGTGCTTAAGGGTTGATATCTTTGTCAGAGAAGTTAAGATATCCTTAGAGAGATTGGTTGAAACCAAGGTTGTGTGCCTCCTAACTTGAGAGTTGTGGGAGCTCCTCAGATGATTATGAAGCTATGAGGATGGACTTGAAGCCTTGAGAGAGCTTATGAGATGTCTTGAAAGTCATCATGGAGCCTAGAGAGGTCATTGTGCAAGATTAAGAAGACTTAGCCATGAGTGGTATAATTAGGGTTTGACTGGGTCAACCCTAGGTCAACTGATGATTTGGAGAGGGTTGAGACCTAATTCAAGAGCCATGTGATCATGGATTAACACGTTGAGATGTTATAAGGATGATTCCAAGGTCAACTCATCATGATTGAGGAGTTTGAGAAGTTCCAAGCTAGGGTTTCTAAGGCTTGACAGTGTAAAATCCCCTAGTTTGACCCCTAACTTCAAGGCAGTTTAGCTCAAGATGTGATTATCATCTCATCTTACCCCCAACATGAATGTTGTAGAGCTTGTTCTTAGCTTTAATTTGAGTACTAGAAGTCCTTGATAGGATTTGTAGAACTCAAGTTATGACTTTGACAAGTTACAGGTCATCTGAGGTATGTGAATCTGGGGCCTTGAAAGTCACCCAACTTGCATCCAACTTTTTCCCAAGAAGGATGATTCCTATGAACTTTTGGTCCACATGAATGTTGTTCCTTATTCTCTTAGCTTTCTAGATAGTACTATAATTCCTTGATAGGATTTGTAGAGCTCAAGTTATGGCTTTGACAAGTCAAGGGCATTTTGGTCATTTGGAGATTATAGGTCATTTCAAGCATAAGGCCATAACTCCTACTTCCAAGCTTCAAATGGAAAAATCTTCAACATCAAACTTGCTTAAAATGATGTTTTAAGGCTAGTAGGGAAGTCATGAGATGTTGGAAAGGCTTTTAGCTCAAAATGGTAAAAATGACCTAAAATGAAGGCATAAGTTAAATAAGTCAAAGTTGGAAATTGAAATTTCCAAGCTACACATCCAAACCATGGCATGTAATAGGTCATTTTGACTCTAGAAAACATTTTAGAAACAATGGTTCAGACACATTTTTGATTTGAGGCCTAGATCATGGACTTGCTTTGGAAAATGGTTACTTGCATATTAAGGTACATATGCAAAACACAAGGAAAGGCAATGCACAAGCTAGTAAAGTATCCTAACATGTCATGTATCTCATCTAAGGAGATTTTCAAGTCAGAACAAGTTGCTGCAAGAGGCATAGCACAAGATGGCACATGAGATGGATTGAAATCAAAAACTCATGACATGAGAATCTCAAATTCTCATTGGATGATTCCAGAAAGTTCTGGATGGGTCTGAACCACCCTATATAGTGATTAGAACTTGCTCAGATGCAAGGTTGGTGAGAGATTAGAGAGGAGAGTGAGATAGCCATTGCAAGTTGAAATCAATTTTTACATTCCACACCATTTCTATTGATTCTTTCAATCCTAACACCTTCCATTGATCATACTGAATGTGTGCATACCAAATTGAGGGCAAGATCATGAAGAATTGAAGAGTTAGCATTTGGATTTTGGGAGCTGCAAGTCACAATCGGATTTGGAGATTCAAGCTTCTTGGATCAAATCTTTTGCAAACAGAAGCATTAACATCAATCAAGGAGTGATTCTGAAGAGTTTGAGGGGTTGAAGTGAAGCTTTGACCTATCTGATGTTCAAGATTTGACAGGTTTGCAACTTTTCTTCTACACCTTAATTTAAGCATAATTAGTTAGATTTGTTAGGTTAGAATGGTTAGAGACAAGTAGGAGATGGATTCCGGAAAGTTTGAGAGCATTTGGTGAAGTTCAAGATAGTGACACCATTTCTGTTTACCACCATAACTTGCTGAATCTTGAGAGATAATCTTGGTATGATGGCAAGAATTGACCAGTGTAGCATGAGGAAAAGATTGATCACTTTAATTTCAAGAATGGTTAGAGTTGAGATTTGAGCATAGTTTTGATCTTGGATCGGGTTTGGAGATTGAGGGCATTTCAATTGATTCTAAGGCCATGGTTGTGATCAGGGATGAATTTAGAACGGATTAGGGTTTTGAACCATGGATTTTGGTTGAGTTTGGATGGAGTCCGAGTTAGGGATTTGAGCTCTGCAACTATGGAGCTTTCCTTCCACTTTCATGGCTGGAGGAAGAAGACAATGCTATGGCCGTTGGATGGAGATTGGACCCATTGACTGGGATCAGATCGTGTGGCTAAGGTTTAATCTCACGCTTGAAGAGGGATGTCTGAAGACAACCCAAACGGTGCGTTTCATTTAACTTTCGTTTGGGCTTAATTGCTATACACACCCCCTCTCATGGCCCATTGCATTTTGAACTGATTTTCTTTACTAAATGCACCGCATATTTTTCCTTTTTCTTTATATTTTTGAGTGGTTTTCTGATTATAATTGGTCCTAGCGCGCATTTCTAGCCACACCCCCATTTCCAGCCCAGTCATGAATTGAACTGCATACCATTGCTATCTGCACCAATGTTTTCATATTTTATTTTCTTTTTCTCCATTTTTCTTTAATCTTTGAAAAATCATATTAAATAGAAAAATGATGATTTTTACATGGGGATTTTTTCTCCTATTTCACATTGATGTCTAAAAAATTATAAAATCAAAATACTTTCATTTCATGCATTTTTAATATTTCTTGTATATTTTCTCTTTTAATAGCTTTTTAATTCATTTTATGTTGATGCATAGATTTGTAGAATTTTGTTTAGCTAGTTCCCTTTGAATTTTTGAACCATTCTTTTTAGGACAGTTATATTAGAACTTTAGCTCCCCTCTGGATTTATTCCATAATTTTGTGGTTAATTTTTGATTAGTTTTGATTAGATGACTTTAGGTTGTATAGAATTAGGTCAATCCTTAACATAGGTCCACAATAACACTAGAATTTTGGGTTTCTAGGTCAATTTAGATATTGGGACATATAGGGTATTAAGGGTAGTCATATAGGATCCCCTAGAAATTATATTAGATTTTAATATAATAGTATACTATTTTTAATTGATTTTTGTAGTTGATTGTTGTTTGTGTTACCCTTGTGGGCTTGTATTTTGTTTTGCCTTGCTTTGTGGGTTTTTGCTTGGCTTGGTGGGCTTGGTCTTGCTTTGAGGAGCATGGAGGAGCATAGTAGAAGACTTGAAGATTGAAGAAGGAGCTTGAGAGCTTGAAGCCTTGTTTGTTTTGTTGTTGTTTTAGGGTTAGGAATTAAGAAGAGCTTAGACCTAGTTAACTTCTTTCTTAAACATGGATGGTATCTTTCACCTCCATTTTTCCCCATGATTCAAGGTCCTTCCATGGTACTCACCTCCCTCCTTTAGAGGGATAAGTGATGGTACCTAGGAAGTAGAACTTTTGAGGGAACCATTCTTTTGATGTTAAACCCTTATAGGTCACCTTGGGTGGTCAATAAGCAGTTTAATATCCTAGCTTATCCAGTTAAGTGATTTCTTCTGGTTTGAGTATCTTGAGAGATGTTGAGCTTGAGTGTGAAGATGAACACCCAATGAAGATCCAGTAAAGACTGAATGAAGAGCTGAGGCTTAAAGATTGAAGGATGAAGTTGACATTTCCAGATGATTGAGGATTACTCTGAGAAGCTGAAGCTTGTAGGAAGAGAAGACCAAGTTGAGACTGGTAAAGTAAGAGAGCTTGAGAGCTTAAAGACTAAGTTGATACTTATGAGGAGGATTCAATTGAGATTGACTGAAAAGTTGAAGCTTGAAGAACAAAGGATAGGTTGATACTTACTTTGAAGCTTGGAGATCCTGAAGGAATCAAGTTGATACTTGTGGTTAAGAGTGAAGCCTGAAGGTGGAACTGATTAAGGAGCTGAAGCTTGAAGAAGAGAATAAGTTGAAACTTATGTGGAAGGGTTGAAACCTGGAGAAGAAAATTGATATTTTTCAAGAGTGATGGAGCTCTGAAGACTGAGTTGCTGTTAGAAGAGTTGAGGCTTGGAGTTGAGAGAGGGGTTGATCTGCTTCCTTGTCTGTTTCTTCTCTGTACTACTGATGTGCCTTGTTTGATTTGCTTGATGCATTAGAATAAGTCCATATCTAGACTAGATTTAATCTAGGAGAATGATTGCACTAGAGGTTGAGTTGCTCCCTCTGCTTGTATTGTTACTGTATGGCTTTGCTTGCGGGTATTCGGTAGAGCCCAGCTCCCTTGCCCATGTGGTTTATTTTGCTTGATAGCATATTTTATTTCTTCTGTATGATTGCAGTATACTGATTTTGCTTGATAGCATGTTTTTATTTCAGTATGATTACTGTTATTCATATCTGGCTTGAGGTTGAGATGAGCTTGTGGAGGCTGCTGCCCCACACACATTTCCTCCCTCACTTGCATTGCATGCATTTTACAGTCGTTTACTGTATTACGGTTTACTGTTTAAGCTGATGCTTTATCTGTTTCGGTGTATCATTGACATGATCCCTTAGGACTCTCATTTCCTTTGATAAGGAAGTGATGATAGAACTTTAGGTTGAAACCTATGCATGACAACTTCTAGGAGTTCCCTGTTTTAAACTTCAACCATAGTATGAATCCTTGGCATGACAACAGTAGGACTTGATAGTCTCCCCGTAGTTGGGCCTGTTCTCTCCTCATCTCAAAACAACTTAAGATACAGTAATCATGAATGATTTCTTTCGTACGTTACGAGCCTTAAGCTATCTGAGAAAGGATTGTTGGAGAGCTTCTTTTCAACAGTCTGGATGTTTAGTATGGTACCCTTTGGGTGACATGCGACGCATTCACTCTCAGGTCATAGTCTCTAGTGTGATTGAAATTGCAAACACAATAAAAAACACTTCTTTCGTAAAAGACAGAAAACAGACTTCAAACCTTTTTGCCCCGTGGGCCCATAATTCAAAGGAAAGCTTTTCTGAAGAAAAGAGTGTCGTTAAACTTCAGCGCCACCGCAAAAAGGCTTTGTCCCTAACTGCTGGAACTGTTGTTTAACCCTACTCGATAAAACAGATGAATCTGAATCCCCATAATGCGTAGTATCCCGAACTACGTAAGGTCTGATCTCTCATACCTGTTGAGAGTACGTAGGCACAATACTGATGTATTGGCGAGCCACCTTCCCCGTAACCCATAGTAGGTCGAACTACGTTGACTCTGATTTCTCATTCTCTGATGAGAATACGTAGGCATAAAGCGCGATGCTTTGCCGAGTCATTTTCTTTTCTTTTTAAACCAGCCTTGATAGGTAGATAGATAAACCAACTCGTCCAGTAAACACAACAAGCGTGGATCCCGTCGAGTACGACGGACGTGAGGGGTGCTAATACCTTCCCCTTGCGTAACCGACTCCCGAACCCAGACAATGGTTGCGATGACCTTGTCTTACCCTTTTCGTCAGGTTTTTCCGATAGTTTCCTTTCCCGATCTGAGGGATAAATAACGAAAGGTGGCGACTCTTCTGTTTTGCCGGCACCTTATTTTCGCGGAAGTGACAGCTGGCGACTCTGCTGGGGACTTGATAGTTTCCTGGGATCCAACGTCCCGTATGTGAGTCAGTTTTGGGATCCGATGTCCCCTGCGAGAGTCAATCCTAGCGCTTGTATGATTACTTGTTGGGTTGTGTTTATTTATCGCATTTTACTTCTCGCATTTTATTTTCAGTATGATATGATTATCTGTGCTGTTGTGGGAAGGGGCATTCTGATGAGTGAGAAGCCAGACCCAGACTTGAGTGAACATATCATTAGTTGTGGAAATTAGTGGGCGCGTGCTTGCTTGGCAGGCACTAGTGTCTCATGAAATCCACGCTCAGACGAGGTTCTCTCGGTTGGCTTCTCTTTCAACCCTTTGGGTTGAGACGGTTGTTGGTTTGGAGGATTGTCGACTCTGGGGACCGATCATTTGTGATTCAGCCGAGTGAGGGCGCTTCATGAGCTGGTGATGCCACACCTTCTGGGTATCGTATCACCCCTCTTGAATGTCTGTGACGCTGATGAACGCATAGGATGCCGAACTTGGTCAGTTTAGGTCCATACCTGTGAGCAGGGTTGGGTTTATTGTAGGAAACTTTGACCTTCAGACCACCTGGTTTTCTTGATAGTGGATCAGTTTTGTTGGGATCAGAGGATCTTATCATCAGATGTGTATTTGTTCTTGACAGAGCAGGTTTTTGATTGGGATCAGAGGATCTTATCATCAAATGTGTATTTGTTCTTGACAGAGCAGGTTTATGACTGGGGTCTGAGGATCTCATTATCAGATGTTTGTTCTTGATAGAGCAGAGTTTTATTATCAGATGTTTGTTCTTGATAGAGCAGAGTTTTATTATCAGATGTTTGTTCTTGATAGAGCAGAGTTTTATTATCAGATGTTTGTTCTTGATAGAGCAGAGTTTTGGTCCTGTATTAGAGGTCCTTATCATCAGATGTGTGTTCTTGACAGAGTAGTTTTTGGTCCTGTATCAGAGGTCCTTATTATCAGATGACCGTTCTTGACAGAGCAGACTTATGGTCCTATATGTGTGTTCTTGACAGAGCAGATTTGTGGTCCGATACCAGGGTTTTCTTCTTATCAGATACAGTGGCTGTTCTTGATAGAGCAGGATTATGGTTTTGTTGATACAGAATCTCCACAGCACAGTTGCCGTGATCTCCTGCGGCATGATTGCATTTTACATTGCTTTGCATACTCATTTGCATTTCATTAACGTGTGTCTGTGTTGCAGGTACCATTTTCCCCGATCCAGGATTTCTTGCCTCCTATTGTATTGTTATGGGTTCTCTGAGGAAGACCGTGGCTTACAAGTTCCCTGCCCCTGATGTGGTTCGACTGACCGGTTTGATAGCTTTAGCAAATGATTCTGTAAGGGATGAGTTCATAAAATCTTACGGCAAATTGCTCAGTTTGGTTCGTAAACCTTCTGCGTTCGAGTTGAATGGGTTGCACGCCCTGCTGCAGTTCTACGATCCTCCGCTGAGATGTTTCACTTTCCAGGATTTTGTTCTCGCACCCACGCTAGAGGAATATGCTGATTTGCTAGGTGTGCCTATCAAGAGGCAGATGCCTTTTGTTCATATGGATGCTGAGCCTGATCTGGCTGGTTTAGCTCCTTCACTTCATCTGGATGCCTCCGAGTTGGTATTGTCTAGTTGAAACAAGGTTCCTGGTTTCTCCTTGCAGTTTTTAGTGGGAAAGGCTCAGCAGTGCACCAAAGATGGATGTTGGGTCGCGTTCAACGCCATCCTTGCTCTGTGCATATATGGCATCATTCTGTTCCCTAATATGCCCGATTTTGTAGACTTCGACGCATTTCGTATCTTCGCATCAGGGAATCTAGTCCCTACCTTGATAGGAGATGTCTACCATTCCGTCCACTACAAAAACGAGAACAGAAGGGGTAAGAATGTCTCATGCTGTGTACCCTTGCTTTATAAATGGCTTGATAGTCATTTACCCAAGAGGGGTCCCTTTGCTTCGTCTGCAGCCACAGCTGAGTGGTCCGAGCGTCTGGTGAGTTTATCTGCAGAGGATATTGACTAGTTTGACAGAGATAGGCTGGGTACCGAGATTATCTTCAGCTGCAGCAGGTTTCCAAACGTGCCTTTGATAGGCAGGAAGGGCTGTATAAACTGCAATTCGTCTTTGCTGGTCCGACAGTTCGCGTATGCTTTGAGAGCTCCGCCGAAGGATGAAGAGGTACAGGAATCTCTGTACCTCACTGGTCTTCTAGAGGGGGATATGTTGTCCAAGCTTCAGCGCGCTTGGAATGGTATCAGTAAGAGGGGAAAGCCATTGCTGGGGAGAAGCAATAATCAAGCCTACCCTCCGTATGTGACTTGGATCAGAGCCAGAGCAGATGCCATAGGGATGTCATTTCTTCCTGCCAAGCCAGAAAGCCCTCCAATGATTGAAGAGCCTACTACTGTGCCCATTCAGCAGCATAATCAGGTATTAGCTGAGCGAGATGAATTGAAGCGGGCAAACGAGGAACTGGAGAAAGAATTGGCTCAGCTCCGAAGCGAGAGGAACGAAGCCGTTCTTTCTTTCAAAAGGCAAACAGAGTTGGTGAACCGGCTAGGGACGGACCTGACTAAGCAGATAGCCGTGCATGAGCGCATGGGTCAAGACTTCAAAGTTGTCAACGACGTACTGGCTACGAAGAAGCAGCACTTGGACGAAGCATATCGGAGGATATCCAAGTTCAACCAGCACTGGAAGGCTTCCCTGGGCACCAGGAAAGAGAGGGAGGATAAGCTGATGCTACAGATCTCCAAGCTGGAGGCCCAGGTAAAAGCTAGTGAGAAGAGGTTTGATGAAGAAACCGCTCGCAGATACGCCGCCGAAGGCCAGCTCAACAGGGCTCTCGCTAACCTGAAGGAGCGCAAACTGACGTTTGAGTCCAAGAAGCGGAAGTTAGAATATTGTTTCGGCAAAGGAGCATGGGAAGGTTCAGTCGAAGGACTTCAGTACACCATTGTGCAAAGGGAATTACTCGTCGAGGGGTTGCTCACTCTGCCTGATCATCCAGAAACGAAGGAGTTGTTAGAAGAGTATCGCGCCCGTGGCCGTACCTGACTATTTGTATTCCTTTTATTTTGATCATTGTTGTATGCTGACCATCACCAGGCTTGTTGGCAGAGGTCACGCTATTGATTCATCTTGTACTCGCTGATGTTGTGTACTGCCTTGATGGGCTTTCTTTATATATAAGATTGTTATTTCCATGAATGGACTCGGACTTCTTCTTATTATCCGCACTGGCACTCAGGCACTAGGATCGGGGGACATCTCCCTAACGCACAGACACACGTTTGCATTTGCATGAAGCATTTGCATAACGAGCACTTTGTTGTTTTTCCTAACCCTTTTGTGTTTTCCAGGTTGTTTCAGGTTATTTCAGGTGGTTCCAGGATTGATCAGAGACCTATCCACCGCTATCCGACCAGAGCAAATCAAACCAGAATTATGGAGCAAGTGCAAACTGATGTTCAAAAACTCCGGGAAAGGATGGACCGTTTCATGGAGCTCATGCAAGCGGTCGCCAATGGCCAGGATCAGCTCAGAACCATGGTTCAGCCTCTGATTTCAAGGGTTGATAGCAATGGCGTACTCCATGGGGGGACTGTGCCTATTCCTCCACCAGTTGAAACTCCGCAGAATGGTGTTCCCGTGACCGGGGGAAACGGCAGTGCCAACGACAATGTGATGGCCAACGTGGGACTCAATACGACGGGCGTCGGTAATGGGAGTCTAGGAGCTAATGTCAATGTCGAGCTGGGCAACGGCAATGCAGGTGTCGGGAATCTGTTTGGGCCTCAGCCATGGCTAGAGGATCGTCAGGACGATGTGTTCTCTCAGAGAGGTGCTGAAGGGGAGCTGAATGCTGAAGCATGGCTTAGATTCAAGGCACTTGAAGATAAGATGAGAGATATCGAGAATCAGAATACTTTGGGCGTTGATATGTCCAAGTTGGGACTATTTGCTGATTTCAAGGTGCCTCCCAAGTTCAAGGTACCTGACTTTGAAAAGTATAAGGGCACCACTTGCCCTCGTGTCCACCTGAGATCGTATTACAGGAAAATGTCTTCTCATTCTGATGACGAGAAGTTGCTGATGCACTTCTTTCAAGACAGTCTTTCTGGGCCATCCCTCGAATGGTACATGAGTCTGGAGCCTACTAGTGTGCGCACATGGAAGGATCTTGCTGAAGCATTTGTGCACCACTACCAATACAATAGCGACTTGGCCCCGAACCGAGTCCAGCTGCAGAATCTGTCGCAGAGGAACAATGAAGGGTTTAAGGAGTACACCCAATGGTGGCGTGAGTTGGCAGCTAGGGTTCAGCCGCCGATGGTTGAACGTGAGCTCGTGTAGATGTTTGTAGCCACCCTCCCAGCGGTTTACTATGAGAAGTTGGTCAGCGGTATGTCCGGAACATTCTCAGATCTCATTATCACTGGTGAGCACATCGAAAATGGGATCAAGCTCGGGAAAATTCAAGGTGATTCATCCTCAGCTGGAGGCGGAAAGAAACCTTATAGTGGCAAAAGACGGGAAGGAGAAGCGAGTGCTATGACCAACGCTCGAAGGAAGGGTAAAGGTCCTCACCAGAAGGTGGCCAGTATAACTATCCCGGCAGTTCAACAGCCGCAATAGCAGCAGCAGCAACCGAATCAACAAGGGTATAGAAAGTATCAGAATCGGGCACCTTTGGCGAACCGCCACCTCGAGACACCGCCCATGTCGTACGCGCAACTCTTGCAGACTTTGCTTCAGCTACAGTTGATTCAGAAGAGAATGCTGGCTCCCTTGACAGGGGCACCTCCGCCAGGGTACGACGCGAATGCCACTTGTGAGTTCCACTGAGGGGCACCAGGCCACACAGTAGAGAACTGCAAAGCCTTCAAGCACAAGGTGCAGGACATGGTGGATGCCAAGATCATCAACTTCTCAGATAATGTGCCAAATGTCATGAAGAATCCTATGCCGAATCATAGGGGAGGCGGAGTGAACGCCATTATCAAAGACGAGAGTTCGGACTTGTTGACTGACGTCAGAGATCTGAAGACGCCGCTTAGCTTCGTTAAAGCTAAGTTGATGAAAAGAGGGTTCTTTCCAGGTTGCGGAGAGCTATGTATGGACTGTGCCACACATTCTGATGGATGTAAACAGTTGATAGAGGGAATTCAGAGTCTGATGACTGAAGGGATTTTACAGTTTAGCCGGAGGGCCGAATTTGGATCAGGAGAGGTAGTGTTGAAGCAAGCTGATGAGGTCGCCACCATCACCATCCCTCGCCAGACGATAACTATTTCTGCACCTAGACCGCCCACAATTACCATCACCAAAGCTGGGCCGATACCCTTCGAAAGCACTAACGCCGTCCCATGGCATTATGGGGCTGAAGTCTACTGCAACGGACAGAAGTTGGAGCTAGAAACGTTTGGGTCAACTGTGGAGAACCTTGCAAGAATCAGTGGTATTACTCGCAGCGGAAGAGTGTTTGCACCACCAGAGGTCGGGGCAGATAAAGCGGTCAGAGCTGATGCGGCCGATAAAGGTAAAAGTAAAGTTGTTGAAGAGATCCCGTGTGGGGTAGAAAAAGACTTGCTTGTTAAAGATGTTGAGGAGTTTATGCGGTTGATTAAAAAGAGTGACTACAAGATTGTAGATCATCTCCATCAGACGCCCTCGAAGATTTCCATCCTGAACTTGTTGCTGTGTTCTAAAGCACACCGCAATGCGCTGCTGAAGGTGTTGAACGCCGCATATGTACCGCAGGAAATATCGGTGAATCAGCTAGAAGAGGTTGTAGCCCACGTAAATGCCGGAAATGGGCTGGGTTTCACAGATCTGGAGTTGACCCCAAAAGGGAGGAATCACAATAGCGCTCTGCACATCTCGATAGAGTGTAGGGGCACAATTATGTCGCACGTGTTGGTGGACACGGGTTCGTCACTTAATGTTCTTCCGAAGAAGGCATTAATGAAGTTGGATACTCGTGGAGTGATTTGCACACCAATTGATCTGGTTGTGAAGGCGTTCGATGGGACTAAACGACATGTTTTCGGGGAGGTGACCCTGCCAATCCAAGTCGGGCCGGAAACGTTCGACGCGGTCTTTTATATTATGGACATCTTGCCTTCCTACAGCTGTCTCTTGGGCCGGCCGTGGATCCATGCTGCTGGTGCCGTGACCTCCACGTTGCACCAGAAACTCAAATATGTTGTCGGGGGTAGCATCGTAACCGTGTGTGGCGAGGAAGACATAATGGTGAGCCATTTGTCGTCCTTCAAGTATGTGGAGATGGATGGCGAAATCCATGAGACTCTATGCCAAGCGTTCGAAGCTGTCAAAGTGAAAGACGTAGCTCCTGAAGTCACCGAAAAGCCAGAGATGACTCTCTCCTCATTCAAGGAAGCTCGGGCCGTGGTCCAAGCCGGATCTACCCCAGGCTGGGGGCGAATTTTGGAGATACCTAACAAGCAAGACAAGTTTGGGTTGGGATATTCTCCTGGTGCTGAAGCTTCTTCTTCTCCTTCTAGCAGTGCGTTGCGAGGTAAAGGGGGCCCAGTTTACCAGTGGCGGAATGATTTTCGAAAGCATCAACGCGGTGTCTGAAGACAGCGGAGATAGCGACTGTGACCTCGACTCTTGGATCCAGCCAAGCAAGCCAGGCGAGGGCCTTACCAACTGGTCCGTCAAGGATATCCTCCAGATGACAAGTGAAGAGTAATGATTTACTTTTTCCAATCATTGTACAACCCTGTGTCCTACCTGGGGCATAGTGGTTTTATTGTCAGGGCCTTGTTGGATTATGTACATGCATTTTATCAATAAATCAAAAGGCGTTTTTCTTTGTATTCAAATATTGTGATCTCTGTTATTCCTGTTTTATATTTGTTTTGAAAAACAATAAAATGGCAATGGGGTTTGTGCTAACCTGCACATCCTTGTTTTAAACTTAACCCTTATTATTGCAGGATCCACATAACAGATGACATCGACTCTGGACCTTCTACGACTCACTTCGACTTCGATTTCCCGATCTATCAAGCCGAAGAAGAGATTGTTGAAGACGAAGACCTTCCTGAAGAATTGGCCCGCTTGTTGAAACAAGAGGAGAAAGTTATTCTGCCTCACGAAGAGGAGATCGAGATCGTGAATCTGGGTTCTGAAGAACTCGTCAAGAACGTCAGGATAGGGGCTGCATTGCAGAGTGATGTCAAGCAGAGATTAGTCGAGATGCTGAGAGAGTATAGTGACGTCTTTGCTTTGTCATACGAAGATATGCCCGGACTTGATACGGACATCGTGGTCCACCACTTGCCGCTGCGAGAAGATTGTCCTCCCATTAAGCAGAAGCTTAGGAGGACGAGACCAGATATGGCCGTTAAGATCAAAGAAGAAGTGCAGAAACAGCTTGATGCTGGCTTCTTAACGGTCACTACTTACCCTCCGTGGGTCGCCAACATAGTGCCTGTACTGAAGAAGGACGGTAAGGTATGCATGTGCGTCGATTATCGGGATTTGAATAGGGCGAGCCCTAAGGATGATTTCCCGTTGCCTCATATCGATGTGTTGGTCGACAACACAACCCAGTTCTCCGTGTTTTCGTTCATGGATGGCTTCTCCGGCTACAATCAGATCAAGATGGCGCCGGAAGACATGGAGAAAACGACGTTTATCACTCCTTGGGGAACATTTTGCTATAAGGTAATGCCTTTCGGTCTGAAGAACGCAGGGGCCACTTACCAACGAGCTATGGTAACTTTGTTTCATGACATGATTCATCATGAGATTGAAGTCTATGTTGATGACATGATTGCGAAGTCCCAAACGGAGGAGGGACATCTGGTCAATTTGCTGAAGCTTTTTGAGAGGCTTAGGAAGTTCAGGTTGAGGCTGAATCCTAACAAATGTACTTTCGGAGTATGGTCCGAAAAGTTACTAGGGTTTATCGTGAGCGAAAGAGGCATCGAGGTTGATCCTGCGAAGATAAAATCCATACAAGAAATGCCAGTGCCAAAAACAGAAAAAGAAGTTCGTGGTTTCCTGGGCCGAATAAACTATATTGCAAGGTTTATCTCTCAGCTCACGGCCACGTGTAAACCGATGTTCAAGCTTTTAAAGAAAGATCATGCGATTACCTGGAATGAGGATTGCCAGAAGGCATTCGACAAGATAAAGCAGTATCTTCAGGAACCTCCAATCTTGATACCCCCAGTGGCTGGACGGCCATTAATCATGTACTTGATAGTTCTTGAGAATAGTATAGGGTGTGTTCTCGGTTATCACGACGAGACAGGCAGAAAGGAGCATGCCATTTACTATTTGAGTAAAAAGTTCACTGACTGTGAATCTCGTTACTCAATGCTGGAGAAAACGTGTTGTGCACTAGCCTGGGCTGCCAAACGTTTACGACAGTACATGCTCAATCACACCACCATGCTAATTTCAAAGATGGATCCGATCAAGTACGTCTTCGAGAAGCAGGCTCTTTCGGGCAGGATTGCCATATGGCAAATGGTGTTGACGGAATATGACATTCAGTACGTTTCCCAGAAGGCCATCAAGGGAAGCGTATTGTCTGAATACCTGGCCGAGCAGCCGATCGAGGATTACCAGCCTATGAAATTTGAATTCCCTGATGAGGATATCATGTTTCTCAAAGCGAAGGATTGCGATGAACCGTTGCCCGACGAGGGGCCAGATAGGAAATCCCAGTGGAAGTTGATATTCGACGGGGCGGTTAATTCTTATGAAAGTGGCATTGGGGCGATCATCACGACTCCCCATGGATCCCATATCCCGTTCACTGCGTGACTGACGTTTCCGGTCACCAATAACGAGGCGAAGTACGAAGCATGCATCATGGGTCTAGAAGAGGCAATTGATTTGAGAATCAAGAACCTAGACGTATATGGTGACTCAGCGCTTGTGATTAACCAGATTAAAGGGGAGTGGGAGACTCGCCAATCGAATTTGGTGTCGTACATGAATTATGCCAGAAGGCTACTTCCGTTCTTTGATCGAGTGGAACTCCATCATGTGCCCAGAGCAGAAAATCAGATGGCTGATGCCTTAGCCACGTTGGCTTCAATGTATAAAGTCAATTTTTGGAATGAGGCTCCAAGGATTGTCCTTTCTCGTCTTGATAGACCTACATTCGTCTTTGTAATCGAGGAAGCCTCCGATGGCAAGCCATGGTTCCATGATATCCAGACTTTCCTTATGACTAAGGAGTATCCCGCGGGTGCCTCAACCCAGGATAAGAAGACTCTAAGGAGGCTATCTGGAAATTTTCATCTCAATCCTGATGGAGTTTTGTATAAAAGAAACCACGATCTCGTGCTACTCAGATGTGTAGATGAGAAAGAGGCGAGTATGCTCATGGAAGAAGTCCATGAAGGCACATTTGGTACGCACGCCGGCGGGCATGCTATGACGAGAAAGATCCTGAGAGCAGGGTACTACTGGCTGATGATGGAATCGGATTGCTTTAAATTCGCGAAGAGATGTCATAAATGCCAGATTTATGCTGATAAAGTTCACGTGCCGCCGTGCCCGTTAAATGTCATGTCCTCCCCGTGGCCGTTCTCCATGTGGGGCATCGACATGATAGGCAAGATCGAGCCCACTGTATCCAACGGTCATCGCTTCATTCTAGTAGCTATCGACTACTTCACCAAGTGGGTGGAGGCAGCCTCATATGCTAACGTGACCAAGCAGGTGGTGGCTAAATTCATAAAGAGGGACATCATCTGTCGTTACGGAATTTCCGAGCGGATCATTACTGATAATAGTTCGAATCTGAATAACAAGAAGATGAAGGAGTTGTGCCAGAGTTTCAAGATTGAACACCACAACTCATCTCCTTACCGGCCGAAGATGAATGGCGCCGTTGAAGCGGCCAATAAGAACATAAAGAAGATTGTTCAGAAGATGGTTGTGACCTACAAAGATTGGCATGAGATGCTGCCATTTGCATTGCACGGTTATCGTACGACGATACGTACGTCGACCGGGGCAACTCCTTTCTCCTTGGTGTACGGTATGGAAGCTTTCCTACCGTTAGAAGTGGAGATCCCTTCTTTGCGAGTTTTGGTCGATGTGAAACTCGACGAGGCAGAATGGATTACGAACCGACTGAACCAACTCAGCCTGATGGACGAGAAGAGGTTGGAATCGATTGCACATGGTCGTCTGTACCAAAGCCGAATGAAGAAAGCTTATGATAAGAAGGTGTGTCCAAGAAGCTTTCAGACGGGTGATCTCATCCTGAAGAAGATTCTTCCTCCACACTCCGATCACCGGGGCAAGTGGACTCCCAATTATGAAGGTCCGTACGTCGTCAGCAAGGTCTTCTTGGGAGGAGCTTTGTTGTTATCCACGATGGATGGTGAAGATTTTGCATCCCCGGTGAACGCAGACGTAGTTAAAAAATACTTTGCTTGAAAGCGACCCGCTGGACAGTAAAAAGAGAGTCCAGGCAAAAATGGGGCATCCCGGCGAACCATAAAAAAGGAAAAAGGTTCGGGAAAAATTTAGGGATATAAATTGAAAAAATGTACACCCGCAAAGTCGAAAACCCGGATGGGCGACTTTGGCAAAAAAGGGTATCCCGGTGAACTGAAAACCCGCAAAGGGCGGTTCACGCAAAAGTTAGGGATTTGAAAAAGCAAATGACTGCGTTCCGCGTATGGACTTTCTTTGTTTAGTGGTTTGGAAGACCTGAGGGCCGTTTATCTGAATCAATCTCTTCTGAAGCTGAAGCGTCGGAGAGGTATCGAAGTCGAGTGGGTCATAGAGGGATCAACTCATGGTGTTCGTCTACGCCTCGTTGCCGACATTTGTATATACTGATGTATATTTATGTTTATATTCGCGCATCTTCCTCATTCCAGGAGCTTGCATCTGTTGTAAAACATTTTTACCCATTCAGGGGTTCGTTATCAATAAAATGTATACTATTCAGCAATTCTGTTTGCCTGTTTAGCATTTATTTGTTTTGTTTGCGAAAAAGAACGACGATGTTTTTTATAAAATGCGCATACATAAACTTACTGGCCTAGGCCACTGATTGTTGAAACAATGAATTACTTGAACATTGTCACGAGATAATAACCTTGATAGGTCCCTTTCAGAAGGGTATCTTGTCTGTTTGTTTGTGTTGTTACAGGAGTAGCATGTACCAGACAGTGCGTCGTGCGCATCACCAAGCAGGATGATTCCTCCTTCTCCAGCAAGGTTCAGCAGCCTCTCCCCGCAGAGTCTGAACGTGAGATCGTGAGCATTGATATGTCTCCCCGGGAAGAGAAGATTCTCACCCCGATCAGATGCATCCTGAAGGAACGTCATCTCCTCAGCTGAGTCATTCACCAAAGTGTGCAGCAGTTGATAGCTCAAGACTGAAGTCTCCAGCGGAATCGAGTTTCCCCACAGAGTTGTCCTCTCCCCAGCAAGCAGAATGATTTCTTCTTCCTCAGCCGAGTCTGCAGAGCCCCAAGAGAGCCGAGCCCTTGGAAGCCGTTCAGGCCATGATTGGTTTTCCCCAGTGGAGTGTTGAATAGCTGATGCCATATTTCCCCGCCAGAGTCGTTATCTCCGGGGAAGTAGCCGTGAAGGCCGTGCAGTTTATCCCCGCGATTGACATCGCTTTCCCTCAGCAGGTCCAGGTTCTCGTAGAGCTTTGTTCCCCTGCAGCAGTCAACTGAAGTTCACTTCCCCACAGCGTCCAATTGAGATTGGTGTGACCTTGTTCTCCTTAGCAGGATGATTCCTTCCCCCTATCTGAGTAGTTCTTTCTCCTTGACAGGAGGATTCTCCCCTTCAGCATTTATTTAGCTGACGGGGTCGCATCATTTTGCATGACTGCATAGCATTTATCATAAACGCGTAGCATTTCCACCGTGTGGAGCATTGCGCCATTGCCGAAGCATATGCATAGTAAGCATGATCTAGGTTGTTACCGTTCTTGTTTTGCAGGTGTTCCGCCGCAGAATTGATTGCTCAAGATGATTCTTGAATTCTCCCCAACGGAGTCGCTTGCTCAAGATGATTCTTGAATTCCCCAGCAAATTCGTTTGCTTAAGATGATTCTTAAAATCCCCAGTGCAGTCGCCAGAGTTGGTCGCTCAAGTTGATGCTTAGAGTCCCCATCAGGGTGTTTACTTAGGATGATTCCTGAAATCTCCAGCATGGTTATCGGTTCAGGATGATTCTTGAAGTCCCCGACGGAGTTATTTGTCCAAGATGATTCTTGAAATCCTCAGCAGAGTTGATTCATCCAAAATGATTCCTGGATCCCCGAAGCAGAGTTACTTGATAGTTCTCCAGAATCCCCAGCGGAGATGCATCATCCCCAGCAGGTTTCTGAACAGCGAAGTTGAAACTTCCCCTGAAGACTTGATGATTGAAGTCCTACCGTGTTAACGAAGCAGTGCTCTCAGCTGATGCAGAGTGCCTGATGGCAGAAGTTTGGATATCCCCAACTGGTTCATGATTGACCGAGAATGCTATCCCCGACTTACTGATGGAGTCCGGCTGATGCCCGAAAGTTTTCTTTGAATGCCCGATGGCATGACTAACCTGATTGTTGACCTGATGAGTCCCGAGGAAACCTGATGCCTGACGGCATGATCGATCATGTATTACCGGTTACCGTGTGACCCATTCTCCAGCTAGTTGTCGTGCAGCTAATATTTCAGTTTTCGAAGATTTGTTCCCGTCAGAGTAGCGTGTACTTGTGCAGTTGGCAAATTTTCGGGTTTGTTAGTATTCAACCGTCTCGTACCTTGATTGTTTAAGAGCCGTTCGCTTCTCACCCAGTCAGGTGCAAGCCGTTTGAATAGGGGCAGCTGTTGCACCCCAAAATTTGACCTAGCTTGTGGTTCATCTCATTCACATTAGCATTATCACTTGCATTTCATTGACATGTATGCAGGAGATCAAGAGGTATGAGTACCAATCAAGAGTTTGAAGCTAGCCAAGAAGGTTATTCAAGTGCCCAAGGGTTGATATCTTTGTCAGAGAAGTTAAGAGATCCTCAGAGAGATTGGTTGAAACCAAGGTTGTGTGCCTCCTAACTTGAGAGTTATGGGAACTCCTCAGATGATTCTGAAGCTATGAGGATGGACTTGAAGCCTTGAGAGAGCTTATGAGATGTCTTGAAAGCCATCATGGAGCCTAGAGAGGTCATTGTGCAAGATTAAGAAGACTTAGCCATGAGTGGTATAATTAGGGTTTGACTGGGTCAACCCTAGGTCAATTGATGATTTGGAGAGGGTTGAGACCTAATTCAAGAGCCATGTGATCATGGATTGACACATTGAGATGTTATAAGGATGATTCCAAGGTCAACTCATCATGATTGAGGAGTTTGAGAAGTTTCAAGCTAGGGTTTCTAAGGCTTGACAGTGTAAAATCCCCTATTTTGACCCCTATCTTCAAGGCAGTTTAGCTCAAGATGTGATTGTCATCTCATTTTACCCCCAACATGAATGTTTTATAGCTTGTTCTTAGCTTTAATTTGAGTACTAGAAGTCCTTGATAGGATTTGTATAACTCAAGTTATGACTTTGACAAGTTACAGGTCATCTGAGGTATGTGAATCTGGGGCCTTGAAAGTCACCCAACTTGCATCCAACTTTTTCCCAAGAAGGATGATTCCTATGAAATTTTGGTCAACATGAATGTTGTTCCTTATTCTCTTAACTTTCTAGATAGTACTAGAAGTCCTTGATAGGATTTGTAGAACTCAAGTTATGGCTTTGACAAGTCAAGGGCATTTTGGTCATTTGGAGATTATAGGTCATTTCAAGCATAAGGCCATAACTCCTACTTCCAAGCTTCAAATGGAAAAATCTTCAACATCAAACTTGCTTAAAATGATGTTTTAAGGCTATTAGAGAATTCATGAGATGTTGGAAAGGCTTGTAGCTCAAAATGGTAAAAATGACCTAAAATGAAGGCATAAGTTAAATAAGTCAAAGTTGGAAATTGAAATTTCCAAGCTACACATCCAAACCATGGCATGTAATAGGTCATTTTGACTCTAGAAAACATTTTAGAAACAATGGTTCAGCCATATTTTTGATTTGAGGCCTAGATCATGGACTTGCTTTGGAAAATGGTTACTTGCATATTAAGGTACATATGCAAAACACAAGGAAAGGCAATGCACAAGCTAGTAAAGTATCCTAACATGTCATGTATCTCATCTAAGGAGATTTTCAAGTCAGAAAAAGTTGCTGCAAGAGGCATAGCACAAGATGGCACATGAGATGGATTGAAATCAAAAACTCATGACATGAGAATCTCAAATTCTCATTGGATGATTCCAGAAAGTTCTGGATGGGTCTGAACCACCCTATATAGTGATTAGAACTTGCTCAGATGCAAGGTTGGTGAGAGATTAGATAGGAGAGTGAGATATCCATTTCAATTTCTTCCATTGCAAGTTGAAATCAATTTCTACATTCCACACCATTTCCATTGATTCTTTCAATCCTAACACCTTCCATTGATCATAATGAATATGTGCATACCAAATTGAGGGCAAGATCATGAAGAATTGAAGAGTTAGCATTTGGATTTTGGGAGCTGCAAGTCACAATCGGATTTGGAGATTCAAGCTTCTTGGATCAAATCTTTTGCAAACAGAAGCATTAACATCAATCAAGGAGTGATTCTGAAGAGTTTGAGGGGTTGAAGTGAAGCTTTGACCTATCTGATATTCAAGATTTGACAGGTTTGCAACTTTTCTTCTACACCTTAATTTAAGCATAATTAGTTAGATTTGTTAGGTTAGAATGGTTAGAGACAAGTAGGAGATGGATTCTGGAAAGTTTGAGAGCATTTGGTGAAGTTCAAGATAGTGACACCATTTCTGTTTACCACCATAACTTGCTGAATCTTGAGAGATAATCTTGGTATGATAGCAAGAATTGACCAGTGTAGCATGAGGAAGAGATTGATCACTTTAATTTCAAGAATGGTTAGAGTTGAGATTTGAGCATAGTTTTGATCTTGGATCGGGTTTGGAGATTGAGGGCATTTCAACTGATTCTAATGCCATGGTTGTGATCAGGGATGAATTTAGAATGGATTAGGGTTTTGAACCATGGATTTTGGTTGAGTTTGGATGGAGTCCGAGTTAGGGATTTGAGCTCTGCAACTATGGAGCTTTCCCTCCACTTTCATGGCTGGAGGAAGAAGACAATGCTATGGTCGTTGGATGGAGATTGGACCCATTGACTGGGATCAGATCGTGTGGCTAAGGTTTAATATCATGCTTGAAGAGGGAAGTCTGAAGACAACCCAAACGCTGCATTTCATTTAACTTTCGTTTGGGCTTAATTGCTATACACACCCCCTCTCATGGCCCATTGCATTTTGAACTGATTTTCTTTACTAAATGCACCGCATATTTTTCCTTTTTCTTTATATTTTTAAATGGTTTTCTGATTATAATTGGTCCTAGCGCGCATTGCTAGCCACACCCCCATTTCCAGCCCAATCATGAATTGAACTGCATACCATTGCTATCTGCACCAATGTTTTCATATTTTATTTTCTTTTTCTCCATTTTTCTTTAATCTTTGAAAAATCATATTAAATAGAAAAATGATGATTTTTACATGGAGGATTTTTCTCCTATTTCACATTAATGTCTAGAAAATTATAAAATCAAAATATTTGCATTTCATGCATTTTTAATATTTCTTGTATATTTTCTCTTTTAATAGCTTTTTAATTCATTTTATGTTGATGCATAGATTTGTAGAATTTTGTTTAGCTAGTTCCCTTTGAATTTTTGAACCATTCTTTTTAGGATAGTTATATTAGGACTTTAGCTCCCCACTGGATTTATTCCATAATTTTGTGGTTAATTTTTGATTAGTTTTGATTAGATGACTCTAGGTTGTATAGAATTAGGTCAATCCTTAACATAGGTCCACAATAACACTAGAATTTTGGGTTTCTAGGTCAAGTTAGATATTGGGACATATAGGGTATTAAGGGTAGTCATATAGGATCCCCTAGAAATTATATTATATTTTAATATAATAGTATACTATTTTTAATTGATTTTTGTAGTTCATTGTTGTTTGTGTTACCCTTGTGGGCTTGTATTTTGTTTTGCCTTGCTTTGTGGGTTTTTGCTTGGCTTGGTGGGCTTGGTCTTGATTTGAGGAGCATGGAGGAGCATAGTAGAATACTTGAATATTGAAGAAGGAGCTTGAGAGCTTGAAGCCTTGTTTGTTTTGTTGTTGTTTTAGGGTTAGGAATTAAGAAGAGCTTAGACCTAGTTAACTTCTTTCTTAAACATGGATGGTATCTTTCACCTCCATTTTTCCCCATGATTCAAGGTCCTTCCATGGTACTCACCTCCCTCCTTTGGAGGGATAAGTGATGGTACCTAGGAAGTAGAACTTTTGAGGGAACCATTCTTTTGATGTTAAACCCTATATAGGTCACCTTGGGTGGTCAATAAGCAGTTTAATATCCTAGCTTATCCAATTAAGTGATTTCTTCTGGTTTGAGTATCTTGAGAGATGTTGAGCTTGAGTGTGAAGATGAAGACCCAATGAAGATCCAGTAAAGACTGAATGAAGAGCTGAGGCTTAAAGATTGAAGGATGAAGTTGACATTTTCAGATGATTGAGGATTACTCTGAGAAGCTGAAGCTTGTAGGAAGAGAAGACCAAGTTGAGACTGGTAAAGTAAGAGAGCTTGAGAGCTTAAAGACTAAGTTGATACTTATGAGGAGGATTCAATTGAGATTGACTGAAGAGCTGAAGCTTGAAGAACAAATGATAGGTTGATACTTACTTTGAAGCTTGGAGATCCTGAAGGAATCAAGTTGATACTTGTGGTTAAGAGTGAAGCCTGAAGGTGGAACTGATTAAGGAGCTGAAGCTTGAAGAAGAGAATAAGTTGAAACTTATGTGGAAGGGTTGAAACCTGGAAAAGCAAATTGATATTTTTCAAGAGTGATGGAGGTCTGAAGACTGAGTTGCTGTTAGAAGAGCTGAGGCTTGGAGTTGAGAGAGGGGTTGATCTGCTTCCTTGTCTGTTTCTTCTCTGTACTACTGATGTGCCTTGTTTGATTTGCTTGATGCATTAGAATAAGTCCATATCTAGACTAGATTTAATCTAGGAGCATGATTGCACTAGAGGTTGAATTTCTCCTTCTGCTTGTATTGTTACTGTATGGCTTTGCTTGCGGGTATTCGGTAGAGCCCAGCTCCCTTGCCCATGTGGTTTATTTTGCTTGATAGCATATTTTATTTCTTCTGTATGATTGCAGTATACTGATTTTGCTTGATAGCATGTTTTTATTTCAGTATGATTACTGTTATTCATATCTGGCTTGAGGTTAAGATGAGCTTGTGGAGGCTGCTGCCCCACACACATTTCCTCCCTCACTTGCATTGCATGCATTTTACAGTCGTTTACTGTATTACTGTTTACTGTTTAAGCTGATGCTTTATCTGTTTCGGTGTATCATTGACATGATCCCTTAGGACTCTCATTTCCTTTGATAAGGAAGTGATGATAGAACTTTAGGTTAAAACCTATGCATGACAACTTCTAGGAGTTCCCTATTTTAAACTTCAACCATAGGATGAATCCTTGGCATGACAACAGTAGGACTTGATAGTCTCCCCGTAGTTGGGCCTGTTCTCTCCTCATCTCAAAACAACTTAAGATACAGTAATCATGAATGATTTCTTTCGTACGTTACGAGCCATAAGCTATCTGAGAAAGGATTGTTGGAGAGCTTCTTTTCAACAGTCTGGATGTTTAGTATGGTACCCTTTGGGTGACATGCGACGCATTCACTCTCAGGTCATAGTCTCTAGTGTGATTGAAATTGCAAACACAATAAAAAAACACTTCTTTCGTAAAAGACAGAAAACAAACTTCAAACCTTATTGCCCCGTGGGCCCATAATTCAAAGGAAAGCTTTTCTGAAGAAAAGAGTGTCGTTAAACTTCAGCGCCACCGCAAACAGGCTTTGTCCCTAACTGCTGGAATTGTTGTTTAACCCTACTCGATAAAACAGATGAATCTGAATCCCCATAATGCGTAGTATCCCGAACTATGTAAGCTCTGATCTCTCATACCTGTTGAGAGTACGTAGGCACAATACTGATGTATTGGCGAGCCACCTTCCCCGTAACCCGTAGTAGGTCGAACTACGTTAACTCTGATTTCTCATTCTCTAATGAGAATACATAGGCATAAAGCGCGATGCTTTGCCGAGTCATTTTCTTTTCTTTTTAAACCAGCCTTGATAGGTAGATAGATAAACCAACTCGTCTAGTAAACACAACAAGCGTGGATCCCGTCGAGTACGACGGACGTGAGGGGTGCTAATACCTTTCCCTTGCGTAACCGACTCCCGAACCCAGACAATGGTTGCGATGACCTTGTCTTACCCTTTTCGTCAGGTTTTTCCGATCGTTTCCTTTCCCGCTCCGAGGGATAAATAACGAAAGGTGGCGACTCTTCTGTTTTGCCGGCACCTTATTTTCGCGGAAGCGACAACAGAGAACTTCAAGTTTTTCAACAGGAGTTAACGAAGTCCTTTTAGGTGTCGTGTATGGAGCCACACCCATATTTGTAGGAGTAACTGCAGCCATGGTTGATTGAAACTGAGCTGCTGTAAAAGATGAGGTTGCCATTGAAGATGATTTTGACAAAGGTTTAGGGATTTTGTGAAGAGAGAAAAGAAGACAGAAATGCATAAACTTGCTTGAGTTGTGAAAAGTGTGAAAGTGGTGAGAGATGTGGTATTTATAGAAAATAATTAGGCATACAAACAGACAATCAAAGCACGTTCACACATAGCAATTAATGTCAATTAATGAAAGAGAATAAAAATCATTTCAAGCATTAATTGATTCTGACAAATTGGGGGGGGGGGGGGAATCAAGATTTTCACTATTCAAATCATACCTCAAACGTCTCTTCAATAGTGTACACGTCATCTTTGCAGATTTAGAGTGACACGTGTTTGCTTGCATGTGCTTCTGAATTCTCTTAAGAAATGAAACGTTAACCAACGTTCAGATCCTCTGAGATTGGTTAGTTCAGATACACACAAATAAACATAAATCTAATAAGCAACAGATGAAATACTTCAGAGTGATAAACATTTATCATCTGTAAAATTTGCTTCTGACAAATATTATTCTGGACACAAATCCATACCAATATTTTTCAGAATAAATTTGAATCTATCTTCAACGAGGGGTTTTGTGAAAATATCTGCCCATTGATGATCTGTATCAACAAAAGTTAAGTTTATAATTCCCTTCTGAACATAGTCTCTGATGAAATGATGTTTAATTTCTATATGTTTTGCCTTAGAGTGTAAAATGGGGTTTTTAGACAAACATATAGCAGAAGTATTATCACATAATATAGAAATGTTACTTTCAAAAATCTGATAGTCTTCTAGCTGACTTTTCATCCAGAGCATCTGCGTGCTACATCCAGCAGCAGCAATGTATTTTGCTTCTGTAGTTGATAGTGCAATAGTGGGTTGCTTCTTGTTGTACCAAGAGATTAGATTTCTTCCTAGAAATTGACAACTTCCAGAAGTACTTTTTCTTTCCACTCTGTCTCCAGCGTAATCAGCATCACAGAATCCAACTAATTTGAAATCATCAGATTTTCTGTAACACAAACCCACATTAGAAGTACCTTTCAGATACCTTAGAATCCTCTTAACAGCTGTTAAGTGTGATTCTCCAGGATCTGATTGGAATCTTGCACACAAGCATACACTAAACAAAATATCAGGTCTAGAAGCAGTTAAGTAGAGAAGAGATCCTATCATACCTCTGTAGAGTTTCTGATCTACGTTTTTACTTACCTGTTCCTTGCCTAGTGAACTAGTTGGATGCATGGGAGTCTTTGCCATCTTACTATCAGTCATGTTAAATTTCTTCAGAAGTTCTTTAACATATTTGGTCTGATGAATGTAAGTGCACTCTGGAGTTTGGTTGACTTGAATTCCCAGAAAGAATCTCAATTCTCCCATCATGCTCATTTCAAATTCTGCCTGCATACATTGAGCAAACTCCTTTCCCAGCATAGTATTGCTAGATCCAAATATGATATCATCCACATATATTTGACAAATTAGAAGATCTTTCTTAAATGTTTTACAAAAGAGTGTTGTGTCCACTTTGCCTCTGATGAAATTTTTCCCCAGAAGAAAATTGCTTAATCTCTCATACCAAGCTCTGGGAGCTTGTTTTAAACCATACAGAGATTTCTTTAGTTTGAAAACATGTTCTAGAAATTTTTCACTCTCAAAACCAGGAGGCTGGTGGACATAAACTTCTTCCTCTATAATACCATTTAGAAAGGCACTTTTAACATCCATCTGATATAGAGTGATGTTATATTGTGCAGCAAATGAAATAAGAAGGCGTATAGATTCTAACCTTGCCACTGGAGCATAAGTTTCAGTGTAATCAATACCTTCTTGTTGACTGTACCCTTGAGCAACAAGCCTTGACTTATTTCTTTCAACTTCTCCTTTCTCATTAAGCTTATTTCTGAAGACCCACTTAGTTCCAATTATGTTGAATCCTTTTGGTCTTGGAACTAAATCCCACACATCATTTCTGGTGAACTGATTTAGCTCTTCTTGCATGGCAATAATCCAATCATTGTCTTGCAGAGCTTCATCTACATAAGTTAGTTCAATTACTGACACCAATCCAAATAATGATGCTTCAGATGATCTGAGGAAGGATCTTGTTCTGATAGGGTCATCCTTCTTTCCAATGATAACATTCTCTAGATGAGAAGCTTTGATTCTGGAAGATGATCCTCTAACAGTTGATTCTTCAGAAATGTTTAAGTTGTTCATCGGAGAAGTCAAAGGAATTGCATCTGGCGTTGCTTCTGGTTCCTTCACTAGAGCTTTGTCTGCCTCTGAGCCTTCAGAGTCTGTGAAGACTACTTCTCTATCTGCAGAATTTTCAAACTGCTTTAGCTTTTTAATGCCAAGCTTATCATCAAATCTAACATGAATAGATTCTTCCACAATCTGTGTTTCAGTATTGTATACTCTGTAGCCTTTAGAGCATTCAGAATACCCAAGCATGAAACACTTTTGTGCTTTAGAATCAAACTTGTTCAGATTTTCTTTAGTATTCAACATATAACAAATACATCCAAAAGGATAAAAATATGAAAGGTTGGGCTTTCTGTTCTTCAACAGTTCATAGGGAGTCTTCTCCAGAAGAGGTCTTACAGACACTCTGTTCTGAATATAACAGGCTGTGTTGATTGCTTCTGCCCAAAAGTGCTTTGCCAGATTAGTCTCATTGATCATGGTTCTGGCCATTTCTTGCAGAGTTATATTTTTCCTCTCTACAACTCCATTTTGTTGTGGAGTTCTAGAACAGGAAAAATCATGAGCAATGCCATTTTCATTAAAATATTTTTCAAAATATTTGTTTTCAAATTCACCACCATGATCACTTCTGACTTTTATAATTCTGAAATCTTTTTCATTTTGGACTTGTTTGCAGAAGTCAAAGAACACAGAATGTGACTCATCCTTGTGTTTTAAGAACTTTACCCATGTCCATCTACTATAGTCATCAACAATGACTAATCCATACTTCTTGCCTCTGATGGATGCAGTTTTCACTGGTCCAAACAGATCAATATGAAGTAATTCTAATGGTCTGGAAGTAGAAACAACATTTTTTGATTTAAAAGAGGATTTTGAAAACTTCCCTTTTTGACATGCTTCACAAAGAGCATCTGAGGTGAACTTCAGATTAGGAAGTCCTCTGACAAGATTAAGTTTATTAATCTGAGATGTACGTCTCATATTAATATGCCCCAATATTCTATGCCAGACCCATTGCTCCTCATTAACAGACAAGAGACATTTAACATTCTGAACCTTAAGTTCTGAAAGATTTATTTTATAAATGTTGTTCTTCCTCTTTCCACTAAATAGGATTGAGCCATCCTTTTGACTAATAGCTGTACAATATTTTTGATTAAAGGTTATGTCATAACCATTGTCACTTAATTGACTTATGGACAATAGATTATGCTTTAATCCTTCTACAAGTAAAACATTAGTAATAGAGGGAAGATTACCATTTCCAATAGTGCCAGATCCAATGATCTTGCCCTTCTGATTCCCTCCAAATTTCACATCACCTCCAGATCTAAGCTCCAGACTTTGGAACATAGACCTTTCTCCTGTCATGTGTCGCGACCATCCAGAGTCCAGGTACCATGATTGGCGTCCTGACCTTGCTGCTAAGAACATCTGCAATAGGAATTATTTTACTTTTAGGTACCCAGATCTTCTTGGGTCCTTTTGGGTTAGTTGTTCTGAAGGTTTGTCTAAACTTCTGTTTTTCAACATAAGGTTTATTCTGACTAGCCTTAGATTTAAACACATGAGTGTTTTTTTTTCAGAACGAGTGTGTTAAATATCATTCAAGTGACCAAATTTAAAGTGGGAGTATAAACGAGTCTTCTTGATGATAATTTTATCAACAGGTTTTGGATTTAAATCCTTTCCAGAGGAAGATTTATATCCAATTCCTTTTCTGTTATTTCTGCTAACTCCATAGATCATAGAAGCCATTTTGCTTCTGTCTATGCTTTTAGCAAGAAACTTCTGAAAGCTGTAGTCATATTTTTCCAAAATATTTTTGCATTCAGACTCAGTTTCAGAATCAGAGTCTTGTTGAGCTAATTCAGAATCATTTTTCAATTTTAAGTTCTTTTCATTTAGCTCAGCTACTTCTGATTTGAGAATATTATTCTCAGATACAAGATTGCTTTGACGCTTCTTGTATTTGAGCTTAATATTGTTATAGCTCTTCAGAACTTCTGATAACACTTTGATAAGTTCATCTTTAGTGAGTTTAGCCATTACCTCTTCAGCGTCAGAGTCAGATTCAGATCCTGAAATTCCTTCCTCCTGATCTTCTATGTCTGCCATCAATGCTACGTTGGCACATTCCTCTTCTGACTCAGATTCAGATTCAGATGTATCTGAATCATCCCAGGTTGCCATTAGAACCTTCTTCTTTTTATCAGATTTTCTTTTAGGCTTTTCTTTCAACAACTTTGGACATTCATTTTTGTAATGCCCAGGTTCTTTACATTCGTAGCAGACAACCTCCTTTTTGCCAGATCTTCTGTGTCCAGAAGATTCTTTTCTTTGGTCAGGCTTCCTGAAGTTTCTGAGCTTCTTTCCTTTATGCTTCCAGAGTTTGTTTATTTTTCTGGACAGCATGGATAATTCATCTTCATCTTCAGATGAGGATTCTTCAGAGCTTTCCTCTATTACTTGCAATGCTTTAGCAGATTTATTAGATTTTAAGGCAATTGACTTACCTTTCTTTTGAGGTTCATCTTCCTCAAGTTCAATTTCATGACTCCTCAGTGAACTGATTAGTTCCTCCAAGGAGATCTTGTTTAAATCTTTAGCCATTTTCAGCGCAGTCACCATAGGTCTCCATCTGGTAGGTAAGCTTCTGATGATCTTTTTCACATGATCAGCAGTAGAGTATCCTTTGTCCAGAACCTTTAGTCCAGCTGTAAGTATTTGAAATCTGGAGAACATGGCTTCAACAGATTCAGCTTCTTCCATCTTGAAGGCTTCATACTTCTGAATTAGAGCCAGAGCCTTTGTTTCCTTGACTTGAGAGTTTCCCTTATGAGTCATCTTTAAGGACTCAAACATGTCAAATGCAGTTTCTCTATTTGTGATCTTTTCATACTCAGTGTGAGATATTGCATTTAACAATATTGTTCTAGCCTTGTGGTGATTTCTAAATTCCTTCTTTTGGGCTTCTGTCATAGATTTTCTATCTACTTTCTTGCCATTCCGATCAATGGGATGAACATATCCATCTATGACCAAATCCCATAAATCAGCATCATAACCAAGGAAAAAACTTTCAATCCTGTCTTTCCAATAATCAAATTTCTCCCCATCAAACATAGGGGGTTTAGTGCTGATTTTGTCCCTTTCTTCATATTTGTTGTTAATGTTAGATATTGAAGTATCAGCCATAGTAACAACCAAATATATATCAAAGTTTTTCTCACTGGATCATTTCTGTCACTGTGAAGTGGTAGCACACACAGAACTGGAGCTCTGATGCCAACTGAAGGTGAGAAAATACTTAGAAGGGTGGTTGAATAAGTATGAATATAAAAACTTAGAAGTAAAAACTCAAGTATTTTTATCCTGGTTCGTTCAACTCAACTACTCCAGTCCACCCTTTCTAGAGTGATTTTCCTTTCTCAAACAAGGACTTAATCCACTATTTAATCAACTGATTACAATAGTAAGCACTAAGAACAACTGTTCCAAGTCTTCTCAAGAACTACTGATCCTAACTGGATCTTCTCAAGGTTTTCTTACAATCAAATGTAATAATATATACAAGTGTTAAGATGCTTCTAATAAATCTTTATCACAACTGTGATTTTTCACTTAAGATTAAGAACAAAGAAATAATTCTAGCAAGAATATATGAGTTGTATGAGAGCTTTGATAATGAATTCTTTTTCAAGTGATTCGTCAACTGAAGAAGATGAGTGGAGACTTGCTTTTATAGGCACAGTGATCCAAGAGTATTTCACGTTGAGAAGTGTGTACCAAAAGGTCTGAGCCTTTTTGTCTTCACATCAAGGGACCTTTCCTAGAAGAAGAAAGCACAGAGAAATCCTTTTTGTTTGTGTTCTTGTGTCTAGCATAAATAAGGAAAGAGTCGTTTGGATATTCCAACGGACATAATCTTTGAATTCTTCTTCAACAATTTTCAGCAAGAATCATCAGAGTCTAATTTGATCAGAGCCTTCTGATGTTGATCAGAGTTTTGCTGAATCAGAGTCTTTGCAGCAAGTGTGCTTTTAGCGTGTATAAGTTCAGAGCAGAGTTTTAGGTCAGATCCTTAGTACTGACAGCGTTAGTACTATCAGAGTCTTCTGAAGTAACTATGCTTGAAAACTCTTCATACAGAATTCTTCATTGGTTCAGATGCTTCTGGCTTGCTTCAGATTCTTCTGGAGCTTCTGCTTCAGATCCTTCTGGAGGCAACGCTCAGGATCTTCTGATGGCAGCGTTCAAAATCTTCTAATGGGTGCATCTGACGCTTCAGAGCCTTGCATATTTCTTATGTTCATATCTGATTTGCTTCTGGAGTGATATTTATTTTAATATCTGCAGCAAACATTCTTAAGCAAATTTTAGAGTACATAATTCTTAACTACAAAATTTCATAATAGTTATCATCAAAACATAGAGATATTATTAAGAACCAATCTGTGTTCTAACAGTAAGTCCCAGCCGAGAAATACTTACTTTACCTTTTTCAATTCAACTTTTCAACGTAGAATTAGGAGTCGCTGCACTCCAATGTAAGCGCTTCCCTATGAACATTTACTCCCCCCTAGAACCTTGACCGCAGTCAAGAAATTCCTATTCCTCCCTTTCGAGGGGAACTACAATTACTCTAACTCCATCCCCTACCTCGGATACATAGGCACAAGATGCAAGTCTTGGCGAGTAAACTTAGGACTAACTCCTTAGGTCCTTCTCTTTACCCTTAACCCTTAGCAATACCTTTAAGCAGATAACCATAGCAATAGCACATTTAAAACAAGAGGTTCCTTTAGAGTACTACAAAAGTTTAGGATGCTAATACCTTCCCTAAGCTTAACCAACCCCCAAATCCTAGATCTTTCCCCGCATTGTGTTTACGATGCAAAATAGGTTTTTCCTTTCTTTAACCTTTCCTTCGGATAAATCAAAGACCGGTTGTGAACAAAGATTGTGATTCAAATTAATTAATAATTTGGTATCCTATTCTCACCGCAACAGAAAATGGAGACTTCACTGGGGAAAAGATCGTATCTTTTGAGGGTTATCCCTATCTTGTTTTTTATGCTTGTTATTTGCTTTATCACTGTAGCACCCCAAAATTTGGCTTTTCGTTTCGCTAGCATCTGGCTTTTGCTTCTTTCCATTTTCGCATTTCCGCATTTGCATAGCATTTGTTCTTGAGACATGGGATCAAGGTTTTCCCGTGGCTCAGTTTTCATCTTGGTGCATGAACCTGAACAGCAAGCATTAGAGTCCCTGGCATTTATTTTTCCCAGTGGTCGGCCGACCGATTTTATTTTATTTTGCAGGGTATTTTTAGCTCAGGAAGCAGCATTCAAGCTATCGCAAGCAATTTCATGGTTATGGTATTCAAAAGCAAGTTTTTGAAGTTGAACAGAGCTCAAAATAGTTGGAAACGGGCAAACGGGCAAATTTCCCTCCAAAAGGCGCCAAATATCAAATTTTGGAGGTGTTAATCGATTAACACATATGGTTAATCAATTAACCAAGTCAAAATCAGGTCAAACCTGAAATTTTAAAGGTGTTAACCGATTAACCTATATGGTTAATCGATTAACTAGTGCAGATTTGACCTCTGCACGTGAATTTTCAATCCACACCACTTTGGGGTCCAATTTTGGTCATGTGCAAATTTGATTTTCACTTTGGGAAGGATCTAGAACCTATTTGAAATTTGGTTGACTTCATTTTCCCTCCAAATGCCCATTCCTCATTCCAAACCAAATTTTACATTTCACATTCCAAACCTTTCATATGGATCCAAGCCTAGGTGATATTTAAGTGATTCACTCCAGACCTCACACATCTAATCACTCACAATTCAATCTCATTTTCAGTTTTGATCTCATTCTCTCTCAATTCTCTCTCAATTTTCCAATCTCCAAAACCTTCACCAAAGCTATTCTCATTGAGATCATTGATTCTTCATTGGAATCCTTGATTTCTAAGAGCTAAACCTTCATCCATTCTCTCCATTGAATCAATTTCTTCATCCAATTTTCGTGCAAAATTGGATCTGAACTTGGAAGTGATTTTGGAAGTGATTATTTGGCTTGATTTGGTTTAATCTTGAAGGATCTTCATTGCTAATACAAGAATTGGTGTGGATCTTGAAGTATTCCGGACTTCTAGCATTGGATCTATTCAATTACACTTGAATCAACATTAACCAGAGCAAATCTTTGTTCCGAAGGTTGGATCCAAATATGTTTTTAGCTTATTTGCATAATCATGTGGATTTTCATCTTTGATTCATGATTTGGTTGTGTTAATCTGTTTACATGCTGTTTGGATCATGATTTGCTGGTTTGATTTCGTGATTAAGTGATTATGCGATCATCCGGTTTATCGGATAAGTGCTTATTTGCTGAAAATGTTGTTTTGTTGCTGTTTTTCTGCTGTTGGCACAGTGTTAATCGGCTAACGCATATGGTTAACCTATTAATCATTTCAAATATTCAAAATTTTCAAAGTTTTCAGAGTGTTAATTGGTTAACGCATGGGGTTAACCGATTAACATGTATAAATTTCCATATTTTCAGCCATTTTTAAGTGGTTAATCGGTTAACGCATATGGTTAACCGATTAACACTATGCCAGTGGGTCTGTTTTGCTGATTTTCTTGCTTGTTTGGGTACCGTTTCGCATAAAATCATCGTAGTTCAATATGATGCATTAGAAGTGAAATATTCTGGACATTTTGTTGCTGTTTTGGTTGTTTAATCGAGGCTTCGTCGACTTGTATTTGTTTTCCACTTCGATGCACACTTATGTGTTGTTGTTCATAGTGATGATGTTCTTGCATTTGCATTTACTCTTGTGTTTTGCATCTTTATTTCTTGCATTAATAAAGGTCAAGATATGCTTGTGGTGGTGTTTACCCCACACTTTTTCCTCCCTTTGCTTGTGTGTTGCATTGCATGTTTGCATCTCTTTTTTGGGATTGTTTCTTCTTCTTACTTTGTCTTTCTTGGCCATGCTCCCCATATGATCTCTAATCTCTTTCGAGGTTATGATAGACTTTAGGTTGGAAGCCAAGCATGCTAACATTAGGGTAGATGTTTCCCACTTTGATCCAAACCTTAGGACCAATTTGCATGACAACGTTACGGCCGAGTTTCCCTTAGACCTTTCGTGCGTCTCTCTCTTCTCATCTCAAAATCATTCTAACTCATCTAATAAATACGATGAACATTGTGCGCTACGAGCCTTAAGCTACTTGGGAAATGGTAATTGGGGGGCTTCCTCTCAATGGCCTAGAATGTTTAGTGTACACCTTTTGGGTGATATGTGACACATTCGCTCCTGGGTCATAGTCTTTACTGTGACGTGAATCACAAACTGAATTAATTCACTTCACTAAAAAACTCAAAAATAAACTTCAAACCTTTTCTCCTTCGGGATTAATCGGAAACCTTTTTCATAAAAAGTGTTGTTAAGCTTTGGTTCTACCGCAAACAGGCATCGTCCCTAACTGCTGGAACGGAGGTGTAACCCTACTCGGTTAAAACACTTAATCAACCTATGGTTTCGTGTTAACCCAAACTACGTTTGCTCTGATTTCTCATACCATATGAGGATACGTAGGCACAAGACGTGATGTCTTGGCGAGCAACCTTCCCCCGCCTTTCACCCGTAGTTGGCCGAACTACGTTGACTCTGACTTTCCCATTACACGAGGGAATACGTTGGCACAGAGCGGCGATGCTCTGCCGAGTCTCTTTTCTTTTCTTTTTATCCGGTAAGCCTTTAGTGTAGATAGATTAAACACACCCTTAGATAGACAATATCATGGATCCCGTCGAGTACGACGGACGTGAGGGGTGCTAATACCTTCCCCTTGCGTAACTGACTCCCGAATCGAAGACTTGGTTGCGATGACCTCGTCTTTTTCCCTTTTTTTTAGGTTTTTCCGATCGTTTCCTTTCCCTCTCTTTGGGATAAATAATGAACGATGGCGACTCTTCTGTTTTCCGCCGGGTGTTTTTCGCAGTTGCGACAACTGGCGACTGTACTGGGGACTCTGGTTCCCTATGCGAGTCAATCCTATCACGTGCTTGTTTATCTTCGGGTGTTGTATATATGTGCTTTATTCTTCCCGCATTTATTTTCATCATTATATATCATTATTGTTGTGCTGTGGGGAGGGAATGTTCCATGGAGAGATAAGCCGGACTTGGGCTTGAGTACAAACCTAACATTAGTAGTGGAGACTAGTGGGGGGCCTGTTTGCTTAGCAGACACAGTTCCCCATGAAAATCGCGCTCAGACGAGATTCTCTTTGATGATTTCCTTTTTGATCCTTAGGATCAGTCAGGATTTTGGATTTGAGAGTTGTCGACTATGGGGACCGATCATTTGTGATTCAGCTAAGTGAGGCCTCTTTGGGAGATGATGATGCCAAATCAAAAATGGTGAACGTATCATCATTTCTTGAAAGTCTGTGACGCTGATGAACGCATAGGATGTCGAACCTTATCAGTGGATAGGTCCATACCTGTGAAAGGGATTGGGTTATGCAGGAAACCTTGGCTTTCAGACTACCCGGTTTTCTTGGCAGTGTGAATCTGTATTCTTGATATCATAGGTTCCTATTATCAGAGCTATGTTATGTTCGCGCTAAAGCGGAGCGCTGGTTCTTCTCGATCTACAGCTCAAAAATCTTGATCCCCTGTTTGCATTTGCATTTGCATTCTCATCTGCATTTTCATTAACATGTATTTATGTTGCAGGTGCATATTGCTTCCCGATTCTAGTGATCTTGTTCCTTATTTCCAACATGGAACCCTTGAAGAGGATAGTGGCCTACGGTTTCCGGCTCCAAATATCAGTCCTTTGTTGAGTTTGATTATTATGGCCGATAAGAAGGTGATGGAAGACTTCAGGCAAGCTTATGGAAGACTATTGGGATGTGTTTGTAAACCTTCCGCATATGAGATCAGTGGTATCTATACTCTTCTGCAGTTTTATGACGCCCAGCTGAGGTGTTTTTGCTTCCCTGATTATGTCCTGGCTCCTACTTTGGAGGAGTATTCTGCATTGTTAGATGTGCCTATTCTGGATCAGATGTCATTCTTCCATACTGACGATGAGCATAATCTGGCTAAGCTCGCGGCTATTCTGCATCTGGATGCTTCAGAGTTGGATGGGAAGATGATCAAAAGGCTTGGGGTGTTTGGTTTTCCTTTTCCTTTTCTGGTGGAGAAAGCTCAGCAGTGTGCCAAAGACGGGTGTTGGATCGTATTTAGCGTCATTCTAGCTCTCTGTATCTACGGTATTATATTATTCCCTAGTCATCCAGATTTCATGGATATAGATGCTTTCTACTTATTGGCCTCAGGGAACCCAATACCTACACTGCTTGGTGACGTTTATCACTCGGTTCACTACAAGAATGCGAACCGAAGGGGGAAAATGTGTCATATTGTGTTCCTTTGCTGTACAGGTGATTTTCCAGTCATATGCACAAAACAGGTCCTTTTGTTACTTCTGCAGGTACATCAGAGTGGTCTGAGCGTCTGATGGGTTTGTCAACTGAGAACATCACTTGGTTTGATAGGAATATACTTGGTACAAAAATCATCTATCGCTGCAGCGAATTTCCTAACGTCCCTTTAGTTAGAAGGAAGGGGTGCATCAACTACAATCTGTTGTTGTTGGTTAGGCAGTTTGGATATGCATTGAGGGAGCCTCCCAAGGAAGAAGAGGTACAAAAATCTCTATACCTGACCGGGCTGTTGGATAGTGATACATTGGCCAAACTTGAGCGAGCTTGGAACAATATTCACAGGAGAGGAAAAGCATTGTTGGGGAAAAGTAATAGTCGAGCCTATGATCCCTACTCAAGCTGGATTTATGATAGAGCTACAAAGTTCCTGATGTCGTTTCCTTCTGTTGAGCCTCTGTATCCTCTTATGATTGAGGAGCCAACCACGGTAGATATTCAGAAGTACAATCAGTTGTGGGCTGAGAAAGAAGAGTTGTGGAAGGCTAATGAGAAGTTGGAAGAAGAGGTTACTCAGCTTCGGGGCAAGAAGAATGAAGCAACTTATTCTTTGAAGTGGCAGACTGAGCTGGTGAACAGATTGGGCATGGATTTGACCAAGCAAACTAGTTCTCGAGAGCATTTGGGTTTGGATCTCAAAGTTGTTGGTGATGTCCTTGCTTCCAAGAAGAAAGAATTAGACAAAGCTTACTTGGAGATTTCGAAGTTCAACGAGCAGTGGAATGCAACTCTCACCAATAACAAAGCGTGTGAAGATGCGTTGAAGCAATAGATCACCAAGCTGAAGGCTCAGCTTAGAGTAAAAGATGAGAGGATTTCAGATGAAGGCTCGCTCAAAAGACACAGTGATTGTAAGCTGCACGAAGCGCTTGCAACCTTGGAGGATTTCAGAGCTAGGGCTTATTCGAAGAGGCGCGGGCTGGAAGAAGTCTTTGGTGAAGGTGCTTAGGAAGACCATGTTGAGAATCTACATCGCACTATTAGCCAGCGAGAGCTACTCATCCAGGGGTTGCTCACTAGACCAGATCATCATGAGACTCAAGGGTTGTTAGAGGAGTTTCAGGCCTGGCGTCGCACTTGATGTTTGTTACTTCCTTGTAGCTTGTTGTTGCTATTGTATTGACCATCACCAGGCTTTTTGGTTGAGGTCATTCTGTTGTACTCAATGTTATGCCTGTACACTGCCTGTTTGGCTGCTCATTTGTATATATGAGGTTTTTTTCTATGCTTGTGGGTTCTCCATTGCCGACCTGTTATTCTCGGAACTAGAATCGAGGGGGAATTTCCCTGTTGCATATATACATGTTTGCATTTTGCATTTTGCATTTTCATTTGTATCATAGGTGTTCTCAGTGGCCTTTGTTCCTAACTCTGCTTGGTTTTCTTTAGTTCAGGATTGAGGAAGTTGAGGAGTTCAGTTTCTACAAGTATCTAACTCGAAGGAATCAGCGAAAGGTAATGGATCAGGTTCAAGCCGAGTTGCAGGAAGTCAGGGCTCGCATGTCCCAATTCATGGAGTTGATGCAGACTGTTGCTAGTGGGCAGGAACAGTTAAGAACTTTGGTTCAGCCGTTGATAGCACGGGTTGATGAAGAAGGCATTTTGCATGGAGGAGCTGGTGTTATTCCTCCACAGATCGGTGGGTCTATCCCACAGGGTATCCCTATTGTTGTCGTACCTTCGGGTGGAGGAGCTGCGAATGAGAATGGTAACGTTGCTGGTAATGGAAGTGTGTGCGCTGTGCACGGGGCTGCTGGCCCTTATTGGGAAGATAATCAGGATGATGTGTTTTCCATGAGAGATATGGAGGGTGGTTTACCGATTGAAGTTGACCGAAGGTTTAAAATGATCGAGGAGTATATGAAATCTTTTGAGAATTAGAACTCTTTGGGCCTTGATATGTCTGATCTTGGTCTAGTTCCTGGGGTCAGGATTCCTCCCAAATTCAAGGTGCCCGATTTTGACAAATACAAAGGGACGACTTGTCCAAGAGTGCATATTCGGGCATATTTCAGGAAGATGTCTGCTTACTCCAACGATGAAAAGATGTTGATGCATTTTTTCCAAGACAGTCTGGCAGGGGCGTCTTTCGAGTGGCATATGGGACTTGAGAGAACTCATATCCACAGCTGGAGAGAATTGGCCGAAGCTTTTGTGCGTCACTATCAATATAATAGTGATCTAGCACCCAACCGGGTACAACTACAGAGCTTGTCGCAGAAGAGTACTGAGAGCTTCAAGGAATACGCCTAGAGGTGGCGTGATTTAGCTGCAAGAGTACAACCCCCTATGGTTGAAAGGGAGTTGATCGACCTGTTCATGGCCTTGCTGCCTGGTGTGTACTTTGAGAAGTTGATAGGCTGCATGTCTGCAGGGTTTTCTGATTTGGTAATTGTTGGTGAGAGAATTAAAAGTGGGATTAATTCTGGAAAGATTCCAAATGCTGGTGGATCCTCTTCGGGAGGAATAAAGAAACCATATTCATCGAACCCTAAGAGAAGGGAATGGGATGCAAAGGCTATTTCTCACAAGGGTAAGGGTAGAGCTCAGTCCCGCCATCATCAACAAGTTGCTAAAATAAATATCCCGGCCACAACTCCGCAACAAATAAATGCTTCACGACCTTATGCTGCTAGACGCAGAATGCCTGATAGACAGTTCGCAAATCCTCTGATGTCGTATTCTCAGTTATTACAACATCTGCTGCAGTTACAGTTGGTTCAGAAGAAGACTCTGGCTCCTCTCACTGGTACACCGCCTCCTGGCTACGATGCAAATTCTCATTGTGATTTTCACTCAGGTTCCCCGGGCCATGATATTGACCATTGCAAAGCCTTTAAGCATAAAGTCCAGGATCTGCTTGATTCCAAAGCTATCAACTTCACCAACGATGGGCCCAATGGGACTCAAAACCCGATGTCGAATCATGGGGCGGCAGGAGTCAATGCCATTATTAAGGGAGAAAAGCTAAATATGGTAACTGATGTTGGGGATTTGAAGACTCCGCTGGAGTTTGTGAAGGCTAGTCTGTTGAAGTAGGGGGTGTTTCCAGGTTGTTCTTTTGACTGCTTAGAGTGTGAAGTACATCCAGAGGGTTGCGATCTTTTGAGAAAGAGTATTCAGAGAATGATGGATGAGGGTTATTTGCAATTTAATAGAGTTGTGGAAGAAGATGCTGAGAATAAAGTGAGTAATGATGGAAGCGAAGTTGCTACGATATCCATTCCATACCGGACGATCAATATATCAGGGCCTGCTAGGCCAGCTCTGGTTATCATTACTGTACCTGGACCTGTGCCGTACGAGAGCACTAGAGCTATCCCGTGGAATTATGGGGGAGAGGTGTTCTGTAATTGGCAAAAGGAGGAATGGACAATGTCTACAGATGGAAGTTCGTCGGTTGAGAATATTGTTAGGGCCGGAGGTATCACCAAAAGTGGTAGGGTCTTTTCGCCACCGGAGGTTAATGCTGATAAGAATAGCAAAGGTAAGAGAAAGGCCGTGATTGAAGAGAATGTCCAACCACAGGTCAATGCTGATGATCTTTCGAAGGATGTAGAGGAATTTATGAGGCTTATTCGAAAAAGTGACTACAAGATTGTGGATCACTTGAATCAGACTCCTTCGAAGATTTGTATCCTGTCATTGTTGTTGTGTTCGGAGGCACACCGCAATGCATTATTGAAAATCTTGAGTGCAACGTACGTACCCCAGGAGTTTTCTGTTAACCAGTTGGAGGGGGTAGTAGCTCATGTAAATGTCGGTAATGGTATCGGCTTTACTAATTTGGATTTGACTCCTGCCCAGAGGAACCATAACCGTGCTTTGAACATATCTTTGGAATGTAGAGGTTCTCTGATGTCGCATGTCCTGGTGGATACAGGATCATCCCTCAATGTGCTTCCAAAGAAAGCGTTAATGAAGTTGGATATTCAAGGTTTGATATGCACGCCAAGTGATTTGGTCGTGAGGGCTTTCGATGGATCTAACAGATCAATGTTTGGGGAAATCACGTTGCCTATTCAGATAGGACCAGAGATCTTTGGTGCAACTTTCTACATTATGGATATCCAGCCAGCATACAACTTTTTGCTTGGCCGACCTTTGATACACGCTGCAGGGGAAGTCACCTCAACGTTGCATCAAAAGTTGAAGTATATGGTGAAGGGGAAGATAGTCACAGTATGCGGTGACGAGGATATTATTCTTAGCCATTTGTCATCCTTCAAGTACGTGGAAGTGGATGGGGAGATCCACGAAACACTCTACCAGGCGTTTGAAACAGTTCAGGTTCAGGGGAAGTCTTCTGAAGAAGCCAAGGGCCTAGAGGTTTCGATGTCATCGCTCAAGGAAGCTCCTGCTATCGTAGAATCCGAGTCGTCTCAGAAGTGGGGCCAAGTTATTAATGTTCCCATCAAGAAGGACAAGTTCGACCTGGGATACAAACCCTCTAATTCTTCTCAGAGCATTCTGAAGTACAAGGGAACTGTGCAATTCACCAGCAGTGGTGTGATATTTGACAAGATTAATGCCGTTGGAGATGATGAAGGTGATGGTGATTGCGATATGGATGTTTGGATTCGTTCATGTACTCCTGTCCAGAAGCTGTACAACTGGACTACTGAGGAAGTCATTCACGTCACTACTACAGAGTAATGTTTATTGTTTTGATTATGTTCAGTCCTACATTCTACCCATGACGTAGTGACCCAATTTGTGGGGCCTCTTGTTATTTGCACTTTATAATTAAATAAAGGACGTTTTCGCATTCAAATATTGTGATCCCTGTTTTTCCTGTTTTTGTTTTGCATTTATATTAAATAGAAAAATGGCAATGTGTTTTGTTTGTTGCATCGCATAATAAACATAACATCCTCATGCAGGTCTTTTCTATTAGATTCCTTCGATTCAGGTTCGGCTATGACTTCGTATGACTTTGATAATCCCATTTATCAAGCTGAAGAAGAGACTAACGAAGACTGTGAACTACCCGAAGAGTTAACCAGGCTTCTCAAGCAGGAGGAAAAGGTTATTGTACCTCATCAGGAGGATATTGAGATTATCAATTTGGGAACTGAGGATGATAAGAAAGAGGTTAAAGTAGGGCTACATTGGAAGACAGTATCAAGAGAAGATTGGTTGAAATGCTCCGTGAGTATAAGGATATCTTCGCTTGGTCTTACCAAGACATGCCCGGAATGGATACAGATATTGTGGTACACCGGTTACCTCTCAGAGAAGAATGTCCGCAAGTCAAGCAGAAGTTGAGACGAACGAGGCCTGACATGGCAGTCAAGATCAAAGAAGAGGTTCAGAAGCAGTTGAATGTTAGGTTTCTTGCTGTCACGAATTACCCTCTGCGGGTCGCTAATAACGTTCCTGTTCCTAAGAAAGATGGAAAGGTCCGAATGTGCTTCAATTATCTAGATATGAATAAGGCGAGCCCGAAAGACGATTTCCCGCTCCCCCATATCGATGTGTTGGTTGATAACACCGCTCAGTATTCTGTGTTTTCATTCATGGATGGCTTCTCTGGGTATAACCAAATCAAGATGGCCCCGGAGGACATGGAGAAAACTACTTTCATCACACCATGGGGGACTTTTTGCTACATAGTAATGCCCTTTGGATTGAAGAATGTAGGGGCAACTTACTAGCGGGCAATGGTCACTTTGTTTCATGATATGATTCATCATGAGGTTGAAGTCTATGTTGATGACATGATTGCAAAGTCACAGACGGAGAAGGGACATCTAGTCCATCTTCTGAAATTGTTCGAAAGGTTGAGGAAGTTCAAGCTGAGGCTGGATCCAAATAAGTGCACCTTCGGGGTGAGATCTGGAAAGCTATTGGGTTTCATTGTCAGTGAAAAAGGTATTGAGGTAAATCCTGCCAAAATAAAAGCTATACAAGATATGCCTGAGCTGAGAACGGAAAAAGAGGTTTGTGGTTTCCTAGGGAGATTAAACTACATTGCCAGGTTTATATATCATCTCACAGCCACTTGTGAACAAATATTCAAATTGTTAAGAAAAGATCAAATGGTCAGGTGGAATGAAAATTTCCAGAAAGCATTCGAAAGAACAAAAGAATATTTGCAGGAACCTCCAAACTCATGCCTCCAGTTGCAGGGAGACCACTGATCATGTACCTCACAGTTCTTGAGAATTCAATGGGATTTGGGCTCGGTCAACAAGACGAGTCGGGTAGAAAAGAGCATGCCATCTATGCCCTGAGTAAGAAGTTCAATGATTGTGAGTCAAGATACTCGATGCTGGAAAAAACATGTTGTGCACTCGCTTGGGCCGCTAAGCGTATGAGATAGTACATGTTAAACCATACAACCCAATTTGATTTCGATGATGGATCTGATCAAGTATGTCTTTGAAAAGCAAGCACTCTCCGGAAGGATTGCCCGATGGCAAATGGTTTTAACAGAGTATGATATTCAGTGTGTTTCCCAGAAAGCCATCAAGGGAAGCGTCCTGTCGGAATATCTCGCGGAACAGCCGATTGAGGATTATCAGCCGATGAAGTTTGATTTTCTAGATGAAGATGTCATGTTTTTGAAGATGAAAGATTGTGATGAGCCTTTACCTGACGAAGTTCCTGAGACTGGATCTCAGTGGAAACTGGTTTTCGAAGGAGCGGTTAATTCATATGGCAACGGGATCGGGGCTATCATTACTACTCCTCACGGTTCTCATATACTGTTCACTGCCCGATTGACTTTCGCATGCACCAATAATGAAGCGAGTACGAAGCGTGCATATTGGGTTTAGAAGAGGCCATTAATATGAGGATAAAGAATCTGGATGTGTACAGTGACTCAGTGTTAGTCGTTAACCAAATCAAAGGAGAGTGGGAAACTCGTCAGGCCAACCTGGTGCCTTACAGGGATTATGCAAGGAGACTGTTGTCGCTCTTTGATAGAGTCGAGTTCCATCATGTGCCGAGAGTCGAGAATTAGATGGAAGATGCCTTGGCCATGCTATCTTCGATGTACAAAGTGAATTCTGGAATGGAACTCCAGCCATCACTATTATGCGTCTTGATAGACTTGCTTTCGTGTTTGCAATTGAGAAAGCATTAGATGGAAAGCCTTGGTATTTTGATATCAAGCATTTTCTCAAGACTCAAGAGTACCCATCTGGGGCATCCAACAAAGATAAAAGGACCTTGAGAAGGGTAGCCGGTAACTTTTATCTGAACAAAGACGATGTGCTCTACAGCAGAAATTTTGACATGGTCTTGCTGCACTGTGTTGATGAACTTGAAGCAAACCTGTTGATGGAGGAAGTCCACGAGGGTTCTTTCGGAACTCATGCCAAGGGGCATGCAATGGCTAGAAAATTGTTGAGATCTGGGTATTATTGGATGACTATGGAATCCGATTGCTTCAAATACACCAGAAAATGCCATAAATTCCAAATTTATGCGGATAAAGTGCATGTGCCACCGACTCCTCTAAATGTGTTAACGTCTCCTTGGCCTTTTTCTATGTGGGGAATCGATGTGATTGGAAAGATTGAGCCGACTGATTCTAATGGACATCGCTTCACTCTGGTTGCGATTGATTACTTTACGAAGTGGGTAGAAGCAGCGTCCTACGCTAATGTCACGAAACAGGTGGTCGCCCGATTCATAAAGAAGGACATCATTTTTCGTAATGGAATTCTCGAGAGAATCATTACTGATAATGGTTCGAATTTGAATAACAAAATGATGAAGGAACTGTGTCAGAGTTTCAAGATCGAGCATCACAATTCTTCTCCATATCATCCGAAGATGAATGGCGCTATTGAGGTAGCTAACAAGAATATCAAGAAGATTGTGCAGAAAATGGTAGTAATCTACAAGGACTGGCACGAGATATTGCCATTTGCTCTTCACGGTTATCGTACTTCGGTGCGTACGCCAACCAGGGCAACTCCTTTCTCACTGGTGTATGGCACGAAAGTGGTCCTGCCACTAGAAGTTGAGATTCCTTCTTTAAGGGTATTGTCGGATGTAAAGCTTGACGAAGTTGAGTGGGTGCGAACCAGGTTGAATTAGTTGAGCTTGATTGACGAGAAGATATTGGCGGCTATTGCTCATGGTCAGGTGTACCAGAGTAGGATGAAGAAAGCCTTTGATCAGAAAGTGCGTCCTCGGTGCTTCCAGACGGGTAATTTGGTGTTGAAAAGGATCCTTCTTCCTCAGACAGATCACAGGGGAAAATGGACTCCTAACTATGAAGGTTTGTATGTGGTAAGAAAGGTTTTCTCTAGAGGAGCTTTATTACTATCTATCATGGATGGTGAAGATTTTTCGTCCCCTGTGAATGCAGACGTGGTTAAAAAATACTTTCCTTAAAAGAGACCCACTGGACATAAAAAGAAAAGTCCAGGCAAAAATGGGGCATCCCGGCGAACCATGAAAAAGAGAAGGTTCGGGAAAAAATTAGGGAAAAGAAAAAAGAAAGATGTAAACCCGCAAAGTTGAAAACCTGAAAAGGCGACTTTGGCAAAAATGGGTATCCCGGTGGATTAAAAACCCGAAAGGGCGATCCAGACAAAAGTTAGGGATTCAAAAAAGAAAATGACCACGGTCTGCGTTCGATCTGTAAGCTTGTCAGCGGTTATCCCGAAGGAAAGGAATCAGTCTAGTCAGTCTTTTCCGAAGGCAAAACACGGGGCACATCGAAGACATACATGTCATAGCTGAATCGACACTAGTAGTTGTCTGTTTCCACGTTGCCGACATTTGTATATATTCTTTTGCTTTTTCGCAATTTCCTCTTTCCAAAAATTGCATCCCAATTGTAATTTGCCTATTTATGGGCCTTTTATCAATAAAGTATTCACTTTAATCAAAGAGCTTTCCTTTTCTTGTTTTACTTTTATTGTTTTGTTTGCAAAAACGTCCGATATTTTGATAAGCATTGCATGTGAAAACATGAGGCTTTATAGAGCGTAACGAAAGCAAATGACTTTGCTCAGGTGGTAAATGTCATGAATGGTAACTGAGGTAACCATTTCGCATGTGCATATTCTTTTATTTCATTGCAGGATGGCAGATCTCCCCAGCAGATGTGTTCCTCCATGGCATTGAAATTATAATACAAACTCATTTTTCCCCTAGCAGAGATTTGGTCTTACCCGCAGAGTCTCACTATCAGGTCAGGTATCGCCAGCGGAGGTGTGTGAGGGATCTCCAGCAGAGTAGGGTTTGTTCACAGCATATTATTCTCCAGCAGAGGCATCATTTTTGATGCCCTCTCCCCAACGGAATTGACTTTCTGGTGTTCTCCCAATAGTAGTGGTATTCAGGGTTTCTCCCCAAGTAGAGTTCAATGTTGATTCCCTCGACGTGATAGATGTTTAGGCGAAGCATGATCCGTTCCCCAGTAGAGTGGAGCTCTCAGTAGAAGTGTTTGATATTCTCCAGCAGGGTGGGATTTCTTTCCAAGCAGAGTGGAGCTACTTCCTAACGGTTTACTTTACTTCCCGGTAGGGTCGTATTCTGAACGGTTCTCCCTGGATGAATGTGTTCATTCCCTAGAGTGTTGGAAGGCTGTTCCGGGTGTTTCCCCAGCCTGTGCATTTGTTCCCTATAAGATTTGTTTCTTGAGAAGCCATCCAGGGCATTTTCCTCAACAGAGTTTTGATTCCCAGCGGGGCACTTTGCTGTTCTCTTTAGAGCAGTTATATCCGAGAAGGTGTTTGACAGAGAGGTCATCTAGGGCTTGTTTGTTCCCTAATATGAGTCCGATCGTACGCGGTACGCCCTATGTTTCTCCCCGGCGGAGTTTGGTTTCCTCTCTTTAGCATTTATTTTGCTAAGGTGGTTCCTTTGCATTTGCATTGTGCATAGCATCCTCCCAAATGCGTAGCATTTCCATTTCGTATGGAGCATTACGCCATTTTCAAACATATGCATCTGAAGCATAAGCCAGGTTTGGTATCGTTAAGACTGGATATCTTCTCAGCAGAGACTGTTTGATTCAAGGGGTTTTCATGTTATCCGCGTCAGGATGGATCTTTGGGTTGGTTATTTTTTCGAATTCTTCCCCGCTGAGTCATTTGGTTAAACGTCTTCGCTCTCTCCAGGTGAGTCACTTGCGAGTGTTGTCTTCCCTGGTCAAGCCTGTTGCCTTTTCCCCAACAGAGTTATTCGACTTCTTCTGCAAAGTCCTTATTCCAACTTTTGGTTGGTCATCTTTGCGTTATTTCAACTCTTGGTTGGTGACCCAGTGGCGTTTGGATGTTATTCAAACTTTTGGCGGTTAATCCTTATTTTCCTCAGCAAAGTCGGGGATTCTAACTCTTGGTTGGTACTCCCCAGCGTAGTTCAAATTATCGTGTTTGGTGTTCCAACTTTTGGTTGGCCTATAAGGTGATATCAACTTTTGGTTGGTAATCTTTGGTTTCCCCTCGTAGAGTTTTTGTTCCAACTCTTGGTTGGCAATCTTTGTTATTCTAACTCTTGGTTAGTAGCTTTTGTTCCAACTCTTGGTTAGCAATCTTTGTTATTCTAACTCTTGGTTAGTAGCTCGTGTTCCAACTCTTGGTTGACAATCTTTGTTATTCTAACTCTTGGTTAGTAGCTTTTGTTCCAACTCTTGGTTGGCAATCTTTGTTATTCTAAATCTTGGTTAGTAGCTTTTGTTCCAACTCTTGGTTGACAATCTTTGTTATCCTAACTCTTGGTTAGTAGCTTTTATCCTGACTCTTGGTTAGTAGCTTTGGTTCCGACTTTTGGTCTATGAGGATTTCCCCAGCAATCCTAACTCATGGTTAGTAGCTCTTGTTCCGATTTTTAGTCGATGGTGATCTTTTCATGGTGATTCTAACTCTTGGTTAGTAACTTTGTTTCCCAACTTTTGGTTGGATGTTATCCCCTGCAGTTGTTATCCCAACTTTTGGTCGGTGGTGTGATTGGTTGGCGGTGTGCTCCTCTATTCCTCAGCGGAGTCGTTACCCCAACTCTTGGTTAGTGAGGAGGCGGATGACGTTTTCCAACTTTTGGGTTGGTAGTCTTTGTTTCCCTAGTAGGGTCAGTCTGGGACGTTAGTTCGTTTTCCAACTTTTGGTTGGTAGTCTTTAATTCCCTAGTAAGGTCGTAATATTCGGTTTGGTCGTCTTGTTGATGTTATTCCAACTCTTGGTTGGTAACCTTTGTTCTCTGGTTGTTGAGTCCGACTTTTGGTCAGTATACCTCCCTAGCGAAGTCGTCTCGCCATGTAAATGTTGGTTAGTGTTGTGGTAGTTCCAACTCTTGGTTGGTAGTGTGTGATTTTATCCCCAAAGAGCAGCCCTTATCCCATCTTTTGGATGGTATTGTCTGATTACTGTCCGGTGATGGATGTTTATCCTGTGCAGAGTCGTGTGGTTAGTCTAGTCTATTCTTTCCCTAGTGAAGTTGCCATAAAGTTGTTTGGTTACTCTTTTGTTCCTAAGTAGGGTTGTTATTCCAACTTTTGGTGGTATTCTTTGATCGTTGTCCCAACTTTTGGTTGGTATCCAGAGTTTGTTATCACAACTCTTGGTTGGTATCATTCAGTTGTTCTTCTAACTCTTGGTTGGTATCCGAGGTTTGTCATCCTGACTCTTGGTTGGTATCCTTGGTTGATATCCGTGGATCTTTATTCCAACTCTTGGTTGGTATCCTCTGTTTATTATCCCAACTCTTGGTTAGTATCTTTTGGATGAAGATTGTAATCGTTGTTCTGCATTCCCGCGGGGTTCAAATTTTCTGGTTCTTTTGTATTCAATCACCTTATACCTTGAATGTTTGAAAGCGGTTGCTTTTCCTCCCTTCCGGTCAAAGTTGTTTGAATAGGGGCAGCTGTAGCACCCCAAACTTTGCCTTTTCATTTTGGCAGCATCTGGCTTTTGCTTCTTTGCATTTTCGCATTTCCGTATTTGCATAGCATTCGTTCTTGAGACAGGGGATCAAGGTTTTCGCGTGGCTCAGTTTTCATCTCGGTGTATGAACCTGAATAGCAAGCATCAGAGTCACTGGCATTTATTTTTCCCAGCGGTCGGGCGACCGATTTTATTTTATTTTGTAGGGTATTTTTAGCTCAGGAAGCAGCATTCAGGCTATCGCAAGCAATTTTATGGTTATGGTATTCAAAAGCAAGTTTCGGAAGTTGAACAGATCTCAAAACATCTGGAAACGGGCAAACGGGCAAATTTCCATCCAAAAGGCGCCAAAATTCAAATTTTGGAGGTGTTAATCGATTAACACATATGGTTAATTGATTAACCAAGTCAAAATCAGGTCAAACCTGAAATTGTAAAGGTGTTAACCGATTAACCTATATGGTTAATTGATTAACCATTGCAGATTTTGCCTCTGCACGTGAATTTTCAATCCACACCATTTTGGGGTCCTATTTTGGTCATGTGCAAATTTGATTTTCACTTTGGGAAGGATCTAGAACCTATTTGAAATTTGGTTAATTTCATTTTCCCTCCAAATGCCCATTCCTCATTCCAAACCAAAATTTCCATTCCACATTCCAAACCTTTCATTTAGATCCAAGCCTAAGTGATATTTAAGTGATCCACTCCAAACCTCACACATCTAATCACTCATAATTCAATCTCATTTTCAGAATTGATCTCATTTTCTCTCAATTCTCTCTCAATTTTCCAATCTCCAAAACCTTCACCAAATCTCTTCTTATTGAGACCATTGATTCTTCATTATAATCCTTGATTTCTAAGAGCTAAACCTTCATCCATTCTCTCAATTGAATAAATTTCTTCATCCAATTTTCGTGCAAAATTGGATCTGAACTTGGAAGTGATTTTGGAAGTGATTATTTGGCTTGATTTGGTTAAACTTGAAGGATCTAAATTGCTACTACAAAAATTGGTGTGGATCTTGAAGTATTCCAGACTTCTAGCATTGGATCTATTCAATTACAGTTGAATCAACATTAACTGGAGCAAATCTCTGCTCCGAAGGTTGGATCCGAATCTGTTTTTAGCTTATTTGCATAATCATGTGGATCTTCATCTTTGATTAGCTTTTGGTTAATTTGATCCGTTTGATTCATGATTTGGTTGTGTTAATCTCTTTACATGCTCTTTGAATCATGATTTGCTGGTTTGATTTCGTGATTAAGTGATTATGCAATCATCCGGTTGATTGGATAAGTGCTTATTTGCTGAAAATGTTATTCTGTTGCTGTTTTTCTGTTATTGGCAGAGTGTTAATCGGTTAACGCATATGGTTAACCGATTAACCATTTCAAATATTCAAATATTTCAAAGTTTTCAGATTGTTAATTGGTTAACGCCTGGGGTTAACCGATTAACATGTACAAATTTCAATATTTTCAGCGATTTTTAAGTGGTTAATCGGTTAACGCATATGGTTAACCGATTAACACTGTGCCAGTGGGTCTGTTTTGCTGATTTTCTTGCTTGTTTGGGTACCGTTTTGCATCGAATCATCGTAGTTCAATTCGATGCATTAGAAGTGAAATGTTCTGGACATTTTGTCGCTGTTTTGGTTGTTTAATCGAGGCTTCGTCGACTTGTGTTTGTTTTGCACTTGGATGCACACTTATGTATTGTTGTTCATAGTGATGATGTTATTGCATTTGCATTTCCTCTTTTGTTTTGCATCTTTATTTCTTGCATTAATAAAGGTCGAGATGTGCTTGTGGTGGTGTTTACCCCACACTTTTTCCTCCCTTTGCTTGTGTGTTGCATTGCATGTTTGCATCTCTTACTTGGGATTATTACTTCTTCTTCCTTTGTCTTTCTTGGCCATGCTCCCCATAGGATCTCTAATCTCTTTCGAGGTTATGATAGACTTTAGGTTGGAATCCATGCATGCTAACATTAGGGTAGATGTTTCCCCCTTTGATCCAAACCTTATAAATACGATGAACATTGTGTGCTACGAGCCTTAAGCTACTTGGGAAATAGTAATTGGGGGGCTTCCTCTCAATGGCCTAGAATGTTTAATGTACACCCTTTGGGTGATATGCGACGCATTCGCTCCTGGGTCATAGTCTCTTGTGCAACGTGAATCACAAACTGAATTAATTCACTTCACTAAAAAAATCAAAAATAAACTTCAAACCTTTTCTCCTTCGGGATTAATCGGAAACCTTTTTCATAAAAAGAGTGTTGTTAAGCTTTGGTTCTACCTCAAACAGGCACCGTCCTTAACTGCTGGAATGGAGGTTTAACCCTACTCGGTTAAAACACTTAATCAACCTGTGGTTTCATGTTAACCCGAACTACGTTTGCTCTGATTTCTCATACCAGATGAGGATACGTAGGCACAAGACGTGATGTCTTGGCGAGCAACCTTCCCCCGCCTTTCACTCGTAGTTGGCCGAACTACGTTGACTCTGACTTTCCCATTGCACGAGGGAATATGTAGTCACAGAGCGACGATGCTCTGCCGAGTCTCTTTTCTTTTCTTTTTGTCCGTTAAGACTTTAGCGTAGATAGATTAAAAACACCCGTAGATAGACAACAAGCGTGGATCCCGTCGAGTACGACGGACAAGAGGGGTTCTAATACCTTCCCCTTGTGTAACCGACTCCCAAATCCAGGACTTGGTTGCGATGACCTCGTCTTTTCCCTTTTTCGTTAGGTTTTTCCGATCGTTTCCTTTCCCTCTCTTTGATCATCTGTTTATGTATATATGCTATACCTTGCTTGGGGTATTATTGTTGTGAGATAAGTCCTACACCCGGACTTAAGCGGAATTATTATAGGAAGGTGATATATTCGACGAGGCTTATAGGGAGTGAGTCCCGGCCAAGCTGACTTGAGAATCACCGCTCAGTTGAGGCCCTATTGGAAATTAGTATTGTTGAATGAGTAGTCGTGAAAAATTTCACTATTTTCTATTGGAGCCTGTGATATTGGGGACCGTAGTTACCTAAACACAACTTTGGCCTTATTTAGGACGTAGTACGATGACTATGAGGGAGTAGTCCCGAAATAGTTGCTACGCGATACTACACTCAAAAGAGGTCCTCTTGAGAATATAATTAACCACCGAGTTAGTCAGGAAATTGATAATATCCGAAAGATGAACTGATGACTTTGGGCACATCTTTAGAACCCTATTCTGCAGGTACAATTAACCCATAGTAATTACCTTTCGGGATGGGTAGACCTTGGCTCCGCTCATGTTCCTCGAACCTAGTGTTGCGGTGAGAATCGTGATACCAAGCTATTGAATTAACTTGAATCTTAATTCTTAAATTCACGAAAGGTCTAAAGAAAGAAAGAACCTTTTGCGCGATGTAATAACAACGCTAAGAGATTCAGGGATCAGGGGTTGGTTATGCATAGGGTAGGTATCTCACATCCTAAACATCTGTAGTACTCGACAGGAACCTTTTGTTTGTTTGCATGCTAAGTTTGGTAAATGTTTGCTAAGGTTTGGGATTGGGTAAAAGGTAAAGGTTAAAACCTAAAGATAGTTTCTAAGTTTGCTCACAAAGACATCGTGTCCTCTGCCTACGTATCCTAACTAGGATAGCATCAGAGAAATCGTAGTTCACCTCACTAGGGATGAAGATGACTTGATTATGATCAAGGTTCCAAGGGGAACAAACATTACAATGCTTGTATAGAGTTTAACAAAACTCTCTAGATCTATGTTGTAACACTCAAGAGGGGAGCAAGTAATCATTACCATGATTCTTACATAGAGTTTACAAACTCTAACCTAAGGTTCTAGTTGAAGAACACTCTTAACAAAGGTGGGTCTTTTAGACTTAAAGCAAAGTCTTATGGCTTATACTAAGGTTTAAGATGACTTCACAAAGTCAAGGGAGCGGGTAATGAGCTATCCATGACACAAGGGTCAATGGAGAGATTTTTCCTTTGGAAGGAGAGTAAGAGGCCACTTGGATGAGAACTAAAAAGTTCCATCACTTGGGGAAGAAATACTTAACAAAGCAATAAACAATTAAGTAAGAAAAATAAGGTTACCACCAAGCAAATATGCATATTACAATAGGCCAAGATTAAATGGGTACAAATGGTTACAACCGAGAATCAAATATCTTAACAAAGATGAAGGTAACAACCCTAGAAACATATTAACAAATATGAAAACAACAGTCATACAAATAAGTCACAACTTAAAATGATCATGTTATAAATTCAAATGTAACAACATTTAGGCATTGATGACAATCAAATACGCAAGGACTAATCACGACAGTTAAATTCAAGACTTAGGAAGAGAACAACAATTTCATGGTGACAACCAAAGGAAGGTAAACCTGACATGTTAACTAACACATAGGAATCACATATCAAGAAGTCTCACAAGATAAGTCAAGTATGGTATGAAAGAAAATCAATCACGACACAAGGTAACGACCTAAGAATGAACCAACTAGCAAGTAGGCAAAAGGGCATTGTAAAAACAAACAATTGAGATTTTAATCCATTAAATAAAAATAGACATTATAATGAACAATGGGAAAAAAAACAGATTAAAAATGATAAGGCATGAGAAAGTTGTGAATTTTTGAAGTTTCAAGCAAATAACAAATAAAATCATGTAAATAAAAAGAGAAAAGGGCAAGGGTGGGAGTTGAACCCACGCCCTTTGGTTTAAAACACAACACTCATCCACTAAAGCACTAGCAGCGCGCTGGTAAGGGATGGAAAAGAAGAAGCAAATAATTAAATAAGGAAAATCAAAATAAAAACCAAAAGAGTTGATCACCAAGGATCGAACTCAGGTCAGGCATGGCAAAGGGTATAAGGCACGCAAGTTGTCTACCACTGGGGTGGCTATACATCAGTGTATTTAGCCACCCCCATAAATGGATAACCCTACTTATGATGAATAAACTGGGCCAAAAGCAAACCAAACAAACCAAATGCGTGAAGAATCCAAACATGGTCAAAACTCAATCTTTTTTCATGAAATTTTAGCCAAACTTGATTGTTTTTTAACAAGGATATTGATGGTCACAACAAAAATTTGAAATAACATCCTCAAAGTAAAACACGATAGCATATGCATATTGGCATTTTGAGATGCATTTAGGAAAACCACACAAGTTCTGAGTTCATACACATCAAATAGGCATTGCACATAAGTCATACATATCATAACAGAGGGATTACACACTTAGGGCTCAGTCACAACTAAATAGAATAGAAACTGGTTCATGAATTGCAAATGTGGTATGAAAATGAAAACAAGCTGTCAAGGGCAGATGGAAAGGTTCAATTTACATACATGGCCTAACAGTTCTAAACATGTCATTTGAAGCTCTTAAAGTTTACAAGCCAAACATAAATACTCAGGCAGAAGAAAGTAGCATGGCAACATATGACAACATATTGGATGAATTTGTGCTCTCAAAATAAAATGACCTCAAACCAAAAAAACAAGTTGTTTAGAACCTGAACAAATAACAGTTACAACAAAACATATGTGGCTGGTCCTAAATTGTGATTGGGAGGGGTCAAGGATTGATGAAAACAATAGGCAAGCAGTAGGCCAAGGCAAAAAGGGCCTGCTGTCCAGAATTTTAATAAAAGGGGGAAAACATGGATGAAACACATTTTGATCACAACAGAACCAATACAATCATGAAATCTCAACCAAAACATTTAGAATCCAATGAGAAACAAGATAGCAACAATCAACATGCTAAGATCTAACACCAAACACAACTATCATGCTATGTGCCAAGTGAAATGAAAAAAAGCAAATTGGAAGCCAAGTCATGAAACAAGCACAATTAGGTGTAGCAGACCTCACACACAAACCATAAACATGCTATAAAGTGTTTCTACACTCAAGGATCAGCATAAATCAAGCAAAACAGAAAGTTGGTTCATTGGTTGCAAAGGTATCATAAAGTTGGGCAGGCTGTCAAGGTGCAGGAGAGGGGTTCAACTCATACACACACATCAAACAAATCTCACATCATGTTAGCTCTAGGGTTCATGGATTAAGAGGCTTTGTTCAAACAGGGAATGATATAGTGTGTGTGTGTGTGTGTGTGTTGCTGTGATTTTGCAAGAAAAATGCTTTGGCAATAGGATAGGTCATACAAGTTGGTTTGGTCAAAAATGTGCAGACTCATGATGTACACATTCCACATATATGACAACAGATGATGTTATGTTCAAAAATTCAGGCATACTTTAATCAAAACAAAATTTGGTATGTTTATGCAATGTAAGCAGCTATTTTGAAAAAGGAGGGTGATGAAGCAAGAAATTTTTTCAAGTAATGAGTTGCAAATGCTAAACTAATGACATACACACATCACAGACATGCAAACAGGTGAGATCAAACTTAGAATTCAGGCACATTGCAGTTAAAACAGAAATTGGTATAGTCATGGCATACTTTGGCTTGAAAATGCATATTGAAAGTGAGATGATGAACCAAGTAGAAATAGATCAAACAACCAATGCACACACATTATAAACATGGAAATGAAAGAGATCATATTTAAATTTCAAGCATATTTCCAACAGAAAAGAATTTGACAGGTTGATGGTTATGAAGAAAACTGTCTTGAAACAGCACTAGTGGTACAACACAGCATTTGGCAAGTGATGAGTTCTATGCTAAAATAAAGACACACACATACCACAAATATGTAAACAGATGAGATCATGCCTCAAAATCAATTCAAAACAAAACCAAACAGAATATGGCATATTGAAGCTCATGAAATACAAACACCAACTCATTCAGGCAGCAGGCAAGTTTATGGCAGTGGGGATGATTGGGCATCACATACAAGTTTAAAACAAGTAGAACATTTATTCTAGGCACATAGATCAAGTAAAAACAAGCTGGAGCAGAAAATGGTATGATATTGGTATCATAAGGTCAAACAACACAAGTGGAGAGTGGAAAGTTGTTTTGAAAAAGCAAGGGCAGTTTGATCATACAAGTACAACATACAACCTCAAAACAAGTTAAATGATATTTTCACATATAAAAATCACACACAAACTGCTCACCACAAGAAATGACATGTTGGTTCAAAACATTTGACAACAAAACACACAAAACCTCACAGCTAGGCTTAACAACCAAATCTTAAGTTTCTCATCATTTCAACAAGCTCAACTAGGCGAACAAGATCATATAAACACAAACCAATAGTTTAAAACACTTGAGACACAACATTGCAGACATACATCATCTTGACACGGAACTCATGGCAATGGTAAAGTGAATGACAGAAAATATCACAAGTGTGAAACAAGAGCTAAACTAGATTCAAACATGACCTAGGGGTAGGAGTATCTCATGAAACAACTTACAAGTTATTCAAATATGACCAATGAACAAAGGTTGACAGATCTAGGGCAAGCACGCCAACATTTCAATGTTTGGATCTCTAAAACTACCTTATAGACAAAATCTTCAAAACAAGTTATACACAACATCAAAGTCCAATATTGGCAACATATCATCAATACATCATACATGAATAACATACTTTAACAAAAGCAATATCATAGCCACAAAACTCAAGCTCTTGACAAAGAACCAAGATAGGACAACATGATTATATTTTCATAACAAGCACTTCAAAATTGTAACACATGACAATGTATGAATAATAAAGAGGTTGAGCATTACATACCTCTTGTAGACTTTCTTGAACAAGCTAAAAAGCTAAGAAACCCAGAGATCTTCTTCTTTGGCAAAGATTTGGAGCTTTCTTCCTCTTGAACCAACAAACTATCTTTCAAGACAGTTTGAGTTGTGAACTTCCCAGCTGGTTTTTGAGACTTTGGACAGTTGAAATATGATATATATGAGGTGTTGGGAGTGTTGAGGTGGTAGGAAATGCCTTAACTGGAGATTTGGCTTCCAAAGTGCATGAAAGTCAACATATGAAGGTATGAAGGTTGACTTTTAGGAAAATGATGTTTTTGGGTGGTTTGAGTGTATGAACACCTTCTACACAATGTTTATAGATTTTGCAAATGGTTTTGAGTGGCTTGAAAGGGGTGGAAAGGAGTTTGGGCAGAATTTTGCTTGAGACAGATTTTGGTGAAAACTTGGAAGTTTTTGAAGAATGAAGTTTTTTGAGAAAATGGATGAGAGTTGAGAGTTGTGACTTCTCTTGGTTTTTAAGAGTGCTCTGGTGTTGCTGGACATCATAGAGAATGCCTCTATTTATGGTGAAAATGAAGGTGAGGGCAACCTTGGCTTTTCCACGTTTTTGGAGGGAGATTGTGAAATTTTGAATGAATCTTGCCAAGATCTTTGTGGCAGCTCTACATATCAGCTCCATGGGCAAATGCTGAGCAAAAATCAAGTGATATGGGAGAGATAAGATGACTGAAGTGAGGCTAGGAGAGTAGGGGACTGCAGCTGCCCAATCTCTTTGAAAAAGTTTCTCTTTCATGGCTTTTAATGATTATTTTAATGGCCACTTGCTCCAAGTTGCACAAGCCTACCAATTCTTCATTTCTTATGGTTTTTGTATCATCTAAGCTTCATAATATGAGAATAGAACAAGATCCAATGGCTGAGGGTAGCCCAAGTTGGTGAATTTTGAATTTTGGAAATTGTTGAAGTGGTGACTTCAAGTGTGGCAGCCCCAACTTCCATGACCCATAACATTCTGCTCACAAATGCTATTGAGGAGTTCTACCACAATTTAGAAAACCCTCAAGTAGCTCTACAACTTTCATATTTTTGAGATTCCTAAATTCTAGGTGGAACTAGGTTGAAAAACGCTTCCAAATTGCTGCAAAAATCACTTAAAAGGCTAAATAACTTAGAATTTTTCTAAGTCATTTCCCTTCTTGAAATGAATTTGGTCATAGCTCCAAATATATGCATTTTTTGATCATGGACCACTTTGAGGATTTTGTAGGACTTGTCAAGAGCTTTCCAATGAGCTTTGAACCACCTCATTTGGATGTGTGGTTGAGGAGTTATGGTCTTGCCCCTTTCAAAACCTCAATTCCCGAATTTTGCAATTACTTCTTAACCCTTGATCCAATGGTCATGAAATTTTATGGGAAGGTGAAATATGACATAAGGAACATTTTTGATTCACATCTTGAAGTCAAATTCCTTATTGTTGAAGAGTAGACTTTTCAGTCAACCGTTCGATCAATCGGTGACTACCGAGTCGACCGTTGATGCTCTGGACCTCTTGAGGCTTTGAAACTCTTTGGATAGACTTTACTAATCCATAGGAACTTAATGGACCATAATCTCACCATTGGAAAAACTTTTTAAATCAAAAGTCAAACTATTGTTGACTTATCCTAATCGAAAACCCTAATCGGGTATCTTGAGCTGCACTGTTCTCAATTCTTGGGTGACCACCTCAAATTGAATTCATACTTGACCCAATGTAGTATCCTTGATATTGTTTAGAGTTGAATCAATCCAAAACATTGATTGGTCAAACCATCGAAGCCTCGATTTTGACGGTACGGAACCCTGATTCATCTGCATCTTGACAAAGATCAACTTGAAAGGGGTTAAGGTTAGTTAATCAAATGAGTATGATCCTACAATGATGATGAGGTTCTAAGGGATCAAAATTTAGGGTGCAACAGATGCCCCTATTTAAATATCTTCACTAGATGGCAATGAGAGATGGCAATCCTCATAGAATCGTAGTGAAAGGTATTTAAATATAGCAAACCAGAAATTGTGTCCCTTAGATCCGATGGTATGCAAAGGACAAGTGCGAAATGCAATGATCTCTAAATGGTGCTTTATGATGCTTGAATGCAACACAGATGCAGACACACGAGCAAATATAAAAGAACGGCAATACAACGAGTAACCACTCACGGGTACCCAACATACTGGGGAAAGATTCAAGGTAAATTAAGCAAGATAGTTCAAACATTACTAAAGATGTTGTTCAAGGGAATCTTTCACACAGGGGATGCAAATTCCATCAAGGAAGACACATCTTCATTGGGGAGAAGGGACACAAACATCACTGGGGATAACCAGATGAGGAAGCCCACTGGGGAAGAAAGCAATTCTTCGCTGGGGAAACAAATACACTGGGGAAGCAAATCTTCACCGGGGAAAAGACAGAACGAAAACACGAACCTCACTGGGGATAACCAGATGAGAAATTTCCTATAACGAAGAGTTCAAACGGGATCTTTAGGAAAAGGTTAGAAACAAGACAGGACGCGCCTGGGAAGCTAGTGTCCACTAGTTCTCCGAGACTCGACTGGGAAAGCAAGAGATTTAAAGGGGGATGCCGGTGACGACCAGAACAAATAGTTTCAACCAGTGTTAGTTTTCACTAGACTTACTGGGGAGGATGGTGACGACCAACTCGAAGTTCGGTTCCCAAAAAGTGCTAAATACCACTAGACTTCTTGGGGATATGGTGACAATCAAATCAAAGTTCCAATTACAATTTGGGAATTCCAAACCATATTGATAAAATAATAGGACTTCGGCTAGGGGAATTGGTAACAACCGACTAATAACGATTATTTTTCAAGCAATGCCAGTAACTACTAGACTTAGAGGGGACTGGTGATGACCAAATCGGGGAATACCAATAACAATTGATAATGGATAATGCTAGTAACCACTAGATTTAACTGGAGATTTTGGTAACGACCGAGTCCAAGGAGACCAATAACTATTAGGTTTTCAAAGAGTTTGGTAACAAACTTGACCAAAGTGATGATAACAATCCGATTTAAGCGATGCCAATAACTATTGGACTTAGGCCAACTGGTGACGACCGAAACACGTATACCAATAACAATTGGTCCTAGATAATGCTAGTAAACACTAGAATTTCCAAACGATGCTAGTGACCACTAGACTTAGAAAGATTGGTAATAACCGAATCAAAAGGTACCAATGACAATTGGATCTGAAGGAAATACTAGTAACTACTAGGTTTAGGAAGATTGGTTATAACCGAATCAAAAAGGTACCAATAACAACTGGATTTGAAGGCAGCGCCAATAAATATTGGACTTTTAAGGAGTTTTGGTGACGACCAACTCAAGTACCAATGATCATTGGTTTTAAAAACAATACTAGTAACCACTAGAGTTTAGCAAAGATTGGTGATAGCCGAATCAAAAGGATTCCAATAACGATTGGTTGGCTTTACAACAGAATCAGTGACAACTGGGTTTGGAAAATTGTTGGTGACGACCAAATCAAGACACCAAACATAATTGGTTTTGAACAAAATGCTAGTGACTACTAGTCTTTCAAAGATTATTGGTGACAACCAAATCAGAGATAAACACTGGTAACACCCGCCCATATGCGCAAATCGGATAATGCTAGTCACCACCAGCTTCCCAGAGAATATAGGTAATCCCAAGATTACCAGTAACCTTGGGGTGTCAACATTGAAGCGAAACTTGTTGTAAAGGATCAAAGATAGAGGTAACGACCAAAGGATCTCAAAGGCAACAGCCAAACAAACAGAGATCGAAACTAAATGCAAACAAATGCGTATGCTGATATGATGTTGTATGTAAAATGCAGACCGACCCGCAAGAAAAAAGGGAAGCAAAACAAGGAAAACACAGAGGGAACTCGTCACGCTGAGTCTCGATTGCTTCAAGTTAGGCGAAATTTTCTTTTGGTGTAGATGACAATCTTGCCAGACAATATCTTCGTAATCCTGCAGAGGAGAAGTCTTGGCTTAAGAGCTGGAATTGTTGTCGGACGCATCTAGTTTAGTCAAAGTTGACAGCAACCTTTCACAACTTTGAGAACTGCATAGTGTTATCAGATTACCTCTAGAGTCCTTCAATCATTTTGTCAAATTGTGTTTTCTTTTTAAAACAAAATTTAAATTTTTCAAACACTTTGCTTTTCGAAAAATCTTTATTAACAAAAAAGTGAAATTGCATAACAAAAACAGAAGATCATAACAATGATTGGCCAAAATCTGATTTTATTGATAGACAAGAACTTTACAAAGGGAAAAGCCTCGGGAAATTTATACATTTGGAAAAAATGGCAAACAAAAAGGGTTACAGAATCCCATAATAATCCAGTTCTCCTAACTATCCGTTCACTTGCTTCGCTGCTTCTGACGAGAATGACAGACGTTGATCTTTCTTCTACCACCTTGCACAAGACTTTGCCCCGGCGTTCTCCAGCTTTTAATCCTTGGACTTCCATCTTGTTGAAGCACTGGAATCTCCTTTCTAGGTTTTCTTCTTTAGGCATAGTACTTTCTCACTGCATCTGAGTTGATAGGGTACTTGAGTTGTTCGCCATCCATGGTCTCAAGAATTAGAGATCCTCCGGAGAAGACAGTTTTTATAACGAAAGGGCCATCGTAGTTGGCATCCACTTGCCACGCATATCCTTTTCAGTTGGTAGGATTTTTCTGAGCACAAACTCTCCTTCCCTATACTCTTTGGGACGAACCTTCTTGTTGAACGCTCTTATCATTCTTTCTTGATAGATCTGACTATGACACATGGCCGTCATTCTCTTCTCATCAATGAGGTTCAATGAGTCGAACCTTTCTTTTATCCATTCGTCTTCCTCGAGTTCGGCCTCCATCAAGATCTTTAGAGAAGGTATTTTGACTTCGATGGGTAGCACAACATCCATCCCATATACTAAGGAAAAGGGAGTTGCCCCTGTTGAAGTTCGCACTGATGTTCTGTATCCATGCAAAGCAAATGGTAACATCTCGTGCCAATCCTTGTAGGTTATGACCATCTTCTGTACTATTTTCTTGATATTTTTGTTTGCAGCTTCAACTGCGCCATTCATCTTGGGTCTGTAGGGGGACGAATTGTGATGTTTGATCTTGAAATCGTCACAGAGTTCTTTCATCGTTTTGTTGTTTAGATTCGACCCATTGTCAGTAATGATCTGGTTAGGAATACCGTATCGGCAGATGATTTCCTTTTTGATGAAACGAGCAACCACTTGTTTTGTCACATTCGCATACGATGCTGCTTCCACCCATTTGGTGAAGTAATCAATTGCAACAAGGATGAAGCGATGGCCGTTGGAAGCTTTTGGCTCTATTGCCCCAATCATGTCTATGCCCCACATTGCAAAAGGCCACAGTGACGTCATCACATTGAGAGGATGCGGAGGGACATCCACTTTATCAGCATAGACTTGGCATTTATGGCATTTTCGAGCGAAGAGGATGCAGTCCGTCTCCAGAGTTAACCAAAAGTAGCCTGCTCTTAAGATTTTCTTAGCCATGGCGTGGCCGTTGGCATGGGTGCCGAATGTTCCCTCGTGTACTTCAGTCATTATGAGATTTGCCTCTTTTTCATCGACACATCGAAGTAACACCATGTCGTGGTTCCTTTTGTACAAGGTACCATTGCTGATGAAGAATTTAGCCGATAATATTCGTATGGCTCTTTTGTCAATTCTGGATGCGTCAGCTGGATATTCTTGATTTTGAAGAAAGTTCTTGATGTCGTGGAACCACGGTTTCTCATCAGTTTCTTCGTCTATTGTCATAACATATGCAGGTACTGTCCTTCTTTCGATGCGAATCAGAGGCGCCTCGTTAACAAACTGGACCTTCCACATTAATGCCATCATGGCTAATGCATCAGCGATGTGATTTTCCGCTCTTGGTACATGCTTGAAGGTAATTTCATCAAAATATTCAGCCATCTCTAGGATATGAGTGTTGTAAGGGATCAACTTTTCATCCCCGGTTTCCCATTCTCCTTTGAGTTGGTAGATCACCAAAGCAGAATCACCGATTACTTCAAAGATTTTGATGCGAAGATCAATAGCAGCTTCCAATCCTAAGATGCAGGCTTCATACTCGGCTATGTTGTTCGTACACGAGAAACAAAGCCGGGCTGTGATGGCAGTATACCCTCCGGTTGGATTTTTCAGAACAACTCCGACACCATGTCCATTTTTGTTTGACGCTCCATCGAACATCATTTCCCATTGAGATCCAGGCTCAGGACCTTCTTCTGGACCAGGCTCAGGTTTCGTGCGCTGAATGTACATCACATTTCATCAAGAAACTCAAACTTAAGTGGTTGATAATCTTCCATGGGATGCTCTGTGAGGTGTTCTGACAAGACACTTCCCTTGATAGATTTTTGAGCAACATATTGAATGTCGTACTCTGATAAGAGCATATGCCATCTGGCCAATCTTCCGGTTTGAGCTGGCTTTTCAAAGATGTACTTGATGGGGTCCATCTTAGAAATCAGCATTATGGTGTGGCAAATCATATACTGTCTCAGACGCTTGGCGGCCCATGCTAAGGCACAACATGCTTTCTCTAAGGGAGAGTAACGACTCTCGCAATCGGTGAACTTCTTGCTCAGATAGTAGATTGCGTGTTCCTTCTTTCCTGACTCATCAGTCTGGTCTAAGACACATCCCATTGAATCTTCTAGTACTGTCATATACATGAACAAAGGTCTTCCGGGTACAGGAGGAATCAACACCGGAGGTTCTTGTAAATACTGCTTGATTTTCTCAAATGTGGCCTGACAGTTTTTGTTCCACACCACCGTCTGATCTTTTCGTAACAACTTGAAGATCGGCGTGCAAGTAGGAGTTAGATTAGAGATGAATCTGGAGATGTAATTCAAACGTCCGAGGAAACCTCTAACTTGTCTCTCTGTTTTAGGAGCAGGTATCTCTTGGATTGCTTTAACTTTGTCGGGGTCTACTTCAATTCCTCGTTGACTAACGATGAAGCCTAGTAATTTTCCTGAGCGAACCCCGAAGGTGCATTTTGCTGGATTTAACCTTAGTTGATACTTTCGGAGTCTCTCAAATAGCTTCAACAGATGATCCAAATGGTCTTCTTCGCTTTGAGATTTTGCGATCATGTCATCCACATATACTTCAATTTCTTTGTGCATCATATCGTGGAAGAGTGTGACCATGGCCCTCGGATACGTTGCCCCTGCATTCTTCGACCCGAAAGGCATGACCTTATAACAATAGGTTCCCTAGGGTGTGATGAAGGTTATCTTTTCCATGTCAGCTGGATCCATTTTTATCTGATTATAACCAGAAAATCCGTCCATGAACGAGAATACCGCGAAACTAGCTGTATTATCCACCAAAGTGTCGATATGTGGTAGAGGGAAATCGTCCATCGGACTTGCTTTGTTTAAATCCCTGTAATCGACGCACATTCTGACCTTGCCATCCTTCTTTGGGACTGGTACGTTGTTTGCCACCCATTCTGGATATTTGGATACCGCTAAAAAGCTTGCATCAATTTGTTCTTGACTTCGTCTCGGATTTTAAGAGCCATGTCTGGTCTTGATCTGCGAAGTTTTTGTTTGACCGGAGGACATTCTGGCTTCAGGGGGAGCTTGTGCATAACAATGTCGGTATCCAACCCTGGCATGTCTTGGTAAGACCAAGCAAATATGTCGACATAATCTCTGAGGAGTGCTATCAACCTGCTTTTGATCTCGGGCCCCAATGATGCCCCAATCTTGACTTCTCTTTTTTCCTCTTGTTATCCCAAATTGATGACCTCAATCTGTTCTTTGTACGACTGGAGATACACATATTCATACTCAGTCATTCTCTTCAACTCTTCTGGGACATCTAATTCTTCATCATTCTCTTCTTTAGCTTGAAAGACAGATGAACCACTAGTAGAAGGAACTGAAGGATCATAGGATTCTGTGGTGGATGGAGGTATTCTGCATGTTTTATTTTTGGGACTGATTAGACACACACACACATAGACATGCAGATGAAGGGTTGTTTTTATTATTTTCCAAAAAGATTGCCATTTTTTCCTTTTAACAAAAAGAGTGAAAATGATGCGTAGAAAATAAACAAGAGTTTTAACAAAAACACTTTTTCATTCATAGATTTTCAAATTGCAAAGTGGCCCAATACAAAATAATTCGCAGGCCTTGGGCAAGACCAGGAATTTTAAAGAAAACACAAAGTTAACAAGCAAAATGAATTACTCTAAAGGTAAAAAGACAGGAATTTCCATAGCCTCCCAGTTGTGCAAAGCTGCTCCTCCCCGAGTTATCAGATGATCTAGATTGCAATCCTCATCTTCAGCAATGGTAGCATTGATTTGTATTCCGCCACTGGTAAATATTTCTTTCAAAGACTTCTTCCTCATGGTGCTTTCTTCTGGCTCGCCTACTAGAGTTGGTTTGTAACCCAACCCTTGTCGATCGTTCTTGGCCCGAGCGTTGACTTCAATGATCTCCCCCATCCCAATGGGACTCCAGCTTTTAGCGCCGCCTTGATACTCTGAACAGAGGTGAAGGATGGACCACGAGTTATGTCAGATTCATCGACTAGAACAACGTGGGCTATTTCTAGCGCTTGAAAGGCTGTCTCAAGGGAATCTTCGTCAGCTTCGATATATCGAAATGAGGATAAGTTGCTCACCATTAAATCCTCTTCTCCATGAATAATGACCAACTGATCATCCACGACAAACTTCATCTTCTGATGAAGAGTAGAAGTAACAGCGCCAGCTGCGTTGATCCATGGCCTTCCCAGTAAACAACTGTAAACCGGATTGATATCCATCACTTGAAAGGTGACTTCAAAGATTTGCGGTCCGATCATGATAGGAAGATCAACCTCCCATATCACAGCTCTTCTAGACCCATCAAATGCCTTTACTATGAGAGACGTTGGCCTCATGTTAGCACGTTGGTAAGCCAACTTGTCTAGTGTCCTCTTCGGCATCACGTTGAGCGCGGATCCTGTGTCAACAAGAACCCTGGACATTGTATCTTCTTTGCATTTGATCGACACATGCAGAGCACGATTGTGCTTGCGTTTCTCAGCTGTCAGATCACTATCATTAAAGCTTAGCGTGTTGTAGGCCGTGATGTTTGCCACAATAGAGTCGAATTGCCCCACTGTAATATCTTTGGTAACATGGGCTTGTGTTAATATTTTGAGCAAAGCCTGGCGATGCGTCAGGGAGCTTAAGAGTAATGCCATGACTAATATCTTAGATGGCATCTGATTCAGTTGGTCTACCACCCGGTAGTCACTTCTTTTGATGATTCTCAGAAACTCTTCTTCATCATTTTTTAGGCTTTCTTTTCCTTTGACCAAAGGCTCCTTAGTGACGACTACCTCTGGAACGAATTTTGGAGGAACAACAGCTTTTGGAACGGGAATTGCTGGCGGAGGAGCCACATTGTTTGTCCGCGGTTGGTATATGCGACCACTCCGGGTCATCTTGCTCCCACCTGCAATGTTAGCTAGATTTGCTGGCTTCCTTTCTTTGAAAATTCCCTTGCACCATGAATGGTCCTGTTTTGGCGTCACGGCCCTTGGGTGAGGTTTGGATCCTCCTCTTGGTTCGAACCTGGCTTGCCCTCTCCCAAATTTCGGGGGTGCATCGTCGCGGAACACTGGCCGGACGTGTTTGTAGTTGTTGTTATTATTTCTAAACACATCTCTTTTGTTGGGCTCTTCAGGCATGTTAAACACGGGTTCAATGAATGCCACATCTTCCCCTTTCTTCCTGCGAGCAATCTCTATCATCCCTTGTTCGATCATTGCTCGAATGTCTTTTTTCACAATGTCACAACCTTCTGGGTTCAGCATGCATTGTTCGCAGTCTTCATGAGATGTCTTAAGCGCCCATGCTTGAGCAAGACGTTTGTGTAGGTCAGCCAATGGTACCTTGATCTCATCAATAGTAGTAATTGTCTTATTTTCAGACCCTTCCCCTTCTTCAGTAATAGCATTTACTCCACCATGGCTTGGTAGAGGGTTATTCTTTATGTTCGGGTGATTGTCTTCAAAGGACATAATTATTTTTTCAATTAACTCTTGGACGAGGTGCTGAAGTGAGAAGCAACCTTCAAGATCATGGCCCGGAGCGTTCTCATCAAATAAACAGCGCGCATTGGCGTTGTAGTAGAATGGAAGTGGATTAGGTGGAGCACCTAATTTTCTTGTCTTGACCAAACCTCTTTCTATCAACATGGGGAACAAATCAGTGTAACTCATTGGAATAGGCTATATTTTTGGCCTATTCGCCTGATAATTCTCCCTTGGAGCCCTGTTTTGAGGCTGCTGACCTTGCGGATGATGATACTGTTGTTGATTGTTAGAGTGATATTGTTGTTGATTGTCGGATGCCCCATGCTGAGGACCCTGCTGCGATGACTGTTGAAAAATTGGAGTCACAGCTGCTCTATATGATTGTGGATGATATTGCTGGCGATGGCTCCTGGAACTTTGCGCCTTCTTTCCGTATGTTATCGCACTTACATCCCCTTCCTTCTTTTTGTGAAAATTGTTGATCGGCTTCTTCGTAACACTGGTGCTTGAATTAGTATTTGGAGTAGCCACTTTCCCACTTTTTAAACCGGCTTCAACCTTGACCCCCACTGCCACGATGTCAGAGAAGTTGGTCGTGACACTACTGATTAGTCGCTCATAGAATTATGGCCTGACCGTATCTACAAACCAGTCTGCCAATTCCTTTTCAGTAAGGGGTGGCTCCACCTGAGCTGCAGTCTCGCGCCATCTTTGTGCGTATTCGTTGAAGGTTTCAGTGCTCTTTTGTGTCATGCTGAGAAGCTGACGGGGGTCTGGAGCCAAGTCCATGTTGTATTTATATTGTTGAATGAAGGAATCTGAAAGGTCTTGGAAATCATGGATCTTTGTTTGATCCAGGATGAGATACCATTTAGCTGATGTTCCTTTAAGACTGTCCTGAAACCAGTGTACCAACAGCTTGTCGTTTTCAATATGCAGAGCTATCCGCCTACAGTACATGATCAGGTGTACCTTGGGACAAGTAGTCCCCTCATATTTGTCAAACACTGGCATCTTGAATTTTTGGGGAAATACCAAACCGGACACCATACACAGGTCTTTGGTGTCAGACCAGAAAACATTGCTTCCTTCGATGGCTCTCATTCTTTTAGCCATAATGTCCATCTCTACCCTCAGTTTCTCATGCTTCTCATCCTCGGCTTCAGAACCGTCAGGTATGTCAAAGATAGGTTGTTGATTGTTGAAGACAGGTCGCACTATAGTTGGTCCACCCGCCTGAGTGAAAATGGGATTCCTGATTGTTGAATCAAATAGTGGATTAAGACTTGAAGATTGTATATTGCTGAATGGTGGCACGAAATCCTGAGACATGCCATAGGGAAATTCTGTAGTGGTAATCGGAGCTACCGTGACGTTGGTCGTTGATGTGGCGACTTCGGAGATTACCGTAGACAGTGTGTCCATTTTTGCTTTGATTATATTGAGAACTTCCATAATCTGGCTGACATCACCCTTGATTCCTTCAATGTCGTTGTCCATTTGGTCGAACCTCTGTTCATTATCAACCATCTTCTTCTGAGCTCTGGATTGAGTGTTGTATTTGTGAGTATTCAACGTGACTCCTCTCTCTCTTTTCTCTGAACAAGAACAAAGCATGAGCTGCGGAACTCAGATGCAAGCCCAATGCAGGATGAGATGCCAATGCAAATGCACAAACCATTCAAGGAAAAGCAAATTTTTGTTTACAAACAAAAAGTTGGAACAACATGTAACGACATGCTTAAAAAAGCGTTTTTCATTGATAATTTGAAATATATTACAATAGATGGCTCTTGCTAAAAAGCAAGACCTTTCTTACAACAAGAAGTGAAAGTAAATGCAACATAGGATAACAATTCTTTTTAGGGAAAACAGGAAATGGTGAGATAATGATCATTCTAAAAAGATGATCCTTCTCCTTCTTGGTCTTCAACATGAGCTCGGTCCTGGCGAATGATCTCCCACAGGTCTTCATTCTCTCGTTGTGCTTTGATCAAAGCGTATCTCAGCTCTTCCCTAGTCGTGGGGACCTCAGGTTCCATCGTTATCTCATAATCATGAGTATAGAACATGGTCAAAGCTATTTCTTTCGACCAAAGCAAGTATCCTCTGGTAGTTAAACAACTTATGTTCTCCATTAGAGTTATACCCAAGAGGTGAGGATCTCTTTGAGCATAGTGAGCTCGGGCTTCCAGTTCAGGGTTGCGACCAGTTTCGCAGAAGCAAGGTCTCATCAGTTCCGGCTCGGGCTCCGGCCCGGTTGAATAGCCATACTGACGCTGGGCAAGAACAGGATTGTAGGTGATGACCCCCTTCGTTCCAATGAGAGGCACATTGGGGAATTCTCCATAACTGGGAATCATGACTAGATTACCAAGGCTGATGTCATACCAGGTGATGTCATAATGCTTGAGGGTGATGAGCTTATAAATCCATGCGCTTTTGCTGGGAAGCCTCCAAAGGATGTGAGTCCTGGGTAGATGAGAGGTAAACCACCTGTCAAGAAGTGCGAGGCAGCATGAAAATTGCCCAAGATCGTATAAGATGAAGCGGTGGATGACCACATAGGTATCTGCCAGTATCTCGTTCACTGGATTTTTGATGATGAAAAGACGGACCGCCTCCTCATTGATGAAGTCATAACGGCTTGGGAAGAGATATAGCCCATATATTAGGAATGCCAGAATTGCTTCAAAGATGCCCATATTTCTATTCTCATAATGGTATTCAGCCATCTCCATTAGAGGTCCTGCTTCCATTCCGTAATATCCTCCCTTTGCTCTCATAGGGGGTAAATCCTCTGGCTTGAGATGTAGGGCTTTGGCCAGATCTCTTCTCTTTGGTTTCCCATAAGGAAGTGTGAAAGTCCATGGAATCTTTAGATAGTCAGTGTACTCCTCTATGGTCGGAAGCAGTTGAAAGTCTGGGAAGACGAATCAGTGGTAGGTTGGAGAATAAAACTCGACCAAAGCCTGCAACATGGGCTCGTTGACTTGAGCACTTATCAGTGGTAGGAGATCTCCATATTTTGCTATGAAAGCGGCGGGGTTCCTGACAAGTCTTGCCAACATCCTAAGACGGCCCAACCTCAAATCCAGGAAAGGAAGCATGTCTCTTCTCACCATGTTGTTGTCTGCAAAAAGAAAAGTTTGAATTTCCTTGAATGGTTAGAAAAAATGCAAATGTAAATGCGCATGGTGTCATGGGACTCATATATTTACGAACATCAGAAGTATTCATTCATTGATCAACAAAATGGGATTACAAAATATTGTTTCCTCTTACAAGAGTTTTAAACATAAACAGCAACTAATGAATCCTAAGAAGGTTCCCCTAGCAGCCTCATGTTGAGCTTCTCGATTTCTTTTTCCATCTGAGCCTTCTCAAGAATGAGCTTGTCCACAATTAACTTCCACGGAGTAGACTGAGGATTAGAAGGTTCTTCTTGTGCTTTCCTCTTCTTACAAGAGAGTACTTCTTCGTCTTTCAACTGGAGTTGTTTCTGGAGCTCTGTATTCTCCTCGACAACCACCTGATACTTGTGCTTCCAAGCGTCTCTGGTTTGCCGCGCTTTGACTAAAGCAATCTTCAACTATTCTTCTTCAGACATGAAGACCAAGGGGAGTTCTTCCTTCAAAGCCATAGGCTCTTGCTTAGGATAAGGCATCCTTAGCGAGATGGCTCTCTTTCGAACCCATTGGAGGTAAGGTTCCAAAGAGACACAGTTGAGTCTTCCAAGATCCTTTTTCCCTTTCTTGTGCAGATGCTTCCAAGCCTCTAGGATATTCTCTTTTATCTCTTGACTATCCTTTTCTTCTTTGAAGAAAATGCTTTCCACTTGAACACCATTGGGCTTGTCCTTCAAGGGGTATCCCAATTGTCGACGGGCGAGGACCGGGTTATAACTGATTCCTCCATTAGCACTGAGAAGAGGTACATTATCGAAGTCCCCACAATTGTCAATGATCATTGTCCCATCATAGTCACGACTATACCAATCAATATCGGATTGAGTGAGAGCCATGATCTTTTGTGACCACCATCCTTTCTTCGGATCCCAAAAAGCGTTAGCTTTGGGCAAGTGTGAAGTGAACGATTTGTATAACAAAGGAGTGCAACAAGTAATCATCCCTCCATTATGAAAGTTCCTCAGATGAACATAATGGTATGCATCTGCTAGCAAGGTAGGCACAGGATTCTTCTTCAAGAAAATTTTAATGGCATTTAGGTCCACAAAATTCTCGAAGCTAGGGAACAAAAAGATTCCATAGATGAGCAAGGCAAGGATAGCCTCGAATGCATCCATGCTTAAATGATCCGCATAATATTGAACTTTCTCAACCAAGAACTATGCATTTAACCCAAAAACTGCTCCTTTTGTAATCAAGTTCTTTTTAATATCAACCAATCCTAAACGTGTAGCCTTGGCAATATCTTGTTCTTTAGGGTCCTCCTCTATGATCGGAAAAGGAGTCTTCAAGAATGAGCAATCCAACTAGATAAGAGTATTCTTCTAGTGTGGGCACTAGCTGATAATCAGGAAACATGAAACAGTGGTAGAGCGGGTCATAAAACTGGAGAAGTGTAGAAAGAAGTCCACCATCCATCTTTATCTTCAAAAGTAACAACAGCTTCCCATACCTGCTTTGAAATCCCTCTGGATCTGTCACCAAAGTGCCCAACCTTCTTAGGTCATCTAGGTTAAAACCCTTGTAAGTGTACTTCAAAGTTTTCTTTCTTTCACTATTCATAACGACCTCTGATGTTTACAAACAAAAAAGTCTGAGTTCCATGAAACCATATGATATGATGTTATGAATGCAAAATGCACAAACACAGGCAAATGCAAAGATCACACATATGTACACAACACAAGCCTAGGTTTAAAGGGTGAGCGTGGATCCAAAGTCTACCCATCCCTAAGGATTTGCACTATGGATTAAATTGTACCTACCGAACAGGTTCTACAGAGTTACCAGAGTCATCAACCCATCTTTCGGATATTATCAACTTCCCAACTCACTTGGTAATCGATAATATTCTAAAGAGAGTCTCGTATAAGTGTAGTATCGCGTATCAACTATTTTGGAAAGACTTGATTATAGTCATCGCACTACGCCCTAATAAGGCCAAAGTGGGGTAGAATGTATTCTAAAAATCCACAGTGTCACGGGCTCCTTCGTCGAAAGTAGCATTGTTTTCACGAATACTCGATCAATAATACTAAACTTTCAAGAGGGCCTACACTGAGCGGTGTTTTCTCAAGTTAGCTTAGTCGGGAATCAACTCCCTATAAGACTTCTTGAATATACCACCATCCTATCATAAGTGCACTCGAGTCCGGGTATAGGACCGTCTCACCACTCAAAGTACCCAATACCCAACAATCAAACAAATATATTGACAAATATACGTGTTAAGCAAATATTCACAAATATAGCATGCAATTAAACAAAATAGGCTAAACCCTCAAGTTAAGTATAACTGTCCCCAGTGAAGTCGCCATTTCTGTTGCGGTGAGAATCGTGATACCAAGCTATTGAATTAACTTGAATCTTAATTCTTAAATTCACAACCGGACTTTAATTTATCCAAAGGAAAGGTCTAAAGAAAGAAAGAACCTTTTGCGCGATGTAATAACAACGCTAAGAGATTCGGGGATCGGGGGTTGGTTATGCATAGGGTAGGTATCTCACATCCTAAACATCTGTAGTACTCTACAAGAACCTTTTGTTTGTTTGCATGCTAAGTTTGGTAAATGTTTGTTAAGGTTTGGGATTGCGTAAAAGGTAAAGGTTAAAACCTAAAGATAGTTTCTAAGTTTGCTCGCAAAGACATCGCGTCCTCTTCCTACGTATCCTAACTAGGATAGAATCAGAGCAATCGTAGTTCGCCTCACTAGGGATGAAGAACACTTGATTATGATCAAGGTTCCAAGGGGAACAAACATTACAATGCTTGTATATAGTTTAACAAAACTCTCTAGATCTATATTGTAACACTCAAGAGGGGAGCAAGTACTCATTACCATGATTCTTACATAGAGTTTACAAACTCTAACCCAAGGTTCTAGTTGAAGAACACTCTTAACAAAGGTGGGTCTTTTAGACTTAAAGAAAAGTCTTATGGCTTATACTATGGTTTAAGATGACTTTACAAAGTCAAGGGAGCGGGTAATGAGCTATCCATGACACAAGGGTCAATAGAGAGATTTTTTCTTTGGAAGGAGAGAAAGAGGCAACTTGGATGAGAACTAAAAAGTTCCATCACATGGGGAAGAAATACTTAACAAAGCAATAAACAATTAAGTAAGAAAAATAAGGTTACCACCAAGCAAGTATGCATATTACAATAGGCCAGGATTAAATGGGTACAAATGGTTACAACCGAGAATCAAATATCTTAACAAAGATGAAGGTAACAACCCCAGAAACATATTAACAAATATGAAAACAACAGTCATACAAATAAGTCACAACTTAAAATGATCATGTTATGAATTCAAATGTAACAACATTTAGGCATTGATGACAATCAAATACGCAAGGACTAATCACGACAGTTGAATTCAAGACTTAGGAAGAGAACAACAATTTCATGGTGACAACCAAAGGAAGGTAAACCTAACATGTTAACTAACACATAGGAATCACATATCAAGAAGTCTCACAAGATAAGTCAAGTATGGTATGAAAGAAAATCAATCACGACACAAGGTAACGACCTAAGAATGAACCAACTAGCAATTAGGCAAAAGGGCATTGTAAGAACAAACAATTGAGATTTTAATCCATTAAATAAAAATATACATTACAATGAACAATGGGCAAAAAGAACGGATTAAAAATGATAAGGCATGAGAAAGTTGTGAATTTTTGAAGTTTCAAGCAAATAACAAATAAAATCATGTAAATAAAAAGAGAAAAGGGTATAAGGCGCGCAAGTGAAAGTGAAAATAAAAACCAAAAGAGTTGATCAACAAGGATCGAACTCAGGTCAGGCATGGCAAAGGGTATAAGGTGAGCAAGTTGTCTACCACTGAGGTGGCTATACATCCGTGTATTTAGCCACCCCCATAAATAGATAACCCTACTTATGATGAATAAACTGGGCCAAAAGCAAACCAAACAAACCAAATGCGTGAAGAATCCAAACTTGGTCAAAACTCAATCTTTTTTCATGAAAGTTTAGCCAAACTTGATTGTTTTTTAACAAGGATAATGATGGTCACAACAAAAATTTGAAATAACATCCTCAAAGTAAAACACGATAGCATATGCATATTGGCATTTTGAGATGCATTTAGGAAAACCACACCAGTTCTGAGTTCATACACATCAAATAGGCATTGCACATAAGTCATACATATCATAACAGAGGGATTACACACTTAGGGCTCAGTCACAACTCAATAGAATAGAAACTGGTTCATGAATTGCAAATGTGGTATGATAATGAAAACAAGCTGTCAAGGGCAGATGAAAAGGTTCAATTTACATACATGGCCTAAAAGTTCTAAAAATGTCATTTTAGGCTCTTAAAGTTTACAAACCAAACATAAATACTCAGGCAGAAGAAAGTAGCATGGCAACATATGACAGCATATTGGATGAATTTGTGCACTCAAAATAAAATGACCTCAAACCAAAAAAACAAGTTATTTAGAACCTGAACAAATAACAGTTACAACAAAACATATGTGGCTGGTCCTAAATTATGATTGGGAGGGGTCAAGGATTGATGAAAACAATAGGTAAACAGTAGGTCGAGGCAAAAAGGGCCTGTTGTCCAGAATTTTAATAAAAGGGGGCAAACATGGATGAAACACATTTTGATCACAACAGAACCAATACAATCATGAAATCTCAACCAAAACATTTAGAATCCAATGAGAAACAAGATAGCAACAACCAACATGCTAAGATCTAACACCAAACACAACTATCATGCTATGTGCCAAGTGAAATGAAAAAAAGCAAATTGGAAGCCAAGTCATGAAACAGGCACAATTAGGTTGAGCAGACCTCACACACAAACCATAAATATGCTATAAAGTGTTTCTACACTCAAGGATCAGCATAAATCAAGCAAAACAGAAAGTTGGTTCAATGGTTGTAAAGGTATCATAAATTTGGGCAGGCTGTCAAGGTGCAGGAGAGGGGTTCAACTCATACACACACATCAAACAAATCTCACATCATGTTAGCTCTAGGGTTCATGGATTAAGAGGCTTTGTTCAGACAGGGAATGATATAGTGTGTGTGTGTGTTGCTGTGATTTTGCAAGAAAACTGCTTTGGCAATAGGATAGGTCATACAAGTTGGTTTGGTCAAAAATGTGCAGACTCATGATGTACACATTCCACATATATGACAATAGATGATGTTATGTTCAAAAATTCAGGCATACTTTAATCAAAACAAAATTTGGTATGTTTATGCAATGTAAGCAACTGTTTTGAAAAAGGAGGGTGATGCATCAAGATATTTTTTCAAGTAATGAGTTGCAAATACACACATCACAAACATGCAAACAGGTGAGATCAAACTTAGAATTCATGCACATTGCAGTTAAAACAAAAATTGGTATAGTCATGGCATACTTTGGCTTGAAAATGCATATTGAAAGTGAGATGATGAACCAAGTAGAAATAGATCAAACAACCAATGCACACACATTATAAACATGTAAATGAAAGAGATCATATTTAAACTTCAAGCATATTTCCAACAGAAAAGAATTTGACAGGTTGATGGTTATGAAGAAAATTGTCTTGAAACAACACTAGTGGTACAACAGGGAATTTGGCAAGTGATGAGTTCTATGCTAAAATAAAGACACACACATACCACAAATATGCAAACAGATGAGATCATGCCTCAAAATAAATTCAAAACAAAACCAAACAGAATATGGCATATTGAAGCTCATGAAATACAAAAACCAACTCATTCATGCAGCAGGCAAGTTTATGGCAGTGGGGATAATTGGGCATCACATACAAGTTTAAAACAAGTAGAACATTGATTCTAGGCACATAGATCAAGTAAAAACAAGCTGGAGCAGAAAATGGTATGATGTTGGTATCATGAGGTCAAAAAACACAAGTGGAGAGTGAAAAGTTGTTTTGAAAAAGCAAGGGCAGTTTGATCGTACAAGTACAACATACAACTTCAAAACAAGTTAAATGATATTTTCACATATAAAAATCACACACAAACTACTCACCATAAGAAATGACATGTTCGTTCAAAACATTTGACAACAAAACACACAAAACCTCACAGCTGGCCTTAACAACCAAATCTTAAGTTTCTCATCATTTCAACAAGCTCAACTAGGCAAACAAGATCATATAAACACAAACCAATAGTTTAAAACACTTGAGACACAACCATGCAGACATACATCATCTTGACACAAAACTCATGGCAATGGTAAAGTGAATGACAGAAAAAATATCACAAGTGTGAAACAAGAGCCAAACTAGATTCAAACATGACCTAGGGGTAGGAGTATCTCATGAAACAACTTACAAGTTATTCAAATATGACCAATGAACAAAGGTTGACAGATCTAGGGCAAGCACGCCAACATTTCAATGTTTGGATCTCTAAAACTACCTTATAGACAAAATCTTCAAAACAAGTTATACACAAAATCAAAGTCCAATATAGGCAACATATCATCAACACATCATACATGAATAACATACTTTAACAAAAGCAATATCATAGCCACAAAACTCAAGCTCTTAACAAAGAACCAAGATAAGACAACATGACTATATTTTCACAACAAGCACTTTAAAATTGTAAAACATGACAATGTATGAATAATAAAGAGGTTGAGCATTACATACCTCTCGTATACTTTATTGAACAAGCTAAAAAGCTAAGAAACCCAGAGATCTTCTTCTTTGGCAAAGATATGGAGTTTTCTTCCTCTTGAAGCAACAAACTATCTTTCAAGACAGTTTGAGTTGTGAACTTCCCGGCTGGTTTTTAAGACTTTGGACAGTTGAAATATAATATATATGAGGTGTTGGGAGTGTTGAGGTGGTAGGAAATGCCTTAAGTAGAGATTTGGCTTCCAAAGTGCATGAAAGTCAACATATGAAGGTATGAAGGTTGACTTTTAGGAAAATGATGTTTTTGGGTGGTTTGAGTGTATGAACACCTTCTACACAATGTTTAGAGATTGTGCAAATGGTTTTGAGTGGCTTGAAAGGGGTGGAAAGGAGTTTGGGCAGAGTTTTGCTTGAGACAAATTTTGGTGAAAACTTGGAAGTTTTTGAAGAATGAAGTTTTTTGAGAAAATGAATGAGAGTTGAGAGTTGTGACTTCTCTAGGTTTTTAAGAGTGCTCTGGTATTACTGGACATCATAGAGAATGCCTCTATTTATAGTGAAAATGAAGGTGAGGGCAGCCTTGGCTTTTCCACAGTTTTTGAGGGAGATTGTGAAATTTTGAATGAATCTTGCCAAGATCTTTGTGGCAGCTCTACATATCAGCTCCATGGGCAAATGCTGAGCAAAAATCAAGTGAGATGGGAGAGATGAGATGACTGAAGTGAGGCTAGGAGAGTAGGGGACTGCAGCTGCCCAATCTCTTTGAAAAAGTTTCTCTTTCATGGATTTTAATGATTATTTTAATGGCCACTTGCTCCAAGTTGCACAAGCCTACCAATTCTTCATTTCTTATGGTTTTTGCATCATCTAAGCTTCATAATATGAGAATAGAACAAGATCCAATGGCTGAGGGTAGCCCAAGTTGGTGAATTTTGAATTTTGGAAATTGCTGAAGTGGTGACTTCAAGTGTGGCAGCCCCAACTTCCATGACCCATAACGTTTTTCTCACAAATGCTATTGAGGAGTTCTACCACAATTTAGAAAGCCCTCAAGTAGCTATACAACTTTCATGTTTTTGAGATTCCCAAATTCTAGGTGGAACTAGGTTGAAAAACTCTTCCAAACTGCTGAAAAAATCACTTAAAAGGCTAAATAACTTAGAATTTTTCTAAGTCATTTCCCTTCTTGAAATGAATTTGGTCATAATTCCAAATATATGCATTTTTTGATCATATACCACTATGAGGATTTTGTAGGACTTGTCAAGAGCTTTCCAATGAGCTTTGAACCACCTCATTTGGATGTGTGGTTGAGGTGTTATGGTCTTGCCCCTTTCAAAACCCTAATTCCCGGCTTTTGCAATTACTTCTTAACCCTTGATCCAATGGCCATGAAATTTTATGGGAAGGTGAAATATGACATAAGGAACATTTTTGATTCATATCTTGAAGTCAAATTCCTTATTGTTGAAGAGTTGACTTTTCGGTTAACTGTTCGATCAATCGGTGACTACCGAGTCGACCGTTGATGCTCTGGACCTCTTGAGGCTTTGAAACTCTTTGGATAGTATTTAATAATCCATAGGAACTTAATGTACCATAATCCCACCATTGGAAAAACTTTTTAAATCAAAAGTCAAACTACAGTTGACTTTTCCTGATCGAAAACCCTAATTGGGTATCTTGAGCTGCACTGTTCTCAATTCTTGGGTGACCACCTCAAATTGAATTTATACTTGACCCAATGTAGTATCCTTGATCTTTTTTAGAGTTGAATCAATCCAAAACATTGATTGGCCAAACCATCGAAGCCTCGATTTTAACGGTACAGAACCCTAATTCATCTACATCTTGACAAAGATTAACTTGAAAGGGGTTAAGGTTAGTTAATCAAATGAGTATGATCCTACAATAATGATGAGGATCTAAGGGGTCAAAATTTAGGGTGCAACACCTAGGACCTTTTGTTTTCTTGTGTGCTTGTGCATTGCATCCCGCATCATATCATTCCTAGTTTCAAGGAATTCAATTGTCCTTTGCAAATTCAAAAATCTTGAATTCAAAGTCTAAAATCTTTTCCAGCTTTTCCTAGAAATATTTACAATCAACCGTTGAATTCCTTAAAACCATCGTATTGCATTACATCCTGTTTTTGCATTTGCATTTTCCTTTCGGTTTCTCATTCTCGGTTCTCTTGCCTTCCAGTTCTGTCACCTTGAGTCCTCTGCATCAGTACAACACCAGAGCCCGAGCTCGAAAAAAGATGTCTGAACAAAATCAAGAGCTTGATCGTGTCAGTAATTAACTCGAAGACCTTCGAGGAAGTGTTGGGCAGATAATGGAGATGCTTCAGGTCATTAATGCAAGGATGGATACTCAGCCCATTGTTGTTTCTAAGATTATCAATACTGTTGTGGATCCTCAACCTTCTGTTACTACTACGAGTGTACCTCCGTATGGTCTTCCATTTGGTTTTGTTCCTCCTCTTGCTATGGTTTCTATTGCTCAACTGGTTCCTCAAGCTGTTCCTCTGGTTTCTGAAGCTCCTCAAGTGATTCCGACTTTTGCACCAGCTACTGTTCATACTCGTGTGCAACCTTATTTCAATGAGCCGGTTTATGATATTACTGACATGAAGGAAGACGAAGACGAAGACGAGTGACATGAAAAACTTCGTGAGAATGTAGAGACTATTGACAAAAGGCTGAGAATGATGGAAGGTGACCAAATCTTCGGCGTTGCTGCTAGAGATGTCTGTCTGGTATTTGGTCTTGTTATTCCTCCAAAGTTCAAGACTCTAAGCTTTGACCATTATGAAGGTGCTACTTGTCCAAATATTCATTTGATAATGTACTACCGCAAGATGGCTGCTCATGTTGAGAATGATAAGATGATGATACATTGTTTCCAAGATAGTTTGAAAGGTGCTTCCTCAAAGTGGTATTTAACCTTGGATCAATCCCGTATCAAATGTTTTCAGGATCTATCTGATGCCTTCATCAAACACTACAAATGTAACATGGATCTGGCTCCTGACCGTAGACAACTGCTCAGTATGTCCCAGAAGAGTGCAAAATCGTTCAAAGAATATGCTCAAAGGTGGAGAGAGATTGCTTTGCAAGTAGAACCTCCTTTGACCGAGAAAGAGTTAGCTGATTGGTTTGTTGACACTGTTCATCCAGAATTTTATGAGAGGATGGTTGGTAGTGTGACTGCTAATTTTTCTGACATCGTTGTTGTTGGTGTAAAAGTTAAATTGGGTCTGAAAAGTGGTAAAATGTCAAGTGATGCTGGTAGTTCAAGCTCTAAAGATCATGCGAAGAAACCTTCATTCAGTTCACAGAAGAAATCAACCTTATCAACATCCGCATAATTATGTTCAACAACCAGGTTATCCTATTCAGTATGCTCAACAACCGTATATAGCTGATGTTACTTCTGCCTTCAATCCACAAGTTCCTACTTATCAGCCTGTGCAACCGGCTCATGCCTATCAGCCTCTGGTATATTAATAACCTCTTGGTTATCAGCCTGCACAAGCACCTGCCAGCTATCAACGAGCGTCCAACGCTTCTGCTGATCAATAGCCAAAGAATCAAGCACCTCGCCAGAATGGTCTCAACAGGAGATAATACAAGTCGTGTCCTCTGTTTCTGATGACATACACCGAGTTGTACCCTTCATTAGTGAAACAAGGACTTACTACTAAAAGAGCTTTAGGTCCGCCTCCAAATCCTTTGCCAGCCAATTACAACGTCGCCGCTCTTTGTTTATTTCATGAGATTGCGCCTGGCCATGATCTAGAAAGTTGCTATGCTCTCAAGCATCTTGTCCCAGAGTTAATGGAAAAGAATATCCTGTCTTTTGATGATCCTCAACCGAATGTCAAGAGCAACCCTCTGCCTAACCATGGGGATGTTAATGCTATTGAAGATGTATCAGATGAAATCCTCATTCTGGATGTTGTTCAGATCAAGACTCCTCTCCGGGTTTTCCATGCCAAATTTTTTGAAGTCGGTCTAGTATCTACTTCTCACGTTGTTTGTGCAAGTTGTGATGTCAGTACCAAGGGTTGTTTGTTGGTTCAGAACGATATTCAGAAATTGATCAACGATGGTTTCCTACAAGTGGTTAGTAAAGCGAAGAAGGATGAAGTTGTTGTGATTGAACCCGTATTCAACTTACCAGAGCCAAATGCTAAAGTGCCTGTATTCAATTTGCCAAGATCAAATTCTACAAAGCTTACGTTCAACATATCCAAGACGGTTACTCCTACAGTGAATCAGCCAAAGTCGGTAATCATTCAGAAGCCTAGTCCATTTCATTTCAGTGATCCTAAAGTTGTACCTTGGAAATATGATGTGACCATGATTGATAAAGAATCTGGGAAGGTTATTCCGAGCAAAGGATTGAAGACTGATATTGAAGATGTGACAAATATAGCTGGGGCAAGCAAGATGACACGCAGTGGTCGTATTTATACTCCCCGTTTCAATGAGGCTCTACCAAAAGCAACTGTTACTAATGTGCCTGCCAAGGACAAAGGTAAAGAAGCAGTTACCAACAATGAAGATGCTGAGTTTCTGAGGATTATTAAGAAGAGAGACTACAAAGTTGTTGATCAACTTCATTAGACTCCTTCGAAGATTTATATTTTGTCTCTGCTGATGAGTTCACCTGCTCATCGAACTGCTTTACAAAAGATATTGTCTCAAACTCATGTCGCTCAAGACATTACTATCGGACAATTTGACAGTGTGATTGCCAACATTACTTCCTGTAATACTCTTAGCTTCAGCAACGAAAAGCTACCAAGAGAAGTTCAGAATCACAATCGTGCCTTACATATATCGGTGAAATGTCAAGAGGATAACTTATAATGTGTGCTTGTGGATACCGGTTCATTTTTGAACGTCCTGCCCGATAGAGTTCTTACCAAGTTGGCTTACCAAGAGACTATGATGAAGCCTACATCCTTGATCGTCAAAGCTTTCGATGGTTCTCGTAAGGTAATGATTGGAGAAGTGGAGCTACGAATCTTGATTGGACCACATGTTTTCAACATCACATTCCAAGTAATGGACATTAATCCTAATTACAGTTGTCTACTTAGAAGACCATGGATCCATGCCGCTGGAACCGTAACTTCAACTCTGCATCAGAAGATGAAGTTTGTGGTTGACGAAAAGTTGGTTATTATACATGGTGAAGAGGATTTGATGGTCAGCAACCTATCTTCTTTCCGTTACATTGAGGCTAATAAAGACGCTTTGGAAACTTCTTTCCAAGCACTTGAGATCGTCAATGTTGTCCTTTTGGAAGTCGAAGAAACAGTGGGCCAGAGTAATCCATCTTTTGCATCTTTCAAAAGCACCAGATCAACAATCGACAGGGGCATACCTGAAGGTTGGGTAGAAGTGATCGACATCAAGACCAAGACAAATTGCCACGGGTTGGGTTATAAACCAACTCATGTTGAAGCTTCTACATATGTCAAAGGGCGTCCGAAGACTGTCCAAGAAGTGTTTATCAATGGAGGTTTTCAAGTCAATGCCATCGAAGATGATGAAGATGAAGACCTGAGCAACCTGGTATTCAAGTGCGATGCAGCTATTAACAACTGGGAAGCCATGGAGATCCCCATTATTTTTCTCATTTTAAAGTAATTTAATGTTTTCATCTGCTATTTTCAAAATACCATAGCTATGCCCAAAGCTACTGGATTATTTTGTAGGGCCACCTTTTCACTTTCTAAAAGGATATTAATAAATGCATTTTGTTAAATTCTATTTTGTTTCATTTGCGTTTTTTGTTTCTACCATTTAAAATGAAATTGGAAATCTTTTCAAAACTACAAAAAAAAAGCATTTTCTTTTATTTTGCCTTTTCTTTGGGAATTTTAATAAGATAAGCCTTCAAACATTGCAGTGCTATCCCAAACCTTGTTGAATCCAATGAATCTACTTTCACTCCTGACTGGGATTCACCCATTTATCAAGCTGAAGATGAGGGTGATGAAGATTTTGAGGTACCCGCTGAACTGGCAAAATTGGTTGAGAGCAGGTAGATCCAATTAATCTTGGCACTGATGAAGACAAGAAAGAGGTCAAGATTGGTACAACACTTGGGGTCGAGATCAAGCAGAGATTGGTCAACCTTCTAGAGGAATATTCTGATGTGTTTGCATGGTCGTATCAAGATATGCCCGGTTTAGACACTGATATTGTTGTTCACAAGCTGCCACTTAAGCTAGAATGTCCACCTATCAAGCAGAAACTTCGAAGAACAAGACCTGACATGGCTTTGAAGATTCGAGATGAGGTGAAGAAACAACTTGATGCAGGTTTCCTTACAGTTGCAAAATATCCTGATTGGGTAGCCAACATTGTACCAGTGCCCAAAAAGGGCGGTAAAGTTAAAATGTCTGTAGATTACATGGATTTGAACAAAGCAAGCCCAAAATATAATTTCCCTCTGCCGCATATCGATACACTTGTGGATAATACAACCAGTTTTGCAGTGTTCTCTTTTATGGATGGTTTCTCCGGTTATAATCAGATCAAGATGGATCCTGCCGACAGAGAAAAGACTACATTCATTACTCCTTAGGGAACCTATTGCTACAAAGTTATGCCCTTCGGTTAGAAGAACGTAGGGGCAACATATCAAAGAGCTACGGTCGCTCTCTTTCATGACATGATGCATAAAGAGATTGAAGTTTATGTTGATGATATGATTGCCAAATCCCAAAATAAAGAGGACCATTTGGATCATTTGCTGAAGTTGTTTGAACGACTCAGGAAAGACCAGTTGAAATTGTATCCTGCTAAGTGTACCTTTGGTGTTAGATCTGGAAAACTACTTGGTTTTATCGTCAGCCAACGAGGAATTGAAGTAAATTCTAACAAATTCCGAGCCATTCAGGACATGCCAGCTCCACAGACTGAAACACAAGTCAGACGTTTTCTTGGACGATTGAACTATATCTCCAGATTCATTTCCCATATGACCGCTACTTGTGAGCTAATCTTCAAGTTAATTTCCAAAGGTCGGGTTATTGATTAGAATTCTGATTGTCAGCAAGCATTTGAGAAGATCAAGGGTTATTTGCAAGAACCTCCTATCTTGATTCCTCCTGCTCCGGGAAGACCACTCTTCATGTACCTAACTGTTCTTGAGAAGTCTATGGGTTGCGTACTTGGTCAACACGATGAGACTGGACGAAAAGAGCATGCCATCTACTATTTAAGTAAGAATTTTACTGATTGTGAGAGCAGATATTCACTTTTGGAGAAGACTTGTTGTGCGCTAGCATGGGCTGCTAGGCGTTTCAGGCAATACCTGATTTGTCACACTACTTTGTTGATCTCGAAAATGGATCCAATAAACTACATTTTTGAAAAGCCTGCTCAGACTGGAAGACTTTCTGGTTGGCACATGTTGTTATCTGAATACGACATCCAGTATGTGACTCAGAAAGCTATCAAAGGAAGTATCTTATCAGAAGGTGGTTATACCCCATTTACAGCAAGGTTAAAATTTGAATGTACCAACAATATCGCCGAATATGAAGCATGCATTCTTGGCCTTGAAGAAGCTATTGACCTCAGAATCAAAATTCTTGAAGTGAGTGGAGATTCAGCTTTGGTTATTTATCAAGTTACAGGTGAATGGGAAACTAGACGTGAGAATTTAATCCCGTACAGAGCCTACATTGTTGAAATGATCGAGTACTTTGATGAGATCACTTTCAAATATGTTCCGAGATCTGAAAACCATATTGCCGATGCTCTAGCCATGTTAGCCTCAATATGGAAAGTCAGATATTTCAATGATGCTATTCTCATTCGGACTGAATGCAAGACTAAGTCTGCCTACTGTCAGATGGTTGAAGAAAATACTGATGACAATCCTTGGTTTCATGACATTAAGAATTATCTGCTCAAGCAAGAGTATCCAGCCGATGCTACCAATCTTGACAAGAAGACTCTGAGAAGACTAACATCCAAGTTCTTCATCAGCAATGATGTATTATACAAGAGAATTTACAACATGGTTCTGCTAAGATGTGTTGACAAATGTGAAGTAGACATGTTACTTCAAGAGATTCATGAAGGAACCTTTGGAACTCATGCCAACGGTTACGCTATGTCCAAGAAGATTCTGAGAGCTGGATATTACTGGTTAACCATGGAATCAGATTGCATCGAATATGCCAGGAAATGCCATAAGTTCCAAATTTGTGCTGAAAAGGTCCACATACCTCCAACACCGCTGAATGTTTTATCTTCACCGTGGCCTTTCTCAATGTGGGGCATTGACATGATTGGGGCAATTGAGCCGAAAGCGTCCAACGGTCACCGATTCATTCTGGTTGCTATTGACTATTTCACAAAATGGGTAGAAGCTGCTTCCTACGCCAACGTGGCCAAGAAAATGGTTGCCCGCTTCATCAAGAAAGACATTATTTGCCGTTATGGAATTCCAAGTCGGATCATAACAAACAACGGTACCAATCTGAACAATAAAACCATGAAGGAGTTGTGCGAAAGTTTCAAGATCGCATATCATAATTCTTCTCCTTACCGTCCTAAAATGAATGGAGCTGTTGAAGCTGCTAACAAAAATATTAAGAAAATCCTGCAAAAGATGGCCAAGACATACAAGGATTGGCATGACATGTTACCATTTGCATTGCACGGATACCGAACTTCAGTGCGAACTTCAATAGGGGCAACCCCTTTCTCTTTGGTATATGGAATGGACGCCGTCCTCCCCATCGAAGTAGAGTTACCTTCCTTACGGGTATTGATGGAAACCAAACTTGATGAAGCAGAATGGGTCCAAGACAGATTTGACCAGCTGAATCTCATCGACGAGAAGCACATGACAGCTATGTGCCATAGTTAGTTATACCAGAAACGAATGAAAAGAGCCTTTGACAAGAAAGTCTGAATCCGTGAGTTCCGTCATGGAGAAGTTGTACTCAAGAAGATCTTGCCAGTTCACAGAGACATGCGTAGGAAATGGATGCCCAACTACGAAGGCCCACTTGTTGTGAAGACAGTCTTCTTCAGAGGATCGCTAATTCTTATAACAATGGATGGTGAAGAGCTTGCACATCCTGTGAACTCTGATGCAGTCAGAAAATGTTATGCCTAAAATAATCTGCTAAGTTGAAAACCTGAAAAGGCAACTTAGGCAACAATGGGTATCCCGGTGGATCATAAACTACGAAGGAGATCCAAGCAAAAATAAGGGATGAAAATACAAAAAAATACATAGCTCGCTAAGCTGAAAACCTGAAAAGGCGGCTTAGGCAAAAATGAGCGTCCTGGTGGATTGAAAACCCGAAAGGGCGGTCCAGGCAAAAAACATTTTACAGATGAGATCAACTCCAATCCAATCGCTCTTGTCAGAAGAAGGATTTTGGGTAGTCTTAGTTATTAGGGCCAGTAGAGGTCGTTGGATTCAATGTAACCTTTCCCTATTGCCAATTTCAATTATAATTTTCCATGGAGCTATGCCATTAGCGAGCTGCCATTCTTCAATAAATTAAACCTTTTGCTTATTCAAACTTTTAGCAATTTACGCTATCTCTTTTTCATTTTTGTTATGCAAATTGCTATTTGTTAAAAATTTTGAAAGTGGAAAGTTTTTAAAAGTTAAAACTTTTTTTGAAAATGCTTTTGAAAAGAAAAAGTTGCTTTGACTTGTGGAAATATCTGAAGGAAATATTCATTCCACAGTAAGTCTTAATGTTGCAGAAGCACTTTTAAACCATTGCCTCAGTGCGAGTCCCTAGCGAGACTATAAGCTGATAACACTTTTGGATTGATCTGGTATCTCCAGCGACTTTCAAGACTGTAGAGATCTCCCTAGTATCTTCCAAGTGATGCCTATTATTTGAGGACCCACTCATAGTTGAATCATCTTTTCCTCACTAAAGTTGCTATACTTTCCTCGGGAAGTTTTCCCTAGGAGATTGCCATATTCTCCCCAAGAAGTCAAGATACTATCCTAGGGAAGCTGAGATGTACTTTCCCCAGGAAGTTGATGTACTTTTTCTAGGAAGCTGCTACGCTTTTCTTTATGAAGCTGCCTAACTTCACACTTCCCCATGAAGCGGATATTTATTTTATCCCCAGAAATCTCCACTCCTAAGATGACTCTCTCAACGAACAGGTTTTCTTTGATCAGATTTCAGATTCATGATGGCAATCCTCTCTAGTGAAATCATGATATCTTATCCCCAAGTGGAATTTTGTTCTCCCCAAAGAATTTGGAACTTTAAAGCAAGATTTAGTTCCTCCATCAACGTTTCCTTTTACAACTCCTCATTGCAGATAACTGGCAGCCTCTCCTGAGAATCTTATCATGATTTGCCCCAAGATAAGTGGCAGTCTCTCCGGAGAAGCTTATCGTTTCATCAGTTTACTTACCAGCAACAAGTGACCATCTCCCTTGAGAAGCTTGTTTACCGTTACCTCTTGCAGATAAGAGACAGTCTCATCCTGAGAAGCCTATCATTGCCACATTTGCAGATAAGCGACTGTCACATCCTGAGAAGCTTATCATTGCCACATTTGCAGATAAGCGACAGTCTCATTTCGAGAAGCTTATCATGGTATCTTTACTCCCCAATTAAGCGACAGTCTCATTGCCGGTGCCATCTCCATCAAGGATCCCATTTTACCTTTCTATGCTATAGTATCAACCGGTCATGCTTGAACATGTTGAGCAACTACTCTAGATATTTTCCCCAGTGGAGGTCGTCTTGTCGGTGCCATCTCCATCAAGGATCTCTTTTTTGTTTTATCCTAGAGTGTCAACCGGTCATGCCTGAACCTGCTGAGCACCTACTCTTGGATATTTCCCCCAGTGGAGGCCGTCTCGTCGGTACCTTCTCCATTGAGGATCTCTTCCTGTCTTTCTTTCTAAAGTGACAACTAGTCATGCTTGAACTTGTCGGTCCATCACTTTAGATTTCCCCGGTTTCGTGTTGTTCCCCAGTGTTTTGTCTTCCCCAGTGTGTGTTTGCTCGTTGCGTCGTTCCCCTATGTCGTCGTTCCGTCTGCACTCTGCAGCCTTTTCATCATATGTATCATTTTAGATTCATAGCATTGTCATCATTTTTTTTTGCATATCACTGCATCTAAGGGAAAAAATTTCGGTTATCTGTATTTAAATCCCTTTCACCATGATTTCTCGAGCCTTCGTCGCTCAAATCATCTAGTGAAGTTATTTAAAAAGGGGCAACTGTCATACCCCAAATTTTACCCTTAGATCACTGATCATTTCGCATTTAATTTTGTTCTATTTTTTCGTTTTAACTAACCGCTGACCGGTTTGCTCAGTCTGGTTATTTTACATGAGGATAACACTGTTTGCACTTTAATTCATGAAGGGCAAAAAGGTTATTAATTTACAGTCTGTTGGCGATTATGAGGCAAAGTCATTATCAGAGATACCTCAAACAACTAGGGTTTCTATCTCCGAATCATGCGATTTTTATTTGAGAATGGTTTGAATTTTATGACAATATTGACGTCAGACTCCTCTCGACATAGTACATATTTATTCAAGAACCGGGATTTGGTCGTCAGTTGGATTTTGAAATGATGTTTGATTCATAAACCATATGGAGCTGAGGACGTTGAAATATAAATGAATCTGGGTTAAATCGGTACGAGAATCGGCATCAAGGAATTTATTCTAGCCCGCGCACACTTTCCTGTTTTTCTAACTGGTTACAAATTAATTTATGAAGGAACAGGAAATTATGGTTCGCATCGAGTTTATAATAAATGTTAGTTGGTTTGATCACGATTATCAGTCAAGTTAATTCAGGTTACAAAGTCATATTATTCAAGACACAGTTGGGATTTTAAATACGGAGTAAAGTTCATTTTGCCGTTAATTTGGATTTATCTGTTTATCTATTCAAGGCCGTATTCACCAATTTTATTATCAAGTGCGAATTAAGTTTCAAGGGTCCGGTTAAATTCAGAAGTGTGTTGGATGTGATTTAATATTCAAGTATTGTCCAAAATGGTTAATTTTCCGGATTTTAAATTGAAAATGTCAAGCATTCGAAAGAAAATAAGGATTGAATTTAATCAGAAAATAAGAGCTCATTTTATTGAATTTATTTTTCAATCTTTGTAAAATTTTCGATTACATCATGTTCAAGATTACAAATTAAGTCCTAAGGTCCTAATTGTTCTAAATCCTAATTTTTCCTAAGAATTCTTCACACCCGATCTTTAATCTTCGAATTTTCGAACCTGCAAAACAGAGAACGGGAGAAAAATTATCAATTGTGTTAGAATTAATTTAATCAAAAAGTGGGTTTTTAATTGTTGTGATACCCTCAGGAAATTATCATCATCGGGCACGTCGGGAGGGGCAACAAATGATTGGCGCCACATCCCCCGACTTCACTTTCCGACCTCGGCAAATTCGATAATAATCTGTTCAAAATTATTCCGAGAGAGAGAGAGAGAGAGAGAGAGAGAGAGAGAGAAGTTTTTGAGAAAAAGTGCTTATTTTAAATGATTTTTTTGTTCAGCCAAACAAGTCATAAAAAAAGTCCAACATAACTAATATGGATATCCAACAATGGTCTTTGAAAGACTAGTAGTCACTAGCTTTTTTTAAATCCGATTCTTATTGGTACCTCAACTTGGTTATCACCAATCATTCCGAAATCCAGTGATCACTAGCTTTGTTTAAAGACTAATTGTTATTGGAATCCTTTGATTTGGTTATTACCAATCCTCGTTGAAATCTAGTAGTTACTAGTATTGCTTTAAATCCAATGGTTATTGGTATTTGAGTTGGTGGTTACGATTTTCCCCGTATAAGTCCAGTAGTTACTAGCATTGCTTAAAAACGCTTATCATCGGTAAGGAGGTTGGTTTGATACCAACTTCTCCCCAGTTGAAGTCCAGTGGTCACTGATACTTTGAAATCTAATTGTTATTGGTACTTGTTAACACGGTCGTTACCAACTCTTTCCAAGTCTAGTAATTAATAGCATTGCTTGAAAAACCAATCGTTATTAATATCCCCGTCATGGTTGTCACCAATTTTTCTAAGTCCAATATTCACTGGCATTGTTGGTTTGAAACCGATTGTAATTGGTACCGTGAGTTGGTATTACCAATTTCTTTTGCTGAAATCCTGTATTTACCAATGTTGGTTGGAAATCCCAATTGATATTGGAATCTTTGGTTCGATCGTCACCATCACCCCCAGGAAGATCTAGTAGTTACTAGCACCGCTTAAAAATGCCTGTTGTTCTGGTTATAACCAGTATCCCTAGTGAAAAGACAACTGTAGTTTGACTTTTAAATTAAAAGGTGTTCCAATGATGGAATCATGGTCCATGAAGCTGATATGGATTATTGAGATCCACTCAAGAAGTTTCAAGACCTCAGAAGACCCAGAACATCAACAGTCGATCAGGTGGTTATCTATCGATCAGTTCGTTTGACTGAAAAGTCAACTCTTTGACCATAAGAAATTTGACCTCAAAGTTTGAAGAAAATATGTTCCTAATAATATATTACACCTATCCATGAAGTCTCATGACCATTGGATCAAGGATTAAGGAGTAATCAAAAAAGACTGGAATTAGGGTTTTGAAAGGGGCAAGACCATAACTTCCTAACCACACATCCAAGTAAGGTGGTTCAAAGCTTATTGAAAAGGTCTTGGCAAGTCCTACAAAAGTGTAAAGCTGACCTATCGGCAAAATATTCATAGATTTGGAGTTATAGTCAAAATCATCACAAGAGGGAGAAAACACTTTAAAAAATTCCAAGTTTTTGGCATTTTTGGACATGTTTTCAGCCAACTTTGAGGGTTTTTTTGACCTAGTTCCACTTAGAATTTGGAAGTTCAGTAAACATGAAAGTTGTAGAGATCTATGAGGGCATTCCAAAAAGTACATGAAATCCTCCATAGCCCTTGTGAGCTAAGAGTTTCGAATTGGACAAGTTGGCTCCAAATACTTGGTTGTCATTATGTCAAAACTCAACATAAACTTGATTTCCAACTATGTATTTCATTTATAACCATGAAATGACCTCTGATATGATGTGTTAGAGGGAGAAATGAACTAGATCAGAAGATCATCCAAGCAAAACCAAAGTTCCATCCATAATCCATTACTTTAATGAAGAAAAGTACAAAAGGTACACCATGAGAGAGAGTATTGATGGCTGCAGCATGGAGGGTGTTCTTGTGCACTTTAAGATCACTTCTCACAGCTTATTGCTAGCTGGTTTTAGAGGTCTATGCACCTTGGGAGCAAGCAAAACCAGCAGAGCAAGACCATCACCTAGATTTATGAGATGTTTTCACTAAAACCACCCTTGAATACCACTTGGGAAAATCTGCCCCAACCTCTCACTTGGCCTATAAATAGAGGATCTTTCTCACTCTATTCCATACACTAGAGCTCTCAACACAAAAGATAAAACATAGCTCTCCTTCACACCAGCACCACTTCCAAACATAAAACCACCTCAAAAACCATACACACATACCCACACTCAAAATGATCATTTGAAGTTATTCCCACCATTATCTTCATCAAAATAAACCTAGATCAAAAAGTCAACGTTCATACCACCATACTTTGACTTTTGTGCAAGTTTCACACCAAACCACTACATAAATCAATTTCCATCATTGTGACACTTTGAACACCTTCCATTCATGTTATATTAACTGTCTAAAGTCTCAAACAAAAGCTGGAAGTTCATTTGGTCTAACTGTCTTAAAGATTTTCTTTGTTTCTTCAAGAAGAAGCAATATTCATTAGCTTGCTCAAAGGAGGGAATTCATGTTCTTGCAGCTAGATTAGTGTGGGAAGACTACAAGAGGTGTGTTATTTTAAGCTTATTCACTAATCTGCATCATGTATGTATTTTCTTGGCTTGTTGAATGGATTGAACATTGTTGTGTTGAATTTGTATTCTTTGCTATTTTGAAATCCGAGTTTTTTTGAACTCATGGTTGTTGCTGTTGAAACTCATCTCTCATGTTAAATGTTTGGTTGTTAAATGGAAGACTGCCATTAGGGCAGTATGTGTATTCTTTTTCTTTTTTTTGTGAAAATGTTGATATATGTCATGGAAACATAGGGTAATTTGAGGTTAACATTGTTATATTGAGCCCTTGTTGTTGTTGTCAAACCTATTTCTCATGCTAACTTATTAGTGGAAGGACAAGTACCCTATCATGTAGGTTTTGGCTAGTTTGAGTGTTTTTGACATTGTAGCTTACAGTGGTGCTGTCATTTGGTTTTAAAGTGTGAGTTTGTTCAACTCATGACAGTTGGACTATCATTAGGGCATGTATGTTTAAGTTCTGTTTGCCTTTTGTGAAATGCTGATATATGATATTGCAATGTATGATGTTTTGAGAATTAGTATGGTCATGTCAATTGCTGCAAACATTGGACTGTTTTTTTATCAAGATTTTGGTTGGTTGAACTACATATCCTAATGAGGATGTGCAAGTACTGTTGAAGCACATATTGCATTGCTAGTCAATTTTGTTTCAGGATGCTTTGGTTCTGTTAAGGGCCATTTTGAGTTTGTCAACTCATGTGAACTGTCAATAGTACAAAAACTTGGACTATCATTTGTTTTCTTGCACTTTGTAATGTCAAGGCATGTAGTTTTCTTAAAACAAAACAATCATTGTTGATTTATGCTATGATCTTGTCTTCATAAGTTGTTGTTATAGTTGTATCCTTATAAAAGCACAATGTTTGGAATTCATCAATGGATGTTGATGAAATACCAAGAACTTGCTGTTGTTTCTATGTTTGAGTTGAAGTTGTCCAACCTATACATAACTCTCTGTTGTATATATGTTTGCATTGTAAAGAAACTTTTGTTTTGATTCAACAACTGTCTCAATCTGTTTGTCATTGTAAGAGTTTAATTATTGGCCTTCTATATGTGCTCTCTGTCCACAACTTGCTGGGAGTTTGTCAGCCTAGAATTCTCATCAGAATTTACATTGGCCTTTCAAAGTTCATATGGATCCAACTCATGGCATGTTGGTTAAGTTTTTGGTCTGAGAAACATTATGCATAGGTTCATACTAACAGTGAAACTGTTGTCAACATATTGCTTTAAGTTTTGTTAATCTCTGATATCATCAAGTGTCCATTTTAGATCATTGCAATGTGTGAATAGGAGTTCATGACCAGTGGTAGTTTGGTTAATGAACATTGCTTTGCCCTTAAGTTGTTGTTGTAGCTACGTCTAGATGCAAAGTTCCTTTTTTAGAAAAAACAATTTCACCATTTGCAGTTTAACAGCCACATTGTGACTCTGTTGAGAATCTGAGCTTTTCCTTTGAAACTCATCATAAGTTTTACATTTAAAATTGGAACAACCCCTTATTTGTATGAGATTACAGCTGGTTTGATCTATGTTCTTCAAAATGCATCTCAAAATCCTTTTTAGCATGTTCAATCATGTTTTGAGTTGTGGGTATTCTTTCAAATTTTGGTTGGGACCATTGTAACCCTCATCAAAAAGCAAGCAGTTTTGACTTTTACTTTGTAAAAAATGATTAAGATTTGAGGATTTTAGAATGAAATCATTTTTGACTTTTGGCCTTGAGTTTGCTTTGCATTGTTGCCCAGAAACATGCCTTTTTAGGTATATATTTAACTGGGGTGGCTTGATACATTGGATGTATCGCCACCCCAGTGGTTATTATCTGGCACTCAAGTATCTTGCTATGACCATTGTATCGGGTTTGACCCTCAGCGAGGGCTCTTTTTGGGCATTTTCTTGATTTTCCATATTTTCAATATTTTATTTTCCACTTCTATTCTATGTCCACACGCATGCAGTGGTAGGGTTGGTTAAGTTTTGAGTCCATGATCTCAAGGTCTTGGGATCAAACCTTGAAGGAGCCATTTCCTTTTTTTAATTACCATTTTATTTGATTTTTATTCAAAATTCAAATTAACATAACTTCTTCATTGTTAATCATTTTTAAATTGTTCTTTTTGCTAAATTCTTGTATTATTGCATATTTTCATATAATGTTTAAAGAATTATAAAATTCCCATTTTAGAAACACTTTACATTGAGAAAGTTGTGGTCCATTTTAGGGTTGTCACCCTCCTAGCTTTCTTTCTTCATTTCAAAACTTTGATTTCATTCTCTTTAAATTTAATTTAAAATTGATATGAAATTGGCTTGTTATCTCTCTTGGGTGATCGAGTGTGAACTTACACTTTTGCTTGTAAGCATTTAAGTGGTTCATCTTTAAAACTTATGATTATCCCCATTGAAGTATTGAACTTCTTACTTGTATTGTTATGACATTGTTTGATTGTCTATACTTGATTATCATTAAATGTATGATGTTTTTCTATGTGGTTACATATGACATCCTTTGACCTATAACATATTCACCTCAAGTTGTAACTTGTTTGCATTTATTTGTTGGTTGATATACTTTCATCTTTGTTAAGATATGCGTTCATTCTTTGTCAAGATATGTCATTTGGTTTTCACCTCTTATATTGAGTATTGTAAGAACCTCTCTTTAGATATTGTAATGTCTTTGTATATACATTGGTGGTAACCATTTGTCTTATTTATAATCCTTGTTTGATACAACCATATGCTTACAAGCTCTTGGTTGTAACTATACCTCTTATATTCATCATGTTTGAATGTTTATTGCTTTATTAAGTTATTCCCCAAGTGATGGAACTTGTTAGTTCTCATCTGGTTGCCTCATATTTTCCCCTTCCAAAGGAAAGTCTCTCTATTGACCCTTGGGTCATAGAAATATCACTACCCTCTTGAATTTGTTAAGTTAGGACACTATCCACGAGACTTTGCTTTAAGTCCACAAGACCTACCCCTTGTAGGAGTATCCTCAACTAAAACTTTAGGATAAATTTTATTATCTCTATGTAAGAATCATAATGATGATTTCTTACTTTCCCCTTTGACTTTTGTTAAAGTTATTCCTTAGTCGTGTCTGAACTACGGACGCTCTGATTTCTCATTGGTTAATAGGAATACATAGGCACAAGATGCGATATCTTGACGAGCACACCCCTAACATAGTCTTGCAATTTTAGAACTTTAAGATAGAGTTTGTTAACTCTATGTAAGAATCATAGTGATGATTACTTACTCCCCTTTTGGCTTTTGTCAAAGTCAATCATCTTGAGTGTACAACTTAGAATAGAGAGTTTTGTTAAACTCTATACAACCATTGTTATGTTTGTTCCCCTTTGAACCTTGATCAAAATCGAGTGTTCATCTATCCTCAGTGAGGTGAACTACGGTTGCTCTGATTCTATCCTAGTTAGGATACGTAGGCAGAGGATGCGATATCTTTGCGAGAAAATTTTGAAAATATCCCTAGGTCTTTACCTACAAACATACCTTCTACCCAGTCCCAAACCATAGCAAACATTTATCAAGCGTAGCATACAAACAAACAAAAGGTTCCTTTAGAGTAGTATAGATGTTTAGGATGTGAGATACCTACCCTAGGCATAACCAACCCCTGATCTCCGATCTCTTTGCGTTGTTGTTATATCGTGTAAAAAGTCTTTCTTTCTTTAACCTTTCCTTTGGATAAATTAAAGTCCGGTTGTGAATTTAAAGAATTAAGAATCAAGTTAATCAATAGCTTGGTATCACGATTCTCAACGCAACAACATGATTTGAGTGAGTTTTGATAGATTTCAAGTCACACTTTGCTCATGCTGTAGGTGTGCATGATTTCCATCTAAATTGCCTCATTCACCCTCCACTTTGATTCAGATAGCTTCTCCTAAAAATAGGGAGTCATTTCCACCCATTTCCACAAGCTTTTGATAGCCAAAACCACTCTGTCAAGATCCCATTTGAACTCTTGAGTTTGAACTTCGAATTTCCATTTCCACGCCTTAAACACTCAAATTCTCCATTCAATTAGCTTCGCTAACATTCAGTGAAGCTAACCAGATCAAGAGCTTGAAGAATCGTGGTCTTAATCAAGCTATGGAACTCCATTTTTAGAGCTTCAAGGTTGAGCTTCAACAGCTATAATTCTCAACCATTTTGATTCAAATTTGTTGCTAAAATGTAGCCCTTGACATGCTGATGTTGTTTGTATAGTTAGTTTTTAGTTGCAGTTGAGTTTTGTTGCTGAATTTCTAAATTCGTGTTTGAATCTTGTTCTGGTTTTTTTCAAATCGAGTAAGTTATGATTTAAAGAAATTTGGCGCAATGATATGGTTGAGATCGTCTTGAAAAGACGCATCAGATGAAACCACTATGAGCTCAATTGGTTATGGTTTGAGAGATGCACGATTTTCTGCAAATCTGGGATTTTTCAGTGGTTGGAGGTTGAAGATGATGATCTCACCATCCATCATGCCACTTGGTTTAATCTTGTGTGTTTTGACATTTTTTCTTGGAAATGATGACGTTGAATCAGATCCACCGTGGACACGCACTTTCTAGCCTTTGGGTCTGACACGTCATTTAATGAACTCAGATCCAACGCATCTTGTTTTTTCTGTGTTATTTTGTTTTTCTAATTTGTTTTTAAATTCATTTTATTTTTAGAAATTCATAATAAATTCATTTTTTATCTGAAACATACCAAAATATTTTCTAAAATTCTCTTTTATTTTTCTCTTTCTGATTTATATTTTTGTGCATTTTTATTTTGCATTTTTGTATTTTTCATGATTTTTATTTGTTTTGCATAATTTTAATTGGTTTAAAAATACTTTTGAGCCATTTAAAATTTTGAAATTATTTTCATATGATCCTCTGATGGTTTTGAACCTATGGTGATTTTCTTGGATTTTTTTTCTGTTTTGAGTATTTTCATGTATTTTTGATTTATTTGCTTGATTTTAATTAGTTTAAAATTATTTTTGGGCATTTAAAAATGTTGAGGAAATTTTCACATGATCCTATGATGGTCCTAGACCTATGGTGATTCCCTTGAGTTTTCAATCATGCCTTGATCTCCTCTTTTCCTTTTTTAGGAATTTTCTTTCTTTTTTATTTGTTTTATTTTTGGATTTATTTGTTTTTTTGGTTGAACAAATGATTTTGATCCATCATGAGGTGATTGTCTTGACTTCTCCTCATTCCATTTGGGTCTTTGATGTTTGCTTTGGTGATCTTTCATTTGTGGTTGTTGATGATGGTTGATTCACTTTGAAGTTTGACTTTGATTGTCAAACTTAAGTGATCCCTCATACGCACTCATGATTGGATGTATACCCTTTGAATTTGTTGTATTGCTGCCCAACCTTGCCTCTTGGTTCATTTGGTTGCTTCTTGATTTGCTTCTTGCTTGGTTCATTTGATTGGCCATTGTGTGATTTGCCTTACCTTTGGTGTTTGTCCATATTTTGGATGAGGTTTGGATTTGAGATGCACCAATGATATGTTGACTTGAGGTGTTTGTACATATTGTTTGGGTTTGACCTTTTGTGTTTGAGGTTTTGGTCTTGATTTGTTTTTTCTTTTGTTTGCATATACATTTTGTTGTTTCTTATGCATCTTTCTTCTCCATCTTCTTCTTCTCTCTCTTTGAGACTTCTTTTATCCTTGTTTTCATTTGTGATTGAATTGGATATTGTTTACTTGTGCTTGCTCACATGATCCCTTAGTATTCCTAGTCCCTCTGTTTAAGATGGGAGTAGGAGAGAACTGGGCTTTCAATCCTTTGTATGATAACATTTAGGATAGTCCCTCTCATCTCAACTTTAGGTCCATCATATGTATGATAACAGTAGGTAGATTTCCCTTTCATCCTAACCTTAGGACCATTTTGTAAGATAACATTAGGGCTTTTCAGTTTCCCTTTAGTGTTTTCTTGTGTCTTCTCTTCTCATCTCAAACTTCTCTAAGACACTTAATAAAGAATGAAAAATGTTGTACGCTACGAGCCTTAAGTACATGAGAAATGATGAGCGGGGGGTTTCTCCTCACTTGTCTAGAGTGTTTAGTGTATGCCCTTTGGGCGATATGCGATGCATTCGCTCCTATGTCATAGTCTTTAGTGCAACGGGAGTCACAAACTAACTCAATCCACTTCACTAAAACTAACAAACCAAATTCACACCTTTTTATCCTTCGGGATTGTTCTTCAAATCATTTTCAGAAAAGAGTATGCTACTTTTCCGTTCTACCGCAAACAGACATTGTCCCTAACTGCTGGAATGAGAACTTAGCGTCACTCATAAAAAACACTTAACCAACCAGTGGTCTAGTTACCCAAACTATGTTTGCTTTGATTTCTCATACCAGATGAGGATACGTAGGCACAAGACGGTGATGTCTTAGCGAGCAACCTTCCCCCATCACCCGTAGTTTCCCGAATTACGTTGACTCTGAATTTCCCATTGCACTAGGGAATACGTAAGCATAGGGCGACGATGTCCTATCGAGTCTCTTCTTTTCTTTTTCCCCGGTTTAGCAGTAGCTTTTAGATAACTTACCCCATTGATAGACAACAAGCGTGGTTCCCGTTGAGTTTATTAAACGTGAAGGGTGCTCATACCTTCCCCTTGCGCAATCGACTCCCAAACCCAAGATTTGGTTGCGATGACCTTGTCTTTTCTCGGTCTTTTAGGTTTTCTTCGTTCGTTTCCTTTCCCTCTCTTTGGGATAAATAATGTTCGGTGGTGACTCTTCTATTTGTTTCCGCCGACCTTCTCCTTGTTGTTGTAGTGTTATTGGGTGGGTTGTTCCATTGAGAGATAAGCCCAATACCCAGGCTTGAGTATACACTTAGTATTAGTATGGAGAGTAGTGCGGGCTTGTATGTTTGACATGCACAAGCCCTCATGAAATTCACGTTCAGACGAGGTTTTCTTTGAAGACATCCTATCCTGTGCATCTTGGACAGTTTAGGGGGTGTTAGATCTGAAAACTAACGACTCTGGAGACCGTTCATTGGGAATTCAGTTGAGACCTACTTGATTGACCATGATGCCAAACCATTGTTTCTCGACCTGAAAGTTCGTGATACTGGTAACCTGTATAGGATGTCGTACCTCTTCAGAGACTAGGTCCTACCTGTGAGTGGGTAGTGTTTTTCCGGAAACCTTGACTTTCAACCAACCTGGTCTTCTGTCAAAGAAGACTTTTGATCTTGAGTGTCCTAGTATTCTGGATTTCTTATCAGAGTAAAGCCTTGATTCAACTCAGTCAATAGCATAGCAGTTTTCAAAAGAGATTATGGGAAGACTCTGAGCTTCGTCCACAAAGACACAAGTTACGAACAAGGAGCTATTCATACTTTGCTACAATTTGATGAACCTCAGTTGCGCTGTTTCACATTTCCTGATTACATTCTAGTTCCTACTTTGGAAGAGTTTGTTTTTCTGATGGGATTTCCAATCTTAGAAGAAACGGTTGAAGACATGGCTCTAAGTCAAGAAGAGAGAGATAGGGGTGGAGGCTTCCCACAGATACAGGGTAGAACAAAACCTTCATGATACCTTATCAACCTTGGAGGAGTTGAAGATTCAAGCAAAGGTAAAGAGGCCTAGGTTGGAAGATGCTTTTGGTGAAGACGCTTGAGAGGATCTTTGTCTTTATCTCAAGAAGGTGATATCCAGAAGGAGTGTCCTTATCAGAGAACTGGTTGCCATACCAGACCACCCAGATACAAAGGCAATGCTCATGGAGGTCCTAGCTTGGAGCAAGGAGCATAATTGTTAGGGTTTATTGATATGGCGTTGTCATTGCTTTCTTGTATTTTTATCATCACCAGACTTGTTGGATGAGATCATGACTTGTGCATTTGGATCTTTCTCACTGTTGCTTTGTATTGTCTCAACTTTATGCGATTTATGATTTGTTCATAGTATCCTTATCCATCTCAGTTATTTCTTATTTGCTTGGAAACTAGTTTCAAAGGGGAAATTTTACTATGAACGCATATACATGTTTGCATCCTTGCATCCTGCATTTTCATTTGCATAGCAGGTGTGCTTGGTGGTTCTTGTTTTTATTTTTGCTCGATTTCAAACACTTACATTATTGAAGAACCTAGGTTTCACAGGTATTCAACAAGGGGGAATCAAAAGAGAATCATGGATCAAGTGCAAGCTGAGTTACATAAGGTCAAGGCTCATACGGTCCAGTTCATGGAATTGATGCAGAACGTCGCTAGTGAGCAAGAATAGTCGAGAACTATGGTCCAGCCGTTAATAGCACGGGTGGATGAAAAAGGAGTTGTGCATGGAGGGTCTGGTGTTGTACCTCCACCTTTAGTTGGCTCTATTCGAGTTAGTGGTCCTACTGTTGTTATTCCTCCGGGCGGAGGTGTTGCGAATGAAAATGGTAATGTTGTAGGAGGAAATGTGTGTGATGTACATGGACTTAATGGTCCTCAGTGGGAAGATAATCAAGATGACATCATTTCATTAAAGGATGCAGAATATGGGCTGCCGTCTGAAGTAGACAAGAGGTTCAAGTTAATTGAAGAGAAGATGAGGTCCTATGAAGTGAAAAATTATTTGGGTCTAGATATGGCTGATCTTGGCTTGGTTCGAAGGGTTAAAGTTTCCCTCAAATTCAAAGTACCTGACTTCGATAAGTACAAAGGGACAATCTGTCCTAAAGTACATATTCGGGCATATTATAGAAAAATGTCTGCTTATTCTAAAGATGGGAAGCTTTTGATGCACTTCTTCCAGGATAGTTTGGTCGGAGCATCGCTAGAGTGGTATATGGGATTAGAAAGGACCCACATTCGTAGTTGGAAGGAGCTGGCAGAGGATTTTGTTTTCCATTACCAGTATAATAGTGACATGGCACCAAACAGGGTGCAATTGCAGAGTTTATCACAAAAGAGCAATGAGAGTTTGAAGGAATACGCCCAGAGGTGGCGTGATCTGGCTGCGAGAGTTCAACCTCCCATGGTAGAGAGAGAACTAATTGATATGTTTATGGCTTCGTTACCAGGTGTGTACTTTGAGAAGTTGATAGGATGCATGATTGTTGGGTTTTCTGATCTAGTGATGGCTGGAGAACACGTAGAGAGCGAAATGAAGTCTGGGAAGATCTCAAATGTTGGCGGGTCTTCTGCAGGAGGAGCGAAGAAAGTATATTTTTCCAATCAAAAGAGAAGAGAAAGGGATACAAATTCCATTTCACATCAAGTTGCTACGGTGGCTATTCTAGCCGCACCTCAACAACGAGTTAACACTTCGTGTCCTTATGTGGCAAGGCTGAGAATGGCTGACAGACAATTTTGAATTACTACAACATTTGTTACAATTGCAGTTGATTCAAAAAAGGACTTTAGCGCCTCTTACTGGCGTGCCACCCCCAAAATATGGTGCTCTAGGTCATAGTACCGATAACTGCAAAGCTTTTAAGCATAAAGTACATGATTTTCTTGATTACAAGGACACTAATTTTACCAATGACGACCCGAATATAAATCAGAACCCCATGCCGAATCACAGGGTGGCAAGGAATAATGCTATCATTGAAGGAGAAAAGCTAAATTTGATAACTGACGTATAGGAGTTGAAGACTCCGTTGAGTTTTGTGAAGGTCAAATTGTTAAAAGGGGGAGTGTTCCCAGGATGTTCCGATAATTGTTCAGGGTGTGAGGAAAGACTTGAGGGTTGTGTTTTGTTGAAGAAAGGAATTCAGAAAATGATCGACGAGGGTTATTTACAATTTGATAGGGTGGTTGAGGAGAATGAAGTGAATACTGAAAAGGACGAAGTTGCTACTATATCTATCACATTCCGGACAATTAATATCTCAGTGCCTGCAAGGCCAGCGCTGGTGATTATTACTACTTTTGGACCGATACCTTATGAAAGCACTAAGGCCATTCCGTGGACTTACGGGGCCGAGGTATTTTGTAACGGTCAGAAGCAAGAATTGGTGAGTTCTTCTTATGAAGGTTCTTCTGTGGAGAACATAGTGGGTACTGGTGGTATCACAAGAAGCGGCAGGGTCTTTTCCTCGCCACATAATATTGTTGATAAGGAAAAGGGGAAGGTTGTGGTAGAAGAAGAGATTCAACAATAAGGGTAGAAAGACTCTTTGGCTAAAGATACTGAAGAATTTATGAGGCTTATTTGTAAAAGTGACTACAAGATTGTAGATCACCTGCATCAGACACCTTTTAAAATCATTATTCTATCATTGTTGTTGTGCTCAGAGGCGCACAGAAGTGCTCCATTGAAGATCTTGAATACGGCATTTGTGCCACAAGATATTTCTGTTAACCAATTGGAAGGAGTGGTGGCTCACGTAAATGCTGGTAATTATTTGGGCTTCACTGACTTGGATTTAACTCCTGCCAAGAGAAACCATAACCATGCTCTTCACTTATCTATAGAATGCAAGGGAGTTGTTTAATTCCATGTGCTAGTTGATACGAGATCCTCACTTAATGTGTTTCTAAACAAAGCACTAATGAAGTTAGATACGCAGGGCTTAATCTGCGCACCAAGTGATTTGGTGGTGAGGGCGTTTGATAGAACCAGAAGGTCGGTATTCAGTGAGATCAAATTACTAATTCAGCTGGGACCAGAGATCTTTGATGCAGTCTTCTATATCATGGACATCCAGCCGGCCTATAGTTGTTTGCTTGGCCGACCTTGGATACATGCTGTTGGGGCTATCACATTGACTCTACATCAGAAGTTAAAATATATGGTGGAAGGGAAGGTTGTTACAGTCTGTGGAGAGAAGGATATTATGATCAGTCATTTGTCATCATTTAAGTATGTGGAAGTACATGGGTAGATTCATGAGACATTGTTTCAGGCTTTTGAAATGGCGTAGATTCAGGAGAGGCCTCTTACAGAAGACAAAAGTCCAGAGATTTCAATGTCCTCGTTTTAGGAGGCCCGTGCTATTGTAGAATTTGGTTCTTCATAGAAGTGGGCCTAAGTTCTCAATGTTCCAAACAAGCAGAACAAGTTTAGTTTGGGATATAAGCTGTCCAGCTCTTCTCAAAGTACTCCAAGTTACAGAGGACCAGTACAGTTCACCAGTGGCAGCGTTATCTATGACAGGATCAATGCTATTGGGGAGGACGAAGGAAACAATGATTGTGATATGGATGCTTGGATTTGTATATGTGTCCCCGGGCAAAGGCTTTGCTTGGATTCGTATGACTTTGATAATCCAATTTATTAAGCAGAAGAAGGGACTGATGAAGACTGTGACCTACCTGAGGAACTTGCTAGACTACTCAAATAGGAGGAAAGGATCATTTTGCCTCATCAGAAGGATATTGAAGTTATCACTTGTTGTTACCACTTACCCTCTGTGGGTCGCTAACATTGTTCTTGTACCTAAGAAAGATGGGAAGGTCAGGATGTGCGTTGATTATCCGGATTTAAATAGAGCGAGCCCAAAGGGCGACTTCCCGCTCCCTCATATTGATGTTCTGGTTGATAATACAACTCAATATTCGGTGTTTTCATTCATGGATGGTTTCTCTGGGTATAACCAAATCAAAATGGCCCTAGAGGACACGGAGAAAACTACTTTCATCAGACAGTGGGGAACTTTTTGCTACGAAGTTATGCCTTTTGGATTGAAAAATGAAGGGGAAACTTACCAGCGGGCAATTGTGACGCTCTTTCATGATATGATTCATCATGAGATCGAAGTGTATGTTGATGACATGATTGCGAAGTCACAGACAGAGGAAGAACATTTGGTCAATCTTTTGAAGCTATTTGAGAGGCTAAGGATATTCAGGTTAAGGTTGAATCTAAATAAGTGCACTTTTGGAGTGAGGTAAGGGAAGCTATTGGGGTTCATTGTCACTGAAAAAGGAATTGAGGTAGATCCTGCCAAAATAAAAGCCATACAAGCAATGCTTGAGCCGAAAACAGAAAAAGAGGTTCGTGGTTTTTTGGGGAGATTGAACTACATTTCAAGGCTCATATCTCACCTTATAGCCACTTGTGAACCAATATTCAAATTGTTAAAGAAAGATCAAGTGGTCGTCTAGAACGAAAACTGTCAAAGGGCATTTGAGAAAATAAAAGAATATTTGCAGGAACCTCCAATATTAATGCCTCTGGTTGCGGGGAGACCCCTAATAATGTATCTCACAGTTCTTGAGAATTCAATGGGCTATGTGCTCGGTCAACACGGCGAGACAACTACAAAAAAGCATGTTATCTATTACTTGAGTAAAAAGTTCACCGATTGTGAGTCGAGGTACTCAATGTTGGAGAAAACATGTTGTTCACTTGCTTAGGCAACTAAGTGCTTGAGGCAGTACATGTTAAATCACACAACCATATTGATTTCGAAGATGGATCCAATTAAATATGTCTTTGAGAAGCAGGCACTTTCAGGAAGAATTTCTAGATGGAAAATGGTTTTAACAGAATACGGTATTCAGTATATTTCCCAGAAAGCTATCAAGGGGAGTGTATTGTCAAAGTATTTGGTTGAACAGCCTATTGAGGATTATCAACCTATGAGATTTGAATTTATTGACGAAGATATATTGTTTTTGAGGATGAAGGATTGTGATGAGCCTCTACCTGACGAGGGTCAAGAAATTGGGTCTTAGTGGAAAATAGTTTTTTATGGTGTTGTTAACTCGTACGGCAACAGAATTGGGGCAATTATTACTACTCCTCACGATTCTCACATACCGTCCACTATCCAATTGACATTTGCTTGCATGAACAATGAGGATGAATATAAAGCATGCATCATGGGTCTAGAAGAAGCTATTGATTTGAGAATCAAGAACTTGGATGTGTATGGAGATTCAGCATTGGTCGTCAACCAGATTAAAGGAGAGTGAGAGACGCGCCAAGATAACCAAGTTCCTTACAAGAATTATGCTAGGAGATTATTGCCTTTCTTTGATAGGGTTGAGTTTCATCATGTACCAAGGGCTGAAAATCATATGGCAGACGCTTTGACAACGTTATCATCAATGTATAAGGTGAATTTTTGGAATGACACTCCAACAATAACTATCATGTGCCTTGATAGGCCAACTTTTGTATTTGCAGTAGAAAATGTGCCAGATGGGAAGCCTTGGTATTTTGACATCAGACATTTCCTCAAGACTCAAGAGTATCCGCCTGGGGTATCAAGTAGAGACAAGAAGACTCTAAGGAGGCTGGCAGGTAATTTCTACTTGAACAAGAATGATGTGTTGTATAAAAGAAACTATGATATGGTATTGTTGCATTGTGTAGATGAAAATGAAGCAAGCCTGCTGATGGAAGATGTCCACGAAGGTTCTTTTGGTACATATGTCGGTGGGCACGCGATGTTTAGAAAACTGTTGAGAGCGGAATATTACTAGATGACCATGGAGTCTGACTATTGTAAGTATTCCAGGAGGTGCCATAAGTGCCAAATTTATGTCGATAAGATGCATGTGCCACTGAGTCCTCTTAATGTTTTGACGTCTCCTTGGCCCTTTGCTATGTGGGGCATTGACATGATTGGGAAGATTGAGCTGATAGCCTCCAACGGACATTAATTATTTCACCAAGTGGGTAGAAGCAGCTTCTTTCGCCAATGTCACGAAGTAGGTGGTAACCCGTTTTATAAAGAATGACCTTATCTGCCGACATGGGATACTAGAATGAATCATTACTGACAATGGTTCGAATTTGAATAATAAGATGATGAAAGAATTATGCCAGAGTTTTAAAATTGAACACTACAACTCTTCTATGTACCGTCCAAAGATGAATGGTGTTGTTGAGGCAGCAAATAAGAATATCAAGAAGATTATGCAAAAGATGGTGGTGACCTAAAAAGATTGGCACGAGATGTTTCCCTTTGCTTTAAATGGTTATTGCACTTTGGTGCGTACATCTACTAGGGCAACACCTTTCTTGCTGGTGTATGGTACGGAAGTTGTTCTACCATTAGAAGTCGAAATTCCTTCTCTATAGATATTGTCTGATGTGAAGCTTGATGAAGCAGAATGGGTGAAGACCATATTGAATCAGTTGAGCTTGATTTAGGAAAAGAGATTGGCAGCTATCACCCATGGATGGCTATACCAGAGCAGGATGAAGGAGGCACTTAATCAGAAGGTACGCCCTCGACATTTCCAGGTAGGCGACTTGGTGTTGAAGAGGATCCTCCCACCACAAACAAATCACAGGGGAAAATGGACTCCCAACTATGAAGGTCCATATGTAGTAAGAAAGGTTTTCTCTAGCGGAGCCTTATTGCTATCAACCATGGACGGTGAGGATTTTACGTCCCTTGTGAATGCAGACGTAGTTAAAAAATATTTTGCTTAAAAATAGACCCGCTGGACATAAAAAGAGAGAAGTCCAGGCAAAAATGGGGCATCCCGGCAAACCATAAAAAGAAAACGTTCGAGAAAAAATTAGGGATAAAATGAAAATAAAAAGAGAACCCGCAAAGTTGAAAACCTGAAAAGGCGACTTTGGAAAAGGATATACAAGTCATAGCCGAATCAACACATGGTGGTTGTCTGTTTCCACATTGTCGACATTTATGTATTCTCTTGTTTTTACTTTTTGCGCAATTTCCTCTTTTCAGGGATTGCATCCACTTGTAATTTTCCTATTTGCGGGCCTTTTCCAATCAATACAATCTTATTCACTCAAAGAGCTTTTCATTTCTTTACTTTTGCTGTTTTGTTTGCAAAAAGGGCGTCTATATTTTTGATAAACTTTACATGTAAAAAGGTTGGGGGCTCTACAAGGCATGTTTAAAATGAGAATTTACGTGACTGATACCATGTATGGTAACTAGGGTAACTCTTTTGCAGTCAAGGCGCCTTATTTGTTGTTGTGTGCTTGCAGGTTGTTAAGGTTATTACCCTAACATTGCTCAGCTCTCATCAAAGAAATTCTAGGAGGGTTTATACCAGTCAAGGAGCTGCTACGTACTCAGACAGTGCTTCAGTAAAAGGCTCTTTGTCTCCCTATAGCAATGTTTTCATCATACCCACAGGGTTTCATCATCAAATCAGAAATGATGTCACCGACAATGACATACGATTAACCCCAGCAGGGTAAGGGTGGAGGACATTCTTCAACGGTAAGGTAAACCCCATGGTGTGGTTGATGTGTTAGATTATTCTCCCTAGGTATATGGTGTTGTTGATTTCCTCGATGGGAATCTAGCGGTGGTCAATATCTCTAACAAGGTCCAATGGTCATCGGCATGTTTTAGAGGCAGTTTCAGGGTTGATTCCCCCAACGGAGGTTGTTCTTAATTCTCTAACATAGTGGTTTTCTCCCCCAAGGGGACCTGTGTTTAGGAAGGTCGTTCAGGGAATTCTTCACATCAGATTTTTGGTTTGCAGTTTCTCTCTTTAACACTCCTTCCGTTGTTGTTCTCTAACATTTGCATTTTGCATAGCATCTTCTCAAACGCGTATGTCGCTACCGCGAAAATAAGGTGCCGGCAAAACAGAAGAGTCGCCACCTTTCGTTATTTATCCCACGGAAGGGGAAAGGAAACGATCGGAAAAACCTGACGAAAAGGTATAAGACAAGGTCATCGCAACCATGTCTGGGTTCGGGAGTCGGTTACGCAAGGGGAAGGTATTAGCACCCCTCACGTCCGTTGTACTCAACAGTATCCATGCTTGTTGTGTTTATCTGATGGGTTGGTTTAACTATCTACCTATCAAGGATGGTCTGAAAAGAAAAGAAACTGACTCGGCAAAGCATCGCGCTTTATGCCTACGTATTCTCATCAGAGAACGAGAAATCAGAGTCAACGTAGTTCGCCTAACTACGGGTAACGGATGGGGGAAGGTGGCTCGCCAATACGTCAGTATTGTGCCTACGTACTCTCAACAGATATGAGAGATTAGAGTTTACGTAGTTCAGGATAATACGGATTACGGGAATGTCGCACCTCGAAAAATCACTGAGACATTTCGGAGAAACGACCCTCGTGCGAAAGGCGCGGAAATGCGGTTGGACAGAGTCGCCACCGAACTTTATTTTTCCCGAATAAACAGAAGAGGAAAATATCGAGAAAACCTCTTAAAAATTAAAGAATAGGAACAGGGTTGTCGCAACCAAGTTCCGGGTTCGGGAGTCGGTTATGTGAGGGGAAGGTATTAGCACCCCTCACGTCCGTCGTACTCGACGGGAACCTCTTAAGGTAATTGTGGGGAGTGGTGTTTAGGTTTATTTGTTTTTCTTCTCGTTGTTAAAGGTAGAATTGGTAAGGTAAAAGGTTTAAGACGCTAGGGGAATGGGGTGGTTAGAAGATAGGGTGCTCGCCAAGGATTGGGGCCCTTGTGCCTACGTATGCTCATTCGGACGAGAATGAGAAATCAGAGCGTCGTAGTTCGGCTACGGGAAAAGTTGGGAAAGTGTGGAAGGAATAATGAAGAAAGATAGAAGTGTGCTCGCCAAGATCATCGCAATATTGTGCCTACGTATCTTGTATTCAAGAATGAATAAAGAATCAGAGCAGTCGTAGTTTGTGGTAACAACCACGAAAATAAGAAGAGGGATTGAAATGGATTGAAGTTTGATTTTGAAACGAAAGAATGAATGACAAGCAACCCAAGAGCTTGCCTCAAGAGCTTGTCACTCACGAATTCAAGGAATGCGGGATCCCAAGAACTCAATTCTTTCGGAAATTGGGTTGAAAAGAGTTGGATGTTTTGAAATCGAAAGAATGAATTAATAACAACTCAAGGGCGCGCCTCGAGAATTACTCATTCAAATATCCAAAGAATGCTAGATTCTAAGAATATCCCTCTTTCGTAAGTTAAAAAAAAATGTTTGTGAGAAGATTGAATCGAAAACGGAATGTGAGGCAAAGAGGAAGTTGTTTTGAAGTAGCTCGACGACGTGTCGAGGATTTGATCGAAGATCGAACCGACTTGACGACGTGTCAAGGGTTAGATTGTGAGAAATGATATTGGTCCCTAAGGGTGCCTCCAATATCAAAACCACGAGGAGTTGTGAATGTGGGTTGCGAATGCGTACGAGCATTCGACTTAGGAGAACGTTGGAAAATGATTGAGTTTGAAAAATTCGAAAGGTTGAGTGAATAACAACTCAAAGGGCGTGCCTCGAGAATTATTCACTCGAAGATTCAAGGAATGCTAGATTCCAAGAATCTCCTTCTTTCGGAGTTTAAATCGAGGAAAGTGTTTTGAAAATGACTTGAAGTGAAATGAGGGTTTGCAAAGAGTTTTTGGCATAAGGAGAGAGTACGAGATTGGATTTGAAAAGCATATGAGAAATGATGATTATTTAATAAATGAGACGTCGGTCTCACAACCAATTAATCGGGGTATCATTTGGATGCTATATCCTAACAACACATTTTTCATTCGAAAAATGTTTGGATGAACAACAGATATATCACACGGAATGCTAGATTCCTATGATATTTCTTTGTTCTATATAGTGTACTAAAATGAAAAGTCGAACGACATATTATTTAAGGTGTACACCTCCATAATGTTCGTCCAAAAATCCAAGAAGTGCTAGACTTCAAAGATTTAATTTGCTTTGAAAAGTACTCAAGGTGAGTCGAGATTTTGAATTTAAATTTTAAGCGTGTACACTAGCAAAGTGGGCTAGTCTTCTAAGTGACCAACTAGAAATAATTGATCAAATAGGCATCACTGTAAGGAAGCCCAGGATTAAGCTTTAAAATGTTGTGTATGGTGATCAAAGGTCGATGGCGAGGCCTTGAAAGCACTCGACTTACATGGGTGGAAATGACTCGACTAATCGAGAATTATATTTTTTTTTAAAAATGATTTTGAAGCGTTAAAGTACAATTAAGGAAAAAGCTATAGAATTTGGAGAATGAGGGGTACCTTGTTATCGAATGGGAATAAAATTAGAGGGAATCGAACTTTAGAGTCTTTTGGTCTTGGCCCACAAAGTAAAGATCCAAGTTATCTAAATGATATTTGAAAAGGCAATTGTTTTGAATATCAAAGTGCTAACCAATCGGAATGCGAAGCAGAATCCTTGCACCAGCTATATTGATGAACCAGCCCAAAACAAAACTAAAAAACGAAAGCAAAAATATATTGAGCATTATAATTTGTCAACATAATATAATGTTTTCATTTATAAATTTTAACAGGATTAAAGCTGGAAACTTAATAATGTTGGATGTTCCACGGCGGCTGGACTGAGTAACCGAAACCTCACAACAACTTTCCTGCAAAAGTAAACAACACAACTACACACGATTTCACACAGATCCACCACTTTTCGGTGTAGCCAGTAATTATACAGCACAAGTACACATATTTAGCAATTTACAGTATTGTAAACAAGCAAGACAACACATTTCTTTTAAAACAAGAAGAGACTATAATATCCTAAAGTAAGCAAAAATTCAGAATCCTACAATCGTTTACAAACTCAAAACTAAATAATTTCGCCAACAAACAAACATCGCAGTAAAGCCAGATTGAATATAAACTTATTGAGGACCACAGTTTGCCCATTAAAGAAAATTTGATCCGAGAGAATATCAGATCACAATGACATGGTGCACATAATACCAGTACTTGTAAACTGTGAGGAGAAACAAATCCATGTTGGGCTTCAATGACCATCAAGCCAACATTCTCATAGTGCCACGGTTGCTCACGGCGGTGAAAACTTGGTAAAATTCGTACTCCAATTTGTCGAAAGAGGCGAGAAGGCTGTTGTTAGATACCCACCACAGCGGTAACGTTGTGGTCACCGAGCCGTCATTGCGAGCTGCAAACCAGAATTTATTCATAGACCTTGCTACCATTCGTATGATTGCTTTGCCTCATAAAAAACAGACTATCATATACATCAGGCAGAAATAACAAAAAATGCAAGAAACGTTACCGCACAGATTTAGCTACACTCCATAGTCACAAATAGAAATTCATAGTCGTTGCCATAGTTTACAAACTTTTGAAAACTGACTTGCAATGTTTATCATGTTCAACACCCAATCCACATTATATTAGTAATGTACAACTAAAACAACATGCTGGAAGCTGTGAGTTTGGTGAGTAACAGATTAACAAAGATATTGCGTTAAAAAACAAAGTGCCATAACAGAGCGACACAGAGGGAAAACGTTACCAAACCTCCGAGTCTTTCGTCGCTTAAAAGTGTTGCTGTCGAAACCGAGCTAACAGACTACTGCACTTTGTAATCAAACCGGGTAGGATTTTGAAGTCGGGGTTGCTGCACTTGATGTGTCGCGACTGCTGCACTTGCGACAACCAACTCTTATCTATAATCCTCATAAACCAATGTCTCAGAATCCAAGTCTCGAAGAATACCACCGCAGTTGAATACCTGTCGAAGTAACACAACAAAATCTAAATCAGAGCTTCAACAACACATTTCGCTTTTGGTTCGAAAACCCTCAATCCACCGTGATAAGCGAGGTTAGTGTTAGCTGCAACTCAACAAGTCCTGCAATAAACTCAAAACATCAGCAATACATAAATACAATATGCCACCAGATCGACAAGTCGTTGTTGCCACGAGTTGATGGAGTGAGTTGTGAAGAGTGCCTTCCTCTTTGGATTTCTGATATGATTTGAGGTACCACGTTGTTTCAGCTCTGACTGCAATGGTATTAATCATCGGTGCCGAGAACCAATCCGCATCCCCTGAACAAATAACAACAACCTCACGGTGATTTCGCACCGATAGTCAGCAACAAAAACCAATATTCAAAACAGTTTTCAAAACAGAACTTTCATTCGTAACCATTGCTGAATAAATAAATAAAATGGGATTAGTGAAAACGAAATCGATATAACAGAATCGAATTGAAGATGCGAATGGATTGATGTTTTTATCAAGACTGAAACATAAATGACTCCCATCTCGCGTCTGATTCAAAACCTGCACATGAAATTAACAACAAACAGCAACACCATCTTTATGAACACGGGATTAAATGCAAGTTCTATTGTTTGGTCTGGTTGGACTTGAATGAAAGAAGGGCGTCAGAATCATGTCTTTTGTGTTGCCGCTTGTCTTTGTTGTTGAACTGAGTTTTCTCGTGAGGCGCGACTACATTGTGGTCTCATATGGTGAACCGCGGAAGAGGCGTTGAGGCAAGGTGGAGATCATGAAGAAGACACGAGGTTTGCGGTTGCGCAGCGAAGGAGAAAGAGGAGGAGATTCGATTGAGGATGATGGATTGAGGGGTTTCGCGTCAGAGAGAAGGGTGAAGGTGAGGAGTTTGACCGGATGATCGGCGATTACATCGGTGGATGGTGGTGTTTCAATGGAAAACTAAGTGTTTCGTGGGGTTTCGTATGAGGTTTGATGGAAGAAGAAAAACTAGGGTTTGGGGTTTTGGAGCGGCGCCGAGTTGCTTCGCGGGAGAGAGGCGATGAACAGTGGAGAAAATTTTTTAGGGTTTTCTGCTGGGATTAGGGCGCTGTTTTTGTGATGAACAGTACTTAGGGTTTTTTTTTCTCAATGATTTCCTCCCTCTCCCTTATAGTGTCCGATTGTGGGCATCCAACCCCTTGGGCCCAAGTCTGGCCCTTCTCTTTTGTTAATCATCATAATTCTTACAATTAATAAACTATTAACACAATCTAATAACTATAATACTAATTAACTTAACCATAATAATTTAATATTAACAATATATGAAAACAAATTAAAATTTATATTCAATAAAAAGGCAATATTAACAAAACAAAATATATGTACAAAAAATTTATTATTTTTAGTAATATTTTTTTAAAAAAAGAAAAAGCTTAAGAAATTAAGAAAAATTAATATTCACAAAAAGGTATTAAGCCACGTGTCACACTTTAATTGTTCAAAAAGGTAAAGTTCTAAAAAATCAACCAATTGTGAGCGGACACGTGTCTAAATAACGGGAAAGTAAGCGGGCAATGTAAAACATGAAAGAATAATAAAAATAAAAATATTTGAAAATGGGTAGGACAAATTTAGGGTATGACAGATGCCCCTATCTAATAGGCTTAAACCTAGGGAAATGAACTGCTACAACGTTCGTTTTCCCGAGGTAGAAGTCAATTAGATATAAAGAAGACCCTGAATTTGTCTGAAAGAAAAAGAGATGCTTGAGAATTGAAAATACTGGATGAGGTAAACCTCTGAGTAAACTGTGAATACTGGCAAAAAAGTCGTCATCACCAAAAGGATGATGGGATGAAACATACACGACTACCACCACCAAAAGGATGATAGAGCAAAACACTCGCACAATATAACATTAATGACTATGACAGACCCCCAACCAAAAGGATGACGGAGCGAAACTCACACAAAACAATATCGCACAATCTATCATTAATGACTATGACAGACCCCCCCACCAAAAGGATGACGGAGCGTAACACAAACAAACTATCACACAATCTATCATTAATGACTATGATAGACCCCCCACCAAAAGGATGACGGAGGGAAACACAAACAAACTATCGCACAATCTATCATTAATGACTATGATAGACCCCCACCAAAAGGATGACGGAGCGAAACACAAACAAACTATCGCACAATCTATCATTAATGACTATGATAGACCCCCACCAAAAGGATGACGGAGCGAAACACAAACAAACTATCGCACAATCTATCATTAATGACTATGATAGACCCCCCACCAAAAGGATGACGGAGCGAAACACAAACAAACTATCGCACAATCTATCATTAATGACTATGATAGACCCCCTACCAAAAGGATGACGGAGCGAAACACAAACAAACTATTGCACAATCTATCATTAATGACTATGATAAACCCCCCACCAAAAGGATGACGAAGCGAAACACAAACAAACTATCGCCCAATCTATCATTAATGACTATGATAGACCCCCCACCAAAAGGATGACGGAGCGAAACACAAACAAACTATCGCACAATCTATCATTAATGACTATGATAGACCCCCCACCAAAAGGATGACGGAGCGAAACACAAACAAACTATCGCACAATCTATCATTAATGACTATGATAGACCCCCCACCAAAAGGATGACGGAGCGAAATACACACACACAGGTTTCTATCACCAAAATGATGATAGAACAACAAAAATTGAAGGTTACCAACACCGAAAGGATGTAGGCTAGGTTGAACTGACGAGGTTCAACTATCATCAAAAGGATGATAGTAAGGCAATTGACAACGGTCACGCTTGCTGGATACAACTCATTGGGAAACACCCAAGAGGAAGATTGGATTGAAATGAAACAACGGGGTACGCCCACCGTCCTGCTTGGAGATCATAGTTTTGTTGAAACGATTTCATGCTTACGCCCATGAATTCTGAAGAGGATGCCCCTGACCGGGCTGAGTTTGTCTCGATGTCTTGTCTTGCTCAACAAAAGGCTGAACAACTTCATGAGGAACACCCTCGGTCTTGAATGGTATGCCCCTGACTAGGCTGGATGTTGATTTGAAGATCTGATCAACCACGAGGTTGAAATACGTCATGGGAGGTAACCATGGTCTTGAAAGAGATGCCCCTGATTGGGCTGAATCTTGCTTTGAATGTCTTTGAATTTCGTGGGAGAAACCTACAATTGCAGAAGATTGCCTCTGACTGGGCTGATGATTGCTTTGAAGTTCTTGAAACTCATGGGAGAAACCCACATTCTTGCGGAGGATGCCCATGACTGAGCTGATGATGGTCTTGGAAATCTTCGAGATTGATCCTGGACCTTGACTTGCATACCCGAATGCTGGATGAAAATGATATTCCATAATGAATGGAAGTGCAAATGCAAATGCTGACGCGCGGAGATGCAAGAGCTGGGGAAGTATGATATGATTGGTATGCATATGATGTAAGATGCTTATGAGGTCGAATGCGATGTGTATGATGCAGATGATGCAGACGGGTAATTGGAAATGCAGGGGAAGACGCCAGCGTGGTGGACTTTCGGTAGTTGCCAATGCGGATTGGACTTCGGGTGGTGGGAGGGATTGACTGCCTCGACACGCAGTTTGCTGAAAACGCCATGATGAAGCAGAAGAAGATGCTCTGGATGCTGTAAGTCTGGGTACTTGGTGGTTGTGAATTTACTTCAGAGAAGGTTGCAGCTCTGCTTGATGATTAGGATAATCTGGACTTGCCTATTCTGAACATGATAATGGTCTGCCTCAGATTAACCCATTTTGAAGTTGACGTTGAACTTGGATGACTTGAGATGGCTTGCCCCAGCTCGAGCTATTGAGTGGTTTGCCCTAACCTCGTGGGTTTGGAGATAACTTTGCTTTGTGTCAGCCACTGGAAGTCAAGTTCCTCCTCGATTTCCCCTTGTTGGAGTGTCTTTGAATACCTAGCACTGATTTGCAATTAAAATTGTACACCCACAAATGGTAATATTAATGCAAAGTTTGGTGCAAGTTTTGAAAAAAGTGTCATTTATTGAGAGTGTCGCGATAGTGAGAAACGAATGGACATTAGCCCAGACGTTGTGCTGATTTTGATTAGTGCGAAAAGACGTTGCAAGAATAATGACACCAATGTTGATGATTAACAATCATGTGAGGAGTCAGGTTACGCAACCTTGCGATAATATGCTTTCAGAATAAACCTCGTCTCAATTAGGTCTTTTGAGGGTTGTAACGTGGTCTGGTTCACGGTTATGAAACAAAGGTTATTAGGCTCAAAGTATGATTTGTACCCACCCCTTCTTCTTAATGATCTCTAGCCCTACGCTCAGTTAATTCTACACTTGTCTTGACGGTATAAACTTGATGGTTCAAGGTTTGCTCGACGTGGCAATCACTTTATTTTGGTTTTGATGAATGTCAGTGCCCCTTGATTTAGGTGGCCACTGAATCTTATTTTGTTTTTGTTGAGGGTTTCGGGGTCCTCTTTTGATTTTGTTTTTTATCCCTAACTTTTGCATAGATTGATTTTGTTTGTCAAATCCATCGGGATTGCCTTGATTTTGCCTAAGTCCCCTCTGAGGTGTTTGACTTAGCAGACTTTTGATTTTTTTTTATTTTGTTGGAGGATTGTGACTGCCATAGCATGGGTCTTTGATGAACAACCGTCTTCTAGATTTTTCTTTTGTTGATTCGAGTGCAAGGTTGGATTAACTGAACACTACCCTGCCCCAGGTTGAGTGTAAAAGGTTTGAATATCTGAAGGAAACTGCTACTTCTAGGCTCGAAGTGGTTTACTAGGGATTAACTCCTTTTATCTTCGGTGTATGGGGAATTGAAGCAATGCCTGTACATCATTGACGAGATTCGATCTGAAAGCATACGGTTTGCAATTATGGGTATCTCGTTTTCATCATCCTCCCTCAAATCATGCTAAACAACAGTGAATAGAGTGAAGTGAATAAATGTGTCGGTGATAAGTGAAGATGAGTGAATACGACATAACTAATTCAAAATATGCATAAACAATACATTAATGAAAACCAAATACGAATGGCAATTGTTCAAAGCATACAATACTTAAACAAACAAAGACAAATATAAGAAATGTGTAATATGAAATGGCGACATAACGGCCTTCTTCGAGAAATGAACTTGACTCTGCTTGTTCTAATGTTTGCACTAGTTGGCTGGTGGCATCAGATCGTTGATGACATTTGGAGACTTCCCATTGAAATTGATAGCATCCCTGTCGATCATGTCTTGAACTGTGTGCTTGAAGGCTCTGCAGTCCTCAATGGTATGACCTGGAGCGCCCTTATGAAACTCACAATGAGCATTTGCATCGTAATCGGCAGGAATGACAGTTGGAGAAGCCAAATCTCTCGGAACAACAGCTTTCTTCTCCGTCAATTGAGCAAAGATTTTAGCATATGTCATTGGTAGACGATCAAAGACTCTATCTGGCCTCCATGTTCTCTGCTGACGCTGTGGGCGAGTACCTTGTCGTTGCTGAGTAGCTTGCATTTGTTGTTGCTGAGGAGGATATTGGTATCCTTGCTGATTGTAGGCTTGTTGCTGAGGAGCCTGTTGCTGTGGCATTTGAGCTTGCACTGTTTGAACAGCTGGCTGATAAGGCATTAGAGCATATTGCGCAGCAGTGACATACGGATACTGGTAGTAAGGGACTTGATAAGGCATAGGAGCGGGAGCTTGTTGAGGAGCTTGCTCTTTCTGCAAAGAGATAGCATTTGTTTCGCCCTCTTTCTTCTTGTATCCATTGAAAGGCTTCTTGGCATTGACCTGGTTGTTAGAACCTCCTGGGATCTTTCCACTCTTCAGCCCTTCTTCAATTCTCTCACCAACGATCACCAAGTCAGAGAATCCAGCGGAGACACTACCGATCAGCTTTTCGTAGTATTGGCCTTGCAATGTACCCATAAAGATGTCGATTAGTTCACGGTCAACCAGAGGTGGATGCACCCTTGCGGTTAGCTCTCTCCATCATTGCGCGTACTCCTTGAAAGATTCGTCATCCTTCTGAGTCATACTCTGAAGTTGAGTACGATTCGGAGCAAGATCGGTGTTGTACTTATACTGCTTGACAAATGCATCGGCTAGCTCGGCCCAAGTACGCACACTATTACGTTCCAACTGCATATACCATTCGAGTGATGCCCCAGACAAACTGTCTTGGAGGCAATGAATCATGAGCTTTTCATCTCTGGCATAGGCAGCCATCTTGCGACAGTACATCTTTAGATGAATGTTTGGGCAACTGAGACCTTTGTACTTCGAGAATTCGGGCAACTTGAACTTGGGAGGAATGACAACATCGGGCACCAAGCACAATTCCAAAGCACTGAAAGAATTTGAACTGTGCCCCTCCATGGCTCGGAGTTTCTCGGCTAGATCTCGGCACATCTTCATGGCTTCTGAATCCTGAGCGGCAACAGGACTGGAAATGGGGATAGCAGCATGATAGTTCTGAACATTTTCATAATGATCCATCAGAGTATCTTCAGTATGGGGAGCTGGGATCTACACGACAGTAGGCTGAGCCTGCGGGATAGCTCCAACAGTAACTCCAGGCGCTGGGATTGGCTGAGAAGTGTTTCCTTCGGCTGCGTTATTGAAGTTCAACGGCATCCCATGAGGATTTGGAATTGGAACCAAAGGGATGGCAGTAGACCCTTGTCCTTGACCATTGTTGTTGATGACAACAGCGGCTTCACGTTGTTCTTCCTCTCTTCTGGCCGCGAGGATGGCTTCGAGGATCTGGTCAATCTTTCCTTTCATAGAATCCAACTCTTCCCTGAAGGCAGCTTGCTCCTGCTGAATCTGCTCCATCATTCATCTTGTATTGGCTCTAGTCGCGTACTGGTGTCGAGGAATCAGCTTGATTTATTGGAGAGGAAGGAAGGAGACATAAGACTTTGCTGAAAGATTGGAAATGCAAAATGCACAACATATGAGATACAATGCAAATGATATGCAAGATGCAATGCAAGATACAAGATCCAGGATCACATTTTCATAGTTCAAACAACTCTGAAGTTGATAAATGTAACAGGTAGGTAACCAAAATTTTTGACTAAAGAAACCTGAAAGGTAAGTCCCATATGGGAAGATCTAGATACTCTACCCATAAACCCACTCACGGGATGGTTTCTACGTTTGGTTCCCAGGATCACGGACACTAGTCGTATTAGCATCACGCAACAGGCTGGCTGTATTACAACGATAATGACGATAAGGTCTCTCCTGAGCGGAGTCCTCATGCTAGGCCCATAAGGAGCGAGTCCTTGGAGACTAACACTACACGACCACCATTATTGGAACTGAGGCTAAAAGAAGGTTCCCAGAATCATTGACCCTTCATTAATCAAGTCGTGCAACAGGCTAGCTGTGTTACAACAAGATCTACGAATAGGTCTCCTCTGGAGGAGCTTTCATGCTAGGCCCACAAGGAGCGAGTCCTCAGAGACTAACACTACTCGACTACCAATTTTAAACTATGTGTTCTCTCTGCTTTTACCAAAGGTCGGGCGTAGAGCTTTACTCATGATGTCATCCCAAGAACCAACAGGCAACCAAGGTAACAAGCACAAATAAAATCCATAAGAGAACAAATACATAAACAAGAAGAAAACAAATAAAAAACAAACACTCCTCACAAACCAAAAGATAGGCTCGACTCTCTCTTTGCATGGAGCAAAATATCCCCAGCAGAGTCGCCAACTGTCGCACCTCGAAAAATCACGGAGACATTTCGAAGAAACGACCCTCGCGCGAAAGGCGCGGAAATGCGGTTCGACAGATTCGCCACCGAACTTTATTTTTCCTGAATAAACGGAAGAGGAAAATATCGAGAAAACCTCTTGAAAACGAAAGGATAGGAACAGGGATGTCGCAACCAAGTTCCGGGTTCGGGAGTCGGTTATGTGAGGGGAAGGTATTAGCACCCCTCACGTCCATCGTACTCGACGGGAACCTCTTAAGGTAATTGTGGGGAGTGTTGTTTAGGTTTATTTGTTTTTCTTCTCGTTGTTAAAGGTAGAATTGGTAAGGTAAACGGTTTAAGACGCTAGGGGAATGGGGTGGTTAGAAGATAGGGTGCTCGCCAAGGATTGGGGCCCTTGTGCCTACGTATGCTCATTCGGACGAGAATGAGAAATCAGAGCGTCGTAGTTCAACTACGGGAAAAGTTGGGAAAGTGTGGAAGGAATAATTAAGAAAGATAGAAGTGTGCTCGCCAAGATCATCGCAATCTTGTGCCTACGTATCTTGTATTCAAGAATGAATAAAGAATCAGAGCAGTCGTAGTTCGTGGTAACAACCACGAAATAAGAAGAGGGATTGAAATGGATTGAAGTTTGATTTTGAAACGAAAGAATGAATGACAAGCAACCCAAGAGTGTGCCTCAAGAGCTTGTCACTCAAGAATTCAAGGAATGCGGGATCCCAAGAACTCAATTCTTTCGGAAATTGGGTTGAAAAGTGTTGGATGTTTTGAAATCGAAAGAATGAATTAATAACAACTCAAGGGCGCGCCTCGAGAATTACTCATTCGAATATCCAAAGAATGCTAGATTCTAAGAATATCCCTCTTTCTTAAGTTAAAAAAATGTTTGTGAGAAGATTGAATCGAAAACGGAATGTGAGGCAAAGAGGAAGTTGTTTTGAAGTAGCTCGACGACGTGTCGAGGATTTTATCGAAGATGGAACCGACTTGACGACGTGTTAAGGGTTAGATTATGAGAAATGATATTGGTCCCTAAGGGTGCCTCCAATATCAAAACCACGAGGAGTTGTGAATGTGTGTACGAAATGTGGGTTGCGAATGCGTACAAGCATTCAACTTAGGAGAACGTTGGAAAATGTTTGAGTTTGAAAAAGTCGAAAGGTTGAGTGAATAAAAACTCAAAGGGCGTGCCTCGAGAATTATTCACTCGAAGATTCAAGGAATGCTAGATTCCAAGAATCTCCTTCTTTCGGAGTTTGAATCGAGGAAAGTGTTTTGAAAATGACTTGAAGTGAAATGAGGGTTTGCGAAGAGTTTGTGGCATAAGGCGAGAGTACGAGATTGGATTTGAAAAGTATATGAGAAATGATGATTATTTAATAAATGAGACGTCGGTCTTACAACCAATTAATCGGGGTATCATTTGGATGCTAGATCCTAACAACACTTTTTTCATTCGAAAAATGTTTGGATGAACAACAGATATATCACACGGAATGCTAGATTCCTATGATATTTCTTTGTTCTAAATAGTGTACTAAAATGAAATGTCGAACGACATATTATTTAAGGTGTACACCTCCATAATGTTCGTCCAAAAATCCAAGAAGTGCTAGACTTCAAAGATTTAATTTGCTTTGAAAAGTACTCAAGGTGAGTCGAGATTTTGAATTTAAATTTTAAGCGTGTACACTAGCAAAGTGGATTAGTCTTCTAAGTGACCAACTAGAAATAATTGATCAAATAGGCATCACTGTAAGGAAGCCAAGGATTAAGCTTTAATATGTTGTGTATGGTGATCAAAGGTCGATGGCGAGGCCTTGAAAGAACTCGACTTACATGGGTGAAATGACTCGACTAATCGAGAATTATATTTTTTTTTAAAAATGATTTTGAAGCGTTAAAGTACAATTAAGGAAAAAGCTATAGAATTTGGAGAATGAGGGGTACCTTGTTATCGACTGGGAATAAAATTAGAGAGAATCGAACTTTAGAGTCTTTTGGTATTGGCCCACAAAGTAAAGATCCAAGTTATCTAAATGATATTTGAAAAGGCAATTGTTTTGAATATCAAAGTGCTAACCAATCGGAATGCGAAGCGGAATCCTTGCACCAGCTATATTGATGAACCAAACCAAAACAAAACTAAAAAACGAAAGCTAAAATATATTGAGCATTATAATTTGTCAACATAATATAATATTTTCATTTATAAATTTTAACAGGATTAAAGCTGGAAACTTAATAATGTTGGATGTTCCACGGCGGCTGCACCGAGTAACCAAAACCTCACAACAACTTTCCTGCAAAAGTAAACAACACAACTACACACGATTTCACACAGATCCACCACTTTTCGATGTAGCCAGTAATTATACAGCACAAGTACACATATTTAGCAATTTACAGTACTGTAAACAAGCAAGACAACACATTTCTTTTAAAACAAGAAGAGACTATAATATCCTAAAGTAAGCAAAAATTCAGAATCCTACAATCGTTTACAAACTCAAAACAAAATAATTTCGCCAACAAATAAACATCGCAGTAAAGCCAGATTGAATATAAACTTATTGAGGACCACAGTTTGCCCATTAAAGAAAATTTGATCCGAGAGAATATCAGATCACAATGACATGGTGCACATAATACCAGTACTTGTAAACTGTGAGGAGAAACAAATCCATGTTGGGCTTCAATGACCATCAAGCCAACATTCTCATGGTGCCACGGTTGCTCACGGCGGTGAAAACTTGGTAAAATTCGTACTCCAATTTGTCGAAAGAGGCGAGAAGGCTGTTGTTAGATACCCACCACAGCGGTAACGTTGTGGTCACCGAGCCATCATTGTGAGCTGCAAACCAGAATTTATTCATAGACCTTGCTACCATTCGGATGATTGCTTTGCCTCATAAAAAACGGACTATCATATAGATCAGGCAGAAATAACAAAAAATGCAAGAAACGTTACCGCACAGATTTAGCTACACTGCATAGTCAAAAATAGAAATTCATAGTCGTTACCATAGTTTACGAACTTTTGAAAACAGACTTGCAATGTTTATCATGTTCAACACCCAATCCACATTATATTAGTATTGTACAACTAAAACAACATGCTGGAAGCTGTGAGTTTGGTGAGTAACAGATTAACAAAGATATTGCGTTAAAAAACAAAGTGCCATAACAGAGCCACACAGAGGGAAAACGTTACCAAACCTCCGAGTCTTTCGTCGCTTAAAAGTGTTGCTGCCGAAACCGAGCTAACAGACTACTACACTTTATAATCAAACCGGGTAGGATTTTGAAGTCGGGGCTGCTGCACTTGATGTGTCGCGACTGCTGAACTTGCGACAACCAACTCTTATCTATAATCCTCATCAACCAATGTCTCAAAATCCAAGTCTCGAAGAATACCACCGCAGTTGAATACCTGTCGAAGTAACACAACAAAATCTAAATCAGAACTTCAACAACATATTTCGCTTTTGGTTCGAAAACCCTCAATCCACCGTGATAAGCGTGGTTAGTGTTAGCTGCAACTCAACAAGTCCTGCAATAAACTCAAAACATCAGCAATACATAAATACAATATGCCATCGGATCGACACGTCGTTGTTGCCACGAGTTGATGGAGCGTGTTGTGAAGAGTGCCTTCCTCTTTGGATTTCTGATATGATTTGAGGTACCACGTTGTTTCAGCTCTGACTGCAACGGTATCGATCATCGGTGCCGAGAACCAATCCGCATCCCCTGAACAAATAACAACAACCTCACGGTGATTTCGCACCGATAGTCAGCAACAAAAACCAATATTCAAAACAGAACTTTCATTCGTAACCATTGCTGAATAAATAAATAAAATGGGATTAGTGAAAACGAAATCCATATAACAGAATCGAATTGAAGATGCGAATGGATTGATGTTGCTATCAAGACTGAAACGTAAATGACTCCCATCTCGCGTCTGATTCAAAACCTGTACATGAAATTAACAACAAACAGCAACACCATCTTTATGAACACGGGATTAAATGCAAGTTCTATTGTTTGGTGTGGTTGGACTTGAATGAAAGAAGGGCGTCAGAATAATGTCGTTTGTGTTGCCGCTTGTCTTTGTTGTTGAACTGAGTTTTCTCGTGAGGCGCGACTACATTGTGGTCTCATATGGTGAACCGTGGAAGAGGCGTTGAGGCAAGGCGGAGATCATGAAGAAGACACGAGGTTTGCGGTTGCGCAGCGAAGGAGAAAGAGGAGGAGATTCGATTGAGGATGATGGATTGAGGGGTTTCGCGTCAGAGAGAAGGGTGAAGGTGAAGGGTTTGACCGGATGATCGGCGATTACATCGGTGGATGGTGGTGTTTCAATGGAAAACGAAGTGTTTCGTGGGGTTTCGTATGAGGTTTGATGGAAGAAGAAAAACTAGGGTTTGGGGTTTTGGAGCGGCGCCGAGTTGCTTCGCGGGAGAGAGGCGATGAACAGTGGAGAAAATTTTTTAGCGTTTTCTGCTGGGATTGGGGCGCCGTTTTCGTGATGAACAATACTTAGGGTTTTTTCTCAATGATTTCCTCCCTCTCCCTTATAGTGTCCGATTGTGGGCATCCAACCCCTTGGGCCCAAGTCTGGCCCTTCTCTTTTGTTAATCATCATAATTCTTACAATTAATAAACTATTAACACAATCTAATAACTATAATACTAATTAACTTAACCATAATAATTTAATATCAACAATATATGAAAACAAATTAAAATTTATATTCAATAAAAAGGAAATATTAAAAAAACAAAATATATGTACAAAAAATTTATTATTTTTAGTAATATTTTTTTTTGAAAAAAGAAAAAGCTTAAGAAACTAAGAAAAATTAATATTCACAAAAAGGTATTAAGCCACGTGTCACACTTTAATTGTTCAAAAAGGTAAAGTTCTAAAAAATCAACCAATTGTGAGCGGACACGTGTCTAAATAACGGGAAAGTAAGCGGGCAATGTAAAACATGAAAGAATAATAAAAATAAAAATATTTGAAAATGGGTAGGACAAATTTAGGGTATGACAGGGAATTCAGATTCATCTGTTTTTCTGAGTAGGGTTAACAAACAGTTCCAGCAGTATGGTGTATGCAGCTTGCTCGTCAGAGACTCGTGCGTTACCGTTTGCGATAGAACTGAGAGTTAACGACACTCTTTTCTTCAGAAAAACTTTCCTTGAGAATTATGGGCCCATGGGGCAAAAAGGTTTGAAGTTTGTTTTCTGTCTTTTACGGAAGAAGTGTTTTTTATGGTTGTTTGCAACTAATATCGCACTAGAGACTATAACCAAGGAGTGAATGGGTCGCATGTCACCCAAAGCATATCATACTAAACATCCTGATTATTGGAAGGAAACCCCCCAACAATCATTTCCTAGGTAGCTTAAGGCTCGTAACGTACGATATCAATTAACCTTTATTACTGTATTTTGATTTGTTTGAAGAGAGAAGAGAACGGACACAACTAAGGGGAAACTATCAAGTCCTAATGTTGTCATGCCAAGGATTCATCCTATGGTTGAGGTTTGAAACAGGGAACTCCTAGATGTTATCATGCATAGGTTTCAACATAAAGTTCTAATCATCACTTTCTTATCAAATAAAGTGAGAATCCTAGGGGATCATGTCAATGGGGAACAGACAATAGATAAATCATCAACTAAACATCAGCAAAACAGATAAACAGTAAAGATGCACATGCTATGCAGCAATACAAGCAGAGGGAGACTCACTCAACCTCTAGAGCAATCAAGCAAAACAACACAATACGAAGGCAAGGGAGACAAGCTCAACCTTCAGCCAACAAGCAAAGCCAAACAGTAACAGGCAAGCAGAGGGAGATAGACTCAACCTCTTATGCAAACAAGCAAAGGGAGGCAAGCTCAACCTTTCAATGCACTTAGGCCTAGCATTAACTACATGAAAGCCTATTCTAATGCAACACGCCAATTAAACAGTCATACAAATACAGTCAAATAGCAAACACAACAGAGCAGCACAACAACACTCCAGCAGCAAAGCAGCCTAACAGTTTGTCTTCTAGTCCAAGTTATCCATCAGGAGAAAAGAGAATGAGGCCTTCATCTTCAAGCTTCAACTTGCTCCCTCAAGAGATGATGTGAATCAACACAAAGATCATTGCATGATGAGGGGAAGCATGATGGAAACCAAAGGAATCCATTATGGCACTCAACCACTCATCTGAGATTTGTATCCTCAAAGGTTTTACCTTTTGTGGTAGGCCTTTAGTCCTTACAAAGGAGGGACTAGGCTCCCGCAAGGAACCTTCCATCATTGGATAGGAAATGGAATGCAAATCAAAGCAAACCACATTTATGAAAAAGGAAGGAACTCCTAAAGGCTCTAAAAACCCTAATTCTACAAGCTCTAAAAGCAACCCTCCAAAGGGAACTAATGCACCAAATCAAACCTTAAGATTCAATCTACAAAGGCATCAACATGTCTACTAAACCATCAGAAAAGGTTTGGAAACTTATCATGAACTAAAGGTCACTTTTGAAGTTCAACTATGGGAAGTACTATTCTAGAGGCAACCTAAACACAGCCTAGATGTAAAATCTAACTAAAATAGTAAATCAACTCCTAAAAATCTATAAAAATTTCTAAGTGATCCTAAAGGTATTGGGAACCTATGGTAAATAACCCAGAGCTTAAATCAATGTTTAAGGGCAGTAAGGAAATTCTAAACCAAAATTTATCAAGTGGAGGTTCAAGTGGGGAAGGCTCTAAAAACCTAGTTCAAAACTAATCTTAGAACTACCTAAAAATCACCAAAAAAATCCTATGATCTCATCAATATGTCTATAACCAGCCAGCCAAAAATCAACATCAAAGTCTAAAGCATGAATTAGTAATAAAATCAACAAGCAACGAGTCATTTTATGCATTTTTAATCAATTATTAAAAAATAGGAAAATGGACATTAAATTCAAAATAGCACCAAAATAAAATCCAAAGGCATGGAAAAATCAGAAATAAAACAAGGATCACCCACATATTTTTTCCATAATTTTCTGATCTTTAAAACTATTTAAAATGAATTAAAATCAATCAAAACAATAAAAGAAAATAGAAAAATCAACTAAAGAAATAAAAGAATTCAGAAAATGCCAGAACCACTAGATCTATTGACCAGTCCAATGATCTGAAGGCCATGCACGTGCCACATCATTTAATGAAGCTATGCGTTTTGGTTAGTGATCAGGATATGGCTCAGTTGACTAGTGTACACGGTACTCCCTAATCACGTCCATTCAATTCAAAAGTAGGACCATCCAATGACTCACACATTGCCAACTCATCAAACCCTAATTAGACTAAATCTCGTCCATCAGATGCCAAGACTAAGTCCACAAGTTCAATCAGATTCATTGGTGCATGACCTTTCTTCTTCGTTTGAACTGGTGCAAGGAGGGAAATTCAACCATGGTGGCCGGAGAAGAGCTCCACCGTCTTCTCCGGCGAGAGCAATCATGCTCTGTGATCAACTTCAACCAAACTCAAAGAAAAATACATGAACTCGCTCGTCTTCTCACCCTGAGCATAAATATCCCTTCCATTTTCAATGATTCCTCATAAATCTCCAAACACGATGCTCAATAGAAAAATCACCATTTCCAAAATTGTCATCAAACTTCAAATTGACTACACAGAAATCTTCCTCACCTCTCAAGGATCAAGAATCACTATCTAATTCCTCTTAACACTCAAGAATCAGCCATGTATAAATCCAAACAGAACTTGCATCCTATCATGAATCCTCACCAAACTTCACAATTCCAATCCTAAAACGATCTATGTTGTATCTACAACCTAACCACATGCTCAATTCATGCTAAACAAGCCTAAATCAAGAGGAATTGTGAAAGATAAAAACCTGTTATGAAGCTTGAAATTGGAGGTTCTTGAGTGTGAATCTTGATGCCAAAACGTGCAGATTCCTTCACTGAATGATCCTGGTGCTGTGGAAATCCTCAATTGGACTTGAAATGCTCTGAATTACAAGAAACGAATTTCACTTTGGAAGCTTCAATCTCAAACTGCCATAACCGTTTCTTCACCAAATGCTAGCCAAAAAACCATCTGAACCTGATACTGAACTTAAATAGGATGTGTTTGGATCCTAACATGGCCCAATTTGATGAATCCAAAATTTCAATTTTCCTTCAAAGTGCAACCATGGAACTCGTGTGTTCTGGCTCTGTTTCAGCTTGATTTCCACTCAAATGACTAGCACAACATCCCATGAATGTGAATGGATCAGTTTGAAGGCTTGAATTGATCTAATGGTCAACATTGGTTATGTTACTTCAATTCTAAGTAATCCAAACAAAGTCCATGAATTATGCCTCAAACCAAAAATGTGACATTGCCAATCTCTTCAAAATGCCATTTGCAATCAAAGTATGTACCAATTTGTGAAGTTTGGCCCAAAAATGACTTAAAATGGAATTTTCGCTTTTTATGCCTTTTAATTATCCTTTTTCCAAATTTCTTCATACACTTCCATATTCAATCAATATCAATGGATGTTTGGGTCATGGTTGGACTAAAAACACCAATTTGAACAACTTTTAGGTTGAACAAAAGTACATTTGAGGTTCACAAGATAGTGAAATGGACCCATAACCAAAAATGACTTGTAATTCCAAATTCCCAAAATACCATTATCTTGCAAAGCTCATAACTTGAGTTCTACAAATCCAATCATGGACTTCTAGTACTTTCTAGAAATCTAAGAAGATAAGGAACAACATTCATGTTGGCTAAAAGTTCATAGGAATCATCCTTGTAGGGCAAAAATGTCATGCAAGTTGGTTGACTTTGAAGCTCCAAATTCACATGCCTTAGATGACCTATAACTTGTCTTGATCATAAGTTGAGTTCTATAAACCCTATCAGGGACTTCTAGTACTCAAATTAAAGCTAAGATCATGCTATACAACAATCATGTTGGGGTCAAGGTGAGATGAAAATCACATCTTGAATAAGGTGGTCTTGAAGTTAGGAACTAAACTAGGGGATTTTACACTGTCAAGCATAGCAACCCTAGCCTAGGAACTCCTCACACTCTTGATTAATGATACGTTGACCTTGGAATCATCCCTTGGGCATCTCAATACATCAATCCATGATCACATGGCATTGGATTAGGTCTCAACCTTCTTCAAATCATCAGTTATCCTAGGGTTGACCAGATGAAACCCTAGTTGCACCAATCTTGGTTATACTTCATATCCTTCATATGATGACCTATCTAGGCTTCAAAATGAACTTCAACACTTCTCATGAGCTCTCCCAAGGCTCTAGATCCAACTTTATGGCTTCAGAATCATCTGATGACTTTCCCACCACTCTCAAGTTAGGAGATGTACACACTTGGTTTCAACCACTCTCTCTAACGATCTTTGGCTTCTCTGGTGAGGATATCAACCCTTGAGCCCTTGAATAACCCTCTTAGCTAGCTTCATAGCCTTGTGTAGCCCTTGATTGGTAGTCATACCTCTTGATCTCCTGCATACATGTCAATGAAATGTAGATGATAATGCTAATATGAATGCAATGAAACACAAGCTAGGTAAAGAAAAGGTTGGGTAAATTTTGGGGTGCAACAGCGTAGCATTTCCATTTCGTATGGAGCATTACGCCATATTCAAACATATGCATCTGAAGCATAAGCCAGGTTCGGTTTCACTTCGGCCAGACGTTTCTCCAGTTTATATTAGTGTGACTTAAGATCTTGTCATCTTTAATCAGGCAAGTCACTGATGGTTGTGTTCATCTTTTGTATCCAGGCAGAGTTAGTTTTTTTTAAACATCTCCTTCCCCAACCGAGCCTCTTGTCTAGATTGTGAGTCGTTTGATTCTACTATGTGTATACTTGTTTCATCGTAACTTTTGGTTGGTAATCTCAGGCGTGGTCATTTATTATTATGAGGTTATTTCAACTCTTGGTTGGTGCCTTTTTGATCTCCCAGCGGAGTCGCTTTCCCAACTTTTGGTTGGTATTTGCTGTTATTCCAACTTTTGGTTGGTGGTATTTCGTTATGGCGATCCTAACTTTTGGTTAGTAGCTCTTGTCCCAACTCTTGGTTGGTATCCTTTGGATTTGGCATCCCAACTTTTGGTTGGTATTTGTTGTTTAGCATCCCAACTTTTGGTTGGTATTTGCTGTTTAGCATCCCAACTTTTGGTTAGTATTTGATGTTTCTCATCCCAACTCTTGGTTGGTATCCCCAGTTTGTTATTCCAACTCTTGGTTGGTGTCGTGTGGGTGTTTCATCCCAACTTTTGGTTGGTAATCTTTATTCTTGGTAATCCTAACTCTTGGTTAGTAACCTGCATTCCAACTCTTGGTTGGTATCTTTTGGCTCTATCCCAACTTTTGGTTGGTATCCGGTGCTTTCGTTTCAGATTTTGGTTGATAAACTGTTGTTCGCCTTGGATTGTCATCCTCATCGTGTTGCATCCAAAATTTTGGTTGGTATTTGTTTGTCTCGCATCCCAACTTTTGGTTGGTATTCGTTGTTTTGCATCCTTACAGGTTGCAATTTTCTGGGTTCTTTTGGTATTTAACCATCTTTTACCTTGAACGTTTGAAAGCGGTTGCTTTTCATTCCTTCAGGTCCAAGTTATTTGAATTGGGCAGCTGTAGCACCCCAAAATTTTCTCATTTTCTCTTGTGTTCTTGGCTTATGTTTATTTGCATTTTCATATTCATGTTTGCATAGCATTTGTTCTTGGCAGGGGATCAAGGTATCATGGTTTGTTTCTCAAGCAAGAAGGTTGTGTTTCTTCAAGTTCAAGCAAGGTGTTCTCTATGACTTTGTGATATTCTCAACCCTAGAAGTGACTCATCATCAAATTTTGTTCAAGGAAACATCATTCCAACATCATTTGTGTTTCATCATGGCTTATTGTGCAAGAAATCATCAAGAGATTCAAGTTTGGTGCAAGGTGTTTGACCTAATATAGCAATTTGTTGATGCTATGATCAAATGAGCATATCTCCTTCAGTTTTAGACATCTTGAGGTGGTTCTTTTTCTAATGAACTCTTCTTATCATCCCTAGAAATTTCTCTTTTCAAGGAAAGATCAAATTATGCTTGGAAGGTCATCAAAAGTTTCAAGACATTATAGGTCATTTTGAGTTTTGGAAGGATTTCGTAGTCAACTTCAAAAGGGCATAACTTGGTCAATTTTTATCATTTGGAGCCCATTCTTTTTCTAGAATGAACTTGAAGATGTCCTCTACAACTTTAGTTAATCATTTAAGAGCTAAAAACCGATGGAAAGTCTTGGTTTTCATCAAAACATTATAGGTCTCTTTTTGGCCCCTAAAAGACTTGAAATTTTTCTAAGTGTTTTATGATTTTCACTTCATTCATGGAGGCTACTTTGAAAGACCATATCTCTCAACTTAAGCTGCTAAATCAATACTTTCTTTTTACATTGTAAATATTGCATCTCCCTATACACAATGCAAGAAGAATCATCTCAAAAAGCCTCCTACATTGTGAAAACCATGGCTGCAAAAATTGGATTTCAAAGATGGATTTTCATTACAAGCCAGATTTGAATTTGATTGAATTGGCTCCTAATCACCAAGTTAATGCATGAATTGTACTTAAACATATTTAACCAACTTGTCTGAAGTGATTAGCACCTTGAAACACATGATTTGAGTGAGTTTTGATAGATTTCAAGTCACACTTTGCTCATGCTGCAGGTGTGCACGATTTCCATCCAAATTGCCTCATTCACCCTCCACTTTGATTCAGATAGCTTCTCCTATAAATAGGGAGTCATTTCCACCCATTTCCACAAGCTTTTGATAGCCAAAACCATTCTGCCAAGATCCCATTTGAACTCTTAAGCTTGAACTTCGAATTTCCATTTCCACACCTTAAACATTCAAATTGTCCATTCAATTAGCTTCAACAACATTCAGTGAAGCTAACCAGATCAAGAGCTTGAAGAATTGTGGCCTGAATCAAGCTTGGGAACTCCATTTCCAAAGCTTCAAGGCTAAGCTTCAACAGGTATAATTCTCAACCATTTTGATTCAATTTTATTGTTAAAATGTAGCCCTTGACATGCTGATGCTATTTGTATAGTTAGTTTTTAGTTGCAGTTGAGTTTTATTGCTGAATTTTCAAATTCGTATTTAAATCTTGTTCTGGTTTTCTTCAAATCGAGTAAGCTGTGATTTAAGAAAATTTGGTGCGATGATATGGTTGAGATCGTCTTGAAAAGACGCATCAGATGAAACCACTATGAGCTCCATTGGTTATGGTTTGAGAGATGCACGATTTTCTGCAAATCTCTGGGATTTTCTAGTGGTTGGAGGTTGAAGATGATGATCTCACCGTCCATCATGCCACTTGTTTTAATCCTGTGTGTTGTGACCTTTTTGCTTGGAAATGATGAGGTTGACTCAGATCCACCGTAGATGCGCACTTTCTGTCCTTTGGATCTGACACGTTATTTAATGAACTCAGATCCAACGCATCTTGTTTTCTCTGTTTTATTTTCTTTTTCTAATTTGTTTTTAAATTCATTTTATTTTCAAAAATTCATAATAAATTCATTTTTTATCAGAAAAATACCAAGATATTTTCTAAAATTCTCTTTTATTTTTCTCTTTCTGATGAATTTTGAAATTTTGAAGTCAAGAGAACCTATGGTGATTTTCTTGGATTTTTTTTTTCTGTTTTGGGTATTTTCATGTATTTTTGATTTATTTTCTTGATTTTAATTAGTTTAAAATTATTTTTGGGCATTTAAAAATGTTGAGGAAATTTTCACATGATCCTATGATGGTCCTAGACCTATGGTGATTCCCTTGAGTTTTTACTCATGCCTTGATGTCCTCTTTTCCTTTTTTAGGGTTTTTCTTTCTTTTTTTTATTTGTTTTATTTTTGGATTTATTTATTTTTTTGGTTGAACAAATGATTTTGATCCATCATGAGGTGATTCTCTTGACTTCTCCTCATTCCATTTGGGTCTTTGATGTTTGCTTTGGTAATCTTTCATTTGTGGTTGTTGATGATGGTTGATTCACTTTGAAGTTTGACTTTGATTGTCAAACTTAAGTGATCCCTCTTACACACACATGATTAGATGTATACCCTTTGACCTTGTTGTGTTGCTGCCCCACCTTGCCTCTTGGTTCATTTGGTTGCTTCTTGCTTCTTGCTTGGTTCATTTGATTGGACATTGTGTGGTTTGCCTTACCCTTGGTGTTTGTCCATATTTTGGATGTGGTTTGGATTTGAGATGAACCAATGATATGTTGACTTGAGGTGTTTGTCCATATTGTTTGGGTTTGACCTTTTGTGTTTGAGGCTTTGGTCTTGATTTGTTTTTTCTTCTGTTTGCATATACATTTTGTTGTTTCTTATGCATCTTTCTTCTTCATCTTCTTCTTCTATCTCTTTGAGACTTCTTTTATCCTCGTTTTCATTTGTAATTGAATTGGATATTGTTTACTTGTGCTTGCTCACATGATCCCTTAGGATTCCTAGTCCCTATGTTTAAGATGCGAGTAGGAGAGAATCAGGCTTTCAATCCTTTGTATGATAACATTTAGGATAGTCCCTCTCATCTCAACTCTACGTCCATCATATGTATGATAACAGTAGGTAGATTTCCCTTTCTTCCTAACCTTAGGACCATTTTGTAAGATAACATTAGGGCTTTCCAGTTTCCCTTTAGTGTTTTCTTGTGTCTTCTCTTCTCATCTCAAAATTCTCTAAGACACTTAATAAAGAATGACAAATGTTGTATGCTACGAGCCTTAAGTACATGAGAAATGATGAGTGGGGGGTTTCTCCTCACTTGTCTAAAGTGTTTAGTGTATGCCCTTTGGGCGATATGCGACGCATTCGCTCCTATGTCATAGTCTTTAGTGCAACGGGAGTTACAAACTAACTCAATCCACTTCACTAAAACTAAAAAACCAAATTCATACCTTTTTATCCTTCGGGATTGTTCTTCAAATCATTTTCAGGAAAGAGTACGCTACTTTTCCGTTCTATCGCAAATAGACATTGTCCTTAACTGCTAGAATGGGAACTTAGCATCACTCATAAAAAACACTTAACCAACCTGTGGCCTAGTTACCCGAACTACGTTAGCTCTGATTTCTCATACCAGATGAGGATATGTAGGCACAAGACGGTGATGTCTTAGTGAGCAACCTTCCCCCATCACCCGTAGTTTCCCGAATTACGTTGACTGTGAATTTCTCATTGCACTAGGGAATACGTAAGCATATGGCGGTGATGTCCTATCGAGTCTCTTCTTTTCTTTTCCCCCGGTTTAGCAGTAGCTTTTTGATAACTTACCCCATTGGTAGACAACAAGTGTGGATCCCGTTGAGTACAACGAACGTGAGAGGTGTTCATACCTTCCCCTTGCGTAATCGACTCCCAAACCCAAGATTTGGTTGCGATGACATTGTCTTTTCCTGTTCCTTTAGGTTTTCTTTGTTCGTTTCCTTTCCCTCTCTTTGGGATAAATAATGTTCGGTGGCGAATCTTTTGTTTGTTTCCTCCGGCCTTCTCCTTGTTGTTGTACTGCTATTGGGTGGGTTGTTCCATTGAGAGATAAGCCCAATACCCAGGCTTGAGTATACACTTAGTATTAGTATGGAGAGTAGTGCGGACTTGGATGTTTGGCATGCACGAGCCCTCATGAAATTCACATTCAGACGAGGGCTTGTGCATCATATTTTAGCAAGCTACTAGTGTAAAACCTAAACGAAACCAGAATTATAAGCATTCCCATCATCTTTATGCTATCTTTTATGCATACACACAATCAAAGGTATATGGGACGCTATAAAAAATGGTTGTAATAAATAACCATGACCAATGCTGAAGGTGTTAACATACCTAAACTGGAAGTACAATGAGAAGCTAATGATTGTAAATTATGATCACATGATTGGAAAGAGAAAAATATTCTCACTTCTGTTTTGGGTGTTGATTAGTATTATTGCGTCTCTCATTGTGATACCTCCAAAGTTATGTGGGATGCATTAGAGATTGCCCATGAGGGTACTAATGATGTCAAACAATCTAGGATCAACATATTAAATCAAGAGTTTGAGTTATTTCATATTGAGGATGGTGAAACAATTACAGATATGCTAAAATGGTTCACATATCTTATAAATCGATTAAATATGCTAGGTAATCCTGTTTCCAATGAACTTTCTACTATTTTTTTTAGATGTTTAAGTAGGGAATGGCTGCCCAAGGTCATTGTCGTCAAGGAGGCAAATGATCTTAACTCGCTTGATCTCGTGGCTTTATTTTGTAAGTTGGAAGAGCATGAGTAAGAACTCGCTTGCTTAGCAAAATATGAAAAAGAGTGTGAAAAAGAAGGTCTAGAAAGAGAAAGGGAAAGACAAAGAAGAATAGAAGAAGTCCATAGCTATGAAGAATTATAGCTCAATGTCTTAACATTGTGAGCATGGTGGTAGTGAAAGTGATGATGACAAGAATTCTTATGAGGAGGATATGGTGATGTTCGTAAAGAGATGCCAAAGGTATATAAGAAAACATGGCAACAAACATCCCGACAAGTACTGTGAAAAATCAAGAAGGTTATCAAGTTCCTCAAAAAAAGATGAGAATAAAAAGGTAAAGTTTAGATGTACTTGTTACAATTGTGGTAAACCCGGTCACTTTAAGCTGGAGTGTCCTACAGTCAAGGAAGGAAAGGAAAGAGGCCTTCATAAGAAATCTAGAAAGTATAGAAGAGCTTGTGCTTCTTGGGAGAGCGAGAGTGATTCTTCACGTTGTCGCAACAGCGAAAAAGGCCCGGCGGAAAAACATAAGAGTCACCACCAAACGTTATTTATCCCAAAGGAGGGAAAGGAAATGATCAAAGAAAAACCTAAAAGAAATGAGAAGACAAGGTCATCGCAACCAAATCTTGGGTTCTAGAGTCGGTTACGCAAGGGGAAGGTATGAGCACCCCTCACGTCCTTTGTACTCAACGGGATCCACGTTTGTTGTCTAATCAAAGGGTGTGTTATCTAAAAGCTATTGCTAAATGGAAACGAGAACAAAAGACAAAGAAAGAGACTCGATAGGAAATTGTTGCCTTATGCCTAGGTATTCCCTCGTGCAATGGAAAAGTCATAGTCAACATAGTTCGGAAAACTACGGGTGAAAAGGGGAAAAGTTGCTCGCCAAGATATCGCCGTCTTGAGCCTTCGAAAAACAAATCCCAAAGGATAAAAGTATTGGCTTTTGTTTGTGAATTTTAGTGAGGTGAATTAGTTTACTTTGTGATTCGCGTTGCAATAAATACTATGATATAGAAACGAATGCGTCACATATCTCCCTTAGACGGGACGTATGATAAACACTCTAGACAAGTAAGAGGAGACCCCTCACTCATCATTTCACATATGCTTAAGGCTCGTGGTGCTCAACGTTCATCATCTTTATTAGATGAGTTAGAATTTTTTTTGAGATGAGAAGAGAGACGCATGGAAGGTCTAAGGGAAACTCGAACCTAGCGTTGTCGTGCAAAGTGGTCCTAAGGTCGGGATGCGAAAGGAAATTATATCCTAATGTTAGCATGAAAAATATGGATCTAAGGTTGAGGTTAAAAGGGACTAGCCTAATATTGTCCTGCAAAATATGGATCTAAGGTTGAGGTTAAAAGGGACTATCTTAATGTTATCATGCATGGATTAAACTCATAATGTCTATCCTACTCCAAGCTTAATCGAAAATTAAGTTGGACTAGGAGGCCTTAAGGGAGCATGCAAGAACAAGACAAAAGCAAGAAAACAAAGACAACATGCAAAGTTCAGAATGAAACAGCTGTGAAAGCAGGGCAACAAGCATGTGTGAATGCGATCAATCAAAAGTAAACATCATTCATGAACAAGCATCATGCAAGTATGAACATGCATCGACAATCAAAAACAAATGTTCAAAAACAAAGCATCATCGAGAATTAACAAAATCAACATGCTTTTCAATTCGAATCAAACAGTCTAACGATCAAAGAACGTGCAACAAACGGAATCTGAAGCAAACATAAATAGGCATTACAAATCTAGCAAGATGATCATTCATGATAATCAATTAACATGATACAAGCAAGCAAAGCATATGATCATCATATCAATCAAGCAACATGAACATGTTAAGCATTTCAAATGGAAACCGGAAGCTATGTTTCGAAGAATCCAAATCAAACATTCAATAATGATGAAATAGGTCAAAAACAATCCATATAAATGCATCATATCAATCCATGAAGGTTAGAGGTGAAAAGGAACCCAAACAAGCAAGAAAGTGCAAGAAAAAGGCAATTTGTCCCAGTGGTAATCGATTACCAGGATCAGGTAATCGGTTACCCCTTTGAAAAATGTCTAGAAACTTGAAAATTAGGTAGGGTAATCGATTACCACATTCAGGTAATCGATTACCACTGTGACAGAGGCTAAAAATCAGCTTCCAAAATCATTTTTTAGCAGCAAACAACTTATCCAATCATCCACTTGAACAAATAATCAATTATGCACGAATTTAACAGACCAAATCAGTGATCAAACATCAATTAAAATTTATCAAACATTGAGATCACAAATCAAAAAGATCAAATCCAAACAAATGGATCAAAATACAGCAAAAACAATGGATCTACATTGTGATTATTCAAATAATCTCAAAACAGAATTGGATCTAGAATTAACCAATCTTCAAAGCTGAGATTTGCTTTGGTAAGTGTTGATTCACTGCAAATTAATAGATCCAAGCTAGAAACCTAAAGAATACTCAAGATCCAAAATCTTCCTTATAGTAGAAGTGAAGAACAAGAAAAATCAAGCCAAAATTGATCCAAGAATCACTTCAAATCTTGCTTCCAAAATCAGATCCAAATCCAAACGAAAATTAAGGGATGAATTGAAGATAATGGAGATGAGTGAAGGAGGTTTAGCTCTAGAACTCAAGGATTCCAATGAAGAATCAATGAACTCAACTGAAAAGAGCTTTAATGGAGGTTTTGGGAGTAAAACATTGAGAGAAAGTTGAGAGCAAATTCTCAAGAATGAGTGTGAAATCTGAAAATGATGGGCATTCTCTTGAGGTTTGGAGAAAATTCACTTAAATAAGCTCTTGGTTAGGAGCCAAATATGGTTTGGAGTGTGGGTTAGTGTTTAGAATGGAAATTAGGAGTGATATTAGGAATGGTGTGTTTGAAATTTTGAGGGAAATGGTAAAAATGAATCAATTATAGATCCTTCCAATGATGCACATGTGAAATCAAGGGTTGAAAATGATTGGAAATTCTGTAGTGTTGAAATTTGAATATTTTTGCAAACTGCGCTTGAGGTAATCAATTACCCATATGTGGTAACCGATTACCACATTCAAGATTTGTAAATTTGGCGCCATGTGGAGGGAAACTCGCATAATTGCCTGTTACCATCTGTTCTGAGCCCCATTAAGTCTCTGAAACTTGCCCTTGGATATTATAACTGTGAAAACGCCTGAGATAATCTGTGACCTATCTCCTGTGCTGAAAATAAGCTGCTGAATAAAAATAAAATCGGCCACTCGATTGCTGGACAAAATAAATTTCGATGCCTCTGATACTCGGTGTTTAAACTCTTGCAAGAAACCTCGAGCCACAAAAATACCTTGATCCCATGTCGCGAGAGCCAATGCCATGATATGCAAAAAAAAAATGAGAAATGAACAAAACACAAGCTAGTTATGGTTAAAATAAAAGGGAAAATTTTGGGGTGTTACACACGTGATGATAGCTCTACTTCAAGACTTGAATCGGACATGCTTTGTTATATGGTAAACAAAGGAAAGAAAAAGTTCGTAAGTCACTATAATCTTCAAACTTCTCATGACTTAGCCTTTTCTCAATTACAAGAATCTTTTGAAAATCTACAAAGACAGGCCATAAATGCTTTCAAAATATTAGCTCAAAATAAAAGGATAATTTCTCACATAAAAGCTAATATTTTGGAAAATGAAAATGATATGGGAGCTCTTAGGATGTCTATGTTAGATATTCTAAAGAACAAACATGAGGATGCTAAACTTTCATGGTTTGATTGTGAAACTTGTCACATTTGGTAAAAGGAGTCAAGAACTCTCAAAGCCAAATTGGATAAGGCCTTGTAACCTAAGGTTACTTTTGCTGTAGATTCCACTAAGTATGACATGCCTTCTAATAATCCTTATAAGAAAAGACCTAAGTGCATGATCAAGAGAGCTTTCATAATTTCACAACATAAAATCCTCAAACTTAAATATTATAGCTTCAAGTCTTAAAGTTCTTATCTTGATTTAACATTGTCTAGCACTTTCAACTGTAACTTGATATCTTTGACTGATGAGACTTGTGATATGTTATTTGGATAGAATCATCAGGAACAACTAGATAGTTGCAATCAACTCCCCTTTTGATAGTTTTAACCAAGAATTTATTAAATCCTTAAAATCAAAGGCCTTTAACTTATGGAGGTGTCATCTTTTAAACCGCTTGACAATTTTCATCATCAAAACCATATGGAAGTAACGCTTTCATAACACATAGATCCACATGAAGGACTATAAAACACCATCAAATCTAGAAAATTATATGGGATATTTCTAAGGGAGTTACGGGTAGACACTCCCTTAACCAAGTATGTAATTTTATGGCTTTTGTTTCCCAAGTTAAGCCAAAGGATGTAAATGAATCTCTCAGTTATGAACATTGGTCCATTGATATGTTAGAAGAGTTAAATCAATTATAGAGAAACATCATTTAGAAACTTGTTCCCAAACCTCTATCTAAACTAGTGATTAGATCCAAATGGATCTTTCACAACAAACTTAATGAAAATGGAAATGCTTTAAAAAATAAAGCAAGACTTATTGCAGAAGGATACAATCTACATGAAGACATATATTTATATGAGAAGGAAGGGACCTTCATATATTGATCAAAGGAAGGCACCTTCATCAATCAAGATAAATATGGTAAAGAACTATTAAAAAGGTCCAATATTGAAAAAGATAAGCATATCTCAACTCCCATGAGCATTTTATGTAATCTGGATGAGGACGAGGGGGGAAAAGCGATTTAAAAAAGAAAGTAATGAGGTATGATCAGTTCCCTTCTTTACCTTACTGTATCTCGTCATCATTTTATGTTTTATGTCTATATGTGTGCATGCTTTCAAGAAAACCCCAAAGATTTATATCTCTCTACTGTCAAATGCATTATGATGTATCTCACTAGCACACCACTTTTAGGTTTGTGGTAACCCAAAGAGACTGATTATAATTTAGTTAGATACTTTGATTCCAATTTTATTGTTTGTAAATTGGATTGGAATAGTAGCAGTGGTACATGTAAAATGCTTGGGAAGTTGCTTATTTGTTGGTGTATCAAGAAATAAGCAAGTATCATGTTACCGACAACAAAGCAAAAAACATCGTTGCTGGTAGTTTTTGTTCATAATTCATCGAGATGAAAAAATATTTAAGTGATCACAAATGTTAATCTCATAATAATCTTGATAAAATGCATCATTTAACACCCCATATAATATACATCTAGAAAATACATTATACGAGATATTAATTTGGTACTGATACAACACAAGTGCCTAATGGAAGCATTATATCCATGTCCATAAGATAAAATACAAAGTATGTCACATGACATACAATAAATCCCAAATAAAATCTAAGATCTATGTGCAATATCTTCATTGCACAAAATCCACAATGGAAGATCACAATAGTCAAAATCCCTTGAAGCATAGTCCAACAACTTCTTTGGCATATAACCTGCAAATAACACCTGAAAAATAACAATAATATTTGGGTGAGATAATAATCTCAATGAGTTCCCATATCCTATGGGTTCATTCGGCTATACAGGGTTTTTAATTGATTGCTAACGCAAGTCTCCATCTTTGTTGCTTGTGTATTACTCACACAATGTAACTAGGACTTAAGTATCTAAGAAATATTCACAATGTATGACAACATGTCACTTGAGTTCACATAACTTACTAAATCACGGTTCAGATTCAAAAAACAACGATCTCTGACCGGACCTACATCTAGGGCAAGGCTAGGTGTTACACCCTAATTTGACCCTGAATCACCAGACCATATATATCATTGCATTTTCATCATCTGCGCATCATATCCATCATTCGGGTCATCTAACCATTATGCTTACGACATACGTGTCTTTGTGCTTTCATCTTACAAGATTGAATCAAGGTTCAAGAAAGGTCGTCAGGTCAAGTGTGTGTGCAACAATGTTTGATATTTAAGGAAGGATGACCTAATCTTGGTCAAAGAGTTGGTTTGCTTTAATATCAAGTTATCAGGTTGTGGCAAGGGTAATTTATTTCAAGGTGGATAATCATCAGGGTTAGGTGAATTTCAATTATGGTTTCGTTAAAGTGGCAGTGCATTTAGTATCTCAAATCATCCGTGTCATGGGCTACTTTAAGGACAAGTGTGGATTGAATTAAAGTACTTGTATTTGAGGATCCGGATCAAGGTTTTGTGCAAAGTCAAATTTATCTGATGAAGTTAAGTTGCAGAGCCAAAGGTCAAGACATTTGGTCAAAATTTCAAATCATTCACAAGTCCTTATTATGTGGTCACATTCTTGTAAAAAACTTTTCAAGGTGGAAGCAGGATGTGGGGTCATGACTCATGGAATTATTTCAAGGTTTCACTGCATTTCTGGATTGATTTTAATGAAGAGTTCAAGATGTTGAAAGTTGGTTTTGAAGATGATTGGTTTGTTCAAATCAGGAGTGTCACTTATTCAAGATTTATTTCAAGCGGTTGATTTTTTAGACATTTCTCAAGATTCGAATTAAGGTTTCAGTTCATTTCTAAATAGGATTTTAGGGAGAATTAAGAGAAGGTTGAGAATGGTTTCAGGTGGTTTTACTTGGAGGCAAATCAAATAACTTTGGGTGATTCAACCAAGTTGAACCATTTCAACAGTCCAAGTGCAAAAAAATAAGTTCAAGTGTCCAATTTCACTCCAATCTCAATCGAGTTTCAATATTAAGTTCAATTTCAATTTCAAGTTTCCTTTGCCTATTCAATATTCAATTATAGTCCATGGAAATTCCCATTCAAAGTTCTAATTCATTCATTTTCTTTTCTTTCAAGTATTTGTTTCACTACATTTCAAGTTCAAAATTGAATTCATGTCCAAAATTCCCAATTTCATGTCAAAAGTTTGATCCAAGTCTCAAGTTCATAATCACATTTTGAATTTATTTCAAGTTCTAGTCATTCAAGTCTTTAATTTAAATTTTTATGTCAAACTTTCAACTCACACCCAATCCATTTCCAATGTCATTTTAATTCAAATAAACTCATTCCAATTATCCAATTATTTTCAATAATCTTTTCTTAATCCATTTTTTTATCATTCAATTTAATCATCTATAAGTCCAATCCATTCATTTGATTCTTAAATTAAAATTACAAGTTTTCCTTTCAATCGCCATTCAAATCCCAAGCCTTCGTTTCAATTTCAATCATGAGGGCATGTGGAGCTACAGTGACCGATTTCTCTACTGTTGCAACAACATCTTCCCCTATCCTTGTTGTAGCACCAACTGAGAAAAGAAACCCCTATCCTTGTTGTAGCACCAACTGAGAAAAGAAACTTTCTTTTTGATTTTCTCATGGGAGGGGTTTCTGCTGCTGTGCCAAAAAAAACTTGTGTTGTTCCCATTGAATTAAGCTTTTGATCCATATCAACTTGCACCAACCCGTCAAAAAGAACAACAACCTATAGCTCTAACAATCTATAGGTGAACAACAATAACAACATTTTACAAATCCAATTCTCAACTCATAAGCAAGTTCCACAATTGATACAAAATCTAAAAAATTTCAAATTCAAATTGACTCAATACAAGATCATTTAAATACAAATACAAAGTTTAATAGTTCAAATACAAATACATGAGATACAAGTCCTAACAAGAATTTCAATGTCAAGTTTCCATTATCATACTTCATCAAAATTTCATGCTTTGCCATTCTAAGCTTCATCATCCCTCGTCTAGCCATTGGTCTTCCTCAAAAGCCCCAAACGTAACTTGTCGTCCCAAGCTTCATTGTTGATTCAAGTTGCTCCATGAATATACACAAGAAAAAAACGCGTTAGAATGCAAACCATCAATTCCATTTTCAATTCATCGTTACAAGCACAATTTCAGCTCATTCAATTAGCAAGTTCAATACATATTAATTTAATACAATTCGTGTCATCTCAAGTTTCATTTAAGCATATCAAAACCAAATTCAATTCAAATTCTTTATTCATTCAAAGCAAAGTGCAAGTGTACCAAGTTCAGTCCACATCATTTTCAAACTCATAACATATCCGCCAATTTCATTCCATGATTCAAACCCTTAGATTCATTACAGTTGCAAAAACATTTCCAATCAAGCATCGCATATTTCAAACATCTTCATTACAAATATTCATTCATCAATTCAACAATTTCAGTTCATTTCAATCAATTCAATTCAAGCAATCATAAAATCATTCATACCCTCACATATCAATTCTTGATTCACTCAAAGGCCAAGCATGTATCCAATTCACAAAAATCGTTCATATCATTCAATTTCATTCAAGCATATTCATGTCATTAGCATGTCATTCACAAATTCAATTCATAATCAATTCACACACAATCTAAGGCAAGTTTCAATTTATGATCAAAACCATAATTTCAAGGGGTGAATGTAAAGGACAGTAAAGCAGCAAAGCAACATGCAGGACCACTGTACTATGGCCTCACTACAGACAAAACATTTTTTAGTGACTACAGAATAGTACAGACAATGTGTTCTGCCACTCGCTCAGATTTTTCATATTGGTGTTCCTACTCATGACCGTTTGTTCCTCATTCCTAGTCTCAGCTCACACCAAAAAACCCTAATCAGAGTCCTATATAAATAATACCATTGTTCATTCAAAGAGGAGAGAGGAAAAAACCCTAATTCTTCTATGCAGCATCCACACAGGAAAAAAAACCTAAGTTTCAATACTAAAAAAACCGAAGGCAGCCACCATGTGAACCCTAACCAGGGCTTTGTTTGAGTCACAAGAATAATACGGTCGCAAAAGGAGTAGGGGGAGAGGAAGGAGGAGCTAAAATACCCGAGTGTGGAGACTTCAAGGGTGTGTCTTCTTTCACGTTTGGAATCCTCGTTTTGTGCCATTCTCTATTGCGTTTACTTCACTTCATTCCTTTTCACCCTTAGAAAATGTTGTAGGGTCTTCTTTTTGATGATTTTGGGTTTAGGGTTTTGAAAAAGGGGAGGCTCGATCCGTTTGATTCATCACTCTTTGGTTTAAATTGATGATGGATTTGGATTCAAGAGGTTTTTTTTAAGGGGGTTAGTGTTGGATCTAGGGTGGGACGAGCCATCTTCGCCAGAGAAGACGGCAGTTTCCGCCGCGACTCATCTTCTCCGGCGAGTTTTTCTTTGTTTCTAAAGGGTTATTAAAAAGAGAGAACCGAGAATGAGATGAATGTAGAGAGAGAGAGAGAGAGAGAGAGGAAATTCACTTTTGTTTCCCTTTTATTTTGTTTTTTTTCATTTATTTCTTTTCAGTCTTAGCTCCATGTGTGTGTCCCAGATAATGGCAAGTGGCCGCCGGAGCCACTTGTCAACACATACATTGGTTGTTGTTTGGTTCAATGCGTGTGGCCTGAGTCTCCTTATCATGCGTCCTCCTCTCTTAGCCTTAGATCTAGCTAAGTTTCTTGACTTGGTCAGATCCAGCGGTCTGGATCAAACCCTGAGTCAACTTTTGTTGACTGAGATCCATGGTGGATACTGGTTTGACTTGGGCTCCTTTGTCATTTGGGCTTTTATTTCCTTTCTTATTTTCTCTTCTATTTCTTTTATATTTTTGTATTTATTTATTTCTCATAATATGATTAAAAGGGACCAAATATATTATTAAATATTTAAAATAATTTTACTTAATTAAATTATTTATTTATTCTATTAAGTATATTTATTTTATTTAATTAATATTCTATTTGAATCAATTTTTTTGTATGATTGTCCTAAAAAAAATTTATTGCTTATGCCATAACGACATTGTCTTTGTCCCTCACTTGTGCAACCTAAATCATTTTTTATAAATAAATTTTCAATCCAACGTCGAGCTATTTTTACCCTTATAAGTCGATTTTTTTTTAGCATCACCATCAACCTTTTGGTCACAACATTCATTAGTTTACTCCTGGGTTTTCTTATAGTGAGGCATATTCGATCAATTACTCCTAGTTAGTCATTTAGAAGACTAGCCCACTTTGCTAGTGCACACGATTAAAATTCAATCCAACTAATTTCCATTACTTTTCCATGTTTGTTTTGGTCTTGCATGATAATGAATTCCAAAACCCCAAAGTATACCCGATCCATACATCAAGTCGCATACCTAACTTGTAAGTCGAACGCTTTTGCCTCGCCATCAACCTTACCTTATATCCTTAGGACCTCCTTACTGTTTAGTTCAAACTTTTACATCGTTTTTGCATGCAAATTCAAACCTCGATCAACATCGACCATTTTCTCAAAGTCAAATTAATTAACTTAGTTATACTTAAACTATACTTCAATAAAAAATGAAAAGGGAGTTGGAATGAAATCTTCGATTGATCTCCTCAATTGTTTGGGCCCGAGGAGCCTTTCTTAAGTTTGAACAATTGTCTTCTTTAAAAGATTTATAACCCGATTCACATCAAATTATTTTCTCAATCACCTAGATGAAAAAGAAAGAGAGTCAAGTCTTTGACTCACTCTCCTGATTACTTGGGCCCGAGGAGCCTTTCTTAAGCTTCGAGTAATCGTCATTCATAACATACTCTAGCTATATCAAAACTATTTCATAGTATAAGATGAAAAAGAGAGAGAGTCAGGTCTTTGACTCATTCTCCCGATTACTTTGACCCGAGGAGCCTTTCTTAAGCTTCAAGTAATCCTCATCCCTTTAAAATACTTTAACTATCTTCCATCATTCAGAACATTTTCCAAACACAACCTCTTTTCAAGATGGAAAAGAGAGGGAGTTAAGTCTTTGACTCACTCTCCCGATTACTTGGGCCCGATGAGCCTTTCTTAAGCTTCAAGTAATTGTCATCCAAACAAAACATCAACACATTAATTCAACTTCTCACCGCCGGGTAAACCGTCAAACCATCTCATAAACGTGAGATATGGTGTCTTGAGACGATGCAAAATATTGCTTCGTCCATAACCTATTTGAGTCAAGATAAGTGGTGAGTTTCCCATGAATGTTGATATATGGAAATCCTTTCAAAGTGATGCAAGCATCCTATCCTCACCCATTTGGGTAAAGCAATATTTTCTGTCGAATGCGACTAAGTATCTTTCGATAAATCAAACTAACATCCACGTCCGAACTACGAACGTTCTGATTTCTCATTTGTCAATGAGAATACGTAGGCATAGGATTGCGAGATCCTAGTGAGAAACCTCCTCTTTTTTCTACCGTAGTCCCACGAACTACGGACGCTCTGATTCTTCATTTCTTTCAAGTGAAGGCACGTAGGCACAAGGGCCCTAATCCTTGGTGAGCACCCTAATCTAAAAACCAACCCATTTTCTCCTTATAAATATAATCCTTTTTACAATACCTTTCACTTTATTTCCTTAGAAGAAAACAAACAATCTATCTTAACATTTCTCATGAATCGAATCAAGAGGTTCCCGTTGAGTACAACGGACATGAGGGGTGCTAATACCTTCCCCTCATGTAACTGACTACCGAAACTAGAACTTGGATGTGATGACCATGTTCTTTCCCTAAAGGTTTTATCGATATTTTCGTTTCCCTCTTTGGGATAAATAAAGTTCGGTGGAGACTCTATTTTCCATGAACATTCACGAAGGATCATGCTTTTTTCGAGGTACGACAGCTGGCAACTCTGCTAGGGAAAAGTTGGTTTCCCTATGCATGAGAGAGTCAAGCCTAACTTGCTCGATTCGTGAGCGTTGGTCTCGCTTGTTTGTTTTCTTCTTATTTGTTGCTTGCTTGATTATTTATTTACTTGCTTATCTTTATTATATATCCTGTCTCTATTTTTGTGATTATTGGGTTTCTCTGATTATGGGCACTTTGTGAGATGGCTCTATACTCGAGTCTAAGAAAAACCTAGGATTAGAATGGTGGTTGTGTAGTGGAATCCTTCGAGGAGCCTTTCTCGTGGGGAGGATATGAAAGCCCCACTTAGAGTTGATTCCCCTAGAAATGTTATTGTCATGGTGAGCCTTTGCCATGGCAATAATGATTTCAAGCCTGAATTGATAACTCTAAGGACCTTTTAACCCTTCTTTCATGGTGGCTAGTAGTGTTAACTCATGAGGGTTGACACGAAATCCCCAATCAGATGAGATCCCTTTAACATGTCGTTATTATGACAATGATATTTTCAACATCGATCAATGACTCTGAGACACCTTTTAGAAACCTTGGACTCAATGGTTGTGTAGTAGAGACTCACGAGGAGCCTTTCTCGTGGGATGACGCAAAAAACTCACCTAGAGGAGATCCTTTCAAATATATTATTGTTGTGGTATCCCTTTTCCATGTTTATAATGTATTTGAAAGAAAACCATGACTCTAGGCACCTACTTGTTAAAAGCCTACCCATGGGGTTCCCATAATCAGAGATATCTTTTTGCTTCAGAATTGTGTTGGTGGTCCTTAACCTTGCATCTGCATCTCATGTTCATATCATAACATTCACGTTTCTTTGGATTTCAGGGAATCTAAGAATTATGGTGCAGATATTTGGAAATTATGGGAACAAATACCAGAAGCACCTATTAGTACAGTTTCAGGAAGCCTAAGTTCGAAGACTTGCGTGGTTTGGTTTCGCGTATCCCTGATGTTTTCATAATTAATTTTTGAAAGGATTTTGGCAAGCTGATTCATATCTTAACCCAAGAGGTGGATCAACGAGCGCTCGTTACTTTGGTCGAGTTTTATGACTCTTCTTTGAGATGTTTCACATTTCAAGACTTCCAATTAGCACCAACACTTAAAGAGTACGAGAAACTGGTAGGTATTCCTATAAAGAACAAGTTACCATTTGTTGGTGTGGATCTATCTGTGGATGATAAGGTTATAGCTAATGCTCTCCATATGTCTAAGAAAAACATCACTGATAATTGGAAAACAAAATGGGGTGTTAAGGGACTTCCTCTTAAGTTTCTTATAGAGAGAGCTGACACCCTTATAGAGGCTCAAAGTTGAGATGCCTGTTACACTGTTGTAGCTTTGGCTATCTATGGGATTGTCTTATTCCCCAACATAGATGATTTTGTAGATGAGACTGCCATTCATATCTTCTTGACTAAGAATCTTGTACCAACTCTTCTAGCGGAAGTCTTTTAATATTTGAGTTGGAGGAGTGAAAAGAAAGGAGGATTGATTGTTTGTTTTGCGCCTCTTTTGTATCAGTGGCTAAATATGCATTTACCAAAAAAGGGACCATTTGTCGATCGAGCTAGTGACAATTGGGCTTAAAGGATGGTGTCCCTCCGATCTGCTGACCTTTCCTGGTATTCACTAGACTATGATGAAGTTATTTCCAACTGCGGTGAGTTCCCCAATATCCCTCTTATTGGAACTCGAGCCTGTATTAATTCCAATCCTATGCTATCAGTAATGCAACTCGGGTATCCGATGGTGGCTCCTCTCGAAGAAAAGAATTTGGAAGCCTTCACGATGCATGATTTGGGAACTACGGACCCTGAATTGTTCAAGAAGATTACAAGAGCTTGGAGAAGTATTAGGAAGAAAGGGAATAGTGACTTGGAACGAAGGAACAATATTACCAAGGAACCCTACTTTGTATGGGTCAAGGAGAGGACAAAGGAAATTAAAATACCTTTTGAAGTCAATTTGTCTAAACCCTTACCTGAACCAAAGCCTACTCACATCCCAATTGAGGAAGTCGAGGATCTTAAAGCCACCATAGCAAGATTGGTGAAGGAAAACGAGCAACTTGAGTTGAAGCTTCAAAGTGTCACTAAGGAGAAGAATGATATGAAATGGGAACTTCAGTGTAAAAATACCTAGCTAGAGGTTATGGAAAAGAAGGCTGATGAAGAAGAACACCAAAAAAAGAAGGTTAAGGAATCAATTCGACAGTAAGGTGAGCAGGCTCAACGAAGAGTTAGATAAAGCCTGAAGGAAATGCATTGAGAATGAAAATTGTTGGCTGGTGGCTACCAAGAAGAATAAGACAATCAGAGAGGAAATGGGAGCGGAAATTCAAAGGCTAAGCACTTCCCTACGACACGCAAGGGCTTCCAAAGCAGAGCAGCATAGACTCAAAGAAGATGTCATGATAGTCTCTTAGGTTGAGCCAGCAGATTGGGACAGATTATGTAAGGAGCTGAATGAGGTTGGAAATCTTGCCGAGGATCAGAAGAACCAGATAAAGGCTATTCTTATAGATAAAGACATTTGGGCTATTGAAAGGATGAATGTGCTTTCAGATTGTGATGGCTATGAGAAGTCCATACATATTTTCATAGCTGATTGAGATATGTACCGCAATAAGCTCAATGGGTTGGCGAAATTTTGTAACTGGTTGGCTCAAGACTTGGTGTGGAAGCATAGGGATGCCATGGAAGTGATGAATGACTCTACTCCTCCTGCTATTTGTGATTTCATTTTCCTTTGCAAGACCATGTTGAAGAGGTTTAAGGAGAAATTAGAGGAGTGTGAGGCTCGTAGGCTAAAATTCTGAGTTTTCATTTCTATTTCTGTACTCTTTCCCGTTTTTAGACATTATGGATTGTACATGATTTTGAATGATTTTTGTATCATTTGACTGCTATGATTTAATGAATGAATGTGGTTTCATTTGCTTCATATTTGTCTGTTCCTTGATATTTCCGTATAAACTAACAATTAATTCGAACGATTCCCCGAAATACCAAAGGGTGTATACCTTGCATTACATTTCATATTGCATATGCACCCACATATGCATACCATACGTTTTCAACTTGTTTCTCATTCAAGTTTCCATCCTGAATACTCAACACAAATATAATACCAGAGCCCATGCTCGCCAAAGGATGTTTGAATTAGAAGAAGAGAATGCAAGACTCAGATTTGAACTTAAGGATCTTCGAGGGAATGTGAATGAACTCATGGAAATGATCCAAACCTTGACTGCTAAAAGTGAGCCTCCTCAAATTGTTTTCGTCTCAGAGATCATAGGGTCTTTTAGAGAAACTCAACCTATAACGTATGTTCCTTCCACATGGCCCCCATATGGTTTACATCGTGATTTTATGCCATGATTTGAAACAATGGGGCATTCCGTTCCACAAACAATACCATTTCCATTCTATATTGAAACTCCACCTGTCATGCACACTACTCCATAAACTGTTGTGCATACCATTCCACACACGGTCGTTCCAACTAGAATCACTATGCAATATGAGGACTATAACCAAGTGTATCATGCTCCTGAGTCAATCATTATAGGCGATGATGTAAGAGACGAGGATCTCAGAGAGGTGAAAGAAAATTATCAAACCCTCGTGAAGCAACTCTAAGCAATGGAGGGTGATGACGTTTTTGGGTTTGGTGCTAAAGAGATTTGCTTGGTTCCTGGTTTGGTTATCCCATCCAAATTCAAGACACCTAAATTTGACAAGCACAAGGGGCATACTTGTCCAAAGATCCACCTTATCATGTACTATCGCAGAATGGTTGCGCATGTGGACGATGACAAACTAATGATACATTGTTTTCAATACAGTTTGAATGGAGCATCGTCCAAATGGTATTTGAGGCTAGATTAAGCGAAGATTAAAAATTTCCAAGATTTATACGATGCCTTTATCAAACATTATAGATACAACATGGATATGGCCCCCGATAGGAGACAGTTACAGAATATGTCACAGGGAAACAAAGAATCATTCAAAGAATATGCACATAGATGGAGAGAGTTAGCCTCTCAGGTTGAGCCTCCACTAGCTGAAAAAGAGCTTGTTGAACTATTCATGGATACTGTACCTCCCCCCTATTATGAGAAAAGGGTAGGAAGCACATCATTGGGATTCTCTGAGCTTGTGGCCATAGAAGCCTGAATCGAGCATGGTTTAAAGAGTGGTAAAACTGCGTATGCTGCTACTACTTCCAGTAATGTAAGAAAGAACTAAGGAGGTTTCCAACAAAGACAAGAAGGCGAGACCAATGCTTTGTCTAGTGGTCAAAGAGGAAGTCAACCAAGGAGAAGACCTTCATGACCTACTGCTTATCAACAACATTCTGCATCAGTACCATACTTTTAACAACCTTATGTGGCGTCTGTAATGCCAGCTTATCCACCACCGCCACCTCCTATCAGTTATCCACTATACCCTCAACCATTAATGCTAGGATATCCACCATAAATGGATCCTCCATGTTTACCAGCTCCTCCGGTTTAGAATCATCCGCAACAAAGACCACAGGCTCTTCCTGCCGCGCCTGACAATCAAAACCGTGCCGGAAGAAGTCCAAATTTTGAACCTATCCCCATGACGTATAAAGATTTATACCCATCTCTAGTGTACAAGCTATTAGTGACCACTAGGTCGTTACCTCCTTTCATTGGGAAACCTCCTCATTGGTTCAACTCAAACCTACATTGTGAATACCATCAAGGTGCCGCAGGACACGATCTGGATGGATGTTTTACTTTAAAGGCAAGGGTTCAAGAGCTCATCAATTGCAAGATCCTATCTTTCAAAGATAAGGGTCCAAATATTGCTAACAACCCTTTTCCCACTCATAATAGACATGCTGCTAATGCTATTTAAGAAGTGTCTGATGAACAAGTTGTCAAAAATGTCAAAGAATTGAAAACCCCATTGAAAGATCTCCATGCTTGTTTGGTGGAGTATGGTTTGACTTCAAAGAAGCATGATGATTGGGATGAACGCTCTATCCTTGTGAAGGGATGTTCTATGGTTAATAATGATATACATCAATTAATGGATAAAGGGATACTTCAAGTCAGATGCGCCAGAGTTGATAAGGACATAGCCGTGATTGAACCTCATTTTGAAATACCACCGACATGGGAGATTGAGTATCATAGTACACCAAGTGTTCCGCCAAGTAGATGATATGTATGCTCAGAAATAGTGATTCAACCTGCTCCTCTTCCTTAATCTAACAATAACGCAGTGCCCTGGAGTTACAATGTTGTTGTCATCATAAATGGTCAAGAAGTGTCCTTAGGGGATCAATTCGAAAGATCTCTAGACCTGTCATATCCAATATTGTTGAAACAAGTAGAATGACCCCTAGCGGTCGTGTCTTTAGGCCTATGTCACCTCCAAAAGCTATTGAAGAGATAGTAAGAGAAAAGATTACTAAAATTCCACAATCCCACAAAAGAATGGAAATTGTTGATGAAACAATATCACCAGAAGAAGTTGAGGAATTTTTAAGATTGACCAAAAGAAGTGATTATAAGGTGGTGGATCAACTTCACCAAACCCCTTCGAGAATTTATGTGCTCTCATTATTGTTTCATTCAAAAGCTCATATGAAGGCTTTATTGAAGGTACTCATGCAGGCGCACGTATCACAAGGAATCATCATAGATTAGTTCAATGGAATTGTGTCCAACATTACTGCCTGCCATACTTTGAGATTTTATTATGGAGAACTTCCCAAGGAGGGAAGAAACCATAATCGAGCTCTGCATATTTCTGTGAAATGTTTGGATGGTGTTTTAGCCCTAGTGTTAGTGTATACATGGTCGTCATTAAATGTAATGCCAAAGTCTATTTTGGCCAAACACTCTTATATAGAGACTGTGATGAGACATGATTGTAAAGGCTTTCGATGGATCTCGTAGGGTTGTGATTGGAAAAGTGGATTTGCCCATACTAGTAGGTCCACATATGTTTAAGATAACTTTCTAGATCATAGATATTAACCCATCATACAGTTGTCTATTAGGAAGGCCATGGATACACGCTGCTGGCGCAGTGACATCCATACTTCACCAAAAGATGAAATTTATTGTAAATGGAAAGCTAATCATAGTGTCTGGCGAAGAGGATTTGTTGATCAGTCACCTTTCGTCGTTCAGATATGTTGAAGCGAATGAAGGAGCATTTGAAACTTCTTTTCAAGCTCTTGAAATTTCTAGTGTTATCTTCTTGGAGGTAAAAGAACAAGATATGGTGGTAGATCCATTGTTTGCTTCTTTGAAAGGTGAAAAGGCAATGCTCAAGAGAGGTAGCACTGAAGCTTGGGGTCAAGTGATTCACATTCATAAGAAGAATAACTGTTTTGGGCTGGGATATGAGTCTCATGTGAAGGAAGGTGTCCAGAGTTCATCTGGAGCTAAGGGAAGGAGTTTCCAAGAAGTATTCCACAACGTGGGATTCATCCATGACAAAGAGGTGGCTGTTGTAGAAGACAGTGCAGTTGATTCAACGACACCATTTGTAACACCCTTTTCTACCCCAAAAATATAATGGAAAATCATTCACATTTATCAGAGTAATATTTTAAACATAATAAAAATCACCTCAAAGGGCGTACATTTCTCAATAATTCAAATCAAAGTCAATGCTCCGTAAATAACGGGTTTTCCCAAAATTACTCAAAGATTGCTCAAATGGCAGCAGAACTCAAAAAGGGAAATCCAAAGTTTTCCTTGTACAACAACATAATCAAAATAACAAAAATCAATAAAACATGGTTTAACTCAAAGACCCCAACCTGATGCTACACTATCAGAGCAAGACCCTCTAAGTCAACCAAAATGTCAAAAACTCCAAAAAGTCATCGACGGCATCCACGGCTAAACCTGGTCATTTGCACGTTACCCACGTGGGGGTAACATTTAAACAGGCAGGGTGAGTAAAACCATTCATAATAATCAATATAGGAATCAATATATAAAATCGTGTCATTTTCATATTCAACATCATCATAATCATCAAAAAGCCATAATATCATAATATCATAAATTACACCAAATTGTCACATAAATGCAAATGCAACAAGACTCATGTATGTGGTACCAATTCATCAAAATTTGATGGACACTGGGCCATCCACCCTCCATAAATCCCCATCAATAGGATCAATTCTACACAAGAACTGGTGCACAACAAAATACTTCACATCCACACAATGGGACTAAGGCCACAAGAATCAAACACTAGACCGAAGTCTAGAATGCATATGAATGCATGATGCACATGTCAATATCATCCTCATAATTAACTCATTAGGTGCATCATCGTTCATCAAAATCATCATAATATTCATGTCATCATATAATCATCAAAAACTCATGGAATCAACATCATAACTCATAGGAATCATCATACAATCATGTATTAAGCACATATGAATCACAGTCATACTCAAGGTAATTCATCCAGAAAATCACAGCATCAAAGCATCAAAATAGCACTGCACAAGAATATAATTTGCAAAAATCTTCTATGTTCGCAGGACAGTTCGCCGTGAGAGTCTGGGGCGAGTGTTCACTGTGCGAACTCACGATTACAGCTAAATGCTTTTATGCACCAGCACCAAAACCAGCCTAAAAGTCCCTATGATTTCCTTCCTCAATTCCCTAAAGATATCCCTAAATCATTCCTAAGGTATTACGCCGATAAAGGCACAAAATCTACGACTTATTAGGCCAATCCCGTATCATATTGACGCCTCCAATCCCCATAAAATCCTTACAATTTTCCCACATTTATTAGAGCTCTCATAATCAATTATCTTATACGGTTAAAATCTCAACAACAGATTTTGGCCACGAAGGTCTAATTTCCCTTACTCCCAAATCAGTCTCAAACTTATCAGACCATCAGTTCAAATCCCTCAAACTCATTAAACTCGCCAGAAAGGCAACAATAATTCAATACTCAAAATTCCTAAACCCTTAAATCGGCTTTAAACACATTGAATCACATATTGAAAACAATGAAGGCAATACTCTCCATACTTAAACAACCTAAAAAACAGATTTGACCACAAAGACCTAATTTCCTCAAACTCAAAAACCTCCTAAATCCTTAAATCGGCTTTAAATACATTGAATCATATATTAAAAACAATGAAGGTAATACTCCCCATACATAAACAACCTCAAAAATAAATTTGGCCCCGAATGTCTAATTTCCTCAAACGCAAAAACCTTATAAATCCTTAAATCGGCTTTAAATACATTGAATCATATATTGAAAACAATGAAGGTAATACTCCCCATAACTTAATTTTCCGACTCTAAACCTTTCTTCTTTGATTCTTGGAAATCTCGCGAAGCTTTGCCTCAATCCTCTTCCCTTAGAGCTCTGGCCTCTATTTCTTCTCTTTTCACGGTCTAACAAGAATGAATCCTAATTCCCTCAAAATTCCTTTTTGTTAAACCTAACTTTGGGCCTTAAAATGGGCTTTCCAATTTCACCCTCACTAACTCCTCCTCAAATGTCCATTTTTCCCTTAATTCACTTATATTTATTTAAATTAATAATACCAATATATTCATATTGTATACTATTATTTAAATAAATAACCCAAAATTCATAATTCTCAATACTTCATACCAACCACCGCAAATCACCAAAAATACGAATATTCCTATTTAAATAAATTAAATAGATATTCCAATAAATTTGGGGTGTTACCACTCTCCCCAACTTAAAGAATTTTCTCCCTCGAAAATTACCTTAAGGAAACAGAGTCGGATACGACTCCCTCATCTGATCCTTACGCTCCCCAGCCCAACTTTCTCCAGCTGGTCCTCCCAAAACTACCTTTACCAAGGAAATCTCTTTACCTCGCAGTTGCTTCACTTCTCGTTTATCAATCCGTAATGGCAATGCCTCAACAGTAAAATCATCTCTCACTTGTACATCATCCATCTGAATCACATGTGACAGATCTGGAATGTACTTCCTCAACTGAGACACATGAAACACATCATGGAAATTCGCAAGTAACGGTGGTAAAGTTACCCGATATGCTACTCCTCCCACCTTCTGCGAAATCTAATACAGACAAAAAAAAATGCGGTGTGAGCTTTTGAGACTTCAAAGCTTGGCCAACACCAGTTACCGGCGTAACTCTAAAAAATATGTGATCTCCCTCTTGAAACTCAAGTGCTTTCCTCCTCTTGTCATGGTAACTCTTCTGACGACTCTGCGAAACTTTCATCTTTTCTTGGATCCTCTTGATCTTTTCAATCGTCTGGTGAACAATCTCAGGTATGAGCATAACACTCTCGCCTGACACATACCAACACAAAGGAGTCCTATATCTCCTACCATACAATGCCTCATACGGTGTCATTCCAATACTAGAATGGTAACTGTTCTTGCAGGTAAACTCAATCAACGACAAATGACTATCCTACGATCCACCTTGATCCAACAGACAAGCTCTCAGCAAATCTTCTAAAGACTGGATAGTTCTCTCTGTCTGTCCATCTGTCTGCGGATGATAGGCATAACTCAATCTTAACATGGTACCCAAAGCGTCTTGCAAACTCTTCCAGAATCTCGATGTAAATCTCGGATCTCCATCTGACACAATACTCGACGGTATCCCATGTAACTTCACAATTTCCTCAATATACATCTCAGCTAGCTTAAGCATAGAATGGCTAATCCTCATTGGTAAGAAATGAGCTAATTTAGTTAATATATCCACAATCACCCAATTAGAATCATTCCCCCTCACAGTCTTCTGCAAACCCGACACAAAATCCATGGAAATACTATCCCATTTTCACTCTGGAATATTCAACGGTTGCATCAGACCAAACGTTCTTTATTGTTCAATCTTCGACTTCTGACAAGTCTAACCAGCATACACAAACTTAACCACTTCTTTCTTCATCCCTGGCCACCAAAACAATTTCCTCAAATCCTGGTACCTCTTCATAGCACCGGGATGAATACTCAATCTACTTCGATGTCCTTCCTCAAGAATACTCTTTTTCAACTAAACAATATCTGGAACACAAACTGTAAGAACAAGAATTGTCTCTGTAAGTTATCTCTATGTTTTGATGACAACAATGAAGTATTTGTGAAAGAACCATTTTATGTTCTAATATTTGTTGTGTGCAGATCACGTTAATTAAAGATATCAGATCAAACAAACAATATCAAGATGTGCATTTAATACTATATACGAGTTACTGTGTGTGATAAGCCACAGAGCATATTAAAGGAGCAAGTATGCCTCTGTATCTGATCACGATCAGAAAGATCCAAGGATGTTGTATATTGCGGTTGCAATGCTCTTGTGGATTCTGCTCTGAGAAGTGCATCTGATCTTGAAGCTAATAACGCATCTGAGATATAGTCCTCTGAAGAACCAAGCTTGAAGACTCTAATGACTTGAAACTCTGAAGGCTAAAGGCTCTGAAGACCAAATGCAGAAAGACTCTGAAGACTTAAGGGTTTTGAAGATCAAGACACTGAAGACTCTGAAGATATAGTCCTCTGATATACAAGGTGCTTAAGTCTAACGACTATGATGTTACTATGCTATCATACCAAAGTAGTTTCTGAACTACTCATCAGATACATCATCAGAAGAACCAAGATGAGAAGCTGATCTCTTCAATCTGATAAACAAAGATCACATCATTTATAAATAAAATCAATAGACTTACTCAAGAAGACTAAAGTACAACGTATGCAAATATTCCACGTGATATATTAACGTTGCAAGCAAAGGACAAAAGAAAGTGACATCACTGTACTATCCAACAGCTATGCTTATTCTATCCGTTGGGAAATGACCGTTGGAATTTGAAAGGATATCTCTACCCTTACAACGACTCTCTTGGATGCACTATAAAAGAAGATCATTTGATTCATTCAAACGTTAGCAAGCTAGTTGAGCCAGCACGCATAAAAGCTTTATGCTAAAGAGCCGCAGTGCTTACATAAGAATGCTTTTAAGCAATATGGAAACTAGTGTTTTAATAATCTCATAGAGATTTATCCTTAAAATAATTTTTGTATTAGGAAGCAAGGAGTTGTTGCTCAATACTTGCCATGCACTTAAATTAAGAGTAATCTGCTTGATAAGAAGCATGCATGTAATCTCCAAAAAAACAATTCCTTTTAGAATTGGTGTTTCTTCAAGTGATCAAGTGAAGATCAGAATACTTGAGAAGACAAGTGGCTTTTGTCATTGTGTGAAATTCTAATACGAGACCTTGAGGGATCAGATTCTGTTAGGTTTCAATGAACGTTATATCCTAAGGGATCCCTGAACGTGTCATTGTCTATTTATTAGTCACTTGCAGTTTTCTTATGCATCTATAATCAGTTTGGTTATAGTGGATTAAGACCTCTATTGAGAGAGGCGAAATCACCTTGGAAGGGTGGACTGGATTAGCTTGAGACTCTCCCAAGTGAACCAGGATATATCATGTGTTCTTTACTTGTGTTATGCTTTGTTATTTATGCTTCCGCAATGCATCTTATAGAATCTCCTAAAGCAACAAGTGAAGAAGCGAAAAAGTTTAAATGAGGTATAAACCCAATTCAACCCCCCCCCCCCTTTCTTGTGTTTTTCTCACACCTTCAATTGGTATCAGAGTTCTGTTTCTGTTATTGATGGATATCAAACACCTAACAGTGTCAGATAAAGATCCAAAAAGCCGTGTGAAGAAATACTCTTGGTGATATTCCACTTTTCTTACAATTTTAGTCTCATATCAGACATTGATGAAGATGAGTACTAAAATTGTAATCAAATAGACTACCTTGAGCAAGTCACTAATTCCTTGTAGTTTGAAATTGTCAACAACAAAATCTTCTTCATTAAATCCTAGAAGAAGATTGAAGAATCAGCAGACAAGATAAACTCATCAGATAAGAAGCTATATCTGTTGAATGCTTATCTTAAAATACGATTGGATTTACAACGTATTTTCTCAAAGATCAAATCATCAGAAAGCAAGAAATCTTAATTGCTGAAGATTAACTCTATAACTTCTGAATGAAGTCTGCAAAAAAGGGGTGATTAGAGAAAGTTCAAATCTTGAAGAAATGATCCTTCTGATTCAAGGCATCTGAAAGTTGTTTTCCTTGAAAAGCTTCAAAGAAATCTGTAGAGGTTTCAAGAAAGGAAGTTCATTAACTCATTTGGGATATGATGAAAGATAAACTCTGAGATCTTTATAGAAGTTGCATGGACAATTAAGTTATGTTAACTTGAGAATTTATCTCAGTCGAACAAACAGTAATTGGTCAAATGTTATCAGACATTTTTCTCAGAAATTCATAATGAATGAATCTTGAAATCAAGTTGTTTGGAAAGATAAAATGACAGAAGTCATTTAGTCTGTCTTAAAAGGGATTTAAGTCACTGATGTTGTTCAATATGAATAAGTCAGTAGACATCCTTTTCAGAAGCAGATGTACTGTCACCTCTTGATGAACTAACTAAATACAAGTTAGCTCAACATTGTAAGAACAAAATTGTCACTTAGACTGTGTCTTATGATGCATCTAAGTTTGATGATAATTGTATCTAAACTGGATCTGCATTTAATTCAAGCAAACAAAATCAAAAGATGAAGCCTGGTGGACGTTAGATGCTCTAATCATGAAGACTAGAATATTTGTGTTCTGAAGATGCCTCTCAGAAATCAGATGGATGATCTGGTGTCAAAGATACTGTAGAATACAACCAAAGGATATGAGATTAGCTCTGAAGAGAATTTCAGAAGATTCTGCCTCAGATGATCTGAGCGTTGGTTAAACATTTAATTTCCTAAAGAGCTTCAGAGGCACAACACATCAAGCATGTGTCACTTCAAATCTGAAAAGGTTGAGTGTACAAAGCTGAGGCACTGGTTGAGGTACTGTGTGAATTATTAAAATTCTAGTTTTCCCCCCAATGTGTCAGATCAAATTAAATGCATCAAATCTTTATTTTTTTATTATTTGATTTATTTTTTAAAAATGTGATTAATTTCTGATTGTGTGTTTTGCGGTTTTCTTTTTTGTGTGCCCTAATACTTATATCCCACAACGTTACACATTTCACACATCCATTATCTTACACTTTATCCATTTTGGTCTTCTTCACTATTTTCTTTTCCAATCTAAACCTAAAAGAAACTCAAGTCATCTCACAAGTTCTTCAATGGATACTTCGTCTTCATCTTATCAAAAGTTGGCTTCTACAATGGCTGGGTTATCTTCTTCACAAAAGGGTAATGAAACGTTCAAAGAACCAGAACGTACTCTTCTCACTCCTGTGAATCAACTTGAGTTTCTCTTTGAATTCATGTTTAACTTTGATTGTATAGCAAAGAATGGGTTTGATATTTGTCCAACAATAAATTTTCAAGGATGGGTTAAATATTTTGATCGTTTGGTTGGTCCAGTTTTTCCCTAACTGGTTAAGGAATTCTGGATACATGCCAAGGTTTACCCTAAGTTCATCTATTCTTCTGTTTTGGGAAAAGAAATCATCATCACTGAAGAAATGATTCGCAAACTCATTGGGTATGAAGAAGAAGAAGGTATTGTGAACATCCCTACATGACGCGTAAACATGGCTGAAGTGTTCATCGAAGTGTTTACCTCTGGGATACCATCAAACAAGATTAAGGATCTGAAGACTCACTACAAGATCTAGGCTAAAAAAATTTTGGGTTGCATTCATCATAGAAAGGCTTCAAACTCTCCAGACTACATTAATACAGAGCAGCTGTACTTTCTGTATTGTCTAGGGAAGGACATCAAGGTGGATCTTCCACATCAACTATTTGTTCATCTGTGGAATCACGTCAAAATATCAAGGGAAGTCATCCGCACCAATCATCAGAAGATCCAAAATTGGATTCCTATGGGAAGGTTAATTTCTGATATTCTCACTGAGAATGGTTTAGTAGTTCATCTGACAGAGGCTGGTCAGACAGAGGAATTAGTTCCCATTCTTGGAAAGCCTCTGGATGGCAAAAGTCTTCAAAGGATGAAGCTGGTTGAGAAGCTTCAATCTGATCCAGTTCAGATTAATTTCAGATGTTGTGCGCAGAAGGAGAGAACCAGTGGATGATTTTCCACTTTTCACTGCAGAGGAACCAAGGGAAGCACTCCTCAATTACATTGCTTCTTGTATAGCAGATGGCACTCCTATGCCACCTGATCTGTTAAAACGTGCTTCTGAACCTGCTCCTGAGTTGATCATGAAGAAGAGGAGCAAGAAGAGAAAGGTCTCTGAAGAAGATTCCTCAGAGAAACAGTCTCAGAGTTCTAAGAGAAAGGCTTTTGAAGAAGACTCTTCCCAGAAGTCCTTAAAATGCTCCAAGAAAATAGGTAACCCCTCTGTTGTGTTATCTCCTATTTTTGAAACAGTAACAGATGTACCAACATGTCAACCCCCTCTCTCTTCTGAACCAACATCTGAACCTATCATCACCTCTGAACCACCTCCTATTTCCCCTCCACACATTACTTCTGAGCTTGTTCATATTTCAGTTGCCTCTCCTATCTCACAACCACAAACTTCCAACCCTAACACCATCTCTCAACATAATCCACAAACCACCTCTGATCACACCTCATCTCAACTTAACCAAGAAGCCACTTCTGAACAAACCACCTCTATACCATCCACACCTTCTTTCAATATCCATCAGCAAACTGATTTTGCTGAAATCCCTTCAACAAACCAACCAGATGCTTCAAAACCCTCTGAACCTGAAGTTGCTACCACCTCTTTTAAACCTAACCCATCTAAAACTAATCCCTCTAAACCTAACCACTCTGAAACTAATCATGAAATCCTTGATGTCACACCTCTCATGACCGTTCACCCAGTTTCATCTGGCTCATCTGACTCATCTGATTCATCTAATTCCTCTGACTCTGACCTATCAGATGCTACCTCACCTCCACATAACTCCCCAAACCATCCTGTTGATATTTCCTCTCCCATTCCCATTCCTACTCCCATTCCCATTCCCACTCCCATTCTCTCTCATTCTATAGTCAAACCTTCATCCATTTCCAAACCTTCAACCTCTGATAAACCTTCAATGTTAGATGCCCTTAAGATATCCTTCTTAGAGGCCTATCTTAAGCCTAAACCTAGACCAAATGTTAGTACTCTGTTATATGGTTTTGAAATAGAGATGCAGATGTGGTTGTTTGCTGTTAGGGAGAAGTGCCTGAATAGCATGAATCCTCATGACTCTGAAGCAATCTGGACTGCTTTCAGAAAGAGATTCCCCTATGTGTCTATGAACCTTCAAGCTGCCTGCTCTGCAGATGCAAAAGAGAGATTTTCTGAAGTTGTGAAACTTGCTCTACTAAGTGTTAGCAAAACTCCTACTCTGTATCTGGAAAACACACCTGCAGAAGTTGTGTGTTCCGCATCTGAAGAAACTGCTGCACTTCAAATTGGTGAAGTTCCTCCGACTGAAGAAGTTATCATAGAGGCTCCTATTACTGAAGAAATTCATGCATCTGATAAGCCTTCTGCTATGGAGATAGAGAATGCATCTGCTTCAGTGGTTATTCAAGATTCAACAGATTTGGAGAAAGATTCTGAAGATATGCAAGACAAGTTTGCTCAGCAAGAGGCTACCAACAATGAAATAAAAGCATGGATGATCAAGCAAGAAAAGACTACATCAGAAATTAAGGAATGGATGGTTAAGCAAGAAGAATCAACATCTAAGATCAAGACTTGGATGGCCAAATAAGAAGCTTCAACTTCTGAGATGACTGAGCTTCTTAAGATTTTAGCTTCTCGTTTAACTTAGTTGTTTTGTTTGTTTGTGTTCATCTGTAATTTTTGCTTGGTTTTTGCTTCTCTTCTGAGTTTATCAATATATATATATATGTGCTTATGTTTCTTCTGATTATATCTTATATTTTCTTGCTCTGAAATATTTTTATCTTAAATGTTTTTTCGAAATATTACTTTTTGATGATGTCAAAAAGGGGGAGAAATAGAATATGATTTTGATATAACCTAAAGAATGCAAAACATCAACTCTAAATATAAATTGCATTTACTACTAACTGTGTGCTTGATGTTTCACCGAGGAACTCTGAACAAGTTCACTAGGCATTCTAGATACAGTTCAACTGAAAGAACTCTGAGCTCAAATGAACTGGTTGTTCATATAATCGAAGTGATACACTTTGTGAACATATGTTCAGAATCAGATGGACCCAATACTGTTCAGAGGTTGAAATATCTCTGAAAGTTAAAGTCATCTTGAATTTGGTACCATAATGTTCAGAAGATGTGAATTGTTTGTGAATATGATAATCAGAGCATAAGAATCAGAGAGCTTCATAAAAGCAAGAATTGGTATCAGAATCAGAATTAAGCCTACTAATATCAGACTCATAATCAATTACTTTCAACAGATCAAGAATCAAATATGATCAATGCATCGAGCTCTGATAGAACCAAGGATTTGAGATGAAGACCTGTGTTCTAGTCAAACTCTGAAAAAGCAAGTCTGTAATGACAAGTCTAAAGACTGAATCAAGTTTTAAAGATCTTAATATCTGACCTATTGTAACCAGGGGGAGTTCACCCACAAAGGTTCACAAGTCAGAATCTTTGATTTTCACCTAGTCTAAAACTCAGGGGGAGTTTCTCATCTGAAAAACTAGTTCTGCTTCTGATAAATAGTGTGGCTAAGTTATTAGAAAATAATTGTTTCATCTCTGTGCTACAGTTGTTTTAATGAACAGTAGCAAATGCTTTAGAAGGCTCTGAAGTTATATGGCTCTGATACGATGTCTAAAGAAAACAAGTTCTAAATATTTGAAGATGGACGTTCTGCTGAACGAGTCCAGATGCTAAAGACTTATGCTCTTTTAGATTGTAGGGAAGTATTCCTTCTCTTCTATATATTTTGTTCTTTCAAAATTTCTATTTTGTGAGTCTTGGGATCAGAGAAAGTCTTTGAACAAGCATAAATGAATTTGTAAGGTTAACACATTCAGGGGGAGCTGTTGCTTGAAACTCTGAATATTTTATGCTTGGTGATTATTCTGTATAAAATGTTCTATCAAAATACATGTTTTTGTCATCATTAAAAAGGGGGACATTGTAAGAACAAGAATTGTCTCTGCAAGTTATCTCTATGTTTTGATGATAACAATGAAGTATTTGGGAAAGAACCATTTTATGTTCTAATGTTTGTTGTGTGTAGATCACGTTAATTAAAGATATCATATCAAACAAACAATATCAAGATGTGCATTTAATACTATATGCGAGTTACTGTGTGTGACAAGCCACAGAGCATATTGAAGAAGCAAGTATGCCTCTGTATCTGATCACGATCAGAAAGAGCCAAGGATGTTGTATATTGCGGTTGCAATGCTCTTGTAGATTCTGCTCTGAAAAGTGCATCTGATCTTGAAGCTAATAACGCATTTGAGAGATAGTCCTCTGAAGAACCAAGCTCTGAAGACTCTAATGACTTGAAGCTCTGAAGGCTGAAGGCTCTGAAGACCAAGTGTGGAAAGACTCTGAAGACTTAAGGGTTCTGAAGATCAAGACTCTGAAGACTCTAAAGATATAGTCCTCTAATATACAAGGTGCTTAAGTCTAACGACTCTGATGTTATTATGCTATCATACCAAAGTAATTTCTGAACTACTCATCAGATACATCATCAGAAGAACCAAGACGAGAAGCTGATCTCTTCAATTTGATAAACAAAGATCACATCATTTATGAATAAGATTAATAGACTTACTCAAGAAGACTAAAGTACAACGTATGCAAATATTCCACGTGATATATTAACGTTGCAAGCAAAGGACAAAACAAAGTGACATCACTGTACTATCCAACAACTATGCTTATTCTATCCGTTGGGAAATGACCGTTGGAATTTGAAAGGACATCTCTACCCTCACAACGACTCTCTTGGATGCACTATAAAAGAAGATCATTTTATTCATTCAAACGTTAGCAAGCTAGCTGAGCCAGCATGCATAAAAGCTTTATGCTAAGAAGTCGCAGTGCTTACATAAGAAAGCTTTTAAGCAATATGGAAACTAGTGTTTTAATAATCTCATAGAGATTTATCCTTAAAATAGTTTCTGTATTAGGAAGCAAGGAGTTGTTGCTCAATACTTGCCATGCACTTAAATTAGGAGTAATCTGCTTGATAAGAAGCATTCATGTAATCTCCAGAAAAACAATTCCTTTTAGAATTGGTGTGTCTTCAAGTGATCAAGTGAAGATCAGAATACTTGAGAAGACAAGTGGCTACTGTCATTGTGTGAAATCCTAATAGGAGATCTTGAGGGATCATATTCTGTTAGGTTTCAATGAACTTTATATCCTAAGGGATCCCTGAACATGTCATTGTCTATTTGTTAGTCACATGCAGTTTGCTTGTGCATTTGTAATCAATTTGGTTATAGTGGATTAAGACCTCTATTGAGAGAGGCGAAATCACCTTGGAAGGGTGGACTGGATTAGCTTGAGACTCTCTCAAGTGAAACATGATATATCATGTGTTCTTTACTTGTGTTATGCTTTGTTATTTATGCTTCCGCAATGCATCTTATAGAATCTCCTAAAGCAACAAGTGAAGAAGCGAAAAAGTTTAAATGAGGTAAAAACTCAATTCAACCCCCCCCCCCCCCCCCTTTCTTGTGTTTTTCTCACACCTTCACAAACACTATCACAACATCTCATGATACCATTTTCATTAATCTGAAAATCATCTCTTCGACTTTGATTCATCAAATTCAACCGATCTACTAACTCAAATCAGATTTCTGACCTTCTCGAATCTCATCAAGAATACCACTAGTAATCTTCAACATACCAAGCATAACTCCATAAGAAGTCTCTTCACAAACCAAACTCATATCACGAAATTGCTCAATCAGTTCTAACTCTTTTATTATCATCATCGGTATATGCGAAGATTCCTACTCAATGCATCAGCTACAACGCTTGCTTTATCTGAATGATAATTCAAACCAAAACCATAATCCTTAAAAAGTCCCAATATACTCCTTTGCCTTGCATTCAATTCTTTCTGATCAAAGAAATACTTCAAACTCTTATGATCACTAAACATCCCAAATATCGAACCAAACAAATAATACCTCCAAAGCTTCGACACAAACACATCAACAACCAACTCTAAATCCTGCGTTAGATAATTCCTCTCATGCACTTTAAGTTGCCTTGAAGCATAAGATAAAACTTGTTGATGTTGCATTAACACACCTCCCCATCCCATCAATGAAGCATCACAATATACAACAATGGTTTTGCCAGATTCGACAAAATCAAAACATGAGTTGTTGTCAGCCTTCTCAAAAGCTCTTGACACTTTCTTCACACTTTGCATCCAAAACAAAAGCTTGAACCTTCCTAGTCCACTACATCAATGGCAGAGATAACTTGGAAAAGTCCTTCAATGAATTTTCTATAATAATCTGCCAACCCAAGAAAACTTCTAATCTCAAAAACAGGTTTTGGAGCTACTCATTGCGATACAACTCCAACCTTCAACATATCAACCGCAATAACTCTACTCGAGATCACATGACCAAGGAAAATCACTTCCTTCAACCAAAACTCACACTTTGACAATTTTGCATACAACTGCTTCTCTTTCAACGCTGATAACACAATTTTCAGATGCTCAGCATGATCCTCTTTACTCTTCGAATATATCAAAATATCATCAATGAACACAATCACAAACTTGTCCAAATAAGGATGGAAAATCCTGTTCATATACTCCATAAATACACATGGTGCATTAGTCATAGCAAATGGCATCACGAAATACTCATAATGTTTATACCTTGTTTTAAAAGTAGTCTTCTAAATATCTTCAGCCTTCACACGAATCTGGTGATACCCAGATCTCTAATCTATCTTACTGAACACACTTGCAACAACCAACTGATCCATCAAATCATCAATCCTTTGAAGTGGACACTTATTCTTGATAGTCGCCTTGTTCAATTGTCTATAATCCACACAAAGCCTCACAAAACCTTCTTTCTTCTTAACTAACAAAATTGGTGCACCCCACAGTGACACACTCGGACAAAAGAACCTCTCCTCAAGAAGATCTTCAAATTGATTCTTCAACATATTCCATTCCGGTGTGGACATACGATATGGAGCCATTGCTACCAAACTAGTTCCAAGTACTAGGTCGATCGTAAACTCCACTTCACGTTCCGGAGGTAAATCACTTATCTCATCAGGAAAAACTTTCAGATAATCACAAATAATTGGCACACCACCAACTTCCCCACTTTATTAACACTCAAAGTTTCCATCAAAATAAACATCTCAGCACCATCCTACACCGAATCACCAAAAAAATATGTAAGCACTTAGCTTAACTCAAAACAATTCACTGCACACGTCATTAAGCTTGCAAGACATATCTATCCCATCCAACATGACTCCGTCTAATATCAGCAAGAGATTAAGGGTGATCAGTTCCTCAATTTGTCAATAGATAGCCGAAAATCATGATGGAGCATAAACCATATTTACCAAACTATAAGAGCGTTCATCGACACACTGAGCCACCACTCCACACTTGATGCTTCTTGGAGAACCACAAGCTTTTCCCCCACTTGTTTCATTCCCACTTCTGCAGACAAAGGTTAGAAATAAACATGTACCGGCAGTGTTTTCACACACATGTCACATACTAGGGAACAAATAACATTAGACAACTTGGTCGGACGAACCGACATGCTCTGATACCACTAATGTAACACCCTTTTCTACCCCAAAAATATAATGGCAAATACTTCACATTTATCAGAGTAATATTTTAAACATAATAAAAATCACCTCAAAGGACGTACATTTCTCAATAATTCAAATTAAAGTCAATGCTCCGTAAACAACGGGTTTTCCTAAAATTACTCAAAGATTGCTCAAATGGCAGCGGAACTCAAAAAGGGAAATCCAAAGTTTTCCTTGCACAACAACATAATCAAAATAACAAAAATCAATAAAACATGGTTTAAAACAAAGACCCTAACCCGATGTTACACTATCAGAGCAAGACCCTCTAAGTCAACCAAAATGGCAAAAACTCCAAAAAGTCCTCGACGACATCCACGACTAAACTTGGTCATCTGGACGTTACCTACGTGGAGGTAACATTTAAACAGGCAGGGTTAGTAAAACCATTCATAATAATCAATATAGGAATCAATATATAAAATCGCGTCATTTTCATATTCAACATCATCATAATCATCAAGGAAGCCTCAAAAAGCCATAATATCATAAATTACACCAAATTGTCACATACATGAAAATGTAACAAGACTCATGTATGTGGTACCAATTCATCAAATTCGATGGACACTGGGCCATCAACCCTCCATAGATCCATATCAATAGGATCGATTCTAAACAAGAACTGGTGCACAACAAAATATTTCACATCCGCATAATGTGACTGAAGCCACAAAAATCAAACACTAGACCGAAGTCTAGAATGCATATGAATGCATGATGCACGTGTCAATATCATCCACATAATAAACTCATTAGGCGCATCATCATTCATCAAAATCATCATAATATTCGTGTCATCATATAATCGTCAAAAACACATGGAATCAACATCATAACTCATCATCATTACTCATAGGAATCATTATACAATCATGTATTAATCACATATCAATCACAATCATACTCAAGGTAATTCATCAAGAAAATCACACCATCAAAGCATCAAAATAGTACCAACCTGCCTTTATTACGTTTTTTACTGTTGTTTTAGAGAGAGAAGAGAACGAACTCTACAGGGAAATTGTCAAGCCCTAATGTTGTCATGCCAAGGATTCATCCTATGGTTGAGGTTTGAAACAGGGAACTCCTATATGTTATCATGCAAAGGTTTCAACCTAAAGTTCTATCATCACTTCCTTATCAAAGGAAGTGATAGTCCTAGGGGATCATGTCAATGGGAAATAGAAAATAACTACGAAAATCATTAAAGCAGATAACAGTAAAGCCAAACAGTAAAGATGTATATGCAATGCAACAATACAAGCAGAGGGAGACTCACTCAACCTCTAAGCAATCAAGCAAAGAAAACAATCAAAACAGACAAGTAAAGGGAGCTTAGCTCAACCTTTCAATGCAAACACATCAGCTACAAAAAGAAAAACAACACACAAGCAAGGGAGGATTACCTCAACCCTTAATGCAAACAAGCAGAGGGAGACTCACTCAACCTCTTAATGCAATCATGCTCCTAGCTTAAAATAATCTATATATGAACCTATTCTAATGAATCAAGCAATGTCAAACAAGGGAGAGAAACCAAAATGAGCAACAGGGAAGTCATCCCAGGCTACATCAGGTTGGAGGTGCATCAACACCAGAGTCCATCATGGGCTCAACCTCTTGAGGAATGCACAGAATCCAACCAAAGGAAGGATTAGGCTCTCCCAAGAGGGATCCTATGTCAATAGGACTGAAAAGACTGGGTATTAGTCCTAGATATCAATCTAAGGTTTCTGGTTACAGTGTATCAACACAGAATGTCCACCTCAGGCTCAACCTGTTGAGGAATGCACAGAATCCAACCAAGGGAAGGATTAGACTCTCCCAAGAGGGATCCTAAGAAAGGGACTTGGAGATGGATGACAGTATATAAACCAATGGAATATACCATGCCAGGAATGTCAATCCAAGGCTCAACCTCCTGAGGAATTCACAGAATCCAACCAAGGGAAGGATTAGGCTCTCCCAAGAGGGCTCCTCATCAAGACTTGAAAGAGAAATATAGTGCAGACCAAAGGAATGTACTATACTGGTGAATGTCAATTCAAGGCTCAACCTCTTGAGGAATGCACAGAATCCAACCAAGGGAAGGATTAGGCTCTCCCAGGAGGGCTCCTCTTCAAGACTTGGAGAAAGAGGGTAGGGCAAAGCCCAGGGAATAAATCACATAGGGGGAAAGAAGGCATCACAATAACTTCTAAGAAACCCTAAAGACTAGTTACAAGGATCACCTAAACTAGGGGAATTAAAAAGCTCTATCAAATCCTAATCAATGTTCTAATGAGGTATCTACCTAAGTTCTATTCTATCAAGAAAGGATTTGAAACTTAGAGTTAACTAAAGCTCACTTAAAAGACTAATCTGTGAAGTTATCCTAGTTAGGGTCACCTAAACCATAATCAACTTGCAAAATGGGGGAATAATAGAAAATCACTTCTAAAAATACTACGAAAAATCCTAGATGATCCTAAATGTTTTAGGGAATCATAGGAGAAAATTCAGGATCAAAACCTAAATCTAAGGGGCCTAAACAATTCCTACATCTCAATGTGTACTAAAAGGAATCCAAAAGGGGGAAGTTCTAAAAACCTATCTCAAAATCAAACTTAGAGTCATCTAAAAAATGTAAGAAAAATCATACAATATCCTACAATGTATCAACATTCACCATGTAAAAAATCAGAGATTAAATCCAAGCATTGATATGGAAACAAAAATCTAGAAACTAACATGGCATTATTTCTATTCATGGAAGAGCACATAAAAGAAAAATACAAAATTAATTGAAAAAAGAATTAAAATTGCAATTAAAAATTATGGCAAAATTCTAGACATGTCAAACTATCTACCATATTTTCTCATGATTTATGGACATTATTCATTATTTTCTATGAATTAAAACAAACAAGCAATCATATAGAAAATAAAAGAAAAATGAATATAAAGTGGAAACAGGCCAGGGGTGCGGATAGTATTATTCATGCGTGCTATTTGCTAATGGGCCACGCAGTGGGGGTGCAGACAGCGAAGGAACCAAGGCCAAGCTGAGTATTAGAACTCAGCACTTTGCTAATGCCAAAACGCAGCGTTTTGATTAGTGCATGGCCACACGCGGACGAATCCTGGCCATTGGTTGTGAATACGGAGTCCAGGCAATGCGTGATCCAACGGCTGTTACGGAATCTGGCAGCTCGAAAATTAAAACGGAGGGAACATCCACGCGCGGTGGTGTTGTTCACAGACGGTGGCCGGAATTTTTCCAGTCATCTTCAACCTCTAGCCAAAAATGCAACTTCCTCATTTCTTCACCAAAATGTGATTTTCTTTAACCAAAACTGTGTATTTTTTCGTGTAGAATTCAAATATCAAATTTGTTTTCACTTTCCTCCATTAAAACTCAGAAATCATAAACCTCCAAGAATCTTTCAAGAATTTCCAACTTTCACAAAACTTAAAATTGAAGCCACTAATCTCTTCCTCTCACTTCCTACATCAACAATCTATGTTTCTTTTCCATTTTCATCCAATAATTAGAGAGATATTCGAACTACAACCTAGGGTGTAAATTCTTGAAGTTTCATGGAACTTAACCAAATTAATCCTAAAAGCTTCTACATACTCCAAGGATCATAATTATGTAAAAAATGGTGCAATAACTCATCATGAACAGAGCGTATGGATGAGAAATAAGAACCTTGTTCGGATCTTCAATGGTGGAGTGTTCTTGCACGAATTCTTGATCAAAGTTGTTCAAAATCGTTCAATGATGCTTGGAGAAGCTTCTTAAATCCTTAATTCCCTCTGAAATGGCTTCAAAGTAGAAATTCAATTTTCACCTCTAACAAACTTTTTCAAGTGCTTCTTACCTCCTCTTGCTCTTCCAATCACCAACCTTGCTATGAATTCATCCAGAAACTTATATAGAGTTGTTTTGGATCCTTATTTGGCCCAGTTATGGCCCAATTCACTCAATCCAAAATTTTGATTTTCCTCACTTTTTCCTTTGTAATTTCCATGAACATGGTGTGTGGAAGCTTCCAATTCTGTTCATATCAGTTCCTTATGATGCAAGGATCATGTGTTGCTGAGATTGATCCCTTGGAAATGAATGGATGATTGATTTTGCATTTGTTGCTTAAAGATGAAGAAACCATGAATTTCCACATGCAAATGGCTTCAAACTTGATTTGTAATTTTTCCAATGTTCTTAAAACATCATTTGGACTCAAAACAAGCACAAATATGACATGCTTTGGTTCGAAAATGAATTGACTTGAATTGGCCCTTTTCAAGCTTCCTTTAATGATTCATTCATGAATTCTTCTTCAAGAATTTCTCATTCTAATCCATGTCAATGGATTCTTGGTGCATGGTTAGCCAAATAAAATCATTTTGAACAACTTTCAAGTTGGACAAAATTCCATTTGAGGTATGTAAGATGGTGAACTTGACCCATAATCAAAATGGCCTATAATCACAAATTCCCAAAATACCCTTATCTTGCAAAGCTCATATCTTGAGTTCTACACATCCAATCATGGACTTCTATTACTTTTTGAAAAGCTAAGAAGATAAGGAACAACATTCGTGTTGGCCAAAAGTTCATGAGAATCATCCTTCTAGGTCAAAAATGTCATGCAAGTTGGTTGACTTTCAAGCTCCAAATTCACATTCCTTTGATGACCTGTAACTTGTCTGATTCATAACTTGAGTTCTATAAACCCTATTGTTGCACCCTAAAATTTGCTCAACCTTATTCACTTGGTTTATGTTTCAATATCATTAGCATTTGCATATAGAGTCATGTACATAGGTTACTCATCTGCATAGCATAAGCATAGCAAGTTATTCAACAGGGGACCAAGCATTATTCTCCTCTCTAGAGGCCTATCAAGAGGTTATTATTCAAATTCAATCTCATCCAAGTCATCAGAGGGAATTGGGAAGCTATCAAGTCAATGGATCAGGCAGTTCATCTATCTCCTATCTGAGGGTATCTGGGGATCATCAAAGAAATTGTGAGCTGTGGGCTAAGCATGGAGAGTATCTGGACATCATGGGAGACTTAGAAAGTCATTTGGAGAAGGAGACAAGTCATTGATATGATCACAAGAGTTGTGGAGGAAGACAGTCAACTAGGGTTTCATCTGGGTCAACCCTGGGTCAACCCTAGGTCAAAGGATTGTTTGAAAGGCATTGAGGGCTATTGAGGAGATGTGGGTTTCATCATTTGACATGAAGAATAAGGATATGTTGTTATGCTAAGAAGAATTCAAGAGAAATCAAGGAGAAGAGGAGTTTCTAAATTAGGGTTTCTGTGTAAAATCCCCTAGTTTAGGTCAAATTTCCAAGCAAGATAAGTCAAAATGCAAGCTTCAAATGGATCCTTGGCCAACATGAAACTTGTAGAGGATCTCAAGACCTTTAATTTTAGTGGTGGAAGACATCAAGGAGATTTATAGAACTCAAGTTATGGTCCTTGCAAGTTACAGGTCATCTGAGGTATCTGAAATTTTGTCTGTGAAAGTGACTTGACTTCCAAGCAATTTTTACCCCTCAAGGAGATTTCAAATGAATTTCTGGTCAACATAAGAATTGTTCCTCATTGTCTTAGCTTTCTAGAATGGTATAGTATGCCTTCATATGATTTGTGGAACTCTATTTATGGTCTTGGAAAGCAAAGGGTATTTTGGTCATCTCAGAATTACAGGTCATTCTTAGCCTATGCCTAAAACTCATACAAGGGAGCTTCAAATGAAAAACTTCCCAACATCAAAGTTGCTCAAAATGCCATTTTAAGTCAAGAAAAGAAGTCATGGAAGTTTGGAAATGCATGGAACAAGACTTGATAAAAGTTGGTGAAAAATGACTTAAAAAAGGCATATAACTTGAAAAAGTTCAAGTTGGAAAATGGTTTGAGAGATCTACAAGTCCAATATGGGTCATCCAATATACCAAATTGATTCCCAACATCATTTTAAAGACATTGGTTCAGCCACATTTTTGAGTTTAGGCTTAAAAATTGGACTTCCTTTGTAAAGTTGTTTCTTGCATCATAAGGCAACATGGTAAATCTTCACACAAGGCAAGGAAACGATTGGTTTTTCATGCATACACTCCTAATATATCATGAAAGGAGATTTTAACTCAAATTTACCCAAGGTGCAAGCATGATATGAGATGATTCAAGATACCATCAAATGATAAATTCATGAAAGTTCCACAAGTTTCTAGATCCCTCTAGGACCAATCTAGAAGCTTCCCATTCTGTTAATCCTCACCTATATAAGGAAATGAAGCCATTTGTGCATGGGTTGGTGATTCTTTGAGCTTGCAAACATTACTTTGAATCCTTCACTCCCATTTGCATTTTCCTTCCAAACTCCATTGAAACTTCATCAATCATCTCAGTTTCTGTTATCATCATCATCCACCATTATCATAGAGTAATTGGCAAACGAAATTGAAGAGAATTCGTGGCTGGTGAAGGTGATCCAAGTTTACACTCCAACTTGCATGAAGAGGGGGATAAGGTGATTCAAGAAGATCTAGCCACAACCATTGCAAACAGTAGAAAGCACACCATTGGAGGAGCATCTAGAAGCCATTACAAGTCTTGAATTGCAGCACAACTACCCCTGCCATCATCACTTGCAAGGTATGCAAAACCCTTCGAATCTCCTTATTTATGCTGTTGTAGATCATGTGGTTAAGATAGGAATGTTTAGAGACCATAGGGGATTAATTCTTGAGATCTAGGGAGAGTTATATGAAGTTTGATGGCAGAGTGGTGAAACTTTGATGAGCAAGAAATCCTAGTTTAGGGGATGATAATCATGATAGATTAGTTCAGAATAGTCAGTGCAATGTGGTGAGTACATTAGTACAAGAATTGGCAAGTTTGGTTATCATGCACACCAGGTACAATGCAGTGGTACCAGGATATTCTAGCTATCGGGTTCGATTATACATTGAGATTCAGCAAAATCTAGGGTTGGGACCTTGTAGAGAGTGAAGAGTAGAGCAGTTTTGGTGTTGAGATCGTGGCGTTTGGTTGAGTGAGGAGGGAGAGATGAGCAGTGGAAGTTTGTGCATGGAAGGATAATTCTGCAAAACCCTAGGGCTCGTTGGGGACGATGACCCTCAGCCATCAGATCATTCCCAGATTTTGACTTAATCCTCTCATCGTGCGGCCACGATTTAATGCTGAAAACGGAGGGAAAATTTGAATCCTCAAACGCAGCGTTTGAGTTAGTGGCCAGTCTGGGCTCAACTGCTTTTCGCGCCCCCCAACTTGCTGGGCCCAACGTATATCAATTGTTTTTTTTTACTTTTCATACCCCCTGCCTTTTATTTTATTTTAATTTCTTTTCATTTTCATGCATTTTCAAAAAATCATAATAAATCATAGATTGCATATTTTTTAATGGTTCTTTTTGCATTAATTTCTACAAGATGTCTAGAAAATTCTAAAAAATAAAAATTGCATTTTATTTTTTATTTGATATTTTTCCCATATTTTTCAAATAAATGCCTATTTTAGATGTTTCATTTCATACATGAATTTGTTAATTTTGGTTCTAATAGTTGCTTTAATATTTTTTGTCCATTCTTTTTAGGTTGGCTAATAGACATTGTTAGCTTGTGCATACAATTTAATTCATATTTTTAGGGATTAATTTTAGGTGTTTAGCTTAGGTGTGAACAACATGAACAAAATTAGGGTTTTAAATCAACTTAGGTGAGATAGTTTAGTTCTTTTAGGAAATTTTCATTTGAGTTTTGGGGTATGGACTATAGGGGTTATAGGTATAGGATAGATCCCCTTAGAAATCACTAGGATTCCCCTACTGCTATTGGTATATACTACTATATTTGATTGATTGGTGTGGTGTGCCCTCTGGGGTTATTGATTTGTCTGTGTGGGTATTGGGATTGTCTGGGGATTGGGGAAGCTGAAGACTTGTGATGATGAAGCCATTGGAGATCCAGAGCTTGAGGACCAATTTCCAGAGTGGATGAGGAGATGCCTGCTAGCAGCTGTTGAGGAGATTAGGGTTTAGGAGCTAGGCAGAGCTCTAGATTAAGAAAGCTTGATTTTCAAACATGGAAGGTTTTGACTGCCTCCATCCCTCTCTGTGATACAGAGTCTCTCTAAGACATTCACCCCCTTCCTTTGGAAGGCTTGGTGCTACTGTCTAAGGGATAGAACTCTTGAGAGAAAATATCTTATGTGTTAGTAGCAGTTGGTTTGCCACCCTTGGTAGTCAACTAATTGCTTAACACTCAATTCACTCTTGTGATTGATCCCTCAGCTTGGAGGATAGGACTTGAAGAAAAGCCCTTGTAGACTGAAGATTGATAACCAAAGCCCTTGCTTGAAGACTGTGGAGATGGAGAGTGATGCTTGTTGAAGCTTGTAGCTGATTGGAGATTACTTGGAGATAGGTGTTGATGCAGAGCTGCTGTGACTGTTTATTTTTCTGCTGTATTTCATTTCTGATGTATTGATTGGTTTTCCTGACTGTATTATTTGCTGTTTACCTTGTTGGGTTGAAAGTGAAGTCTGTTCACTTTTGCCTATTGTTTTCTAGGTTCGAGGTTGAGTGGGACTCCCTTGCCTCGCTTGTATTGTTGCATCCATGCATTTTACCGCTTTACTGTATATATCTGATATTGTTTCTGTTTCCGCTTATCCCGTAGGATCTCTGTTTCTCTTTGTGCAAGAGAGGAACATGATAGACACTAGGTCTTAACCCATGCATGATAACATTAGGTTAGTTTGTTTCCCTTCGCAACCGTAGGTTAGAGTTCTGTCTCTTCTTCCTCAAAACAAACAGAAAAACACCATAAAGATTTCAAACAAAATAAAAGACACTTCTTTCGTAAAAGAACGGGAATTCATCAAGACGTCATTCTTGTCCGCTTGGACTGCTAATCAGAAAAACCTTTTTCAGAAGGAATAAAATCAACCAAGACAGACTTGTGTCGTACGTGGCCCGAACTACGTTTGCTCTGATCTTTCATGCTGTATGAAAGTACGTAGGCATAGGATGCGATATCCTAGCGAGCAACCTTCCCCTCCTTTCCCGTAGGTAGGCGAACTACGTTGACTCTGATTTCTCGTTCCAGACGAGAATACGTAGGCATAAAGTGCGATACTTTGCCGAGTCATTTTATTTTCAGTTTCTTTTCTTTTAACCCCTGACCTGTAGAGTAGATATAAATAACAATCCATACCCGAAAACAAGCGTGGATCCCGTCGAGTACGACGGACGTGAGGGGTGCTAATACCTTCCCCTTGCGTAACCGACTCCCGAATCTAGGTTTTGGTTGCGACGACCATACCTTTCCCGTGTTGTGCGAGGTTTACTCTGAGCGTTTCCTTTCCCTCCCGTGGGATAAATAACGCGCGGTGGCGACTCTTCTGTTCAGCCGGCGCCGATTTTCACAGTAGCGACAACTGGCGACTCTGCTGGGGATCCAACGTCCCCTGGCTGCTAAGGACTGCGATGGTTCTTATGCATTTGGGATCCAACGTCCCTTAAGAGAGTCAATCCTAGCGCTTGTTTTCCCGTCGAGGATTTTGTATGGATTTATATTTCTGACCTTTATTTTCAGCATTATATATATTGATTATTATTGCTGTATTGGGGTGTGACGGGTGTTCTGATACTGAGTGAGAAGCCGGACCTGGGCTTGAGTGCACCTAGAATTAGAGTAGAGATTAGTTGGCGCCCGCTTGCTTTGCTTGCCTTGGTGTCCCGCGAAATCTACACTCAGACGAGGTTCCTCTGGTTGGCCTCATGCCCCTTCCTTTGGTTGGCGTGGGTTGCTGGTTAGTTGAATTGTCGACTCTGGGGACCGATCATTTGGAAGTTGGCTAAGTGAGGCCTCTTCAGGATTTGATGATGCCACTCCTTCTGGGAATCGTATCATCAACCCTGAAAGTCTGTGACGCCGACGACCGCATAGGATGCCATACCTTTGTCAGTTACTAGGACATCCACCTGTGAGAGGGTTTGGGGTTATGCAGGTAACTAGACTTTCAGATACCGGTAATTTCTTGATCAGAGATCCTGGGTATTTATGGAGAGTTATGAGGTCTGTCAGAGACCATTTGGAGATATGTTATGAGGTCTGTCAGAGATCAGTTGGATAGTTCTGAGGTCTGTCAGAGACCAGTTGAAGATGTGACTTGAGGTCTACCAGAGACCAGTTGGAGTTATGGTTTGAGGTCTGTCAGAGACCATTGTTGGAGCTTTGTGTTAGGTCTATCTGAGACCAGGGTTTGATGACTTCTAGAGGATCTATCTGAGACTTCTTGATATGGTTCAGGCTATTCACCTACGGCAGTTGGTCCCTGTTGCATGTTACTTGCATTACATTCGTTGCATACTCATCATCATTGCATCCCACTAACGTGTGTCTGTGCTGCAGGTGCATTTGCATTTCCCTAGTTCTAGTGTCCGGATTTCTGAGTGATTGTTCATGGCCAGCTTAAGAAGGACAGTTGCTTACAAATTGCCTACTCCTGATGTTGTTCCCCTGCTTGGGTTGATCTCTCTGGCTGATGAGGATGTTCGTAGGAGCTTCAGAATGAGCTATGGAAGACTATTGAGATTGGTGCGCAAACCCACAGAGATAGAGCTAGATGGGTTGTACGCTTTGATGCAATTCTATGATCCCGCATTGAGATGTTTTACGTTCGCTGATTTCATTATGGGGCCTACCATTGAGGAGTATGTGGAGTTTACTGAGTTACCCGTGCAGAACCAGGTTCCATTCATTCATTCTGGCATTAAGCCCAAGCCGGAAGACTTGGCCAAGGCTTTGCATGTGGATGCTTCTGAACTGTTGACTACTGTTTCCCATGGAGTTCCAGGCTTCTCACTCCAGTTCTTGATCGGTAAAGCTCAGGAGTACGCTAAGAGCGGATGTTGGATTGCATTCAATGCTGTGCTGGCTCTGTGCATTTATGGCATAATATTGTTTCCCAATATACCGGATTTTGTGGACTTCGATGCCTTCTACTTGTTTGCTGCTGGTAATCCTGTACCGACCTTGCTCGGAGATTTCTACCACTCGCTGCATTACAAGAATGAGAAGGGAAGAGGAAAGAATGTTCATTTCTGTGTACCGTTGCTGGATATGTGGTTTAAAGGCCACCTTCCCATGAAGGGATCTTTTGTGAAAAGTGCAACCACCGCTAGCTGGTCGGAGCGCTTGATGAGGCTATCTTCCGAAGACGTCGAGTGGTTTGATAGAGACCTGTTGGGAGCTGAGCTTATATTCAGTTGTTCTGGGTACCCTAATGTTCCGTTGATTGGAAGAAAAGGGTGTATCAACTACAACCCTTCTCTGTTGGTCCGTCAGTTCGGATATGCGCTGAAGAGCCCGCCAAAGGAGGAAGAAGTACAGGAATCTCTGTACTTCACCGGAGATCTGAAAGGGGAGTTATTGGCCAAGTTGCAGCACGCCTGGACGCGTATTAACCGAAGAGGGAAGTCGTTGTTAGGGAAAAATGACTGTCAGGCCTATGCACCTTATAGAGTTTGGATTCAAGAGAGAGCAAGTCAGTTGCGGATGCCATTTCCAGATGCACCAGTTCTTGTTCTCATTCCGGTAGCAGAGCCAACTACTGTTTCTAGGGAGGCCTACGAGCAAGTTGTGAAAGAAAAAGAAGCCTTGATGAAAATCAACGAAGGGTTAGAGCAGGAGCTAGCCCAGATACGCAGTGAGAAAAACAAGGCCGTGTATGCTTTCCAACAACAGGTTGAGCTAATGAACAGATTAGGGGCTGAGTTGACTGAGGAGAGGAAGAAGCGCGAACGTCTGGGGCAAGAGTTCAGAAGCTCCCATGACATGCTTGAATCCAAGAAGAAAGCGCTTGACATCTCTCACCGAGAGATCTCTTCTTGCAATAAGACTTGGAATGCTACACTCACCAACAATAAGAAGAGGGAGGATAAGTTGAAACAGCAAATCTCCGACCTCGAAGAGCAGTTGAAGTCCAGCATCAAGAAGTGTGAAGAAGAAGTGATGACCCGGTACAGTCTCCAGAATGCGCTAAACAAGGCCATCAAAGGCAGAGATGAAGTTGTGTCTCAGAAGCGTAAACTAGAAGATCGCTTCGGAGAGGGGGCATGGGAAGAAACTGCTGAAGACGTGCGGCGTGTTCTTAAGAAAAGAAACCAACTTGTTGAAGGGCTGCTTGCTCGACCAAGTCATCCAGAGACCAAGAAGTTGCTAGAAGAGTACCAGACTTATGGGGGTGTTTGATCATTTCATGTAGTAACTTGTATGCTTTATTTGCATAGTGCTGACCATCACCAGGATTGTTGGTTGAGGTCATGCCTTCTCTTTGTACTCTCAGTGATATTGTATTCCGGGCTTATTGATTTCTCAGCAATATATGAGGCTTTCTGTGATTCAACTCCAATCTTTATAATGCTTGCACCGACACCATCACACTAGAATCGGGGAATGAATTTCCCTAACGCACAAACACACATTGCATTGCATTCATATTCATATTGCATTACAGGTAATCTTTGGATGGTGTCTTATTTCCTGCTCTGTAACAGGTACTTTTCAGGATTGCAGATCAGCACCCGCACTGCTATTCTACTCGCACCAACTGTCAAAGAATCATGGATCAAATGCAGAACGAGATGCAAGATGTGCGCGAGAAGCTAGCTCTCTTTATGCAGACCATGGAAGCTATTGCAAAAGGTCAGGAGAATTTGCAAGCCATGGTCCAACCTCTGTTGGCCCGAAATGCTGGTCACGGTAATGAGGATCATCAGTCTGTGCGGGTCGATACTGTTCATGGAGATGGCACTCCCACGCCAGTGGCTCCACCTGTAGTCAATATACCTGCTGCTAATGTCAACAACGCTACCGCTGCTGTGAACGGTAATGTCGGAGTTGGGAACGAGACTGCTGTCCATAATGTTGGGCTTGGTGATGTCAACATGGGTGATAATATGGGAGGCAACGGCTTTGTCAATACTGGATTCGGGTTCAATGATCAGGGATTCGATAATGCTGGAAAATATGGTTTCAATGCTCAAGGCTTTGGGCAAGATGGTTATGGTGTGGCCAATCAGGGTTACGGAGGTTTCGGAAATGGAAACGGCGCTGGGTTAATGGCTTTTGGGCCTGCTGGAGGTGTTCAAGGGTACGGCAACAGAGGCCGAGGTCTGGTGATGAATCCGATCAGGGCTGGCCGTAATAATGGATATGACGGGTATGGAGCTGGGAATGGTATGTGGCAAGAAGATCAGCAGGAGGACGCTTTCTCCGGCGGAGGTTTCGAAGGGCCGATGGATGACTCCCAGAAGATCAAAATGCTAGAAGAGCAGATGAGGGGGGTCCTGAACCAAAGTGCTGTGGGCTTGGACATGGCAACAATGGGCCTGGTACCTGGATTGAGGGTGCCAATCAAATTCAAAGCTCCTGCGTTTGATAAGTATAAAGGGGACACATGTCCGAAAGTGCACGTATGGGCTTATTACAGAAAGATGTCTGCATACTCAACTGATGAAAGAATGCTAATGCATTTCTTTCAAGATAGTTTGTCAGGCCCTTCCCTAGAGTGGTATATGGGGCTGGAGCCAACTAATATCAAGACATGGAAGCAATTGGCAGAGGCATTTGTAGCTCATTACAAGTATAACAGCGACTTGGCGCCCAATCGGGTCCAATTGACAGGGTTGTCTCAGAAGAAGGGGGAGAGCTTTAAAGAGTACGCGCAAAGGTGGCGCGATATGGATGCCAGAGTCCGTCCTCCTTTAGAAGACAAGGAAATGAATGACATGTTCGTCGGCACATTCACAGGCTTGTTTCATGACATGTTGTTTCATACATCTCTGGCCAGTTTCTCAGATTTGATTCTGATGGGAGAAAAGATTGAACGTAACATTAAGCAAGGAAAATTCCAGGCGGAGGAATCAACTGCATCTGGCAGTAATAGGAAGGCTTTCGGTGGGCGCCGTCAGGGCGAGGCAAGCGCAGTGTTTGGAGGCCGAGGCAGAGGTCGAAACCAATATCATCAGCCGCAGCAGGTGGCGAGTGTTACTATCCCGTATCAACAACAACCACTTCAACAACAACAACCGTTTCAGCAGCAGCCAATGCAGCAACAACAGCAGCAGCAGCAGCCTCAGCAGGGTGCGCAGCAGGCTCAGCGAAGATTCCAGGGTGGTAAACTAAGAAGAGTGTTTGAGAAGCCTCCCTCAACCTATGCAGATCTGTTGCAGACGCTGTTGGGTCTAAATCTGGTAGAGAAGAGAACTCTGGCACCGATAACGGGAACGCCTCCGTATGGTTATGATGCAAGCAGGCACTGTGAGTTTCATTATGGGGCTCCGGGCCACGATATAGAGGGTTGCCATGCTTTTAAGCATGTTGTACAGGATCTTTTGGACAATAAGACTATCAATTTCGGAACGGCAGGTCCGAATATAGTGCAGAAACCCATGCCTAATCATGGGGCAAACGCCATTTTGACTGAGGAAGGGTTGAATCTGATTATGAATGTCGACGATTTAAAGACACCGCTGAGCGAGATAAAAAGCAGATTATTACAAGAGGGTGTTTATCCAGGATGTGACGAGTATTGCTTAGAATGCTGGACCCTAGCTGGGGGGTGTGATGATTTGAAGAAAGGCATTCAGGCTTTAATTGACGGGGGCACATTGCAGTTTGACCGAGTAGCAACTGAAGAGCCCGCAGGGGCAGTAGCAGATAATCAGAGCGATGTGGCCACTGTAACGATTCCTCGGAAGACAATCACTATTGCAGCACCGATCCAGCGACCACCGATCACCATAACTAAGGCCGGACCGATCCCGTACGAGAATACGAAAGCAGTCCCCTGGTCATACGGGTTGGAGGTATATTGTGACGGAATAAAGATTGATGTTGATAAACAGCCAGCGGAGACTGTCGAGAATGTGGTTGGTTCAGGAGGTATGACAAGGAGTGGTAGGATCTTTATATCACCTGAAGTGGAGGCCGAAAGACTAGCGAAAGGAAAAGGGAAGATGGTTGAGAATGTCCCAGTACAAGCGAGCGAAAAAGAAGCGGCATCGAAAGATGTAGAAGAGTTCATGCGCTTGATTCGAAAAAGTGATTATAAGATTGTGGAGCATCTGCAGCAGACGCCGTTCAAAATATCCATTTTGTCATTGCTCTTATGTTCGGAAGCTCACAGAAATGCTTTGTTGAAAGTCCTGGATACTTCCTTTGTACCCCAAGACGTCTCTGTAAATCAGCTGGAAGGAGTGTTGGCACATGTAAATGCAGGCCACAGCTTGGGCTTTACCGACTTCGATTTGACCCCGAAAGGGAGAGATCATAATATGGCGCTGCATATATCTGTTGAGTGTAGAGGATCAGTAATGTCGCATGTATTGGTCGACACCGGATCGTCTTTGAATGTGATGCCCAAGAAAGCGATGATGAAGCTGGATGTCAGAGGAATCCTGTGCACGCCCAGTGACTTGGTAGTCAGAGCGTTTGACGGCACGCGAAGAACAGTCTTTGGATCGATAACATTGCCCTTACAAGTAGGGCCGGAGGTGTTTGCAACTGAGTTTTATATCATGGATATACAGCCTGCGTACAGCTGCTTGCTCGGAAGACCTTGGATCCATGGGGCTGGGGCAGTTACATCTACCTTGCATCAGAAGTTGAAATATATGGTCGGAGACAGCGTAGTCACCGTATGCGGAGAAGAAAACATTCTGGTCAGCCATCTATCGTCATTTAAATATGTGGAGGTCGACGGAGAGATCCACGAAACACCCTGCCAGACATTTGAAGGTTTGCGTGTCAAGGACAAAGGTCCCGGGCCGAGCAAAGTGCCAGAGATAGCCGTCTCATCGTATAAAGAAGCTCAAGCTCTGGTAGAGGCAGAAGAAGCAAAGGGCTGGGGCAAAGTGCTGGATATTCCCGTGAAGATGGACCGGTTCGGGTTGGGATATCAACCGTCGTCATCCACTCCTGCTGTGGGGGCACCCCGTTTCAGAGGGCCAACCACCATCTCTGCCAGTGGAGTATGTCATGAAACCATCAACGCTGCTTCGGAGTCTGACGAAGGAGACAACGACTGTGATATGGATGCCTGGATTCAGCCAAGCACGCCAGGACAAGGACTGTGCAACTGGTCTATTCAGGAGCTTGTTCCTGTGACTCTTAAACAGTAATGCTTTGCTTTATTAATGGTTGAATAATCTGATGTCTTGCCCGGGGCATCATGATTTGCTTAGGGATGTGTTGTTATGAACATTGCGTGTTAATCATTAAATAAATGGCGTTTTTTCATGTGCAAATACTGTAATCTCTGTCTTTCTTGTTTTGTATTTTTCAATAAAATGGCAACGTGGTTATTCGCTTTATATGCATTTTGAAGCACTTAACCATTCTTTTTGCAGGATAACATTTTTAGATGACATCCTTGAACCACCTATGACTCGTCCCGACTTTGAGCACCCGGTATTTTAGGCCGAAGAAGAGGTTGTCGAAGATAGTAACGTTCCTGAAGAACTGTCTTGGTTGGTGAAGCAAGAGGAAAGAGCCATTCTGCCTCACGATGAGGTCATTGAAATTATCAATTTGGGGTCGGAAGGGGTTGAGAAGAATATTCGTATCGGAGCCGCACTGCAGGGCGATATCAAGCGAAGACTGGTTGAAATGCTCCGAGAGTATAGTGATGTATTCGCTTGGTCGTATGAAGATATGCCAGGGCTCGTTACAGATATGGTTGTGCACCGCCTGCCACTGAAAGAAGAATGCCCGCCGGTCAAACAAAAGCTTCGCAGAACTCGACCAGATATGGCAGTGAAGATCAAAAAGGAAGTTCAAAAACAGTGGGACGCTGGTTTCCTGGCTGTAACAAAATATCCCTCATGGGTTGCTAACATCGTACCAGTGCCAAAGAAAGACGGCAAGGTTCGAATGTGCGTGGATTATAGAGATTTGAATAAAGCAAGCCCAAAAGACGATTTTCCGCTTCCTCATATTGACGTGCTAGTTGATAATACTGCTCAATACTCCGTATTCTCCTTCATGGATGGCTTTTCAGGCTATAATCAGATTAAAATGGCGCCAGAGGACATGGAGAAGACTACTTTCATAACGCCTTGGGGAACATTTTGCTACAAAGTGATGCCCTTTGGTTTGAAAAATGCTGGGGCAACATATCAGCGTGCGATGACGACTCTTTTCCATGATATGATGCATAAAGAGATCAGAGTTTATGTTGACGATATGATTGCCAAATCCCAGACGGAGGAAGAGCATCTGGTGAATTTGCTGAAGTTATTTAAAAGGCTTAGGAAGTTCAGGCTGAGGCTGAACCCTAACAAATGCACCTTCGGGGTGAGATCGGGTAAGCTGCTGGGGTTTATCGTAAGCGAAAGAGGAATAGAGGTTGATCCTGCTAAAATAAAAGCGATTCAAGAAATGCTGACGCCTAAAACAGAGAAAGAGGTGCGCGGGTTTTTAGGGAGGTTGAACTACATCGCTCGGTTCATATCTCACCTAACTGCTACGTGTGAACCATTGTTTAAGCTGTTGAAGAAAGATCAAGCTGTAACGTGGAACGAAAATTGTCAAAAGGCGTTCGATAAAATAAAGCAGTATTTGCAGGAGCCTCCCATTTTGATACCCCCAGTGGCAGGTAGACCCTTGATTATGTATTTGACGGTTCTTGAGGGAAGCATGGGTTGTGTTCTCGGTCAGCACGACGAGACAGGGAGAAAAGAGCATGCAATCTACTACTTGAGTAAGAAATTTACAGACTGTGAATCTCGATACTCGATGCTTGAGAAGACTTGTTGCGCGCTAGCCTGGGCCGCCAAGCGTTTGAGGCAATACATGCTGAATCATACAACCATGCTCATCTCGAAGATGGATCCTATCAAATATGTATTCGAAAAGCAGGCGTTGTCAGGGAGAATTGCCCGTTGGCAGATGGTCTTGACTGAATATGACATCCAATACGTCTCGCAAAAGGCTATAAAGGGGAGTGTGCTGTCTGAGTATTTGGCTGAGCAGCCTATTGAAGATTACCAATCAATGAGGTTTGATTTTCCTGACGAGGATATCATGTACCTAAAGATGAAAGATTGCGAAGAGCCGTTGCCAGACGAAGGGCCAGAGTTGGGTTCCAAGTGGAAGATGATATTTAACGGAGCTGTGAATGCTTACGGTAGCGGAATAGGGGCAATCATCACTACGCCACACGGGTCGCATATCCCGTTTACTGCCCGATTGACCTTTGCCGTTACCAATAATGAGGCCGAATACGAAGCTTGTATAATGGGGCTTGAAGAAGCCTTTGATTTGCGAATCAAGAATCTGGACGTATACGGAGACTCAGCTCTGGTGGTGAATCAGATCAAAGGGGAATGGGAGACGCGTCAGCCCAACTTGATACATTACATGAACTATGCAAGGAGATTGTTGCCTTTCTTCGACAAGGTTGAATTGCATCACGTACCGCGGGCAGAGAATCAAATGGCTGACGCCCTCGCCACGTTGTCTTCCATGTACAAAGTCAACTTCTGGAACGAGGCTCCTAGAATCATTATCTCTCGGCTTGACAGGCCAGCCTTCGTATTTGCCATTGATGAAGCATCTGATGACAAACCGTGGTATTTTGACATCCTTAATTTCCTGAAGAATAAAGAGTATCCTGCTGGGGCATCCAGTCAAGATCAGAAGACTCTCAGGAGATTAGCGGGTAATTTCTATTTGAATCCGGATGGCGTCTTATACAGAAGAAACCACGACTTGGTGCTGTTGCGTTGTGTAGACGAAAAAGAGGCAAAGCTGCTCATGGAGGAAATACACGAAGGTACCTTTCGTACGCATGCTGGTGGACATGTTATGACGAGAAAGCTGCTGCAGGCAGGTTATTTTTGGCTGACTATGGAAACTGATTGTTTCAAGTTTGCGAGGAAATGCCACAAGTGCCAAATCTATGCCGATAAGATCCATGTGCCTTCGAGTCCTCTAAATGTGATGTCATCGCCATGGCCATTCTCGATGTGGGGAATCGATATGATTGGAAAGATTGAGCCGACAACTTCTAACGGGCACAGGTTCATCCTAGTAGCAATCGATTATTTCACCAAGTGGGTAGAAGCGGCGTCTTACGCAAATGTAACTAAGCAAGTGGTGGCCAGATTCATCAAGAGAGATATCATTTGCCGATATGGGATCCCCGAGCGGATAATCACGGACAATGGTTCGAACCTAAACAACAAAATGATGAAGGAGCTCTGTCAGAATTTCAAGATCAAACATCACAACTCCTCCCCTTACTGACCCAAGATGAATGGCGCTGTCGAGGCGGCCAATAAGAATATCAAGAAGATCGTTCAGAAAATGGTGGTGACCTATAAGGATTGGCACGAGATGCTACCTTTTGCTTTGCACGGTTATCGTACGACGGTACGCACATCAACCGGGGCAACCCCGTTCTCGTTAGTATACGGAATGGAAGCGGTATCACCATTGGAAGTTGAGATCCCTTCTCTGAGGGTATTGCGAGACGTTCAGCTAGACGAGGCAGAATGGGTGAAAGACAGGTTGAACCAATTGAGTTTGATGGATGAGAAGAGGCTAGCTTCTCTAGCATACGGTCGTTTGTACCAGAGCCGAATGAAGAAAGCATATGACAAGAAAATACATCCGCGAAGCTTTCAGACGGGCGACCTTGTGCTGAAAAGGATTCTCCCGCCACAAGCAGATCACAGGGGCAAGTGGACCCCCAACTACGAAGGGCCATATGTTGTCAGGAAAGTCTTTTCAGGAGGAGCGTTGTTGTTGTCCACCATGGACGGTGAAGACTTTACGTCGCCTGCAAATTCGGACGCAGTTAAAAAATACTTTGCTTGAAATTGACCCGCTGGACAAAAAAAAGAGAGTCCAGGCAAAAATGGGGCATCCTGGCGAACCAAAAAAAACAGAATGAAAGGTTCGGGCAAAAGTTAGGGATAAAATTGAAAAAACGTACACCCGCGAAGTTGAAAACCTACACTGGGCGGCTTCGGCAAAAAAGGGTATCCCGGTGAACTGAAAACCCGTAAAGGGTGGTTCACGCAAAAGTTAGGGATTTGAAAAGCAAATGACTGCGGTCCGAATTTTATATTGCAGTGAGCATCAATGCGGGAGAATACCTGAGGGGTCGATTATCAGATACAACCTCTTCGGAAGTGTGGATACCGGGAAAGCTTTAGAGTCGGATAAGTCATAGGAGGATCAGTTCGTGGTGTTCGTCTGCACCCCGTTGCCGACATGTGTACAAAATTTAATTTGTCAAAATATTTGTGCTTCTTGTGCATACTTGTGTATTTGCTTTGCGTAGCTTCCTCTTTTCAGGAGTTACATCCCGTGTACAAAAACTCCGCCCATTCAGGGGCCCAATCAATAAAATATGTTATTCAGTACTTGATGCTGGTTCTTTACGGTTTTGTGCATGATAAAACGCCTAAGTTTATTGAAACTAGCATGTGTATAACATCACTGGCCCTTGCCAACAACTGCTAAAGCTTTGAATTAACTGAAAATAACGTCAATAACCTGAACTGATTTGGTTGCATAGGCTTGTCTTGTATTGCTTGTGTTGTTGCAGGTTTAATAGCCGTACGAGGAAGATGATCAAAAGGTTGCAATAACGAAAGAATTAATCTCCACGCAGATCATGCAGGTGCTTCCTGAAGAAGGATCGAACTCCCCAGCTAGTCGTAGCCTATCCAGAAGGACATGCTCCCGCAAAGCCATCTATCCTCAGCAGAATTGACGATTCCAAGATCGTAAGGATGTATTCAGGCAGTGTGGTGTCCCCCAGAAGGATTCCTTGTCTCAAGCAGAGGGGTTTAGCCGCAGAAGATTAATATTTGTGAGCTGTATTCAGGCAAGTTCACCTGTCCCGCAGGGTCAGGTACTCTCCCCCCAGCGGAATCAGTTGATTCCCCCAAGAGAATCATCCCATCCCCAGCGGAATTCTCTTTGCAAGTGTTTTCATTCCTCCCCGTGGAACTCGAAGATTAAGACTATCCCCGACAGAGTTGGTGCGAGTCCTAGCATTTATTTTGCCAGAATACCGTGTGATATCCGTTCACTCTCCAGCAGAAGTTCAATCATATCAGGCGCCTCGGCTATTCTCCCGCAGAGTTATATTCCCCAGCCAGGTGTTACCTCAACGAGGTGTTTGGTTTAAGTTCCCTGTTTCCCACCTGAGTCGACTTCACTCTTCCAGCGTTTATTTTGCTGGAATAACTCTGTAGCACCTGGCTATCCCCAGCGGAGTCGGCATTATCTGCAGCATCTATTTTTGCTGAAGCAGTTCCTGTATCTCGACTGTTCAAGTCCGCAATTGCATTGGCATATAGTGTCATACTTGCATCCACTACATAAAAGCGTAGCATTTCCATGTCGAATAGAGCATTGCATCATTGTCGAACGCATGCATTTTTGAAACATAAACTAGGTCGGCTAACCGTCGGGTTTCAAGTATTTGTTTCTCTTGCAGGTGGGAGGAGTTCTTGCTCCAATAAATCAATGAACATTCGAAGTCTCGGCATGAGACATTCAACGAAGTGTCAGCTGCGGCACTACTCCCCACAGAGTCAGCAGGATAAGTTTCTCTTTGTCCCTAAGCAGAGTTACTTATGTCCCCGCCAGGGTTTCTGGTTGAAGTTTCTCTAGTCCGACCAGCGGATGGTTTCCTTCAAGGTTGTTGTTACGTCAGCATTAAAAGGTTTCATGAACCAGAATTTCAGAGGCTACCGCCGGTTATCAGAGCAGGCATCCAGTGGTTTGGTTTCCAAATATCCCCAGTAGAGTCCGCTTCAAAGTCGCTGTCACGTCAGTGTTAAGAAGTTTGTGGTTTGGGATAGATGGGGAAATGAGTCCTAACGTGGACGGATTTATTGGCAGGTTTTCTTTGTGCTAGAAAAGTGGGGTCCTAACGTGGACAGTTTTATTTCCGGGGCTGATAGGAGGTGCTAGTCCTAACGTGGACAGGTTCGATTTCTCAGGATTGATAGAATGTGGAGTCCTAACGCGGACATTTCTTCCAGTTTGACGAGTATGAGTCCTGACGTGGACAAGTCTTATTTCCCCAGCAGGTCGAAGACGCGCAAGTCCTGACGTGGACAAGTTTATTTCTTCAGCAGGTTGAGATATGTGGAGTCCTAACGTGGACACGTTTTATTGTCTCAGTAAGTCAAGAGGCGAGTCCTGACGTGGACCAATCAAGACGCAACGAGAGTCCTGACGTGGACAGATCAAAAAGGTGTTCCTTACGTGGAAAGATGGCATTCCTGACGTGGGAAGAGAGATCGATATAGTATTCCTTACGTGGAAAGATTGAGTCCTTACGCGGACATATCAAGAGCATTCCTTACGTGGAAGAAGAATAGTTTCCTTACGTGGAAAGAGTTGGTATTCCTTACGTGGAAAGATCGAGTCCTTACGCGGACATATCAAGATTGATTCCTTACGTGGAAAAGATTATTCCTGACGCGGAAAGTGTAGTCCTGACGCGGACAGATCCAAAGGAAGTATTCCTTACGTGGAAAAGGTTGGTCCTGACGTGGACAGATCAAAGTTTGATTCCTTACGTGGAAAGACGAGTTTATTCCTAACGTGGAAAGATGAGATTCCTTACGTGGAAAAGAAGTGGTTTCCTTACGTGGAAAGGTGGAGATTCCTTACGTGGAAAGATTAGAGTCCTTACTTGGACAGATCGAGCAAAATTGTATTCCTTACGTGGAAAGAAGACGTATTCCTTACACGAAAGAGTTTAACGAAGAAAGACCGTTTATTCCTTACGTGGAAAGGTAAGTCCTAACGTGGACAGTGTTATTCCTTACGTGGAAGAGTTTATTCCTAACGTGGACGATTTATTTCTGACGAGAAGGCAGACGAGCCATCCCCAACAAAGTTGTTGAAGTTTTCCGAATTGACGAAGCAGGCGTCCTGACGTGGACAATGTTCTATCTCTGCGATGATAAAAATATTTTTTAGGCTGATGAAAATAATCCTCAGCACGAGAGCAGTGGGTTGTCGTAACAGCCAAATTCAGTCGATGAAGGTCGTTCCCCAAGCAGTGGCGCGGCTTATTTCTGCGGTTGGCAAATTTCCGGGTTCTAAGTATTCAACCGTCTCGTACCACGAATGTCTGAAGGCTCCGGGCTCTTCACCCAATCGGGTCCAAGTCGCTTGAATAGGGGCAGCTGTTGCACCCTAAAATTTGCTCAACCTTATTCACTTGGTTTATGTTTCAATATCATTAGCATTTGCATATAGAGTCATGTACATAGGTTACTCATCTGCATAGCATAAGCATAGCAAGTTATTCAACAGGGGACCAAGCATTATTCTCCTATCTAGAGGCCTATCAAGAGGTTATTATTCAAATTTAATCTCATCCAAGTCATCAGAGGGAATTGGGAAGCTATCAAGTCAATGGATCAGGCAGTTCATCTATCTCCTATCTGAGGGTATCTGGGGATCATCAAAGAAATTGTGAGCTGTGGGCTAAGCATGGAGAGTATCTGGACATCATGGGAGACTTAGAAAGTCATTTGGAGAAGGATACAAGTCATTGATATGATCACAAGAGTTGTGGAGGAAGACAGTCAACTAGGGTTTCATCTGGGTCAACCCTGGGTCAACCCTGGGTCAACCCTAGGTCAAAGGATTGTTTGAAAGGCATTGAGGGCTATTGAGGAGATGTGGGGTTCATCATTTGACATGAAGAATAAGGATATGTTGTTATGCTAAGAAGAATTCAAGAGAAATCAAGGAGAAGAGGAGTTTCTAAATTAGGGTTTCTGTGTAAAATCCCCTAGTTTAGGTCAAATTTCCAAGCAAGATAAGTCAAAATGCAAGCTTCAAATGTATCCTTGGCCAACATGAAACTTGTAGAGGATCTCAATACCTTTAATTTTAGTGGTGGAATACATCAAGGAGATTTATAGAACTCAAGTTATGGTCCTTGCAAGTTACAGGTCATCTGAGGTATCTGAAATTTTGTCTGTGAAAGTGACTTGACTTCCAAGCAATTTTTACCCCTCAAGGAGATTTCAAATGAATTTCTGGTCAACATAAGAATTGTTCCTCATTGTCTTAGCTTTCTAGAATGGTATAGTATGCCTTCATATGATTTGTGGAACTCTATTTATGGTCTTGGAAAGCAAAGGGTATTTTGGTCATCTGAGAATTACAGGTCATTCTTAGCCTATGCCTAAAACTCATACAAGGGAGCTTCAAATGAAAAACTTCCCAACATCAAAGTTGCTCAAAATGCCATTTTAAGTCAAGAAAAGAAGTCATGGAAGTTTGGAAATGCATGGAACAAGACTTGATAAAAGTTGGTGAAAAATGACTTAAAAAAGGCATATAACTTGAAAAAGTTCAAGTTGGAAAATGGTTTGAGAGATCTACAAGTCCAATATGGGTCATCCAATATACCAAATTGATTCCCAACATCATTTTAAAGACATTGGTTCAGCCACATTTTTGAGTTTAGGCTTAAAAATTGGACTTCCTTTGTAAAGTTGTTTCTTGCATCATAAGGCAACATGGTAAATCTTCACACAAGGCAAGGAAAAGATTGGTTTTTCATGCATACACTCCTAATATCTCATGAAAGGAGATTTTAACTAAAATTTACCCAAGGTGCAAGCATGATATGAGATGATTCAAGATACCATCAAATGATAAATTCATGAAAGTTCCACAAGTTTCTAGATCCCTCTAGGACCAATCTAGAAGCTTCCCATTCTGTTAATCCTCACCTATATAAGGAAATGAAGCCATTTGTGCATGGGTTGGTGATTCTTTGAGCTTGCAAACATTACTTTGAATCCTTCACTCCCATTTGCATTTTCCTTCCAAACTCCATTGAAACTTCATCAATCATCTCAGTTTCTGTTATCATCATCATCCACCATTATCATAGAGTAATTGGCAAAGGAAATTGAAGAGAATTCGTGGCTGGTGAAGGTGATCCAAGTTTACACTCCAACTTGCATGAAGAGGGGGATAAGGTGATTCAAGAAGATCTAGCCACAACCATTGCAAACAGTAGAAAGCACACCATTGGAGGAGCATCTAGAAGCCATTACAAGTCTTGAATTGCAGCACAACTACCCCTGCCATCATCACTTGCAAGGTATGCAAAACCCTTCGAATCTCCTTATTTATGCTGTTGTAGATCATGTGGTTAAGATAGGAATGTTTAGAGACCATAGGGGATTGATTCTTGAGATCTAGGGAGAGTTATATGAAGTTTGATGGCAGAGTGGTGAAACTTTGATGAGCAAGAAATCCTAGTTTAGGGGATGATAATCATGATAGATTAGTTCAGAATAGTCAGTGCAATGTGGTGAGTACATTAGTACAAGAATTGGCAAGTTTGGTTATCATGCACACCAGGTACAATGCAGTGGTACCAGGATATTCTAGCTATCGGGTTTGATTATACATTGAGATTCAGCAAAATCTAGGGTTGGGACCTTGTAGAGAGTGAAGAGTAGAGCAGTTTTGGTGTTGAGATCGTGGCGTTTGGTTGAGTGAGGAGGGAGAGATGAGCAGTGGAAGTTTGTGCATGGAAGGATAATTCTGCAAAACCCTAGGGCTCGTTGGGGACGATGACCCTCAGCCATCAGATCATTCCCAGATTTTGACTTAATCCTCTCATCGTGCGGCCACGATTTAATGCTGAAAACGGAGGGAAAATTTGAATCCTCAAACACAGCGTTTGAGTTAGTGGCCAGTCTGGGCTCAACTGCTTTTCGCGCCCCCCAACTTGCTGGGCCCAACGTATATCAATTGTTTTTTTTACTTTTCATACCCCCTGCCTTTTATTTTATTTTAATTTCTTTTCATTTTCATGCATTTTCAAAAAATCATAATAAATCATAGATTGCATATTTTTTAATGGTTCTTTTTGCATTAATTTCTACAAGATGTCTAGAAAATTATAAAAAATAAAAATTGCATTTTATTTTTTATTTGATATTTTTCCCATATTTTCCAAATAAATGCCTATTTTAGATGTTTCATTTCATACATGAATTTGTTAATTTTGGTTCTAATAGTTGCTTTAATATTTTTTGTCCATTCTTTTTAGGTTGGCTAATAGACATTGTTAGCTTGTGCATACAATTTAATTCATATTTTTAGGGATTAATTTTAGGTGTTTAGCTTAGGTGTGAACAACATGAACAAAATTAGGGTTTTAAATCAACTTAGGTGAGATAGTTTAGTTCTTTTAGGAAATTTTCATTTGAGTTTTGGGGTATGGACTATAGGGGTTATAGGTATAGGATAGATCCCCTTAGAAATCACTAGGATTCCCCTACTGCTATTGGTATATACTACTATATTTGATTGATTGGTGTGGTGTGCCCTCTGGGGTTATTGATTTGTCTGTGTGGGTATTGGGATTGTCTGGGGATTGGGGAAGCTGAAGACTTGTGATGATGAAGCCATTGGAGATCCAGAGCTTGAGGACCAATTTCCAGAGTGGATGAGGAGATGCCTGCTAGCAGCTGTTGAGGAGATTAGGGTTTAGGAGCTAGGCAGAGCTCTAGATTAAGAAAGCTTGATTTTCAAACATGGAAGGTTTTGACTGCCTCCATCCCTCTCTGTGATACAGAGTCTCTCTAAGACATTCACCCCCTTCCTTTGGAAGGCTTGGTGCTACTGTCTAAGGGATAGAACTCTTGAGAGAAAATATCTTATGTGTTAGTAGCAGTTGGTTTGCCACCCTTGGTAGTCAACTAATTGCTTAACACTCAATTCACTCTTGTGATTGATCCCTCAGCTTGGAGGATAGGACTTGAAGAAAAGCCCTTGTAGACTGAAGATTGATAACCAAAGCCCTTGCTTGAAGACTGTGGAGATGGAGAGTGATGCTTGTTGAAGCTTGTAGCTGATTGGAGATTACTTGGAGATAGGTGTTGATGCAGAGCTGCTGTGACTGTTTATTTTTCTGCTGTATTTCATTTCTGATGTATTGATTGGTTTTCCTGACTGTATTATTTGCTGTTTACCTTGTTGGGTTGAAAGTGAAGTCTGTTCACTTTTGCCTATTGTTTTCTAGGTTCGAGGTTGAGTGGGACTCCCTTGCCTCGCTTGTATTGTTGCATCCATGCATTTTACCGCTTTACTGTATATATCTGATATTGTTTCTGTTTCCGCTTATCCCGTAGGATCTCTGTTTCTCTTTGTGCAAGAGAGGAACATGATAGACACTAGGTCTTAACCCATGCATGATAACATTAGGTTAGTTTGTTTCCCTTCGCAACCGTAGGTTAGAGTTCTGTCTCTTCTTCCTCAAAACAAACAGAAAAACACCATAAAGATTTCAAACAAAATAAAAGACACTTCTTTCGTAAAAGAACGGGAATTCATCAAGACGTCATTCTTGTCCGCTTGGACTGCTAATCAGAAAAACCTTTTTCAGAAGGAATAAAATCAACCAAGACAGACTTGTGTCGTACGTGGCCCGAACTACGTTTGCTCTGATCTTTCATGCTGTATGAAAGTACGTAGGCATAGGATGCGATATCCTAGCGAGCAACCTTCCCCTCCTTTCCCGTAGGTAGGCGAACTACGTTGACTCTGATTTCTCGTTCCAGACGAGAATACGTAGGCATAAAGTGCGATACTTTGCCGAGTCATTTTATTTTCAGTTTCTTTTCTTTTAACCCCTGACCTGTAGAGTAGATATAAATAACAATCCATACCCGAAAACAAGCGTGGATCCCGTCGAGTACGACGGACGTGAGGGGTGCTAATACCTTCCCCTTGCGTAACCGACTCCCGAATCTAGGTTTTGGTTGCGACGACCATACCTTTCCCGTGTTGTGCGAGGTTTACTCTGAGCGTTTCCTTTCCCTCCCGTGGGATAAATAACGCGCGGTGGCGACTCTTCTGTTCAGCCGGCGCCGATTTTCACAGTAGCGACAACTGGCGACTCTGCTGGGGATCCAACGTCCCCTGGCTGCTAAGGACTGCGATGGTTCTTATGCATTTGGGATCCAACGTCCCTTAAGAGAGTCAATCCTAGCGCTTGTTTTCCCGTCGAGGATTTTGTATGGATTTATATTTCTGACCTTTATTTTCAGCATTATATATATTGATTATTATTGCTGTATTGGGGTGTGACGGGTGTTCTGATACTGAGTGAGAAGCCGGACCTGGGCTTGAGTGCACCTAGAATTAGAGTAGAGATTAGTTGGCGCCCGCTTGCTTTGCTTGCCTTGGTGTCCCGCGAAATCTACACTCAGACGAGGTTCCTCTGGTTGGCCTCATGCCCCTTCCTTTGGTTGGCGTGGGTTGCTGGTTAGTTGAATTGTCGACTTTGGGGACCGATCATTTGGAAGTTGGCTAAGTGAGGCCTCTTCAGGATTTGATGATGCCACTCCTTCTGGGAATCGTATCATCAACCCTGAAAGTCTGTGACGCCGACGACCGCATAGGATGCCATACCTTTGTCAGTTACTAGGACATCCACCTGTGAGAGGGTTTGGGGTTATGCAGGTAACTAGACTTTCAGATACCGGTAATTTCTTGATCAGAGATCCTGGGTATTTATGGAGAGTTATGAGGTCTGTCAGAGACCATTTGGAGATGTGTTATGAGGTCTGTCAGAGATCAGTTGGATAGTTCTGAGGTCTGTCAGAGACCAGTTGAAGATGTGACTTGAGGTCTACCAGAGACCAGTTGGAGTTATGGTTTGAGGTCTGTCAGAGACCATTGTTGGAGCTTTGTGTTAGGTCTATCTGAGACCAGGGTTTGATGACTTCTAGAGGATCTATCTGAAACTTCTTGATATGGTTCAGGCTATTCACCTACGGCAGTTGGTCCCTGTTGCATGTTACTTGCATTGCATTCGTTGCATACTCATCATCATTGCATCCCACTAACGTGTGTCTGTGCTGCAGGTGCATTTGCATTTCCCTAGTTCTAGTGTCCGGATTTCTGAGTGATTGTTCATGGCCAGCTTAAGAAGGACAGTTGCTTACAAATTGCCTACTCCTGATGTTGTTCCCCTGCTTGGGTTGATCTCTCTGGCTGATGAGGATGTTCGTAGGAGCTTCAGAATGAGCTATGGAAGACTATTGAGATTGGTGCGCAAACCCACGGAGATAGAGCTAGATGGGCTGTACGCTTTGATGCAATTCTATGATCCCGCATTGAGATGTTTTACGTTCGCTGATTTCATTATGGGGCCTACCATTGAGGAGTATGTGGAGTTTACTGAGTTACCCGTGCAGAACCAGGTTCCATTCATTCATTCTGGCATTAAGCCCAAGCCGGAAGACTTGGCCAAGGCTTTTCATGTGGATGCTTCTGAACTGTTGACTACTGTTTCCCGTGGAGTTCCAGGCTTCTCACTCCAGTTCTTGATCGGTAAAGCTCAGGAGTACGCTAAGAGCGGATGTTGGATTGCATTCAATGCTGTGCTGGCTCTGTGCATTTACGGCATAATATTGTTTCCCAATGTACCGGATTTTGTGTACTTCGATGCCTTCTACTTGTTTGCTGCTGGTAATCCTGTACCGACCTTGCTCGGAGATTTCTACCACTCGCTGCATTACAAGAATGAGAAGGGAAGAGGAAAGAATGTTCATTTCTGTGTACCGTTGCTGGATATATGGTTTAAAGGCCACCTTCCCATGAAGGGATCTTTTGTGAAAAGTGCAACCACCGCTAGCTGGTCGGAGCGCTTGATGAGGCTATCTTCCGAAGACGTCGAGTGGCTTGATAGAGACCTGTTGGGAGCTGAGCTTATATTCAGTTGTTCTGGGTACCCTAATGTTTCGTTGATTGGAAGAAAAGGGTGTATCAACTACAACCCATCTCTGTTGGTCCGTCAGTTCAGATATGCGCTGAAGAGCCCGCCAAAGGAGGAAGAAGTACAGGAATCTCTGTACTTCACCGGAGATCTGAAAGGGGGGTTATTGGCCAAGTTGCAGCACGCCTGGACGCGTATTAACCGAAGAGGGAAGCCGTTGTTAGGGAAAAATGACTGTCAGGCCTATGCACCTTATAGAGTTTGGATTCAAGAGAGAGCAAGTCAGTTGCGGATGCCATTTCCAGATGCACCAGTTCTTGTTCCCATTCCGGTAGCAGAGCCAACTACTGTTTCTAGGGAGGCCTACGAGCAAGTTGTGAAAGAAAAAGAAGCCTTGATGAAAATCAACGAAGGGTTAGAGCAGGAGCTAGCCCAGATACGCAGTGAGAAAAACAAGGCCGTGTATGCTTTCCAACAGCAGGTTGAGCTAATGAACAGATTAGGGGCTGAGTTGACTGAGGAGAGGAAGAAGCGCGAACGTCTGGGGCAAGAGTTCAGAAGCTCCCATGACATGCTTGAATCCAAGAAGAAAGCGCTTGACATCGCTCACCGAGAGATCTCTTCTTGCAATAAGACTTGGAATGCTACACTCACCAACAATAAGAAGAGGGAGGATAAGTTGAAACAGCAAATCTCCGACCTCGAAGAGCAGTTGAAGTCCAGCATCAAGAAGTGTGAAGAAGAAGTGATGACCCGGTACAGTCTCCAGAATGCGCTAAACAAGGCCATCAAAGGCAGAGATGAAGCTGTGTCTCAGAAGCGTAAACTAGAAGATCGCTTCGGAGAGGGGGCATGGGAAGAAACTGCTGAAGACGTGCGGCGTGTTCTTAAGAAAAGAAACCAACTTGTTGAAGGGCTGCTTGCTCGACCAAGTCATCCGGAGACCAAGAAGTTGCTAGAAGAGTACCAGACTTATGGGGGTGTTTGATCATTTCATGTAGTAACTTGTATGCTTTATTTGCATAGTGCTGACCATCACCAGGATTGTTGGTTGAGGTCATGCCTTCTCTTTGTACTCTCAGTGATATTGTATTCCGGGCTTATTGATTTCTCAGCAATATATGAGGCTTTCTGTGATTCAACTCCAATCTTTATAATGCTTGCACCGGCACCATCACACTAGAATCGGGGAATGAATTTCCCTAACGCACAGACACACATTGCATTGCATTCATATTCATATTGCATTACAGGTAATCTTTGGATGGTGTCTTATTTCCTGCTCTGTAACAGGTACTTTTCAGGATTGCAGATCAGCACCCGCACCGCTATTCTACTCGCACCAACTGTCGAAGAATCATGGATCAAATGCAGAACGAGATGCAAGATGTGCGCGAGAAGCTAGCTCTCTTTATGCAGACCATGGAAGCTATTGCAAAAGGTCAGGAGAATTTGCAAGCCATGGTCCAACCTCTGTTGGCCCGAAATGCTGGTCACGGTAATGAGGATCATCAGTCTGTGCGGGTCGATACTGTTCATGGAGATGGCACTCCCACGCCAGTGGCTCCACCTGTAGTCAATATACCTGCTGCTAATGTCAACAACGCTACCGCTGCTGTGAACGGTAACGTCGGAGTTGGGAACGAGACTGTTGTCCATAACGTTGGGCTTGGTGATGTCAACATGGGTGATAATATGGGAGGCAACGGCTTTGTCAATACTGGATTCGGGTTCAATGATCAGGGATTCGATAATGCTGGAAAATATGGTTTCAATGCTCAAGGCTTTGGGCAAGATGGTTATGGTGTGGCCAATCAGGGTTACGGAGGTTTCGGAAATGGAAACGGCGCTGGGTTAATGGCTTTTGGGCCTGCTGGAGGTGTTCAAGGGTACGGCAACAGAGGCCGAGGTCCGGTGATGAATCCGATCAGGGCTGGCCGTAATAATGGATATGACGGGTATGGAGCTGGGAATGGTATGTGGCAAGAAGATCAGCAGGAGGACGCTTTCTCCGGCGGAGGTTTCGAAGGGCCGATGGATGACTCCCAGAAGATCAGAATGCTAGAAGAGCAGATGAGGGGGGTCCTGAACCAAAGTGCTGTGGGCTTGGACATGGCAACAATGGGCCTGGTACCTGGATTGAGGGTGCCAATCAAATTCAAAGCTCCTGCGTTTGATAAGTATAAAGGGGACACATGTCCGAAAGTGCACGTACGGGCTTATTACAGAAAGATGTCTGCATACTCAACTGATGAAAGAATGCTAATGCATTTCTTTCAAGATAATTTGTCAGGCCCTTCCCTAGAGTGGTATATGGGGCTGGAGCCAACTAATATCAAGACATGGAAGCAATTGGCAGAGGCATTTGTAGCTCATTACAAGTATAACAGCGACTTGGCGCCCAATCGGGTCCAATTGACAGGGCTGTCTCAGAAGAAGGGGGAGAGCTTTAAAGAGTACGCGCAAAGTTGGCGCGATATGGCTGCTAGAGTCCGTCCTCCTTTAGAAGACAAGGAAATGAATGACATGTTCGTTGGCACATTCACAGGCTTGTTTCATGACATGTTGTTTCATACATCTCTGGCCAGTTTCTCAGATTTGATTCTGATGGGAGAAAAGATTGAACGTAACATTAAGCAAGGAAAATTCCAGGCGGAGGAATCAACTGCATCTGGCAGTAATAGGAAGGCTTTCGGTGGGCGCCGTCAGGGCGAGGCAAGCGCAGTGTTTGGAGGCCGAGGCCGAGGCAGAGGCAAAGGTCGAAACCAATATCATCAGCCGCAGCAGGTGGCGAGTGTTACTATCCCGTATCAACAACAACCACTTCAACAACAACAACCGTTTCAGCAGCAGCCAATGCAGCAACAACAGCAGCAGCAACAGCAGCCTCAGTAGGGTGCGCAGCAGGCTCAGCGAAGATTCCAGGGTGGTAAACCAAGAAGAGTGTTTGAGAAGCCTCCCTCAACCTATGCAGATCTGTTGCAGACGCTGTTGGGTCTAAATCTGGTAGAGAAGAGAACTCTGGCACCGATAACGGGAACGCCTCCATATGGTTATGATGCAAGCAGGCACTGTGAGTTTCATTCTGGGGCTCCGGGCCACGATATAGAGGGTTGCCATGCTTTTAAGCATGTTGTACAGGATCTTTTGGACAATAAGACTATCAATTTCGGAACGGCAGGTCCGAATATAGTGCAGAAACCCATGCCTAATCATGGGGCAAACGCCATTTTGACTGAGGAAGGGTTGAATCTGATTATGAATGTCGACGATTTAAAGACACCGCTGAGCGAGATAAAAAGCAGATTATTACAAGAGGGTGTTTATCCAGGATGTGACGAGTATTGCTTAGAATGCTGGACCCTAGCTGGGGGGTGTGATGATTTGAAGAAAGGCATTCAGGCTTTAATTGATGGGGGCACATTGCAGTTTGACCGAGCAGCAACTGAAGAGCCCGCAGGGGCAGTAGCAGATAATCAGAGCGATGTGGCCACTGTAACGATTCCTCGGAAGACAATCAGTATTGCAGCACCGATCCAGCGACCACCGATCACCATAACTAAGGCCGGACCGATCCCGTACGAGAATACGAAAGCAGTCCCCTGGTCATACGGGTTGGAGGTATATTGTGACGGAATAAAGATTGATGTTGATAAACAGCCAGCGGAGACTGTCGAGAATGTGGTTGGTTCAGGAGGTATGACAAGGAGTGGTAGGATCTTTATATCACCTGAAGTGGAGGCCGAAAGACTAGCGAAAGGAAAAGGGAAGATGGTTGAGAATGTCCCAGTACAAGCGAGCGAAAAAGAAGCGGCATCGAAAGATGTAGAAGAGTTCATGCACTTGATTCGAAAAAGTGATTATAAGATTGTGGAGCATCTGCAGCAGACGCCGTTCAAAATATCCATTTTGTCATTGCTCTTATGTTCGGAAGCTCACAGAAGTGCTTTGTTGAAAGTCCTGGATACTTCCTTTGTACCCCAAGACGTCTCTGTAAATCAGCTGGAAGGAGTGTTGGCACATGTAAATGCAGGCCACAGCTTGGGCTTTACCGACTTCGATTTGACCCCGAAAGGGAGAGATCATAATATGGCGCTGCATATATCTGTTGAGTGTAGAGGATCAGTAATGTCGCATGTATTGGTCGACACCGGATCGTCTTTGAATGTGATGCCCAAGAAAGCGATGATGAAGCTGGATGTCAGAGGAATCCTGTGCACGCCCAGTGACTTGGTAGTCAGAGCGTTTGACGGCACGCGAAGAACAGTCTTTGGATCGATAACATTGCCCTTACAAGTAGGGCCGGAGGTGTTTGCAACTGAGTTTTATATCATGGATATACAGCCTGCGTACAGCTGCTTGCTCGGAAGACCTTGGATCCATGGGGCTGGGGCAGTTACGTCTACCTTGCATCAGAAGTTGAAATATATGGTCGGAGACAGCGTAGTCACCGTATGCGGAGAAGAAGACATTCTGGTCAGCCATCTATCGTCATTTAAATATGTGGAGGTCGACGGAGAGATCCACGAAACACCCTGCCAGGCATTTGAAGGTTTGCGTGTCAAGGACAAAGGTCCCGGGCCGAGCAAAGTGCCAGAGATAGTCGTCTCGTCGTATAAAGAAGCTCAAGCTCTGGTAGAGGCAGGAGAAGCAAAGGGCTGGGGCAAAGTGCTGGATATTCCCGTGAAGATGGACCGGTTCGGGCTGGGATATCAACCGTCGTCATCCACTCCTGCTGTGGGGGCACCCCGTTTCAGAGGGCCAACCACCATCTCTGCCAGTGGAGTATGTCATGAAACCATCAACGCTGCTTCGGAGTCTGACGAAGGAGACAGCGACTGTGATATGGATGCCTGGATTCAGCCAAGCACGCCAGGACAAGGACTGTGCAACTGGTCTATTCAGGAGCTTGTTCCTGTGACTCTTAAACAGTAATGCTTTGCTTTATTAATGGTTGAATAATCTGATGTCTTGCCCGGGGCATCATGATTTGCTTAGGGCTGTGTTGTTATGAACATTGCGTGTTAATCATTAAATAAATGGCGTTTTTTCATGTGCAAATACTGTAATCTCTGTCTTTCTTGTTTTGTATTTTTCAATAAAATGGCAACGTGGTTATTCGCTTTATACGCATTTTGAAGCACTTAACCATTCTTTTTGCAGGATAACATTTTCAGATGACATCCTTGAACCACCTATGACTCGTCCCGACTTTGAGCACCCGGTATTTCAGGCCGAAGAAGAGGTTGTCGAAGATAGTGACGTTCCTGAAGAACTGTCTTGGTTGGTGAAGCAAGAGGAAAGAGCCATTCTGCCTCACGATGAGGTCATTGAAATTATCAATTTGGGGTCAGAAGGGGTTGAGAAGAATATTCGTATCGGAGCCGCACTGCAGGGCGATATCAAGCGAAGACTGGTTGAAATGCTCCGAGAGTATAGTGATGTATTCGCTTGGTCGTATGAAGATATGCCAGGGCTCGATACAGATATGGTTGTGCACCGCCTGCCACTGAAAGAAGAATGCCCGCCGGTCAAACAAAAGCTTCGCAGAACTCGACCAGATATGGCAGTGAAGATCAAAGAGGAAGTTCAAAAACAGTGGGACGCTGGTTTCCTGGCTGTAACAAAATATCCCTCATGGGTTGCTAACATCGTACCAGTGCCAAAGAAAGACGGCAAGGTTCGAATGTGCGTGGATTATAGAGATTTGAATAAAGCAAGCCCAAAAGACGATTTTCCGCTTCCTCATATTGACGTGCTAGTTGATAATACTGCTCAATACTCCGTATTCTCCTTCATGGATGGCTTTTCAGGCTATAATCAGATTAAAATGGCGCCAGAGGACATGGAGAAGACTACTTTCATAACGCCTTGGGGAACATTTTGCTACAAAGTGATGCCCTTTGGTTTGAAAAATGCTGGGGCAACATATCAGCGTGCGATGACGACTCTTTTCCATGATATGATGCATAAAGAGATCGAAATTTATGTTGACGATATGATTGCCAAATCCCAGACGGAGGAAGAGCATCTGGTGAATCTGCTGAAGTTATTTAAAAGGCTTAGGAAGTTCAGGCTGAGGCTGAACCCTAACAAATGCACCTTCGGGGTGAGATCGGGTAAGCTGCTGGGGTTTATCGTAAGCGAAAGAGGAATAGAGGTTGATCCTGCTAAAATAAAAGCGATTCAAGAAATGCTGACGCCTAAAACAGAGAAAGAGGTGCGCGGGTTTTTAGGGAGGTTGAACTACATCGCTCGGTTCATATCTCACCTAACTGCTACGTGTGAACCATTGTTTAAGCTGTTGAAGAAAGATCAAGCTGTAACGTGGAACGAAAATTGTCAAAAGGCGTTCGATAAAACAAAGCAGTATTTGCAGGAGCCTCCCATTTTGATACCCCCAGTGGCAGGTAGACCCTTGATTATGTATTTGACGGTTCTTGAGGGAAGCATGGGTTGTGTTCTCGGTCAGCACGACGAGACAGGGAGAAAAGAGCATGCAATCTACTACTTGAGTAAGAAATTTACAGACTGTGAATCTCGATACTCGATGCTTGAGAAGACTTGTTGCGCGCTAGCCTGGGCCGCCAAGCGTTTGAGGCAATACATGCTGAATCATACAACCATGCTCATCTCGAAGATGGATCCTATCAAATATGTATTCGAAAAGCAGGCGTTGTCAGGGAGAATTGCCCGTTGGCAGATGGTCTTGACTGAATATGACATCCAATACGTCTCGCAAAAGGCTATAAAGGGGAGTGTGCTGTCTGAGTATTTGGCTGAGCAGCCTATTGAAGATTACCAATCAATGAGGTTTGATTTTCCTGACGAGGATATCATGTACCTAAAGATGAAAGATTGCGAAGAGCCGTTGCTAGACGAAGGGCCAAAGTTGGGTTCCAAGTGGAAGATGATATTTGACGGAGCTGTGAATGCTTACGGTAGCGGAATAGGGGCAATCATCACTACGCCACACGGGTCGCATATCTCGTTTACTGCCCGATTGACCTTTGCCGTTACCAATAATGAGGCCGAATACGAAGCTTGTATAATGGGGCTTGAAGAAGCCATTGATTTGCGAATCAAGAATCTGGACGTATACGGAGACTCAGCTCTGGTGGTGAATCAGATCAAAGGGGAATGGGAGACGCGTCAGCCCAACTTGATACATTACATGAACTATGCAAGGAGATTGTTGCCTTTCTTCGACAAGGTTGAATTGCATCACGTACCGCGGGCAGAGAATCAAATGGCTGACGCCCTCGCCACGTTGTCTTCCATGTACAAAGTCAACTTCTGGAACGAGGCTCCCAGAATCATTATCTCTCGGCTTGACAGGCCAGCCTTCGTATTTGCCATTGATGAAGCATCTGACGACAAACCGTGGTATTTTGACATCCTTAATTTCCTGAAGAATAAAGAGTATCCTGCTGGGGCATCCAGTCAAGATCAGAAGACTCTCAGGAGATTAGCGGGTAATTTCTATTTGAATCCGGATGGCGTCTTATACAGAAGAAACCACGACTTGGTGCTGTTGCGTTGTGTAGACGAAAAAGAGGCAAAGCTGCTCATGGAGGAAATACACGAAGGTACCTTTGGTACGCATGCTGGTGGACATGTTATGACGAGAAAGCTGCTGCGGGCAGGTTATTTTTGGCTGACTATGGAAACTGATTGTTTCAAGTTTGCGAGGAAATGCCACAAGTGCCAAATCTATGCCGATAAGATCCATGTGCCTCCGAGTCCTCTAAATGTGATGTCATCGCCATGGCCATTCTCGATGTGGGGAATCGATATGATTGGAAAGATTGAGCCGACAGCTTCTAACGGGCACAGGTTCATCCTAGTAGCAATCGATTATTTCACCAAGTGGGTAGAAGCAGCGTCTTACGCAAATGTAACTAAGCAAGTGGTGGCCAGATTCATCAAGAGAGATATCATTTGCCGATATGGGATCCCCGAGCGGATAATCACGGACAATGGTTCGAACCTGAACAACAAAATGATGAAGGAGCTCTGTCAGAATTTCAAGATCGAACATCACAACTCCTCCCCTTACCGACCCAAGATGAATGGCGCTGCCGAGGCGGCCAATAAGAATATCAAGAAGATCGTTCAGAAAATGGTGGTGACCTATAAGGATTGGCACGAGATGCTACCTTTTGCTTTGCACGGTTATCGTACGACGGTACGCACATCAACCGGGGCAACCCCGTTCTCGTTAGTATACGGAATGGAAGCGGTATTACCATTGGAAGTTGAGATCCCTTCTCTGAGGGTATTGCGAGACGTTCAGCTAGACGAGGCAAAATGGGTGAAAGACAGGTTGAACCAATTGAGTTTGATGGATGAGAAGAGGCTAGCTTCTCTAGCATACGGTCGTTTGTACCAGAGCCGAATGAAGAAAGCATATGACAAGAAAATACATCCGTGAAGCTTTCAGACGGGCGACCTTGTGCTGAAAAGGATTCTCCCGCCACAAGCAGATCACAGGGGCAAGTGGACCCCCAACTACGAAGGGCCATATGTTGTCAGGAAAGTCTTTTCAGGAGGAGCGTTGTTGTTGTCCACCATGGACGGTGAAGACTTTACGTCGCCTGTAAATTCGGACGCAGTTAAAAAATACTTTTCTTGAAATTGACCCGCTGGACAAAAAAAGAGAGTCCAGGCAAAAATGGGGCATCCTGGCGAACCAAAAAAAACAGAATGAAAGGTTCGGGCAAAAGTTAGGGATAAAATTTAAAAAACATACACCCGCAAAGTTGAAAACCTACACTGGGCGGCTTCGGCAAAAAAGGGTATCCCGGTGAACTGAAAACCCGTAAAGGGCGGTTCACGCAAAAGTTAGGGATTTGAAAAGCAAATGACTGCGGTCCTAATTTGATATTGCAGTGAGCATCAATGCGGGAGAATACCTGAGGGGTCGATTATCAGATACAACCTCTTCGGAAGTGTGGATACCGGGAAAGCTTTAGAGTCGGATAAGTCATAGGAGGATCAGTTCGTGGTGTTCGTCTGCACCCCGTTGCCGACATGTGTACAAAATTTAATATGTCAAAATATTTGTGCTTCTTGTGCATACTTGTGTATTTGCTTTGCGTAGCTTCCTCTTTTCAGGAGTTACATCCCGTGTACAAAAACTCCGCCCATTCAGGGGCCCAATCAATAAAATATGTTATTCAGTACTTGATGCTGGTTCTTTACGGTTTTGTGCATGATAAAACGCCTAAGTTTATTGAAACTAGCATGTGTATAACATCACTGGCCCTTGCCAACAACTGCTAAAGCTTTGAATTAACTGAAAATAACGTCAATAACCTGAATTGATTTGGTTGCATAGGCTTGTCTTGTATTGCTTGTGTTGTTGCAGGTTTCATAGCCGTACGAGGAAGATGATCAAAAGGTTGCAATAACGAAAGAATTAATCTCCACGCAGATCATGCAGGTGCTTCCTGAAGAAGGATCGAACTCCCCAGCTAGTCGTAGCCTATCCAGAAGGACATGCTCCCGCAAAGCCATCTATCCTCAGCAGAATTGACGATTACAAGATCGTAAGGATGTATTCAGGCAGTGTGGTGTCCCCCAGAAGGATTCCTTGTCTCAAGCAGAGGGGTTTAGCCGCAGAAGATTAATATTTGTGAGCTGTATTCAGGCAAGTTCACCTATCCCGCAGGGTCAGGTACTCTCCCCCCAGCGGAATCAGTTGATTCCCCCAAGAGAATCATCCCATCCCCAGCGGAATTCTCTTTGCAAGTGTTTTCATTCCTCCCCGTGGAACTCGAAGATTAAGACTATCCCCGACAGAGTTGGTGCGAGTCCTAGCATTTATTTTTCCAGAATACCGTGTGATATCCGTTCACTCTCCAGCAGAAGTTTAATCATATCAGGCGCCTCGGCTATTCTCCCGCAAAGTTATATTCCCCAGCCAGGTGTTACCTCAACGAGGTGTTTGGTTTAAGTTCCCTGTTTCCCACCTGAGTCGACTTCACTCTTCCAGCGTTTATTTTGCTGGAATAACTCTGTAGCACCTGGCTATCCCCAGCGGAGTCGGAATTATCTGCAGCATCTATTTTTGCTGAAGCAGTTCCTGTATCTCGACTGTTCAAGTCCGCAATTGCATTGGCATATAGTGTCATACTTGCATCCACTACATAAAAGCGTAGCATTTCCATGTCGAATAGAGCATTGCATCATTGTCGAACGCATGCATTTTTGAAACATAAACTAGGTCGGCTAACCGTCGGGTTTCAAGTATTTGTTTCTCTTGCAGGTGGGAGGAGTTCTTGCTCCAATAAATCAATGAACATTCGAAGTCTCGGCATGAGACATTCAACGAAGTGTCAGCTGCGGCACTACTCCCCACAGAGTCAGCAGGATAAGTTTCTCTTTGTCCCTAAGCAGAGTTACTTATGTCCCCGCCAGGGTTTCTGGTTGAAGTTTCTCTAGTCCGACCAGCGGATGGTTTCCTTCAAGGTTGTTGTTACGTCAGCATTAAAAGGTTTCATGAACCAGAATTTCAGAGGCTACCGCCGGTTATCAGAGCAGGCATCCAGTGGTTTGGTTTCCAAATATCCCCAGTAGAGTCCGCTTCAAAGTCGTTGTCACGTCAGTGTTAAGAAGTTTGTGGTTTGGGATAGATGGGGAAATGAGTCCTAACGTGGACGGATTTATTGGCAGGTTTTCTTTGTGCTAGAAAAGTGGGGTCCTAACGTGGACAGTTTTATTTCCGGGGCTGATAGGAGGTGCTAGTCCTAACGTGGACAGGTTCGATTTCTCAGGATTGATAGAATGTGGAGTCCTAACGCGGACATTTCTTCCAGTTTGACGAGTATGAGTCCTGACGTGGACAAGTCTTATTTCCCCAGCAGGTCGAAGACGCGCAAGTCCTGACGTGGACAAGTTTATTTCTTCAGCAGGTTGAGATATGTGGAGTCCTAACGTGGACAAGTTTTATTGTCTCAGTAAGTCAAGAGGCGAGTCCTGACGTGGACCAATCAAGACGCAACGAGAGTCCTGACGTGGACAGATCAAAAAGGTGTTCCTTACATGGAAAGATGGCATTCCTGACGTGGGAAGAGAGATCGATATAGTATTCCTTACGTGGAAAGATTGAGTCCTTACGCGGACATATCAAGAGCATTCCTTACGTGGAAGAAGAATAGTTTCCTTACGTGGAAAGAGTTGGTATTCCTTACGTGGAAAGATCGAGTCCTTACGCGGACATATCAAGATTGATTCCTTACGTGGAAAAGATTATTCCTGACGCGGAAAGTGTAGTCCTGACGCGGACAGATCCAAAGGAAGTATTCCTTACGTGGAAAAGGTTGGTCCTGACGTGGACAGATCAAAGTTTGATTCCTTACGTGGAAAGACGAGTTTATTCCTAACATGGAAAGATGAGATTCCTTACGTGGAAAAGAAGTGGTTTCCTTACGTGGAAAGGTGGAGATTCCTTACGTGGGAAGATTAGAGTCCTTACTTGGACAGATCGAGCAAAATTGTATTCCTTACGTGGAAAGAAGACGTATTCCTTACGCGGAAGAGTTTAACGAAGAAAGACAGTTTATTCCTCACGTGGAAAGGTGAGTCCTAACGTGGACAGTGTTATTCCTTACGTGGAAGAGTTTATTCCTAACGTGGACGATTTATTTCTGACGAGAAGGCAGACGAGCCATCCCCAACAAAGTTGTTGAAGTTTTCCGAATTGACGAAGCAGGCGTCCTGACGTGGACAATGTTCTATCTCTGCGATGATAAAAATCTTTTTTAGGCTGATGAAAATAATCCTCAGCACGAGAGCAGTGGGTTGTCGTAACAGCCAAATTCAGTCGATGAAGGTCGTTCCCCAAGCAGTGGCGCGGCTTATTTCTGCGGTTGGCAAATTTCCGGGTTCTAAGTATTCAACCGTCTCGTACCACGAATGTCTGAAGGCTCCGGGCTCTTCACCCAATCGGGTCCAAGTCGCTTGAATAGGGGCAGCTGTTGCACCCTAAAATTTTCTCAACCTTATTCACTTGGTTTATGTTTCAATATCATTAGCATTTGCATATAGAGTCATGTACATAGGTTACTCATCTGCATATCATAAGCATAGCAAGTTATTCAACAGGGGACCAAGCATTATTCTCCTCTCTAGAGGCCTATCAAGAGGTTATTATTCAAATTCAATCTCATCCAAGTCATCAGAGGGAATTGGGAAGCTATCAAGTCAATGGATCAGGCAGTTCATCTATCTCCTATCTGAGGGTATCTGGGGATCATCAAAGAAATTGTGAGCTGTGGGCTAAGCATGGAGAGTATCTGGACATCATGGGAGACTTAGAAAGTCATTTGGAGAAGGAGACAAGTCATTGATATGATCACAAGAGTTGTGGAGGAAGACAGTCAACTAGGGTTTCATCTGGGTCAACCCTGGGTCAAAGGATTGTTTGAAAGGCATTGAGGGCTATTGAGGAGATGTGGGGTTCATCATTTGACATGAAGAATAAGGATATGTTGTTATGCTAAGAAGAATTCAAGAGAAATCAAGGAGAAGAGGAGTTTCTAAATTAGGGTTTCTGTGTAAAATCCCCTAGTTTAGGTCAAATTTCCAAGCAAGATAAGTCAAAATGCAAGCTTCAAATGGATCCTTGGCCAACATGAAACTTGTAGAGGATCTCAAGACCTTTAATTTTAGTGGTGGAAGACATCAAGGAGATTTATAGAACTCAAGTTATGGTCCTTGCAAGTTACAGGTCATCTGAGGTATCTGAAATTTTGTCTGTGAAAGTGACTTGACTTCCAAGCAATTTTTACCCCTCAAGGAGATTTCAAATGAATTTCTGGTCAACATAAGAATTGTTCCTCATTGTCTTAGCTTTCTATAATGGTATAGTATGCCTTCATATGATTTGTGGAACTCTATTTATGGTCTTGGCAAGCAAAGGGTATTTTGGTCATCTGAGAATTACAGGTCATTCTTAGCCTATGCCTAAAACTCATACAAGGGAGCTTCAAATGAAAAACTTCCCAACATCAAAGTTGCTCAAAATGCCATTTTAAGTCAAGAAAAGAAGTCATGGAAGTTTGGAAATGCATGGAACAAGACTTGATAAAAGTTGGTGAAAAATGACTTAAAAAAGGCATATAACTTGAAAAAGTTCAAGTTGGAAAATGGTTTGAGAGATCTACAAGTCCAATATGGGTCATCCAATATACCAAATTGATTCCCAACATCATTTTAAAGACATTGGTTCAGCCACATTTTTGAGTTTAGGCTTAAAAATTGGACTTCCTTTGTAAAGTTGTTTCTTGCATCATAAGGCAACATGGTAAATCTTCACACAAGGCAAGGAAAAGATTGGTTTTTCATGCATACACTCCTAATATCTCATGAAAGGAGATTTTAACTCAAATTTACCCAAGGTGCAAGCATGATATGAGATGATTCAAGATACCATCAAATGATAAATTCATGAAAGTTCCACAAGTTTCTAGATCCCTCTAGGACCAATCTAGAAGCTTCCCATTCTGTTAATCCTCACCTATATAAGGAAATGAAGCCATTTGTGCATGGGTTGGTGATTCTTTGAGCTTGCAAACATTACTTTGAATCCTTCACTCCCATTTGCATTTTCCTTCCAAACTCCATTGAAACTTCATCAATCATCTCAGTTTCTGTTATCATCATCATCCACCATTATCATAGAGTAATTGGCAAAGGAAATTGAAGAGAATTCGTGGCTGGTGAAGGTGATCCAAGTTTACACTCCAACTTGCATGAAGAGGGGGATAAGGTGATTCAAGAAGATCTAGCCACAACCATTGCAAACAGTAGAAAGCACACCATTGGAGGAGCATCTAGAAGCCATTACAAGTCTTGAATTGCAGCACAACTACCCCTGCCATCATCACTTGCAAGGTATGCAAAACCCTTCGAATCTCCTTATTTATGCTGTTGTAGATCATGTGGTTAAGATAGGAATGTTTAGAGACCATAGGGGATTGATTCTTGAGATCTAGGGAGAGTTATATGAAGTTTGATGGCAGAGTGGTGAAACTTTGATGAGCAAGAAATCCTAGTTTAGGGGATGATAATCATGATAGATTAGTTCAGAATAGTCAGTGCAATGTGGTGAGTACATTAGTACAAGAATTGGCAAGTTTGGTTATCATGCACACCAGGTACAATGCAGTGGTACCAGGATATTCTAGCTATCGGGTTCGATTATACATTGAGATTCAGCAAAATCTAGGGTTGGGACCTTGTAGAGAGTGAAGAGTAGAGCAGTTTTGGTGTTGAGATCGTGGCGTTTGGTTGAGTGAGGAGGGAGAGATGAGCAGTGGAAGTTTGTGCATGGAAGGATAATTCTGCAAAACCCTAGGGCTCGTTGGGGACGATGACCCTCAGCCATCAGATCATTCCCAGATTTTGACTTAATCCTCTCATCGTGCGGCCACGATTTAATGCTGAAAACGGAGGGAAAATTTGAATCCTCAAACGCAGCGTTTGAGTTAGTGGCCAGTCTGGGCTCAACTGCTTTTCGCGCCCCCCAACTTGCTGGGCCCAACGTATATCAATTGTTTTTTTTACTTTTCATACCCCCTGCCTTTTATTTTATTTTAATTTCTTTTCATTTTCATGCATTTTCAAAAAATCATAATAAATCATAGATTGCATATTTTTTAATGGTTCTTTTTGCATTAATTTCTACAAGATGTCTAGAAAATTATAAAAAATAAAAATTGCATTTTATTTTTTATTTGATATTTTTCCCATATTTTCCAAATAAATGCCTATTTTAGATGTTTCATTTCATACATGAATTTGTTAATTTTGGTTCTAATAGTTGCTTTAATATTTTTTGTCCATTCTTTTTAGGTTGGCTAATAGACATTGTTAGCTTGTGCATACAATTTAATTCATATTTTTAGGTATTAATTTTAGGTGTTTAGCTTAGGTGTGAACAACATGAACAAAATTAGGGTTTTAAATCAACTTAGGTGAGATAGTTTAGTTCTTTTAGGAAATTTTCATTTGAGTTTTGGGGTATGGACTATAGGGGTTATAGGTATAGGATAGATCCCCTTAGAAATCACTAGGATTCCCCTACTGCTATTGGTATATACTACTATATTTGATTGATTGGTGTGGTGTGCCCTCTGGGGTTATTGATTTGTCTGTGTGGGTATTGGGATTGTCTGGGGATTGGGGAAGCTGAAGACTTGTGATGATGAAGCCATTGGAGATCCAGAGCTTGAGGACCAATTTCCAGAGTGGATGAGGAGATGCCTGCTAGCAGCTGTTGAGGAGATTAGGGTTTAGGAGCTAGGCAGAGCTCTAGATTAAGAAAGCTTGATTTTCAAACATGGAAGGTTTTGACTGCCTCCATCCCTCTCTGTGATACAGAGTCTCTCTAAGACATTCACCCCCTTCCTTTGGAAGGCTTGGTGCTACTGTCTAAGGGATAGAACTCTTGAGAGAAAATATCTTATGTGTTAGTAGCAGTTGGTTTGCCACCCTTGGTAGTCAACTAATTGCTTAACACTCAATTCACTCTTGTGATTGATCCCTCAGCTTGGAGGATAGGACTTGAAGAAAAGCCCTTGTAGACTGAAGATTGATAACCAAAGCCCTTGCTTGAAGACTGTGGAGATGGAGAGTGATGCTTGTTGAAGCTTGTAGCTGATTGGAGATTACTTGGAGATAGGTGTTGATGCAGAGCTGCTGTGGCTGTTTATTTTTCTGCTGTATTTCATTTCTGATGTATTGATTGGTTTTCCTGACTGTATTGTTTGCTGTTTACCTTGTTGGGTTGAAAGTGAAGTCTGTTCACTTTTGCCTATTGTTTTCTAGGTTCGAGGTTGAGTGGGACTCCCTTGCCTCGCTTGTATTGTTGCATCCATGCATTTTACCGCTTTACTGTATATATCTGATATTGTTTCTGTTTCCGCTTATCCTGTAGGATCTCTGTTTCTCTTTGTGCAAGAGAGGAACATGATAGACACTAGGTCTTAACCCATGCATGATAACATTAGGTTAGTTTGTTTCCCTTCGCAACCGTAGGTTAGAGTTCTGTCTCTTCTTCCTCAAAACAAACAGAAAAACACCATAAAGATTTCAAACAAAATAAAAGACACTTCTTTCGTAAAAGAACGTGAATTCATCAAGACGTCATTCTTGTCCGCTTGGACTGCTAATCAGAAAAACCTTTTTCAGAAGGAATAAAATCAACCAAGACAGACTTGTGTCGTACGTGGCCCAAACTACGTTTGCTCTGATCTTTCATGCTGTATGAAAGTACGTAGGCATAGGATGCGATATCCTAGCGAGCAACCTTCCCCTCCTTTCCCGTAGGTAGGCGAACTACGTTGACTCTGATTTCTCGTTCCAGACGAGAATACGTAGGCATAAAGTGCGATACTTTGCCGAGTCATTTTATTTTCAGTTTCTTTTCTTTTAACCCCTGACCTGTAGAGTAGATATAAATAACAATCCATACCCGAAAACAAGCGTGGATCCCGTCGAGTACGACGGACGTGAGGGGTGCTAATACCTTCCCCTTGCGTAACCGACTCCCGAATCTAGGTTTTGGTTGCGACGACCATACCTTTCCCGTGTTGTGCGAGGTTTACTCTGAGCGTTTCCTTTCCCTCCCGTGGGATAAATAACGCGCGGTGGCGACTCTTCTGTTCAGCCGGCGCCGATTTTCACAGTAGCGACAACTGGCGACTCTGCTGGGGATCCAACGTCCCCTGGCTGCTAAGGACTGCGATGGTTCTTATGCATTTGGGATCCAACGTCCCTTAAGAGAGTCAATCCTAGCGCTTGTTTTCCCGTCGAGGATTTTGTATGGATTTATATTTCTGACCTTTATTTTCAGCATTATATATATTGATTATTATTGTTGTATTGGGGTGTGACGGGTGTTCTGATACTGAGTGAGAAGCCGGACCTGGGCTTGAGTGCACCTAGAATTAGAGTAGAGATTAGTTGGCGCCCGCTTGCTTTGCTTGCCTTGGTGTCCCGCGAAATCTACACTCAGACGAGGTTCCTCTGGTTGGCCTCATGCCCCTTCCTTTGGTTGGCGTGGGTTGCTGGTTAGTTGAATTGTCGACTCTGGGGACCGATCATTTGGAAGTTGGCTAAGTGAGGCCTCTTCAGGATTTGATGATGCCACTCCTTCTGGGAATCGTATCATCAACCCTGAAAGTCTGTGACGCCGACGACCGCATAGGATGCCATACCTTTGTCAGTTACTAGGACATCCACCTGTGAGAGGGTTTGGGGTTATGCAGGTAACTAGACTTTCAGATACCGGTAATTTCTTGATCAGAGATCCTGGGTATTTATGGAGAGTTATGAGGTCTGTCAGAGACCATTTGGAGATGTGTTATGAGGTCTGTCAGAGATCAGTTGGATAGTTCTGAGGTCTGTCAGAGACCAGTTGAAGATGTGACTTGAGGTCTACCAGAGACCAGTTGGAGTTATGGTTTGAGGTCTGTCAGAGACCATTGTTGGAGCTTTGTGTTAGGTCTATCTGAGACCAGGGTTTGATGACTTCTAGAGGATCTATCTGAAACTTCTTGATATGGTTCAGGCTATTCACCTACGGCAGTTGGTCCCTGTTGCATGTTACTTGCATTGCATTCGTTGCATACTCATCATCATTGCATCCCACTAACGTGTGTCTGTGCTGCAGGTGCATTTGCATTTCCCTAGTTCTAGTGTCCGGATTTCTGAGTGATTGTTCATGGCCAGCTTAAGAAGGACAGTTGCTTACAAATTGCCTACTCCTGATGTTGTTCCCCTGCTTGGGTTGATCTCTCTGGCTGATGAGGATGTTCGTAGGAGCTTCAGAATGAGCTATGGAAGACTATTGAGATTGGTGCGCAAACCCACGGAGATAGAGCTAGATGGGCTGTACGCTTTGATGCAATTCTATGATCCCGCATTGAGATGTTTTACGTTCGCTGATTTCATTATGGGGCCTACCATTGAGGAGTATGTGGAGTTTACTGAGTTACCCGTGCAGAACCAGGTTCCATTCATTCATTCTGGCATTAAGCCCAAGCCGGAAGACTTGGCCAAGGCTTTGCATGTGGATGCTTCTGAACTGTTGACTACTGTTTCCCGTGGAGTTCCAGGCTTCTCACTCCAGTTCTTGATCGGTAAAGCTCAGGAGTACGCTAAGAGCGGATGTTGGATTGCATTCAATGCTGTGCTGGCTCTGTGCATTTACGGCATAATATTGTTTCCCAATGTACCGGATTTTGTGGACTTCGATGCCTTCTACTTGTTTGCTGCTGGTAATCCTGTACCGACCTTGCTCGGAGATTTCTACCACTCGCTGCATTACAAGAATGAGAAGGGAAGAGGAAAGAATGTTCATTTCTGTGTACCGTTGCTGGATATGTGGTTTAAAGGCCACCTTCCCATGAAGGGATCTTTTGTGAAAAGTGCAACCACCGCTAGCTGGTCGGAGCGCTTGATGAGGCTATCTTCCGAAGACGTCGAGTGGCTTGATAGAGACCTGTTGGGAGCTGAGATTATATTCAGTTGTTCTGGGTACCCTAATGTTTCGTTGATTGGAAGAAAAGGGTGTATCAACTACAACCCATCTCTGTTGGTCCGTCAGTTCAGATATGCGCTGAAGAGCCCGCCAAAGGAGGAAGAAGTACAGGAATCTCTATACTTCACCGGAGATCTGAAAGGGGAGTTATTGGCCAAGTTGCAGCACGCCTGGACGCGTATTAACCGAAGAGGGAAGCCGTTGTTAGGGAAAAATGACTGTCAGGCCTATGCACCTTATAGAGTTTGGATTCAAGAGAGAGCAAGTCAGTTGCGGATGCCATTTCCAGATGCACCAGTTCTTGTTCCCATTCCGGTAGCAGAGCCAACTACTGTTTCTAGGGAGGCCTACGAGCAAGTTGTGAAAGAAAAAGAAGCCTTGATGAAAATCAACGAAGGGTTAGAGCAGGAGCTAGCCCAGATACGCAGTGAGAAAAACAAGGCCGTGTATGCTTTCCAACAGCAGGTTGAGCTAATGAACAGATTAGGGGCTGAGTTGACTGAGGAGAGGAAGAAGCGCGAACGTCTGGGGCAAGAGTTCAGAAGCTCCCATGACATGCTTGAATCCAAGAAGAAAGCGCTTGACATCGCTCACCGAGAGATCTCTTCTTGCAATAAGACTTGGAATGCTACACTCACCAACAATAAGAAGAGGGAGGATAAGTTGAAACAGCAAATCTCCGACCTCGAAGAGCAGTTGAAGTCCAGCATCAAGAAGTGTGAAGAAGAAGTGATGACCCGGTACAGTCTCCAGAATGCGCTAAACAAGGCCATCAAAGGCAGAGATGAAGCTGTGTCTCAGAAGCGTAAACTAGAAGATCGCTTCGGAGAGGGGGCATGGGAAGAAACTGCTGAAGACGTGCGGCGTGTTCTTAAGAAAAGAAACCAACTTGTTGAAGGGCTGCTTGCTCGACCAAGTCATCCGGAGACCAAGAAGTTGCTAGAAGAGTACCAGACTTATGGGGGTGTTTGATCATTTCATGTAGTAACTTGTATGCTTTATTTGCATAGTGCTGACCATCACCAGGATTGTTGGTTGAGGTCATGCCTTCTCTTTGTACTCTCAGTGATATTGTATTCCGAGCTTATTGATTTCTCAGCAATATATGAGGCTTTCTGTGATTCAACTCCAATCTTTATAATGCTTGCACCGGCACCATCACACTAGAATCGGGGAATGAATTTCCCTAACGCACAGACACACATTGCATTGCATTCATATTCATATTGCATTACAGGTAATCTTTGGATGGTGTCTTATTTCCTGCTCTGTAACAGGTACTTTTCAGGATTGCAGATCAGCACCCGCACCGCTATTCTACTCGCACCAACTGTCGAAGAATCATGGATCAAATGCAGAACGAGATGCAAGATGTGCGCGAGAAGCTAGCTCTCTTTATGCAGACCATGGAAGCTATTGCAAAAGGTCAGGAGAATTTGCAAGCCATGGTCCAACCTCTGTTGGCCCGAAATGCTGGTCACGGTAATGAGGATCATCAGTCTGTGCGGGTCGATACTGTTCATGGAGATGGCACTCCCACGCCAGTGGCTCCACCTGTAGTCAATATACCTGCTGCTAATGTCAACAACGCTACCGCTGTTGTGAACGGTAACGTCGGAGTTGGGAACGAGACTGTTGTCCATATTGTTGGGCTTGGTGATGTCAACATGGGTGATAATATGGGAGGCAACGGCTTTGTCAATACTGGATTCGGGTTCAATGATCAGGGATTCGATAATGCTGGAAAATATGGTTTCAATGCTCAAGGCTTTGGGCAAGATGGTTATGGTGTGGCCAATCAGGGTTACGGAGGTTTCGGAAATGGAAACGGCACTGGGTTAATGGCTTTTGGGCCTGCTGGAGGTGTTCAAGGGTACGGCAACAGAGGCCGAGGTCCGGTGATGAATCCGATCAGGGCTGGCCGTAATAATGGATATGACGGGTATGGAGCTGGGAATGGTATGTGGCAAGAAGATCAGCAGGAGGACGCTTTCTCCGGCGGAGGTTTCGAAGGGCCGATGGATGACTCCCAGAAGATCAGAATGCTAGAAGAGCAGATGAGGGGGGTCCTGAACCAAAGTGCTGTGGGCTTGGACATGGCAACAATGGGCCTGGTACCTGGATTGAGGGTGCCAATCAAATTCAAAGCTCCTGCGTTTGATAAGTATAAAGGGGACACATGTCCGAAAGTGCACGTACGGGCTTATTACAGAAAGATGTCTGCATACTCAACTGATGAAAGAATGCTAATGCATTTCTTTCAAGATAGTTTGTCAGGCCCTTCCCTAGAGTGGTATATGGGGCTGGAGCCAACTAATATCAAGACATGGAAGCAATTGGCAGAGGCATTTGTAGCTCATTACAAGTATAACAGCGACTTGGCGCCCAATCGGGTCCAATTGACAGGGCTGTCTCAGAAGAAGGGGGAGAGCTTTAAAGAGTACGCGCAAAGTTGGCGCGATATGGCTGCTAGAGTCCGTCCTCCTTTAGAAGACAAGGAAATGAATGACATGTTCGTTGGCACATTCACAGGCTTGTTTCATGACATGTTGTTTCATACATCTCTGGCCAGTTTCTCAGATTTGATTCTGATGGGAGAAAAGATTGAACGTAACATTAAGCAAGGAAAATTCCAGGCGGAGGAATCAACTGCATCTGGCAGTAATAGGAAGGCTTTCGGTGGGCGCCGTCAGGGCGAGGCAAGCGCAGTGTTTGGAGGCCGAGGCCGAGGCAGAGGTCGAAACCAATATCATCAGCCACAGCAGGTGGCGAGTGTTACTATCCCGTATCAACAACAACCACTTCAACAACAACAACCGTTTCAGCAGCAGCCAATGCAGCAACAACAGCAGCAGCAACAGCAGCCTCAGCAGGGTGCGCAGCAGGCTCAGCGAAGATTCCAGGGTGGTAAACCAAGAAGAGTGTTTGAGAAGCCTCCCTCAACCTATGCAGATCTGTTGCAGACGCTGTTGGGTCTAAATCTGGTAGAGAAGAGAACTCTGGCACCGATAACGGGAACGCCTCCATATGGTTATGATGCAAGCAGGCACTGTGAGTTTCATTCTGGGGCTCCGGGCCACGATATAGAGGGTTGCCATGCTTTTAAGCATGTTGTACAGGATCTTTTGGACAATAAGACTATCAATTTCGGAACGGCAGGTCCGAATATAGTGCAGAAACCCATGCCTAATCATGGGGCAAACGCCATTTTGACTGAGGAAGGGTTGAATCTGATTATGAATGTCGACGATTTAAAGACACCGCTGAGCGAGATAAAAAGCAGATTATTACAAGAGGGTGTTTATCCAGGATGTGACGAGTATTGCTTAGAATGCTGGACCCTAGCTGGGGGGTGTGATGATTTGAAGAAAGGCATTCAGGCTTTAATTGATGGGGGCACATTGCAGTTTGACCGAGCAGCAACTGAAGAGCCCGCAGGGGCAGTAGCAGATAATCAGAGCGATGTGGCCACTGTAACGATTCCTCGGAAGACAATCACTATTGCAGCACCGATCCAGCGACCACCGATCACCATAACTAAGGCCGGACCGATCCCGTACGAGAATACGAAAGCAGTCCCCTGGTCATACGGGTTGGAGGTATATTGTGACGGAATAAAGATTGATGTTGATAAACAGCCAGCGGAGACTGTCGAGAATGTGGTTGGTTCAGGAGGTATGACAAGGAGTGGTAGGATCTTTATATCACCTGAAGTGGAGGCCGAAAGACTAGCGAAAGGAAAAGGGAAGATGGTTGAGAATGTCCCAGTACAAGCGAGCGAAAAAGAAGCGGCATCGAAAGATGTAGAAGAGTTCATGCACTTGATTCGAAAAAGTGATTATAAGATTGTGGAGCATCTGCAGCAGACGCCGTTCAAAATATCCATTTTGTCATTGCTCTTATGTTCGGAAGCTCACAGAAGTGCTTTGTTGAAAGTCCTGGATACTTCCTTTGTACCCCAAGACGTCTCTGTAAATCAGCTGGAAGGAGTGTTGGCACATGTAAATGCAGGCCACAGCTTGGGCTTTACCGACTTCGATTTGACCCCGAAAGGGAGAGATCATAATATGGCGCTGCATATATCTGTTGAGTGTAGAGGATCAGTAATGTCGCATGTATTGGTCGACACCGGATCGTCTTTGAATGTGATGCCCAAGAAAGCGATGATGAAGCTGGATGTCAGAGGAATCCTGTGCACGCCCAGTGACTTGGTAGTCAGAGCGTTTGACGGCACGTGAAGAACAGTCTTTGGATCGATAACATTGCCCTTACAAGTAGGGCCGGAGGTGTTTGCAACTGAGTTTTATATCATGGATATACAGCCTGCGTACAGCTGCTTGCTCGGAAGACCTTGGATCCATGGGGCTGGGGCAGTTACGTCTACCTTGCATCAGAAGTTGAAATATATGGTCGGAGACAGCGTAGTCACCGTATGCGGAGAAGAAGACATTCTGGTCAGCCATCTATCGTCATTTAAATATGTGGAGGTCGACGGAGAGATCCACGAAACACCCTGCCAGGCATTTGAAGGTTTGCGTGTCAAGGACAAAGGTCCCGGGCCGAGCAAAGTGCCAGAGATAGCCGTCTCGTCGTATAAAGAAGCTCAAGCTCTGGTAGAGGCAGGAGAAGCAAAGGGATGGGGCAAAGTGCTGGATATTCCCGTGAAGATGGACCGGTTCGGGCTGGGATATCAACCGTCGTCATCCACTCCTGCTGTGGGGGCACCCCGTTTCAGAGGGCCAACCACCATCTCTGCCAGTGGAGTATGTCATGAAACCATCAACGCTGCTTCGGAGTCTGACGAAGGAGACAGCGACTGTGATATGGATGCCTGGATTCAGCCAAGCACGCCAGGACAAGGACTGTGCAACTGGTCTATTCAGGAGCTTGTTCCTGTGACTCTTAAACAGTAATGCTTTGCTTTATTAATGGTTGAATAATCTGATGTCTTGCCCGGGGCATCATGATTTGCTTAGGGCTGTGTTGTTATGAACATTGCGTGTTAATCATTAAATAAATGGCGTTTTTTCATGTGCAAATACTGTAATCTCTGTCTTTCTTGTTTTGTATTTTTCAATAAAATGGCAACGTGGTTATTCGCTTTATACGCATTTTGAAGCACTTAACCATTCTTTTTGCAGGATAACATTTTCAGATGACATCCTTGAACCACCTATGACTCGTCCCGACTTTGAGCACCCGGTATTTCAGGCCGAAGAAGAGGTTGTCGAAGATAGTGACGTTCCTGAAGAACTGTCTTGGTTGGTGAAGCAAGAGGAAAGAGCCATTCTGCCTCACGATGAGGTCATTGAAATTATCAATTTGGGGTCAGAAGGGGTTGAGAAGAATATTCGTATCGGAGCCGCACTGCAGGGCGATATCAAGCGAAGACTGGTTGAAATGCTCCGAGAGTATAGTGATGTATTCGCTTAGTCGTATGAAGATATGCCAGGGCTCGATACAGATATGGTTGTGCACCGCCTGCCATTGAAAGAAGAATGCCCGCCGGTCAAACAAAAGCTTCGCAGAACTCGACCAGATATGGCAGTGAAGATCAAAGAGGAAGTTCAAAAACAGTGGGACGCTGGTTTCCTGGCTGTAACAAAATATCCCTCATGGGTTGCTAACATCGTACCAGTGCCAAAGAAAGACGGCAAGGTTCGAATGTGCGTGGATTATAGAGATTTGAATAAAGCAAGCCCAAAAGACGATTTTCCGCTTCCTCATATTGACGTGCTAGTTGATAATACTGCTCAATACTCCGTATTCTCCTTCATGGATGGCTTTTCAGGCTATAATCAGATTAAAATGGCGCCAGAGGACATGGAGAAGACTACTTTCATAACGCCTTGGGGAATATTTTGCTACAAAGTGATGCCCTTTGGTTTGAAAAATGCTGGGGCAACATATCAGCGTGCGATGACGACTCTTTTCCATGATATGATGCATAAAGAGATCGAAGTTTATGTTGACGATATGATTGCCAAATCCCAGACGGAGGAAGAGCATCTGGTGAATCTGCTGAAGTTATTTAAAAGGCTTAGGAAGTTCAGGCTGAGGCTGAACCCTAACAAATGCACCTTCGGGGTGAGATCGAGTAAGCTGCTGGGGTTTATCGTAAGCGAAAGAGGAATAGAGGTTAATCCTGCTAAAATAAAAGCGATTCAAGAAATGGTGACGCCTAAAACAGAGAAAGAGGTGCGCGGGTTTTTAGGGAGGTTGAACTACATCGCTCGGTTCATATCTCACCTAACTGCTACGTGTGAACCATTGTTTAAGCTGTTGAAGAAAGATCAAGCTGTAACGTGGAACGAAAATTGTCAAAAGGCGTTCGATAAAATAAAGCAGTATTTGCAGGAGCCTCCCATTTTGATACCCCCAGTGGCAGGTAGACCCTTGATTATGTATTTGACGGTTCTTGAGGGAAGCATGGGTTGTGTTCTCGGTCAGCACGACGAGACAGGGAGAAAAGAGCATGCAATCTACTACTTGAGTAAGAAATTTACAGACTGTGAATCTCGATACTCGATGCTTGAGAAGACTTGTTGCGCGCTAGCCTGGGCCGCCAAGCGTTTGAGGCAATACATGCTGAATCATACAACCATGCTCATCTCGAAGATGGATCCTATCAAATATGTATTCGAAAAGCAGGCGTTGTCAGGGAGAATTGCCCGTTGGCAGATGGTCATGACTGAATATGACATCCAATACGTCTCGCAAAAGGCTATAAAGGGGAGTGTGCTGTCTGAGTATTTGGCTGAGCAGCCTATTGAAGATTACCAATCAATGAGGTTTGATTTTCCTGACGAGGATATCATGTACCTAAAGATGAAAGATTGCGAAGAGCCGTTGCTAGACGAAGGGCCAGAGTTGGGTTCCAAGTGGAAGATGATATTTGACGGAGCTGTGAATGCTTACGGTAGCGGAATAGGGGCAATCATCACTACGCCACACGGGTCGCATATCTCGTTTACTGCCCGATTGACCTTTGCCGTTACCAATAATGAGGCCGAATACGAAGCTTGTATAATGGGGCTTGAAGAAGCCATTGATTTGCGAATCAAGAATCTGGACGTATACGGAGACTCAGCTCTGGTGGTGAATCAGATCAAAGGGGAATGGGAGACGCGTCAGCTCAACTTGATACATTACATGAACTATGCAAGGAGATTGTTGCCTTTCTTCGACAAGGTTGAATTGCATCACGTACCGCGGGCAGAGAATCAAATGGCTGACGCCCTCGCCACGTTGTCTTCCATGTACAAAGTCAACTTCTGGAACGAGGCTCCCAGAATCATTATCTCTCGGCTTGACAGGCCAGCCTTCGTATTTGCCATTGATGAAGCATCTGACGACAAACCGTGGTATTTTGACATCCTTAATTTCCTGAAGAATAAAGAGTATCCTGCTGGGGCATCCAGTCAAGATCAGAAGACTCTCAGGAGATTAGCGGGTAATTTCTATTTGAATCCGGATGGCGTCTTATACAGAAGAAACCACGACTTGGTGCTGTTGCGTTGTGTAGACGAAAAAGAGGCAAAGCTGCTCATGGAGGAAATACACGAAGGTACCTTTGGTACGCATGCTGGTGGACATGTTATGACGAGAAAGCTGCTGCGGGCAGGTTATTTTTGGCTGACTATGGAAACTGATTGTTTCAAGTTTGCGAGGAAATGCCACAAGTGCCAAATCTATGCCGATAAGATCCATGTGCCTCCGAGTCCTCTAAATGTGATGTCATCGCCATGGCCATTCTCGATGTGGGGAATCGATATGATTGGAAAGATTGAGCCGACAGCTTCTAACGGGCACAGGTTCATCCTAGTAGCAATCGATTATTTCACCAAGTGGGTAGAAGCGGCGTCTTACGCAAATGTAACTAAGCAAGTGGTGGCCAAATTCATCAAGAGAGATATCATTTGCCGATATGGGATCCCCGAGCGGATAATCACGGACAATGGTTCGAACCTGAACAACAAAATGATGAAGGAGCTCTGTCAGAATTTCAAGATCGAACATCACAACTCCTCCCCTTACCGACCCAAGATGAATGGCGCTGCCGAGGCGGCCAATAAGAATATCAAGAAGATCGTTCAGAAAATGGTGGTGACCTATAAGGATTGGCACGAGATGCTACCTTTTGCTTTGCACGATTATCGTACGACGGTACGCACATCAACCGGGGCAACCCCGTTCTCGTTAGTATACGGAATGGAAGCGGTATTACCATTGGAAGTTGAGATCCCTTCTCTGAGGGTATTGCGAGACGTTCAGCTAGACGAGGCAGAATGGGTGAAAGACAGGTTGAACCAATTGAGTTTGATGGATGAAAAGAGGCTAGCTTCTCTAGCATACGGTCGTTTGTACCAGAGCCGAATGAAGAAAGCATATGACAAGAAAATACATCCGTGAAGCTTTCAGACGGGCGACCTTGTGCTGAAAAGGATTCTCCCGCCACAAGCAGATCACAGGGGCAAGTGGACCCCCAACTACGAAGGGCCATATGTTGTCAGGAAAGTCTTTTCAGGAGGAGCGTTGTTGTTGTCCACCATGGACGGTGAAGACTTTACGTCGCCTGTAAATTCGGACGCAGTTAAAAAATACTTTTCTTGAAATTGACCCGCTGGACAAAAAAAGAGAGTCCAGGCAAAAATGGGGCATCCTGGCGAACCAAAAAAAACAGAATGAAAGGTTCGGGCAAAAGTTAGGGATAAAATTTAAAAAACATACACCCGCGAAGTTGAAAACCTACACTAGGCGGCTTCGGCAAAAAAGGGTATCCCGGTGAACTGAAAACCCGTAAAGGGCGGTTCACGCAAAAGTTAGGGATTTGAAAAGCAAATGACTGCGGTCCTAATTTGATATTGCAGTGAGCATCAATGCGGGAGAATACCTGAGGGGTCGATTATCAGATACAACCTCTTCGGAAGTGTGGATACCGGGAAAGCTTTAGAGTCGGATAAGTCATAGGAGGATCAGTCTGTGGTGTTCGTCTGCACCCCGTTGCCGACATGTGTACAAAATTTAATATGTCAAAATATTTGTGCTTCTTGTGCATACTTGTGTATTTGCTTTGCGTAGCTTCCTCTTTTCAGGAGTTACATCCCGTGTACAAAAACTCCGCCCATTCAGGGGCCCAATCAATAAAATATGTTATTCAGTACTTGATGCTGGTTCTTTACGGTTTTGTGCATGATAAAACGCCTAAGTTTATTGAAACTAGCATGTGTATAACATCACTGGCCCTTGCCAACAACTGCTAAAGCTTTGAATTAACTGAAAATAACGTCAATAACCTGAATTGATTTGGTTGCATAGGCTTGTCTTGTATTGCTTGTGTTGTTGCAGGTTTCATAGCCGTACGAGGAAGATGATCAAAAGGTTGCAATAACGAAAGAATTAATCTCCACGCAGATCATGCAGGTGCTTCCTGAAGAAGGATCGAACTCCCCAGCTAGTCGTAGCCTATCCAGAAGGACATGCTCCCGCAAAGCCATCTATCCTCAGCAGAATTGACGATTCCAAGATCGTAAGGATGTATTCAGGCAGTGTGGTGTCCCCCAAAAGGATTCCTTGTCTCAAGCAGAGGGGTTTAGCCGCAGAAGATTAATATTTGTGAGCTGTATTCAGGCAAGTTCACCTGTCCCGCAGGGTCAGGTACTCTCCCCCCAGCGGAATCAGTTGATTCCCCCAAGAGAATCATCCCATCCCCAGCGGAATTCTCTTTGCAAGTGTTTTCATTCCTCCCCGTGGAACTCGAAGATTAAGACTATCCCCGACAGAGTTGGTGCGAGTCCTAGCATTTATTTTGCCAGAATACCGTGTGATATCCGTTCACTCTCCAGCAGAAGTTCAATCATATCAGGCGCCTCGGCTATTCTCCCGCAGAGTTATATTCCCCAGCCAGGTGTTACCTCAACGAGGTGTTTGGTTTAAGTTCCCTGTTTCCCAGCTGAGTCGACTTCACTCTTCCAGCGTTTATTTTGCTGGAATAACTCTGTAGCACCTGGCTATCCCCAGCGGAGTCGGCATTATCTGCAGCATCTATTTTTGCTGAAGCAGTTCCTGTATCTCGACTGTTCAAGTCCGCAATTGCATTGGCATATAGTGTCATACTTGCATCCACTACATAAAAGCGTAGCATTTCCATGTCGAATAGAGCATTGCATCATTGTCGAACGCATGCATTTTTGAAACATAAACTAGGTCGGCTAACCGTCGGGTTTCAAGTATTTGTTTCTCTTGCAGGTGGGAGGAGTTCTTGCTCCAATAAATCAATGAACATTCGAAGTCTCGGCATGAGACATTCAACGAAGTGTCAGCTGCGGCACTACTCCCCACAGAGTCAGCAGGATAAGTTTCTCTTTGTCCCTAAGCAGAGTTACTTATGTCCCCGCCAGGGTTTCTGGTTGAAGTTTCTCTAGTCCGACCAGCGGATGGTTTCCTTCAAGGTTGTTGTTACGTCAGCATTAAAAGGTTTCATGAACCAGAATTTCAGAGGCTACCGCCGGTTATCAGAGCAGGCATCCAGTGGTTTGGTTTCCAAATATCCCCAGTAGAGTCCGCTTCAAAGTCGTTGTCACGTCAGTGTTAAGAAGTTTGTGGTTTGGGATAGATGGGGAAATGAGTCCTAATGTGGACGGATTTATTGGCAGGTTTTCTTTGTGCTAGAAAAGTGGGGTCCTAACGTGGACAGTTTTATTTCCGGGGCTGATAGGAGGTGCTAGTCCTAACGTGGACAGGTTCAATTTCTCAGGATTGATAGAATGTGGAGTCCTAACGCGGACATTTCTTCTAGTTTGACGAGTATGAGTCCTGACGTGGACAAGTCTTATTTCCCCAGCAGGTCGAAGACGCGCAAGTCCTGACGTGGACAAGTTTATTTCTTCAGCAGGTTGAGATATGTGGAGTCCTAACGTGGACAAGTTTTATTGTCTCAGTAAGTCAAGAGGCGAGTCCTGACGTGGACCAATCAAGACGCAACGAGAGTCCTGACGTGGACAGATCAAAAAGGTGTTCCTTACATGGAAAGATGGCATTCCTGACGTGGGAAGAGAGATCGATATAGTATTCCTTACGTGGAAAGATTGAGTCCTTACGCGGACATATCAAGAGCATTCCTTACGTGGAAGAAGAATAGTTTCCTTACGTGGAAAGAGTTGGTATTCCTTACGTGGAAAGATCGAGTCCTTACGCGGACATATCAAGATTGATTCCTTACGTGGAAAAGATTATTCCTGACGCGGAAAGTGTAGTCCTGACGCGGACAGATCCAAAGGAAGTATTCCTTACGTGGAAAAGGTTGGTCCTGACGTGGACAGATCAAAGTTTGATTCCTTACGTGGAAAGATGAGTTTATTCCTAACATGGAAAGATGAGATTCCTTACGTGGAAAAGAAGTGGTTTCCTTACGTGGAAAGGTGGAGATTCCTTACGTGGAAAGATTAGAGTCCTTACTTGGACAGATCGAGCAAAATTGTATTCCTTACGTGGAAAGAAGACGTATTCCTTACGCGGAAGAGTTTAACGAAGAAAGACAGTTTATTCCTCACGTGGAAAGGTGAGTCCTAACGTGGACAGTGTTATTCCTTACGTGGAAGAGTTTATTCCTAACGTGGACGATTTATTTCTGACGAGAAGGCAGACGAGCCATCCCCAGCAAAGTTGTTGAAGTTTTCCGAATTGACGAAGCAGGCGTCCTGACATGGACAATGTTCTATCTCTGCGATGATAAAAATCTTTTTTAGGCTGATGAAAATAATCCTCAGCACGAGAGCAGTGGGTTGTCGTAACAGCCAAATTCAGTCGATGAAGGTCGTTCCCCAAGCAGTGGCGCGGCTTATTTCTGCGGTTGGCAAATTTCCGGGTTCTAAGTATTCAACCGTCTCGTACCACGAATGTCTGAAGGCTCCGGGCTCTTCACCCAATCGGGTCCAAGTCGCTTGAATAGGGGCAGCTGTTGCACCCTAAAATTTGCTCAACCTTATTCACTTGGTTTATGTTTCAATATCATTAGCATTTGCATATAGAGTCATGTACATAGGTTACTCATCTGCATAGCATAAGCATAGCAAGTTATTCAACAGGGGACCAAGCATTATTCTCCTCTCTAGAGGCCTATCAAGAGGTTATTATTCAAATTCAATCTCATCCAAGTCATCAGAGGGAATTGGGAAGCTATCAAGTCAATGGATCAGGCAGTTCATCTATCTCCTATCTGAGGGTATCTAGGGATCATCAAAGAAATTGTGAGTTGTGGGCTAAGCATGGAGAGTATCTGGACATCATGGGAGACTTAGAAAGTCATTTGGAGAAGGAGACAAGTCATTGATATGATCACAAGAGTTGTGGAGGAAGACAATCAACTAGGGTTTCATCTGGGTCAACCCTGGGTCAACCCTAGGTCAAAGGATTGTTTGAAAGGCATTGAGGGCTATTGAGGAGATGTGGGGTTCATCATTTGACATGAAGAATAAGGATATGTTTTTATGCTAAGAAGAATTCAAGAGAAATCAAGGAGAAGAGGAGTTTCTAAATTAGGGTTTCTGTGTAAAATCCCCTAGTTTAGGTCAAATTTCCAAGCAAGATAAGTCAAAATGAAAGCTTCAAATGGATCCTTGGCCAACATGAAACTTGTAGAGGATCTCAAGACCTTTAATTTTAGTGGTGGAAGACATCAAGGAGATTTATATAACTCAAGTTATGGTCCTTGCAAGTTACAGGTCATCTGAGGTATCTGAAATTTTGTCTGTGAAAGTGACTTGACTTCCAAGCAATTTTTACCCCTCAAGGAGATTTCAAATGAATTTCTGGTCAACATAAGAATTGTTCCTCATTGTCTTAGCTTTCTATAATGGTATAGTATGCCTTCATATGATTTGTGGAACTCTATTTATGGTCTTGGAAAGCAAAGGGTATTTTGGTCATCTGAGAATTACAGGTCATTCTTAGCCTATGCCTAAAACTCATACAAGGGAGCTTCAAATGAAAAACTTCCCAACATCAAAGTTGCTCAAAATGCCATTTTAAGTCAAGAAAAGAAGTCATGGAAGTTTGGAAATGCATGGAACAAGACTTGATAAAAGTTGGTGAAAAATGACTTAAAAAAGGCATATAACTTGAAAAAGTTCAAGTTGGAAAATGGTTTGAGAGATCTACAAGTCCAATATGGGTCATCCAATATACCAAATTGATTCCCAACATCATTTTAAAGACATTGGTTCAGCCACATTTTTGAGTTTAGGCTTAAAAATTGGACTTCCTTTGTAAAGTTGTTTCTTGCATCATAAGGCAACATGGTAAATCTTCACACAAGGCAAGGAAAAGATTGGTTTTTCATGCATACACTCCTAATATCTCATGAAAGGAGATTTTAACTCAAATTTACCCAAGGTGCAAGCATGATATGAGATGATTCAAGATACCATCAAATGATAAATTCATGAAAGTTCCACAAGTTTCTAGATCCCTCTAGGACCAATCTAGAAGCTTCCCATTCTGTTAATCCTCACCTATATAAGGAAATGAAGCCATTTGTGCATGGGTTGGTGATTCTTTGAGCTTGCAAACATTACTTTGAATCCTTCACTCCCATTTGCATTTTCCTTCCAAACTCCATTGAAACTTCATCAATCATCTCAGTTTCTGTTATCATCATCATCCACCATTATCATAGAGTAATTGGCAAAGGAAATTGAAGAGAATTCGTGGCTGGTGAAGGTGATCCAAGTTTACACTCCAACTTGCATGAAGAGGGGGATAAGGTGATTCAAGAAGATCTAGCGACAACCATTGCAAACAGTAGAAAGCACATCATTGGAGGAGCATCTAGAAGCCATTACAAGTCTTGAATTGCAGCACAACTACCCCTGCCATCATCACTTGCAAGGTATGCAAAACCCTTCGAATCTCCTTATTTATGCTGTTGTAGATCATGTGGTTAAGATAGGAATGTTTAGAGACCATAGGGGATTGATTCTTGAGATCTAGGGAGAGTTATATGAAGTTTGATGGCAGAGTGGTGAAACTTTGATGAGCAAGAAATCCTAGTTTAGGGGATGATAATCATGATAGATTAGTTCAGAATAGTCAGTGCAATGTGGTGAGTACATTAGTACAAGAATTGGCAAGTTTGGTTATCATGCACACCAGGTACAATGCAGTGGTACCAGGATATTCTAGCTATCGGGTTCGATTATACATTGAGATTCAGCAAAATCTAGGGTTGGGACCTTGTAGAGAGTGAAGAGTAGAGCAGTTTTGGTGTTGAGATCGTGGCGTTTGGTTGAGTGAGGAGGGAGAGATGAGCAGTGGAAGTTTGTGCATGGAAGGATAATTCTGCAAAACCCTAGGGCTCGTTGGGGACGATGACCCTCAGCCATCAGATCATTCCCAGATTTTGACTTAATCCTCTCATCGTGCGGCCACGACTTAATGCTGAAAACGGAGGGAAAATTTGAATCCTCAAACGCAGCGTTTGAGTTAGTGGCCAGTCTGGGCTCAACTGCTTTTCGCGCCCCCCAACTTGCTGGGCCCAACGTATATCAATTGTTTTTTTTACTTTTCATACCCCCTGCCTTTTATTTTATTTTAATTTCTTTTCATTTTCATGCATTTTCAAAAAATCATAATAAATCATAAATTGCATATTTTTTAATGGTTCTTTTTGCATTAATTTCTACAAGATGTCTAGAAAATTATAAAAAATAAAAATTGCATTTTATTTTTTATTTGATATTTTTCCCATATTTTCCAAATAAATGCCTATTTTAGATGTTTCATTTCATACATGAATTTGTTAATTTTGGTTCTAATAGTTGCTTTAATATTTTTTGTCCATTCTTTTTAGGTTGGCTAATAGACATTGTTAGCTTGTGCATACAATTTAATTCATATTTTTAGGTATTAATTTTAGGTGTTTAGCTTAGGTGTGAAAAACATGAACAAAATTAGGGTTTTAAATCAACTTAGGTGAGATAGTTTAGTTCTTTTAGGAAATTTTCATTTGAGTTTTGGGGTATGGACTATAGGGGTTATAGGTATAGGATAGATCCCCTTAGAAATCACTAGGATTCCCCTACTGCTATTGGTATATACTACTATATTTGATTGATTGGTGTGGTGTGCCCTCTGGGGTTATTGATTTGTCTGTGTGGGTATTGGGATTGTTTGGGGATTGGGGAAGCTGAAGACTTGTGATGATGAAGCCATTGGAGATCCAGAGCTTGAGGACCAATTTCCAGAGTGGATAAGGAGATGCCTGCTAGCAGCTGTTGAGGAGATTAGGGTTTAGGAGCTAGGCAGAGCTCTGGATTAAGAAAGCTTGATTTTCAAACATGGAAGGTTTTGACTGCCTCCATCCCTCTCTGTGATACAGAGTCTCTCTAAGACATTCACCCCCTTCCTTTGGAAGGCTTGGTGCTACTGTCTAAGGGATAGAACTCTTGAGAGAAAATATCTTATGTGTTAGTAGCAGTTGGTTTGCCACCCTTGGTAGTCAACTAATTGCTTAACACTCAATTCACTCTTGTGATTGATCCCTCAGCTTGGAGGATAGGACTTGAAGAAAAGCCCTTGTAGACTGAAGATTGATAACCAAAGCCCTTGCTTGAAGACTGTGGAGATGGAGAGTGATGCTTGTTGAAGCTTGTAGCTGATTGGAGATTACTTGGAGATAGGTGTTGATGCAGAGCTGCTGTGGCTGTTTATTTTTCTGCTGTATTTCATTTCTGATGTATTGATTGGTTTTCCTGACTGTATTGTTTGCTGTTTACCTTGTTGGGTTGAAAGTGAAGTCTGTTCACTTTTGCCTATTGTTTTCTAGGTTCGAGGTTGAGTGGGACTCCCTTGCCTCGCTTGTATTGTTGCATCCATGCATTTTACCGCTTTACTGTATATATCTGATATTGTTTCTGTTTCCGCTTATCCCGTAGGATCTCTGTTTCTCTTTGTGCAAGAGAGGAACATGATAGACACTAGGTCTTAACCCATGCATGATAACATTAGGTTAGTTTGTTTCCCTTCGCAACCGTAGGTTAGAGTTCTGTCTCTTCTTCCTCAAAACAAACAGAAAAACACCATAAAGATTTCAAACAAAATAAAAGACACTTCTTTCGTAAAAGAACGTGAATTCATCAAGACGTCATTCTTGTCCGCTTGGACTGCTAATCAGAAAAACCTTTTTCAGAAGGAATAAAATCAACCAAGACAGACTTGTGTCGTACGTGGCCCGAACTACGTTTGCTCTGATCTTTCATGCTGTATGAAAGTACGTAGGCATAGGATGCGATATCCTAGCGAGCAACCTTCCCCTCCTTTCCCGTAGGTAGGCGAACTACGTTGACTCTGATTTCTCGTTCCAGACGGGAATACGTAGGCATAAAGTGCGATACTTTGCCGAGTCATTTTATTTTCAGTTTCTTTTCTTTTAACCCCTGACCTGTAGAGTAGATATAAATAACAATCCATACCCGAAAACAAGCGTGGATCTCGTCGAGTACGACGGACGTGAGGGGTGCTAATACCTTCCCCTTGCGTAACCGACTCCCGAATCTAGGTTTTGGTTGCGACGACCATACCTTTCCCGTGTTGTGCGAGGTTTACTCTGAGCGTTTCCTTTCCCTCCCGTGGGATAAATAACGCGCGGTGGCGACTATTCTGTTCAGCCGGCGCCGATTTTCGCAGTAGCGACACCTATCAAGGACTTCTAGTACTCAAATTAAAGCTATGATCATGCTCTGCAACAATCATGCTGGGTTCAAGGTGAGATGAAAATCACATCTTGAGTTATGTGGTCTTGAAGTTAGGCACTAAACCAGGGGATTTTACACTGTCAAGCATAGCAACCCTAGCTTAGGAACTCCTCACACTCTTGATTCATGATAAGTTGACCTTAGAATCATCCCTTAGGCATCTTAATACATCAATCCATGATCACATGGCTTTGGAATTAGGTCTAAACCTCCTTCAAATCATTAGTTAACCTAGGGTTGACCAGATGAAACCCTAGTTGCACCAATCTTGGTAGTAACTCCTTATCTTTTGCATAATGACCTGTCTAGGCTTCAAAATGAACTTCAATACTTCTCATGAGCTCTCTCAAGGTCTCAAGTCCAACTTCATGGCTTCAGAATCATCTAAATAGCTTCCCACAACCTTCAAGTTAGGAGGCATACACTCTTATATCCAACCCCTTCTCTGAGGATCTTTAACTTCTCTGATGAGGATATCAACCCTTGAATACTTGAATAAACCTCTTAGTTAGCTTTATAGCCTTGTGCAGCCCTTGATTGGTAGTCATACCTCTTGATCTCCTTCACACATGTCAATGCAATGCAGATGATAATGCTAGAATGAATGCAATGAAAGACAAGCTAGGTAAAGAATGGTTAGGCAAATTTTGGGGTGCAACAAATGGCGCCTGAAGACATGGAGGAGACTACATTTATTACACCATGGGGAACGTACTGCTACAAAGTAATGCCTTTTGGGTTGAAAAATGCTGGGGTAACCTATCAACGAGCAATGGTCAACCTCTTCCACGACATGATGCACAAGGAAATCAAAATATATGTCGACGACATGATTGCCAAATCACAAAGTGAAGAGGACCATATAGAATATCTGCAAAAACTGTTTGAATGGCTGGGGAAGTTCAGATTGCGCCTAAATCCTGCTAAGTGTATATTCAGTGTCCGATCAGGAAAGTTATTTGGCTTTATTGTCAACCAACGTGGAATTGAAGTAGACCTCGATAAAGTCATGGCTATTCAAGAAATGCTTGCTCCATGAACAGAGAAAGAAGTCAGAGGATTCCTAGGGAGATTAAATTATATCTCTAGGTTTATCTCTCATATGACTGCTATGTGTGAGCCTATGTTCAATCTGCTGAGAAAGAATCAAGTTGTCCAATGGGATGCCAATTGTCAAAAGGCTTTTGAAATGATAAAATGTTATCTACAAGAGCCTCCCATCTTGGTCCCACCTGTGCTTGGGAAACCGCTCATCATGTACCTAATTGTGTTAGAAGATTCGATGGGTTGCATACTGGGGCAACAAGATGAATCTGGTCAAAAAGAGCACGCGATTTACTACCTAAGTAAAAGGTTTACTGACTGCGAATCGAGATATTCATATGTAGAAAAGACATGTTGTGCTTTGGCATGGGTTTCCCGTCGTTTGAGACAGTACAAGATATGTTATACCACTTTATTGATTTCCAAAATGGATCCCATAAAGTTCATCTTTGAGAAACCTGCTCTAAATGGGAGATTAGCTCGTTGGCAGATGTTGTTGTCTGAGTATGATATACATTATGTCACCCAAAAGTATACATTATGTCACCCAAAAGGCAATTAAAGGAAGTGTATTGGCATAATATATGGTGCATCAGCCGTTGGAGGATTACCAATCCATAAAGTTTGAATTCCCTGACGAAGATGTCATGGCTATAAAGGATTGTGAGATCTCAGACCCTGACGAGGGTGTCGCTTTCGCAAAAATAAGGTGCCGGCAGAACAGAAGAGTCGCCACCTTTCGTTATTTATCCCTCGGAACGGGAAAGGAAACGATCGGAAAAACCTGACGAAAAAGGGTAAGACAAGTTCGTCGCAACCATTGTCTGGGTTCGGGAGTCGGTTACGCAAGGGGAAGGTATTAGCACCCCTCACGTCCGTCGTACGAGTTGGTTTATCTATCTACCTATCAAGGCTGGCTCAAACAGAAAAGAAAAATGACTCGGCAAAGCGTCGCGCTTTATGCCTACGTATTCCCATCAGAGAATGAGAAATCAGAGTCAACGTAGTTCGACCTACGACGGGTTATGGCGGAAGGTAGCTCACCAATCATCAGTATTGTGCCTACGCAATCTCAACAGGTATGAGAGATCAGAGCTTACGTAGTTCGGGACACTATGCATTACGGGGATTCAGATTCATCTGTTTTATCGAGTAGGGTTAAACAACAGTTCCAGCAGTTAGGGACAAAACCTGTTTGCGTTGGCGCTGAAGTTTAACGACACTCTTTTCTTCAGAAAAGTTTCCTTTGAATTATGGGCCCACGGGGCAAAAAGGTTTGAAGTTTGTTTTCTGTCTTTTACGAAAGAAGTGTTTTTTATTGTGTTTGCAATTTCAATCGCACTAAAGACTATGACCTGAGAGTGAATGCGTCGCATGTCACCCAAAGGGTGCCATACTAAACATCCAGACTGTTGAAAAGAAACTCTCCAACAATCCTTTCTCAGATAACTTAAGGCTCGTAACGTACGAAAGAAATCATTCATGATTACTGTATCTTAAGCTGTTTTGAGATGAGAAGAGAACATGCTCAACTAAAGGAAAGACTATCAAGTCCTACTGTTATCATGCCAAGGATTCATCCTATGGTTGAGGTTTGAAACAGGGAACTCCTAGAAGTTATCATGCATAGGTTTCAACCTAAAGTTCTATCATCACTTCCTTATCAAAGGAAATGAGAGTCCTAAGGGATCATGTCAATGATACACAGGAACAGATAAAGCATCAGCTTAAATAGTAAACAGTAAAATGCATGCAATGCAAGTGAGGGAGGAAATGTGTGTGGGGCAACAGCCTCCACAAGCTCATCTCAACCTCAAGCCAGAATGAATAACAGCAATCATACTGAAACATAAAAACATGCTATCAAGCAAAATATAGTAAACTACAATCATACAGATAAAATAAAATCATGCTATCAAGCAAAACAAACACATGGGCAAGGGAGCTGGGCTCTACCGAATACCCGCAAGCAAAGCCATACAGTAACAATACAAGCAGAGGGAGCAACTCAACCTCTAGTGCAATCATGATCCTAGATTAAAGCTATTCTAGATATGAACTTATTCTAATGCATCAAGCAAGTCAAACAAGGCACATCAATACAGAAAAGAAAACAGACAAGAAAGCAGATCAACTCCTCTCTCTTCCAATCCCAAGCCTCAGCTCTTCCTACAGCAACTCAGTCTTCAGACCTCAATCACTCTTGACAAATATCAATTTGCTTCTCCAGGTTTCAACCCTTCAACATAAGTTCAACTTATCTCTCTTCTCTAAGCCTCAGCTCCTTAATCAGCTCCACCTTCAGGCTTCACTCTTAACCACAAGTATCAACTTGATTCCTTCAGGATCTCCAAGCCTCAAAGTAAGTATTAACTTCCTTTGTTCTTCAAGCTTCAGCTCTACACTCAATCTCAATTGAATCCTCTTCATAAGTATCAACTTAGGCTTCAAGCTTCAACTCTCTTTGCTTTACCAGTCTCAACTTGGTCTTCTCTTACTACAAGCTTCAACTTCTCTGAGTAGTCTTCAATCACTTAGAAGTATCAACTTCATCCTTCAATCTTTAAGCCTCAGCTTTTCATTCAGTCTTTACTGGATCTTCATTGGGTCTTCAAGTATCAACTTGATCTTCATGCTATTCAAGCTTCAGCTACAATGGCAATGCTCAGGGAATCATCCTCTTTCACACTCTTCAATGAAGTCTTCATCTTCAAACTCAAGCTCAACATCTCTCAAGATACTCAAACCTGAGGAAATCACTTAACTGCGTAAGCTAGGATATTAACCTGCTTATTGACCACCAAAGGTGACCTATAAGGGTTTAACATCAAAAGAATGGTTCCCTCAAAAGTTCTACTTCCTAGGTACCATCACTTATCCCTCCAAAGGAGGGAGGTGAATACCATGGAAGGACTTTGAATCATGGGGAAGAATGGAGGTGAAAGATACCATCCATGTTTAAGAAAGGAATTAGCTAGGTATAAGCTCTACTTAATCCCTAACCCTAAAACAACAACAAAACAAACAAGCTCTCAAGCTACTTCTTCAATCCTCAAGTCTTCTACTATGCTTCTCCATGCTCTTCCAAGCAAGACCAAGCCCACCAAGCCCACAAAGCAAAGCAAAACAAAATACAAGCCCACAAGGGCGACACAAACAACAAGCAACTACAAAAATCATCTAAAAATAGTAAACTATTATATTAAAACCTAATATAATTTCTAGGGGATCCTATATACCTACCCTTAATACCCTATATGTCCCAATATCTAACTTGACCTAGAAACCCAAAATTCTAGTGTTATTGTGGACCTATGTTAAGGATTGACCTAATTCTATACAACCTAAAGTCATCTAATCAAAACTAATCAAAAATTAATCACAAAATTATGGAATAAATCCAAAGGGGAGCTAAAGTCCTAATCTAACTATCCTAAAAAGAATGGCCTAAAAATATGAAGGGAACTAGCTAAACAAAATTCTACAAATCTATGCATCAACATAAAAGAAATTAAAAGGCTATTAAAAGAGAAAATACACAAAAAATATTAAAAATGCATGAAATGCAAATATTTTGATTTTATAATTTTCTAGACATTAACATGAAATGGGAGAAAAAATCCCCATACAAAAATCATCATTTTTTTATTTATTATGATTTTTCAAAGATTAAAGAAAAATGGAGAAAAAGAAATTAAAATGGTAAATGCTTGGTGCAAATAGCAATTCAGTGCAGTTCAAATCATGGTTGGGCTCAAAATGGGGGTGGGGATATCAATGCGCGCCAAGCCCAATTATTATCATAAAATCATTTCAAAATCATAAAGGAAAAGAAAAATACACGGTGCAAAGAGCAAGGCAAATCAGTTCAAAATCCAGTTGGGCCATGAATGGGCCATGAACGCCGTGTTTCATTGTCCAGAATTTCCCTCTTCCAACGAAATTGAATCTCAGCCACACGATCCAAGTCCCAGTCAATGAGTCTTTGTGCATCAAACGGCCACGTCTTCATCTTCTTCCTCCAGCTATGGTTCAAATGAGGAAGCCATGGAAACAAAGCTTCAAGATCAAGCTTCTCCCAACTCGTATCACCTCAATTCTCCATGAAAAACTAAAATTCAAAACCCTAATCTGTTCTAAATTCCATGCGGATCACAACCATGGCCTTAAAATCCATTGAATCATCCTAAATCTCCAAACCCGATCCAAGATCAAAGATATGCTCAAACTTCAGTTCTAACAATTCTTAAAATTAATTGGCTCAGAATGATCACCACCTCACACTGGTTAATTCTTGATATCAAACTCATGCTATAGCTCACTATACCTCGTGTTCTTGGTCCAAACAAAAATGGTGTCACCAACTCAAACTTCACCAATTGATCTCAAACTTCCCAGTATCAAACTCGGACCGCAGTCGTTTGCTTTTTCAAATCCCTAACTTTTGCGTGAACCGCCCGGTGCGGGTTTTTGATTCACCGGGATACCCTTTTTTGCCGAAGTCGCCCTTTTCAGGTTTTCAACTTCGCGGGTGTACATATTTTTTTTCAATTTTATCCCTAACTTTTGCTCGAACCTTTTATTCTTTTTATGGTTCGCCGGGATGCCCCATTTTTGCCTGGACTCTCCTATTTCTGTCCATCGGGTCTCTTTAAGCAAAGTATTTTTTAACTGCGTCCGAGTTCACAGGGGATGTAAAATCCTCACCATCCATGGTGGATAACAATAAGGCTCCTCCAGAGAAAACCTTTCTAACGACATATGGACCTTCATAGTTGGGATTCCATTTGCCCCTGTGATCTGATTGTGGTGGGAGAATCTTTTTCAGCACAAGATCGCTCGTCTGAAAGCTTCGAGAGCACACCTTCTTATCATAAGCTTTCTTCATCCGGCTTTGATATAGCCGACCATATGCTAGAGAAGCCAATCTCTTCTCATCCATCAAACTGAGCTGATTCAGTCTATCTTTTACCCATTCCGCCTCATCAAGTTGGACATCGCGCAAAACCCTTAAAGAAGGAATCTCAACCTCTAATGGTAGGACAACCTCCATACCATATACGAGTGAAAAAGGAGTTTCCCCGGTTGATGTGCGTACCATCGTACGATAACCGTGAAAAGCAAAAGGTAACATCTCATGCCAGTCCTTGTAGGTCACAACCATCTTCTGAACGATCTTCTTTATGTTTTTATTGGCCGCTTCAACAACACCATTCATCTTGGGCCGATAAGGAGAAGAGTTGTGATGTTCAATCTTGAAATTCTGGCACAATTCCTTCATCATCTTATTATTTAAATTTGAACCGTTGCCAGTGATAATCCGCTCCGGGATTCCATATCTGCAGATAATATCCTTCTTGATAAATCTGGCTACCACCTGCTTGGTAACATTAGCATACGATGCCGCTTCAACCCATTTGGTGAAGTAATCAATAGCTACCAAGATAAAACGATGTCCGTTGGACGCCTTGGGCTCAATCTTGCCAATCACATCAATTCCCCACATGGAAAAAGGCCAAGGTGATGACATAACATTCAGAGGGCTCGGAGGCACATGAATCTTGTCCGCATAAATCTGGCATTTATGACACCTGTTTGCAAACTTGAAACAATCTGTTTCCATCGTCAGCCAATAATACTCTGCTCGTAATAACTTTCTCTTCATTGCATGTCCGCCGGCATGCGTGCCAAATGTACCCTCGTGGATCTCTTCCATGAGCAACTTAGCCTCTTTCTCGTCCACACACTGCAACAACACCAAGTCATGGTTTCTCTTGTACAAAACACCATCCGGATTCAAATAGAAGTTGCCAGCCAATCTCCTAAGAGTCTTCTGATCACGACTGGATGCCCCAGCCGGATACTCTTGGTTTTTTAGGAAATTCTGGATATCATAATACCACGGTTTGCCATCGGAAGCTTCCTCAATGGCGAATATGAAAGCGGGCCTATCAAGGCGAGAGATAACTATCCTGGGAGCCTCATTCCAGAAGTTAACTTTATACATTGTAGGCAACGTCGCGAGAGCGTCTGCCATCTGATTTTCTGCTCATGGTACATGGTGCAATTCCACCTTGTCAAAGAAAGGTAACAACCTTCTTGCATAATTCATATAGGGTATCAGATTGGGCTGACGAGTCTCCCACTCTCCCTTAATCTGGTTCACAACTAGAGCAGAGTCCCCGTACACATCAAGATTTTTAATTCTCAGATCAATAGCTTCTTCGAGACCCATAATACATGCTTCATATTCGGCCTCATTGTTGGTAACTGGAAAGGTCAATCTGGCAGTGAATGGGATGTGCGACCCATGGAGAGTAGTAATGATTGCCCCTATTCCACTTCCATATGAATTAACGGCACCGTCAAATATCAATTGCCATTTGAAACCCAACTCTGGACCTTCATCAGGCAACGACTCTTCACAATCCTTCATTTTTAAGTACATGATATCCTCGTCAGGAAAATCAAACCTCATCGGCTGGTAATCATCAATTGGCTGCTCAGCTAGGTACTCTGACAGAACGTTACCTTTAATAGCCTTTTGAGAAACATACTGAATATCGTATTCTGACAGTACCATCTGCCATCGGGCAATCCTTCCGGAAAGTGCTTGCTTTTCAAACACATATTTGATCAGATCCATCTTTGAAATTAGCATGGTTGTATGATTTAGCATGTATTGCCTCAAACGTTTGGCAGCCCAGGCTAGTGCACAACACGTCTTTTCGAGCATTGAGTAACGGGACTCACAATCTGTGAACTTTTTACTCAAGTAATAAATCACATACTCTTTACGTCCAATCTCGTCATGTTGACCGAGAACACAACCCATGCTTCTCTCAAGAACCGTCAAATACATAATCAATGGTCTCCCGGCTACTGGGGGTATCAATATTGGAGGTTCCTGCAAATATTCTTTTATTTTTTCAAACGCCTTTTGACAATCTTCATTCCAGGTCACAGCCTGATCTTTTTTCAATAACTTGAATAATGGCTCGCACGTGGCCGTTAGATGAGATATGAACTGAGCAATGTAATTTAATCTCCCTAAAAAACCACTAACCTCTTTTTCTGTTTTCGGCGTTGGCATTTCTTGTATTGCTTTTATCTTAGCAGGATCAACCTTAATTCCTTTTTCACTAAAAATAAACCCCAATAGCTTACCAGATCTCACCCCGAAGGTGCACTTGTTAGGATTCAGCCTCAGCCTGAATTTCCTAAGCCTCTTGAACAATTTCAGAAGATTGACCAGATGCTCTTCCTCCGTCTGGGATTTGGCAATCATATCGTCAACATAGACTTCGATCTCTTTACGCATCATGTCATGAAAGAGTGTTGTCATAGCTCGCTGATATGTTGCCCCGACATTCTTCAAACCAAAGGGCATCACTTTGTAGCAGAACGTTCCCCACGGGGTAATAAAAGTTGTTTTCTCCATATCCTCCGACGCCATCTTTATCTGATTATAGCCCGAAAAGTCGTCCATGAAGGAAAACACGGAGAATTGAGCGGTGTTGTCGACCAACACATCAATATGAGGAAGCGGAAAGTCGTCTTTTGGGCTCGCCCTATTCAAATCTCGATAGTCCACGCACATCCGCACCTTACCATCTTTCTTTGGTACAGGTACTATATTGGCGACCCATGAGGGATAAGTTGTAACAGCCAGAAAACCGGCGTCCCACCGTTTCTGAACTTCCTCTTTAATTTTCACAGCCATATTTGGTCTAGTTCTTCTGAGTTTTTGCTTAACCGGCGAACATTCCTCACGCAATGGCAAACGGTGAACCACCTGTTGCACCCCAAAATTTGCTCAACCTTTTCTTGCCTGATTTATGTTTCATTGCATTTCATTTGCATAGTTACATCATGTACATAATTCAATCATTTGCATATCATAGCATAGCATGCCTCCAACAAGGGATCAAGGGTGTCTATCAAGATAAGAGCCTAGCAAGAGGTGTTATCCAAGTTTGAGAGATCATCCAAGCCATCAAGAAGTGATTTGAAGTCTTGAGAAGTTTGAGTGCCTACATGTGGGTTTTGCTCCTATCTTGAGGAATATTGAGAATCATCAGTGGGATGTGAAACAGGGAATGTGAATTTGAGGTGTGTATGGATCTCATGGGATGCCTAGAGGGCCCTATTGGAGCTGAGACAGGTCATTGATTCAAGTATGAGAGCCACAGTTGAGGTGCAGTCAACTAGGGTTTCATCTGGGTCAATCCTAGGTCAATTGAGTAATTGGAGAGCATCAAAGCCTACTTCGAGGTCATGGGATTCATGGATTGGTATGTTGATACATGTGGGGTGTTGTGCCAAGGTTAATCAAAGAAGGATCAAGGATGTGGGAAGTTGCTAAATTAGGGTTTCAGTGTAAAATCCCCTATTTAGTGCCTAACTTCAAAGCCACATAAGTCAAAATAAAAGTTTCAAATGGATCTTTGGCCAACATGAAACTTGTAGAGAATCTCAATACCTTTAATTTTAGTACTATAAGTCTTCAAGAAGATTTGTAGAACTCAAGTTATGGTCTTTGTAAATTACAGGTCATCAGAGGACACTGAAATTTATCTGTGAAAGTCACTTGACTTCCAAGCAACTTTTTCCCTTCATGGAGTTTTCAAATGGATTCTTAGACAACATGAGAGTTGTAGATCTTGGTCTTATCTTTCCATGGAGTACTAGAAGTCCTTGGTAGGATTTGTAGAACTCAAGTTATGGTCTTTGCAATCCAGGGGTATTTTGGGTATTGGTGATTATAGGTCATTTGTGAACATAGGCCATTTTCACCAACTTAGAGGCCTCAAATGAAATTTTGTTCAACTAGAAAGTTGCTCAAAATAGGGTTTTAACCTTGACCATGCATCAAGGAGGCTTTGAAATGGCTCATAGGAGAAGTTGGTTTGAGAAATTTTGAAAAGGAAGAAATTAAAGTCATTTAAAAGGCCAAAAATGTGATTTCTTGATTTTATGGCCAAACCAAGCAATGTTATATACCAAATTAATCAGAAAACATATTTTGGAAAGGATGACAATATTACTTTTTGGATTTGAGGCCAATAACACATGGTTCCCTTTGGTAACTTAAGAATGAAGTAACATTTGAATTACACATCCTTGGATCAAAAACAAGGGAATTACCATCCCCATTCAGTTCAAAATGTCACAAGAGGAGAAATTCAAGCAAGGTAGAGAGCTAGAACAGAGCAAAGCACAACTTTGGCATATGAGATTTTGAAGGAAAATGAGAAATTGAATTTCTCATTGTGGTTGTTACAGAAGGTTCTAGAGGTTTCCAACAACTTCTATATAACATATGCATTGGATTCAGATCATTTTTTGGGAAGAATTGAGAAAGGAACCAAAGAGAGCAACTGAAAATTTCTCAAGTGCATCAAGAATCGGATTTTGAGATAGAGGAGGATTCATTGCAAATTGCTTGTTTCAGAAGCTTGGGGAAGTGTTCTTGATTGATTCTGGAAAGAATTGGAGCTTGATTCAAAGGAATTCATCATTTGTTCATCCATTTTTACCAGGTTTGCATTCTTCAAATTTCAGCATAATTGGTAGTGAATTGCTTAGGTTTTGATGTATGGTTAGGTTAGTGATGATGCTAGGTTGGATTTAGGCACAAGAATTGGACAATTAGAGACAAAATTAAGTATGATGCAATTTCTGTTGAAGCTCATATCTCCTAGTTCTTGAGGTTTTAATGGCGTTTGGATGGTAAGAATTGATCAGTGAAACATGTAGATGAGTTTAGGCTTATTAATTTTAGTTTTTGAGTCAATCAAGAGTTGGATGAATTTCTGAACTTTGGATCGGATTTGGAGTTAGGGATAAAATCATTGAATTTGGAGGTTATATTCGTGATCAGGAGAGAATTTCAAGTGAGATAGGGTATTTAGTTGGCCTGAATGATGCGCTTTTGGATATGCCACGCCGGAGAAAACGGTGGCGCAAAGCTCAGGCCACCGTCTGAGTTTCCCTCTCAAATTCAATTCATTTAGAGAAGACGACCCCCAACTCGTTAGATCGTGTTTGACCCTTGACTGAGAACCAAATCCAATGGCCAAGATTTGTTTGAACATCTGAATGAGAGTGAGTTTGATTGAAACTCACCGTTTCACTTAATGGTATTTGGGTGGGCTTAAGGAACTCTTGCTAACCACACCCCTATCCTGACCCATGAGTGAGGAACAACGTAAAACCCTTGCTATTCAACACAAGCTTTTTTCCATTTTCCTGGCATTTTCCTGATTTCTCTTAATTGGTTTGGGCTTAGTCTGAGTTGATACGCGCACCCCCCTTTAGGCCCAAGTTTGGTTTATAACATGATTTACTTGCTATTCAACACGCGCTTTTATTCATTTTCTTTGTATTTCTTTTATTTTTTTATATTTTACATATAGTTTAGAAATAAAATCATAATAAATAGAAAAATTAATCTTTTTAATCCAGGTTTTTTTCCCCTGACTCCTTAGAGAGTCTAGAACTTTAGGAATTTAATAAATTCATTTTTCATGCATTTTAGAATTTATTGGCATTTTTTGTATTTTAATTGGTTTTATTTTGAATTTGTTTGATGCTTGATCTTGTTGATTTTTGTATGGCCATTTGGTGTTGATTTTTGAGTTGATTCTCTTTGGGCTAGTTAGCTTAGATATACATGTACGTATAGTAATTTTCTCATATTTTGGTGAGATAATTTTAGGTTGTTTTGAATATTGAACATTAGGTGTTGTAGTTTTAGGGTTTTAAGATAGTACCCTTAGGTTTAGGGCATAGTTTTAGGTCCAAATGAATGGTTAACCCCCTGGTTTTTGTATGGAGATATTCTTAAGAGGTTTAGGAACCCTTATAATTTTTTATAGGATTTTACAATCACTTTTGGTATTTTAATTAGAATTAGTTTTAAGACTAACTTCTAGGTGTTTCTGTTGAACTAACTTGACTAGTTTAATTCAATAGTTCCCCTTAGATTAGGGTGGTGGTGCTCTTGTGCTTGGGTGGAGATGAAGACCAATTGAAAATGCTTTGGAGAGCTTGAGGGAGCTTGGACATGAATATTTCTCATCTTGTGGAGTGCTTGTCAGGAGCTTAGGAAAATTAGGGTTTTAGGAAGAGCATTAGACTAGTTTTGTTTCTTTCTTCAAACATGAAGTATATTGTTCATCTCCATTCAATCCAATGACATAAAGTCCTCTTAAATGAGTCACATCTCTCCTTTGGAGGGATGAATGGCATGCTTTAAGAGTAGAACTTTGAGGGTACTTTTCTACTATAATGTTAAGTTCTCAGTGGCTTCCTTTGGTTGTCACTAAGTTACTTAACATTTCAACTTGATCTTGTTGAATGATTCTCCCTTGGAGGTGCTTGTTGAAGCTTGGTAAAGAGAAAGTTTTGTGCTTGTTGAAGCTTGTTGAGAATAAAGGTTGTGCTTGTTGAAGCTAGGAGTGTCTGCTTGTTGAAGCTGTTTACTGGTTGAAGTTTGCTAGGGTTTAAGCTGGTTGCTTGTTGAAGCTGGAAGCTTGTTGAAGCTTGGTGCTTGTTGAAGATTGAAGGTTTGGTGGAGCTTGAAAATGGGATCTATTCATGAAGATGAAGTTGTTGCTGTCAACTTTTTGCTGTTAAGATCATCTGTTGTTGTTTAGAGCTGCTGTTTGCTGTAGGAGTTTGGTGCTGCTGCTTAGGCTGCCTCCTCTGCTTTGGGTTTTTTGTTTTCTGTATTGTTTGTTGGCTTGGGCAGCTTGCCCCCTAGGTTTGAAGTGAATGTTGATTCACTTTGCCTGTTTTTTTCCCAGGTTCGAGGTTGAGCCTGACTCCCTTGCCTCGCTTGTATTGCTGCATTGTATGCATTTTACTGTATTTGCTTGCTTTCTTTTCTGTTTATCCACTAGGATCTCTGATTTCCTCTGTGCAGGAGGAAATTATGACAGACATTAGGATTCTTATCCATGCATGACAACATTAGGTCAGTTTTATTCCCTTTTCAACCCTAGGTGTTTTAGAGTTTCTTTCTCTTCTTATCTCAAAACAACTCAAAGATACAGTAATAAGGTTAATTGATGTCGTACGTTACGAGCCTTAAGCTATTCGAGAAAGGGTTGCTGGAGAGCTTCTTTCCAGTAGTCTGGCTGCTTAGTGTGGCACCCTTTGGGTGACACGCGACGTAGTCACTCTCAAATCATAGTCTCTAGTGCGTCAGAGATCGCAAACAAACTAAAAAACACTTCTTTCGTAAAAGATTCAAAACAAACATCAAAGTGTCATTTTTGTCCGCTTGGACTCTTAATCAAGAAAACCCTTTTTGAAGGTAATAAAAAACAGTCAGACAAGCTTGTGCCTTCCATAGCCCGAACTACGTTTACTCTGATCTTTCATGCTGTATGAAAGTACGTAGGCATAGGATGCCAGATCCTAGCGAGCAACCTTCCCCTCTTCGTCCGTAGGTAGGCGAACTACGTTAACTCTGATTTCTCGTTCCAGACGGGAATACGTAGGCATAAAGTGTGATACTTTGCCGAGTCATTTTCTTTTCTTTTTAACCCAGACCTGTAGAGTAGATAGAATAACAATCCGTATTAGAAAACAAGCGTGGATCCCGTCGAGTACGGCGGACGTGAGGGGTGCTAATACCTTCCCCTTGCGCAATTGACTCCCGAATCCAGGAATTTGGTTACGATGACCATTCCTTTCCCGTTTTCCGTTAGGTTTACTCTGAGTGTTTCCTTTCCCTCCTTTGGGATAAATAACGCACGGTGGCGACTCTTCTGTCATAGCCGGCGCCGATTTTCGCAGTAGCGACAGCTGGCGACTCTGCTGGGGACTCCAACGGTTCCCTACGCGAGTCAATCCTAGCGCTTGTTTTCCCGTCGTGGGTTTTGTATGGATTTACCTTTCTGTCTTTACTTTCCGCATTTTTATTCAGCTTTATATTGTTATTGCTGTTGTGGGAGTGGGTGATCTGCTGAGAGATAAGCCGGACCTGGGCTTGAGTGCACCTAGAATTAGTTGTGGAAAGTAGTGGGCGCGTGCATGCTTTGCATGTACTAGTGTCCCGCAAAATCCACGCTCAGACGAGGTTCTTCTGGTTGACTTCTTTTTCAACCCTTTAGGTTGAGGGGGTTGTTGGTTAGTTGGATTGTCGACTTTGGGGACCGATCATTTGGAAGTTGGCTAAGTGAGGCCTCTTCAGGACATGATGATGCCACACCTTCTGGGTATCGTATCATCAGTCTTGAAAGTCTGTGACGCCGACGACCGCATAGGATGCCATACCTTGTGTCAATTGATAGGACACCTACCTGTGAGAGGGACTGGGACATGCAGGAAACTTGACCTCCAGACTACCCGGTCTTCTTGATATTGGATCAGTACGTATGGTTACTTGGGGTTCTTCATAAGGACAGTGTTTTGGGTCTGTTGAGACCAGGTTGGAGCTTTGTTTTGGGTCTATTGAGACCAGGTTGGAGCATTGTTGTGGGTCTATTGAGACCCGGTTTGAGCAGTATTGTGGGTCTGTTGAGACAGATATTATGGATGGATCTCTTCAGCAATATATCCCTTGATCCCTGTTGCATGCCTGCATATTGCATATTGCATACTCATTTTGCATATCATTAACGTGTGTCTGTGCTGCAGGTGCATTTCATACCTTCTGATTCTAGTTGCCCGGATTTCTGTCTGCTATTATGGATACTTTGAAGAAGACTGTGGCATACAAGTTGCCTATTCCATATGTTTCTTCTTTGCTTGGTTTGATGTCTTTAGCTGATGATGATGTGAAGAGATGTTTTAGGAAGAGTTATGGGAAACTGCTTAGGTTGGTCTGCAAACCATCCACGTATGAGCTGAACGGATTGTATGCACTTATGCAGTTTTATGATCCCCCGCTGAGGTGTTTTACTTTCTCTGACTTCATTCTGGCTCCGACCATGGAGGAATATGCTGAGATCTTGGAGTTAACCATTCAGAACAGGGTACCCTTCATTCATATGGGTGCTGAGCCCAAGCTGGAGGATTTGGCTATTGCTTTGCATTTAGACTCCTCAGAGTTGCTGTTAACCTCATGGAATGGAGTGTCTGGTTTTTCTCTCAAGTTCTTGGTTGGGAAAGCACAAGAGTATGCCAAGAGTGGTTGTTGGATTGTGTTTAATGTTATCCTTGCTTTGTGTATATATGGCATTGTACTGTTCCCTAATATGCCTGAATTCGTTGATTTGGATGCATTCCATATATTTGCTTCAGGCAATCCTGTGCCTACACTGATTGGAGACTTCTATCATTCTCTGCATTATAAGAACGAGAATAGGAAGGGCAAGAACGTCTCTTGTTGTGTGCCTTTGTTGTATATGTGGTTTTATAGTCACATGCCCAAGAAGGGTATCTTTGCTGAGTCTGCAGCTACGGTGGAATGGTCTGAGCGTCTGATGAGGCTTTCTTCAGAAGATGTTGTCTGGTTTGATAGGGATTTACTGGGATCTGAAATTATCTACAGCTGTGCAGGATATCCTAACGTTCCTCTAATTGGGAGGAAAGGGTGCATTAACTACAATCCGTCATTGTTGATCAGGCAATTCGGTTATGCTTTGAGGAGCCCGCCAAAGGAAGAAGAAGTGCAAGAATCTCTGTACTTCACAGGTGGTCTAAAGGGAGAATTGTTATCCAAGCTTCAGCATGCTTGGAATAACATCTGCAAGAAGGGTAAGCCATTGTTGGGTAAGAATGATTGTCAAGCCTATCCTCCATACCAAGTCTGGATCCAAGATAGGGCAAAGCGGGCGCTGATGCTGTTTCCTGCAATATTACCTCCTACTCCCCTCGTGGTTGAAGAGCCAACTACTGTGCCTATTGAGAGATATGAGCAGGTTATGAAGGAGAAAGAAGAGCTGATGAAAGCCAACGAGAAGTTGGAAGAAGAGCTAGTTCAACTCAGGAGCGAAAGGAATGAAGCCGTATATTCCTTCGAGCAGCAAACGAAGCTGGTGAACCAGTTAGGTGCAGAACTGACTGAACAACGAAAGAAGCGCGAACGTTTGGGGATAGATTTCAAGAGCTCTCATGACATGCTGGACTCTAAGAAGAAAGCACTTGATACAGCCTACCGGGAGATCTCCACATTCAACAAAACCTGGAATGCTACACTGGCAAATAACAAAGAAAGAGAAGACAAACTGAAGCTGCAGATCTCTGACCTGGAAGATCAGTTGAAAGCTAGCCAGAAAAAGTTTGAAGAAGAGGTTATACGGAGATACGACGTTCAGAATTCGTTGAACAAAGTTGTCAAGCATAAGAAAGAGTCTGCATCCCAGAAGCAGAAGCTGGAGGAGTGCTTTGGAGAAGGTGTTTGGGAGGAATCCATTGGGGATCTCCAGCGTGTTATCAGGCAAAGAGACTTGCTCGTTGAAGGGTTGCCTTCCCAGCCGGATCATCCCAAGACTAAGAAATTATTGGAGGAGTATCGGGCATATGGTCGCACTTGATTACCTTATGCACTGTTGTATATGCTTTATTTGCATTGTGCTGGCCATCACCAGGATTGTTGGTTGAGGCCATGCCTTCTTGTTATTGTGTACACTCAGAGATATTGTATTTCTGCCTTGTTGGGCTCTTTGCAGCAATATATGAGATGTTTTTCCCATGAGTGGATTCCAAGCTTCTTATCATTAGCACTGTCACTACACTGGCACTTTGGCACTAGAATCGGGGGTTGATCTCCCTAACGCACAGACACATATTGCATCTGCATATTCATTTTTGCATTGCCAGTACTTGTTGAATCTGTATCTTATTTCCTGCATCTCACAGGTTTTTCAGGATTGACGACCAAAAAATCCACCGCTACTCAACCAGAAACAACTGTAAGAAAGCAATGGATTAAGTTCAAGTCGAGATGCAGGAAATCCGTGAGAAGTTGACTCTGTTCATGCAAGCTATGGAGAGTATGGCCAAGGGCCAGGAGAATCTTCAGACTTTGGTGCAACTGCTGCTGACGCGGACAAACGAAAATGGCAATACTGACCACAATTCTGTTGGAACTCCTCACCGGGAGGATGAGGTACCAGTAGTTACTCCACCTGTTGTGACTGTCAACGGAAACACTGGTACTGGTGCAGGTGCTGGCGTTGGTAATGGCAATACTGGAAATGGTGGTGATGGGCATGTTGTTAACAACAAAGGCAACACTGGGGATGCCGATCAAGGATTCGGTGACAATGATGGCTTTGGAAACAATGGGTATGGCAATGTCAATCAGGACGGGAACTTCGGGTTCAACAATCAAGGCTTTGGTAATGACGGTTACGACAACAATCAGGGGTATGGCCACGGTAATGGTGGATTCGGTATTGTGAATAACAACGGCGCTGGAGCATTTCCTTTCAACAATGGTTTTAGACCTGCTGGGGTCAATCTAGGGTTCGGCAACCGAGGACAGGGTCCTATGTTCAATCAGCAAGGATTTGGCCGTAACTTGGGTTACGATGGGTATGGCAATGACTGGAATATGGATCACTAAGACGACGCTTTTTCAGGAAGAGGTATGGGACCTGAGGGCCCCATTGACCCTGTTCAGAGGATCAGAATGCTAGAAGAACAGATGAAAGGTGTGGTTAATCAGAACTCCGCTGGGTTAGATATGACTACTATGGGGTTGGTACCAGGGCTGAGAGTGCCATTAAAATTCAAGGCTCCAACATTCGACAAATACAAAGGGGATACCTGCCCAAAGGTCCATGTACGTTCTTATTATAGAAGGATGTCTGCATATTCCAATGATGAAAGGATGCTCATGCATTTCTTTCAGGATAGCTTATCAGGACCATCATTGGAATGGTACATGGGACTGGAGCCCACTCAGATTAGAAGCTGGAAGCAGCTGGCCGATGCTTTCGTTATGCATTACAAATATAACAGCGATTTGGCGCCAAACAGAGTTCAGTTGCAGAGTCTGTCACAGAAAAGTGGTGAAAGTTTCAAAGAGTACGCGCAGCGGTGGCGCGATATGGCAACTCGAGTGCACCCTCCTTTGGTGGAAAGGGAGATGAATGACATGTTTGTAGGGACATTTACAGGAATGTACTATGACAAGTTACTCAATGTTTCGATGGGTAGCTTCTCCGATATGATCCTTATGGGAGAGAGGATCGAAAATGGAATTAAAATTGGAAAGATTCAGGCAGGCGAATCTACTTCAGCTGGGGGTGTGAGAAAAGCGTTCGGCGGAAGACGACAGGGTGATACAAGCGCTGTCTTTGGTGGCAGAGGCCGGTGCAGAGGTAGAAATCAGTACAGTCAACCTCAACAAATAGCCAGTGTTACTATTCCAATTCCTCAACAACAACAACAGCAGCAACAACCACAGCAGCAGCAAAGGCAGAATCAGGGTCAGAGAAGGTTTCAGAATGCAAAGCCGAAGAGGGTATTTGATAAGCCTCCGTCGACATATGCAGAGTTTCTTCAGAAACTGCTGGGGTTGAATTTGGTCGAGAAAAGAACATTGGAACCGCCTACAGGACCGGTACTTCCTTATGGGTATGACGCTAATAAGCACTGCGAATTCCATTCTGGGGCGCCCGGACATGATGTAGAATCTTGTCATGCTTTCAAGCATAAAGTTCAAGACTTGTTGGACAGTAAAGCCATCAACTTTGGCCAGGTGGGGCCCAATATTGTGCAACAGCCTATGCCTAATCATGGGGCAAATTCCATCTTGACAGAAGGAGATTTGAACTTGGTGATAGATGTTAACAAATTGAAGACGCCATTGGGGGAGGTGAAAAGCAGGTTGCTCAGAGGGGGAGTATTCCCCGGTTGTGATGAATACTGTTTAGAGTGTTGGACCCAGCCTAAGGGTTGTACTGATTTAAAGCAGGGCATTCAGGCCATGATCGACGAAGGGACCTTGCAATTTGATCGAATTGCGGTTGAGAAGCCTGTGGAGGAATTATGTTATAAGCAAAATAATATTGCAACGGTGACGATCTCGAGGAAGACTATAACGATAATGACGCCCGCCCAGCGGCCAACCATTACGATTACCAAAGCATGGTCTGTTCCCTTTGAGAGTACGAAAGCTGTCCCGTGGACATACGGATTAGAAGCATATTGCAACGGTGAAAAGATTGTGGTGAATAGCCAGCCAGTTGGGGCTGTTGATAATGTCGTTGGAACGGGGGGCATGACCCGTAGCGGAAGGATCTTTACCTCACCTGAAATAGAAGCAGAGAGATTGGCCAAAGGCAAGGCCAAAGTAAATGAAAGCGGGCCTTCTCAATTGAAAGAAAAGGATACGTCACTCAAGGACGTAGAGGAGTTCATGAGACGGATTCGTAAAAGCGACTACAAAATTGTTGAACACTTACAGCAGACGTCGTCGAAGATTTCTATCTTGTCGTTGTTGTTATGTTCTGAGGCCCACCGGAACGCCTTGCTAAAGATTCTGGATACGTCATTTGTGCCTCAAGAAGTCTCTGTAAATCAGTTAGAGGGGATAATGGCACATGTCAATGCTGGACATAGCCTGGGTTTCACAGATTTCGATCTAACACCCAGGGGTCGAGAGCACAACATGGCTTTGCATATATCGGTGGAATGTCGGGGCACCGTAATGTCGCGTGTATTGGTGGATACTGGATCGTTGTTGAACGTATTGCCAAAGAAAGCCATGATGAAATTGGACATACGGGGAATTATTTTCACGCCCAGCGATTTGGTTGTGAGGGCGTTTGACGGGACGAAAAGATCAGTGTTTGGGTCAATAACATTACCGCTTCAGGTGGGGCCAGAAATCTTTGATACCGAATTCTACATCATGGATATCCATCCAGCTTATAGCTGCCTTCTTGGGCGCCCATGGATCCACGCTGCAGGGGCCGTAACGTCCACATTGCATCAGAAGTTGAAGTACATGGTGGGTGATAGTGTTGTTACCGTTTGCGGGGAGGAGGACATTTTGGTTAGTCACCTGTCATCGTTCAGATATGTTGAGGTCGACGGAGAAATACACGAGACACCTTGTCAAGCCTTCGAAGGGTTACGGATTAAAGACAAAGCTCAGGGTTCCAGCAAAATGCCAGATGTGGCAGTGTCATCCTACAAGGAAGCTCGGGCCTTAGTGCAGACTGGTGACACTAAAGGTTGGGGGCAGGTTTTGGAGATTCCCGTGAAGAATGACAAATTTAAGCTAGGGTATCGACCGACGTCGTTAGCGTCATCTTCAGGAGCGCCCAGGTTCAAGGGACCGATAACGATAACGCCAAGCGGGGTGTGCTTTGAGACAATCAATGCTATTTCCGATGCCGAAGACGGAGATAGTGACTGCGATATGGATGCGTGGATCAAGCCAAGCGTGCCAGGACAAAGTCTCTGCAACTGGTCCATCCGGGAAACTGTCCTAGTGACTCTTAAACAGTAATGATTTGTTTTATCAATTGTTGAATAATCCTATGTCCTACTCGGGGCATAGTGATTTTACCTTAGGGCTACTTGATTATGTGTATTGCATTGTTTTAATCATGAAATAAAGGCGTTTTTCATATACAAATATTGTGATCCCTGTCTTTCTTGTTTTTACTTTAACAATAAATGGCAACGTGGTTATTCGCTTTGTTTGCGTGTTGAAGCGTTTAACCATTTCCTTTGCAGGACTAATATTTCAGATGACATCTCCTACGAACCGCCTATGACTCGTTTCGACTTCGAGCATACGGTGTTCCAAGAAGAGGAAGAGATTGTTGAGGATAGCGACTTGCCAGAGGAGCTGACTCGTTTGTTGAAACAGGAAGAGAGAATCATTCTGCCTCATCAGGAGGAAATTGAGATTATCAACTTGGGGTCGGAAGAAGTTGTGAGAAATATCCGTATAGGGGCTGCGCTGCAGAGCGACATCAAGCAAAGGCTGATAGAGATACTGCGAGAGTATAGTGATATATTTGCTTGGTCGTACGAGGATATGCCTAGGTTGGATACGGACATGGTTGTGCACCGTCTGCCGCTGCGAGAGGAATGTCCGCCTGTTAAGCAGAAACTCAGAAGAACCAGACCAGACATGGCTGTGAAAATCAAAGAGGAAGTTCAAAAACAGTGGGATGCTGGTTTCCTACCTGTTACAACTTATCCGTCATGGGTCGCTAATATAGTACCAGTGCCGAAGAAAGACGGTAAAGTGCGAATGTGTGTAGACTACCGTGATTTGAATAGGGCGAACCCGAAAGATGACTTTCCACCTCCTCACATCGATGTGCTGGTTGATAACACTGCTCAGTTCTCCGTATTCTCCTTCATGGACGGCTTCTCAGGCTATAATCAGATCAAAATGGCACCAGAAGACATGGAGAAGACTGCCTTCATTACTCCCTGGGGAACATTTTGTTACAAAGTGATGCCCTTCGGACTGAAGAACGCTGGGGCAACATATCAACGTGCTATGACGACTCTCTTTCATGACATGATGCACAAAGAGATCGAGGTTTATGTTGATGATATGATTGCCAAATCCCAGACAGAGGAGGAGCATTTGGTTAATCTGCTGAAACTGTTCAAAAGACTTAGGAAGTTCAGGTTGAGACTGAACCCTAATAAGTGCACCTTTGGGGTGAGATCGGGTAAACTGCTGGGGTTTATTGTGAGCGAAAAGGGAATAGAGGTTGATCCTGCAAAGATAAAAGCTATACAAGAAATGCCGACCCCTAAAACAGAAAAAGAAGTGCGTGGGTTTTTAGGGAGGTTGAACTACATCGCTCGGTTCATATCTCACCTAACTGTGACATGCGAGCCGTTATTCAAGTTGTTGAAAAAGGATCAGGTGTTAACCTGGAATGAAAATTGTCAAAAGGCGTTCGACAAGATAAAAGAATACTTGCAGGAACCTCCTGTTTTGATACCCCCAGTGGTCGGGAGACCTTTGATTATGTATTTGACGGTTCTTGAGGAAAGTATGGGTTGTGTTCTCGGTCAACACGACGAGACCGGACGTAAAGAGCATGCGATCTACTATCTGAGTAAGAAATTTACCGACTGTAAGTCCAGATACTCAATGCTCAAGAAGATGTGTTGCGCGCTAGCCTGGGCCGCCAAACGTTTGAGGCAATACATGTTGAATCATACAACCATGCTAATTTCAAAGATGGATCCAATCAAATATGTGTTTGAGAAGCAAGCACTCTCCGGAAGAATTGTCCGATGGCAGATGGTGTTGACCGAATACGATATCCAATATGTCTCGCAAAAGGCTATTAAAGGTAGCGTTCTGTCAGAGTACCTCGCTGAGCAGCCGATTGAGGATTACCAATCGATGAAGTTTGATTTTCCTGACGAGGATATCATGTACCTGAAAATGAAAGATTGTGAAGAACCATTGTCGAACGAAGGACCAGAGTTGGGTTCCAAATGGCAGTTGATATTTGACGGAGCAGTTAATTCCTATGGTTTTGGAATAGGAGCAATTATCACTACTCCTCATGGGTCGCACATCCCATTTACTGCCCGATTGACTTTTCCTGTTACCAATAATGAGGCTGAATATGAGGCTTGCATCATGGGTCTGGAAGAAGCCATTGATTTACGAATCAAGAACCTGGATGTATACAGAGACTCAGCTCTAGTGGTGAATCAGATTAAAGGAGAATGGGAGACACGTCAGCCCAATTTGATACCCTATATGAATTATGCAAGGAGATTGTTGCCTTTCTTTGACAAGGTGGAATTGCATCACGTGTCGCGAGCAGAAAATCAAATGGCTGACGCCCTGGCAACATTGTCTTCAATGTATAAATTTAACTTCTGGAATGAGGCTCCCCAGATTGTTATCTCTCGGCTCGATAGGCCTGCATTCATATTTGCCATTGACGAGGCTCCCGATGGTAAACCCTGGTATTTTGACATCCAGAATTTCCTGAAGAACAAGGAGTATCCGGCTGGGGCATCCAGTCGAGATCAGAAGACTCTCAGGAGATTGGCTGGCAATTTCTATCTGAATCCGGATGGTGTCCTGTATAAAAGAAACCACGACTTGGTGTTGCTACGCTGTGTAGACGAGAAAGAGGCGAAGTTGCTCATGGAAGAGATACATGAGGGTACATTTGGTACACATGCTGGTGGGTATGCTATGACGAGAAAACTGCTGCGGGCAGGTTATTATTGGCTGACTATGGAAACAGACTGTTTCAAGTTTTCAAAGAGGTGTCATAAATGCCAAGTTTATGCAGACAAAATCCATGTGCCTCCATGTCCTCTGAATGTGATGTCATCACCGTGGCCTTTCTCGATGTGGGGGATCAATATGATTGGCAAGATTGAGCCTACGGCATCAAACGGACACCGGTTCATTTTGGTGGCAATTGATTACTTCACCAAATGGGTGGAAGCAACATCATATGCCAATGTGACCAAATAAGTGGTGGCCAGATTTATCAAACGAGATATTATCTGCAGATATAGAATCCCTGAGCGGATTATCACCGACAACGGTTCAAATTTGAATAATAAAATGATGAAAGAGTTGTGTCAGAATTTTAAGATTGAGCATCACAACTCTTCTCCTTACCGGTCCAAGATGAATGGCGCTGTCGAAGCGGCCAATAAGAACATAAAGAAGATTGTTCAGAAGATGGTTGTGACCTATAAGGACTGGCACGAGATGTTACCTTTCGCTTTGCACGGTTATCGTATGACGGTACGCACATCAACCGGGGCAACCCCTTTCTCTTTGGTATACGGGATGGAGGCGGTGTTACCGTTGGAGGTCGATATTCCTTCCCTGAGGGTTTTACGTGATGTCCAACTCGACGAGGCAGAATGGGTTAAAGATAGACTGAATCAACTCAGCTTAATGGATGAGAAGAGACTGGCTTCTCTAGCATACGATCGGTTATATCAGAGCCGGATGAAGAAAGCTTACGACAAGAAGGTGTGCCCTCGAAGCTTTCAGACGGGCGATCTTGTTTTGAAAAAGATTCTCCCACCACAATCAGATCACAGGGGAAAGTGGACTCCCAATTACGAAGGTCCCTACGTTGTTAGAAAAGTCTTCTCTGGAAGAGCCTTGTTACTATCCACCATGGATGGTGAAGACTTTACGTCTCCTGTGAATTCGGACGCAGTTAAAAAATACTTTGCTTGAAAGTGACCCGCTGGACAGTAAAAAGAGAGTCCAGGCAAAAATAGGGCATCCCGGCGAACCATAAAAAATGAATAAAAGGTTCGGGCAAAAATTAGGGATAAAATTGAAAATATGTACACCCGCGAAGTCGAAAACCTAAAAAGGGCGACTTCGATAAAAAAGGGTATCCCGGTGAATTGAAAACCTGCAAAGGGCGGTTCACGCAAAAGTTAGGGATTGAAAAAGCAAATGACTGCGGTCCGGATTTGATACGGCATTGCTTAGTGGTTTGGGAGTACCTGGGGGCCGTCTATCCAAAACAATCTCTTCCGAAGATCGAGTATCGGGAAAGCGCAGAGTCAGGCAAGTCATAGGAGGATCAGCTCATGGTGTTTATCTGTGCCACGTTGCCGACATGTGTACAAATATTGTTTTGTATTTTCTTTGTGCTTCCTGTACATATATTTATGTGTGTTTATGCGTAACTTCCTCTTTTCAGGAGTTGCATCCAGTGTACAAAACTTTGCCTATTCAGAGGCCCGTTATCAATAAAACATGTTATTCAGTACTTGATGCTTGTTCTTTACTGTTTTGTTTGTGAAAGACGCCGATGTTTTTGATAAACTTGCACTTACATAATCTTGCTGGCCCTTGCCAATAATTGCTAAAACTTCGAATTGACTGAAGTAATGTCACAGATGCTAACCCGGATAGATTCTGTTGTATAGGCCTGTTTTATCTCGTTTGTGTTTTGCAGGGTTCTTACCTTTGGAGCAAACGGTCAGGAGTTGTATTCCCCAGCCTAGGTCGCTTGACGTAAGACCTGACTCCAGGTGATGTCATTCCTCAGCTAGTCGCAGCTTACCACCAGAGAGTTGAAATGACATTTACCCCTTCCCGGAGGAGGGAATTATTTTCCCCAAGAGAGTGTCCTCATGGAAAGCCGTCCATAGGATTAACCCCAACAAGTCAAAATCAATGTCCCCTGTAGAGGTTGCGCTCCTCAGCGAATCGAAGATGTGCACGTTCAATCTCCAGCATGGGAGATTCCCGCAATAGTTAACCAAGTTGTTGGTTCGAAAGGTTTATATCCGCGAAGGATGGTTTTATTGCTCCCCACAGGTCGTCATGCTGTTGACAGGATGTTGATCCTCAGCAGAGTGGTAATTCTGAATGTGTAAACTGTGCCCAGACAGTGTGCTTTGCCCAGAAGTGTCGCTTCTTCCCCAGCTGAGTTTATTCACCAACAGGGTGTTTGTTCTTTCCTCCCAGTGGAAATTGATGTTTAATCTCTCCCCGGCAGAGTTGACTGTGTTTCCGGCATTTATTTTACTGGAATACCTTATGATACTTGTTCTCCCCAGCGGGGTTGGCTTTATCCTCAGCATTCATGTTATTGAGACATCACTATCAGAATGGCCCCGGTAGCTTGAGCCTGCATTTGCATTTGCATATATCATCATATTTGCATCTACTCAAACGCGTAGCATTTCCGTGCCGTACGGAGCATTACGCCATTTTCAAGCATACGCATTTTGAAACATAAATCAGGTTGGTTAACCTTTTGCTTTCAGGTGTTTTCTCAGCAGGAGTATGGAGTTATAGCTCAGATCTATTACCAGGTATTCGAGGTCTCGCCGTGAGAAATGTGATGATACGGTTCATCTTACTATTTTCCCCACAGAGTTACTTGGTTAGGTTTCTCTTTGTCCCCGAGCGGAGTTATTTGTTTAAATTCCTCTTGTTTCCCCGCCAGAGTTGCTTGTTGAAGTTTCTCTTATCCGACAAGTGGATTATTTTCTTCAAATTTGCTGTTACGTCAACGTCAAAGGGTTTCATGAATCAAAATTTCAGAAGCTGCCGCCGGTTATCGAAACAGGCGTCCGACAGTTTGGGTTCCAAATATTCCTAGTAGAGTCCGCCTCAAAATCACTGTCACGTCAGTGTTAAAAGGTTTGTGGGTTGGGACCAATGGAGTTAGCTACTGCAGAGATAAGCAGAGAAACTGTATTCGGAGTATCTTCCCGTATGGATAAACGGATGTATTTTCCTACTGGTTGACAGAAGTATTTCCCCGGGGTCGCCAAAGTTTTATTGCCTATGTTGATAGGAGTTCCTCGTGTTGACGAGATATGGAGTCCTAACATGGACAGATTTATTTCCTCGTGTTGACGAGATGTGCTAGTCCTAACGTGGACAGATTTATTTTCTCGTGTTGACGAGATGTGCTAGTCCTAACGTCGACAAATTTATTTTCTCGTGTTGACGAGATGTGCTAGTCCTAACATGGACAGATTGATTACTCTTCGTGTTGACGAAATGGTGTCCTGACATGGACCATTTATCCCCAGCCGATATCTTTCTTCGTATTGGCGAAATGTGCGTCCTGACGTGGACAAGTTTATAGTTCCTCGTGTTGACGAGATGCGTGAGTCCTGACGTGGACAAATTTATCTTTCTTCGTGTTGACGAAGCGGTGTCCTGACGTGGACAATTTACTCCTATGTTGATAGGATTTTCTCGTGTTGATGGGATGTGAGTCCTGACGTGGACAAATCAAGTTACCTTCCCTCGTGTTGACGAGATGCGAGTCCTGACGTGGACAAGTCTGTCGTTCTTCGTGTTAACGAGATGGAATCCTGACGTGGACCAATTTATTTCTCCTCATGGTGACGGGTCTATTTCCTCGTGTTGACGAGATGTGAGTCCTGACGTGGACAATTTATTCCTATGTTGATAGGAGCTCTTCGTGTTGACGAGACACAAATAAGATTTACTCCTATGTTGATAGGATCTCCTTGTGTTGACGAGATGCAGACAACTCATCCCCAGCGAAGTCGTCGGGATTTCTCCGTGTTGACGGAATGTAGCGTCCTAACGTGGACAAAGTTTTATTCCTATGATGATAGGATTTCTCCGTGTTGACGAAATGTAGCGTCCTAACATGGAAAAAGTTCTATTCAAGTTTATGATGGGATTTCTTCGTGTTGACGAAGTGTGCGTCCTAACGTGGACAAAGTTTTGCTCTTGTTGAGGGGATTTCTTCGTGTTGACGAAACAAGCGTCCTAAAGTGGACAAAGTTTTATTCCTGGGTTGTTGAGATTTCTTCGGGTTTACGAAATGTGAGTCCTGACGTGGACAGATTTGTATTCATTCGTGATTCGACGAAAGTTGGGTCCAGATGTGGACAAGGTTATTCCTGTGACGACAGAATCTCTATTCGTGTTGACGAATTCGTTTCTCTTCTTGTGTTGACAAGGTTAGCCCAGTTGTGGACGAGGTGTTTTTGCAAAAATGGTTCAGTACCTGTGGCGTCACATAGGTGGTTGAAGTTGAAATCATAATTATTATCAGACGTTGGATCAGTTGTTGCCGTAACAACCGAATTCGGATAGGGAAAGTTGTTCCCCAAGCAGTGCAGTTTATTTCTGCGGTTGGCAAATTTCCGGGTTTCTTGGTATTCAACCGTCTCGTACATCGATTGTTTGAAGGTCGTTCGCTCTTCACCCAGTCGGGTCCAAGTCGTTTGAATAGGGACAGCTGTTGCACCCCAAAATTTGCTCAACCTTTTCTTGCCTGATTTATGTTTCATTGCATTTCATTTGCATAGTTACATCATGTACATAATTCAATCATTTGCATATCATAGCATAGCATGCCTCCAACAAGGGATCAAGGGTGTCTATCAAGAGAAGAGCCTATCAAGAGGTGTTATCCAAGTTTGAGAGATCATCCAAGCCATCAAGAAGTGATTTGAAGTCTTGAGAAGTTTGAGTGCCTACATGTGGGTTTTGCTCCTATCTTGAGGAATATTGAGAATCATCAGTGGGATGTGAAACAGGTAATGTGAATTTGAGGTGTGTATGGATCTCATGATATGCCTAGAGGGCCCTATTGGAGCTGAGACAGGTCATTGATTCAAGTATGAGAGCCACAGTTGAGGTGCACTCAACTAGGGTGTCATCTGGGTCAATCCTAGGTCAATTGAGTAATTGGAGAGCATCAAAGCCTACTTTGAGGTCATGGGATTGATGGATTGGTATGTTGATACATGTGGGGTGTTGTGCCAAGGTTAAGCAAAGAAGGATCAAGGATGTGGGAAGTTGTTAAATTAGGGTTTCGGTGTAAAATCCCTTGTTTAGTGCCTAACTTCAAAGCCACATAAGTCAAAATACAAGTTTCAAATGGATCTTTGGCCAACATGAAACTTGTAGAGCATCTCAATACCTTTAATTTTAATACTATAAGTCTTCAAGAAGATTTGTAGAACTCAAGTTATGGTCTTTGCAAATTACAGGTCATCAGAGGACACTGAAATTTATCTGTGAAAGTCACTTGACTTCCAAGCAACTTTTTCCCTTCAAGGAATTTTCAAATGGATTTTTGGAAAACCTGAGAGTTGTAGATCTTGGTCTTAGCTTTCCATGTAGTACTATAAGTCCTTGTTAGGATTTGTAGAACTCAAGTTATGGTCTTTGCAATCCAGGGGTATTTTGGGTATTGGTGATTATAGGTCATTTGTGATCATAAGCCATTTTCACCAACTTAGAGGCCTCAAATGAAATTTTTTTCAACTAGAAAGTTTCTCAAAATAGGGTTTTAACCTTGACCATGCATCAAGGAGGCTTTGAAATGGCTCATAGGAGAAGTTGGTTTGAGAAATTTTGAAAAGGAAGAAATTAAAGTCATTTAAAAGGCCAAAAATGTGATTTCTTGATTTTATGGCCAAACCAAGCAATGTTATATACCAAATTGATCAGAAAACATATTTTGGAAAGGATGGCAATATTACTTTTTGGATTTGAGGCCAATAACACATGGTTCCCTTTGGTAACTTAAGAATGAAGTAACATTTGAATTACACATCCTTAGATCAAAAACAAGGGAATTACCATCCCCATTCAGTTCAAAATGTCACAAGAGGAGAAATTCAAGCAAGGTGGAGAGCTAGAACAGAGCAAAGCACAACTTTGGCATATGAGATTTTGAAGGAAAATGAGAAATTGAATTTCTCATTGTGGTTGTTACAGAAGGTTCTAGAGGTTTCCAACAACTTCTATATAACATATGCATTGGATTCAGATCATTTTTTGGGAAGAATTGAGCAAGGAACCAAAGAGAGCAATTGAAAATTTCTCAAGTGCATCAAGAATCGGATTTTGAGATAGAGGTGGATGCATTGGAAATTGCTTGTTTCAGAAGCTTGGGGAAGTGTTCTGATTGATTCTGGAAAGAATTGGAGCTTGATTCGAAGGAATTCATCATCTGTTCATCCATTTTTACCAGGTTTGCATTCTTCAAATTTCAGTATAATTGGTAGTGAATTTCTTAGGTTTTGATGTATGGTTAGGTTAGTGATGATGCTAGGTTGGATTTAGGCACAAGAATTGGACAATTAGAGACAAAATTAAGTATGATGCAATTTCTGTTGAAGCTCATATCTCCTAGTTCTTGAGGTTTTAATGGCGTTTGGATGGTGAGAATTGATCAGTGAAACATGTAGATGAGTTTAGGCTTATTAATTTTAGGTTTTGAGTCAATCAAGAGTTGGATGAATTTCTGAACTTTGGATCGGATTTGGAGTTAGGGATAGAATCATTGAATTTGGAGGTTATATTCGTGATCAGGAGAGAATTTCAAGTGAGATAGGGTATTTAGTTGGCCTGATTGATGCGCTTTTGGATATGCCACGCCGGAGAAGACGGTGGCGCAAAGTTCAGGCCACCGTCTGAGTTTCCCTCTCAAATTCAATTCATTTGGAGAAGACGACCCCCAACCCGTTAGATCGTGTTTGACCCTTGACTGAGAACCAAATCCAATGGCCAAGATTTGTTTGAACATCTGAATGAGAGTGATTTTGATTGAAACTCACCGTTTCACTTAATGGTATTTGGGTGGGCTTAAGGAACTCTTGCTAACCACACCCCTATCCTGGCCCATGAGTGAGGAACAACGTAAAACCCTTGCTATTCAGCACAAGCTTTTTTCCATTTTCCTGGCATTTTCCTGATTTCTCTTAATTGGTTTGGGCTTAGTCTGAGTTGATACGCGCACCCCCCTTTAGGCCCAGGTTTGGTTTATAACATGATTTACTTGCTATTCAACACGCGCTTTTATTCATTTTCTTTGTATTTCTTTTATTTTTTATATTTTACATATAGTTTAGAAATAAAATTATAATAAATAGAAAAATTAATCTTTTTAATCCAGGTTTTTTTCCCTTGACTCCTTAGAGAGTCTAGAATTTTAGGAATTTAATAAATTCATTTTTCATGAATTTTAGAATTTATTGGCATTTTTTGGATTTTAATTGGTTTTATTTTGAATTTGTTTGATGCTTGATCTTGTTGATTTTAGTATGGCCATTTGGTGTTGAATTTTGAGTTGATTCTTTTTGGGCTAGTTAGCTTAGATATGCATGTACCCATAGTAATTTTCTCATATTTTTGTGAGATAAATTTAGGTTGTTTTGAATATTGAACATTAGGTGTTGTAGTTTTAGGGTTTTAGGATAGTACCCTTAGGTTTAGGGCATAGTTTTAGGTCCAAATGAATGGTTAACCCCCTGGTTTTTGTATGGAGATATTCTTAAGAGGTTTAGGAACCCTTAGAATTTTTTATAGGATTTTACAATCACTTTTGGTATTTTAATTAGAATTAGTTTTAAGACTAACTTCTAGGTGTTTCTGTTGAACTAACTTGACTAGTTTAATTCAATAGTTCCCCTTAGATTAGGGTGGTGGTGCTCTTGTGCTTGGGTGGAGATGAAGACCAATTGAAGATGCTTTGGAGATCTTGAGGGATCTTGGACGTGAAGATTTCTCATCTTGTGGAGTGCTTGTCAGGAGCTTAGGAAAATTAGGGTTTTAGGAAGAGCATTAGACTAGTTTTGTTTCTTTCTTCAAACATGGAGTATATTGTTCATCTCCATTCAATCCAATGACATAAAGTCCTCTTAAAGGAGTCACATATCTCCTTTGGAGGGATGAATTGCATTCTTTAATAGTAGAACTTTGAGGGTACTTTTCTACTATAATGTTAAGTTCTCAGTGGCTTCCTTTGGTTGTCACTAAGTTACTTAACATTTCAACTTGATCTTGTTGAATGCTTCTCCCTTGGAGGTGCTTGTTGAAGCTTGGTAAAGAGAAAGTTTTGTGCTTGTTGAAGCTTGTTGAGAATGAAGGTTTTGCTTGTTGAAGCTAGGAGTGTCTGCTTGTTGAAGTTGTTTACTGGTTGAAGTTTGCTAGGGTTTAAGCTGGTTGCTTGTTGAAGCTTGGTGCTTGTTGAAGATTGAAGGTTTGGTGGAGCTTGAAAATGGGAGCTATTCATGAAGATGAAGTTGTTGCTGTCAACTTTTTGCTGTTAAGATCATCTGTTGCTGTTTAGAGCTGCTGTTTGCTGTAGGAGTTTGGTGTTGCTGCTTAGGCTGCCTCCTCTGCTTTGGGTTTTTTGTTTTCTGTATTGTTTGTTGGCTTGTGCAGCTTGCCCCTTAGGTTTGAAGTGAATGTTGATTCACTTTGCCTGTTGTTTTCCGAAGTTCGAGGTTGAGCCTGACTCCCTTGCCTCGCTTGTATTGCTGCATTGCATGCATTTTACTGTATTTGCTTGCTTTCTTTTCTGTTTATCCCCTAGGATCTCTGATTTCCTCTGTGCAAGAGGAAATTATGACAGACATTAGGATTCTTATCCATGCATGACAACATTAGGTCAGTTTTATTCCCTTTTCAACCCTAGGTTTTTTAGAGTTTCTTTCTCTTCTTATCTCAAAACAACTCAAAGATACAGTAATAAGGTTAATCGATGTCGTACGTTACGAGCCTTAAGCTATTCGAGAAAGGGTTGCTGGAGAGCTTCTTTCCAGTAGTCTGGCTGCTTAGTGTGGCCCCATTTGGGTGACACGCGACGTAGTCACTCTTAAATCATAGTCTCTAGTGCGTCAGAGATTGCAAACAAACTAAAAAACACTTCTTTCGTAAAAGATTCAAAACAAACATCAAAGTTTCATTTTTGTCCGCTTGGACTCTTAATCAAGAAAAACCCTTTTTGAAGGTAATAAAAAACAGTCAGACAAGCTTGTGCCTTCTGTAGCCCGAACTACGTTTGCTCTGATCTTTCATGCTGTATGAAAGTACGTAGGCATAGGATGTTGTATCCTAGCGAGCAACCTTCCCCTCTTCGTCCGTAGGTAGGCGAACTACGTTGACTCTGATTTCTCGTTCCAGACGGGAATACGTAGGCATAAAGTGCGATACTTTGCCGAGTCATTTTCTTTTCTTTTTAACCCAGACCTGTAGAGTAGATAGAATAACAATTCGTACTAGAAAACAAGCGTGGATCCCATCGAGTACGGCGGACGTGAGGGGTGCTAATACCTTCCCCTTGCGTAATCGACTCCCGAATCCAGGAATTTGGTTATGATGACCATTCCTTTCCCGTTTTGCGTTAGGTTTACTCTGAGCGTTTCCTTTCCCTCCTTTGGGATAAATAACGCACGGTGGCGACTCTTTTGTCATAGCCGGCGTTGATTTTCGCAGTAGCGACACCACCATATCAGTATCCAACCCAGGCATGTCTTCGTAAGACCAAGCAAAGATATCACTATATTCTCGAAGCATCTCGATCAAACTTTGCTTGATATCGCTTTGCAGTGCAACCCCTATCCGAATATTCCTGACAACCTCTTTGGGCCCCACGTTGATAATTTCAATTTCCTCCTGATGAGGCAGAATGATTTTCTCTTCTTGTTTCAAAAGTCGAGTCAGATCTTCTGATAAGTCATCATCCTCAACAATCTCTTCTTCTGCTTGAAATATCGGGTGCTCGAAGTCGAAGCGAGTCATAGGAAGTTCGTGATCGGTGTCGTCTGAAATATGAATCCTGCAATGAGAATGGTTAAATGCTTCAAATAATGCAAACAAAGCACATAACCACGTTGCCATTTTATTGTTAAAGCAAAAACAGGAAAAACAAGGATCACAAAATTTGCATGAGAAAAACGCCTTTATTTAATGATTAAACAAAGCACACACATAAGCAGGTAGCCCTGAAAACAGAATCACTATGCCCCGGGTAGGACACAGGATTATACAATCATCGAGAAAACAAATCATTACTGTTTTGTAGTCACTTTGACAAGTTCCTGGATAGACCAGTTGCATAGGCTCTGTCCTGGCACGCTGGGCTTGATCCACGAATCCATATCGCAGTCACTATCTCCGTCTTCGGCATCGGAAACAACATTAATCGTTTTATAACAGACTCCACCTGGAGTGATCACCACTGGCCCTTTGAACTTTGGCACGCCTGATGTGGAAGATGACGACGTCGGGCGATACCCCAACCCAAACTTGTCCATCTTGACAGGAATTTCCAAGACTTGGCCCCATCCTTTGGTTTCTCCGGCCTGAACCACTGTTTGAGCGTCTTTGTATGAAGACATGGCCACCTCTGGCCCTTTGCTGGGAACATGAGACTTGTCCTTGATTTGCAACCCTTCAAAGGCTTGGCATGGCGTCTCATGGATCTCCCCATCCACTTCGACGTACTTGAATGACGAAAGATGACTAACCAGAATGTCCTCCTCTCCGCAAATAGTAACAACACTGTCACCGACCATGAATTTAAGCTTCTGATGCAGCGTGGACGTCACAGCCCCTGCAGAATGTATCCATGGTCGCCCAAGTAAACAGTTGTAAGCTGGATATATGTCCATGATGTAGAACACAGTGTCAAACACTTCTAGCCTGACCTGGAGTAGCAACGTTATGGACCCAAACACCGACCTTCTGGTCCCATCAAAAGCTCTCACGACCAAGTCACTTGGCGTGCATATGATTCCTCGAATATCTAGCTTCATCATAGCCTTCTTAGGCAACACATTCAAAGATGATCCGGTGTCTACAAGAACGTGCGACATAACAGTTCCCCGGCATTCCACTGAAATGTGCAATGCCATATTATGATCCCGACCTCTAGGCGTCAAATCAAAGTCAGTAAATCCCAGGTTGTGTCCGGCATTCACATGCGCCAGTACCCCCTCAAGCTGATTAACAGATACTTCCTGAGGTACAAAAGATGTGTCCAAGATTTTCAACAAGGCATTTCGATGAGCCTCGGAACAAACAAAAAAGATAGTATTGAAATTTTGGAGGGCGTCTGCTGCAAGTGCTGCACAATCTTATAGTCGCTTTTGCGAATTAACCTCATAAACTCTTCTACATCCTTGATTGATGTTTCTTTCTCTCTCGCTTGGGAAGGTCCTCCTTCATTCACTTTGGCTTTGCCTTTAGCAATCCTCTCAGCCTCGATTTCAGGTGAAGTGAAAATTCTACCACTGCGGGTCATGCCTCCCGCTCCAACAAGATTGCCCACTGCCCTTGCCGGCTGGCTATCCACCTTAATCTTTTCCCCATTGCAAAAATCTTCCAACCCATAATTCCACGGAATGGCTTTCGTACTTTCATAAGGAATGGGCCCTGCTTTCGTTATCGTGATAGTTGGCCGCTTGGTGGGCGCTGATATCGTAATAGTCTTTCGTGGAATTGTAACTGTTGCGACCTCACCCTGCTTTTCAAATCTTGCCTCAACAGGCTTCTCAACAGCAGTACGGTCGAATTGCAAAGTTCCCTCATCAGTCATGGCCTGAATACCTCTCTTCAAATCAATACAGCCCTCTGGTCGGGTCCAACAATCCAAACAGTACTCATCACATCCAGGGAAGACTCCCCCTTTCAACAATCAGCTTTTAACATAGCTTAAAGGCGTCTTCAGATCATTTACGTCCATAACTAAATCCAAATCTTCTTCTGTCAGAATAGCATTCGCTCCATGATTCGGCATTGGTTGCTGTAAAATGTTGGGACCGTCATGACTGAAGTTAATGACTTTACTATCAATCAAATCATGGACTTTGTGTTTAAAAGCATGACAACTCTCGATATCATGTCCGGGTGCCCCATAATGAAATTCACAATGCTTACTAGTATCATACCCGTAAGGAAGCGTTCCTGTGGGCGGGTCCAATGTTCTCTTTTCAACCAAATTCAAACCTAACAGCGTTTGAAGCAGTTCTGCATACGTTGACGGAGGTGTATCAAATACCCTCTTTGGCTTCCCATTCTGAATCCTTCTCTAAGTAGGATTTTGCCTTTGTTGTTGTGGTTGCTGTTGTTGTGGTTGTTGTCGTTGTTGAGGTATAGGAATCGTCACACTAGCAACCTGTTGTTGAATATACTGATTCCTACCTCTACCTCATCCTCGACCACCATACACTGCGATGGCGTCTCCTTGTCTTCTACCACCAAAGACCTTTTTTGCACCTCCAGCTGAGGTCGATTCACCGGCTTGAATCTTACCAATCTTAATGTCATTTTCAATCCGTTCTCCCATGAGTATCATGTCAGAGAAACTACCCATCGAGCAATTGAGCAATTTATCATAATACATCCCAGAGAATGTTCCAACAAAAATATCAATCAATTCCCTTTCAACCATACGTGGGTGTACCCTTGCCGCAAGATCACGCCAACGCTGGGCGTACTCCTTGAAACTCTCCCCGTTCTTCTGAGAAAGACTTTGAAGCTGGACCCTATTTGGCGCAAGGTCACTGTTGTATTGGTAGTGTCTGACGAAAGCATCTGCCAACTCTTTCCAACTTCCGATCTGTGCAGGCTCTAGTCCCATGTACCATTCCTGTGATGGTCCCGACAAACTATCCTGGAAAAAATGCATAAGCATCCTCTCGTCATCAGAGTAAGCAGACATCCTCTAGTAATATGAACGCACATGAACCCATGGGCATGTATCCCCTTTATACTTATAGAAAGTAGGAGCTTTGAACTTCAATGGCACCCTCAGCCAAGGAACCAGCCCCATGGTAGCCATGTCCAAACCTGCAGCATTTTAATCCTCCAATCATTATCAGTGGGACCTTCAAAACCCATGCCCTGCCCAGAAAAGGCATCTTCCTGACGATCTATGTCCCAATACAGACCCTCATTACCATACCCGTCATAAGCAGCATTACGACCATATCCTTGTTGATTAAAGTTAGGACCACGTCCTCTATTACCAAATCCTTGATTAGCCCCGCCTGGTCCAAAACCAGCATTGAAAGGACCCATCCCAGCACCATTGGTATTCACATTGCTAAATCCAGCATTGTCGTAGCCATTATTACCATAACCTTGATTGTTATCGCCAAACCCTCCGTTGCCGAAGCCCTGATTATTAAAGCCATCATTGCCATCCTGATTACCAAAGCCAAAACCCTGATTGTTGTCACCGAAACCAGTATTGATACCAACATTCCTGTTAGTTTCCACGTTCCCATTGCCATTATCATCATTTCCGTTACCAGCGTTGTTGTTGCCTTTGTCGGTACCAGTCTCACCAGCATTTGGTATCACTTCCTCACTGCGAGGGGTCTCAACACGAACAGAGTTATATTCAGTATTACCACCCGCTCGCGCCAGCAACGGTTACACCAGAGTTTGAAGATGTTCCTGGCCCATGGCCACAACCTCCATAGCCTGCATGAATTGTGCCAACCTATCCCGGATCTCCTGCATCTCAGCTTGTACCTGGTCCATGATCTTCTTACAGTTGCTTCTTGTAGCGTACCAGTGAGTTCTCTGTTCGTCAATCTTGTAACAACTTGAAAGATGCAGGAGATAAGATTCGAGCTCAAAAAAGGTACCTGCCATGCAATATGAATATGCAGATGCACACATGTAAATATGCAACAGGTTAATCCCCCCCCTCCGATTCTAGTTCCGAAGAAGAAGCCATAACGACAATGGAGTCCCAAGTAAGCAAGCATAGAATCAGAAACCTCATACATAAACAAATGCCAAGAGGCATAGTACAAAGGTAAAACCGAATACAACTGAAAAGACCTCGGCCAACAAGCCTGGTGATGGTCAAAATACAAGCACGAATAACATACTACAAGAGAAAAACAAAGATAAATCATGATGGATGGCGCGCCCGGACATCCCCCAATAGCCTCAACGTCTCCGGATGACCTGGTCTGGAGAGCAGTTCCTGTATCAGTAATGCATGTCGCCTAACAGTGAATCTCAGCTTTTTGGCATCCTCTACACAGGTTCCCTTGCCAAAACACTCATCAAGCCTGCATCTCTTGAAGCCAGCTTTCAGTTCACAACCCCTCATTTCTTTGACCATGTCGCTCACTCTAAACTCAGCGTCACGTCTAAGAGATGCCTCTTTAGCAATCTTCGCATCCTTAGCACTGAGCTGCTCCTCTAACCGGGAAATCTGCAGCTTCAACTCATCTTCACGCTCCTTCCGGCTAGTAAGCGTGGCATTCCACAAAAATTCCCATTTGGAAAGTCGAGGATAAGCCTTGTTCAGAAGCTCTTTCTTAGTAGCAAGCACACTACTAACACCATTCAGGGCTACTCCCACCTTCTCTCTCCTACTGGTCTCTTCAGTCAAATCTGAACCCAACCTATTAATCATCTCAGTCTGCTTCTTCAAAGTGAAGGTTGCCTCACTCTTCTCATGCCGAAGATGGAATTTGCTCTTTGCAACTCTTCCTTTTCAGCCAGCAGCTTGTTATACTTCTCAATCTCTACTGAAGTAGCATCCTCAATCACCGGAAGATACAAAGGCTCTACAGCAGGATATGGCATCAAAGAAGTCCTAGCTCTCTCATGGATCCAAGTCAAATAGGGATCATAGGCTTTACTATTTCTTTTGCCAAGCAAAGCCTTCCCTCTCCTATGAATATTCCCTCATGCGGGCCTCAATCTGACCAAAACATCTCCATCTAATAAACCCGTGAGATACAGAGATTCCTGTATCTCGTCCTCAACCGGAGAATCCCTCAAAGCATAGCCAAACTGTCTCACAAGCAGAGAAGGGTTATAGTTAATACAACCTTTCCGTCCAATCAATGGAACGTTCGGAAAGCCACTGCAACTATATATAATATCAGCTCCGAGTAGGTTCCGATCAAACCAAACAATGTTCTCAGCACACAATCCCATCAATCGGGAAGACCAATCTAAAGTACCAGTAGTATCAACAAAAGGTCCCGTCTTAGGAAGATGTCCCTGAAACCACCTGTATAGAAGAGGTACACAGCAAGAAACATTCTTTCCCCGACGCTTCTCATTCTTATAGTGAATGGAATGATAAATGTCACCCAAGAGAGTAGGCACCAGATTCTTCGAGGCAAGAATAAAGAATGCATCTTAGTCAACAAAATCAGGCAAGTTGGGGAACAAGACAATCCCATAAATGCAAACAGCCAGAATAGCATTGAAGACAATCCAACATCCATCCTTCGCACACTGCATAGCCTTCTCAACCAAGCAAGAAAGGTGAAAACCATAAGATCCATTCAGCTTGACCAAACCTCCGGGGAACTCAGAAGCATCTAAACTGACAATCTTAGCAAGCTTAGCCAACTCAGGCTCAGTATCCTCGTGAATAAAAGGCATCTGATCTAACACAGGAACTCCTAGCATATCAGAATACTCCTCCAAAGTAGGGGCCAAAATATAATCAGGGAACAAGAAGCATCTCAACTGAGGCTTGTAAAACTGCATCAAGGTATACAATCCAGTCATCTCAAACACAGAAGGTCGGCACACCAAACTGAGCAGTTTCCCATAAGACTCTCTAAACTCAGCCCTCACTCTCTGATCTGCTAGAACAACCAACCGCAACAAGGAACTGATATCTAGAGAAGGAAACCTGTAAGCAACTGTCCTCTTCATGGACTCCATGTCTGGCAAGAAGAACACTAGAATCTGAGGGGGGAAAACACACCTGCAACATAAATACACGTTAATGAAATGCAAACATGAAAATGCAAATGCATATGCAAACAGGGGATCAAGTGCAGTGCTGAAGAATTGTGTTGTGCTGTACTGCAGCTTGAGAACCATCAGATCTTCTCCTCAAACCAAACCAACCACAAAAGAACCCTCACAACCAATTCTCACTGACAGAGACAAACCAGGTGTTCAGAGGCCAGAGTTTTCCTGCAAAAAGACCCACCTACCCCTCACAGGTATGTACTTAACTCGCAGACAAGGTACGGCATCCTATGCGGTCATCAATGTCACAGACTTTCAAGAGCGATGCTACGATACCCAGAAGGTGTGGCATCATCGTCCCTTGAAGAGGCCTCACTTAGCCGAATCCCAAATGATAGGTCCCCAGAGTCGACAACCCTCAAATCCAACAACCTGTCAAGCCCAAAGGGCCAGGCAAGATGTCATCAAAGAGAATCTCATCTGAGTGTAGATTTCGTAGCTAGCTGGTGTGAGCAAAGCAAGCAGGCTAACCACTACTTTCTACTTCTAAGTCTATGTGCACTCAAGCCCAGGTCCGGCTTATCTCTTAAACGAATCCTCTATCCACAGCACAACAACAATAATATAGTACTGAAAGTAAAGATAGAAAGATAAATACATACAAAACCCCAGACGGGAAAACAAGCGCTAGGATTGACTCGCATAGGGAACCGTTGGAGTCCCCATCAGAGTCGCCAGATGTCGCTACTGCGAAAATCGGCGCCGGCCATGATAGAAGAGTCGCCACCGTGCGTTATTTATCCCAAAAGAGGGAAAGGAAACGCTCAGAGAAAACCTAACGCAAAGAGGGAAAGGAATGGTCATCGCAACCAAATCCTGGATTCGGGAGTCGGTTACGTAAGGGGAAGGTATTAACACCCCTCACATCCGTCGTACTCGACGGGATCCACGCTTGTTTTCTATCTAAGGGTGTGTTTATCTATCTACTCTAAAGGTCTGGTCTAAAAAGGAAAGAAAATGACTCAGCAAAGTATCGCACTTTATGCCTACGTATCCCCGTCTGGAATGAGAAATCAGAGTCAACATAGTTCGCCTAACTACTGGTAAAAAGGGGGGAAGGTTGCTCGCCAAGATATCGCATCTCGTGCCTACGTACTTTCACACGGCATGAAAGATCAGAGAAAACGTAGTTCGGGCTACGGAAGACACAAGTTTGTCTGACAGTTTTTTATCTCCTTATGAAAGGGTTTTCCAGATTAAGGATCCAAGAGGATAAAAACAGAGTTTGAATGTTTGTTTGAATCTTTTACGAAAGAACTGTTTTTTAGGATGTTCGCAATCTCCGTCGCACTAGAGACTATGACCTAGGAGTGAATGCTTCGCATGTCACCCAAAGGGTACCACACTAAACATCCAGATTACTGGAGAGAGACCCTCCACCAACCTTTTCCCAGATAGCTTAAGGCTCGTAACGTACGACTTCAATTAACCTTATTACTGTATTTTTGAATTGTTTTGAGATGAGAAGAGAATGACGCCCTAAAACTATGGTTGAAAGGGAATATACCTAATGTTATCATGCATGGTTTAGAAACCTAATGTCTATCACAATTCCCTCTTGCACAGAGGAAATCAGAGATCCTAGGGGAAAACAGCAAAAGAAAGCAAGCAGTAAACAGTAAACAGTAAAATTCATGCTATGCAATAGTACAAGCGAGGCAAGGGAGTCCTGCTCAACCTCAAACCTAAGAAAACAACAGGCAAGGGGAGAAAAGCTCCATCTAAAACCTAAAGGTAAGCAACACAAGCAAACAGACAACACAGCAAAAGAAAAACAGAGGAAGCAGCCCAAGCAGCAGCAACAATCTTCTACAGACAGCAACTTCAACCTTTAGCAGCAGCTCTTGTCAGCAAAGTTGAATTGACAGCAAAGTTGACAGCAAAGAGTCTTCATCTTCAAGTTAGCTCCTATCTTCAAGCTTCTTCAATCTTCATCTTCAAACTCTAGCAAGCTCCACAAGAAGAGAAATCATCATTGAGATTAAGTTACAATGCTAGGAAACCTGATGAAGACCAAAGGAATTCATCAGGAACCAACATTGGAAAGAAAGTGCATCCTCAAAAGTTCTACTCATTAAGGCATGCCACTCATCCCTCCAAAGGAGAGATGGGGATTCCTTAAGAGGACTTTGCATCATAGGATGAGGATAGAAGCAAACAATGCATTCTATTTTTGATGAAAGGAAAAGAACTAGTTCTAATGGTTCTTCCTAAAACCTTAATCCTATAAGCTTCTAAAAAAGCTCCTAAAAGAAAAAGAAAGCTCCAAGCTAAGCTCAACAAGCCAATCCATAGCAGGTACAAGATGTCCAGCACCTCCTCCAAAAAGGAAACCAAGCTCTTCAAGCTCCAAAGCCACCAACAAGATCAAACAAGGCAAGGCACCAAAGAAGGAACACCAAAGGCAACACCTACTTGTGAAATATATCTAAAATAGAAAACTAAGTTGTAAAAATCTAAGAATTTTCCTAAGGGAACATGCATGCTTTAACATTCTAGGGTTCAAATATCAGAGCCTAAATCAACTTCTAGGTCCATTAAGTAAATCCTAAGTTGAAATGTGTCAAGATAAACCATAAGTTGGGAAGGCTCTAAACATCTTGCCTAAAACAGAACCTACAATTATCTAAAAAATATAATAAAAATCCTAAGGGAGCATGCACACCTAACCTACAACATACTCAAAAATTAAATCCAGAATCCAAACCAAATGATCAAACCAAAATCAAAAAAACAGATAGGTAATTATGCAAAATAAAAGAAAAAAATAAAAAAGGAAAATGCAAATTAAATTGAAAAATGCAGGAAAATGCAATTTATTGATTCCAGAAAATCACAAATTGAAAGAGGAGCATGGACATATTTTTAAAATATTTTTCTGATCAAAGATGAATTTTCTATGATTTTTGGAATCAATATGCATTTAAAAATAAAACAAATCAAATAAAAGAAAATAAAACACAAGAAAATATGAGAGCTGTTGGATGGCACGACTGGTCAATTGATCCAAGGCTTGAGGGAGCGCCACCTCATTTAATGAAACAGCAGCGTTTTGAGGGTTAGAAGTCAACAAAATCAAATAAAACGTGGTCGTTGGATGCGTGGAAGAAGTCATAGTTTCAGCGAGATCTGATGGTTCAAACTTCATCTCCTACATTTGAATCCAAAACGGAGGGAAAGCACAGTGCGGTGGCCGGAGAAGACCTTCGGTCGTCTTCTCCGGCGAGGTGGTGGTCACAGGCAGCCAAAACAAATCAAGTCTTATATCAAATTGCTCAGAATTCCACGAGGATCTCCAAAATCACATCCAAATCATCTAACTCTCAACAGGTTTTAAAACACAATCCAAGATTCAGAGAGCACATTAAATTTGATCCTCACCAAATTCAAATCTAAAACCATAGAAATGATCCTCACTCCTCCTACATCACTCTAATCTATCCGAATCATGTTGAAACCTTAAGATCAGATCAAACCGTGTCCAAATAGAAATCTCATGTCAACTTAGTTTGTCTCTAATTGCTCAAATTCTTAACCAGAAACGATCTACACTTCAACTAGATCCTAACCACATGCTCAAAACGATCTACATCTTGCTACAATAGTGAGAAATTTGGAAGTTACATACCTGATGTAGATCCACTAACAGAGGTATCAAGAGCTCGATTCACGCTTCAAAACTCTCCAGAATCAATCAGTGATGCAAGAGGAAGCTATTTGATTCTTCAATTTGACCTGAATTTGCCTTGAACTTGAAATCTGATTCTCACTTGCTTGCTTGCAAAACCAACATCTATCTCTGCCTCCACCATGAAATGAGCTTCAACCTGAGTCTGAAATCAATGCAAGAATTATATAGAGTGTGTCTATGGGCTTTTGAAGCTCAAATGAAGCCCAATCCCGCAATTTACAATTTCTGTTTTCCTTCAAATTTTCCATGTGACAGTCATGAATTTGGCAGTGTAGCTTGCTTCAGAAGCTTCTAATCAATTGCAAAATACCTTGTGAACGAAATTGGATCAAAAGGAATGCTTGAATTGCCTTGGTAAGTGATTTGGCTATGTAACTTGCATATGAAGTAACAAGGTTGTAACTCAAAGAATTCTGCCTCAACTCAAAAATTCAACAATGCCATTGTGTTTGAAATACTTTTTCTACTCAAAATGAGTATTTACTTGCCATGTTTTGGTCACTTAACCATTAATTTGAATTTTTCAACTTTAATCCCTTTTAAAACCTTCTTTTTTAAGCCATTTCAAACCAAATATTGCCTCAAGCCAATTCAATGCATCATGAATGCTTGGCTAACCTTAAAATCAAATTTTGAGTAAGTTCCATGTTGAACAAAACTTCATTTGAAATGTGCAAGTTGGAGATTTTGACCTATAATCCAAAATGACTTATAATCTCACTTTCCCAAAATACCCCTGACTTGTAAACCCCATAACTTGAGTTCTACAAATCATATGGAAGACTTATAATACAATTTGGGAAGATAAGATCATAAGGAACAACTTTAATGTTGGCCAAAAGTCCATGTGAAAATTCCTTATAGGTCAAAAGTAGCCTGGAAGTCAGATGATTTTCTCAGACAAATTTCACATTCATCTAGTGACCTGTAACTTGTCTGGACCATAACTTGAGTGCTATAAATCCCCTTGAGGACTTCTATTACTCAAATTAAAGGTATTGAGATGCTATACAAGTTCCATGTTGGCCAAAGATCCATTTGAAACTTGTATCTTGACTTATATGGTCTTGAAGTTAGGCACTAAATAGGGGATTTTACGCTGAAACCCTAGTTTAGCAACTTCCCACACTCTTGACTCTTCTTGACTTGATCTTGGCACAACACCACAAATGTCTCAGAATATCATTTCATGACCTCCATGACCTAAAAGTAGGCTTTGATACTCTTCAATTGCACAGTTGACCTAGGATTGACCCAGATGAAACCCTAATTGCTTGCACTTCAATTGTGGCTCTTGCATTTAACACAATGACTTGATTGAGCTCTCCCATGGCCCTCTAGGCATTCCATGAGCTCCATACACATCCTCCTCTCATATTCAACACTTCACATCCCTCTGATGGTCTTCAATTGATCCTCAAGTTAGGAGAAAATCCACATGCAAGCATCTAAACTCTTAGGCACTCAAACCACCTCCTGATGACCTTGATAACTTCTCAAACTTGAATAAGACCTCTAGCTAGGCTCCTCTTGATAAAAATCACACTTGATCCCCTTCTATATGAATGATATCATGATATGCAAATGATATAACTATGCAAATGTTAATACAATGAAACATAAACCAGGTAAGAAAAGAGGTTGGGCAAATTTTGGGGTGCAACAGTAATCTTGTAATTCTTGCAATCATATAATGAAATAAGGATTTTGGTATGAACATGCTTGTAAAGTCTTGGATTTTGTAATAGAATTCCAAATTATTTCTTGTAATTTGTATGACAATCAATAACTCAAAAGTTGTAATTTGAAGTTCGGACTAAACAAAGGATTCATAGGCGCCTCATCTAAATTCCGAAACGAGAAAAAACGTGATTGACTTTTTAACAGACTTTTGAAACTCTGATGCACATCTTGAATTGACGTAAGGATCTTGGTCTTACACTCGGATACGGTGGACTTGATATCCACAATTCTTCCATATTACCACAAATTGAAACCTTGATCCTAGCCTTTAGTCCTTGAATAATATCCCCATAAATTCAAATTTCCACCCGTCAATTAATAATCCAATTCCTTGAACAAAACCCAAATTGTGCATTGAGACGTCCTAAGGAGCGATTTGGTCTTGTCATAATTAAAAACTGCTTAACAGCACCCAAGATTAATTTCAAATTTCTTCGATACGCCTGCAAAATGAACAAACTAGGCAAATTGGTTAGCGGTTAATTAGAATAAAAAAAGGACTAAAATGAAATGTGGATGACCACTAAATCTAAGGGTAAAATTTGGGTTGAGACACCTACAGGCCCATTTTGCTTTGTTTTATTTTATTATATTTTATTTCCTTTCTTATTTTCTCTTCTATTTCTTTTATATTTTTTCTATTACTCATTTCTCATAATATGATTAAAAGGGACTAAATATATTATTAAATATTTAAAATGATTTTACTTAATTTAATTAACTAAATTACTTATTAATTTTACTAAGTATATTTATTTTATTTAATTAATATTCTATTTGAATCAATTTGTTTGTATGATTGTCCTAAATTTTTTTATTGCTTATGCCATAATGACATTGTCTTTCTCCCTCACTTGTGCAACCTAAATCATTTTTTTTGAAAAAATAAATTCTCGATCCAACGTCGAGCCATTTTTACCCTTATAAGTTGATTGTTTTCGAGCATCCTCATCAACCTTTTTGTCACAGCACACAACATTCATTAACTTACTCCTGGGTTTTCTTACATTGAGGCCTATTCGATCAATTACTCCTAGTTGGTTGTTTAGAAGACTAGCTCACTTTTCTAGTGCACACGATTAAAATTCAATCCAATTAATTTCCATTATTTTCCACGTTTGTTTTGGTCTTGTATGTTAATCAATTCCAAAATCCCAAAGTATACTCGACCCATACATCAAGTCTCATACCTAACTTGTAATTCGAACGCTTTTGCCTCACCATCAACCTTACCTTATATCCTTAGGACCTCCTTATTGTTTAGTTCAAACTTTTACATCATTTTCGCAAGCAAATTCAAACCTCGATCAACATCGAGCATTTTCTCAAAGTCAAATCAATTAACTTAATTATAATTAAACTATACTTCAATAAAAGGTGAAAAGGGAGTTGGAATGGAATCTTCGATTTCTCTCCTCCATTGTTTGGGCCTGAGGAGCCTTTGTTAAGTTTGAACAATTGTCTTCTTTAAAATATTTATAACCCGATTCAAATCAAATTATTTTCTCAATCACCTAGATGAAAAAGAGAGAGAGTCAAGTCTTTGACTCGCTCTCCCGATTGCTTAGGCCCGAGGAGCCTTTCTTAAGCTTCGAGTAATCATCATTCATAACATACTCTAGCTATATCAAAACTCTTTCATAATATAAGATGAAAAAAAGAGAGAGTCAGGTCTTTGACTCATTCTCCCGATTACTTGGAAAGAGGATCCTTTCTTAAGCTTCAAGTAATCCTCATCAGTTTACAATACTTTAACTATCTGCCATCGTTTAAAACATTTTCCAAACACGACCTCTTTTCGAGATAGTAAAGAGGGGGAGTCAAGTCTTTGATCCACTCTCCCGATTACTTAGGCCCGAGGAGCCTTTCTTAAGCTTCAAGTAACCGTCATACAAATAAAACATCAACATATTAATTCAACTTCTCGCCGTCGGGCGAACCGTTAAACCTTCTCATAAATGTGAGATATGGTGTCTTGAGACGATGCAAAATATTGCTTCGTCCATAACCTATTTGAGTCGAGATAAGTGGTGAGTTTCCCATGAATGTGAATATATGGAAATCCATTCAAAGTGATGCAAGTGTCCTCTCCTCGCCCGTTTGGGTAAAGCAATATTTTCTGTCGAATGCGACTAAGTATCTTTCGTTAAATCAAACTAACATCTGCGTCCGAACTACAGACACTCTTATTTCTCATTTGTCAATGAGAATACGTATGCATAGGATTGCGAGATCCTAGTGAGCAACCTCCTCTCTTTTCTACCATAGTCCCACGAACTACGGACGCTATGATTCTTCATTTCTTTCAAGTGAAGGCACGTAGGCACAAGGGCCCTAATCCTTGGCGAGCACCCTAATCTAAAAACCAAACCATTTTCTCCATAAAAATCTAATCCTTTTTACCTTACCTTTTCACTTTATTTCCTTAGAGTAAAATAAACAATTTGTCCTAACACTTCTCACGAATCGAATCAAGAGGTTCTCGTTGAGTACAACGGACGTGAGGGGTGCTAATACCTTCCCCTCATGTAACCGACTCCCGAAACTAGAACTTGGATGCGATGACCATGTTCTTTCCCTAAAGGTTTTACCAATATTTTCCTTTTCCTCTTTGGGATAAATAAAGTTCGGTGGAGACTCTGTTTTCCACGACCATTCGCGAAGGATCATGCTTTTTTTGAGGTACGACACTAGGTTCACACATGCTTGTACGATTCAAATTTCATGTTGATATTGGGTTCCCCATGGGACTCGAATCTATTTCAAGAATCGTAACTTGTATGGGACTCCAACCCACTTTGAATATCTGTCACCGTATGGGACTCGAGTCCACTTAGGTGTCCACTTTACCCCCATGCTCCGTCATGGTTGCAACTCAAATCCATTAATTTGAGGCATGAATCATTGGTGCCACATTCTCATTTCCTACTTTACATAAGCATTTCTAATGGGATGTGTATGATCAAGGAAAAACATCCAAGTACATGATTAGGTTCCACATTCATCGTGATTTCTCTCATCAATCACTAGGTGATCACATCACCAATTCTTATGTTACTTAATCAAATACTAGGTGATCATATTCACCCATTCACATGTTATTTTCACATGTTCCATACAAAGCATATTGATTCATTAATCAAGTGAATACTTATCCACAACACACACTAAGGTATCTTTGTGTCCAAGCATCACCACATAACTCATTTCCATAACCTATATCATCTTTCTAAGCCATTCACCTAGTTATACTCCTAGGTTTCCTCACTCATCATCATAGGATTTTAGTAATACTATTATACAATCAACACAAATAACAATTCATAATATATTAATATCATACATCATAATATGATTCATAAAATATATAAACAACACGTGATAATATAACATGTTACAAAAACCATAGGTAAGGCTATCACACAACCCGCCTTAATCTAACTTATTCCACTTTCGCGCCACATAATAAATGTTCGCCCGAGCATTCTATGGTGGGGTTAATCGGACCCAAAGGGAAAGGCATAGTGGAATAACCCATAGATACCTATATCTATATTGTGTTCCTCTATGTTAGCTTCCTAACGCATCCGTTCTCGCATCAATTGGAGCTATCATTCACGTATTACGGTCGAAACAGGGAACAAGGTATTTAACCAACTTCAATCTCATCATATCCTACATGATATTTTATCATCACTTTCCTATATCATTGGCATAAAATCATGTTTTTACTTCATCATCTACTAGACAATTGAAAGAGCTTTCCAATGCAACTGACTGCACCTTATTCTAAGTTATAGAACTCAAGTTATGATCAAAACAAGGTTTTGAACACAATTTTCCTTTATGATTTGAATCAAGTGTAAATTATGGTTTGAATTGAATCAGTCAGGGGTTACCCAGAAGTGATTGATTCGAATTAAATCACAGTGTAAATATTCTAATTCGAATCAAAACAGTCAAATTGCTTTTCGGCATAATTTATGCTTCCTAATTCGAATCAAATCATGAATTTTCTAGATTTTCACTTGTTCTTCATGCTTTTCTCAAACCAAAGACATGGTAACTCACTCTATAAAACCCTAACATAAAATAACATCTTAAGAGGATTAAAACACAACAAAATCACACATATAAGAAAATAATACATGAACCCACAATCTTTCATTATGTTTCTTCATTTATTAACATCTCTAACATAATAACACAATATCATATCATCAACATGACATAGTATGAACAATAATAACAACATAAAACATGGCAATGCTTTACATCAAGTTTCATGAAACAACCATGGAATCAACACAAGCCTTAACTTTTCCATGTCATGAAATTTCCCCAATGCTAAAATCTAACTAGGAACTCACGTTGAGGAGATGAAGATGATGAAGAAATTGGGATGATTTAGTGGTGATTATGATGATGATTTCACACGGTTCCTTCTTCTTCTTCTTCCCTTTTTTCTCTTCTTCTTTCTTCCTTCTATTTTCCTTTTTCTCTTTCTCTTTTATGGGTTTTGTCTCTTTCCTATTGTTCTTATCCACTTCTTCTTTCTTTTACCAATACACACACACACAGAGAGAGATGTGTGTGTGTGTGTGTGTGTGTGTGTGTGTGTGTGTGTGTGTGTGTGTGTGTGTGTATATATATAATATCATAAAGAAATTATAGAAAAATATCTCAATTGAGATTTATCTTCTGGTAGCAATTTACCAATTATTAAAGTTACCAAAATATCCATTCTTTTACTTATTAATAAAGGTCAGTCAGTTTTAATAAGGATTGATCTCTTCTGAGCCCACTGATTGCTCTACCTGTCTCAACTGACAACATTTAAAGAACTTAAGAATATACCGGATATTACACATCAACTTTATTAGAATCAAGCATACTAAAGTGTTTCAATACTTTTTCTAGGTATGTATTCTGACTTAGAGGCCAAAACGTTGTTGTGATCTATCTCTATAGATTTATGTCTTATACATAGGTTACTTCACCCAAGTTATTCATAGAAAATAATTCGCCTAGCCAAGTTTTCACTTGCTACAAGGTGGGAACATTGTTTCCAATGAGTAATATGTTATATACATATAATATGAGAAAGATGACCATGCTCCCACTAACCTTCTTGTAGATAAAAGAGTCATCTTAATTTTTAATGAATCCATACTACTTTATAGTTTCATTAAAACAAATATTTTAGCTGATGTAATTTTCATATCATTTTGGCTTCTTATAATATTTTAAATCCTTAAAGTTATGTAATGTACAAATTCTTAAGAAGATTCCCATTAATGAAATAAACCTTGACATCAATCCACCATATTTCATAATCATGGAATGAAATGATTACAAGTAAAATCCAAGCAAATTTGAGCATTGCAATTGTTGAAAAGGTTTCATTATAGTTAGCACCAAGAATTTTCCTATAGCCGTTGGAAGTCAGTCGTGCCTCATAGGTATGTACCTTACCATCTATATCAGTATTCTTTTTGAAAACCCTCTTGCATCCTATAGGACTAACTCCTACAAGAGGCTATACTAAGGTCCAAACTTGGTTTGTGTACATGGAATCCATTTCAGGTTTTATGCCCACTAGCCACTTCTCAAACTCAGAACCAGTGATGACCTCTTGGCAGGTCAAAAACTCATCTTGATCCATGATTAATACATAACCTTTATAGGTTATAATATATCCATATCTTTCAGGTTGGAGATGTATCCTTTTGATCTACACTAGTCTTGTTCTAACGGAGCAGGTTTCTCTTCCATAACTTCTCATGTTCCCTGCTCTAGTTTCCTCCATAGGTGTGTCACTACTTTTGGATTTTTGATTTCCATCAATCTCTGCTTTCCTCCCGCTGGTTCCTTTTGAAATAAAGTTATTTTTCAAGAATACTCTAATTCTAGCGACAAAAAATTTTCCCCTAGAAGGATCGTAGAAGCAATGCCCTCTTTTTTCTTTAAGATACCACACAAAGAAGTATTTATCATATTTGGGCTCATGCTTTGTTGAAATTTTTTATTTCATTTTCAAATTACTTGAAATTTTTAAAGGATTTTGATTTGTGTTTCATTAAGTACACATGAACATATCTATAGTAATCGTCAGTAAATATGATGAAATATTGAAAACCTTTTATGGATGGCGTGTTCATTGTTCCATATACATCAGTATGTATGAGGGTCAAAAGATCACTAGCACTTTCACATTTTTCTCTGAAAGGGGACTTTGTCATCTTTCCAAGTAATCCAATAGTCCATCTTTATAGAGTTTGGAAATATATTTCTCATTTATACGGCCTAAGCAAAAATGAAAAAGGTAAGTCAGATCAACTTGGCAGGTTTCATCATTTTATTATTAATGTCATAAATTGGATTTCAAGATCATGGACATATAATACATTGTTATTTGTGCAGTAGCATAGAATATATCATTTAAATAAATAAAGCAACAATTGATATTTATTATAAATGAAAAACATAACTTGTCCAAACAAGAAACATAAATAATATTCATGCTAATTACAAGTACATAATAACATATCTCTAATTAAATTAATAAACAACTAGGTAAAGTCAATACATAAGTTCCTATGGCTAAAGCAACAACCTTTGCTCTATTTCTAACTCGTAGATCAAATTCACCTCTTTCTAATTCTCTACTCCTTTTTTAGCCCCTGCACATTAGTACAAATGTGAGAACCACATTCAGTGTCCAATAACCATGATAAAAAAATAGATAAATATCTATAACAAAAATAGCTTAGCTTGAAGTCTCCACTCCATTCTTTTTTATCTTTCAGGTACTTTTGGAAGTTTCTCTTCTAATGTTCAGTCTTACCGTAGTAGAAGCAAGTGCCTTATTTAGCTATAACTCTGAGGCTTCAAAGCACGAGTAGTAGGTTTGGACCTGACAACTTTCTTGCCTTTCCCTTTACTGCCCTGCTTGTTAGGCCTTTTGTTCTACTTTTTTCCATTGATGACCATGAGAATAGTCTTCTTTTTTATTTTAGATTCTATTAAACAACTCTTAACATTCCTAGTAGCTCTAGCATAGTTTTTTCCATATCATTTATATTTAAATTAAGGATAAATTTCTTGAAGCTCTCTATCAACGATTGCAAAAACAAATCAACCGCAGGGTCTTTCTCGAGGGGAAAATATAATCTGCCAAGGTTCTCTATATACCCAATCATCTTGAGTACATGTGACCTAGAAGGGCTCCCTCACCTAGATTGCCTTGAAAAGGGTTTTGGAAACTTCAAACTTCTCATGTCTAGCCTTCTCTTGATAGAGAATATTTAGGTGTTTGATCATATCAAACGCTACCATGTTCTCATGTTGCTTTTGTGATTTGGAGTTCATGGTAGCCAACATGAGGCTGACAGTTTCTAAGGCGTCATCAACATGCTTCATATAATCATTTATTTTAGCCTTGGAAACAAAGCTTTCAGTCTCTTCTTTGGTAACAAGTATCTTTATGACATAAAGCTTTCAGTCTCTTCTTTGCATTTCTAATCTGATGTCTTTTCTATCTGAATATTTTCATGAATGAATCTATGAATGTTTTCTCTATATGATTATATCTTTTCTCTTTGTTTCCTTTTATTTGTCTTTAAAAAGTTTCTTTTTGATTATGACAAAAAGGGGGAGAAAATGAAATTCTGATTATTCAAATAAACTTTACCTGAATGGAATTCAGACATATCAAATCACAACTAACATGAATTTTTAGTCGTTCAGAACTATAATGATAAATCTGACAAAATTCATTAAAGTAACTATGAGATCCCCAGATCAAGTTTTAACCAATCAGGCTCTGAATCTGAAACGTTCATCCAAATCAAGCTCTGACTCTGAAAAGAATACTCATTCAAAAAGGGAAGTTTCTATTCTTTCTCAGTATTCAATTCAGGGGGAGATTCATAATCTCAGGGGGAGTTATATTTATCTCTTTATAGAAAAAAATTTCATATGTTTTTGTCATCATCAAAAAGGGGGAGATTGTTAGAACACATATTGGTTCTTAGTTATATCTCTATGTTTTGATGATAACACTAATGAAATTTTGTATTAAGAAATTATATACTCTAAATTTGTTCAAGTATTTTTGCTGCAGATATTAAATTTTATATTCTTCTGAAAGCAAAAATGGATCTGAACGTTGAACTACGCAAGGCTCTGAGCGCTGTCTACAGAAGACTCTGAGCGCTGCCTACAGAAGAATCTGAAGCAGAAGCTACAGAAGCATCTGAAGCGTAAACTGAAGACTTTGTACGAAGAGTTTCAAGCCCTATTTTTCAGAAGACTCTGATAGTACTGTTCCCTGCAAGTACTGACGATCTGATCTCTAAACTCTGCTCTGATTATTACTCACGCTGAAGCACACTTGCTGCAACACTCTGATACAACAAACTCTGATGACATCAAGACTCTGATCACTCAAGGCTCTGATGTTGATTGATGTGGAATAGAAACTTATTGAAGAAGATTATTCAAAGTTATATCTGTTGTTATATTCCAAACGTCTCTTTCCTCTTCTATGCTAGACACAAGAACTCAGGCAAAAAGGATTTCTCTGAACGTTCTACTTCTAGGAAAGGTCAAGTCATGTGAAGACAAAAGGCTACAGCTACTTTGCAGTACACGGTCTTCAAGCTTGCAACGTCTTGGACTTCTTTGTCTATAAAAGTAAGCCTTCAACAACTTTCTATAGTTGACGAATATTGACGTATTTTGAAAAATTCATTGAAAACTCTCTCAAAGCTCTCATAAAAATTATATTTTCTTTGTTGAATAGTTTCATACGTTCTTAAACTTAAGTGTATAAATCACAGTTGTGATATAGCTTTCTAAGAAGCATTTTAAACACTTGTTTAGTTTACATTTGATTGTAAGAGTTCCTTAAGTAGACCAAGTTGTGGTCAGTAGTTCTTGAGAAGACTAAGACAGTTGTTCTTAGTGGTTGACATTGTAATCTGTTTGATTATAGTGGATTAAGTCCTTGTGGAGAAAGGCAAATCACTCTTGATAGGGTGGACTGGATTAGTTGAGTTCAACGAACCAGGATAAAAATCATTGTGTTTTTATTGCCATAATATTTTGAAAACCCTTATTCAACCCCCCCCCCCTTCTAAGTATTTTCTCACCTTCAGTTGGCATCAGAGCTCCGGTTCTGTGTGTGCTATCACTTCACCGTGAACAGAAAAGATCCAGTTGAGAAAACTCTTGATATATTTCTTGGTTGATATTATGGCTGAAGCTTCAACATCCAACAGCAACAGATATGAAGAAAGGGATAGAATCATCACAAAACCCCCTATGTTTGATGGGGAGAAGTTTGACTATTGGAAGAACAGAATAGAGAGTTTCTTCCTTGGTTATGATGCTGATCTTTGGGACTTAGTCATTGATGGTTATGTTCACCCCACTGATGGGGGTGGCAAGAAAATTTATAGAAAATCTATGACTGAAGCTCAGAAGAAAGAGTTCAGAAATCATCACAAAGCAAGAACAATCTTATTAAATGCTATATCTCATACTGAGTATGAGAAGATTACCAACAGAGAAACAGCATTTGATTTGTTTGAGTCTTTGAAGATGACTCATGAAGGGAACTCACAAGTGAAAGAGACCAAGGCTCTGGCGCTGATCTAGAAATATGAAGCCTTTAAAATGGAAGAATCTGAATCTATAGAAGCTATGTTCTCTAGATTCCAGATCCTCACAGCTGGATTAAAAGTGTTGGACAAAGGCTATTCAACTGCTGATCATGTGAAGGAGATCATCAGAAGTTTGCCAATCAGATGGAGACCTATGGTCACTGCTCTGAAGCTAGCAAATGATATGAACTCTCTGAGGAGCCATGAGATTGAACTTGAAGAAGACGAGCCTCAAAAGAAAGGTAAGTCAGTTGCTTTAAAGTCTAACAAATCTGTTAAAGCGTTGCAGGTGTTAGAAGAAAGTTCTGAAGAGTCTTCTTATGAAGAAGAAGATGAACTATCCTTGCTGTCCAGAAGGATCAACAAACTCTAGAAGCATAAACAGAGGAAGTTCAAGAACTTCAGGAAACCAGATCAACGCCAAGAGTCTTCTGGACAAAGAAGATCTGAAAAGAAGGAGGTTGTCTGCTATGAATGCAAAGAACCTGGGCACTACAAGAATGAATGCCCAAAGCTTCAGAAGGAGAAGCCAAGAAGGAAGCCTGAGCATAAAAAGAAAGTTCTGATGGATACATGGGATGATTCAGATGCATCTGAATCTTCATCAGAGTCAGAAGAAGAATGTGCTAACATGGCATTGATGGCTGGTATGGAAGATCAGGATGAAGGAACATCTGGATCTGAATCTGATTCTGAATCTGACTCAGAAGAGGTACTTTTTAATCTCTGTAGGGAAGAACTTATTGCGGTTTTATCAGAAGTTCTGAAAAACTATAACCAGATTAAACTCAAGTGCAAGAAGCTTAAATGCAATCTTTAATATGAGAATAGTCTGTTAAAGTCAGAAGTTGCTGAGCTCAAAGAAAACAATTTGAAAATGAAAAACAATTTTGAAAAAGCTCAACAAAACTATGAATCTGAAACTAAGTCAAAATGTAAAAATATTTTAGAAGAATATGACTATAGTTTTCAGAAGTTTCTGGCTAAAAGCATAGATAGAAGGAAGATGACTTCAATGATCTATGGAGTTAGCAGAAACAACAGGAAAGGAATTGGATATGAATCTTCCTCTGGAAAGGATTTAAATCCAATACCTGTTGATAAACTTATCATTAAGAAGACTCCCTTATATTCTCATTTTAAGTTTGGTCATCTGAATGATATTAAACACACACGTTCTGATCAGAACGTTCCTGTGTTTAAACCGAAAGTTAGTCAGAACAAACCTGTTGTAAAAAGACAGAAGTTCAGACAAACTTTTAAGGCAACTAACCCAAAAGGACCCAAAAAGATCTGGGTACCTAAGGATAAGATAATACATGTTGCAGATGTATTTAGCAGCAAAGTCAAGACGCCAATCATGGTACCTGGACTCTGGCTGCTCACGTCACATGACGGGAGAAAGGTTTATGTTCCAAAGCCTAGAGCTTAAATCTAGAGGAAACGTCAAATTTGGAGGGAAACAGAAGGACAAGATAATTGGCTCTGGTACTATTAGCAATGGTAACCTTCCCTCTATATCTAATGTTTTACTTGTAGAAGGATTAAAACATAATCTATTGTCCATAAGTAAATCAAGTGACAATGGTTATGACATAATCTTTAATAAAAAATGTTGCAAGGCTATTAGTCAGAAGGATGGCTCAATCTTATTTAATGGAAAGAGGAAGAAAAACATTTATAAAATCAATCTTTCAAAACTTAAGGTTCAAAATGTAAAATGCCTTATGTCTGTTAATGATGAGCAATGGGTCTGGCACAGAAGATTGGGGCATATTAATATGAGACGTATCTCTTAGATTAATAAACTCAATCTGGTCAGATGCTCTTTGTGAAGCATGTCAAAAAGGAAAATTTTCAAAATATTCTTTTAAAACTAAAAATGTTGTTTCAACCTCAAGACCATTAGAGTTACTTCACATTGATCTGTTTGGACCAGTGAAAACTGCATCCATCAGAGGCAAGAAGTATGGATTAGTCATTGTTGATGACTACAGCAGATGGACATGGGTGAAATTCCTAAAACACAAGGATGAGTCACATTCTGTGTTCTTTGACTTCTGCAAACAAGTCCAGAATGAAAAAGAATTTAAAATTGTTAAAGTCAAAAGTGATCATGGTGGCGAATTTGAAAACAAATATTTTGAAAAATATTTTAATGAAAATGGCATTGCTCATGATTTCTTCTGCCCTAGAACTCCACAACAGAATGGAGTTGTAGAGAGGAAAAATAGAACTTTGCAAGAAATGGCCAGAACCATGATCAACGAGACAAATCTAGCAAAGCATTTTTGGGCAGAAGCAATAAACACAGCTTGTTATATTCAGAACAGAGTGTTTGTAAGACCTCTTCTGGAAAAGACTCCCTATGAATTGTGGAGGAACAGAAAGCCTAACATTTCTTATTTTCATCCTTTTGGATGTATATGTTATATGTTGAACACTAAAGAGAATCTAAACAAGTTTGATTCTAAAGCACAAAAGTGTTTCATGCTTGGGTATTCTTAACACTCTAAAGGCTACAGAGTATACAATACTGAAACACATATTGTGGAGGAATCTATACATGTTAGATTTGATGATAAGCTTGGAATTCAAAAGCCAAAGCAGTTTGAAAGTTCTACAGATAGAGAAGTAATTCTCACAGACTCTGAAGGCTCAGAGGCAGAAAAGGTTCAAGTGAAAAAGCCAGAAGCAACGCCAGATGCAACTCCTTTGGCTACTCAAATGAACAACTTGAATCTTTCTGAAGAACCTAATGTTAGAGGATCATCTTCCAGAATCAAGGCCTCTCACCCAGAGGATGTGATAATTGGAAAGAAGGATGACCCTATAAGAACAAGATCCTACCTCAGATCATTTGAAGCGTCATTATTTGGTTTAGTGTCCTTTATTGGACCAACTTCTGCGGATGAAGCTCTGCAAGACAATGAATGGATAATTGCCATGCAAGAAGAGCTCAATCAATTCACAAGAAATGACGTTTGGGATTTGGTTCCAAGACCAAAAGGATTCAACATTATTGGAACTAAATGGGTCTTCAGAAACAAGTTGAATGAAAAAGGAGAAGTTGAAAGAAACAAAGCAAGGCTTGTTGCTCAAGGTTATAGCTAGCAAGAAGGAATTGACTACACAGAGACTTATGCTCCTGTGGCCAAGTTAGAGTCTATGCGTTTACTCATTTCTTTTGCTGCACAATATGACATCACTCTATATCAGATGGATGTTAAAAGTGCCTTCTTAAATGAGATTATAGAAGACGAAGTCTATGTTCATCAACCTCCTGGTTTTGAAAGTGATAAATTTCCAGAACATGTTTTTAAACTTAAGAAATCTCTTTATGGTTTAAAACAAGCTCCTAGAGCTTGGTATGAGAGATTAAGCAATTTTCTTCTGGAGAAAAATTTTATTAGAGGCAAAGTGGACACAACTCTCTTCTGTAAAACATTTAAGAAAGATCTATTAATTTGTCAAATATATGTAGATGATATTATATTTGGATCTACAAATTTTATGCTGGGAAAGGAGTTTGCTCAATGTATGCAGGCTGAATTTGAGATGAGCATGATGGGAGAATTGAGATTCTTTCTGGGAATTCAAGTCAACCAAACTCCAGATTGCACTTACATTCATCAGACTAAATATGTAAAAGAGCTTCTGAAGAAGTTCAACATGACTGATAGTAAGTTAGCAAAGACTCCAATGCATCCAACAAGCACTCTTGGTAAGGAAGAGGTAAGTAAGAAAGTAGATCAGAAACTCTACAGAGGTATGATTGGATCTCTTCTATACTTAACTGCTTCTAGACCTGACATTTTGTTCAGTGTATGCTTGTGTGCAAGATTCCAATCAGATCCTAGAGAATCACATTTAACAGTTGTTAAGAGGATTCTAAGGTATCTTAAAGGTACTTCTAATGTGGGTTTGTGTTACAGAAAATCTGATGAATTTAAACTAGTTGGATTCTGTGATGCTGATTACGCTGGAGACAGAGTTGAAAGAAAAATTACTTCTGGAAGTTGCCAATTTCTGGGAAGTAATTTAATCTCCTGGTACAGCAAGAAATAACCTACAATTTCTCTATCAACTACAGAAGAAGAATATGTTGCTGCTGTTAGATGTAGCACACAGATGCTCTGGATGAAAAGTCAGCTAGAAGACTATCAGATCTTTGAGAGTAATATTTCTATATTCTGTGATAATACTTCTGCTATATGATTATCTAAAAATCCAATTTTACACTCTAAAGCTAAGCATATAGAAATTAAACATCACTTCATCAGAGACTATGTTCAGAAGGGTATTATAAACTTGGACTTTGTTGATACAGATCATCAATGGGCTGATATTTTCACAAAACCCCTTGCTGAAGATAGGTTTAAGTTTATTCTGAAAAATATTGGTATGGAATTATGTCCAGAATAATATTTATCAGAAGCAACTTTCTCTGATGAAAAATGTTTAAACTCTGAAGTATTTCATCTGTCATTTATTTAATTTCTTGAATTATTATTTCTGTGTGTATCTGAACTAACAAGTCTCAGAGGATCTGAATGTTGGCTAACGTTTCATTTCTCAAAGAGTTTTCAGAAGCACATGCAAGCAAACACGTGTAACTCAGAATATGAAAAGATGGAGTGCACAATACTGAAAAGACGTTTGAGGTAATGTTTGAATATTTGGTTTTTCGTTTTCCCCCCAATTGTCAGAATCATTAATGCTTGAAATGATTATATTTTATTCATTAAATGCTAATTGCAAGCATGATGATCGTGTGACTCTTGTGTGCCCTAATTTCTTCTATAAATGCCACAACTTTACACACTTCACACTTTTCACTCTCACGAACACCTTGTATGCATTTCTTCTTGGTTTATTGCTTCCATCTCTCTCTCAAACCCAAACATCTCAGAAACCCTAAATCTTCAAGAACTTCCATGGCTACTTCATCTTCAACATCTGCTCAGTTCCAATCTACAATGGCTGCTGTTTCATCCTCAAACATAGGTGTTGTTTCATTTAAGGAACCTATCAGAACATTACTCACACCTGTTGACAAGTTGGAAGTTTTGTGTGAATCCATTGTTAACTTTGAATCGTTTGCTGAAATGGGTATGATCTTCGTCCCATTGTTGATGCACAGTGTTGGACCAAGTTTTTTGACAGGATAATGGGACCAGTTTACCCTCGTCTGGTAAAGGAATTTTGGATACATGCTTCTTGTTGCCCTAAGTTCATAGTTTCATTTGTTCTGGGAAAAGAAATTATCATTACTGAAGACTTGATAAGGAAACTCATAGGATATAAGGAAACTGATGGAGTCACTAATCTACAATCTGGGCGTGTGGATATGACTGATGTGTATAGAGAAGTTTGCTCATCTGGAGTAGCTTCTAACAAGGTTAAGGATCTGAAGCCAGTTTACAGGATCTGGGCTAAGATTTTCATGAGCTGCATTCATCACAGAAAATCTTCCAATTCTCCAAATTATGTTAACACTGATCAGCTAGACTTCATGTATTGTCTGAGTCAGAGCACCAAGGTGGATCTACCATATCTTTTGTTTAATCATCTGTGGACACACATTAAACAGTTAAGAGAAGAGGTCAGAACCAAGCATCAGAAGCTGAGGAACTGGATTCTAATGGGAAGACTTATCTCAGACATTCTGACTAAGAACGGTCTTGTTGGTCATCTGGTAGAAGCTGGAATGAAGGAAGAATTAGCTTCTGCAGTTGGAAAACCTATGAACGGGAAGAGTCTTTAGAGGATGAAAGTTGTAGAAGAAGTTACTTCTGCTCCAAAGAAACTAAACACTGAAGAGGTCACTCAAAGAAGAGTTCCAGTTGAAAATTTTCCTATGTTCTTTGCTAATGAACCAAGGGAGATTATTCTGGATTACATTACAGAGTGTCTAAATGAAGGAATTCCTCTACCAGCAAATATGGTTTAGAAGGCAAGTGAACCTGCTCCAGATCTTTATGAGGCCAGACATAAGAAGAAGAGAAAGGTTGCTGCAGAAGTACCTTTTAAACCCCAGAGGAAGGCTACTGGTGAAGCTGCTGCTATCAAGCCAAAAAGGTTCAAGAAGCAAGAGGTCAATCCTCCGGAGGCAAGTCTAGACGAGATTCTGGAAACTGTCAAAGAGGTATTAACATCTGATCAAACTCTCCATGAACCTATACCATCACCTTCACCTTCTCCTCCTCGTGTTTTAAAACCTAAGAAACCTTCAGTTACAACTTCTTTTGTACCCCAACCTCTAGCAACTCCATCTGAAAAGTATACATCTGAACCAACACATTATAAACCATCTAATATTCCCCCATCTGACAAACAAACACCTGCACCATAATCATTTGTAATTCCCCCACCAGAACCGCAAACTTCTAATCCACCAGAACCAAACCAACCAGAACCAACACCAGCAGAACCAAACCAACCAGAACCAACTCCACAAAAACCAGAACAACAACAACCACAACCAAAATCTATCCAACCATCTGAACCCTTAATACTTGATTTTGTAGTCCTAGATATTCAACCCTTAACTACTTTGGTTAAACTCTCTTCTACATCCTGTCATTCATATGAATCATCTGATTCATCTAAATCTGACCTACCACCAGAAGTTTATTCACCACCCTCTCTCCGTGGTTATAAACCCAGAACTTCTGAGTTTGTATCTTTTACTTCTTTTAAACCATATCCCTCTGATCCCCTTCCTTCTAGTCTAAAACTTAAAAACTTTTACACCATAATAGAAGCATCTGACCCTACCACTCCATATAAACCTAGTTCTTCAACTATCCTTCCATCTGTTCTTCAAACTTATCTTAAACAACAACTAGATATCATTCCATCAGAATCTCTGCTTTCTCATAACTCTGTCTTTACCCCCTACACTTCTACACCATTTGATGTCATTCCCTCTACATCAAATTTCAAACAGTTTCTGTTTCCCACTTCATCTTCATCCAGATTCAGAGATTTCACTTCATCATCTGAACATCCCTCTTTACCCTCTTATCCTCGTCCTCTGTTCATCATCCCAACTTTCACCATACCACCTCCACCAGAACAACCCAAACCAACACCTCTGGAAGCCTACCTTAAACCCAAATCCAGATTAAATGTTGATGCCTTATTTTCTAGTTTCAAGAAAGAAATAAGGATGAGTTTGAACTCTGTTCAAGAGGAATGTCTCTCAAGCATTAATCCAGAAGCTTCTGAAGAATGCTGGAATAAGTTCATCTCCAGATTCAACACTGTTGCTTCAAATTTGAAGAGTGTCTGCTCTGATGATGCGAAGATCAGATTCGCTGAGATTACCAGAACAATGCTTTGGAATGTTACCAAATCTCCTACATTGCTTCTTGAGGATGCACCTTCATCTTATGGAGTGTCTGCTACTTTTGAGACTATTGAAGGATCTGCTTCTGAAGTCATTCTGGAAGAAAATCCTTTGGCTATGATGATTGTTGACCAACCATCTGAATCTGCAACTGCTATGATCATTGACTCTGCTCCTACTCCTGCATCAGAATCTGCTCCGTCTACTTCTTCTGAGGTCAAGAAAGAGAACCCAGACTTAGAAGACAAGATTGATGTGTTGGAAGCTGGTCAATCTGAGATAAAATCCTGGATGGCAAGGCAAGATCAGAAGACTAACAATATTGAGAAATGGATGTCCAAGCAAGAAGAATCTTCTTCTGAGATCACACACCTTCTGAAGATGCTTCTCTCCAAACAATCTTAGTTTTATGTTGTTATCTGATGTTTGAGCACTTGTTTTGCATTTCTCATCTGATGTCTTTTCTATCTGAATATTTTCATGAATGAATCTATGAATGTTTTCTCTATATGATTATATCTTTTCTCTTTGTTTCCTTTTATTTGTCTTTAAAAAGTTTCTTTTTGATTATGACAAAAAGGGGGAGAAAATGAAATTCTGATTATTCAAATAAACTTTACCTAAATGGAATTCAGACATATCAAATCACAACTAACATGAATTTTTAGTCTTTCATAACTATAATGATAAATCTGACAAAATTCATTAAAGTAACTCTGAGATCCCCAGATCAAGTTTTAACCAATCAGGCTCTGAATCTGAAACGTTCATCCAAATCAAGCTCTGATTCTGAAAAGAATACTCATTCAAAAAGGGAAGTTTCTATTCTTTCTCAGTATTCAATTCAGGGGGAGATTCATAATCTCAGGGGAAGTTATATTTATCGCTTTATAGAACAAAATTTCCTATGTTTTTGTCATCATCAAAAAGGGGGAGATTGTTAGAACACAGATTGGTTCTTAGTTATATCCCTATGTTTTGATGATAACACTAATGAAATTTTGTATTAAGAAATTATATACTCTAAATTTGTTCAAGTATTTTTGCTGCAGATATTAAATTTTATATTCTTCTGAAAGCAAAAATGGATCTGAACGTTGAACTACGCAAGGCTCTGAGCGCTGCCTACAGAAGACTCTGAGCGCTGCCTACAGAAGAATCTGAAGCAGAAGCTACAGAAGCATCTGAAGCGTAAACTGAAGACTTTTTACGAAGAGTTTAAAGCACTATTTTTCAGCAGACTCTGATAGTACTGTTCCCTGCAAGTACTGAGGATCTGATCTCTAAACTCTGCTCTGATTATTACTCACGCTGAAGCACACTTGCTGCAACACTCTGATACAACAAACTCTGATGACATCAAGACTCTGATCACTCAAGGCTCTGATGTTGATTGATGTGGAATAAAAACTTGTTGAAGAAGATTATTCAAAGTTATATCTGTTGTTATATTCCAAATGTATCTTTCCTCTTCTATGCTAGACACAAGAACTCAGGCAAAAAGGATTTCTCTGAACGTTCTACTTCTAGGAAAGGTCAAGTCATGTGAAGACAAAAGGCTACAGCTACTTTGCAGTACACGGTCTTCAAGCTTGCAACGTCTTGGACTTCTTTGTCTATAAAAGCAAGCCTTCAACAACTTTCTATAGTTGACGAATATTGACGTATTTTGAAAAATTCATTGAAAACTCTCTCAAAGCTCTCATACAAATTATATTTTCTTTGTTGAATAGTTTCATACGTTCTTAAACTTAAGTGTATAAATCACAGTTGTGATATAGCTTTCTAAGAAGCATTTTAAACACTTGTTTAGTTTACATTTGATTGTAAAAGTTCCTTAAGAAGACCAAGTTGTGGTAAGTAGTTCTTGAGAAGATTAAGACAGTTGTTCTTAGTGGTTGACATTGTAATCTGTTTGATTATAGTGGATTAAGTCCTTGTGGAGAAAGGCAAATCACTCTTGATAGGGTGGACTGAATTAGTTGAGTTCAACGAACCAGGATAAAAATCATTGTGTTTTTATTGCCATAATATTTTGAAAACCCTTATTCAACCCCCCCCCCCCCCCTTCTAAGTATTTTCTCATCTTCAAGAACTTAAGGTAAACATAAAAGTGATCTATAGTTTTTCAAGTTAGATCTTCATGGTTGTCCTCTTTTGATCTTGTCTTCTTCTCTTCTTAATTACATTACATAAAAAAATACCAATTTTATATACAAGGCAATAAAGTAGTAAAATAAATTACAAATAGAGAATAGAGAAACACAACACGCATGTCGTATTTAAAAAAAAAATCTAAAACAAAGAAAAAAAAACTAAGGCCATAATTTCTCACCACAAGATAATAATAATAATAAATACACTTTTATTATTATTATTATTATTATTATTATTATTATTATTATTATTATTATTAAATTTTCTTAATTAAATAAATTAAATAAAATTTTGGCAATTGATCACACTACGCATAGTAGTCGAGGTTCTGGCCCGGTGTAATATTTCAGTGAACAATTCACTTTGAATTGTGTCATATTTTGAATCAACATTTGATTACTTTTGCAACCTTAAAGGCCCAACTCTTGTACCATTAAAAATCCTAATTGTATAACTCATGACATCACAACCCTTACATCATCGTAAACTCAACTACAACATGTTTATACCATCAAAAATATTGTTAGAACAAGATTTGTTTATGACATATATCTCTTGGATTTTAACGATAACAAAATATTAAAAGAACAATGATATTATCTAATGTGTGTTCCATGTATGCAGGTTCTAAGACTTGAGAAAAAAGGCATTCAGATTCTAATATAAGGATGCATTTGAGAGGAGATGAGTTACTAGCTTTTGATGGATCAGAACCTGAAGAACATATCTAAGTGATGTCTGACGTAGACTCTGAAGCTGAAGACCTCAATATTAGAAGAGCAACATATTTTCTCTACACTAAGTTAATGTATCAGCTTCTGGTGAACATTCAGATATAATTAATAAAGCTTGAGTTATTCGTACTTCAGAAAGCAAGCTGCATTGTCAAATCAGCTTGTCAGCTAAAGTCTATTTTTCACAAGGCTCAAAAAGAGTTAACATGCTTTACAGATATCTACTCTCAACGGCTTTATAGTACAAAAATACATGGAAGACGCAATGGTGAAACATGTTACACAATTGATTAAGATCTTTTGGTGTATCTCTCTTCAATGTCTCTTGTACTATGTAGAAACAAAGATACTTGTTCAAATTATCTCTTCCAACAGCTAGTATTTTATAACTGTTATATAACCTACTGAAGATTCAAGCGGAAGTCTTCAACAAGGGAGAAATCAAATGGGAAAATATAGAATGAAATCTAAGAAGGATAGAAGTGTTCTACACTTTTATCTGGATGGAGGAATAACAAGATCATACAATAAGCAACACAATCGAGTATGCAAATTTTCGGTTATTTGTTGCAAATTATAATAAGCCTTAATATTTCTTAAACATTGAATATCTTAGAAATCTTAAGTGTTTAGAGGTCTTTGTTTAGGTGATTACCCTGTACCTCTGGTTTTGTATCAAGTACACCTTGTTCTTTATTCTACTAACCATGGTTGTTTAGTAGTTTAGGTAAAAAGTCTATTGATATGTGCTTGAGCATTAAAGTCTCTTGCTGAAAGGCTTGAGCCAAGTAAGTCTCCTGCTATGTGCTAGAGCATTGACAGTCTTGATCGGTTGTTGATTGAGTAGAAAGTCTTAGACTGAAGGTTTAAGCAAAGAAGTCTTAGGCCTGAGCAAAAGTCTTGGGTTTGTGGAACCTGAGCAAGGAAGTCTTGAGTTCATAGAACTTAAGAAAGGAAGTTTTGGGCTTGAGCAAGAGTCTTGGATTCGTGGAATCTGAGTAGGGAAGTCTTGGACCGAGGGCCTGAGAAGAAGTCTTGAGTTTGAGGGGCTTAAGAAAGGAAATCTTGGGTTTGTGGAACCTAAGCAGAAGTCTCGGAACTGAAGGGTTTAAGCAAGAAGTCTTAGGCTGAGGATCTGAGCAAAGAAACGTTTTATACTTAAGTGTATAAGCAATTGTAATCAAGATTAATTAGTGGAAATCTCTTGCATTGCAAGAGGACTGGATTACTCTCAATTTGGGAGGAACTAGGATAATTTTGTTGTATTCTTTATTTGTTTATTTATTTTTGCTGTTATTTGTTGCATATGTTATCAGGTTCTTAATCATTCATTGGAATTTGAACTCTGTTCAGAAGTATAAAACTCTTTTAGAAAACACAATTCAACCCCCTTCTTGTGTATTTTCCTCACCTTCAAATATAATGATTGATTATTTAATATGGATGATTGAAACGCCATTGCTTCGCCATACAAATGTTAGATTTTGAAGCAGAATGAACATTGATCACTCAAATATATAACAATCATTACACTAATTGAATGGACAAAACAAAATAGTATAATACACTGACCTTGCACCAAAACTATTTATATCATATAAAAATCACTCAATCATATTTGTCACTTATGGCTGATCAGAGTATCGTTACTTCACCATACAAATGTCAGATTTCAAAGCATAATCAACACCGAATGTAACGCCCCGATTCTGAATTTCCCATTTTTGTTGAGTCTTTTGATTTATTTTGATTGATTATTGTTATATCTGTGAAATTTGAATATTAATATGTTATGTGTGCATGTTATGTTATTTTATTATTCGGAGAGTTTTGGAAATTAATTAGAGGGTGTTTTAGATAATCCTTAATTAGTTGTTATTTGAGAGAAATAGAATAGAAAGAGTATAAGTGGAAATATAGAGAAAAGAAAAGAGATAGAAAGAAATAGAAGAGAAAAGAGGAGGAAGAGGAGAAAAACCTAGAACCATCACGAATCAACTTTTAAGCTTCGATTTAACCGGGTAAGAGTGTGAAACTTTATTATTCTTTTGATGTGTATGATTATTTATGTTTCTATTGGTTTGATTTTGGATTGGGGAGAGTTTTGCTCATTTTCCATTTTTAGGTTGAATTTGATCTAATCGGTAGAAACTGAGTTTTAACGGTTAAAAATGAGAATAAGTGGTAAAGTTTAGTCGGGGAATGTTGGGCTAAGGCTACTGGAACGAGTTGGAATTGTATCGGGTAGATTTTGAGGAGTTTCAGAGTTTTGGACAGTGGGAAATTCTGAGTTCGCAGACCCTCGCTAGCAAGTTCGCTAGGCGAGAAGGTCGCGAGCATTCGCTGGGCATTCGTCGTGGCGAGCCAGTAGCGAACGGTCCCAGACTTGGACAAAATGGTTTTGGGTGTTCTTCGCTGGTAGCGAAGGGGGTAGTGACCAGTTCGCTAGGTCGTCGCTGAGCGAGTGAGGTGGCGAATCAAGTCAGTGGCTTCTGTTTGTCTTCGCGAGCTTGTTCGCTAGGCGAACAGGTAGTGAGCACTCGCTAGGGGCTCGCTAGGCGAGCAGGTAGCGAGCGTGTCAGCATGTTGTTTTCTTGTGTTTTTCCTCCAATGTCGATTCTTCGATTCGAGTATGATTAAACCTTTCTTATTATGCATAGTTGTATGTTGATATGAAATGCTAAGGGTAGCCGTATGGCGTGAATCCTAGATTGTGAATCGTGGAGTGTGAAATGTGGCTGTTTGGCAATTTTGTGCATTTGTTTGAATTGAATGAAAATGCATGATGAGATTGATGTGAATGTGCATAATTGTATGTACTTGTATGATGTGAAGAATGCATGATTATATATTTGTGAATATGTATGCATTTCAAGAGTGTGTGGAGTCGTTTTGCATGTGAAGCATCATGATCGCATTCTTGTGTGTCTGATCCCGCGTAGGATCTGCAGAAACCTCGTGTGCCCTTGGGGGGTGTGAGCGATGGTTTATTTTTGATCCCTAGGAGGATCTGCAGAAATGATCGTGTGCCCTTGTGGGGTGCGAGCGATGGTTTATATTTGATTCTGTGGAGAATCTGCAGAACAATTGTGTGCCCTTGTGGGGTGTGAGCAATCGGATTATGTGCCCGTGTGGGGTGTGAGAAATCCTGAAACATCGTGTGCCCATGTGGGGTGTGAGCGATGGGTGAACATCGTAGGCCCGACGGGGAGTTACTTCGGTAACGAGCGATGGTTCCATTTGGTTCTTCAATTGAACCTGTTGAATGAGTCGGTACCGCATTTGCATCTGCATAGAGTTGTGAGTCGGTCTCTATGAGTTGCATTATCATCTTCATATGATGTATTGGTGTAATAAACATAATTGTGTATGTTTATGTGAATTGTTGAAGTAAACATGAGTGTAAATGTTTATGTGGAAATGTTGTGAGTTGTGAAGCATGATTGGTGAATATGCTTAGTTGTGTAGATATACATCATGAGGTATGTGATGAATTGTGATGAGTTGCGGTGAGAAATGTGTTATGTGTATTCTATGTTGGTGTATATAGATATATAATTATATGCATTGTTTGTTATGATAATGTTTCTCACCCTTCTGCTGTTTTATGATGCTTTATGAGGCATTGCAGAGTAGGTTTGCTGGAGGTCTTTTGTGAAGCGTGGCTTCGTTCTTTTTGGTCGGTTGGCTCTGATATGTAGCACCGGGTAGTTAGGAGTTGTTTTGATTCTTTTGTGATACCTCTGTGTATGTATCTGTTGGTGAATGTTTTGTAAACATGACTTATGACTTGAATTAAACTGTTGATGTATATAATGTTTATATGGATGAAGTGATTCAAGATTTAGATGTTTCCGCTTTTATTCTAAATATTGATATGTGGGTTTTAAGGACTAAGTTCCTTTGTGGTGAATTACCCTTTGTTGCTTATCTTTATGAGCAGGTGTTGTATGTGTTTTGGATTTCCTGGATAATGTGACGTACCTCTTTTATACCATGTGTTAATTTATACTCTGATGAAAATTTTTATTAAGTGCCTAAATGATTTAATTGTTTATTTGGGGGTATAGAAAGGGGGTGTTACACTGAACATCCAAATTATATAAAATATGATGCTAATATTTAACTTCTCTATTATTATTATTATTATTATTATTATTATTATTATTTAATTCATTAAGTATGTTTAATCAAATTAAGACATAAAAGTATGGATTATAAACAAATATTTGAGTCATGGTTTTGTAAGTGACTCTGATACCATTGAAGGGAACTTACGATTAAAATACACACTGAAAACGAAGATTTCACTTAGGTTGATTCTTACTAATGAACATGATCAGTGATATAACGGTTACTTCTTACGGAGATTAACAATTGATGCAGAATCGGGAACGATCATGGGTATTGAACAAAAAATAACACATCTACTTAGTCCACATGATCATAGTGTCTTCAATCTTAGTGCTAGTTGTTATGAACAGAGACTTTGAAAGAGATAAGTACGACTAGAGTTTCAAAATTTGAATTTTGTCAAGTAACAAATACTTCGACACAAGGATTCTATTTATAGAACTGCTTATGTGGGATACAACCTGAACAAGCCCACTAAGCACATTGTACTTTACACTGTATTGTATTTCACTTATGTGTATTGTGTCTTACAGTGTTCTGTATTTTACTCAAATACATTATACCTTACGGTGTTCCTTATTCCACTTAAGTACATCGTACCTTATGGTGTTTCATATGGCACTTAAGTACACCGTACCTTATGGTATATCGCGTTTCTATAGTTAATTCTAGTGAATTACAAGACCGCGCACTCGTATAAGCTTCACTTATTTATTTTCTACCATCAATCTATTCTTATGTTTGTGACCCTATAGGTTCTCGTGATATTGACAATTGATTGAATATAATAAATACTGAACGGTATCTTGCAACACATCACTACTATCCAAGTCAGAAATATGCATGTTATTTGGCAATACCTTTATATAGTAATATATATATGTGTATAATTACCTTTTTTTTCCTCATGTTTATATTAAACACATGACATAGATCTTGCCACCCTTGTCCAATTCAATATTGAGCCCATAGATATTTATTTTGTTACGTAGGATGATCAAATTTCATCTTGATCATGCGTGTCCCTCAACATAATGTGTGGAGTACCCACCAACCATAATTATGGTCATCCTGTTACAGACAACGTTTGATTGATAATAAAGTACTCGACTCCACATATAGGGTCCATAATAGTTTCAAGTCGAAGAGTGATATACACTAATATTGCCTTGAGAATAACTTATGGCACTTACATAACATTCTATGTAGTATTCTCATGGTGGGTCAATTAAGTATAAATATTACTCATAATATTTATATCTATGTGAAGACTCGATAATTCTTTATCCATGATCGTTGAGATGTGATAATCAGTTTATCCACATTATAATCTTAATAGATTAATGTTATCCGACTTCATAATAAAGTTTTTCTACGGATACTTTAAGAATATTTTCTTTATGTTTAATGGTTCTCGCGATTAAGTCACACTTAATGTTTCATCAAACTTTGTTACTTCAAAAAATAAACATAATAAAGAAAAGCCTTATTATAATTAAAAGATAATTCGATACAAGTACCATGTTCTAATAAAACTATTGGTCTATAGGACTTACACAACATTTTTCACTTCTAATTCTTTGACTCATTTCCATCCGATCTACTCTCCTTACTAAAAAAATCTACAAGTCTTCTCTCTACATGTCCAACACTCTCTCGAATATTATCATTTTTAATTTTATAATGTCTAGTCTTACCACACATCTAACATAACATCTTTATCTCTACTACACTTATTTTATTATCGTGTTGGTTCTTATTTAAAGTTGTTTTTAAAATTATTTTCATAAAAATTATTTTAAAGATACATCTTTTTAAAAAAATTATTTTGATTTTGACAATATTTTAAATATCAATAAAGTATATTTATATTGCTTGATGTCAAAATTAATTCTTTAATTTATATATAATGAGTTGAAGTATTTATAATAAAAATTATTTTTAAAAAATTAGTTTAAAACAAACAGGTAGATAGTTTTTGTTTGTCTTGTTTATTTTTTCTTATTAGTCTCGTAAACAAAAATTAATAATAAACCTTCTAAGAATGAATTTGATACGGAGTAGGTGGATAGATTCAAGTGATATTTGTTAATTAGGATAAATGAGTGCAAATGTAGGTAGTTCAATCTCTGATAGTATGAATTTGTTTCTTTTACCATATACTGCTGTGCCTGTACTATTCTTTAGCTTAACCACCGATTTTTGTTGTATTCCCTTATATGGAATAAAAGATATATTTGTTTTCGCTAACTTATCTTCTTTTTCCTCTTTCTTCTAAATTCACATGTTTCAACCCCCAAGAAAATTTCATTCTCCAACCCCCACCACATCAGGGATATCTCTACATCCCACGGTTAGGCAGCACGGACAATGATTTACTAAAAACTTATGACATTCTACGAATCTTTTATCCTCATGTGCTTTGGTCTT